>OZ020568.1:26877770-28351835 GCA_963971475.1 Chrysops caecutiens | reverse complement strand
AACGGTTTGAGTAAACCAAAATAAATTTTCTCTTCAAAGTTTCCGATTCCCCACAGCGAATTGGCTAAAGCCCCGGAAACAATCAGCTGTCCGTGCTAAGATCTTTATGTAAAAGCTCATTCTGGTTCGAGCATGCGAAAACTAATTACCTAAGATCAATACCATAACTTCATTTATGCAAGTAAACTAACGTCTACTATCAAAAAGACAGCGATTTTTTGTCAAAATGGTATTTCGTTTGTCGTATATTTTGGAATTCTTGCAAAATAACGCAGTGATCGTTCTTTATACATAAAAACTAAATTTAGATTTCCATGACACAAACATTTGTACTAATTTTGGTTCGTTCATCAGAAAAATTGTTAAATAAGAAGCCTACCACTAGCGATTTTTTTTCGTGAATTTAGTAACAAAAAATAGATGTAAGCACTCACCGTCAAAAATACTATTAGTATGTAAATTTTCAGATCGATTGATCAAACGGTCTAGGAGGAGTTTGGTTACAAAGGCTTCATATTTCGTCGCTCGAAAAAATAGCTGCACTCGAGCGAAAAATCAGTGAGCTGGATAAGGAGAAGCGGTAGTACAATCTAGTGTTTTTCGGAATAGAGGAGATAGGGAAATCAGAGGCAGAATTGGTAGGCCACATAACCAAATTAGTAGTCGAAACAGGAACACAACTCGACAGCCAAGAAATTAGAAACATATATAGGATTGGAAAAGATAACAACAGCAAATCGGCCTGTTGTAGTGTCCATCACATCTATGTGGAAAAAACATACCATTCTAAGAAACAAAAGCAGGCTCCCGCCAGGAACACACGTGAAAGAAGACTTCCCTAAAGAAATCCTAGAAAAGCGGAAGCAGCTACAAACCCAAGTGGAAGAAGAAAGGAAGAAGGGAAAAATATGACCAAGTAATAGTGAAGAAACCATCAGATAAGTCCAGAGACAAAAGAAGGAGGGAAGAGACAGATTCACCCACCGATTCACCCACCACGTCCTCCCTGAAAAAAGCAAACACGAAAGACATCTCAACACTCCGAAATACTAAGGGAACGTCAAAAGAAAGTCCAAAACCAAACATTCTAAACTATATCGAACGAGGCAGACCAGCTTCACTATCCGAGACCCCAAAAAACTTGTGAAGACAGCCGGCACCAGAAGCCAAACCAAACCAAACACCACAACCATATACAAACCAACTTTGGAAAAATACACCCCAAGCCGGCTGGTCACCGTGGGGGAAGCTGACCATCACCCTCCAATAAATATAAATATAACAAAAGAACCAAAACAGAAAAGGTCGAAACGAAACGTCTGTTGTCTATATATATGTACACTAAACACACGAACGCTAAGAACACCAGAAAGTCTGCAAGAACTTGAGCTAGCTATCGAAAATATCAAATGGGACATCTTAGGTATAAGCGAGATGCGAAGAATAGGCGAAGGTATTGAAGAAAGGAGTAACTATATTATGTACCACAAAGAAGAAGTTGCTGGACAAAGGGGAGTAGGCTTTTTGATGAAGCCAAAACTCAAAAGTCATATTATCGGGTTTGAAGGCATATCGGATCGAATAGCAGCAATTCACATTAACATACCAGAGTACACAAAACATTGGACGATTATTCAAATCTATTCACCGACGGAGCAAGCCACCAAAGCAGAAATAGACGAGTTCTACAACAAACTTAGTGAAGTAACTGAAAAATACACCGAAAACAATTTAGCAGTCATGCGAGACTTCAATGCTCAAGTGGGTGCCCAAATGGCCGGAGAAGAGCATGCAATAGGGAAATTTGGAAGCGGCAAAAGAAGCAAAAAATGGCGAAAAACTGGTTGAGTTTCTGCTCGAACATAACTTAACGCTGCTCAATTCCATATTCCGTAAAAAACACAAAACTAAATGGACTTGGATATCTCCAGATGGAAAGGTACGAAACGAGATAGACTACATCACGACAAACAAAGCAATGTTGTTCGGCGATACGAGTATAATAAAAAACCTAAACTTCAGTACTAACCACCGTATGGTACGTTATTGTCTATCCGAACGCGGTCCAAAAAAACCTAGGCCGAAAGCAATCCAAACGAACTACCCACAAATAGTTAGTAACAAGAGGGTCCCAAACGACTCTACAGAAGACTTGCTGGAAGTTGTCACTTCGAATAGGAATGTGAACGAAAAATATGTCAGGTTGGAAAGCAAGCTCAAGGAACAGATAGGAACACTAACAAATAAAAGCAAGGAATCATATCTAAGCCAAGAAACCCTTAAATTAATTGAATATAGAAGGAATATAATATCAAAAAAGAACAGGAAGGAAAACCTTAAAGAAATATCGAGCCTAAGCAAGCGCATCAGGGAAAATATGAGAAAAGACAGGAAAAGTAGGAGAATAAGTACCCTAGAGAACCACATTATCAAAACAGGAGGCACACGAAAAGCCTTCAAGGAACTTTGTGAGAAAGGAAAAGAATGGATACCAAGGTTAAGGGGTAAAGAGTGGCCAACAACGAAAATCAACCGGTTGAACAGGCAAATTTTAGGAAAAACTTTAGTACGATAGACCACATACACACCATCAAACAGCTCATACAAAAATACAATGAGTACAACAAACACATCTATATAGCGTTCATAGATTATTCCAAAGCCTTCGACAGCCTCAAACATGAATTCGTATGGCAAAGTCTTACGGAGCAGGGGATTGAAAAGGCATTTACATCGAAAGTAAAGGTAGCATCAAGCTGGAATCTATAGGGGATACTTTTCCACTCTCACCAAAGCTATTCTCAGCAGTACTTGAGCAAGTGTTTAGGAAACTAGAATGGGATCATCTAGGTCTAAACATAAACGGAGCGCGACTGAACCATCTAAAATTTGCTGATGACCTGGTTGTCTTGGAAGAGAACCCAAGAGTACTGGAATCCATGTTACAAAGTCTAGCGAACAGAAGCCGAGAAGTAGGACTGGAACTGAACTCGAGCAAGACCAAAATGATGACAAACTCTGTGGCTGCAGACATAACCATCAATGGGGAGAAACTCAATTATGTAATGGAATATGTATACCTAGGCCAGATTATATCACTGAATGATCAAATGTCCAAGGAAATTGACAAAAGAATTGCTACTTGGTGGAAAAAATTTTGAGCTTTGAAAGAAGTCATGAAAAGCAAGGAACTAGGTATCAGGACAAAGAAAAAGACTTTTGATACTTGTATCCTCCCTTGCATCACATATGGTTGCGAAACCTGGGCGTTGACCAAATATCATAAGGACAAACTTGCAAAATGTCAGAGAGCCATGGAAAGGAGCATACTAGGGATAAAGTTAAAAGATAAAGTCAGAAGTATAGACATCAGGCTCAAAACAAAACTTACGGACATCTTATCACGTATCGACCAACTAAAATGGAGATGGACTGGACATTTGCTCCGTAGTAAGGAAGAGAAATGGAGCAAACGGGTGACAGTCTGGTACCGAAGAGACGGATTCAGGAGCCGAGGTCGCAAGGTGAGAAGATGGGAGGACGAGTTGAAAATGACCATAGGTCCCCTCTGGCAAAGAGTGGCGGCAGACAGAAAACAGTGGAAGATATTGGAGGAGGCCTATGCCTTAAGGCACACCAAGCGGAGAGACATACTGGGAATAGAGCCAACATAGCAACACGCAAGCTAGACAAGAACAAAAGCTCGGAAGCAAGGGCTGTATTATTATTATTATTAATCAAAGAATCAAGCCGAAGACAGAGAGCTCAGTGACATTCTGCGAGCTGAAAGAAATAATAGTAAGACATTGTATACAGAGTTTGAAAAACAAATTTCAACAAACGAGATCGCAGATATTGCATCAATAAGTGGTGTTAAATCCAATCAGACTCTGGACCTGGATGGCAGACAAATACCCTCAACACATGCATCGGCATTAGCTCCCACTAGTGTTGTTTTCTACTCGACAATCGGCTCACTGCCTGAGTTTAAAGCGGGAGACAATAATATACCATGATAGATTAAATCAATATTTAATCGCAATTAACGTTGTCTCGGGGAGAAGAGTTGCAATTTTAATAACACTTATATGGCACGAAGCTTATAAAATTTTGAAAGACTTATGCCACCCGTTATTTCCATCACAAAAGTCGTACGAGGTATTGTGCCAAATGCTTAAAAGCCAATTTGCCTAAACAGAATTAAGTTTTTAGAGAAAGAACTGAATACTACGAGCTTAAACAACGTGGAAATGATGCAGCAAGATTATGGTTTGTTAGAATAAGAAATCAAGCTAGCAATTGAAGTTTCAGTGAACAATTGGAAGTGATGATAAAGGACAAGTTCGTAACAGGTTTAAGAAAGGATTATTCTTGTGCGTGTTAGTAAAGAGGAACACACAAAAAATTTGAATGAGATACTAGAAATTGCATAGAAGAAAAAGCAACTTTCCAATCACAAAAAGATGATACGAATAGCGGTAATATTCACAGTGTTAAATCGAATAATAAGTCTAATTTAAAAGATAAGCCTATAAAACAAAAAGTTTTTGAAAGTCTTAAAAAGAAAGACTTAAATCAAGTTAAGTGCAAATATTGCGGTGTAATAAATCACAGTTTGAACAAGTGTAAATTTAAATCTTATAGATGCAATGTATTTAAGAAAACAGCGAAAATTTATAGGAACGTACAAAAAACTAATGAACCCATAGAAAACTTTGTTGATGAAACAGTAGAGATTTATGCCAATAATGCAGATTTATGCATGCAGGGGTAATGACGATTTACTTCTTGAAATCGACCTCAGCAGCAACAAATGGTTTCGAAGGATTCATCTGAATACTATATTTTGTAGACTCCTCGACAATATGCTGAAGTAAATCCTCATCAGAGACATAGTGAGAGGGCGTTTCGAAGTTTACTATAGGCTCATCTAACTTGTCATCACCTTTGAATGTCGAAGATAGTGGTTTTGAAAAGCCTTCTTTTGCCAAATATATCTTCTTTTCTGCTTGTTAGTCTTTCAAGTGGGACTGTGAAATAGTTGAGGTGTTTTCTCCATTTCATTTGGTACTAAATCACGCAGTGTGATCATGTCATTATCACTATTCTCATCAGAAACCTCCAATTCATCTTCACTGCCTGAGGGTTTATTCAGAATATGCCCTTTTCCGGCGTCTGTGACGGATTTGTGGGGCTTCATCCAGTGGCGTAGCGTGGGTGTTGGCTGCCCGGGGCGGAAGAAAATTTCGCCCTCCTCTAATTGAGGTATTTCAATTTAATGTAGACTATACATTACATACATTAATTATAGAGAACTTCTCGGCAAGAACAGTAATCATTATTTTATTGTACAGGTTAGATTTTAAATAAAAAAGTTGATATAAGTTTTACAATCACGTTATTAACAAAAAATCTTATACTTCAACCACTTAAATACATTGATTCAACTTAGGTATCTACCACTTAAGACTAGGTACACCTTGAAAAGGTTAAATAATTAGTAAATTGAATATAAAACGCAAATCAATTTTTAATTAGAACGTTTGCATAATGTAATATTTATATTTTTATTGAAAAGTAATGTAAGTATTCGTTAGAGTTAAAACCAAAACCTCCGTCTTTAATTAAAAATTTATATGTCTAATTTTTTAAGAGCAAAGTCTTTTATTGCACCATCAATGTCTTTGGCGTCACACACCTCTTGCTCAACAGTCAAGATAGCCGAATTAGTTAGCCTTAGAGTACTCATTGTCGATCTTAAGTAATTTTTAATCAATTTCCATTTTGAAAAACATCTCTCACAGCTGGCATTGCTTATGGCAACTGTGAAAAGTATTCGGAACATTATTAAAATATTGGGCAGAGTATCGTCCAGCTTGAATTTAACAATAAATTTAAATCAAGTGAGTCTGCATTAATAAATTTATTTTCGTTGCCTGTAGCAGCAACGAAAGTCCGCAGTCGAAGTCGTTCCAGCTTGAAATCCTGCTCGTCAATTTCGTCAGATGCGTATTCTAGATTACATTCGCTATTGTCTGGATCTAATTATATAACTGGCGTTAGATAAGCAAACATATCAGTTAAATTCTGTAGCTGTTGAAAACGCTCTAGAATTTCTACAAAAATTCTATCTAACGAAGAAAACAGCTTTTCCCCTACCTCATTGAGACAAGACAAGTTAGCATCTCTAGTTCCGTCATCAAAAAAATACTTTCTTTTAATGCGCTTCCGAGGTTTTATGGAAATTCCGAGTCCTTCGCACATATTTTTCGCATATCCTGCTTTCTCGTTTCTCTGTCAATATCATTTTCAAAGCATTTACTTTCTGATCGCACAATCATGTGAGCATTACATGCATCTTATGTCATGTCCCTTTGTTTGCAAATATATTTGTGTATCATTCATTTCGCGTAGCACCGGTTGCCAAAGGCCCAAAAAACAAAGAAAGGAAAATGACTACATCGTAAAGCACCTGCATCTGTCCTTGTGTTTAAGCTTTCACCTGCCTCTGCCAGTTTTTCCAAAGTGACGCGAATGTCTTTGTAATGATGCCATGTCACATTCACGGCATCCTGCACTCCACCGCGTGTCTCGAACCCTTTTTAAGCTTTTGCCTGTAGCTGCTATCAGAACTTCCCAATGATTCGTCGATGTGGAAATAAAAGAATAGCAATGTTCTAAAGTGCCGAAAAATGTGACTGAATCCACCTCAACTGAGGCAGCGTGTAAACAAGCTAGTTTTAATGAATGATTTGAACATGGTATGAATTCAGCTTTAGGGTTTATTTCTTGAATTCTTTGCTGAGCTCCTGAATACTTTCCAGTCATAACAGCGTTATCATATGCTTGGCCTCTACAGCTGCTTAATCTTGTCCAAAATTACGTATCGTATATCGTAATTGTATTAAGTTATATCTAAATAAATAAATAAATAAAATCATCTTTCAAATTCCTTTAGCAGTTTTTTCTCTAGTTTCAATGAAATCTATAAGAGATTCTAGTACCTTTAGTTCCTGATTTTCAATTACTACGTATCTTAATACCTGACTTGTTTGATCTTTATGGAAGGTCTGGAGTGCTATCGAATATAATCGAATAAAACATATCCTTTTTTATTTGTTCGGTGATACGTTGGCGAACATTATTTCCCAAAATGGCAATAAATTCGTTTTGTATTTGTGGTGACATATAAGTGATTGAAATTTTGCCAGACATCTTAGATCTTACAATGTGTTCACGATAGGATCGTATTTTTTGTATTAAATGAACCAATTCTAAAAACTTTCCTCTGTTGATACTTGGGTCGTTTTCTATATGTCCATGTAAAGCCAAATTTTGTTTGGCAAGAAATCTTATAATATCAAACATTCTGAAAAGAATTTCCTGCCATTTCTTTGTTTCCTTTGCCACTATGTCTTGCTCTTTGTTGTCAATAGTCTGTCCTTTTTGAAGTCAGCTCTCCAACTCCTTCAATTTGCAATAATTTTGGTTGTGTAGTGCACTTGAACCGTGACTTGAAGCCTTAGGATTTAATTTCCACCAAATATTAAATCCATCAGATGAGCAAGATTTAGATCCATTAGATGTATCTACGTTCTCAAATAATCGACAGCAAAAGCAAAATAATGTTGCTTTGGATGGAGAATAAGCCATCCAAGTACGTAAAACTTTTTCACCGTTAGTCAATGTAAGGTAAAACCATTCCTTATTAAGTCGTCTTGTCTCTCCTTTTGATGTTAATGAGCACGAATATGAGCGTGTTGCCGTTGATGTTTCAGTAAAATTAGTGTCAATATGCTGAACAATTTCCTGTCGTTGCTGCATGAGATGCAATCAGATATTGACGTCTATGTGTTCAGGCCATTTTCCAATATGGTCGAAATTTTGTATTGCATAGCAGACAATGCCGATGTTGTATCAATCTCTGTTTGGAAACTATGCATGTTAATGTCTGTACATACAGATGGAGACTCTTATTCAGTGGATGTTGTTTGAATTTGATCCTCAGGAACAATTTCAACACTTCTAACAGGTACCAGATTAACAGTGTCAAGTTCTTGGCCCAGTTGTCTGTGATGAATTTAAGCCTAACGTGGAATCTCACGTCTCAGAATCAACATTTTTCTCAAATTTAAGTAAAGTCCCTTTATTTGTTCCACTATTTTTCAACTTAGCTCTTCTCTTATTACGGTAAGATGCCCCACTTTCTTTTACTCTTTTCATTTTTGATGCTAGAAACAAAAAATATTAAATGATAAAAGTACAAGTTAGAGTTTTTTTTATTTTAATAAATTAAAGTTTGAACAACATATCAGACAGTCCAACACACAACTAAATATAATAGTTAATACTCACGCAGTTGAATGTAGGTATACGTAGCAGAAAAATTCCATTTTCCACAAAGTTGCCTAATAATTTCACAACCACTACGCGTAATTATTTGCACAAAAACCACAATTTGGAAAGCGTCACATAACTAGGATAAAAAAAGCAATTTGTCAAAGCATCACGTACTTCCCCGTACCATAAAGGGACTTCCCCGTAGGTGTAATAAAATATATTGAATTTAATATAAATGTAATAGAAGTCATTCTCGCTGATTATAAGTCATAAGCGGGGAGTTCCCACAAGTGGTGACGTTGTTGCCAGTCGCTACAAAATATCATTCAAAGAAAAGGGATTCCCCGACTTCGCCACAAAATAAGTTGTGAAAAATTTCGTGTCCTTTCAATCGGTCCGAATTTGTAGTTGCGATAAAAATATAAAATGGTTCATATATTTACAAAATATTTGTAATATTTATTGTTAAACTTTGCCGCCCCTTAAAAAGTGCCGCCCAGGGCGGGCCGCCCCTGCCGCTTCCACTACGCTACGCCACTGGCTACATCTGATATTAATAAAATATTTTATATTAACCTTATTGCACAGTGGCCCGTGTCAGGCACATACAGTAAAATCCAAATAACTTCTTGGTATATATGTAACTACTATTATAAACGTATCCCACAATAAAATTGAAATGTAAGCTAACCTCTTGTAATTATTTTTGAACGAAAACACTATATTTCAACTTTTTTCGGTGGGAGCTTATCTCACGGCATGAACCTTTATCACAAACTGACCCTTAATTAAAATTCAATTACATTTACTCATAACTAGCGAAAATGTGCTAGTTAATGTGAACTAGTATTACGTCTTTCAAGATGTATAGTTTTGATATTTTTATTTACAGGGTGTTACTTTACTTTGAGTTCTTCAATATATGAAATATTTGTGTATGACGCATATGTGGCACACCATGTGCTGTAGGGTTAATTTAAGGGACAAAGAGATCCAATTATACTCGATTTTGTTATCGCGAAAGCTAGGGTAAAGGCCGAAATTGATACTGGGGCTAGTCGTTCAGTGATTCCCGAGAGCTTGTACAGAGAAAATTCTCCCAGAATTTGAACTCACGGAAACAAACACCACTCTTAAATTGTATGATGGTTCAACATTAAAACTAATTGGAAGGATTTGGGTAACTATAACAAGTAGAAAAAAGATCATCAAAGCAAATCTTACTGTTATACGAAATGGCTGTAGCGTTTTAATCGGTCTTGACTTAATGCACGAATTTGGATATCGTATATCACAAGTAAACTTTATAGAAACAAAGAGTAAGTTGTAAAGTATTCTGAATAATTATAAGGATCTCCTCGACCATAAAGTTGGTAACTATAAATATGAACAAATCGAAGTTATAGTCATAGATGGAGCAAGGCCTATATTCCTAAAACCCAGACCAGTTCCTCTTGTCGCGCTGACTATAAGGTCACGGATTTTCGCTGTCACCCTAAATAGGGTTTTAGAAGACGTTAAGCATCCAACGCCCAGGATTGAAGAGCTGTTTGCAGCCATAAGTGAAGGTAAGTAATTTACAAAACTAGATTTATCATCTGCCTATGATCAATTGGAAGTCACGGAAGAAACGTCAAAATTGCTTGCGAGGAGCAACCACAAAGGAATTTATATAGCTAAAAGGGTTCCATTCGGACCAAAGTCTGCGTCCGCTTTTTTTCAAAAGAAAATAGAAAGGACCTTGCAAGGAGAAACCGGAGTCGGTACGTTCCTGGATGATGTCATCATCACGGGTCCACTTTGATTTTTTAGGTCCTTACAGAGGTAAAGTTTATCTATTGGTAATTGATGCTTATTCTCGGTGGCCTGAAATTGTTCCTGTACCAAGTATGGACTACAATCATTACTACAATCGAAAAACTAAGGGAAATCTTTGCAAGATTTGGTTTACCTCAATTACTTTTTTCAGACAATGGTAAGCAGCTGGTGTCCCAGAAGTTCTAAACTTTCTGCAAGATAGAGGTTCTCCAACATAAATGGTCTCCATACTATCATCCTGCTACAAATGGTTTGGCTGAAAATGCCGCTGGTTCATTTAAAAGAGCAATAGATAAAGCTCTAAATGATTACAAAAATTCTAAAGTAAGTATGTCTAGGTTAATCAATAGATACTTATTTGGGTACAGAATTGCACCACATAGTGTGAAGGGCCAATCTCCAGCCCAGAGATTATTGAATCGTCAACTTAAAAACAGATTCGATTTATTGACAAGCTGTAAATTGATGAAAATGAAGGAACAACATGAAATGGAGAATTTTTAAGGAAACCGGTCTGATTCATTTTTGGAAAGGGATAAAGTCCTAATTAGGGACTATCAAAACCCAGCTAAACCATCTTGGAAAGTGGTGAAAATTGGCAAAATACTAAGTGAAAGAAATTACCTTTGCGAAACTGTAAATGAAACTGGATCCACAGATTTAGAGAAAAGACACGCAGATCCGATAAGGAGGCGCGGTTCTTTACTCGACGACAAACCTAGTTCGACTATACCTACTCACGATGTTGAGCATGCAAAACTGGTTCTTGAAACTAATTTTACACAATTTTAGAATGGAGTTCCCGTATACACTCCCATTAAGGAAGGATTATATAGGAAGGAAAACTTATCAGTAGATTCACATTGTACTGATGGTCCAACAAACCAAGAAGTAAAGAACACCAATGAGGACGTAGAGGATGAGCTTCCTATTACTCACAAGAAAATCTCCGAACCGAAATTTAAAATTGTAGTTAAAGATTTAAGTTTAAATGTTAATCAAAGTACCAGGCGTACGATTAAACAAATTGACAGTTTAAATTTGTAAGAAATAATTTGAATTGATTGTTAAAATCAAACGAATTTTTTAATGTATTAAATGAATTTGAAAACTTAGGCTGGGAGGAATGTAAAGTATTAATGTATGTTGGGCAACTTGAACGGGTGAAGTATGAAGTTGGAATGGTTTATGGCAGTGGGAAAAGTGTGCTTAAAGAAACTATACGAATGTACTGAGGTAATAAATAAAGTGTAATCAAAGAATAAAAGAGTTGTATTTGAAACCCCAAAACATTATACTAAACACATAAACACATATCTGTACGGTCTAGATCGCAGCATTATATCAAATAAGTCATCTTGTATTTGTGGTTCAGAAACCATTAAATCATTTAGTGATAAATTGGATGTAGTTTTAGCTGAAGCATCGGATACGACTCGTAGTTTTGTAGTTGTGCTACTTGGCTTCAAAACAAAATGGTGAGGTAGAAATAGTTTACTGCTGGTATGTCCGATGCCTCGATTTCTTGCATAGGGCCAAGGCGTAGGTATTCCTCTAAGAAATCTTTGTATTGCTGATCTTTTTCTGGTTGCCTCTGAAGTTTCCTTTTGATATTAATGAACCGTCTATAAGCCATGGATTGGGAGTTTCCTAATAAAGACGCATCCGTAAACATTGGCAAATTCACGGTGTATCTTCCGCTCGGATCTTTAATCGTGGTGGATTGAAAAAACTCTTCGCATCTTTGGACCAACTTCTCTGGAGAACATTCTTCTAGCTCCAAGAATTGTTGCATGCGTTTGCCCAATTCGACGTTGGTAATGCCACAGACTGGATTCGGTCGTGACATCTTCCCCAGAACTATCCAACCCAGACTGGTATTCTGGAGTGCCGACAAGTTCTCTCCATGAGTTCCCTGTACAATTCGGCTCCAAGTAGTACGTCAACCTTACTTAGTCTATTGAACTCTGGATCAGCCAACGATATATTAGTTGGGGTATTCCAGTCCTGTGTGTGAATATATTGGTGTGGCTGATATGACGTTATATTCCTTATCAAATGGAGCTCGACATTGATTTTAGAACTTGTTGTTCTGGAGAGGCGCGTACCATTAATTTTCTGACTCGTTTTCGTTTTTGATTGACCAAAGCCTGTCACATTTAGATGGTCCTGAATGTTTTCTAACTTAAGCCTTTGGCTCAAGCTCTCGGTTATGAAACTGGCTTGAGTGCCAGAGTCCAGCAAGACCCGACACTTCACTCATTCTCCGGCACCATTAAGGATGAATGCAGTAGCTATCCCTGGAAACACGTAACTATTGGTCTCCGTGGATGAGTTTGCTCCTAAATGTGTTGTTACTGAAGGGTTTTTAGTTTCACCTTGTTGCTCTTCAAAATCAAATGGATGTAGAAGAGTGTTATGTGTCAGTTGACACTTCGGAAATCCTGCTGAGGAACATTGGTTCATTTGGTATCCGAACCGTAGACAGTTGAAGCACAGATTTAATTTCCTTACCGATGCTTGTTTGCCTTGTGTGGATAGCTTCATAAAGCTGTCACAATAACAAATGGGATGATCCTTACGGCCGTAAGGACAAGCTGCTCGCTTTGACGTGGCTGCATGAGCTGATGCAGATTTCCTGTCTACGTCTGTAGTCCTCGCTCCTAATGCTTCCAATGCCTGGAACCGGAGTTCTAGCAAGGCAAGAAAACCTTTTAATGACTGTATTTCCCTTGGTTGAATTAACGACTGCTCATAGGTAGTATTGGTACTTTTATCGAGTTTCTTAACCAGCATGTATAATAATATTGGGTCCCAATGATGATAGATATTCAGTCCTTGGGCTTCCAACCCCAATATGCATTCTCGAGTAATATCGTGAAGTTTTTTAATGGATGATGCGGTTTCCACTGAAATAACTGGTATGTTGATAAGTCTCTCTAAGAGCGCATTCACCAAGAGCCGCTTGTTAGAGTATCTGTTGACCAGAACTTCCCATGCTGATTGATAATTTCCATTAGAAACTGGTATATGACGAATAAGTCTCTCACCTTCACCTTCTAGATAAGCCTTAAAGTAGAACATTTTCTGCACTATGCTTTTTGATCTGTTATTAACCATCTGTACAAATAGGTCTGAGAACTGCAGCCATTTCAAATAATCTCCATTGAATTTTGGTCATTCAATTTTTGGGAGTCTCCCTCTGTTCCAACCGTGTCATTAGCCTGAGAGCCAGTTTGATCCTGTTTGTCAGCGAGTTTCATAATAACCTCATGATACCATTCTTGGATGTTGATAAATTCTTTGTATTCTCTTTATTTTTTCCTTCTTTTTTCTTTTCTTGTTTTTGTTTTCCTGTTTATCTTGTTATATCTTGTTATATGAACTTGTTCTAAGTTGTAAATAAGTAAATAAATAAATAAATAAATTCATCGATATCAAATTCCTCAGTGACATCATCACTGTGTTCCCAAATCTCCTCATTCATTTCCTCAAGTTCAGACCAATATTGATTAATTGTCTGAGCCTTGAGTTTGTAATACTATGCTGATTGTATTCCAGTTACTGTATTTAAATTGTCGATAATCGTTGTCAATATCTTAATCAATCGCGCACGATTTTGTATTAGTTTTTGAACATCCGGTTTGTATTCTTCTTAGGTCTTCGTTGTTGAGGCGGTTTTATTTCTCTTCATGGACCTATAGTAAGGCTGTTACTTCTGCGTACATCTCGTTGTAGACTGTCTGTATCTTCTTGAAGTAGGTTGACGTGAAGTACTGATGATGCGTATGTTCTGCGTAATTTTGTAGGATCAGCTGGTCCTTTGCTTCAAATTCTCGCCATAGTGTTATAGGCTCGATTGCTTGTCCATTAAGTATGCCAGTGATTTCCGTTCGGCAGCATCTGAACAAAAGGAATTTGAAAGCCTCTCAATTTCCTTCTCGATTTGATGTCGTGTTGTTGATGTTTCTAATGTCGTCATCCTTCAGTACTGATTTGTGGATTTGATTGAGTTCAACTTGTTCTTAAAGTCGGCTGCTAATTGTTCGTGTTTATTCTTGTGTTTGTTCCCTTTAGTTAGCTTCTCCAAGTTGATGTCGTTTCTTTTGTTGTGTTATTCCTTCCTTTTAAGTCTTGTTGAACCCATTCATAGAATTAAACTCTGCACTTTCACCAAATATCGGACATTTTGACTTTTGTCTTGTAAAAGTCATATTAATACACTTAAAAAACGTAAATCCACAAATACGCTTGAAAATATTTGACGCGCGGCTTTTTACCTTGAGACAATTATCGACACTAACTGAAACAAAACACTGCAATTCGTAGGTGGTAACGTGCCGTCCCCAGCTTCGTCCCGTAATTTTCTCCATTGTCTGAGCGTCAAAGTAATTTCACATCGCAAATAGCCCCTATTTTCATTTTTGTAAATATTCGATATCTTGGCGGGGGCTTTTACCGTTGCCTGATAATATTTATATATTTAATGGAGATACCATAATTGATGGCAATTGTCAACGTATAAAAAACCCGAAAGGCCCAGTCAAAGAACGCGCCGTAGATTTACCGTGGAAACTTGGGGATAAAATAATAATAAGGGTTTCTTATTAGCATGTACTTAACTAACTCACTTACGTTCTTAAATCAATCTTATACAGTGGTTATATAAAGTAATACGGTGACAGAACAAATAAATCACAAGTTTATTTTTTCGCGCCTGTTTTCATTTCTTCTTTAATGCTGCCATAGCTCTGGCATTTACTCGACACCGGACACTTTAGGTTTTTTTAATTCGATTTGATGCGAGCTCTCATTTTAGGTTTGCGTTTTATTTAATTCGGCCCATATTTACGACTCATATGAGCAGATAATTTTAATTTTTTTTTTCAATTTTTAATTTAATACCGACTTTTACTTATACTTCAACGAATATTTTGATTGTTTTACCTTAAGTCCTGGTAGATCTTCTTAAACTCCTTACAATGATTTCCGAATGAACGTGATACATGATCGCGATCTCACGCTAAACTGATTTATAGTTTTACGCAACGCTTCTTAACAACAATCGTGGGTAAGTTAACTTACCCGATGACGTCACGCGCAAAACCAATGCTACACGATAAACACGTACAGAAATTTCCTATCCACTGTGACCTCAACAGTTGTTATCGCATTATTAGCCTCGTAGCTATTGGCGATTGAAATCTGACGGTTTATTGTGCCGCAAGAAAGGTTGACTGGCTATGAGTGTACTTATCGAGCGAAAAGACGTTTTAACGTCAAAAATATTAGAACAAAATTTTGGTACTAATATGTACTTTAATTATCAAACTATTAATTACACTGGTTATGGAGAGTAGCAGGGTTACAGAATGGGTAAATTACAAGTTTATTTTTTTATTTCTTCTTCGATGCCGCCGTAGCCCTCACACTTGCTCGGCACTGAACCTTTTTGGTTTTTAATATTCGGTTTGATGCGGGTTTTCTCCGATTTGAGTTTTTTACAATTCAGTGCGTATTAACGACTCATATGAGACGATATTTTCTAAATTTTTTCGATTTTCAATTCAACTCGATGTTTTCTTATATTTCGGAAAATATTTTTATTGTTTCTCTTTAGGTCCTGGTAGATTTTTACATGCTTTTTACAACGATACCCAAATCAACGTCCTAGCTTGACGCGCTCTCACGCTACACTCATAAATATCTTCACGCAACGCTAAAAACAACAATCACGCGTGGGCGCTTACACTCTACAGAAAAAACAAATTTATGATTTATCTATTCCCTACTCAAACTTGTGATTTAACCGTACTACTCTCCATAAACGTTGTAATTAATAATTTGATAACTAAGGTACATATTAGTACGAAAATTTTGTTGTAATTTATTTGACGTTAAACCGTGTTTCGCTCGTTATGTGAACTGACAGCCAGTCAAACTTTCGTGTGATACAATATACAGTCAGATTTCAATCGCCAATAGCTACGAGGCTAATAATGCGATAACAACTGTTGACGTCACAATGGATAGAGAATTCCTGTACGTTTTTATTTTGCAGCATCGGTTTTTGGCGTGACGTCATCGGGCTAGCTCACGTACGCATGCTTCTTGTTAATAAGCGTTGCGTGAAATTATAAATGAGATTAGCATAATTAATAATTGCATAATTAATAATCATAATTTTATCCCCAAGTTTTCCACGGAAAATCTACGGCGCGGACCTTGACTGGGCCTTACGGTTTTTTTTCTTTTCTTTTTTTGTAACTTGTAAATTTACTCTCCTTACTTTATCTTCTTTAATTTGTGTATTATCAGACTAACCTTATATCCTAGCAATATTGTTCTTATATTCACAATCAGTTGTGATACGTCGAACCAGGTACAGCTACTGTAACATGACAGTTAACTGTGCTGCAGCATCGTGCAAAAAAAAGAATTCCGACAGGTTTCTGTTGTGCCATGGCATTTGTAGGGGGTAGTTCCACCCAAAGTGTGCAGGATTAACTGGTGGCATTTTCGACAAAATCCATGCCAAAGAGTCTGGTTTGTACTAGTTCTGCCCACGTTGCCGTAAATGCATGGTCAGTACCTTCTCATTTCCCGTCCTCGATCTGGAAGCAAACATTCTAAAGTTGGAAGTTAAACTGGCAGAGTCGGGTTCCATCTTTTCTGCCCTTCTTGAGGCTATCGACACCTTGAAGGGTTTAAGCAATACTGAAAGCGACCGGCCTGAGCCCACAACCATCCCACAGCCTTGTTCGTCGACAGCTAATCGCTCCTGTAGGACTACTAGAGGTAGAAAAAGCTCACTAACCCTGCCTCCGGCTCCTAAACTTATGACCTTCTCTCCCCTCCCATCTCCTCCCTTACCTTCTGACTGAAGTGCTCCAATCTATCTTGTTGATATACCTCCTCTACAATTATCGTGGAATGCTAGTCGAGCTGACTCTTGGACTAGAAATCATCCTTCTCCCACCAGCATGGACATCACTCGAGCGAGCAGTATTCCGAGCGCCAATGCACGAGCCTTCCACAAATCCCAGGTGATTAGCTCCCATTCGATCCCCTCAATCGCTCATAGGACTACACAACCTTACTCTGAGCGGCAATCATCTACCAACCCAACTTGGTATGGTTCCGTGCTTGTTGATGGTTCCTAAAATCAAACCTATGTTTGTGAGGACCAATTTCTTATGCTTGGGGATTTTAATGTCCCTAATCAAGAGTGGTCTAATGACGTGGAATTGGAATGCTATAATGCAACAAACCCTTCCTCCGTCACGAAAACTTTCCTTATTGACTGCACCGCAACTAACAACCTCTTTCAAATTAGCTCAATCAAAAACCATAATCGGCGGCAACTTGATTTGGTATTCTCAAATGATCCTTTGAATGCCCAAGTATCTCTAAGCTCTATGGTCCTCTGTAACGTGGACCCCCATCACCCTCCTCTTTCCATCTGTGTCTTCGTCAGTAACTACCTTCGTCCCCGCGGGCAAACTCTCACCCATAGGTTTAACTTTCGAAGAACCAATTTTTGTGAACTAAATGCAAGTATCAACGAATCACTCCCCGATATTGACCTTAATGCAAATGCTGGCGTGTTCCATGACCAAATCCAAAACTTCTACCACGCCATCTATGAGTGCAACTCAACCTCGACCTCGCGCTTTAGACCTCCCCCGGCCGCTTCCTCTCCCCGCTGGTACACTAAGGAACTTAAGACCCCGAGGAACAGACGTAATGCGGAATGGAACAAGTACTTAAACTCTGGCTGCTGTGAGGACTTTGATAAATTCTACTCTTCTTACAGTGAGTTCGCGACTATGGCGCACTCACTGTATTATCAATATTTGTCATCTCTCAAATATAAGCTCCGATTAGACTCCCGCGCATTCTTCTCCTTTGTCAACTCGAAAAGAAAACAGAGTAATGACAACTACCCCCAGTCCCTCACTGACCTTGGGCAGGTGTTTGACCACCCAGATGACATTGCCAACTACTTTGCAAGCTTCTTCTCCTCAACCTTCCCACTCGACTCTTTCGTGCCCGATGTGGACTACTTCGCGCACCTTAATTCTGCCTCATCCCTGTCAGATCTCAACATCACAGACCTCCTCGTCAGTGTAGTGGAAGTACATATGCATCTCTTGAAACTTAAAGACGACTTCTCCCCTGGACCCGATTGTATTCCTCCCATTCCTCTGAAAAGGTGCGCCGCCCATCTTGCCAGACCATTATCCCAGACCTTCAACCTCTCACTTAATTCCGGTGTTTTCCCTGAAGTGTGGGAAGAGGGTCTCTTAATTCCAGTCTACAAAAAGGGCTCGAAGTCTCTATAGACCAATAGCAAAGCTGTCGTCTTTACCAAAACTCTTGGAAAATATCATTGTAACTAAAATATACCCATTTTTCACTTCCTCAATATCCCCTCACCAGCATGGTTTTCTCAAAGGTAAGTTTACTGTAACTAACTTCCTTCACCTTACATCCTACACTATCAATGCTCTCGAACGTGGCGAAGTAGTTGACACAATTTTCACCGATATGAGCAAAGCATTTGGCAGCATCCCTCACAACCTAATTACCCTTAAACTCAGTTGAGCTGGTTGTCCCCTTCCCCTCCTTTCTTGGATAGAATCATACCAGCGAAATATCACCTATCACATTCTCTTCAGATCCCAGTTGTCGAAATCTATAACTGCGGCATCGGGCGTTCCACAGGGCAGCCATATTGACCCTCTTCTGTTTATATTCTCCACCAACGATGTCGTCAGAGTTGTCCGACACTCAGTCATTGTTAGTTATGCGGATGATGCGAAAATATTTAAAAATATAGTCCATCCGCATGACTCTCAACTTCTGCAAAGCGACATTGACCGCTTCGCCATATGGTCCCATAAAAGAAACCTTACTCTTAACACCTCTAAGTGTGAACACGTCAGTTTCTCAAGGAAGTGTGACCACGTGCCCCAGACCTACTGTATCAATGGACCGACCGTCGCTACTGTGGGCCTAGACCAATATCTAGGTGTTTACTTAGACACGAAACTCTCCTTCACTCATCACATTGACTTTGTGGTCCGTAGAGCTATTGGGGTGCTGGGCTTTACTCTTTGGTGATCTAGGGAGTTTGCTGATCCCTATATCTGCAAATCTCTTCTTACCTCCATTGTACGCCTAATCCTCGAGTTTGCCTTTCAGATATGATCTCCGTACCATAGCGTCCATTCGGATAGGATTGAAGCTGTCTAGAAGCGGTTTCTTCGAAGCGCTTTTAGGGACCTGATATGGTCTGACCCCTCTCTCCTCCCATCGTACGTTGACCGTCTGGGCTTATTGGCCTTCAGACACTCCATTGCCGTCGGACAATAGCCGACATTTGTTTCGTGCATAATGTCGTGCAGGGGATCATACAGCCTCCCTTTGTAAAGGATCGGATGGTTCTGCGAGACTCCGGGTGGAATCTGAGATCAAACTATATGTTTGCGATCACTTTCCACCGCACTAACTATGGCATGATGGAGCCTGTCTGTCGTATACCTCGCGCCTATAATCGGGTCGCTCAGCTTATAGAACCAGCAAAGGAGGGGAGTTGTTTCCGTTCCCTCATCCGGAACCATGTGGATGTATCCCTGCTAATGTAGCTGTTGTCTTGTACCTGACTCGACTGCCTAAGCAATCGTTCCTTCTTTTGCTTTGTTTCCTTAGTAATAAGTAAATTTATTTTGTTTTTATTCCTTTCCATTTTATCTGTATATCCTCTGCTTGTATTAAGTATTAATAAATAACTAAATAAATACATAACTTCCTAAGCTCAAAATCGCTTCCGTATACACCTTTGATGCTTCACTAACAAATTTCATATATGTTGAGATTAATTTGTTTCGAAAACCAACTTCTTTACTCAGTAACACCGGAGAGGACATATCTATAATCAAACTGGAAAATTTTAACAGCACAATTTCCATAGACCCAGACAGAAAATGTACTCTCTGGTACTACTGACAACAAAACGAATTTCTTAGGTTCCACAGTTGTAAATCTAATATCAAACATATCATTCTCATGAACTTCATGTGGTTGGTAACGATTTTCCAATTCGTACTAACGGGATCTTGGGTCGCGATTTCCTTACAGCAACAAAAAGCATTATAGATTATGAAAGTTTTGAACTTTCACTACGTATAAATGATGCCGAAGTCACCATACCAATTCAAACTAGAATACCAAAATATAACAGCATTACCATACCAGCTAGGACAACGATAATTAAGGCTTTATATCAAAAAATATATTCAGATCGTGTAACATTAATGCCCGGTTTCATGAACGATGGATAGATAAATTTAACCCAAAATCTGTGGATAAACTCCAGATAACTCATTTTCGCGTTTCACGAAAGTCGAGATAGTTAAACTGTGGGATAAACTATGGAATAATTTATCCACGCGATTTTCTCGAGATAAATATTTATCTATTGGATAAAGTGACAGTTCAAAGTAATTTGGATTTATAGTATTATATCTTTGAAATTGTGTTTATTTCTGTAAACAAGAGTTCATTTCATTAAAATAAATTAATTTTATATTTTAAAATGAGTAAAAACCCCTTTAATTTAATAATATGTCAACTGTCAATCGTTAACCCGTGGATAACTCGTAATGCTTCGTGAAACGCTCGAAAAATTTATTCGCTGGATAAATATTATTCATAGATAGTTATCTATTGGATAACTTGTTCTTCGTGAAACCGGGCATAAGTCAAGAAATTCAATCAGAAATTTTCGTAGCCAACACTATTATACCAGCTAAGGGCATTCCACATGTACAAATAATGAATAACCTGGATGAAGATGTGAAAATTTATAATTTGTCTGTAGACATTGAACCTTTATGTAGCTACTAGCAAACCCCGGCAGACGTTGTTCTGCCTGTATATGTGGATTTACTTCTGTACATATAAAAATGGATGATCTATATGTAATCCCGAATCAACAATATAATTCGTTGTAGGAAAATGGTGAACAATGAAATATATATCAATATCATTCCATTATTTTAATCTATACTAATATTATATTTTGAAGTGCCTTTTTTATGTTCGGAACAATCTTGAGAAAGGCCCGGCCGATTTTCATGAAATTTTTTATAATAAAAAGCTCTCGACCGGGTGAAGGTTTTAGGCAAAAAAAATTATTAAAAAGTTTATTAGACTTTCAAAATGGCTTACACTTTTTTTATGGCTTTCAAAATCCTAAGTAAAATTCACCTGCAAGCACAAACGGACATGAACGACTCATAGCGTATAAAAATTGTAGTTGTGGTAGTGAAAAATAAAGCAGTGTGCGGCACATCGACACGATGCGAGTGTTCCAATATTTTACTCTCCCATCCTACAGTGAGTATTGCTTTGCTGAGAATAGCAATGTGATTTGTTTTTGTTTTGCCTACATGTGGCCGAGCGTGTGTGTGCTATGGATAGCAACAGAGAATGGCAATGTATTTTGTTTTTGTTTTTTTTGTCGTACGCTATGCGTGGTGACGTGAAAAAAAGACAGAGGCAAGCAAAAAACAACATTAAAAACAACAACAAAACATTACCATGCTGCAGAGATGTTATGTTTGGTTTGAGTTTATCTTAGTTTTGCCTTTTATTTTTTTTTTTACTATTTTCTTGCAATGCGTTTACATTTATTTGCCGTTATTTTTCAGAGCAGAATATCAAAACTAATTAAGCTCATTTTATGTGTTTGTAATAAAAAATAAGTACTTTTTGTGCCCGCGAACGGAATCGTTACTAAATTCTAAAAATCTAAAAAGTGCATTATGCCTAAAGTGCGAACAAAGCTTTCTAGGAAAACTCCTGCCAATATTTTACTCTCCCATCCTACAGTGAGTATTGCTTTGCTGAGAATAGCAATGTGATTTGTTTTTGTTTTGCCTACATATGGCCGAGCGTGTGTGTGCTATGGATAGCAACAGAGAATGGCAATGTATTTTGTTTTTGTTTTTTTTTGTCGTACGCTATGCGTGGTGACGTGAAAAAAAGACAGAGGCAAGCAAAAAACAACATTAAAAACAACAACAAAACATTACCATGCTGCAGAGATGTTATGTTTGGTTTGAGTTTATCTTAGTTTTGCCTTTTATTTTTTTTTTACTATTTTCTTGCAATGCGTTTACATTTATTTGCCGTTATTTTTCAGAGCAGAATATCAAAACTAATTAAGCTCATTTTATGTGTTTGTAATAAAAAGTAAGTACTTTTTGTGCCCGCGAACGGAATCGCTATCTAAATTCTAAAAATCTAAAAAGTGCATTATGCCTAAAGTGCGAACAAAGCTTTCTAGGAAAACTACTGACGCGACTAGAATGAGTCGATTGAGACAGACTGTAGTGCATTTACCGCGTACTTTTACTTCAAGATGTGCCTTTTTTTACCAAAGTAATATTGACTATTTAAGCTTTACTGATATTCAAATTGGTAATATGGACAAAATATGTCCAAAGTGTAATGCAAAAAAATGGAAAAGTGAAGCTCCTGGACTTTGTTGTGATGGTGGAAAAGTAATGTTGCCAAGACTACAAGAACCAGCAGATTCTTTAAAATCCTTGATTCTTGGATCTCATCCTTTGTCAAAACATTTTCTGGACAACGTTCGAAAATACAATACCGTATTTCAAATGACCTCCTTTGGAGCAAATGAAGTAACTGAGCGAAATTTCATGCCAACATTTAAAATACAAGGACAGGTCTATCATCGCATTGGGTCATTACTTCCTACTAAAGGCAATAGCCCCAAATTTCAACAGATTTATTTTATTTCGGAGGCCGATCAACTTTCGACACGATTGTGCATGATACCCAGCCTTAAAGCAGAGCTTATCGAGTTAGTTAAAGAAGTATTGAATAATCAAAATTGTTATATTTCGAGTTTCAAATATAATTTGGAAAACAATGCTTTGAACGAAACTGACAACCTTCGTTTAATTATACACGCTGATCGCCCAGTCCACAATGAGCATAGGGGACGGTATAACATTCCTACTATTAATGAGGTAGCAATTCTCTTGGTAGATGAGGATAAGGGCCCAAGAGACATCATTTTGCATTGTCGCGATGGGCAATTGAAACGGGTTTCTGAATTACATCGCGCATACGATCCTCTGCAGTACCCTGTAATGTTTCCAACAGGAGAGGATGGATATCACATAAATATTCCTCAGCAACATACTTCAAATCGCAATCAACCAAAAACTGTGTCCTGTATGCAATATTATGCCTACCGTTTTATGGTACGAGAAAATAGTTTGAATCATTTGCATTTCTTTAGAAATTTGCTGAATCAATATTCTGTGGATATGAAAGCAAAGATGATTGCCGAAAGACTACTCTACATCCGGTTAAATCAAAAAAAATTGCGTGCGGATGAGTACATACACTTAAAGGATGCATTAAATCACGATGCCAACACAAATGCTTGAAACATTGGACACAACGTTATATTGCCTTCGACATTTACAGGCTCAGCTCGATATATGCAGGAAAAAACGCAGGATGCTATGACTTACGTCCGCAACTATGGTCGCCCGGAATTATTCATAACTTTTACGTGCAATCCCGAATGGGAGGAAATCAAAAGAGAGCTTTTTGTTGGACAAAAGTCTTACGATCGACACGATTTAATTGCCAGAGTTTTCCATCTTAAAATGAAAAGGCTTATGCACATAATTACAAAAAAAAACATTTTTGGCGATGTGAAATGTCACATTCTCTCGGTAGAGTGGCAAAAACGAGGGTTGCCACATTGCCATATTCTTCTATGGTTACAAACAAAAATTCAACCACACGAAATTGATGACATAATTTGCGCTGAACTACCTGATAAAGAACGAGATCCGGCTTTATTCGAAATTGTATGTAAAAATATGGTACATGGTCCATGCGGCGAACATAATATTGCATCACCTTGCATGATAGAAGGTAAATGCTAGAATGACAGCGATTTGACATTTATTACATTTATCATCTATTTGAATTGATTATAATTCGTTTTGAAATAATCCACTTTTTTACTTTCCATTTCATATCTAGGAAAATGCTCAAAAAGATTTCCACGGAATTTTATTAATGAAACACAGATGGGTGAAGATGGTTATCCAACATACCGCAGAAGAGCTCCTCATAGTGGAGGTCATCAAACTACTCTTATTGTACGCGGAGTTATGACAACTATAGACAACCGATGGATTGTTCCATATTCCCCTATCCTTGCTCGATGTTTTTCGGCTCATATAAATGTTGAGTATTGCCACTCAGTAAAGGCAATTAAATACATATGCAAATATGTCAACAAAGGTTCCGACCAAGCAACATTTTCATTTCGAAGTAATACTGATGAAATTGAGACATACGTTAATGGTCGTTGTTTCATGCAAAAGAAGAACACCAAAGGAATTAATTATCACACTTCAATAAAACGTCAATTACCTTTTTATTTCTTTTCACTTTATTACTTCTATTTTCTTTCACTTGTATATCTTGGGTTTAACCTATTTTAAATTCTTTGTTCTATCGCACGTCCAGCTGGATGCAGTGTTCGATCACGACTGACTTCCCTGCATGGTCATTCTTTTTCTTTCTTCCCCGTCCACACTCAATCGTGTGGACATACCAAATCACACCCAATCTTCTATTCAATTCGTAACAGTCCCGCCAAAACCAGCGGTTTTGAAAAGCATCAACAAACAAACCCAAACTATGAATTGAATTTTGTTTTAGTTATCAGATGAACTAGTATCAACGGGTAGAATACAAATCTTCTGGACTGGCCTTTTCAACGTAGTGGTAGCCGTTTGGATTGTGACTGAGCGCACTAAGCTGTCCTTGCTTGGATGCACTTCGATAATGCGACCCATCGCCCATTGAGCGGGTGGAAAATTCTCGCTTTTGACGAGCACCAACTGACCAAGTTGAACTCGTTCAGATTCTCGTCGCCATTTCTTCCTCTCTTGCAATGTGGTCAAATACTCGTTGTGCCATCTATCCCAAAACGTTCTCACCATATTTTGCCGATCCTTCCATAACCGAACACCCTTGCTCGTTGATTCTTCTGGGATAGCAAATGGTAACGGAAGCACCAACGGTTCACCGCACAGCAAATGGCCCGGTGTTAAGGCCTGTAGGTCAGTGGGATCGTCATTCAATGGATACAGCGGCCGTGAATTAAGTATCGCTTCAATCTGCGCAAGCAACGTTCTTAGCTGTTCGAACGGCAGGACCCTCGTTCCAATAACCCGAATGAGATGATGCTTCATCGATTTTACGGCAGCCTCGTAAATGCCACCCTGGTGTGGAGCTGCTGGTGTCATAAAACGCCATTCGGTGCCCTTCATACCTAAGTGCTGAAATACCTCCGTTTGGTGCCATTTCTCCATGGCTCTCTTCATTTCTTTCGATGCTCCAACAAATGCCGTTCCGTTGTCGCTATAAATTCTCTCGCAGCGGCCTCGACGAGCGACAAATCTCTCGTAGCAAGCCATATATGCGATCGTTGTCAGATCCGCGACCACATCGAGGTGAACCGCTCTCGTTTTGAGACATACAAACACTGCAATCCATACCTTCTGCTTCACAATCTGACTGCCATCTCTGTTAATTACTTTAATTTCCACTGGTCCCGCATAGTCCACCCCAACATGGAGAAACGGTTTACCTGCCCTTACTCTATCAGCGGGCAAATCGGCCATCATTTGCGTCTCGGTCCGATGATTATGTCTAACACACACGACACATTTGTGCAAGTAGCTTCTGATTCCACTACGAAGTTTCGGAATCCAGTAGTTCTGACGAATAAACTGCATCATAACTTGTACTGCACCATGTTTAGTTCTAATGTGTGCATGATTCGTTATTAGCCACGCTAATCTTGATCCATTTGGCACTATCACTGGATGACGTATGTTCTCCTCCAAATTTGAATTCTTTAGCCGTCCATGCACTCTGAGCAATCCGTCGACCAGTTCTGGTTTGAGTGATTCAATTTTACTTTTTTCTGGAATTTGTTTCCCAGTTCCTAACGCGGTGATTTCTCTATTGTAATATTGCTCTTGCTCTTGTCTCAATAGTAATTTCATTGCCTTCATCTTATGCTCATTGCTCGGGAGTATGCAAGACTGCTTCGCTCTTTTCGAGCGTCTGCTCATAGGTCGGTTTCTCGCATCTGACAAGAATTTATATAGGTAAGCAATCACATTTACTGCCCTTTCCAATCTATCAACATAATCAATTAATTTGATCCTCCTCTTAGTCGTTCGCGTCGTGATCTGAATTGATTCATCAAATTGTGTAATTACGAAGGCCTTGAATTCCACTTCAGCCTCCACCACTGTGTTTGGCACAAACACACATTCTGGCCACGCCTCGCATGACGATGCCAACCATTCAGGACCATGCAGCCACAACCTATTTCCAATGAGCTCTGACGGCTTTGTTCCACGGCTCAATAAATCAGCCGGGTTGTCTTTTGTATTGATATACTTCCATCTCTTAACATCAGTGCTCGTTTGTATCGATGAGACTCTATTTGCAACGTATGTCTTTAGGTTTCTTGGAATCTTATGGATCCAATGTAGGACTACTTGTGAGTCTGACCACAACGTATATTCGACTACGCTAAATTCCATAGCCTTTATAATCTCATCAAGCAACCGCGACAGCAGCTCAGCAGCTGCTAGCTCGAGTCTCGGCACGGTAATTGTCTTCATGGGAGCAACGCGTGTCTTAGAAGCAAGAAGTGTAGTAGCTGCATTTCCTTCATCATCTTCCACACGAATATAAATTGCTGCACCGTATGCTAGTGTTGACGCGTCCGAAAACCCGTGAATTTCACACTTCCGATTCTCGGTGATACCTATCCATCTGCTCACTGTAAACTTCTCCAATAATTTGATTTCTGCCCAATATTCTCTGAATCTTGTTTCAACTTCCTTGTGAACTGGCTCGTCCCAATCTAAGCTTAGTCGCCATAAATCTTGAATGATTATTTTCCCAAGTACTGTTACCGGCGAAATCAACCCGTTCGGATCGTACAACTGCGCAACACAAGCCAAAATCTTTCTCTTGGTCAGGTCCCCTTCTACCTCAGGCGTTTTTACTGCAAATGTTAACTTATCCTGGGCTATTATCCATTTGAGCCCCAATACCGATGCTTTCACTTCGTCTACAAACAAACTTGATTCCTCTGCTTCTGATTGCGTTTCTTTCACAACTGCCCTCGAATTGGATTTCCACTTCCTCATCTCAAACCCACCACCTTCCAACACGTGGTGAATATCTTTCACTATTTCTATCGCTTTCTCCTCACTGCTAGCTCCTGTAGTACAATCATCCATATACAAATCATTTTGAATAATGTTCGACGCTTCTGGATATTCTTCTGCCGAGTCTCGGGCGCACTGTATAACCGACCGAACCGCATTATATCCCGATGATTTCATGCCGTATGTGACGACCTTTAACCAATATTCCTTGATTTCCTCATTACTATTCTTACGCCAAAATATACGCTGAGCATTCCATTGATCTTCTGCAATTCGCACTTGCCTGAACATCATTTTAATATCGCCGATGATGCCATATTTATGTCTACGAAACCGCATAACTATCATCGGCAGGTCACGTTGCAACTTTTCACCAAGCATCTGAATATCGTTCAACGAGATTCCCTTGTTTGTGCGGCAGCTGGCGTCGAAGACTACTCTGAACTTCTTTGTGACACAGTGGTGTGGAATGTAGTACACAATCTCGCCTGGCTTGGCCGGTCTGGAAACTGGTTCCATGTGACCCAGTTGTTCATACTCCCTCATAAACTCAACGTATTTTGCTTTTAATTCTGGATCTCGGTCTAATCTTTTTTCTAAAAATAGGAACCGACGATACGCTGTTTCTCTCGAGCTACCAAAATCCCCGATATCATCTTTAAATGGGATTGAGACCGTGAATCTTCCTGCGTGATCTCTTGAATGGGTTTCCATAAATATTCTCTCAACCCTTTCCTCTTCTTCTGTCCTCATATTAACTGAGCTTATCTGATCGAGTTGCCAAAAACGCTTCACTAGGTCTCCAAGCTCTTCGACACTCGTGCAACCAATAAACGACCCCGCAGCTCTTAAATCCCGGCCGGCTTCTTTCCCAATGGACCCGCAAACTACTACCCCCAGGTGTGTATCAAGAAATACCGCTCCGTGAAGGTTATGCGACAGTACTGAAATTAGAATTTTCGCAAATACCTTCACGTTGAGTACTATCGGCACCTCATGCGGTTTCCAGTAATCGGGGTCAGCCATCGGACTGGTGAATGTTTCGTGTTCTACCCTGATCTCGACATCCGCATTGGGTAATATTAGCTGCCACTTGTTCTCTTTGGGCATGATCCAAAATTCTTCTTCTATGTAGCCATCAGAAACAAACCATGGTCTCACCTTCAACACCACCCGCTTGTTGACGCTGAACGATTTCCCTTCTATCCCAATCATTTTGCGTGCCGTTGGCAAAACTGGTAGTCGATATTTATCATGGAAAGCAGAAGCGATAAAGTTTGGCTGAGCACCACAATCCAGCAAGGCTCTCACTGGCCCAAATCCTTGTCCGTCCGCTTCTAAACGTACCATTAAAGTTGGCAATAACGCGGCAGTAAAATCCAAATCAAAATTAAAAGACTCCTCATAATTTTTCCGGAAATTTATTTCTTCCAACTCTTTCGCTTTATAATCTTTCTCCTGCACGAGGACTGCTTGACGCTTTTTAATCAACTGTTCGCGTTTGTTCAATAGATCCATTTGCATATCGACGTCTGCGATTTCTTTATTGATGGCAGCGCGATCATGTGGCATACCTGTCTGCGTCACATGCACATGCTCCGGACCCGAGCCCCTTTGTCGCTTGGCAACATTGCCTTTGTACTTGGCCTTCCGATTTCGCCGTGTCTCCCCCTCAACTCTTACTGTTAATGCTGGTTTAGATATTTCCTTGCTCGGACACAAAAGGCTATTGTGCTTTATCTGACCTGGGCAACGCCCACAAGGCCCCTGGAAACAATTCTCGACCCCATGGCCCCGTTTGAAGCAATTTGGGCAGATACCCTTCTTTTCTACCAGATTGACCCGTGATCGGATATTCAAGGCCCCAAAGTCGTCACACACCCAAAGTGGATGGTCCCCATTGCACGCCACACATGGATACGATTTCTTATTTGAATCTAATTTCCCTTCATTCCGCTCGTATGGTCGATGCTTATTCCCTTCTTTCCCATTCCGACCCGTAACTCGCACTTCTGATGGACGCGGACGATAAAGGTCAATCACATTCTCTAATGCTGCTGCTTGGCGGTCTAAAAATTCGAGCATTTGTTTAACTGTCGGCATCTCAGAGTTACGCTGCAATTCCCATTGCCTACTCGTCTCCTGATCTAGACGTTCATGCAGCATGTGGACGATCATCATGTCCCAAGAGTCAACCGGAATGCCTTCAGAGCGAAGTTGTCGCAAAACCTCGTGAGTAACATTCGACATTCGTTGAAGATCATTGGCTCGTGGTGTACCTTGAATGGCTGGCAGCCGAATGAAGTTGCGCAAATGTTCTCGACAAATAGGATATTTGCGATCGTAAAGCTGCTTCAACCGTTCCCATGCTTCAACGTAGTTGCCTTCTGTGAGTTGCCATTCCCCTAATGTTCGCCTTGCTTTGCCGGTCAACGATTTTGTCAAATAAGAGAACTTAAATGCTGGGCATACATTCTCATTGTCATGAATGGCCGCCATAAATCGATCACGGAACCCAGGCCACTTCGTCAAAGTACCATCAAATTCGCCCCATGTGTTCCTCATATCGTGCTGCTGATACGGCATATGAACTTGTACAGCTAATGGTTGTCGTTCATTCTGCATTGGTACTGGCGTTGGTGTCAGTTCGGAGACCCTTGCAACCAATTTCCCCTTCGCGCTGCAGTAACGTGCTTCCACCATTCCAGCAATACTGTCATATACAGCTGCTTCATCCGGACTACGCTCCATGTACTTTTCGTGTTTTTGCACGAATCTCTCGTAATACTCTTCCAGCTTTTCGAGGCGAACTTTCACCTGCTCCAGCGTTGCCACTGAAAATTCTTCCTGGCTCACAAATTCCAAAATCCTTGAAATGGACTTGCATATGCTGTGCAACATACCGCTCATCTCGTTGCTAGATAGAAAGGAGAAAACAGAAAAAAGAACAAGTTAACCTTTGCCACCCTCTCGTCTTGCCTATTCATTAAATTGTTTCAAGCTAAGAAACTTCACCTATCCCATTCAGCAATCTAATTGTAAGGTCAACACACCAAGAAATTTCCCGGCTGACTAATACAAATTCATTTACTGAAGAAAGACTTGGCTCATTAGTGATTATCGCAGAGAATGTTCTCCCGACAAGCATTCGTTATTTCCTGTATTACTTTTCCCTATATGTATGTACATACATTCAATCCTATCCCAAGATCTTCTCTCGACAAGCATTATTCATTTGCTGTATTACTTTTCTCTATACATAGCACCTTATCTTATCACCAACAGTCACCACGTCTCCTGCATGCAGCGACATCTCCGATCACAACCTTGTTGCAAAAAGAGAAATGAGACGAAGGGGGAACATGCATACGCCGCCAACCATTTCAACCCAACCTCCATACATGCGAAACCACCAACACAAACTTGAGGCGACCACACACGACACGCAATCCCGCCAAAATCACGCATCTTACACGTTCCCATATCTTTTATGCATCTCAGCAATCACTAATTAATTGCACTTAAATAGTTGCAAAAACCCAAAATACTTCTCTCCATATCCAGAAACAAAACGAAACATAACCAAATTTCATTACTTGACGAGAGAACATTCTTCTTTCTAGTGGACTGTATGTATAGCCGCACACACCCGCAACATCCTTGCTTTCACAGATCACACCAAATCATATCCGGCTCGATATGGACCACAATGTTTCATGCAAAAGAAGAACACCAAAGGAATTAATTATCACACTTCAATAAAACGTCAATTACCTTTTTATTTCTTTTCACTTTATTACTTCTATTTTCTTTCACTTGTATATCTTGGGTTTAACCTATTTTAAATTCTTTGTTCTATCGCACGTCCAGCTGGATGCAGTGTTCGATCACGACTGACTTCCCTGCATGGTCATTCTTTTTCTTTCTTCCCCGTCCACACTCAATCGTGTGGACATACCAAATCACACCCAATCTTCTATTCAATTCGTAACAGTCGTTATATAAGCGCTTCAGAGGCTTTCTGGCGAATTTTTGACTTTTCTATACACCAAAGGTACCCAACTGTTATTCACCTAGCAGTTCATTTAGAAAATGGACAACGAGTTTATTTTACAGCAAATAATATGGAAGAGGTTCTTCAAAATCCACGTGAAACTACACTTACAGCTTTTTTCAAATTATGTGCATCAGATCCGTTTGCAAAAACACTGCTTTACAACGAAGTTCCTTCATTTTATACTTGGAACAATAAAATATTTTCCAGAAGAAAACAAGGTCAACCTGTTGAAGGATACCCTGGAATAAAAAAAGATACCGCGTTAGGAAGAGTATACAATATACATCCACATCAAACTGAATGTTTCTATCTACGTATGCTGCTTCATCATATACGAGGGCCTTCTTCTTTCCAAAGCTTACGAACGGTTAATGGCACTGTTTGTCCTACCTTCCAAGCTGCTTGCCAAGAGATTGGACTTTTAGAAAACGATAATTATTGGAATGATACCCTCAACGAAGCTGCCTTATTACAATCGCCATATCATCTAAGAAAACTTTTTTCAATTATAATAGTTTTTTGCCAGCCTTCAAACTGTACGTTATTATGGACCACATTTCAACAATACTTCTGCGAAGACATTTTATATAACGAACGTCAACGGCTCAATGAACCCGAATTGCCCTTTTGTGATCGAATTTTTAATGAAGGCTTAATTCTAATTGAGGATAAGGTTATCGCCCTTAGCGAAAAAAAATTAACCAGTTTTGGTTTACCTTCACCAGAAAGAAGTCAACAAAATGCTGAATCCTTATACGAAAATAATTTACGATACCAATGTGATGTAAATATTTTAGAGGAATATTTGCAGGCAAATCTGCCAAACTTAGTCCCAGACCAACGTGTAGCCTACGACGAAGTTATTAACAGCATCAACAATGGCAAAGGCAAAGCATTTTTCCTCGATGCTCCAGGTGGGACAGGAAAAACTTTTTTAATAAATCTGCTATTAGCTTATGTCAGATCAATTGGACGTGTAGCAATTGGCGTAGCATCCTCTGGAATAGCAGCAACGTTACTTACTGGTGGAAGAACAGCTCATTCTACATTCAAGTTGCCATTAAATGTGTCTTCGCAGGAGCAAACTTTTTGCCTCATTCGAAAAAATGGGCCTTTGGGAAAAATTTTACAAGAAGCCGTACTCATAGTATGGGATGAGTGTACTATGAGTAGCCGTGCACATATAGATGCAGTCGACCGTACTTTAAGAGATTTAAGGTCCTGCAATAAGCTTTTTGGTGGTGTAACTTTTCTTTTTGGGGGAGACTTTCGGCAGACTTTTCCGGTCGTAGTAAAAGGGACTCGCGCTGACATCATCAAAGCGTGCATTAAAACATCGCCTTTGTGGAATGATATTAAAAAGCTACATTTGCGGACAAATATGAGAGCTCATCTTTGCGGCATTGATACTGAGTTCCCTCGTTACCTACTTTGGATTGGAGAAGGCAAGATTCAAAATATCGATGGATACATCACAATCGATTCCAGAGTTGGTAAGGTGGTGCACAACGTAAACAGTTTAATTTCTGAAGTGTATCCTGATATTGAAAATATTTTAACAAAACCATACACTTGGCTGTGTGAGAGAGCAATCGTCTCACCAAGAAATGTTACTGTTGATGAAATAAATAATATCGCATTAAAAAAATTCGGCGGAGAAATGAAAGAATATGCTTCCATCGATACAGCGCTTTACCTTGAAGATGCCGTCCACTATCCGACAGAATTCTTAAATTCGTTAAACCCGGCTGGGTTACCACCTCATAAGCTTACACTAAAAAATGGCATTCCAATTATTTTATTGCGCAATCTAAGACCTCCCGCACTTTGTAATGGCACACGATTGGTAGTAAAAAAATTGCATACCAATGTGATAGAGTGTATTATTCTTACAGGATCATCAGCCGGACAAACAGCGTTTATTCCCCGTATTCCTATGATTCCAACTGACGTGCCATTTTAATACAAACGTCTCCAGTTTCCCATTAAAGTTTCATTTGGAATTACAATTAACAAAGCTCAAGGCCAAACTTTTAAATATGTCGGCATTGATTTGCGCTCAGATTGCTTTACACATGGTCAATTATATGTTGGTCTGTCAAGAACTGGAAATGCCAAAAATCAAACAATATTATTGCCTTTACAAGACAAGACCAAAAATGTGGTGTATCTCGAAATACTTAGAAACTAGGAATATATAAATTTCATCAGCGCAAATAATAACAAACTACCTATAATAAATTTAAAATAAATTTAAAAAAATGCATTCTATGGTTTTCTTTCAAAATGCTTATTTTAATAGAAAATGCGAACAACGTCGCATACGGGCAGCTAGTTTTATATAAATTGATGATATGAATATGAATTTTTTTTTAATAATTCATGTGAATTGACAATATTTTTGAATATTATATTCACTGTGTAATTGAACCCACATAAGATAATTTAAATAAATGCTCACGTGTAGAGTAACGCAATTGGATAAAAAATTTTTTGTTTTATGGATTGGAGTATAGATGGAAACACCCCTGGCGTAGCCATATTCCTCGAGTTACTGGCGACACACAGAAAGAAGCTATACAACTCTTCACCTTGCCATCCCATAATCGCAGTGGTCGCTCTTGCCGATCCTTGGGTATATATTCCTACTAGCCTTTTATCTTTTCTGCCAGTCTTCGTATTTTTTAAGAGCCCTCTTAGCTTTCGGAAACTTTAGGAGGAAAAGACTTTAAGAAAGTGCGACACTCAGTTGAAGGCGGATACCGCCACCTGCCAATGATCCATACCGGTTTACAGCCCCTACTTAAACTTCAACACCGCGATGAGGTGAGGCTTCGTAGTGGAAGAAGCACAGTTGTGCTCCGGAAAAAATGTTCGTGGTCAGCAATAATTTTCCGATCTATTGATGCCCTAAATGCGCATCGCCGATCATTTTCCATGAAATAAATTTGCAGAAACTGTGGAAGAAGTGACGCAATCTGACGATACACTTGCCCTCTGGCTTTGAATGTGGGCATGAAATTACCATATCTCACGATAACCGTCGCTCCAAACGATGTCATTTTAAACCACGAATTGTATTTCCGAATATGCTCTAGAATATATTGGACCTCCCGATTAGCTCCCGCCACATAAGTTAAAAATAGTTCGAGTAATTCAATCAGTGGTGTCAAATTGACTTTACTATTTGAGCAACACATGTCAGGCGTTACATTTTGAAACCTCAAAGCGTGACAATGGTAGTCATTAGACCAATGACACAACATTGTAATCATTAGACCAATGACACCAACTCAAAATAATTGAAACTAATGCTAATACTCAGCGTAACGCTATACGCAGCGTACAGATATACAGAGCTCTTGGAGGTCCTACTCTGGAGCAAGCTACATATAGTTGATCATGCGAAAAACATGGATTTTCTAAATTTAACCCGACATCACACAGTGACTGCTCTTGAGCTTCGTTGATTGTCATTGCGAAAGCAAGACGTACGGGGAATTGTAGTCATCTGAATGTGAAGGCAAAATTAGTGGGAACCATTGGAATGCGCGGAATCAGCACATCTTCTCCTTTACACTGGCATTCCATCCGACTCCAATGAATTGAGAAATTCTCCTGGATAATTAACAGCTTGATCCTCTTTTGTAACTGTGTCAATGGATTTGTATTTTGTAACCACACCAGGAATTTTTAATTGAATCTTATTATTAATTCGATTTACGTCATCATTCTTTGAGGCTCTGATAGCTCGTTCGCATAGCCAACCGTGATTTCTGAAGTTGTTTACGAAGTTCTTTTCAAGATCTTCAATTGATGACTGAAGTTGACAGAAGTTCATTGGAAACGATATCTCTTTTGTTTCAAGTGCAACCGGAAGTTTGCTGTCGCCTATATGCAAAAGTTGATTGGCAAATGTTTGTGCAGAAATATCTCAAGTAAATACACACGCATATTGGTCGACACTGTTATTTTCTTAACCTGTCTCCAGAAAGCCAAATTGTTTAGACATGCGTTCAGCTCATCTGCTGCTGATGATCATTGGATGACGGGCAAAGTTTGACGGAAATCACCGGCGAGCAATATGAGAGCTCCAACCATTTGACGTTGATTGTTTCGAAAATCACGCAGAATACGATCAAGTGTCTCAAGTCCTTTCCTATGGGCCGTGGTACATTCATCCCAAATAATAATTTGACATGTTTTCAATACAGTTGCCATTCCAGATGATTTTCCAATGTTGCGAAGAGGATCTACAGCTAGATTTAAATTCAATGGCGGTTTGAGAGCCGAATGCATCGTGCGTCCTCCATCAAGTAGTGTTGCTGCAATCCCCGATGGTGCATCTGCCAGAGCAACCGCATGGTTCATTCGAATTTCTGCGAGTATTAAAATGAGTAAAAATGTTTTTTCTGTACCTCCTGATGCATCGAGAAAAAGATGTCCACCATTTCTACCTCGTTTGTGCTCCATTACTGGGTCGTACGCGTGTCGTTGATCGTTTGTTAAGAGCCTTTTCTGAGCCTCAAAATAAACTTGCAGCGCGTCGACGTCATATTGCTTTTCTCGCAATAGGTTTCTATCGGCAACATAATTTCTGTCACGTTCTGGTCAAAATAACCCAAGTTAATTGAGGATTTTGTTGTTAATTGACATACACATATCTTCAAGTGATTTCAATGCTTCATTGAAAATGTTTTCCCAATATTCAGATCAGGGTTGTCCATGCGTGCTCGGAGAAGTATGTCTTCGCTCATATTCTCTTTTTGTTTCTCCCATAGATCTTTCGGCTCAGAAGGGGTGCAGGTTGTCAAAATGTAGGCGAACAGAAATCGTATTTGGGGAGCATGCTGTGTTTCAGACGCTTCCGTAAATGTGTCGTACCAGTGTTGATCCTTTTCCAGCAAACCACGTTTGAAACATGTTTCTCTGTATGAGTGACACACTTGACCATCGATAGTTTTGATCGCTTGAAACGATGTTGGCCCTTTCACCACGTGAAGCAGCATTCGCAAATAGTAGCAATGGCTATTATTCCGATGAACAGTATATACTCGTCCCAATGTATCAGTAGAAAATATGCCAGCTATCAAAGGATGTCTTGCTTCTCGTTTCCTGCTGCAAAATTTCTTCGTTGACTGATTCCAATTGTAATAGTGGGGGACTTTGTGATATAGCGACGTTTTTGCGAATTCGTCAGTTGCATATAATTTAAAAAAGCGGTGAACGTTGTGTTTGGTGGATTTACAGTCCTCTGGGGTGTATTTTCTTCCATCAAGTAGATTCCTTGACCATTTTCCAAGTGAACATTGAGATGCATGACAGCAGGAAAACGTTCGTGAATGTCAAAACCTATAATTCGCAATACAGCTTCATTACTGCTAATATAATGTCCCATTTGAAAGTTTTCGACTTCATTGACGGGTTCATTGGGAATCGCAAGTCCAAAAACTTCCATATCGCTGCCTTTATTCACATATTTACATATGTATTTAACAGTTATTGAACTGAATTGCAGGCCCCACGTTGATATGCGCATTTAATGATTTCAAAAGAATAGGAGAGTAGGGCATAATCCATTTTATATCGATTTCGAAATTAACGTTATTGATTTTTATAGTTGCCTTGTGTCCTCCATCATCTGGGTTTCGTCGTCTGTACAGCGGATAACCATCGCCACCTGTTTGTGTTTTTTGTAACATCTGACGTGGATACTTCTTGGTGCATTTTCATGCATTTTCCACATGGTCCATGAATCATATGTTTTTTGACAATTTCAAATAATTCTGGATCTTCTTCTGGATCAGGCAGCTCAGCAATAATGATATCGTCAATTTAAGTAGCAGCAATCTTTTCAACCAACCAAATTAATATATGAGCATGCGGTAGACCTGTATTCTGCCATTCAATCAAATACATCCAGCAGCAAGTTTTTCCGTATATATGGTTTTTCGTGATGAGATCCATAAAACGTATCAGTTTTTGTTTGAAAACTCTTGCTGTGAGATCATGTCGATGGGATGGTTGCTGGCCGGGTAAAAGTAAATCTTTGATTTCAGCCCAAGATGGATTGCAAGTGAACGTAATGAAAAGATCTGGACGTCCGTATTTGCGAACATATGTCAGAGCATCCTGAGCATATTCATACATGGGTCTTGGACTTCATCAGCCGGACAAACAGCGTTTATTCCCCGTATTCCTATGATTCCAACTGACGTGCCATTTTAATACAAACGTCTCCAGTTTCCCATTAAAGTTTCATTTGGAATTACAATTAACAAAGCTCAAGGCCAAACTTTTAAATATGTCGGCATTGATTTGCGCTCAGATTGCTTTACACATGGTCAATTATATGTTGGTCTGTCAAGAATTGGAAATGCCAAAAATCAAACAATATTATTGCCTTTACAAGACAAGACCAAAAATGTGGTGTATCTCGAAATACTTAGAAACTAGGAATATATAAATTTCATCAGCGCAAATAATAACAAACTACCTATAATAAATTTAAAATAAATTTAAAAAAATGCATTCTATGGTTTTCTTTCAAAATGCTTATTTTAATAGAAAATGCGAACAACGTCGCATACGGGCAGCTAGTTTTATATAAATTGATGATATGAATATGAATTTTTTTTTAATAATTCATGTGAATTGACAATATTTTTGAATATTATATTCACTGTGTAATTGAACCCACATAAGATAATTTAAATAAATGCTCACGTGTAGAGTAACGCAATTGGATAAAATTTTTTTTGTTTTATGGATTGGAGTATAGATGGAAACACCCCTGACGTAGCCATATTCCTCGAGTTACTGGCGACACACAGAAAGAAGCTATACAACTCTTCACCTTGCCATCCCATAATCGCAGTGGTCGCTCTTGCCGATCCTTGGGTATATATTCCTACTAGCCTTTTATCTTTTCTGCCAGTCTTCGTATTTTTTAAGAGCCCTCTTAGCTTTCGGAAACTTTAGGAGGAAAAGACTTTAAGAAAGTGCGACACTCAGTTGAAGGCGGATACCGCCACCTGCCAATGAACCATACCGGTTTACAGCCCCTACTTAAACTTCAACACCGCGATGAGGTGAGGCTTCGTAGTGGAAGAAGCACAGTTGTGCTCCGGAAAAAATGTTCGTGGTCAGCAATAATTTTCCGATCTATTGATGCCCTAAATGCGCATCGCCGATCATTTTCCATGAAATAAATTTGCAGAAACTGTGGAAGAAGTGACGCAATCTGACGATACACTTGCCCTCTGGCTTTGAATGTGGGCATGAAATTACCATATCTCACGATAACCGTCGCTCCAAACGATGTCATTTTAAACCACGAATTGTATTTCCGAATATGCTCTAGAATATATTGGACCTCCCGATTAGCTCCCGCCACATAAGTTAAAAATAGTTCGAGTAATTCAATCAGTGGTGTCAAATTGACTTTACTATTTGAGCAACACATGTCAGGCGTTACATTTTGAAACCTCAAAGCGTGACAATGGTAGTCATTAGACCAATGACACAACATTGTAATCATTAGACCAATGACACCAACTCAAAATAATTGAAACTAATGCTAATACTCAGCGTAACGCTATACGCAGCGTACAGATATACAGAGCTCTTGGAGGTCCTACTCTGGAGCAAGCTACATATAGTTGATCATGCGAAAAACATGGATTTTCTAAATTTAACCCGACATCACACAGTGACTGCTCTTGAGCTTCGTTGATTGTCATTGCGAAAGCAAGACGTACGGGGAATTGTAGTCATCTGAATGTGAAGGCAAAATTAGTGGGAACCATTGGAATGCGCGGAATCAGCACATCTTCTCCTTTACACTGGCATTCCATCCGACTCCAATGAATTGAGAAATTCTCCTGGATAATTAACAGCTTGATCCTCTTTTGTAACTGTGTCAATGGATTTGTATTTTGTAACCACACCAGGAATTTTTAATTGAATCTTATTATTAATTCGATTTACGTCATCATTCTTTGAGGCTCTGATAGCTCGTTCGCATAGCCAACCGTGATTTCTGAAGTTGTTTACGAAGTTCTTTTCAAGATCTTCAATTGATGACTGAAGTTGACAGAAGTTCATTGGAAACGATATCTCTTTTGTTTCAAGTGCAACCGGAAGTTTGCTGTCGCCTATATGCAAAAGTTGATTGGCAAATGTTTGTGCAGAAATATCTCAAGTAAATACACACGCATATTGGTCGACACTGTTATTTTCTTAACCTGTCTCCAGAAAGCCAAATTGTTTAGACATGCGTTCAGCTCATCTGCTGCTGATGATCATTGGATGACGGGCAAAGTTTGACGGAAATCACCGGCGAGCAATATGAGAGCTCCAACCATTTGACGTTGATTGTTTCGAAAATCACGCAGAATACGATCAAGTGTCTCAAGTCCTTTCCTATGGGCCGTGGTACATTCATCCCAAATAATAATTTGACATGTTTTCAATACAGTTGCCATTCCAGATGATTTTCCAATGTTGCGAAGAGGATCTACAGCTAGATTTAAATTCAATGGCGGTTTGAGAGCCGAATGCATCGTGCGTCCTCCCGCAAGTAGTGTTGCTGCAATCCCCGATGGTGCATCTGCCAGAGCAACCGCATGGTTCATTCGAATTTCTGCGAGTATTAAAATGAGTAAAAATGTTTTTTCTGTACCTCCTGAAACATCGAGAAAAAGATGTCCACCATTTCTACCTCGTTTGTGCTCCATTACTGGGTCGTACGCGTGTCGTTGATCGTTTGTTAAGAGCCTTTTCTGAGCCTCAAAATAAACTTGCAGCGCGTCGACGTCATATTGCTTTTCTCGCAATAGGTTTCTATCGGCAACATAATTTCTGTCACGTTCTGGTCAAAATAACCCAAGTTAATTGAGGATTTTGTTGTTAATTGACATACACATATCTTCAAGTGATTTCAATGCTTCATTGAAAATGTTTTCCCAATATTCAGATCAGGGTTGTCCATGCGTGCTCGGAGAAGTATGTCTTCGCTCATATTCTCTTTTTGTTTCTCCCATAGATCTTTCGGCTCAGAAGGGGTGCAGGTTGTCAAAATGTAGGCGAACAGAAATCGTATTTGGGGAGCATGCTGTGTTTCAGACGCTTCCGTAAATGTGTCGTACCAGTGTTGATCCTTTTCCAGCAAACCACGTTTGAAACATGTTTCTCTGTATGAGTGACACACTTGACCATCGATAGTTTTGATCGCTTGAAACGATGTTGGCCCTTTCACCACGTGAAGCAGCATTCGCAAATAGTAGCAATGGCTATTATTCCGATGAACAGTATATACTCGTCCCAATGTATCAGTAGAAAATATGCCAGCTATCAAAGGATGTCTTGCTTCTCGTTTCCTGCTGCAAAATTTCTTCGTTGACTGATTCCAATTGTAATAGTGGGGGACTTTGTGATATAGCGACGTTTTTGCGAATTCGTCAGTTGCATATAATTTAAAAAAGCGGTGAACGTTGTGTTTGGTGGATTTACAGTCCTCTGGGGTGTATTTTCTTCCATCAAGTAGATTCCTTGACCATTTTCCAAGTGAACATTGAGATGCATGACAGCAGGAAAACGTTCGTGAATGTCAAAACCTATAATTCGCAATACAGCTTCATTACTGCTAATATAATGTCCCATTTGAAAGTTTTCGACTTCATTGACGGGTTCATTGGGAATCGCAAGTCCAAAAACTTCCATATCGCTGCCTTTATTCACATATTTACATATGTATTTAACAGTTATTGAACTGAATTGCAGGCCCCACGTTGATATGCGCATTTAATGATTTCAAAAGAATAGGAGAGTAGGGCATAATCCATTTTATATCGATTTCGAAATTAACGTTATTGATTTTTATAGTTGCCTTGTGTCCTCCATCATCTGGGTTTCGTCGTCTGTACAGCGGATAACCATCGCCACCTGTTTGTGTTTTTTGTAACATCTGACGTGGATACTTCTTGGTGCATTTTCATGCATTTTCCACATGGTCCATGAATCATATGTTTTTTGACAATTTCAAATAATTCTGGATCTTCTTCTGGATCAGGCAGCTCAGCAATAATGATATCGTCAATTTAAGTAGCAGCAATCTTTTCAACCAACCAAATTAATATATGAGCATGCGGTAGACCTGTATTCTGCCATTCAATCAAATACATCCAGCAGCAAGTTTTTCCGTATATATGGTTTTTCGTGATGAGATCCATAAAACGTATCAGTTTTTGTTTGAAAACTCTTGCTGTGAGATCATGTCGATGGGATGGTTGCTGGCCGGGTAAAAGTAAATCTTTGATTTCAGCCCAAGATGGATTGCAAGTGAACGTAATGAAAAGATCTGGACGTCCGTATTTGCGAACATATGTCAGAGCATCCTGAGCATATTCATACATGGGTCTTGGACTTCATCAGCCGGACAAACAGCGTTTATTCCCCGTATTCCTATGATTCCAACTGACGTGCCATTTTAATACAAACGTCTCCAGTTTCCCATTAAAGTTTCATTTGGAATTACAATTAACAAAGCTCAAGGCCAAACTTTTAAATATGTCGGCATTGATTTGCGCTCAGATTGCTTTACACATGGTCAATTATATGTTGGTCTGTCAAGAACTGGAAATGCCAAAAATCAAACAATATTATTGCCTTTACAAGACAAGACCAAAAATGTGGTGTATCTCGAAATACTTAGAAACTAGGAATATATAAATTTCATCAGCGCAAATAATAACAAACTACCTATAATAAATTTAAAATAAATTTAAAAAAATGCATTCTATGGTTTTCTTTCAAAATGCTTATTTTAATAGAAAATGCGAACAACGTCGCATACGGGCAGCTAGTTTTATATAAATTGATGATATGAATATGAATTTTTTTTTAATAATTCATGTGAATTGACAATATTTTTGAATATTATATTCACTGTGTAATTGAACCCACATAAGATAATTTAAATAAATGCTCACGTGTAGAGTAACGCAATTGGATAAAAATTTTTTTGTTTTATGGATTGGAGTATAGATGGAAACACCCCTGGCGTAGCCATATTCCTCGAGTTACTGGCGACACACAGAAAGAAGCTATACAACTCTTCACCTTGCCATCCCATAATCGCAGTGGTCGCTCTTGCCGATCCTTGGGTATATATTCCTACTAGCCTTTTATCTTTTCTGCCAGTCTTCGTATTTTTTAAGAGCCCTCTTAGCTTTCGGAAACTTTAGGAGGAAAAGACTTTAAGAAAGTGCGACACTCAGTTGAAGGCGGATACCGCCACCTGCCAATGAACCATACCGGTTTACAGCCCCTACTTAAACTTCAACACCGCGATGAGGTGAGGCTTCGTAGTGGAAGAAGCACAGTTGTGCTCCGGAAAAAATGTTCGTGGTCAGCAATAATTTTCCGATCTATTGATGCCCTAAATGCGCATCGCCGATCATTTTCCATGAAATAAATTTGCAGAAACTGTGGAAGAAGTGACGCAATCTGACGATACACTTGCCCTCTGGCTTTGAATGTGGGCATGAAATTACCATATCTCACGATAACCGTCGCTCCAAATGATGTCATTTTAAACCACGAATTGTATTTCCGAATATGCTCTAGAATATATTGGACCTCCCGATTAGCTCCCGCCACATAAGTTAAAAATAGTTCGAGTAATTCAATCAGTGGTGTCAAATTGACTTTACTATTTGAGCAACACATGTCAGGCGTTACATTTTGAAACCTCAAAGCGTGACAATGGTAGTCATTAGACCAATGACACAACATTGTAATCATTAGACCAATGACACCAACTCAAAATAATTGAAACTAATGCTAATACTCAGCGTAACGCTATACGCATCGTACAGATATACAGAGCTCTTGGAGGTCCTACTCTGGAGCAAGCTACATATAGTTGATCATGCGAAAAACATGGATTTTCTAAATTTAACCCGACATCACACAGTGACTGCTCTTGAGCTTCGTTGATTGTCATTGCGAAAGCAAGACGTACGGGGAATTGTAGTCATCTGAATGTGAAGGCAAAATTAGTGGGAACCATTGGAATGCGCGGAATCAGCACATCTTCTCCTTTACACTGGCATTCCATCCGACTCCAATGAATTGAGAAATTCTCCTGGATAATTAACAGCTTGATCCTCTTTTGTAACTGTGTCAATGGATTTGTATTTTGTAACCACACCAGGAATTTTTAATTGAATCTTATTATTAATTCGATTTACGTCATCATTCTTTGAGGCTCTGATAGCTCGTTCGCATAGCCAACCGTGATTTCTGAAGTTGTTTACGAAGTTCTTTTCAAGATCTTCAATTGATGACTGAAGTTGACAGAAGTTCATTGGAAACGATATCTCTTTTGTTTCAAGTGCAACCGGTAGTTTGCTGTCGCCTATATGCAAAAGTTGATTGGCAAATGTTTGTGCAGAAATATCTCAAGTAAATACACACGCATATTGGTCGACACTGTTATTTTCTTAACCTGTCTCCAGAAAGCCAAATTGTTTAGACATGCGTTCAGCTCATCTGCTGCTGATGATCATTGGATGACGGGCAAAGTTTGACGGAAATCACCGGCGAGCAATATGAGAGCTCCAACCATTTGACGTTGATTGTTTCGAAAATCACGCAGAATACGATCAAGTGTCTCAAGTCCTTTCCTATGGGCCGTGGTACATTCATCCCAAATAATAATTTGACATGTTTTCAATACAGTTGCCATTCCAGATGATTTTCCAATGTTGCGAAGAGGATCTACAGCTAGATTTAAATTCAATGGCGGTTTGAGAGCCGAATGCATCGTGCGTCCTCCATCAAGTAGTGTTGCTGCAATCCCCGATGGTGCATCTGCCAGAGCAACCGCATGGTTCATTCGAATTTCTGCGAGTATTAAAATGAGTAAAAATGTTTTTTCTGTACCTCCTGATGCATCGAGAAAAAGATGTCCACCATTTCTACCTCGTTTGTGCTCCATTACTGGGTCGTACGCGTGTCGTTGATCGTTTGTTAAGAGCCTTTTCTGAGCCTCAAAATAAACTTGCAGCGCGTCGACGTCATATTGCTTTTCTCGCAATAGGTTTCTATCGGCAACATAATTTCTGTCACGTTCTGGTCAAAATAACCCAAGTTAATTGAGGATTTTGTTGTTAATTGACATACACATATCTTCAAGTGATTTCAATGCTTCATTGAAAATGTTTTCCCAATATTCAGATCAGGGTTGTCCATGCGTGCTCGGAGAAGTATGTCTTCGCTCATATTCTCTTTTTGTTTCTCCCATAGATCTTTCGGCTCAGAAGGGGTGCAGGTTGTCAAAATGTAGGCGAACAGAAATCGTATTTGGGGAGCATGCTGTGTTTCAGACGCTTCCGTAAATGTGTCGTACCAGTGTTGATCCTTTTCCAGCAAACCACGTTTGAAACATGTTTCTCTGTATGAGTGACACACTTGACCATCGATAGTTTTGATCGCTTGAAACGATGTTGGCCCTTTCACCACGTGAAGCAGCATTCGCAAATAGTAGCAATGGCTATTATTCCGATGAACAGTATATACTCGTCCCAATGTATCAGTAGAAAATATGCCAGCTATCAAAGGATGTCTTGCTTCTCGTTTCCTGCTGCAAAATTTCTTCGTTGACTGATTCCAATTGTAATAGTGGGGGACTTTGTGATATAGCGACGTTTTTGCGAATTCGTCAGTTGCATATAATTTAAAAAAGCGGTGAACGTTGTGTTTGGTGGATTTACAGTCCTCTGGGGTGTATTTTCTTCCATCAAGTAGATTCCTTGACCATTTTCCAAGTGAACATTGAGATGCATGACAGCAGGAAAACGTTCGTGAATGTCAAAACCTATAATTCGCAATACAGCTTCATTACTGCTAATATAATGTCCCATTTGAAAGTTTTCGACTTCATTGACGGGTTCATTGGGAATCGCAAGTCCAAAAACTTCCATATCGCTGCCTTTATTCACATATTTACATATGTATTTAACAGTTATTGAACTGAATTGCAGGCCCCACGTTGATATGCGCATTTAATGATTTCAAAAGAATAGGAGAGTAGGGCATAATCCATTTTATATCGATTTCGAAATTAACGTTATTGATTTTTATAGTTGCCTTGTGTCCTCCATCATCTGGGTTTCGTCGTCTGTACAGCGGATAACCATCGCCACCTGTTTGTGTTTTTTGTAACATCTGACGTGGATACTTCTTGGTGCATTTTCATGCATTTTCCACATGGTCCATGAATCATATGTTTTTTGACAATTTCAAATAATTCTGGATCTTCTTCTGGATCAGGCAGCTCAGCAATAATGATATCGTCAATTTAAGTAGCAGCAATCTTTTCAACCAACCAAATTAATATATGAGCATGCGGTAGACCTGTATTCTGCCATTCAATCAAATACATCCAGCAGCAAGTTTTTCCGTATATATGGTTTTTCGTGATGAGATCCATAAAACGTATCAGTTTTTGTTTGAAAACTCTTGCTGTGAGATCATGTCGATGGGATGGTTGCTGGCCGGGTAAAAGTAAATCTTTGATTTCAGCCCAAGATGGATTGCAAGTGAACGTAATGAAAAGATCTGGACGTCCGTATTTGCGAACATATGTCAGAGCATCCTGAGCATATTCATACATGGGTCTTGGACTTCCAGTATACGAAGCCGGAATTATAACCATTCGTCCAATGTTTGCAACTGTTCCATCGTTTGCAAGTGCATCTCGCAAGTGAACATACTCTTCGACTCGAAGCTTCGATTGATTGTAACGAATATAATTTAGACATTCGCTTTCGATTTAAGCGTACATATCAACGATGAATTGTTGGAAAAGTTGACGACACTTCAGAATGTGGTTAGATTGTTGGTCTCGAATCATGATACGATATGCATTAAAATCCATGCAACTGACCCTTTTCGTTGTGGCAGCACATGTGACGGGATCTGTTACATACAATTCGAGATGATATCCATTTTCTCCTCGACGAAAGAGAATTGGATATTGAAGGGCATCGTACGATCGGTGTGTTTCAGAAACACGTTGCTTTGTTTGATCGCGTCTCCTAATAACAATATCTCGTCGGGTAATATCTGTTCCGACAATTACAGCTGCTACTTCATGGGCCGTTGGAGCACTGAAACGTCTTTCATGCTCATTCAAAGGCGTTTTGTCTGCCTTGATAATGACTTTCATATCATCCGCTCTTACAGTCTCTAACGCGGATTTGAAATCTCGGACCAAACAGTTGTGCTCGTGGAGTAATGCTCGTAATTCAGCAATAATTTTCCGATCCGTTGCTACACTAAGGACGCATCGTCGATCAATTTCTTCATCCACATTGTCCATGATATAATTTGCAAAGACTGGGGGTTTACTTCGGGTAATGCAAGAAGTGGCCCGATCTGATGATACACTTGCCCTTGCACTTTGAATGTGGGCATGAAATTACAATATCTCACAATATTCGTGGCTCCAAACGATGTCATTTGAAAGCATGAGTTGTATTTCCGAATATGCTCTAGGAAGTGTTTGGACTCCCGAGTAGCGCCAGCCACATAAGTTAAAAGTTGTTTTGGAGGGTTAACCAATGGTGGCAAACTGACTTTGCCGTTTGAGCAACACATGCCAGGCGTTTCTTTTTGAAATTTCAAAGCGCGGTAATGAAAGTAAAAATAAGTCATTGGACCAATGACAACATCGCGATGCATTATGTAATCGTAGTCTTTATCGTAATTGAACGCAGCTTTCTTGAGATCGATTCTCGTTCTTGATCGACTCTGCCGTGAGCGTTTAGCTTCACGTCGTACATCTCGCTCTTCGGGTGTTGCAGTAGTTTTTGAAAGAGAAGCCCGCACTCGCAGGTTTTCAATACGTGCGTCTCGCTCTTCAAATGTTTCAGAAGCTCTTGAAGTAGAAGCTCTGATCCGTTCAGTTTCGTGACGTTTGTCTCGCTCCGCCGATGTTTCAGTAGCTCTACTGTCTGACTTTTGCCGCGTATTTCTGGTTGATTTTCCTATGTTTGGATTTTTGGGTGGCATTTCGAGGTATTTCCGGGTGGATTTCAAGGAAAAATCAAGATAAAACTAAAACCTCAAATCTGGATTCAATGGATAAAAAAAAACAAATACGCAACTTAGCCGTATTATATCACTCCAATTTTCACAAATATAATTTGGCACTTATAAAATTAAAAAAATTCAAAATGTAGTTTTCTCAAAAATTAAAATCAATCCTTTCGTATTATAATATTTCTAGGACTGATTGATGGTCGAATTATTGAAGCAAACGATTTGTTGCAAATTGAAATAACGTATCAAAGTGTGCGTGGTACACATTTGTAAGCTGGTCATCTCTTTCTAGCTCATTTGCCTTTGAAGAGCGGAAGAGATGGTGAATGTTTACGTGGACGTGGAAGGTGATGGTATATCTTTTGATGACTTTCAAATATGTTTGGCATGTTGTCATTATCAACATTACGGAAAACAGTTTTCTTTCAAAGAGATAAGAAAAATAAATCATGTTACCTCAAATTGAGAAAGAAAATTTGTTAAGCGCGCAACAAGGAAACATGTTGTTTTGGTAAAACAGGAAATAAAAGGTAAAAAATAGATTACAACAAAGTGTATAGTATTAGATCTTTCTCGATGAAGAACTACATATACATATGTACCAATTTTTATGTTGATCGATGATACGTTGTCTAGGCTTATCAAAGAACCATCAAACTCCGAAAATTTGTAGGAGAATTGTATGGAAGGCATCTTAAGAACACACCGTAGACAAATGTGATGTACTGGAAAAAGTTATAAATGACATGAGAATATAAGTCGGTCATATACCAACGCATTAGGTTGCTTCGTATAGCCACTTTGGGCAAAAAGCCGCTAATAACAGGAATAATTAGTGATGGTGAGTGTTAGGGGAAGTTACAAAAAAAAAGGATGACATAAGATCTCTCTCCATAAAAAACTACATATATGTACCAACTTTCATTGTGATCGGTCAAACGGTCTCGAAGTATATTAATGACAAACAAATATACTAACATCCATTTTTATATATAAGATAGATCATGTATATAAAAGTAGCATATACAAACTGGAGGAGCAAAGACATACAAAACTGTTGGAACAACTAAATATCCAGACTAATGATATAAAACCAAAAGAACTTGTTTTGGAAATCTGCAAAGAATTTGTAGATATTTTCCACTTGCCTGGAGACAAGTTATCTAGCAATAATTTTTATGAGCAAAAAATTCCACTTAATGACAAAGCTCCAGTATATATGAAAAACTACCGTCTGCCACAAGCTCAAAAAGAATAAATCCATAATCAAGTCAAAAAATTAATTGACGATGGTGTGATTGAACCATCTGTGAGTCCATATAACTCACCACTTCTTATAGTTCCACGAAAAACTGGTAACAAAAAATGGCGACTAATAGTGGATTTTCGCCAATAAAAATATATAAGACGATAAATTTCCTTTAACTAGCCTAGAAGACGTTTTGGATAGACTTGGGCAAGCAAAATATTTTTCCACGTTGGCCCTTTCAGATTCCTTTCATCAGATACCTTTAGAAAAAGAATCAAGACCCTATACAGCCTTTTCAACCGATAACGGACATTTTCGTTTTAAAACACTGGCTTTCGGACTAAAAATTTCATCTTATAACTTTCAGACAATGCTCTCTATTGCTTTGACAGGCCTTGGTTCTGAAGCATTCTTATATGTTTACTAGTTAATTCCCCGTCATGAATGACGGAGAGCTGAAATAAAATTGTTTTATTAACCATTTTCACGTTCATTTCTCGAGCTGAACAAAGCTTCGTATAGCTGACCAAGTGTAATAACAGGAGTCTGGAAATCAATTCCAATATATGCAGGCGAAAGTCTGGCCCTGTGATTTGTTAATTATGATATCGCGGAATATCTCCAATCGGACGTCGCTTCAAAAAAAATGGTAATATCGTATCTGATGAAGCCAGAATGGTTCTTTGTATAAGAACAGTCTTATCTTTGCCCATTCTTCAACTATCAATCTTGTTCCGGCACATACATCTTCTTTTGGTTGAGGTTTCCAGCAACCGATTTTTTTCTTAAGATTTAACGTATAAAGCGGCATTCCGAATTCTATTGGATAGTTATATTCGTCATTCGAATGTCCTGTAACTATCGAGTCAGGACTATATTAAATTTTTTATCTCCAGATATCAAGTCAATGATTTGATTATCCATTTCAAGAGCTTGAATATTAGTTGATGCGCCTATAACTCTTCCAGCAAGTTCAGATAACTGATAATAATTGATGTTTCCATAAATTCCAAAGATTTTTTCATTTGGCTACATCATTTGTTGAGGTTTTTCAATTATACCTATATCAGAAATTCCAACTTAATTCAAAAGCCATTCGTTATGCTCATTTTGTCCGTTACTTCTTATGTTGATTATCAATGATAATTTTGTAAAATTAGTGGAAAGTGGAAAGATATGAATATATTTTTTATGTTTTTTTTTTATAAACAACCATTTCTTCATTTATTTCTGTTGAAAACCTAAGTTCATAACATTTATTTCATACTAAAACTACTATTCTCTAGGAGCAGAAGTGGACATCATCAAAAATGATCATAAACATTAACCAATAAATATAGCATATTCAGATATTAAGATTCCTCAATAAACAAAAATAAAACACAAAAACTAAAAGAAAGACTATTCTCCGTAAGTATGTCATATATTATGGTATTCAGATTTAACAAAAAAGCCATAACTACTAATAGTAATTTAGTTACCTTTGTAAAATTTGAACATACATACAAAATCAATTGAAACAATCATTACAGACACGTAATGATCACAAATTACATCCAAAATAAATATACTCTGTGATAACTAAAGAAAAATAGTTATAATATAAATATTTCTGTTTATTTTTATAAAAAACTAGCTGTACCCGCCCGCTTTGCTGGGCATTACGTAAAACTGCTTATTTTTTGTATACTGTATATGTTGATACTATATATGTGTTGTTTTTCTTTAGTTATAGATTTTTAATTCTTAGCAGTTATCTTTTGATTGTAACATAAGTTCAAAAACTTCCAAAAAATCTTTGACTTTTTCAACAATGTTTTTATTAACGTTTGGCTGCAGATTTTCGACGTAAAATGGATAATAAATTGAAAGTATGAATAGTGCTTAATAAAAAAATGAGAAATAAACTTAAAACAACTATTCAAGCACTTTTTCAAAAACAGCCAATTTTGGAATTATTACTAAACCTTACAGCAATTAATTTTAAAGTTACAAAAAGATTCAAATAAAGTAGTTATAAGAAATCGAAATTTATCCTTTGTTCGGTGACAACAATGAAACAAATAATAATTTATAGATTGCCGGTTGAAACTCACACAAAACTGGTTAACTTTTTGCTGTTCTTCGATTAGTACCGGATGTAAATTTTTTATGGCACAGTAATATTTGAGAGGTTAATCCGATCCGATCGGCCACATGAACAATACGCCCACGTTAGCCGTGTAAATTTATTTTCGGCGAATTTGTTGAAAAATATTACTTTCTTCTACTTACAAAAAAAGTTAAGGTTTAATCACAGACAAAATAATTTACCAGATGTCGCGATCCCATGTGACTCTCTACCCATTTTTTTCCAACATCACACACGTAACAGCAGACAAACGATCCATGGGCCGTATGCGCCTTTGACCGTCTTTAACGTTTAAAGAACAGAGAGTGCGCAAATTGATGTTGATGTTTGATTGTCAAATAGGGAATGAGTAATCACAATAATAGGAAAGGGGGCTGAAACAAAATTTCGCGGATGGAACACAATGTACATGTACACACAATGCACACAATTTTGATGTTCTGAAATTTGCACAAAACAAACACAAACAAAAATGTGTACCATTGGAGAGTAAAATTTACTCAAAAATTTCTGTTTTCTGTGTAATAGTATTTCTATTGATTTAAAGAAAAAATATACAAATTGAGTTTCAAATATATAAAACGTTACAAAATTTTTCCGAAAAACGCGAGATTTTGCGTTTACGAATTTTAATCTGAATTTTATCATATATCATAACTTTTGTTTGGACACATTTTTAAAAACTCAATTCAGAGAAAAAAGATGGATTCAAAAATTTAGGAAATTTAAAAAAAATGGGGGTCGGTCATACGTATGAACTCCGTAGGACGCTTCGTTTAGCCGCTAGGAACAAAAAATCGTTAAAAATTCATAATCTGAATTTTATCAATTTTCCGATCTTTTGAATTCATACCTTTAAAACCTAAATGTAGAAAAAAATGATGTATGAAAAAAAGGTAGGAAATGTCAAAATAGTGGGGGTTGGTCATACATATGAACCCCGTAGGACGCTTCGTTTAGCCGCTACGGGCAAAAAACCGTATGAAATTCAAATTTTTGCCGCAAAAGAACCCTTCAAACCGGAAGAAAATTGGTCAACTTGGGATTCAAAGTTAGGAAATTTAAAAAAAATGGGGGTCGGTCATACGTATGAACTCCGTAGGATGCTTCGTTTAACCGCTGGGAACATAAAATCGTTAAAAATTGAAAATCTGAATTTTATCAATTTTCCGATCTTTTGAATGCACACCTTTAAAACCTCAATTTAGAGAAAAATGATGTATCAAGGGAAGGTAGGAAATGTCAAAACAGTGGGGGTTGGTCATACATATGCATCCCGTAGGACGCTTCGTTTAGCCGCTACGGGCAAAAAACCGTTAAAAATTCAAATTTTTACGGGAAAAGAACCCTTCAAACCGGAAGAAAATTGGTCAACTTGGGATTCAAAGTTAGGAAATTTAAAAAAAATGGGGGTCGGTCATACGTATGAATTCCGTAGGACGCTTCGTTTAGCCGCTAGGAACAAAAAATCGTTAAAAATTCAAAATCTGAATTTTATCAATTTTCCGATCTTTTGAATGCATACCTTTAAAACCTTAATGTAGAGAAAAATGATGTATGAACGGAAGGTAGAAAATGTCAAAATAGTGGGGGTCGGTCATACATATGAACCCCGTAGGACGCTTCGTTTAGCCGCTACGCGCAAAAAACCGTTAAAAATTCAAATTTCTACCGGAAAAAAACCCTTCAAACCGGAAGAAAATCGGTCAACTTGGGATTCCCGGAAACTATGATGTCCTACAATCTGAAACTCAAAAAAATATTTACCATTTTCCACCAATTTCAACAAATCTATCTGCTACGGGTTTAATGAACCAAAATTGTATTGAATAACCCGAGAAATATTTGGCGTGACGGAGCGACAATAATTGCACGATCTCTCTTATATTCTAAAGTAGATTTTCTCTTGAGAGTTATTCATGGATACAAATCATTGTTTTCATATCAAGAGAACTCTACTTAAAATTAAGAGATATTATGAAATCAAACTACCGAATTGTTCTCGCGAATACAGTTCATGCTCAAGAGAGTGAGAGAAATCGGTAAAAATTTGTTCTCGAGAGAAACGATCGCTCTTAATTTATTTATTTCAAGCTTTCGCACGGAAGGAAGATGCTCTCTTAAAATCAAAACGACCAAAACTTTAAAACTACCATATCTCGTAAAGTTTTTGACGAATTTCTTTGAAACTTCACAAAAACATTGTCCTTCTAATAAGTGTAAATCCTACTAAATTTCATAAAACTTGTCCCGGTAGATCCGGAGTTTTGCCGCGACAAACTTTTGTAAAAAGATCTTCTTTTATATATATAAGATGTATTAAATTATAAAAAAAAATTTCTCAACAGAACTTTATCTTCCTGAGCACTTTATCTCTATATACTGATCCATAATTTCATTTAATGATTGTGCGGTAAAGTGTGCCTTAAACACTGAGCATTACGCAAAGTCAGTCAGTCAGTCAGGAACAGATTTGCGTAGACTAGGGGGGCGCCCCCTGCTCGCTACGCTCGCCAACCCCCGTTGTTCGCTCCGCTCATTCTAATAGCCCGCGCATGAAGCTATATATACAGTAGCATTGTAAGTAAAAAGGTTAGTTAGTTCAGACTGTAGTAGATATCATTTCAGCTCATTTTGCACGTCAAAGAACATCTATATTGAATGAGGCCCTATCTATAATTTTCAAAAACCTTGCGGGTGTGGTTGCGGATCTTAAAATTTTCTCATACAAAATACTTTTTGTAAAAATTCTTTCATCTTCTGCCAAATGACATTGGCTTTGTGTTTCAGAAATACATATAAACACGCAATCGGTTAAACGATCTAACTCTACTGGCTACAACATACAATTAACAGTGAGAAAATACAGGTTGTTTGAGTAAGATTCCTGATTTTTGAAACGTTTGCCCAGGATTTATTTATTGTCATCGCAAAAGCCAGAATGACGGGAAGTTGAGTTTCTTGAAAAGAAAAAGTCAAAAATACGTCACACGTGTCGAAATACGTGTGTTTCGGAAAACTCCTGCTAAAATCTCACAATCCAAAAAATTTTCTTTTGCATTTGAACTAAACGAATAGGTGTACCATTGACCAAGCAAGTCATGTCCTGTACACAAATTACGAATAAGTAAAAGTATGCAATTTGGTTTTTAAAATAAATTTGTGGGATCGGGAGCCAACTTACATCAACTGAGTTTAAAAGTTCTACTGGAAAATTATTTTGCTCTCTATAATCATCACTCAAGATTTTATCGGAACTCAAATATATTCGTTTCTCTCCGGCCAGGCTGTTAGAGATTTCTGCATCAATGAAAGTACAGCCTTCATATTTGGGAGCTAATATAACCGAATTGAGAATATCGTTAGACTTTATGGTTCAAGATACATTGCCATAAGTATCTGGAATCACGAAGTTGCAGCTTACTAAATGGGAAGGAATTTCAATAACATCTTGGCTGTAATCTGGAAATGTGGGTAAAGTTCCATTACCAAGAGATTTAAGAAATTCAACGAATTCAATCTCATGAGGTAAGGCTTTCATGTTTTGAGTAAAAGTTATTTTGTGGAATTTTGAAATTTTGGACAATGAAGTAAGGCAATAAGTGGTATCTCAATAAGTGGTACACGTGTACCGTGAGATGTAGGTGGCAATATTCGTCAAAAATCTCCACAGAGTAAAATAGTCTTATATACGAAAAGTTTAGTTGGAGTACCGAATGAATCGTTTACTGAACAAAATTTCCTAAATAGCTAATAAAGCACGGTTCTATGAATCATTTTCTGAAGAGTTTCTTAAAAATTTTTCACACATGAAGATTTTGAATTCATTCCAGAAATCTGAAGCATTTGTAGGAAAGTTCATACCACAAAAAGGATATGGCAACTAACTCTCTTAACTGCTGAGAGGACTTACACTCTTTTACTTCTAATAAATATTCACGCCACTCTCCATAATTTCATGCGATACGTCGTGCATGTGCTGAAAATGTGCAGTAAATAATGTTCCCAACAGTACCCAAATCCTGATGGCACCTCGAACATGAAGCAAAATAGTCTCAAATGGAACGTCTCAACATAAAACATAAAATAATGTAGCAAAAGCTCTACTACTTCCTCTTTGAGGTTTTTTTGGTTTCTTTTCTTTATCTACCTAAATATAATGTATCGGCGTCTCTGTATATAGAAACTCGGAAGAACTAATTCGATTGATTTCATAGAATGCATTCAATTTTGTTCTTCTGTGAATTGTAAGAGCTTGCTGAACATTTCCTTCCCTAAAGACTACATTTTGCCGGTGAGGCAAGTAACATTCAAGTCCAACTATAATATATTACGTAACTGGTAATGCATTGGATACTCATTCATGCGCCAATTAGCTTCCGTAGATCCAACATAGTGACCGGACAAAGAGCTATTGATTTCATCTATATAAACTTTGCCCTCAACTCCACCTCAAACTCTTGCAAACTGTAATGAGGCCCAGTCGTAACTGTGCCAAGAACTTCCACATTTAAGTAGCAATCAAATTTCGCTAAAAGATATGGATTTTAAGGAACAGCATAACGGCCGTCAACAGAGTGGCCACGAAAGTCAACTGTTATACCATTAACACGGCGCATCTAACATTGCCCTAAGTTGTATTGTAAAAGTCCTTAGAAACGCTTTTGCTGCATTTACCATCTCTGATATAGACGGGGATACGATTCAATAAACCACATGAACCGTGGATCATGTGGTTTTTAAATAAATTATGAAGTTGTGGGAAATACATTGTATATTGTAAATAAAATATATCTGGAATTTTCGTACAAACGTACCAACCTTCATTTCCTACCTTTTCTTTTTTCTCTAAATTGAGATTTTAAGGGCGAGCAGACAAAAGTTTGGAAATATGATATAATTTCAGATTTTCAATTTTAAACAGTTTTTGGCTCGTAGCGGCTAAATCGAGCATTCTGGGGGGTATGACCAACCCCTATTATTTTTGCATTTCCCAACTTTTGGCCATATATTATATTTCTCTAAATAATGTTTTAAATGTGGGTCCATACAAAAGTTGGGAAACATGATAAAATTCAGACTTTCGTTCGCTTTCCATAAATATTCGTGAAAGATAACTTCGCGTTTTCTAGAAATAACTGTAAAATTGTGATTTTCTATATTTTTTGAAATAAAATTTGCATATATTTTTATCAAATTAGCAAAAAACAATGGTATAAATAAACGATGGCCTTAAATTTGTCTGTGGTAATGCATCCATATTATTGTCTGTGGCCATATGTTCATTGTTTCGGCTTTTGCCTGGAAGAATGCAATTTTATTAGTCAAAGATTGCCTTCTTTCAGGCAAAAAGCAAAACAATGAACATATCAATATTGTCTGTGATATGGCTGCATTTGCCCCTCACATTATCATTGGCATAGATATAAGGTTAAAGTGAAAATAATGCACGTATTTGGCATAAATGGTTGTTTATTCAGTCGAACGTATGATCTATGCAAATGATAATGTTAAATAAGTATGTTCTATATTTTAGTTTTTTCGTAGAGGAATGCAATTATATTTTAATTCTTTTGGTTTGTGTCACCAGTAGAAGATTGAACCATTTGGTTTGATTTTCGACTAATTTAGTACTTGTTATGCATCGGGGACACAAACCAAAACTTCACATGTGGTTGCATATCTCCAGGCAAAAAGTAAAACATTCACACTCACACATTCTTCCCAAAAGCATCATCTACGCTATACGTGTGCTCAATTCACACATACTATCCCATTGAATTTTTAAATTTCAATTTAAAATTAAACTAATTTATAATTAAATTTAAGAAAAAAAATTAGGTGATGCACATAGAGGAAAAACTAATCTTTCGAATGGTATAATTTTTATCCTGGTAAGTACACCTGGTTTCCTGTAAAAGGGATAACAAAAAAACGTGTCGCCTATTTATATATAGATATATATATGATGACATTATTATCTGTGAGTTTAGTTTGAAACATCATAATGATAATTTCATTAAAAGTTTTGAGAGAATTAGACAATAGAACTTAAAGTTGAATCCAAAAAAAAAATGCAATTTCTTGCAACCCGAAGTCACATATCAATGTCATCTAATCACAAAGGATGGTATACGTACCGATCCAAAGAAATTTGATGCAAATTTAACATTTGCCACTCCCAAAGATGCTAATAAAACACGACGATTCGTTGCTTTTTGCAATTACTACAGGAGTTTTATTTCAACCTTTGCAAAATTGCCAAACCGCTCAATAAATTATCTAAAAATAACTTAAAATTCGAATGTTCGAGTGATTGTGAAGAAGCATTTAAAACCTTGAAAAATAAACTTGTTGATTCTCCTATCTTACAGTATCCAGATTTCAAGAAGCTTTATCGCGTATATATATTGATTCTGATGCACTTAAAGCCATGATTTCATCTGACGTTAAAGTAGTCACACGAAGTATGTCAGACAAAAATTTGAAAATTTGAAAAACGAGTTTGAATGCTACACAGACCGAAAGAAAGAAGCCTGATCAACAGCATTCTTGGGAATTTACTTCCACCTCAGAAGTTAAAAATGTCCAAAAATTCAAAACTGAGCCCAAAAATGTAAATAATAGTTTGCCACAATTACTAATAGACAAAGATTAAGTAATCTGGAGAATAATCGATAATCTGAAGGATGATTTAGATCATCATATGGAGAAGCTAATTCATAAAACAGAAAGTAATGAAATATATAAGCTAGCCCTGGCTAATAACCAAGAAATATTCGATACATATGTATGTATAACAAAGAAGAATTTAAAAAAATAATTAACAGATTGCAATCTAAGAAAGAGACAAGGCAAACACAATTAAAAATTATAATATATAGACCTCCACTACAGATAAAAGAAGAAGAACTAGAAGAAAAGACAAACTAGAAGAAGAATCATTGCAAAATTTAACGATTCTCCACAAGGAGAACATGCAGTGGTAAAAAGAAAAACGAACAAAATCAAACAAAAGTACATATGGCACATCTTAAATAAAATGGTTAAAAACTACATAAGTAATTGTAAAATCTGTGCAAAAAATAAGATTATAAGACATACTAACGAAGAAATTAGAATAACGGAAACACCAATGTTCGCGTTTGAAATTGTTACTATAAACACAGTAGGACCCTTACCATTGTCAAATAACTTTATATATATACTGGCTATCCAGTGCGAGCTAACAAAATATATAGAGGCCATCCCACTGGCGAATAAAGAAGCTGTGGCGACTCAATATGTGGGATCATGAAAGGAACAGAAAATGTGCTCGGGATAGCTCAGTGGTTAGAGCACCCGCCCGGCAAGCGGAAGGTCCGTGGTTCGATTCCCGGTCACGAGCATATACATTTTTCTCCTTTCATGATCGCCACAATGGTGACCCCGATATAGTAACACGCTTACTTCTGAGCAACACGCAGCGATACACGCCCTGCAACACGCAGCGATACATGCCCTTCAACACGCAGCAATACACGTCCTGCAACACGCAGCAACATACGGCAACGAGCCCAGCAACACACTTGAACGAGTGCTTCAACACACGGCAAGCACACCCTGCAACGCACTAGCATCACGCTTCACAACACGCCAGCAACAAACGCTCCACAACACTCAAGCATCACACTGGCAATCGCAACATGCAACCCACTGGAAAACCTAAAAAAAAAACCCTACAACGTCCAGCAACACTTAGCGCCCTACAACAGTCGCCAACAATATCACACATCGATCTCGGGCATTCCCTCGATCTAGGGGGGGAGTACTGTGGCGACTCAATATGTGGGATCATGAAAGGAACAGAAAATGTGCTCGGGATAGCTCAGTGGTTAGAGCACCCGCCCGGCAAGCGGAAGGTCCGTGGTTCGATTCCCGGTCACGAGCATATACATTTTTCGCCTTTCATGATCGCCACAAAGCTATAACGATAGCTAAAGCCTTAACCGAAAAATTTATATTGAAATATGGATCTTTTAACAAAATTAAAACAGACCTGGGAGCAGAATTTATCAATGAAACGTCCAAGAATATTATCAAATTAATTAAAGATATAAATGATCAAAATGTTAATAAATTAAAAAAACAAATATGAGATTTTGTTTACATAAAGAATATGGATAAAAGAAAACTAGGTAGTCCGTATAAAGTTCCTTATGAAATACATAAAAACAGATAATAATATACAAAAATATCGTAAGAATAATCTAAAATTATGTAATAAAGAACTCTAAGCATTACCCTGTATTCAAAATTGTTCGTTTAAAAAAAAAAATTTAATTTTCCTTAACAAAATTTATTTTTTTTCAAAAAAGGATAGGGATGTAGGGAAAGTTACTAATAATTTTAGTCTTTAGTGTAAACAAATTAATAACAATTAATGTAGCATATTATTAGGAGATATACAAAGGGAAATCTGTTATAAAAATGTCATACTTAAACTGTTATAAAAGTGTAAACTAAATTAAATTAAAATATTATAATAAATTGTACATTTATGTATTTAGTGGCTACACTAAATACTTACCATGCATAAATTGGAGCGTTCGTTGAACTGCTCTAATTTTGAAAACTCCAATCGAAACAAAGAAATAGCCTATGCTTGAACTATTTCTTTGTTTCTGAAAGTTAAGAAATAGCTTAAACTAATTGCGTTTTAACGTATCAGTTCGAACACATAGAATGAATATGTCAATATAAACCGATGTAATAATCCGAATAAACCAGTCATATATCAAAGGTCAATCGATAAACTTGCTTTATTCAAGCCTCACAACGCGCATCAGCACGAGTGAGTATTTAGCCTTATTGCATATTGCAATGGCAAATCTAACTTAATATAAAATAATCACTTTGATTAAAATAAAAATTTAAACATCCTTTACGATCACCACGGCTGGTCTCCATTGCTTCAAAAAAGTGGTACATTTCTTCCGGTGTTTGGTAGTTCGCTGCTTTGGCTCCAGCAATATACGACCTTTCATGATATCCATCTAGTAAACAGTCAACTCTTTTGATACCTGAGAAGTGATTTGTAATTGAGCTGCGTCAGATAAGCCATAATAAGCTTCGTTTTCCATTCTTCCCACGGATAGTTGACATGATTAAATCCTCGATACCATGTTTCAGCAAGGCCTTTTAGTTTCCCGACAGCATAATATATGGATCCTGAATTGTAAGACATTAAGAAGGGAAAGAAAAACCAAATATGAATACCAGAGGAAATCGGCTTGGAACATAATTAAAACTGTTTTTGTGTGTAGAACTTTTGGCTCACACAAAACTAAGTAACTCTTTATTGCGCTGTCTAGTACGATACTCTGTATTTTCCATCGGGAAGTCACAGCGTCGGCACTGAACTCGAGCTTCAGCTAACCGTCGCTCCCCAAGTGCTTCCGTTATGGCTTAAAGAAAAACACAATGAGCATCATCTGTTGTCTTCCGGTGCTGCACAATGAGGCCTTAATTCTATATATGATAACTTTGAGAACACCGGACTCACCTCACCGATAAGCATCGGCAGCCTAAGGAGTCAGAGGGTGAGAACCGAACTAAAAGCTCAGCAAACTGTTCTATTTGGGTGAGAACCAACGCGTTATTGAACGGCTATCCTAGGATACTTGTGAAAACCAACGTCGTATTCCAAAACATCCCCAATTAAAACTCACGAAGCGCGTAAGTGAGAACCGACCTCACACGCATTCGCTAGGATGCAGGTGAGAACCGCCCTGACACCCGGTCACCATGACCACCGATACTCCCCCCCCCCGGGTCACCAGATATTCCCTACTCCTTCTTTGAAATTGATCGTTTCACCATTACATAAGTATTTCGGTCCATTATTCAGCAAGGGAGTTAAAGCAACGTTTACATCACACACTGATTTTTACAGTTACAGTTTATCACCTGTTGCAGCTTCCACAGCACAAAACACGCATTTCCAGAATCACACCAACAAAGCATACTCCGTGACTTAACTCACCCGATGTGACGCTTAACAACTTTAGCACACGCCTTTTACTTTTTTTGAACTTCACTAATTTTTAAACCTTTTCCACTGACTGTCCTAATACGACTCACTCCGTATCTCCATCATCGTTGCCCGGTTGCCTTGTTGGCAAAAACGATCGAGTCATAAGATTTCTGATAACAAAAAAGGCTTGATGACTCAGCGCGAGCCAATTACGGAATTTCTTTCCTGTGAAGGCCAAAATGCCTTATTGGCAAAGACATGGTTCACACATGTTGCCAGACAACTCAACAAGAAACCGAAATGATTACCCCGAAACAAAGCATAAAACGCACAACAAAAAAACAGAAGGAAAATAAACGCATAAACGGATTTTTATCGAAGTGTTTGTGTACATCCTACACCTAGACACGTTTCACATTTATACTGGGCGGTAAACTATTAACATTGCATCCAAAAGTTATGTATTCTGTTTTCTTTGTATTCATTGTTAATTTTTTTTGACAAACCACGAGTACAACGCCAATAAGCTCAAATTTATAGAAAGTTCAGCAAGTTCCCAACGAACGTCAATAGATAACAGAACTGTATCATATGCATAAACTTTTTGGCAGTTAATGAAGGTGTCATCTGCGTACAACAGAAATTGTAGATTATTTATTTATTTGTCAAACTTAATGGAAGTTCACACAAGAAAACAATATACATAATCATAAAAAGAAACTATGAAAAATACAAGTAAGAGCTAGAATAGAAAGAAGGTGTTCTACCGAGACAGGGAAAACCGACACAGGCAAGTACACCTCCATCACGCAGCCTTTCACCTTTCAAAGGCGTAGGTCCGGAAGATGGTTCGAGCGCTTGTATTGCCACCCTCAGCTAAGAGGAGTGGAGCTACCTGGTTATATCCCTAAGCATACGTGTTACTGGTTCTATCCTGCCATGTTCCATGCGGTGAAAGCTAAGGGAGTATGGTTCAAATGATCTTAGACTTCTACCATAGGTTCTTGGAGCTAGTTGGTTAAGGATTTCAGGGGCGACAACTTGCCCCTGGACGACACCATTTATAAAGGACAAGTTAGCCAGGACTCGGCGTTGCGAGAGGGACTGGAGAGCAAGGAGCTCAAGGCGATCCGTATACGGGGGAAGGTGGATGGGATCGGACCAAGGAAGGTGACGGAGAGCGTAGCGAAGAAAACGCTTCTGGAAGGCTTCAATTCTCGCGATATGGATTTTGAGGTAAGGAGACCAGACTTGGGAAGCGTATTCCAGTATCGGGCGTATAAGGAAGATTAAAAGCTGTTTGTAGACATAAGGGTCCAAGAATTCCCTAGACCAACTGGTAATGAAACCTAACATAACGCCAGGTTTCCGAACAACGTGGTTCAGGTGCTCGTCGAATGAGATTTTAAAATCGAGATGGACTCCCAGGTCCAAAACACAGTTCACAGGCCTGACCGCGGAACCATTGAGGAAGAAAGTAGGACGAATATGATTCTGTTTACGAGAGAAGCAAACGTGTTCACACTTAGAAACATTTTACAAGAGGCTGCTCTTGGAGCACCATAGAGAGAGACGATCAACATCCAACTGAAGCTCTAGAATGTCAGAAGTATGGGTTATGTTTTAAAATATCTTAGTGTCGTCTGCATATGAGAGTACCTTAGAATGCAGAACAACACTAGATAAATCATTAGTAGCAGTAATGAATAGCAAAGCACCAACAAGACTGCCCTGCGGTGAAATTGCATAAAAGCTATGGGAAAGGGAAGATCTAAGACAAACACGGTAGGAACGATTACAGAGATACGAACCGATCCATCTGAGAAAGGAGAGACAAGGCATTCAATCATTTTTAGCTTCAGGACGATAAGACTGTGGGGTATGCTGTCGAAGGCCTTACTCATGTCAGTGAAAATGGCTTCGAGCATTTTGAGCGAAAGAGACAAACTGGACAAGGTTTGTTGTTGTGGACCTACCTTTCAGAAAACCATGCTGTTGAGGAGATATAGTTGATGAAAGGAAAGGATACAGTTTTTTGACAATGATCTTCTCGAAGATTTTTGGAATAGACGAAAGCTTTGCAATGGGCCTGTAGTTCGGGACCTCCTGTTTGGAACCCTTTTTGTGGACTGGGATCAGAAATCCCGTCTTCCAACAGTCAGGGAATATACTAGACCGAATGGATGAGTTAAAAGGACCCGACAACGATCCGGCAAGAAGAGCTGCACACGGTTTTAGTATAACAGGAGGTATTCCGTCAGGGTCAGGCGAGAAGTCGTCATAAAGGGACTGAAGCTCAGCGAAGACATCATCCTCCGATATATGAAGATCATGGAAGGGTGGAAGAAAGGAAGACGGAACATTGTTAAGTGAGGAGAAGTAATTGGTATCTGAAACAAAAGGATCATCTGAAAAGGTAGACGAGAAAAAGTTGGCGAAAAAATTTGCAATAGTTAGGGAGTCATCGCTCGATGAACCTTGGAAGGAAATGGATGGAGGGTAGCAATCCCCTTTACGTTTTCGCTTTGAATTGACAAAGGAGGAAAAGTAGTGCGGGTTGGACATGACGCAATTTTTGACCATGGAGAGATACTTGTTATAGCAGAAGTTGGCAAGGGAGGCAAACTCGTTGTACGAGGCAGTGAATAAGTTGTGATCGAAACGCGAACCTGACCGGAGATATCTGTTCCAGAAGGAGTTACGCCTATTCCGAAAATGTTTGAGTTCTCTAGAGAACCAACAAGGAGATGAGTCTAGAGGGGTGGGAGAGGAAAGTGGGGTCGATGAAACGATAGCGTGACGCAAGGCGTCATAGAGTTTTGAAAAGACTATCCGAGATGAATGAACAAGGATATTAGTTTCACGGAGAGAGATGCTGAGGCTAGTAAGCAACAGATTGAAGTTTGTCTTGCGAAATTGGAACCTGGGGGATAAAGGGGGATAGGAAGAACAAATGTCACTAGGAATAGAAAGACAGATAGTGAGAGGCGGGTGATGAGGATCAACGTTGCAGAGGGTACTAGGACTATGCAAAACCTGCACGTGAAGTAGGTCGTTTGAGAAAACTAGTTCAAGCAACCGCGAGTTCAGGTTTTTAATATGGTTAAGTTGGGAAAGGGGCTAAACGGTAGTGGAATCAATGAACATGACTTTGGCAGGCGAGGAGGGGGTAGACGGAAAGAGGTGGTTGGTATCAGGGTCAGGAGGCCAACGTAGATGAGGGAGGTTGAAGTCACCTAGGAGGATGAGGTGGTCTTTAACAGATAAGGATTTAACCGTGGATTCAAGGGCAGCAGAAAGACCTAGGAACATATCTACACCAGGAGCAGGGGGGCAGTAACACGACATGGCGATAATATTAAAAGAGGGGAGAAGGAGCTTTATGGACAGGAGTTCGAGAAGGTCAACTGGCGGATTAGGATCTAGGGAAGCATTGAAGGAAGAGCGTACCGCAATAAGTACACCGCCGCCCCGCCGATTAGGGTCGCCGGGCAAACGGTTTTTGCGGAAAACAGTGAAATCGTGCCCAAGGATCTCTAGGTCATCGATATGAGAAGACAGCCACGTTTCAGACAGGTAGATAACATTATGCGGGAACGAATGAGAAGAAAGGAGAGTTGAATGAGTTTTGGTTCGGAGACCCCTCACGTTTCGGTAATAGATGGAGACGGGGGAGAGTTTTTTCTCGAGGAGGGAGAGGGAGAGGGAGGCGCGGTAATAGAGGTAGCAGGGCTTGCTCTTGTTGAGCTGATGCAGGGAGGACCTCTGGGCGTTCCTTTTGATAAATACGTCCCTTGGCCAGTTAGATTTGCAAAGGACCATATAGAAAAGGGACGGAGGGACGATGATCTTGAATGAAGAACACCGGCCCCCGAGAGTTTGATCACCTTAACTTTATTAAGTTTAATGCCAACCCCGATAACGTCACCGATATGGTGGATAATATCATCGGGGACGTCGATGGAACAAGATCCGTCACAAATATAGACCGAGCTTTAAGTACAGTTCTCAAACTGCAAACCGGTATACTATCAGACGACGGAGAGGCAAGGAGTAGGGTGGGTGACGAGGTAAGTGAGGCAGACAGGAGGACGGGTGGGAGGACAATGGGGCGATTACATGGGGGTGTGTTTAGTGAGGGTACTGAGTGAACATTGTAAGGGATGGGTGAAATGGTTAATTGCCTTGCGGGATTAGGACTTACCAGATTTATCGAGTTACAGGACCTGGAAGAAGCGAGGGTAGCCACTTGAGGAGCCGTAGCCACGGATGAGAGAGGTGGAAGAGATGAGGGCTCCCTGGAGGAGAATTGCTTAGGAAAAGGAGTTTCAGGATTTGTAGGGGAGGGAAGGGAGAAGGCGGTTGGGAGGGAGGCCTGTGGTAGGGATGGCGAAGATTTCGCAGATCTAGTAACTCTAGTTGATGTGGATACTATATGCCCTACTGGAGGGGGACCCTTGGGTGGCTCAAGGGGGGAAGTAGTAACCGAGCGTGGATCGAAATTTTTAATTGTATCAAATGATTTGAGAAGTGAGGCGTGAAAACAGACCGAATCCGTTAGAGACGAACCCAGATTAGTCAACATCGTTTTGAGTTCTAAGATACACGCAGCCTAGGTGAGAATTGACGTTATTCAGACCAATACAAATAAACTCCCGAGTCCTTTGCAAGAATTTTATCAGTAAGCCCAGCCGTCAGTTTCTTGGTATTGTTCTCTCACTAGGTGAGAATTGACGGCATTCAGAACAATACCAATAAACTCCCGAGTCTTTAGCAAGAATTTTATCAGTAAGCCCACCCGTCAGACTCACACATTTAGGGTGGAAACACTCACCGCATAGGCCATGGCAGGACAGAAGCCGATCGGAACCAGGATCCTTACAAGTGGATGCGGCACAGACCATAGACATTTTTAACGCACTGGTATACGCGTCTCGAGTAGAACTTACAAAGAAGTGTTGCTAGATTAAAGAATAATATTTAAGGAAGGAACAACTTAAGATTAAGAAATATTTTTGTAGTTTAAAAAAGAAAGTATCGAAAATTCTGTGAGTAGTAAAATTAAAAATTATAATATATATGAATTGTGGTCTAATCGAAAAATTTAAAAATTAAAGTTAAAAAAAATCAGAAAATTAAATGATGTAAACATCAAAATGATCATGAACATGAATGACATGAACATGAACTTAACTACTAGAATTGTAAGTGAAGTTAAAACTATAGAGAATTGTGATATAATGTAACGTATGAACTAAATATAAATTTAATAACTAAGATGTAAAAAGATAGATGAGAAGTTCAAGCCTGGCAATTCCTAGGTGTGCAGCTGTTGTCGTCAGTTCTGTGACGTGATCCAACACTATAAGAACAATTCAAGCCTGGCAAATGCTTGACTCAGCGATGGAATGTAGAAATAACCGATTCTGTGATTGTTTAACCCAGGTCAATTTAACAAACCGAAAACGCTCACTTTGTCACGCAAAAAAATTTAATAAATTGTTTTTTAAACTTGAGAAAAACTTTGCGGTGGATAATATTTGGCATAAAGAAATAATAATAGTGATGGCAATGCAATGACACTTTGGTTTAAATCGTTTTTTTTTTTTTTTGTAAACTATGCAAATAAGATGAAAACAGTCACTTAAATTTTCAAAACTATGTTTTCCACTTATATAAAGTTTGTGTTAATTAGTTATCCAAAAAATTTCCAATAGATAATAACTCAATGTAACACTAGAATGGGTTGGATTTGCAGATGATATCAATTTACAAGCTTAAACGAACAAAAACAGGAGCGATTCGATAGCCTCGTCCACTGTAAGAGCTTGAGAATGAAACTGGGCCTGGCAAGAGTTTCCAAAACATTTCCTTGAGGAACCCCAATCTTTTTGAGACGTGAAAACGTCTTTCTTCTCGTTGAGTATGTACATTGGCAGCCAGTCTAACATTCTTGTGTTACAAGACACCGTCATTTTGTAATCGATAATAGGTCCTTTTGGGACTCAAAAACGCCCCAAAGTAGAAGGACGACAACACAAAAAACCAATCACAAAAATAATCACCAATATCAATTTTGCCTATTATTGATTACACCAAGAAGCCACAAAAACAAATCACTGTCGATCCCAAGAAAACATTCACCAATAATTATCGATCCCAGTAACTGGCGAATAAGTCAATCAAACAAGTACACAATAAAACAACATCAATGACACGCTGCACAAAAAACTACTCTCACGATCGGCGGAGCAAAACTGGTGACCCAGCAGAATACCTGAATGTCTCCAGCACAACAACTGATAAGACAACGCGAAGAAATGCTTCACCGCGACAGAAGAATGTGAATGAAAATGCTGGAAAAGTTTAATTTCAGGGTCACGTGCAGGTGCATACAACCTGCATATTACGCGAATTTTAAGTTCAGGGTCATCATGAATTCATGAGTGAGTAAATTGAATGAACATGCGGGAAAATTTTGATTTCAGGGTCAAGTGCAGGTGCACACAACGGAAATTAACGAACGGTATGAAAGCACATTAAACTTAAGGAAACGCGCTGTGGAAAAAAGCTGCGACACGGGGTCTTTGAGGGTCATTGCGAGAAACGCTACGACATGTTGGCTTCAGGTTCACCGAGTATTGACCCCTGTAAAGAAAGATTGCTAGGACAGCAAAACTACAGAATAAAAAGACGGCAAAGGGCTCCATCAGGACAGTGAAGATCGAGATCCGGCCCGAGGAATACGTCCAGCTAAGAAGAGCCAGCCAACCATCCGAGAAACTCCTGAAGGAAGACGTGTTTGAAGACTCTCCCGATCCATCGAAGGAAGACGTGTTTGAAGGAACACCCACCAGATTTATGCGAGTGCTCGCGTCCAAAAAAAAAAAAGTAACCTGACCTAGTTGTCAGCTACCTATAGACCTGAACGGCCCTAGTAGGCAGCAGGCAATAACATATCCACCCCCTCTCCCACTAGATGACGGAAAAGGCCCCCGTACCCCTCAGAGAGGCCCTCCGAGATCCAGCCGCTGGACCACGCCCCATCACTATTAACGAGTACTGTCAGCGACTCGCGGCCCTTAACAACAAAGTAGAACCAAGTAACCCCAACCCACCGAAGAAGCAACGTTCGGAATCAGAGGCCTATTTCCAGAGATGACTCCAAGAAGCCCAACGAAAACTGGTACTTGCAACCAGGAAGAGCGAGAAGAGGACCGCCAGCCAAGGTATAAACCAGATCAAGATGGAGAGGAGGACCTACCGGCAACTCAGGAAGGCGAAAAACTCAACCAGGAAGTAAGGGACACATGTTGCGCACTACAAATAGTCTTTTGGGAGAAAATTAGTTAAGAATTAAAGGAAAATTTTTGTATGATTAGTGAACTTTGAGAGTGAATAGGTTAAGAACTAAAAGAGAAATTGTGTAATGGACAGAAAATTTCGAAAGTAAAAAGTATTTCGAGAATTTTAAGAAATAAAGGAAAGTTTTGTATGATTAGAGAATTTTGAGAGAGAGCTAATTAAGAAGTAGAAGCGGAATTGTGTAATGGAAAGAGAACTTTAAGAGAAAACTAATTTTTAATGAAAAAGGATAGGTTTGTATAGTCAAATTAACTGAGTAATCGAAAACATTATAGGAAGAATAGGTAATTAAGTTGTAAAAACCAAAAGAAGGGAAATAGTATTTGCAAGAATTTGAAAGAGATGTAAAGTAGGTAAATAAGCATAGCCATAAGTTCATGGAAGAATTTAAAATAAATAGATCCCCGGCAAACACAAGAGAAGTGTATTTAATCCCTTGGAAAAGAATCCAAAAGTCCATTTGTTTTGAGTTCGGAACAACTCCGGAATACTAAATTGTACTTTTAGTTCTCAGTTCCACGTTTGTTTTCAACTTTGGTGTACTACCAAACTGTTCCATTCTATAATGAGAAAGTATTAGAGTTTGACGATTTTGTTCTCACTTAACCCTGAGGCGTTAGTTACAACGGAACAGAGTGGGACGCCAGAAGTGTGAAATTGTACTTTTAGTTCAAAGTTCTACACAGTTTTGAACTCAAAACAAACGGACCTAATAACTACGAGACTAACAATGCGATAACAAGGGTTGAGGTCACAGTTGATGGAGCATATTTGTACGTATTTATTTTGCGGCGTTGTTTTTTTTGCCAGTGACGTCATCGGGCTAGTGTAAGCGCCTACGCTCGATTGTTGTTGTTAGTGCTTAGCAAGGACGTTGGTTCTGGTATTATTGTAGAAAGCATGAAAAGAGCTACCTTAACGTGAAGTTAACCAATACAAATATTCTGCGAAATATAAGCAAAAATCGGTATTAAATTGATATTGAAAAACAAATTAGAGATATCGTCGCATAGGAGTCGCAAATATGCGCGGATTAAAATAACACATATATCAGACAAAGCTTGCGTCAAAACGAATTTAAAAAAAGTAAAATGTCCAGTGCCGTGTAAACGTCAGAGCTACGGAAGCATCAAACGAGAAATTAAAAAAGGTGTAAAAAATAAACTTGTGATTTATCTTTTCTGTCATAACCACACCACCACTCTACATAACCATTGTAAAAGAGACATTGATTTAAGTACATACTAATAAGAAACACTTATTGTAATTTTATCCAGAAGTTTTCACGGAAAATATGACCACACCACTACTCTACATAACCATTGTATAAGAGACATTGATTTAAGTACATACTTATAGGAAACACTGATTGTAATTTTATCCCGAAGTTTTCATGGAAAATGTACGGCTTGACAGGGCCTTTCGGTTTTTTTTAAGTTCATTCTAAGAGTCGCTATTTTTAACCAGTTGTTCTATATCCCCTAATAAGTCGACTCCTAATAATTTTTCAACGGAAACTAAAAAACTAAAACTAACAAATGAAAACTCTTATTCCTTAATATTTTAATAATATTTCATGTTTTACCGTATCGCTTACTTTGGTGAGATCAATCAAAGTTGCAATTGCAGCTTTATTTTCATTAAAACTTTCGTAAACTGTCCTACATATGGGTGATGCATCGCTCCTTCTCGATGCACCTCAAGTAAATGTTGAACAGATTTAACTTTGCTCGTCCTCACTTGGGAAAGAAATCTTGTTTTCGAATCGAAAAATAACTTCTTGAAAAATCAAATAAATGGACTTGTGATTTATATTTTCTGTCATCGTACCACTCTATATAACCATTGTATAAGAGACATTGATTTAAGTACATACTAATAAAAAACACTTATTTTATACGAATACCCTGGGCACCCTGGAATTCTCGGGGCCACTTTTCACCCGTTTGAAGATTATCAGCTCTTTGTAAGTCGATGAAGGGTTGTGAGTTATAGTTTCAGCAGCATTACGTGGCTGATGCTTAAGTCCTCGGGAACTAACAGCAAAAGTTTTTTTTGGGCTGACCTCTTCTGCAGGTCTTAGTGAATAGGTTATAGATAAGTGATGATTCATGTGTGATTAGGTATAGTATACAGTGTTGCCAGACGGAATCTGGCAAAAACAGTAGAAAATTGTCAAATTAATCAGTAGAACAGAGAAAAAAACAGTAGAATTTATCAAGTACTTCTTCATGACATTGAATTAACGGAAAAACGTTAATTAAGAATCGTTTCATGCATTACAGTATAAACAGAATGGTACAAGATCAGAATTAGGTTTATTAAATTTCAAATAGGAACAAAACTGGAATTGGAAAATTTTGAAATTCATTTTGCGGGAAAAGAAAATAAATCAAACCACAAACGATTCATAACTTGAATAACTCACATAGTATCCACCTCTCGTGAACATTCAGTGAACGCTATTTTATTACAGACAATCATTTTACATCGTTTTTCCACACTAAGGGTATTCATTTCACTTCGTCAACTCTTCGTATTTGTCGTAAACGTCGTATTTCGTAAAGTTTACGAAATTTCGTATTTCTCCCCATACAAAAAAGAATACGAAATTTCGTAAACTTTACGACGGTAAAAAGTGTCGTATTTGGCGTATTTTTGTATGTCGTATTTCGTATATGCTGTCAGATGTCAGTTTGTGAATAGATTCTTATTTATATTTAAATAAATTTTTGTAGTAATTATATTAATTATATTAAAAATACATAATTAAAAATTATAAGTTAAAACTATATGATTTTACTTATTTGATCCAAAATTAATAGCTCGCAAACAGCTGTAGGAACAGCTGTTGTTGTGTAGGAATTTTAAAATTTTCTGCATTTCAATGGTTTTGGGCATTGTGCTAATTCAAAAAAGTTAATAAAATAAAACATTTTAATTTTGAAATGACCAATACCATAAAATATGACAGATATTTACAAAGTTTACGAAGAAAACAGTTTGGGGTGTTCACATCAATTGTGTTTACGACATTTACGATTTACGTCGTTTACGAACTTACGAAGTGAAATGAATACCCTTACTATGGAGGGCTTGCTTCTTGTTGGCATATGGTTTAAATACTAAATAATTGACAACTTGAACCAAAAACATTTAAGATTTAACAATTTTTGGTGGCAAGTGTAAAAGCAGGTAGATTGTTTAATCTGGCGGCGTAAAATCAGTAGATCGGTAGAATTGTGGAAAATCAGGTAGATCTACTGATAAATCAGTAGATCTGGCATCACTGATAGTATATGAGACACGGCCTCATGATGGAGCAGGAAAGAAAAATAAGATGGGTGTTTTAATTTTAATTTTATTGTTGTTAAGTTCTATACAAAACAATAACCAAAAAGAAATAGTTTAGTCAAGTACATAAAGCTTAAATATTAATATTTCTAACATTTTTCGATGCAAAATCGTTCACAACATCTTGAAAGTTGTCCTTTTCCAATACATCATTTTCTATCGCCAATATTGATAATGAATTTAAACGGTTCTGGGGCATTGACGAACGAAGACAATTTTTTATTAGTTTTAATTTTGAAAAGTTACGTTCACCCGTTGCGTTTGATATCATCAGACTTCTGTACATTTGCAATGGTATCGTTACATTCGTGAATGTTGATTGTACCATATGATCAAAAATTAATTTAATCGATTCTTCGGCAGGTACGATTTTATCTTTTCCCGCAATCTCCGCATTCTTTTATTGTAAGGTGAAGAACTTGAACTGCACCATCTCGTTTTTAAACTCGGGCTAAATGTCCTTGAAATAATGTTCACAAAATTTTGTACAAGCCTCCTTAATTTCATCGTCTTTTCCATGAAATCTGTTAGAAATCCAAACAGAGAATTAATTTCCCGATGAGCTTCTTGTCGGCGCGACAATTCTGCAATTCTGCAAAACTCACAAATCGCAATTACAGATCAAGCATTTCAAAACATTTGTTTTTCATACAATACGTAAAGCATCCATATTACTAGTTCTAATACTCGATACTATTATCGATGGTTCTGTTCTGTAAGTATGAAGTATAAAAACAATAATACTACTGTGGGCTTCAATGCCAAACTCCAATAACTTTGCAACTAATCAATTAAAACACAATTTTTTCTTAATATTAAATACTTAATTTAACAATTTCAAAACAATAATAATTAATTAATAGTTCTAGTCATTTATTTATGCATTACACACAAAATAATGATTGACTAAAAGCTCAAGTTAATCTTTATCAATTCAAAATCAAAGAAATTATTATTAATATAAAACGTCTGCCATTTAGTTTGACTCAATTATAACAAACTTTATAAAAAAACGGTAAATATAAATTTCAAACAATTGGCTACTGAGTCCAATAAAAAATACAACTCAAACAAGTAAAACTCAGTAGAATTATTTATTTATTATTATTAATTAAAAAATATTATAATAAATTATTTATAAAAGCTGGCTCATTGAACTAGGTATGATGTTGGCCACAGTACCCCCTTGCCCGTCCAAAATCGTTACATTCTTGCCAGTCCCTTGCCAGTCCAAAAGACGAATATTCAGGATGATAATGTTACTTTCTTTCTAAAAGTAAGTTCTGTTGTGTGTTATTTAAAATATATGCAGGTGTAAGTCGATCTATCGAAATTATATTAGTCTTTCCATTAACGTTTGTTTCAAAAGTTTTTTTATTCTTTTTCAAAACTGCGAAAGGTAGATGGTACGCTGGTTGAACTGTTTTGGTATTTGAATAAACCTGATAAAAACGTGCGAACTATTTTTCAGTCTTTTAAAAATGAAAGGTTTGCTAGTTCTGTGACATTTTGGTGTTACTGGTCGTAGAGAATGGAAATGCTGAATTAAATTCGTTACGAAATTTTCTTGATTATCTTCGAAAATAGTTGTTTCTGTCAGAAATTGTCCAGGAAGCCTAATAGGTTCTCCGTATAAGAGTTCAGCAGGAGTTGTTTTTAAATCTTCTTTAACAGATGCTCTTATTCCAAGTTAAATTGATGGTAGAATCTGAGCCCAAGTTGTTATGTTGTAGCATTTAACTGCATCTTTGAGTTGTTGGTTAAACTGTTGAACCATCCCATTTGACTGGGGATGATATGAAGTTGTTTTAAAATGAGTTTTCCCAGTCAATTCATTAAGTGATTGAAATAAAAGAGTTTCGAATTGTCGTCCTTTATCTGTTGTAACATGCAGCGGTGTTCCAAATCTACAAATCCATTCAGAGTAAAAAGCTTCTGCAATGCTATCAGCATCCTGATTTTCTAAAGGAAATACCTCTGGCCATCTTGTAAACCTGTCAATGCAAAAAAGACAATACCTTTTGATGTTTGAAGGAGGTGGCACAATTATGTCTAAATGTACATGTTGAAATCGGGAGCTGGGTAGCACAAAGGTTCAAGTCGGAGAGTGTACATGTCGAAATATTTATGATTTTTGACACAAAAGACGTTGTTTAGTTAATTCTCGGCAATTCTTTTTAATCGATGGGCAAACAAAACGTTCAGTAACTAGTTTTGTTATTGTTTTAACTCCTGGATGAGATAGTCCACGAATAGAATTAAAAAAACTGAAAGGTTCAGTCAAGGTCTGCGTGTTATTCATTTCGGCCTTTATTTACGATTTATATGAGCCGATATTTTTAACATTTTCTTTCAATTTTCAATCTAATATAAATTTTTACTTATACTTCAAGGAATATTTTTATTGTTTCACTTAAGGTCCTGGTTGTCCTTCTCATACTCCTTACAATGACACCCGAACGAATGACCTACATGATCGCGTTCGCACGCTACACTGATTAATAATTTTACGCAACGCTTAATAACAACAATCATGCGTAAGTGAACTAGTCCGCACGATAAACTCGTACAGAAATTCTCTATTCATTGTAACCTCAACAGTTGTTGTCGCATTAAGAGCCTCGTAGCTATTGGCGATTGAAATCTGACGGTATATTGTACCGCAAGAAAGTTCGACTGGTTATCAGTGTACTTAACGAGCGAAAATAAGTTTTAACGTCAAAACGTTTGAGACGTTTATTTCTTCTTCGATGCCGCCGTAGCTCTCACATTTGCTCGGCACTGATCATTTTTGACTTTTAATATTCCGTTTGATGCGGATTTTCTCCGATTTGAGTTTTTTACAATTCGATGCATATTTACGCCTCATATGGACCATATCTTCCATATTTTATCGTTTTTCAAATTCATGTCGATTTTTGCTTATATTTCGTAGTATACTTTTATTTTTTCACTTTAGGTTCTGGTAGCTCTTTTCATGCTTTTTATTGTGATACTCCATCCTAGCTCAACATCCTAGCTTAAAGCGTTCTCACGCTACACTCATAAATATCCTCACACAACGCTGAAGAACAACAATCACGCGAGGGCGCTTGCACTAGCCCGATGACGTCATGAGAGAAACAAGCGCCAGACAATAAACACGTACAAATATGTTCTATCCACTGTGATCTCAACCGTTGTTATCGCATTAGTCTCGTAGTTATTTGCGATTGAAAAATGACGGTGCTTTGTAACACAAGAATGTTAGACTGGTTACCAATGTACTCAACGCAGGGTTGGCAGATGCAGACGTCTTAATAATCGTACCAGAGCTGCCAAATTATTGTACAAACTGAAAAATTATTGTTCGTTTTTAAAAACCCAATTTTTGTAAAAGATTTTGCAGAACTGTGCTCCAAGAATCTATAAAACAACTTGAGACATGATAAACTTTGTAAAATTTATGTTTATTTTCAATTTATTATTTATTTCTGTGTTTCTACAGGATTTTCGCTTACCGTTACACTTTTCCAACAAATGCTAGAGGTTTGTGCTTTTCAAATATTACAAAATTATAACATCAAATTGCTAAAAATATGAATAACCACTAGAAAAAATAAAAAATAAAATTAACAATACGAAGGAAACGCATGAATTGAAATTTTTGGTTTATATTTATTTCATTAAACTTATAACTAACACTCTGTTTTTAATCTAAGTGAAGTTCAAATATAAGTTTTGCTCATATTAATGTACATATAAATTTAAAGACATAATTAAATTATTAAAAATAATTCGGCATGTAAATGTCTACCTCTTCTTCAATTTCTTCACTTGGACCTTTCTTTCTGCGTTGCAGCAAGCACATTTTTGACTACCGCCTTTAATTTAGTGGATTTTAATTTGAAATTTCTATCAATTTCTGAGTCCGAAAAACAATCCTTAAATAAATCGCACAAATGGTTCATGGTGTCAAAGGAAATGTTATGCTTCACCATGAAGCCGCACATTTGAATTTCAGCTCTTTTCACCGATTTAGCCAAATTGCTTTGCTCACTATGAGCTGGAGTAAGAAACTTCTCCAAACCTTTCTGTGACGTAGATGGCTTATGTGCTATATGAGCATTCGATTTGGAATGATTCCTAATAACATTAATGTTTGGAGTGAACGATGCGTTACAAAGTCTACATTTAGCTTTGTGAACATCAAGGGGATCGGCCAGTAACCATTTACTCAAATCGGCCTCATTTCGCCACGTATCTCTGAATTTTTGCTGTCGACGAGTACTAATGGTCTTCCGTTTTTTTTTCAGGTGTATTCGTAGACCTAGTTTCGTCACTTGATGACATTTTTCTTTATTTATTAATTAAAGTAGGTACTGAAAACTCCTCACTATTCACTTACCACACAAAGCAATTTCCAAAAGTTAGTGTTTCTTCAAAGTTTTCACACTTTTTCCTCAAAGATTTTACACTGTAGCGATTTACTCAGCAACCGATAAAAAATTTCACAAAAATCGCCACTAAACAACGAAATTTTGATAAATCCAAAATGGAGGAACCCAAAATACAAAGAACGTAAACAGAAAGGAATATTAACACAATATAAAACTCATACATATTCACATCTAATCCACATACACTACTTGTAGTTACGTACTAGATTCAGTGTAGGGGAAGACACATAATGCAGTACTAAAAAGGCTTTTTCAGGGTTGTGAAAAACGAAAGTAAAAAACCGCGAAAGGAAAAAAATGTTCGTTCAGTTCAAATTATTGTACATATGCGTACAATAATGGAAACGTTATTGTACATTGTACAAAAGTCGGAATTATTGTACGCGTACAATAATTATGGTACATATGCCAACCCTGACTCAACGAGAAGAAAGACGTTTTCACGTCAAAACCATTTCTCTGAAAGGTTTTGTTATAAAGGGTCTTATTACAGATGTTGTGGTGTCATAATAAATATTTCCTTGAAAACTTGATAATTTGAATTGTTTCAAAACAAGGGAACTTGAATTTGATTGTAGTAAATGATCTTGTTCCTCATCTTCTTCTTGAGATTTAGAGAGAGCTGAATAGTTTAAAGTTTTGGTAACAGATTCCGTTCTTGACAATGAATCAGCGACAAAGTTTTTCTTTCCGGAAATGTACAGAATATCAGTGGAAAATCTATACTAATATTATAAAGAGACAGAGTTTGTTTGTTTGTTTGAACGCGATGATCTCAGGAATTACTAATCCGATTTGAATTTTTTTTTTTATTAGATAGTCTATTATTTTAGGAAGGCTATAGGCTATATATAATAGTGGTGCTCCCCAAAGTAGCAAAGTAGTAAAGATATAAGTGCAAAAATCGAAGATTCTTAAATTATTGCAAAACTGATGTGCAACTCAGACGTGCGTCGGCTTTTTATCTGCAGTCATGCGTCAACGCATCATTTTTGTTTCCTCTCAGAGCTAAGGCAATTCGTTCATATGATTGCCGATTACTCTCTGTCTTCAGCACGATTGCGAGCGACGCTGCAATTCGTTATCAACCCACACTGATGCGTAGTACGTATGTTTGATGCGTTCAAACTTGAGAGACAGAGAGTAATTGGGAATATGTACGAATTACCACAGTTTACATTAGAAATAAACATGTTGCGCTGACGCATGACTGCAGCAACAATAATTTGGCGCTGACGCATGACTAGAGCAACAAAATGTTGCGCTGACACACATCAGCGTTGCAGTAATTCAACAAAGTGTCTGGATACATATTCGATATGATTCGTTACTTTTATTCAATTATGTATTCCTGCATGAAAATTTTTTGCGTATTAGGGAACCGTTGCTTTTCTATTTTGCAAATCCGAACAAAAGCTCTCTCTCAAGAATTCTCTATGATTTGACACTCTGTATTTCCGTAGAGTCGGTTTAAATTGTTTTCTACAAATCTTAGTCGTGTTATTAAATAAAATTTTGGTTCATTAAACCCGTAGCAGATAGATTTGTTCAAATTGGTGGAAAATGGTAAAAATTTTTTTGAATTTCAGATTGTAGGACATCATAGTTTCCGAGAATCCCAAGTTGACCGATTTTCTTCCGGTTTGAAGGGTTCTTTTCCGGTAAAAATTTGAATTTTTAACGGTTTTTTGCCCGTAGCGGCTAAACGAAGCGTCCTAAGGGATGCATATGTATGACCAATCCCCACTGTTTTGACATTTCCTACCTTCCTTTGATACATCATTTTTCTCTAAATTGAGGTTTTAAAGGTGTGCATTCCAAAGATCGGAAAATTGATAAAATTCAGATTTTGAATTTTTAACGATTTTATGTTCCTAGCGGCTAAACGAAGCGTCCTACGGAGTTCATACGTATGACCGACCCCCATTTTTTTTAAATTTCCTAACTTTGAATCCCAAGTTGACCAATTTTCTTCCGGTTTGAAGGGTTCTTTTCCCGTAAAAATTTGAATTTTTAACGGTTTTTTGCCCGTAGCGGCTAAACGAAGCGTCCTACGGGATGCATATGTATGGCCAACCCCCACTGTTTTGACATTTCCTACCTTCCTTTGATACATCATTTTTCTCTAAATTGAGGTTTTAAAGGTCTGCATTCAAAAGATCGGAAAATTGATAAAATTCAGATTTTGAATTTTTAACGATTTTTCGTTCCTCGCGGCTAAACGAAGCGTCCTACGGAGTTCATACGTATGACCGACCCCCATTTTTTTTAAATTTCCTAACTTTGAATCCCAAGTTGACCAATTTTGTTCCGGTTTGAAAGGTTCCTTTCCCGTAAAAATTTGAATTTTTAACGGTTTTTTGCCCGTAGCGGCTAAGCGAAGCGTCCTACGGGATGCATATGTATGACCAACCCCCACTGTTTTGACATTTCCTACCTTCCTTTGATACATCATTTTTCTCTAAATTGAGGTTTTAAAGGTATGCATTCAAAAGATCGGAAAATTGATAAAATTCAGATTTTGAATTTTTAACCATTTTTTGTTCCTAGCGGTTAAACGAAGCGTCCTATGGAGTTCATACGTTTGACCGACCCCCATTTTTTTTAAATTTTCTAAATTTTGCAATACATCTTTTTTCTCTGAATTGAGTTTTTAAGAATGTGTCGGAACGAAAGTTATGATATATGATAAAATTCAGATTAAAATTTGTAAACGCACAATCTCGCGTTTTTCGGAAAAATTTTGTAATTTTTCATATATTGGAAACTCAACTTGTATATTTTTTCTTTACATCAATAGAAAATACTATCACACAGAAAACAGAAATTTTTGAGTGAATTTTACGCTCCAATGGTACACATTTTTGTTTGTGTTTGTTTTGTGCAAATTTCAGAACATCAAAATTTTGTGCATTGTGTGTACATGTACACTGTGTTCCATCCGCGAAATTTTGTTTCAGCCCCCTTTCCTATTATTGTGATCACTCATTCCCTATTTGACAATCAAACATCAACATCAATTCGCGCACTGTCTGTTCTTTAAACGTTAAAGACGGTCAAAGGCGCATACGGCCTATGGATCTTTTGTCTGCTGTTACGTGTGTGATGTCAGAAAAAAATGGGTAGAGAGTCACATGGGATCGCGACATCTGGTAAATTATTTTGTCTGTGATTAAACCTTTACTTTTTTTGTAAGTAGAAGAAAGCAATATTTTTCAACAAATTCGCCGAAAATAAATTTACACGGCTAACGTGGGCGTATTGTTGATGTGGCCGATCGGATCGGATTAACCTCTGAAATTTACATTCGGTACTAAGCGAAGTTTAAGTAAAAAGTTAACCAGTTGTGTTTGAGTTTCAACCGGCAATCTATAAATCCTTATTTGTTTCATTGTTGTCACCGAACATAGGATAAATTTCGATTTCTTATAACTACTATATTTCAATGTTTTTGTAACTTTAAAATTAATAGGTGCTGTAAGGTTTAGTAATAATTCCAAAATTGGCTCTTTTTGAAAGAGGGCTTGAATAGTTGTTTTAAGTTTAGTTCTCATTTTCTTTTTAAGCACTATTCATACTTTCAATTTATTATCCATTTTTCGGCGAAAATTTGTAGCCAAAGGTGAATAAAAACATTGTTGAAAAAGTCAAAGACTTTTTGGGAGTTTTAACTGCTAAGAATTAAAAATCTATCGCTAAAGAAAAACAAAACATATAAAGTATCAACATATACAGCATACAAAAAATATGCAGTATTACGTAATGCTCAGCAAAGCGGGCGGGTACAGCTAGTTGACTTATAAAATCCAATTGTCTGGCTTGTCGGAAAAAACGCAAAAGTTAAAGGTTTATGATCCGTAAAAATGGTGAAGTCTTGAGCCTCGAGCATTTATTGGAAATTTGTAATTGCTCGATAAATAGCCAATAATTCACGGTTAAAAGCACTATACTTCCGTTCTGTGTCATTCAACTTTTTCGAAAAAAATCCTAAGGGTTGCCAATTTTCATTTATCCATTGTTGGATGACTGCTCCTATTGAGGTATTTGATGCATCGCAAAAGATTGATCTTCTAGCAGTGCTTGAAGGATGGGCCTGTAGTGTGGCTTGTGCTAATTTGTTCTTGATCTTTATGAAATCTTCTTTAGCTATTTCTTTCCAGACAATTGTATCCTTTCCTTTTAGACTTCTCTCTAACAGTTCATTAAGTGAACTTTGAACATGTGCATGAGTAATGTATTTCCTATAGAAATTTACAATTTCAAGGAATCTTCTTAACTCTTCGGCTGTAGAAGGAGTAGGGTATTTCAAAATGAACTTAATTAACTCTTTTTTTTTTAACGGAGAAATTCCAATTTTAGAAATTCGGAATCCAAGGAATGGAAGTTCAGTTCCCTCCAATATTGTCTTGGATAAATTGATTACTACTCCAAATTTTTTAAACCATTCAAAAACTGAATATTTGAGAAATGTTCTTCAGGACTGGATGATGCAATCAGGATACCGCCCAGGTATGCAAAATAGAAGTCCAATCCTCTTAAAACTTCATCAATAAATCTCTGAAAAGTTGGTGCTGCATTTCGAAGACCAAAACTCATGAATGGAAACTCGAAAACTCTAAAAGGTGTTGCAATAGCAGTCTTGCTTATGTGTTCTTCTTCTACATGTATTTGATGATATGCCTTTGTTAAGTCCATTTTTGCAAAAATAGATTTATTGGATAAATTGTGAGTGAAGTCACGAAGATGTTTAATGGGATATCGGTCTGGAATTGTTGTTGCGTTTAGAGCACAAGGTCGCCAGTCATCATCGTTCTTGAGAACTAGAAGTAATGGCGAAGTCCAACTTGAAGAGGATGGTCTAGTAACACCCAGTTGCATCATGGTTTCTAATTGTTTATAAGCAATAGAGAATTTTTCAGGCAGAAGTTTTCTAGGTTGATAAGTTACAGGTGGTTCAGGTGCCGTTTGGGTGAAATGCTTACTATTATGTTTCACCGATGAAGCTCTTCCTTCAGGTCTGGTAATTTCTGGATAATTCGAAAGCAGGTTGTAATAGGGAGATGATTTCGGTAGGGTAATTAATTTAATGGTAGATCCAGTGTAGTTGGTATGTTTCCCAACAGTTTTCAAATTAGTTTTAGTATCAATTAGTTGTTTATTTTTCAAATCAATCAATAGTCCATAATGTGCAAGGAAATCTGCTCCGATAATTGGTTTAGGAATATCGGCAATAACAAAATTCCAAGGAATGTCCCTTTTTAAACCCAAGTTTAGAGTTAGAGAATTAAAACCATAAGCATTGATGAAGGTGCCGTTAGCTGCAGTCAAACTGAAAGTAGTTTGTTTGAGAGGTCCTCGGATATGTTTGCGAGGAAAGACGGTTATATCTGCTCTAGTATCGATTAAAAATTCCTTACTAGAATTTCTATCTTTAAAGAAAAGACGACGCATTTTGCAGAAGTTGTCAATGGTCGTCGAAGTTGACAACAATCTTAGTTTTCTTTGTTTCCATTAAAATTGCATGGGTCTTTACATTTTGTAGCATTATTTCCTTCAAATATTTGTTTATTTTTAGGTTCTTGAAGTCTTGATGTATAGCACTGATTTGTAGATTTAATTGTGCTAATTTCAAAGTCATATGATTCTCATTATCTTGCGTATTTGTAGCAGTATTTAGTTGATGAATTTGAGTTGGTTGCAGCTTGGTTGAATCAAAAATAGAATCTGCAAAATCTGCTAAAGGATTCCAATCCAAATTCTTATGTGCAGCAAGGATACCTTGAACTAAAGTTGGAAGACGAGACATCTACAAAGTCTTGATAAGATCTTCAGTTATAGAGGATCCACCTAGATTTCTTAACCTTCTCATAAATTGAGAAGGACGTTCGTCTCCTATTAATTCATCTTCAATCAGCTTCATAGTTTTTGATGCTTGTGTATCTCCTAAATGTTTAATTATTTCATCCTTGAGAACTGTATAGGGATTTAAATGTGGAGAATGAGGACAAGATCCCTAACCTCAGAACCGAATTGAGTACCGAAATGTGACGCTGCATGGGCAAATTTAGTTGTCTCTGAGGTTATGTTTGCTGCACAAAATGCTCTATCGGCAAAAGCAAACCATAATTCTGGATCTGCTTTTTAAAATTCAGGAACATATAGACCAAGGAGTTGAATTTGGGGAAGTTCAAATGAAGAAGTTGTATTTGCTAATTGTGGATTGGCTTCAGTCATATTTAAAATTTTGAGAAAATAGCATAATTTCAATCAAATCGATAATAGTTAATAAATATACAGGTCTATGTTATTCAAAAAATCCTGGTGAAACAAATTTGTCAACCAGATAAATGAGTTCAAACTCACTCAACAATTTTTAGAGAATATTTTCCCGGTTGCATCTTCTGAAAGTCAGCTTGCATCTTCCTTAGGATTCTAATTTTTTACAATAACATTTACTTAATTTGAAATAGTGATTCTCACTAGGTAATATATTTGTTTATTTAATTTTCATTGCTGATTAAATTATTGAAGTGTTGTATAATTATTTTCATTGAGTAATCGTAATTTTTGTCACTTATGTCATATTTTGTTCACATATTGTGTCAATTATTAATTTCCCGGTTATAAATATTGTTGGTTAATTCTACTAAATGTATGTTCGTATTGTATGCATTTTCAATTATGAGCTTATCACTTCACTTATTAATTCATGTTTCATATATTTTTATCACAGAAAGTCATAAATTAATGACAATAATGAAAATAATTATTTAAATAAAAAAATTTTGTTAATATACAACGTTTTTAAAACGGACTAAAAAGGATAAAATAATTTATCCTATCCCAATAGCGATTTGCAACACCATACAGATCCCTTACTCCATACAGATTGTCCTGGAAATTTGTGATTGTGAATTTTTAATAACTATGAAAATACTTGTAAGTTTCAAAACGAAAAACGTGGGGCGCATATAACTCATTGGCAGCTACTCCTTACACTTATTACCTTTATCTATTGGATGCGCCCCACGTTTTTCGTTTTAAATCTTACAAGTATTTTCATAGTTATTAAAAATTCACAATCACAAATTTCCAGGACAATCTGTATGGAGTAAGGAATCTGTATGGTGTTGCAAATCGCTATTGGGATAGGATAAATTATTTTATACTTTTTAGTCCGTTTTAAAAACGTTGTATATTAAAAAAATTTTTTTATTTAAATAATTATTTTCTGTTTTTTAGTCTTGTAAGTGTGAAATTTTCCAATTGACTTCAAACAGCCTGTTTTTTAACTTTCTTTTTTATGATTTAAAAATTTTTAAGTTTCTTTTTTTACAATTTGAAAATTTTTTTTCCGTATTAAAACAAATTAATTATAATTAAAATATGGTGCTATAACTCCAAGTGTTCGCATTCTTTCCATCTCTTTCATTGCATCTTCATTGCATGGTGCCTTGTCAGTAATTGCATGGTGCCTTGTCTCCTCTATTCTTAAGCCCTTCAATGATCTGACACGACTCAATGCGACATATGCCTGTCCTTTGGCAAATAGTGCAGATCCGAGGTATACAACAGCATGGTCCACTGTGCATCCTTGCATTTTATGGACTGTGCAGGCCCAGCAGAGTATTAATGGGAGCTGTGTTCGCTCGATTGTTCCATAGTTTCGGAGTGCCTGAAACTGTACTGATTTCGGCTTGACTAAATGAATTCCATCTCTGCCAAAGTCGATACGAACCGATGAAATGTCAGTATCATACATCTGATCGCGACGGAATAAGGGCCAAACAATTTCAGTGATAGTGCCCATTGCACCATTGACAAGTCCTCGCTCTACGTTAATATTTGAGCGAAGCATCACTCTCGCTCCTTTGAATATTTCCAACACTTTTTGTAAGCCTACAGTCTTGTTTATATCCCCTGACACAATATTATCCATGTTAACGTTTTCGGTGTTACTTGTCGCATTCACTAGCACATCCTGAGACCGAATTCTGAAAATTCTAACTCCTTGGGGTCGATAGTGTTCAAGGACAGCTGTGTTGTGTGCATCAACTTGTGCACGAGTTGGATATATGCGAATTGCTCTATCCAAATCAAAATCTCCAGATGCCTCTGTCAACACTTTTGACATCAAAAGAGAAAAATGTGGGGCCTTCAACCCACCAACGCGTAGAGCATTCAAAAGATCGACGAATGCTGTGTCGCCATGTTGTCGCATGTTTTCCGTTAACTCCACAAGAATTAGAAGTCTCCACAAATGAGTTGCCGGAATGAATTTAGCAGGCTGTTGGAATACTTGGGATCCTCGGATAGGTGGCAACTGAAATAAATCTCCAAAAACCATAATATTGATGTCACCGAACGGTTCATTTTCCTTCTTTTTCAATTGGCGCAATCTAGAATCAATCATGCACATCATTTCGTATGGAACCATGGAAATCTCATCGATGAACAGGAATTCGACGTCCTTCCACTGATTTCGCATGACTTTCAAATAGTTACCTGTGAGTGGTACCAAATTTCCTGCAATTTTCCCATCTTTCTCAACTGGTAATTTGAACAATGTATGCAGCGTTGTTCCACCAACAAGTCGTGCAGCTACACCGGTCAATGCGCAAACTTTAACTGCTTTCTTACCATAGCAGCGATTGACCTGTTCTTTTAGTGCATTGAAAGTGAATCATTTGCCAACTCCAGCACCTCCGGTGACAAACATTCTGATGCGTCTCGGAGTTCCGTTCATTTGTTCGTGGACACTGCGAGTAATGGTGTTTAATAGTTGTCGCTGTCGTAAATTCATTGCTCCACATACATTTTGGAACTGTTCGTTTGTCATCGCCTGTTCGGTAAATTCATTTTCATGTTCTGCCGCAACTATTTGTTCTGGGTTTTCAGGAAGACTGAAAGCATGTGCCTGATTGAATGCAGTTTCAAGTTGTCTGTCTCTTGCACGATGTATTTCGAGGTATGCATTTTTTTGCCTCAATTAATCTTTTCGAGCAAGAAAAGCCTCCCGTGCATTGTTATGCTCATCACTCAATTCGTCTTCCGAGTAAAATGGTATATTTTGTGCGAGTAAGCTATAGAAATAATTTTCCGGATCAGTCTGGATTTGAAAGAATGGCACCCGTTCAACAGCTTGAACATTTCTAATTACCATTTTAGTGTTGTTTGCCAGCTTGATGAGTCTTCGTCTTGTTGGTTGCTCTTCTTTTTCTGCATCAATGCTTTCTTCACTATTTCCCGCTTTCTTTGTATAAAATGGCTCAAAATTCATCGCAAATTCAAATAAGCACATGCTTAGGAAATCATAACCTTGCTCTTGTTGCCTTGGTCTATTTGCGTATCGTTCAAATATGTTTAAGCAAAATCCAACTGCTTTATTGTCGTCAAATTTCAGCACTCGATATCGTTGGTCGGGCTTTCTTGTATTTAAGAATACTAACTTTCTTGAACTTGAAATGGCTCTTGCCTCCGCATGTCGTTTCGCGTCACTGGCAAGTCGAGAAGAATATGTGTCCATCGTTTCGATCGATCTCGTTTGAGCCATTCGTTCCTTGGCATTTGCACGATCGACACAGCGCTGTTTTGCGGGAACTTCTTCAGCTTCACTACGCCGTTTGGCTAATCTTGCAGACTTACATGCTTCTGATTCCTGTTGAAGCTGCTCTTGTCGTTTTTGCTTCTTCTTCTCTAGGCGTCGCTTACGTTGGGTGGCTGTCTCCTTGACCATCGTAGAAATTGTCACAATATGTATGGGGTTAAGAACCTAAACTTTTGAACTTTAATATATTCTGGTTGTATAAAGCAACGTTGTTAAGCCATTTATCTAACAACAGTGACAGTTCATTAACTGCGTTGCACGCTAAAGACCCCGACTGTTCATGATTCAAACTCAAAGAATCTTTTGAATATGTCTGTGCTCTACGCGGCCTAGGCATAAATTATGGAAAAAACTGGCAGTACCCAGCCATGCATACTTAAACCATTTAATAGTCTCAATACTTTAAGGCTCAAACACATAAACACTTTGGACACTTCAAAATCAAAACACTCTTTGAACTCTTCAAGGTCCAACCCGGAATGAGGATTCTAGTTCCAGCCTGGGTTACCTAAATGAATCACTCAAGCGGACGGCCCATGTCAGAGCCTTAATAGATCTTGCCTCCATTTGTTGTTGGCCGAATTAGTGCCACAGAGTCTTTAGCGTGCTCGTCATTTGTGCCAAAGCACTGAGGAACATACCAATACTCAAGTGGATTGCTAGCAGCGTAATCCTTTTGTTATGACCTAAGACCTATCTAGCACCAATTAATCAATTAAATATTAGCAAAAAAAAACAGCAATGGAAAATTACACAAATTTATTCAAAGAAAGTCTAATTAGACAACAAAGTCGGAATTTCCAAAACCAAACTGAAAGCAGAATGAACAATTTAAAAAAATCATAGCAGTCCTACTTCAAGCGCCTTCTACGATACCTTTTTCCTTGAAGATAAATGAACCACGCATGTGCCTTGCCAAGCATTGCTGGTGCTGAGCACGCTAAGATTGGAAAGAATATGACCATTCTGCCACCGTTCGTTCACACCGAACATCTTCAAAGTGGGTCTGCTTTTACAGGTAATGGATACAATTTTAATATACGCCCCTTAAATGTAGATACAGCTATTTTCACCGTAACGACGCTTGTCAATCCATCAGGTTCTGTATGAAGATCAACTACTCTTGCTAGTGGCCATTTTGGAGGATGGAGGATATCGAGGATATTAATGGAGAGACCTTAGATGGCAAAACTTCTCAAGCATGATTCCCTCAGTTTTGTCCGTTTAAAGTGAATGCCCCATAAGAAGGAATTTTCGTGGCGGAACTAAGGATAGTTCCTTTTTATCTACGAAATATTCAAAACTTTTTATCTACGAAATATTCAAAACGGGTACAAGTATCTACAAGTATACATTTTGTATATGTTGACATGCAAAATTGAAATTTGAGTATCGGTCATAACCTGTTTTGACTATATTAAGTTCCTCAGTTTTAAAATAACCGTGTTTTTCATGGGAGTTGGCCCCATCTCCGAATTTTTTTTCGTGTATTCCTTTCCCCAATTACTATAAATTCAATCTTTTCGTTCAAAGTTAAAGATTTGATTCAATTTCACTCATTTTTCGCCTGATATGCTTAAAACGCAAAGAAATTGTGTGGCCTATTCCGAATAACGCCAAATGCTTTAAAAGGACTTTTCTAAGGAACCGAACGGTATTTTTTCATACACAAACTTCGTTTTATGTCAGTTCATACGGGCATTTCAACAAAATAATGAAACGAGATTCTGCCCGCGTCGGATTACGGCGGCGTCCTATCAAGAGAGATCCGTTACTTAACAAAATTGGAATTGTTTGGCCCCAAAAATATTGTCCGTTGATTAAAAATGTCCGTTTATAGGATATCTGCCCTAAGCGGGCTTTTGCTTTTTTCTTTTTTTTTTTTTAATTTGAATTTTTTTTTTATATAATATTGCATTGTCTTCCAGTTCTGGGCTATGTTTAAAGTTTCAAGTCTGTAGCTCATCGGGAAGTTAGTTAAAAACCAATTGCAAGATTCCACCCGAACAGACAGACAGACAGACAAGAAAGCGACCTAATAAAAACGTTGTAATAATAATGAAATAGTTTTTGCTTGTTAAAAATTTCAAATTATGTTAGGCGTTACTCAACAGACAAAAATTCAATTAAACATTTCTCACGGATTTTCAACAAATTCAACTCGAAATTATTGATTTTTAGATTTTAACATTTGATAGCATATAATTCCTAGCACTTTGATCAATTTGTTATAATTTTAATAAATTTCGCTTCACTTTGAAATTATTGTTCTTGTGTCCTTTCATCGGAGTCACCAAATGTGGGCTTCAATGCTAAACTCCAATAATCGGTTACTAATTTATTAAAACACAATTTATTCTTAATATAAAATATTTAATTTAACAATTTCACAACAATAATAATTAATTAATAGATCTGGTTATTAATTTATTAATTACACACATATTGATGAAAAGAAAAAACTAATCTTTATTAATTCAAAAAATGAACAAATGATTATTCATTTAAAACGTCTGCCATTTAATCTTACTCAATTATAACTAACTTTATAAAAAAAAGGTTAATATAAATTTTAAACAATTGGCTTCAAACTGAGTCCAATAAAAAATAAAAGTCAGACAAGTAGAACTCAGTAGATTTATTTAATTATTATTATTTATTAAAAAACTATTATAATTAATTATTTATAAAAGTTGCCTCATCCAACTAGGTATGATGGTGGCACATCCGCCACAATACCTTTCGTCTTTGGGGATACAAATTTTCCAATTAAATGTTCACTGTATGGAACATTTTCAATTTATTTTTGTGCGCGTGGGGCCCCTAACCGATGCGAGACCCCAAAGGCAGTTGTTTACTCTGTCTAATGGTTAATCTGGCCCTGCGAATACCTCCCTTTCTGTCCTTACGGGCCGTGATGAATCTATCCACCTCCTTTCGACAAACTGGCATAAGAAAAATTGATTTTGGATTGACCTGTTTGTTGCTCAGTCTAACATTAGTAGTTGCAGCTGTGTTTTGAAAGTAATTTTCAAAGTCATGACAAATTTTGACATAAAACTCATTCAATTGGTTGGAGATTGTGGACGGTTCGCTCTAATCATGATTTTTTTTTCAGATTTTATCCGACCAATAATAACTTTTTTCTTCTTTTTCGCTATTTTTTCATCTACATAAGACCATAATTTTTTAGGCTCGTTGCTATTCTTCTCAACTTGACTTATTTCAAATTTCTTTTTGGTTGCTATAATAGCCTTTTACAATAATGTTTCTTAATTTTTATATTCGATTATTATAAGGTCATTATAAGGTTATATAAGGATTATTTTTTACCTATAAAAGTCAATATGGCGATGCTGTTTTAAATTTTCGGTCGTTCATTTTGACTTGAACTGTCGCAAAATCTACTCCTGTGTTATGTCAGCAATAAACAGATTTGTCGCAGAACGAAGATCTTCTACAACATATAAATTTTAGTTAATTTTGTTGATAGCTTCTGAAGGTTTTCTATCATTAATTTTAAGAAGGTGTGTTTTTTTCAACTCATACTTGAGTATTGAAACAGCAGAAGCGGGGGTAATGATCTGGTTGTACCTGTCAGTATTTTAATGGCATAAGTTCAGTATATGATGGCAGAAACTTATTATCAATGAATGATCGACCCTTTTATTAGCCCTAGTTATGCTTCTGAACATAGGTAGGTAACTAGCAGCATTAGTATTATTCAACAACTCTTCTCTTGAATTCTGAGATCATTGATCTAGGATCAAGGTTTTCAAGATCCTTGTATGTTGGTGTTTCTTTGCCAAGAGTGCTTTAGCCTTTTCCTTCTGGCTCCACTTAGCTTGGGGTTTTGAAGTCCTTTGTTTTGATGGGGCAGTCCTTCACCTTTCTAAGATTGATCGGAGGCTCAAGTAGCCTCTTCCCCAATCTTCGATGTTGAAGAACGAACCTCCACCATAGTTCGGGTGTTCTGAGAGCCCTCAGCTTGGTTGTTCGGCGATTTAGGATGCTGCTCCTTTAGGTTTATGTTTTTTCTTTTTTTTTTCTAACGTATCCAGTTTTGGTCCCACGAGAAGCCAGCGAAAATAGAGTCATCTGCGACAGAGCCCCGCATGCCGCAGGAAGGCTAATTGAAACAGGAGGTCGCCCGGTACCCTGAGTTCGATATTGAGGACTGAGCTCGCCCCCAGCCACGCAGCCTATAGCTGTTCCCTCATATATTGGCTTAGCACCACAAGTGCGCTGCCAAAAGAGGAAGCGCTTGCCCGATAGGAATCCTTGCGGCCAGATAACCCACCGGTGGACCGTTCGTTTGTTCTCTCTTTATGGGCCCCCAGCCTGGCATTCCAGCAGATTCATTCACTCATCAGCTAAACACTCTTGCAGAGCATTTGTAAGGGGGATGCTTCCATTCACACCACAATTGCATTCACACCCCGCTGGTTGCAATAAGAGTATAAGCCTCCGAACCCGGCCCCAATCGGGGCCTTCCTCAAGGTTTCACAGAGTCTATCGGAGGATGCCCCATCATAACAAATTAGGAAATTTTCTAGGTTAAATCATCGGTATTTCTCAGAGACCACGTCTCAGTGCAAACAATAACTGTTTTTTAAATGGTATTATAATTTATCTATAACCTGTATTGCTTTTCTTGATCTCTGAGATAATTGATGAAATCATGAGGTGTATGATTGATGATATAATGTTTAACTTTACTTAGAATCACTAACATTTTACGCATAGCATTGTTTGGAAGGTACAATCTCGACTTTCATGACCAATTGCTTAGATGTTTAGATTTTTATTTACCAAAATATATATTACATAATATTTGTAACTACTCAGTTATACCTCAGCGGTAATTGCTGACCTTTTCGAGGTTTGGCCTAACTTAAATCTACTTATAGCTAAAAAATTCAATTTTTTTTTTTTTTAAATTCATCATTATCCAAAATTAAGTGATAGGTTTCATTTAATACATTGAGTAGCTCAGAGCTATACATGTCATTTACTATCAAGTCAATCAAATATTATGGTCACCAATAATTAAATGATTCGTAGCTTTTCTATTCGAATTAGTATAACTTTTTAAATTGTGTTGAAATTCCGCCTTGGGAAAATCATTTGTACTGTACACTGCGGATATTTCTAATTTAGAATCATCCTCTAGAACAATGCAAGAATTGAGTTTATTTAACTTTCCTATAGATATAGATTTTGTGAATTCATGAATATTATCTTTATTATACACTGGGTAATTCTCCGTCATGAATGACGGAGAGCTGAAGTAAAATTTTCTTATTATCCATTTGCACGTTCATTTCTCGATCTGAGCAATGCTTCGTATAGCTGACCAAGTGAAATAACAGGAGTCTGGAAATCAATTCCAATATATATAGTCGAAAGTCTGGCCCTGTGATTTGTTAATTATGATATCGTGGAATATCTCCAAACGGACGTCGCTTCAAAACAAATGGTAATATCGTATCTGATGGAGCCAGAATGGTTTTTTGTATAATAGTCTTATCTTTGCCAATTCTTCAACTTTCAATCTTGTTCCGGTACATACACCTTCTCTTGGTTGAGGTTTCGAAGCAACAGATTTTTTTCTTAAGAATTGATTTATGAAGCGGCATTCCGAATTCTATTGGATAGTTATATTCGTCATTCGAATGTCCTGTAACTATCGAGTCAGGACTATATTAAATATTTTTATCTCCACATATCAAGTCAATAATTTGATTATCCATTTCAAGAGCATGAATATTAGTTGATGCGCCTATAACTCTTCCAGCAAGTTCAGATAACTGATCATAATTGATGTTTCCACAAATTCCAAATATTTCATCATTTTGCTCCATCTTTTGTTGAGGTATTTCAATTACACTCATATCAGAAATTCCAACTAAATTCAAAAGCCATTCGTTATGCCAATTTTGTCCGTTACTTCTCATGTTGGTTATCACTGATAATTTTGTAAAATTAGTGGAAAGTGGAAAGATATGAATATATTTTTTATGTCTATTTCTTTATAAACAACCGTTTTTTCATATATTTCTGTTGAAAACCTAAGTTCATAACATTTATTTCATACTAAAACTACTATTCTCTAGGAGCAGAAGTGGCCATCATCAAAAATGATCATGAACATTAACCAATAAATATAGCATTTTCGGATATTAAGATTGCTCAATAAACAAAAATAAAAAACAAAAACTAGAAGAAAGACTATTCTGCGTAATTATGTCATATATTATGGTATTCAGATTTTACAAAAAAGCCATAACTACTAATAGTAATCTAGTTACCTTTGTAAAATTTGAACATTTATACAAAATCAAATAAAACAATCCATTACAGACACGTAATGATCGCAAATTACATCAAAAACAAATATATTCTGTGATCACTAAAGAAAAATAGTAATAATATAAATATTTCTGTTTATTTTTATAAACAAAAATGTATTAAATTAAAAAGAAAATTTTTCAATTGAGCGTCGAACCCAGAATTCTATCTTCATGACCATATTCCCTATGATCTGATCCATAATTTCATTTAGTGAGTGTGCGCTTAAGGGTGTCTTAAACACTGAGCGTTACGCACAGTCAGTCAGTCAGTCAGTCAGTCAGGAACTGATTTGCGTAAATATATATATGATTACCACACCATATGCCATATTTATCGTACCATTATTGTAAAATATTTTATATCCTGGTATAATAATATATTCATAATATACATACCTACAAAATTCCACGTTAAGGAGTTCACTATGATACTTGGCTTACCCTCTAATCCTTCAATAAGAGGTTGCAAATTATTAAAATTTGCATTTAGACTTCTTATGTTTACAAACATAATTATATCATTTTTATTTCTAATATTCTAATTGAGAGAATCGAGGTTTTTGCATATTTTTTCCAAGCTTACTCATATTATTCAACAAAAAATTGTATTACTAACTTATGTCTGTTATTTATTGCAATTTATTGAAAACGGTTCCTGTGACCTCCATGGATAGTTCGTTGAGCTTACATGTCTCTCCCACCTCATTCTGTATGTTTCTTTAATAAACATGCCCGCAATAGCGGGTATTGGCTAGCGCTTGTACAGTTATTGCATGATAAAACGTCTGTACTTCAAGCGGATGCTTCATGTTTATGAGCACTTCTTGGGCGACGAGGGGGACCATCGTTAACTATTTTGCACTTTTTAGCACTATGCCCATATCCACAGCATATTTTGCGGTTCAAGTCATTACAATCATCCGGTGCTCTGCAATTCTCAAATCTCAGAAAAATTTATTTATACTTCATAATTTTGTCATAAGCATCCGAGGTCACTTCAGCGGTACAGGCTATTTTACCGTATTTCTGCTTAAACACATGTACTATTTTAAAGTGTTCTGTTTTAAATTCATCCCTAGCTATTATGTCTCTATTTAGTTGGTTTTGACGTGAAAACGTCTTTCTTCTCGTTGAGTTTGTATATTGGTAGCCAGTCTAACATTCTTGTGTTACAAAACACCGTCATTTTTCAATCGCCAGTAACGTGAGAACGCGTTAAGCTAGGACGTGGATTGGGGTATCATTAAAAAAGGCATAAAAAGAGCTATCAGGACCTAAAGCGAAACAATAAAAATATTCTCCAAAAATACAAGCAAAAATCGGCATGAATTTGAAAATCGAAAGAATATGGAAGATATCGTCTTATATGAGGCGTAAATATGCACCGAATAGTAGAAAACTCAAATCGGAAAAAACTCGCATTAAACCGAATATTAAAATCCGAAAATGTTCAGTGCCGAGCAAATGTGAGAGCTACGGCGGTATTGAAGAAGAAATAAAAAAACCGCGGAAAAATATAAACTTGTGATTTATCTATTCTGTAACCGTACTACTCTCCATAACCACTGAAATTAATAGTTTTATAATTAAAGTAGATATTAGTACGAAATTACTTTATTGTAATTTTTTTGACGTTAAAACGTCTTAACGCTCGTTAGGTACATTGATAGCCAGGCAAACTTTCTTGCGGTACAATATACCGTCAGAATTCAATCGCCAATAGCTACGAGGCTAATGATGCGATAGCAACTGTTGAGGTCATAATGGAAAGAGAATTTCTGTACGTGTTTATCGTGCGGCATCGGTTTTGCGCCTGGCGTCATCGGGCTAGTTCACTTACGCTTAATTGTTGTTAATAAGCGTTGCGTAAAATTATAAATCAGTGTAGCGTGAGAACACGATTATGTAAGGCGTTCTTTCGGAGGTCATTATAAGGCGTTTGAGAAGCGCTACCAGGACCTGAATTGAAACAATAAAAATATTCGCTGATGTACGAAATAAAAAAAACCTAAAGTGTCCAGTGCCGAGTAAATGTCAAAGCTACGGCACCATTAAAGGGGAAATGAAAAAAGGCGCGAAAAATAAACTTGTGATTTATCTTTTCTGTCACCGTATTACTCTATATAACCATTGTATAAGAGACATTGATTTAAGTACATACTAATACGAAACACTTATTATAATATTATCCCCAAGTTTTCACGGAGAATCTACGGCGCGGACCGTGACTGGGCATTTTGGTTTTTACAACGTTTTTATTAGGTCGCTTTCTTGTCTGTCTGTCTGTCTGTTCGGGTGGAATCTTGCAATTGGTTTTTAACTAACTTCCCGATGAGCTACAGACTTGAAACTTTAAACATAGCCCAGAACTGGAAGACAATGCAATATTATATAAAAACAAAATTCAAATTAAAAAAAAAAAAAAGAAAAAAGCAAAAGCCCGCTTAGGGCAGATATCCTATAAACGGACATTTTTAATCAACGGACAATATTTTTGGGGCCAAACAATTCCAATTTTGTTAAGTAACGGATCTCTCTTGATAGGACGCCGCCGTAATCCGACGCGGGCAGAATCTCGTTTCATTATTTTGTTGAAATGCCCGTATGAACTGACATAAAACGAAGTTTGTGTACGAAAAAATACCGTTCGGTTCCTTAGAAAAGTCCTTTAAAATCAAAGCATTTGGCGTTATTCGGAATAGGCCACACAATTTCTTTGCGTTTTAAGCATATCAGGCGAAAAATGAGTGAAATTGAATCAAATCTTTAACTTTGAACGAAAAGATTGAATTTATAGTAATTGGGGAAAGGACTACACGAAAAAAAAATTCGGAGATGGGGCCAACTCCCATGAAAAACACGGTTATTTTAAAACTGAGGAACTTAATATAGTCAAAACAGGTTATGACCGATACTCAAATTTCAATTTTGCATGTCAACATATACAAAATGTATACTTGTAGATACTTGTACCCGTTTTGAATATTTCGTAGATAAAAAGTTTTGAATATTTCGTAGATAAAAAGGAACTATCCTTAGTTCCGCCACGAAAATTCCTTCTTATGGGGCATTCGCTTTAAACGGACAAAATTGAGGGAATCATGCTTGAGAAGTTTTGCCATCTAAGGTCATCTCCATTAATATTTGCCATCTCCATTAATATCCTCCATTCGCCATCTCCATTAATATCCTCGATATCCTCCATCCTCCAAAATGGCCACTAGCAAGAGTAGTTGATCTTCATACAGAACCTGATGGATTGACAAGCGTCGTTACGGTGAAAATAGCTGTATCTACATTTAAGGGGCGTATATTAAAATTGTATCCATTACCTGTAAAAGCAGACCCACTTTGAAGATGTTCGGTGTGAACGAACGGTGGCAGAATGGTCATATTCTTTCCAATCTTAGCGTGCTCAGCACCAGCAATGCTTGGCAAGGCACATGCGTGGTTCATTTATCTTCAAGGAAAAAGGTATCGTAGAAGGCGCTTGAAGTAGGACTGCTATGATTTTTTTAAATTGTTCATTCTGCTTTCAGTTTGGTTTTGGAAATTCCGACTTTGTTGTCTAATTAGACTTTCTTTGAATAAATTTGTGTAATTTTCCATTGCTGTTTTTTTTGCTAATATTTAATTGATTAATTGGTGCTAGATAGGTCTTAGGTCATAACAAAAGGATTACGCTGCTAGCAATCCACTTGAGTATTGGTATGTTCCTCAGTGCTTTGGCACAAATGACGAGCACGCTAAAGACTCTGTGGCACTAATTCGGCCAACAACAAATGGAGGCAAGATCTATTAAGGCTCTGACATGGGCCGTCTGCTTGAGTGATTCATTTAGGTAACCCAGGCTGGAACTAGAATCCTCATTCCGGGTTGGACCTTGAAGAGTTCAAAGAGTGTTTTGATTTTGAAGTGTCCAAAGTGTTTATGTGTTTGAGCCTTAAAGTATTGAGACTATTAAATGGTTTAAGTATGCATGGCTGGGTACTGCCAGTTTTTTCCATAATTTATGCCTAGGCCGCGTATAGCACAGACATATTCAAAAGATTCTTTGAGTTTGAATCATGAACAGTCGGGGTCTTTAGCGTGCAACGCAGTTAATGAACTGTCACTGTTGTTAGATAAATGGCTTAACAACGTTGCTTTATACAACCAGAATATATTAAAGTTCAAAAGTTTAGGTTCTTAACCCCATACATATTGTGACAATTTCTACGATGGTCAAGGAGACAGCCACCCAACGTAAGCGACGCCTAGAGAAGAAGAAGCAAAAACGACAAGAGCAGCTTCAACAGGAATCAGAAGCATGTAAGTCTGCAAGATTAGCCAAACGGCGTAGTGAAGCTGAAGAAGTTCCCGCAAAACAGCGCTGTGTCGATCGTGCAAATGCCAAGGAACGAATGGCTCAAACGAGATCGATCGAAACGATGGACACATATTCTTCTCGACTTGCCAGTGACGCGAAACGACATGCGGAGGCAAGAGCCATTTCAAGTTCAAGAAAGTCAGTATTCTTAAATACAAGAAAGCCCGACCAACGATATCGAGTGCTGAAATTTGACGACAATAAAGCAGTTGGATTTTGCTTAAACATATTTGAACGATACGCAAATAGACCAAGGCAACAAGAGCAAGGTTATGATTTCCTAAGCATGTGCTTATTTGAATTTGCGATGAATTTTGAGCCATTTTATACAAAGAAAGCGGGAAATAGTGAAGAAAGCATTGATGCAGAAAAAGAAGAGCAACCAACAAGACGAAGACTCATCAAGCTGGCAAACAACACTAAAATGGTAATTAGAAATGTTCAAGCTGTTGAACGGGTGCCATTCTTTCAAATCCAGACTGATCCGGAAAATTATTTCTATAGCTTACTCGTACAATATATACCATTTTACTCGGAAGACGAATTGAGTGATGAGCATAACAATGCACGGGAGGCTTTTCTTGCTCGAAAAGATTAATTGAGGCAAAAAAATGCATACCTCGAAATACATCGTGCAAGAGACAGACAACTTGAAACTGCATTCAATCAGGCACATGCTTTCAGTCTTCCTGAAAACCCAGAACAAATAGTTGCGGCAGAACATGAAAATGAATTTACCGAACAGGCGATGACAAACGAACAGTTCCAAAATGTATGTGGAGCAATGAATTTACGACAGCGACAACTATTAAACACCATTACTCGCAGTGTCCACGAACAAATGAACGGAACTCCGAGACGCATCAGAATGTTTGTCACCGGAGGTGCTGGAGTTGGCAAATGATTCACTTTCAATGCACTAAAAGAACAGGTCAATCGCTGCTATGGTAAGAAAGCAGTTAAAGTTTGCGCATTGACCGGTGTAGCTGCACGACTTGTTGGTGGAACAACGCTGCATACATTGTTCAAATTACCAGTTGAGAAAGATGGGAAAATTGCAGGAAATTTGGTACCACTCACAGGTAACTATTTGAAAGTCATGCGAAATCAGTGGAAGGACGTCGAATTCCTGTTCATCGATGAGATTTCCATGGTTCCATACGAAATGATGTGCATGATTGATTCTAGATTGCGCCAATTGAAAAAGAAGGAAAATGAACCGTTCGGTGACATCAATATTATGGTTTTTGGAGATTTATTTCAGTTGCCACCTATCCGAGGATCCCAAGTATTCCAACAGCCTGCTAAATTCATTCCGGCAACTCATTTGTGGAGACTTCTAATTCTTGTGGAGTTAACGGAAAACATGCGACAACATGGCGACACAGCATTCGTCGATCTTTTGAATGCTCTACGCGTTGGTGGGTTGAAGGCCCCACATTTTTCTCTTTTGATGTCAAAAGTGTTGACAGAGGCATCTGGAGATTTTGATTTGGATAGAGCAATTCGCATATATCCAACTCGTGCACAAGTTGATGCACACAACACAGCTGTCCTTGAACACTATCGACCCCAAGGAGTTAGAATTTTCAGAATTCGGTCTCAGGATGTGCTAGTGAATGCGACAAGTAACACCGAAAACGTTAACATGGATAATATTGTGTCAGGGGATATAAACAAGACTGTAGGCTTACAAAAAGTGTTGGAAATATTCAAAGGAGCGAGAGTGATGCTTCGCTCAAATATTAACGTAGAGCGAGGACTTGTCAATGGTGCAATGGGCACTATCACTGAAATTGTTTGGCCCTTATTCCGTCGCGATCAGATGTATGATACTGACATTTCATCGGTTCGTATCGACTTTGGCAGAGATGGAATTCATTTAGTCAAGCCGAAATCAGTACAGTTTCAGGCACTCCGAAACTATGGAACAATCGAGCGAACACAGCTCCCATTAATACTCTGCTGGGCCTGCACAGTCCATAAAATGCAAGGATGCACAGTGGACCATGCTGTTGTATACCTCGGATCTGCACTATTTGCCAAAGGACAGGCATATGTCGCATTGAGTCGTGTCAGATCATTGAAGGGCTTAAGAATAGAGGAGACAAGGCACCATGCAATTACTGACAAGGCACCATGCAATGAAGATGCAATGAAAGAGATGGAAAGAATGCGAACACTTGGAGTTATAGCACCATATTTTAATTATAATTAATTTGTTTTAATACGGAAAAAAAATTTTCAAATTGTAAAAAAAGAAACTTAAAAATTTTTAAATCATAAAAAAGAAAGTTAAAAAACAGGCTGTTTGAAGTCAATTGGAAAATTTCACACTTACAAGACTAAAAAACAGAAAATAATTATTTAAATAAAAAAATTTTTTTAATATACAACGTTTTTAAAACGGACTAAAAAGTATAAAATAATTTATCCTATCCCAATAGCGATTTGCAACACCATACAGATTCCTTACTCCATACAGATTGTCCTGGAAATTTGTGATTGTGAATTTTTAATAACTATGAAAATACTTGTAAGATTTAAAACGAAAAACGTGGGGCGCATCCAATAGATAAAGGTAATAAGTGTAAGGAGTAGCTGCCAATGATCCATACCGGTTTACAGCCCCTACTTAAACTTCAACACCGCGATGAGGTGAGGCTTCGTAGTGGAAGAAGCACAGTTGTGCTCCGGAAAAAATGTTCGTGGTCAGCAATAATTTTCCGATCTATTGATGCCCTAAATGCGCATCGCCGATCATTTTCCATGAAATAAATTTGCAGAAACTGTGGAAGAAGTGACGCAATCTGACGATACACTTGCCCTCTGGCTTTGAATGTGGGCATGAAATTACCATATCTCACGATAACCGTCGCTCCAAACGATGTCATTTTAAACCACGAATTGTATTTCCGAATATGCTCTAGAATATATTGGACCTCCCGATTAGCTCCCGCCACATAAGTTAAAAATAGTTCGAGTAATTCAATCAGTGGTGTCAAATTGACTTTACTATTTGAGCAACACATGTCAGGCGTTACATTTTGAAACCTCAAAGCGTGACAATGGTAGTCATTAGACCAATGACACAACATTGTAATCATTAGACCAATGACACCAACTCAAAATAATTGAAACTAATGCTAATACTCAGCGTAACGCTATACGCAGCGTACAGATATACAGAGCTCTTGGAGGTCCTACTCTGGAGCAAGCTACATATAGTTGATCATGCGAAAAACATGGATTTTCTAAATTTAACCCGACATCACACAGTGACTGCTCTTGAGCTTCGTTGATTGTCATTGCGAAAGCAAGACGTACGGGGAATTGTAGTCATCTGAATGTGAAGGCAAAATTAGTGGGAACCATTGGAATGCGCGGAATCAGCACATCTTCTCCTTTACACTGGCATTCCATCCGACTCCAATGAATTGAGAAATTCTCCTGGATAATTAACAGCTTGATCCTCTTTTGTAACTGTGTCAATGGATTTGTATTTTGTAACCACACCAGGAATTTTTAATTGAATCTTATTATTAATTCGATTTACGTCATCATTCTTTGAGGCTCTGATAGCTCGTTCGCATAGCCAACCGTGATTTCTGAAGTTGTTTACGAAGTTCTTTTCAAGATCTTCAATTGATGACTGAAGTTGACAGAAGTTCATTGGAAACGATATCTCTTTTGTTTCAAGTGCAACCGGAAGTTTGCTGTCGCCTATATGCAAAAGTTGATTGGCAAATGTTTGTGCAGAAATATCTCAAGTAAATACACACGCATATTGGTCGACACTGTTATTTTCTTAACCTGTCTCCAGAAAGCCAAATTGTTTAGACATGCGTTCAGCTCATCTGCTGCTGATGATCATTGGATGACGGGCAAAGTTTGACGGAAATCACCGGCGAGCAATATGAGAGCTCCAACCATTTGACGTTGATTGTTTCGAAAATCACGCAGAATACGATCAAGTGTCTCAAGTCCTTTCCTATGGGCCGTGGTACATTCATCCCAAATAATAATTTGACATGTTTTCAATACAGTTGCCATTCCAGATGATTTTCCAATGTTGCGAAGAGGATCTACAGCTAGATTTAAATTCAATGGCGGTTTGAGAGCCGAATGCATCGTGCGTCCTCCATCAAGTAGTGTTGCTGCAATCCCCGATGGTGCATGTGCCAGAGCAACCGCATGGTTCATTCGAATTTCTGCGAGTATTAAAATGAGTAAAAATGTTTTTTCTGTACCTCCTGATGCATCGAGAAAAAGATGTCCACCATTTCTACCTCATTTGTGCTCCATTACTGGGTCGTACGCGTGTCGTTGATCGTTTGTTAAGAGCCTTTTCTGAGCCTCAAAATAAACTTGCAGCGCGTCGACGTCATATTGCTTTTCTCGCAATAGGTTTCTATCGGCAACATAATTTCTGTCACGTTCTGGTCAAAATAACCCAAGTTTATTGAGGATTTTGTTGTTAATTGACATACACATATCTTCAAGTGATTTCAATGCTTCATTGAAAATGTTTTCCCAATATTCAGATCAGGGTTGTTCATGCGTGCTCGGAGAAGTATGTCTTCGCTCATATTCTCTTTTTGTTTCTCCCATAGATCTTTCGGCTCAGAAGGGGTGCAGGTTGTCAAAATGTAGGCGAACAGAAATCGTATTTGGGGAGCATGCTGTGTTTCAGACGCTTCCGTAAATGTGTCGTACCAGTGTTGATCCTTTTCCAGCAAACCACGTTTGAAACATGTTTCTCTGTATGAGTGACACACTTGACCATCGATAGTTTTGATCGCTTGAAACGATGTTGGCCCTTTCACCACGTGAAGCAGCATTCGCAAATAGTAGCAATGGCTATTATTCCGATGAACAGTATATACTCGTCCCAATGTATCAGTAGAAAATATGCCAGCTATCAAAGGATGTCTTGCTTCTCGTTTCCTGCTGCAAAATTTCTTCGTTGACTGATTCCAATTGTAATAGTGGGGGACTTTGTGATATAGCGACGTTTTTGCGAATTCGTCAGTTGCATATAATTTAAAAAAGCGGTGAACGTTGTGTTTGGTGGATTTACAGTCCTCTGGGGTGTATTTTCTTCCATCAAGTAGATTCCTTGACCATTTTCCAAGTGAACATTGAGATGCATGACAGCAGGAAAACGTTCGTGAATGTCAAAACCTATAATTCGCAATACAGCTTCATTACTGCTAATATAATGTCCCATTTGAAAGTTTTCGACTTCATTGACGGGTTCATTGGGAATCGCAAGTCCAAAAACTTCCATATCGCTGCCTTTATTCACATATTTACATATGTATTTAACAGTTATTGAACTGAATTGCAGGCCCCACGTTGATATGCGCATTTAATGATTTCAAAAGAATAGGAGAGTAGGGCATAATCCATTTTATATCGATTTCGAAATTAACGTTATTGATTTTCATAGTTGCCTTGTGTCCTCCATCATCTGGGTTTCGTCGTCTGTACAGCGGATAACCATCGCCACCTGTTTGTGTTTTTTGTAACATCTGACGTGGATACTTCTTGGTGCATTTTCATGCATTTTCCACATGGTCCATGAATCATATGTTTTTTGACAATTTCAAATAATTCTGGATCTTCTTCTGGATCAGGCAGCTCAGCAATAATGATATCGTCAATTTAAGTAGCAGCAATCTTTTCAACCAACCAAATTAATATATGAGCATGCGGTAGACCTGTATTCTGCCATTCAATCTAATACATCCAGCAGCAAGTTTTTCCGTATATATGGTTTTTCGTGATGAGATCCATAAAACGTATCAGTTTTTGTTTGAAAACTCTTGCTGTGAGATCATGTCGATGGGATGGTTGCTGGCCGGGTAAAAGTAAATCTTTGATTTCAGCCCAAGATGGATTGCAAGTGAACGTAATGAAAAGATCTGGACGTCCGTATTTGCGAACATATGTCAGAGCATCCTGAGCATATTCATACATGGGTCTTGGACTTCATCAGCCGGACAAACAGCGTTTATTCCCCGTATTCCTATGATTCCAACTGACGTGCCATTTTAATACAAACGTCTCCAGTTTCCCATTAAAGTTTCATTTGGAATTACAATTAACAAAGCTCAAGGCCAAACTTTTAAATATGTCGGCATTGATTTGCGCTCAGATTGCCTTACACATGGTCAATTATATGTTGGTCTGTCAAGAACTGGAAATGCCAAAAATCAAACAATATTATTGCCTTTACAAGACAAGACCAAAAATGTGGTGTATCTCGAAATACTTAGAAACTAGGAATATATAAATTTCATCAGCGCAAATAATAACAAACTACCTATAATAAATTTAAAATAAATTTAAAAAAATGCATTCTATGGTTTTCTTTCAAAATGCTTATTTTAATAGAAAATGCGAACAACGTCGCATACGGGCAGCTAGTTTTATATAAATTGATGATATGAATATGAATTTTTTTTTAATAATTCATGTGAATTGACAATATTTTTTAATATTATATTCACTGTGTAATTGAACCCACATAAGATAATTTAAATAAATGCTCACGTGTAGAGTAACGCAATTGGATAAAAATTTTTTTGTTTTATGGATTGGAGTATAGATGGAAACACCCCTGACGTAGCCATATTCCTCGAGTTACTGGCGACACACAGAAAGAAGCTATACAACTCTTCACCTTGCCATCCCATAATCGCAGTGGTCGCTCTTGCCGATCCTTGGGTATATATTCCTACTAGCCTTTTATCTTTTCTGCCAGTCTTCGTATTTTTTAAGAGCCCTCTTAGCTTTCGGAAACTTTAGGAGGAAAAGACTTTAAGAAAGTGCGACACTCAGTTGAAGGCGGATACCGCCACCTGCCAATGAACCATACCGGTTTACAGCCCCTACTTAAACTTCAACACCGCGATGAGGTGAGGCTTCGTAGTGGAAGAAGCACAGTTGTGCTCCGGAAAAAATGTTCGTGGTCAGCAATAATTTTCCGATCTATTGATGCCCTAAATGCGCATCGCCGATCATTTTCCATGAAATAAATTTGCAGAAACTGTGGAAGAAGTGACGCAATCTGACGATACACTTGCCCTCTGGCTTTGAATGTGGGCATGAAATTACCATATCTCACGATAACCGTCGCTCCAAACGATGTCATTTTAAACCACGAATTGTATTTCCGAATATGCTCTAGAATATATTGGACCTCCCGATTAGCTCCCGCCACATAAGTTAAAAATAGTTCGAGTAATTCAATCAGTGGTGTCAAATTGACTTTACTATTTGAGCAACACATGTCAGGCGTTACATTTTGAAACCTCAAAGCGTGACAATGGTAGTCATTAGACCAATGACACAACATTGTAATCATTAGACCAATGACACCAACTCAAAATAATTGAAACTAATGCTAATACTCAGCGTAACGCTATACGCAGCGTACAGATATACAGAGCTCTTGGAGGTCCTACTCTGGAGCAAGCTACATATAGTTGATCATGCGAAAAACATGGATTTTCTAAATTTAACCCGACATCACACAGTGACTGCTCTTGAGCTTCGTTGATTGTCATTGCGAAAGCAAGACGTACGGGGAATTGTAGTCATCTGAATGTGAAGGCAAAATTAGTGGGAACCATTGGAATGCGCGGAATCAGCACATCTTCTCCTTTACACTGGCATTCCATCCGACTCCAATGAATTGAGAAATTCTCCTGGATAATTAACAGCTTGATCCTCTTTTGTAACTGTGTCAATGGATTTGTATTTTGTAACCACACCAGGAATTTTTAATTGAATCTTATTATTAATTCGATTTACGTCATCATTCTTTGAGGCTCTGATAGCTCGTTCGCATAGCCAACCGTGATTTCTGAAGTTGTTTACGAAGTTCTTTTCAAGATCTTCAATTGATGACTGAAGTTGACAGAAGTTCATTGGAAACGATATCTCTTTTGTTTCAAGTGCAACCGGAAGTTTGCTGTCGCCTATATGCAAAAGTTGATTGGCAAATGTTTGTGCAGAAATATCTCAAGTAAATACACACGCATATTGGTCGACACTGTTATTTTCTTAACCTGTCTCCAGAAAGCCAAATTGTTTAGACATGCGTTCAGCTCATCTGCTGCTGATGATCATTGGATGACGGGCAAAGTTTGACGGAAATCACCGGCGAGCAATATGAGAGCTCCAACCATTTGACGTTGATTGTTTCGAAAATCACGCAGAATACGATCAAGTGTCTCAAGTCCTTTCCTATGGGCCGTGGTACATTCATCCCAAATAATAATTTGACATGTTTTCAATACAGTTGCCATTCCAGATGATTTTCCAATGTTGCGAAGAGGATCTACAGCTAGATTTAAATTCAATGGCGGTTTGAGAGCCGAATGCATCGTGCGTCCTCCATCAAGTAGTGTTGCTGCAATCCCCGATGGTGCATCTGCCAGAGCAACCGCATGGTTCATTCGAATTTCTGCGAGTATTAAAATGAGTAAAAATGTTTTTTCTGTACCTCCTGATGCATCGAGAAAAAGATGTCCACCATTTCTACCTCGTTTGTGCTCCATTACTGGGTCGTACGCGTGTCGTTGATCGTTTGTTAAGAGCCTTTTCTGAGCCTCAAAATAAACTTGCAGCGCGTCGACGTCATATTGCTTTTCTCGCAATAGGTTTCTATCGGCAACATAATTTCTGTCACGTTCTGGTCAAAATAACCCAAGTTAATTGAGGATTTTGTTGTTAATTGACATACACATATCTTCAAGTGATTTCAATGCTTCATTGAAAATGTTTTCCCAATATTCAGATCAGGGTTGTCCATGCGTGCTCGGAGAAGTATGTCTTCGCTCATATTCTCTTTTTGTTTCTCCCATAGATCTTTCGGCTCAGAAGGGGTGCAGGTTGTCAAAATGTAGGCGAACAGAAATCGTATTTGGGGAGCATGCTGTGTTTCAGACGCTTCCGTAAATGTGTCGTACCAGTGTTGATCCTTTTCCAGCAAACCACGTTTGAAACATGTTTCTCTGTATGAGTGACACACTTGACCATCGATAGTTTTGATCGCTTGAAACGATGTTGGCCCTTTCACCACGTGAAGCACCATTCGCAAATAGTAGCAATGGCTATTATTCCGATGAACAGTATATACTCGTCCCAATGTATCAGTAGAAAATATGCCAGCTATCAAAGGATGTCTTGCTTCTCGTTTCCTGCTGCAAAATTTCTTCGTTGACTGATTCCAATTGTAATAGTGGGGGACTTTGTGATATAGCGACGTTTTTGCGAATTCGTCAGTTGCATATAATTTAAAAAAGCGGTGAACGTTGTGTTTGGTGGATTTACAGTCCTCTGGGGTGTATTTTCTTCCATCAAGTAGATTCCTTGACCATTTTCCAAGTGAACATTGAGATGCATGACAGCAGGAAAACGTTCGTGAATGTCAAAACCTATAATTCGCAATACAGCTTCATTACTGCTAATATAATGTCCCATTTGAAAGTTTTCGACTTCATTGACGGGTTCATTGGGAATCGCAAGTCCAAAAACTTCCATATCGCTGCCTTTATTCACATATTTACATATGTATTTAACAGTTATTGAACTGAATTGCAGGCCCCACGTTGATATGCGCATTTAATGATTTCAAAAGAATAGGAGAGTAGGGCATAATCCATTTTATATCGATTTCGAAATTAACGTTATTGATTTTTATAGTTGCCTTGTGTCCTCCATCATCTGGGTTTCGTCGTCTGTACAGCGGATAACCATCGCCACCTGTTTGTGTTTTTTGTAACATCTGACGTGGATACTTCTTGGTGCATTTTCATGCATTTTCCACATGGTCCATGAATCATATGTTTTTTGACAATTTCAAATAATTCTGGATCTTCTTCTGGATCAGGCAGCTCAGCAATAATGATATCGTCAATTTAAGTAGCAGCAATCTTTTCAACCAACCAAATTAATATATGAGCATGCGGTAGACCTGTATTCTGCCATTCAATCAAATACATCCAGCAGCAAGTTTTTCCGTATATATGGTTTTTCGTGATGAGATCCATAAAACGTATCAGTTTTTGTTTGAAAACTCTTGCTGTGAGATCATGTCGATGGGATGGTTGCTGGCCGGGTAAAAGTAAATCTTTGATTTCAGCCCAAGATGGATTGCAAGTGAACGTAATGAAAAGATCTGGACGTCCGTATTTGCGAACATATGTCAGAGCATCCTGAGCATATTCATACATGGGTCTTGGACTTCATCAGCCGGACAAACAGCGTTTATTCCCCGTATTCCTATGATTCCAACTGACGTGCCATTTTAATACAAACGTCTCCAGTTTCCCATTAAAGTTTCATTTGGAATTACAATTAACAAAGCTCAAGGCCAAACTTTTAAATATGTCGGCATTGATTTGCGCTCAGATTGCTTTACACATGGTCAATTATATGTTGGTCTGTCAAGAACTGGAAATGCCAAAAATCAAACAATATTATTGCCTTTACAAGACAAGACCAAAAATGTGGTGTATCTCGAAATACTTAGAAACTAGGAATATATAAATTTCATCAGCGCAAATAATAACAAACTACCTATAATAAATTTAAAATAAATTTAAAAAAATGCATTCTATGGTTTTCTTTCAAAATGCTTATTTTAATAGAAAATGCGAACAACGTCGCATACGGGCAGCTAGTTTTATATAAATTGATGATATGAATATGAATTTTTTTTTAATAATTCATGTGAATTCACAATATTTTTGAATATTATATTCACTGTGTAATTGAACCCACATAAGATAATTTAAATAAATGCTCACGTGTAGAGTAACGCAATTGGATAAAAATTTTTTTGTTTTATGGATTGGAGTATAGATGGAAACACCCCTGACGTGGCCATATTCCTCGAGTTACTGGCGACACACAGAAAGAAGCTATACAACTCTTCACCTTGCCATCCCATAATCGCAGTGGTCGCTCTTGCCGATCCTTGGGTATATATTCCTACTAGCCTTTTATCTTTTCTGCCAGTCTTCGTATTTTTTAAGAGCCCTCTTAGCTTTCGGAAACTTTAGGAGGAAAAGACTTTAAGAAAGTGCGACACTCAGTTGAAGGCGGATACCGCCACCTGCCAATGAACCATACCGGTTTACAGCCCCTACTTAAACTTCAACACCGCGATGAGGTGAGGCTTCGTAGTGGAAGAAGCACAGTTGTGCTCCGGAAAAAATGTTCGTGGTCAGCAATAATTTTCCGATCTATTGATGCCCTAAATGCGCATCGCCGATCATTTTCCATGAAATAAATTTGCAGAAACTGTGGAAGAAGTGACGCAATCTGACGATACACTTGCCTTCTGGCTTTGAATGTGGGCATGAAATTACCATATCTCACGATAACCGTCGCTCCAAACGATGTCATTTTAAACCACGAATTGTATTTCCGAATATGCTCTAGAATATATTGGACCTCCCGATTAGCTCCCGCCACATAAGTTAAAAATAGTTCGAGTAATTCAATCAGTGGTGTCAAATTGACTTTACTATTTGAGCAACACATGTCAGGCGTTACATTTTGAAACCTCAAAGCGTGACAATGGTAGTCATTAGACCAATGACACAACATTGTAATCATTAGACCAATGACACCAACTCAAAATAATTGAAACTAATGCTAATACTCAGCGTAACGCTATACGCAGCGTACAGATATACAGAGCTCTTGGAGGTCCTACTCTGGAGCAAGCTACATATAGTTGATCATGCGAAAAACATGGATTTTCTAAATTTAACCCGACATCACACAGTGACTGCTCTTGAGCTTCGTTGATTGTCATTGCGAAAGCAAGACGTACGGGGAATTGTAGTCATCTGAATGTGAAGGCAAAATTAGTGGGAACCATTGGAATGCGCGGAATCAGCACATCTTCTCCTTTACACTGGCATTCCATCCGACTCCAATGAATTGAGAAATTCTCCTGGATAATTAACAGCTTGATCCTCTTTTGTAACTGTGTCAATGGATTTGTATTTTGTAACCACACCAGGAATTTTTAATTGAATCTTATTATTAATTCGATTTACGTCATCATTCTTTGAGGCTCTGATAGCTCGTTCGCATAGCCAACCGTGATTTCTGAAGTTGTTTACGAAGTTCTTTTCAAGATCTTCAATTGATGACTGAAGTTGACAGAAGTTCATTGGAAACGATATCTCTTTTGTTTCAAGTGCAACCGGAAGTTTGCTGTCGCCTATATGCAAAAGTTGATTGGCAAATGTTTGTGCAGAAATATCTCAAGTAAATACACACGCATATTGGTCGACACTGTTATTTTCTTAACCTGTCTCCAGAAAGCCAAATTGTTTAGACATGCGTTCAGCTCATCTGCTGCTGATGATCATTGGATGACGGGCAAAGTTTGACGGAAATCACCGGCGAGCAATATGAGAGCTCCAACCATTTGACGTTGATTGTTTCGAAAATCACGCAGAATACGATCAAGTGTCTCAAGTCCTTTCCTATGGGCCGTGGTACATTCATCCCAAATAATAATTTGACATGTTTTCAATACAGTTGCCATTCCAGATGATTTTCCAATGTTGCGAAGAGGATCTACAGCTAGATTTAAATTCAATGGCGGTTTGAGAGCCGAATGCATCGTGCGTCCTCCATCAAGTAGTGTTGCTGCAATCCCCGATGGTGCATCTGCCAGAGCAACCGCATGGTTCATTCGAATTTCTGCGAGTATTAAAATGAGTAAAAATGTTTTTTCTGTACCTCCTGATGCATCGAGAAAAAGATGTCCACCATTTCTACCTCGTTTGTGCTCCATTACTGGGTCGTACGCGTGTCGTTGATCGTTTGTTAAGAGCCTTTTCTGAGCCTCAAAATAAACTTGCAGCGCGTCGACGTCATATTGCTTTTCTCGCAATAGGTTTCTATCGGCAACATAATTTCTGTCACGTTCTGGTCAAAATAACCCAAGTTAATTGAGGATTTTGTTGTTAATTGACATACACATATCTTCAAGTGATTTCAATGCTTCATTGAAAATGTTTTCCCAATATTCAGATCAGGGTTGTCCATGCGTGCTCGGAGAAGTATGCCTTCGCTCATATTCTCTTTTTGTTTCTCCCATAGATCTTTCGGCTCAGAAGGGGTGCAGGTTGTCAAAATGTAGGCGAACAGAAATCGTATTTGGGGAGCATGCTGTGTTTCAGACGCTTCCGTAAATGTGTCGTACCAGTGTTGATCCTTTTCCAGCAAACCACGTTTGAAACATGTTTCTCTGTATGAGTGACACACTTGACCATCGATAGTTTTGATCGCTTGAAACGATGTTGGCCCTTTCACCACGTGAAGCAGCATTCGCAAATAGTAGCAATGGCTATTATTCCGATGAACAGTATATACTCGTCCCAATGTATCAGTAGAAAATATGCCAGCTATCAAAGGATGTCTTGCTTCTCGTTTCCTGCTGCAAAATTTCTTCGTTGACTGATTCCAATTGTAATAGTGGGGGACTTTGTGATATAGCGACGTTTTTGCGAATTCGTCAGTTGCATATAATTTAAAAAAGCGGTGAACGTTGTGTTTGGTGGATTTACAGTCCTCTGGGGTGTATTTTCTTCCATCAAGTAGATTCCTTGACCATTTTCCAAGTGAACATTGAGATGCATGACAGCAGGAAAACGTTCGTGAATGTCAAAACCTATAATTCGCAATACAGCTTCATTACTGCTAATATAATGTCCCATTTGAAAGTTTTCGACTTCATTGACGGGTTCATTGGGAATCGCAAGTCCAAAAACTTCCATATCGCTGCCTTTATTCACATATTTACATATGTATTTAACAGTTATTGAACTGAATTGCAGGCCCCACGTTGATATGCGCATTTAATGATTTCAAAAGAATAGGAGAGTAGGGCATAATCCATTTTATATCGATTTCGAAATTAACGTTATTGATTTTTATAGTTGCCTTGTGTCCTCCATCATCTGGGTTTCGTCGTCTGTACAGCGGATAACCATCGCCACCTGTTTGTGTTTTTTGTAACATCTGACGTGGATACTTCTTGGTGCATTTTCATGCATTTTCCACATGGTCCATGAATCATATGTTTTTTGACAATTTCAAATAATTCTGGATCTTCTTCTGGATCAGGCAGCTCAGCAATAATGATATCGTCAATTTAAGTAGCAGCAATCTTTTCAACCAACCAAATTAATATATGAGCATGCGGTAGACCTGTATTCTGCCATTCAATCAAATACATCCAGCAGCAAGTTTTTCCGTATATATGGTTTTTCGTGATGAGATCCATAAAACGTATCAGTTTTTGTTTGAAAACTCTTGCTGTGAGATCATGTCGATGGGATGGTTGCTGGCCGGGTAAAAGTAAATCTTTGATTTCAGCCCAAGATGGATTGCAAGTGAACGTAATGAAAAGATCTGGACGTCCGTATTTGCGAACATATGTCAGAGCATCCTGAGCATATTCATACATGGGTCTTGGACTTCCAGTATACGAAGCCGGAATTATAACCATTCGTCCAATGTTTGCAACTGTTCCATCGTTTGCAAGTGCATCTCGCAAGTGAACATACTCTTCGACTCGAAGCTTCGATTGATTGTAACGAATATAATTTAGACATTCGCTTTCGATTTAAGCGTACATATCAACGATGAATTGTTGGAAAAGTTGACGACACTTCAGAATGTGGTTAGATTGTTGGTCTCGAATCATGATACGATATGCATTAAAATCCATGCAACTGACCCTTTTCGTTGTGGCAGCACATGTGACGGGATCTGTTACATACAATTCGAGATGATATCCATTTTCTCCTCGACGAAAGAGAATTGGATATTGAAGGGCATCGTACGATCGGTGTGTTTCAGAAACACGTTGCTTTGTTTGATCGCGTCTCCTAATAACAATATCTCGTCGGGTAATATCTGTTCCGACAATTACAGCTGCTACTTCATGGGCCGTTGGAGCACTGAAACGTCTTTCATGCTCATTCAAAGGCGTTTTGTCTGCCTTGATAATGACTTTCATATCATCCGCTCTTACAGTCTCTAACGCGGATTTGAAATCTCGGACCAAACAGTTGTGCTCGTGGAGTAATGCTCGTAATTCAGCAATAATTTTCCGATCCGTTGCTACACTAAGGACGCATCGTCGATCAATTTCTTCATCCACATTGTCCATGATATAATTTGCAAAGACTGGGGGTTTACTTCGGGTAATGCAAGAAGTGGCCCGATCTGATGATACACTTGCCCTTGCACTTTGAATGTGGGCATGAAATTACAATATCTCACAATATTCGTGGCTCCAAACGATGTCATTTGAAAGCATGAGTTGTATTTCCGAATATGCTCTAGGAAGTGTTTGGACTCCCGAGTAGCGCCAGCCACATAAGTTAAAAGTTGTTTTGGAGGGTTAACCAATGGTGGCAAACTGACTTTGCCGTTTGAGCAACACATGCCAGGCGTTTCTTTTTGAAATTTCAAAGCGCGGTAATGAAAGTAAAAATAAGTCATTGGACCAATGACAACATCGCGATGCATTATGTAATCGTAGTCTTTATCGTAATTGAACGCAGCTTTCTTGAGATCGATTCTCGTTCTTGATCGACTCTGCCGTGAGCGTTTAGCTTCACGTCGTACATCTCGCTCTTCGGGTGTTGCAGTAGTTTTTGAAAGAGAAGCCCGCACTCGCAGGTTTTCAATACGTGCGTCTCGCTCTTCAAATGTTTCAGAAGCTCTTGAAGTAGAAGCTCTGATCCGTTCAGTTTCGTGACGTTTGTCTCGCTCCGCCGATGTTTCAGTAGCTCTACTGTCTGACTTTTGCCGCGTATTTCTGGTTGATTTTCCTATGTTTGGATTTTTGGGTGGCATTTCGAGGTATTTCCGGGTGGATTTCAAGGAAAAATCAAGATAAAACTAAAACCTCAAATCTGGATTCAATGGATAAAAAAAAACAAATACGCAACTTAGCCGTATTATATCACTCCAATTTTCACAAATATAATTTGGCACTTATAAAATTAAAAAAATTCAAAATGTAGTTTTCTCAAAAATTAAAATCAATCCTTTCGTATTATAATATTTCTAGGACTGATTGATGGTCGAATTATTGAAGCAAACGATTTGTTGCAAATTGAAATAACGTATCAAAGTGTGCGTGGTACACATTTGTAAGCTGGTCATCTCTTTCTAGCTCATTTGCCTTTGAAGAGCGGAAGAGATGGTGAATGTTTACGTGGACGTGGAAGGTGATGGTATATCTTTTGATGACTTTCAAATATGTTTGGCATGTTGTCATTATCAACATTACGGAAAACAGTTTTCTTTCAAAGAGATAAGAAAAATAAATCATGTTACCTCAAATTGAGAAAGAAAATTTGTTAAGCGCGCAACAAGGAAACATGTTGTTTTGGTAAAACAGGAAATAAAAGGTAAAAAATAGATTACAACAAAGTGTATAGTATTAGATCTTTCTCGATGAAGAACTACATATACATATGTACCAATTTTTATGTTGATCGATGATACGTTGTCTAGGCTTATCAAAGAACCATCAAACTCCGAAAATTTGTAGGAGAATTGTATGGAAGGCATCTTAAGAACACACCGCAGACAAATGTGATGTACTGGAAAAAGTTATAAATGACATGAGAATATAAGTCGGTCATATACCAACGCAGTAGGTTGCTTCGTATAGCCACTTTGGGCAAAAAGCCGCTAATAACAGGAATAATTAGTGATGGTGAGTGTTAGGGGAAGTTACAAAAAAAAAGGATGACATAAGATCTCTCTCCATAAAAAACTACATATATGTACCAACTTTCATTGTGATCGGTCAAACGGTCTCGAAGTATATTAATGACAAACAAATATACTAACATCCATTTTTATATATAAGATAGATCATGTATATAAAAGTAGCATATACAAACTGGAGGAGCAAAGACATACAAAACTGTTGGAACAACTAAATATCCAGACTAATGATATAAAACCAAAAGAACTTGTTTTGGAAATCTGCAAAGAATTTGTAGATATTTTCCACTTGCCTGGAGACAAGTTATCTAGCAATAATTTTTATGAGCAAAAAATTCCACTTAATGACAAAGCTCCAGTATATATGAAAAACTACCGTCTGCCACAAGCTCAAAAAGAATAAATCCATAATCAAGTCAAAAAATTAATTGACGATGGTGTGATTGAACCATCTGTGAGTCCATATAACTCACCACTTCTTATAGTTCCACGAAAAACTGGTAACAAAAAATGGCGACTAATAGTGGATTTTCGCCAATAAAAATATATAAGACGATAAATTTCCCTTAACTAGCCTAGAAGACGTTTTGGATAGACTTGGGCAAGCAAAATATTTTTCCACGTTGGCCCTTTCAGATTCCTTTCATCAGATACCTTTAGAAAAAGAATCAAGACCCTATACAGCCTTTTCAACCGATAACGGACATTTTCGTTTTAAAACACTGGCTTTCGGACTAAAAATTTCATCTTATAACTTTCAGACAATGCTCTCTATTGCTTTGACAGGCCTTGGTTCTGAAGCATTCTTATATGTTTACTAGTTAATTCCCCGTCATGAATGACGGAGAGCTGAAATAAAATTGTTTTATTAACCATTTTCACGTTCATTTCTCGAGCTGAACAAAGCTTCGTATAGCTGACCAAGTGTAATAACAGGAGTCTGGAAATCAATTCCAATATATGCAGGCGAAAGTCTGGCCCTGTGATTTGTTAATTATGATATCGCGGAATATCTCCAATCGGACGTCGCTTCAAAAAAAATGGTAATATCGTATCTGATGAAGCCAGAATGGTTCTTTGTATAAGAACAGTCTTATCTTTGCCCATTCTTCAACTATCAATCTTGTTCCGGCACATACATCTTCTTTTGGTTGAGGTTTCCAGCAACCGATTTTTTTCTTAAGATTTAACGTATAAAGCGGCATTCCGAATTCTATTGGATAGTTATATTCGTCATTCGAATGTCCTGTAACTATCGAGTCAGGACTATATTAAATTTTTTATCTCCAGATATCAAGTCAATGATTTGATTATCCATTTCAAGAGCTTGAATATTAGTTGATGCGCCTATAACTCTTCCAGCAAGTTCAGATAACTGATAATAATTGATGTTTCCATAAATTCCAAAGATTTTTTCATTTGGCTACATCATTTGTTGAGGTTTTTCAATTATACCTATATCAGAAATTCCAACTTAATTCAAAAGCCATTCGTTATGCTCATTTTGTCCGTTACTTCTTATGTTGATTATCAATGATAATTTTGTAAAATTAGTGGAAAGTGGAAAGATATGAATATATTTTTTATGTTTTTTTTTTTATAAACAACCATTTCTTCATTTATTTCTGTTGAAAACCTAAGTTCATAACATTTATTTCATACTAAAACTACTATTCTCTAGGAGCAGAAGTGGACATCATCAAAAATGATCATAAACATTAACCAATAAATATAGCATATTCAGATATTAAGATTCCTCAATAAACAAAAATAAAACACAAAAACTAAAAGAAAGACTATTCTCCGTAAGTATGTCATATATTATGGTATTCAGATTTAACAAAAAAGCCATAACTACTAATAGTAATTTAGTTACCTTTGTAAAATTTGAACATACATACAAAATCAATTGAAACAATCATTACAGACACGTAATGATCACAAATTACATCCAAAATAAATATATTCTGTGATAACTAAAGAAAAATAGTTATAATATAAATATTTCTGTTTATTTTTATAAAAAACTAGCTGTACCCGCCCGCTTTGCTGGGCATTACGTAAAACTGCTTATTTTTTGTATACTGTATATGTTGATACTATATATGTGTTGTTTTTCTTTAGTTATAGATTTTTAATTCTTAGCAGTTATCTTTTGATTGTAACATAAGTTCAAAAACTTCCAAAAAATCTTTGACTTTTTCAACAATGTTTTTATTAACGTTTGGCTGCAGATTTTCGACGTAAAATGGATAATAAATTGAAAGTATGAATAGTGCTTAATAAAAAAATGAGAAATAAACTTAAAACAACTATTCAAGCACTTTTTCAAAAACAGCCAATTTTGGAATTATTACTAAACCTTACAGCAATTAATTTTAAAGTTACAAAAAGATTCAAATAAAGTAGTTATAAGAAATCGAAATTTATCCTTTGTTCGGTGACAACAATGAAACAAATAATAATTTATAGATTGCCGGTTGAAACTCACACAAAACTGGTTAACTTTTTGCTGTTCTTCGATTAGTACCGGATGTAAATTTTTTATGGCACAGTAATATTTGAGAGGTTAATCCGATCCGATCGGCCACATGAACAATACGCCCACGTTAGCCGTGTAAATTTATTTTCGGTGAATTTGTTGAAAAATATTACTTTCTTCTACTTACAAAAAAAGTTAAGGTTTAATCACAGACAAAATAATTTACCAGATGTCGCGATCCCATGTGACTCTCTACCCATTTTTTTCCAACATCACACACGTAACAGCAGACAAAAGATCCATGGGCCGTATGCGCCTTTGACCGTCTTTAACGTTCAAATAACAGACCGTGCGCGAATTGATGTTGATGTTTGATTGACAAATAGGGAATGAGTGATCACAATAACTGGAAGGGGGCTGATACAAAATTTCGCGCATGGAACACAATGTACATGTACACACAATGCACACAATTTTGATGTTCTGAAATTTGCACAAAACAAACACAAACAAAAATGTGTACCATTGGAGAGTAAAATTTACTCAAAAATTTCTGTTTTCTGTGTAATAGTATTTCTATTGATTTAAAGAAAAAATATACAAATTGAGTTTCAAATATATAAAAAGTTACAAAATTTTTCCGAAAAACGCGAGATTTTGCGTTTACGAATTTTAATCTGAATTTTATCATATATCATAACTTTTGTTTGGACACATTTTTAAAAACTCAATTCAGAGAAAAAAGATGGATTCAAAAATTTAGGAAATTTAAAAAAAATGGGGGTCGGTCATACGTATGAACTCCGTAGGACGCTTCGTTTAGCCGCTAGGAACAAAAAATCGTTAAAAATTCATAATCTGAATTTTATCAATTTTCCGATCTTATGAATTCATACCTTTAAAACCTAAATGTAGAAAAAAATGATGTATGAAAAAAAGGTAGGAAATGTCAAAATAGTGGGGGTTGGTCATACATATGAACCCCGTAGGACGCTTCGTTTAGCCGCTACGGGCAAAAAACCGTATGAAATTCAAATTTTTGCCGCAAAAGAACCCTTCAAACCGGAAGAAAATTGGTCAACTTGGGATTCAAAGTTAGGAAATTTAAAAAAAATGGGGGTCGGTCATACGTATGAACTCCGTAGGATGCTTCGTTTAACCGCTGGGAACATAAAATCGTTAAAAATTGAAAATCTGAATTTTATCAATTTTCCGATCTTTTGAATGCACACCTTTAAAACCTCAATTTAGAGAAAAATGATGTATCAAGGGAAGGTAGGAAATGTCAAAACAGTGGGGGTTGGTCATACATATGCATCCCGTAGGACGCTTCGTTTAGCCGCTACGGGCAAAAAACCGTTAAAAATTCAAATTTTTACGGGAAAAGAACCCTTCAAACCGGAAGAAAATTGGTCAACTTGGGACTCAAAGTTAGGAAATTTAAAAAAAATGGGGGTCGGTCATACGTATGATTTCCGTAGGACGCTTCGTTTAGCCGCTACGCGCAAAAAACCGTTAAAAATTCAAATTTCTACCGGAAAAAAACCCTTCAAACCGGAAGAAAATCGGTCAACTTGGGATTCCCGGAAACTATGATGTCCTACAATCTGAAACTCAAAAAAATATTTACCATTTTCCACCAATTTCAACAAATCTATCTGCTACGGGTTTAATGAACCAAAATTGTATTGAATAACCCGAGAAATATTTGGCGTGACGGAGCGACAATAATTGCACGATCTCTCTTATATTCTAAAGTAGATTTTCTCTTGAGAGTTATTCATGGATACAAATCATTGTTTTCATATCAAGAGAACTCTACTTAAAATTAAGAGATATTATGAAATCAAACTACCGAATTGTTCTCGCGAATACAGTTCATGCTCAAGAGAGTGAGAGAAATCGGTAAAAATATGTACTCGAGAGAAACGATCGCTCTTAATTTATTTATTTCAAGCTTTCGCACGGAAGGAAGATGCTCTCTTAAAATCAAAACGACCAAAACTTTAAAACTACCATATCTCGTAAAGTTTTTGACGAATTTCTTTGAAACTTCACAAAAACATTGTCCTTCTAATAAGTGTAAATCCTACTAAATTTCATAAAACTTGTCCCGGTAGATCCGGAGTTTTGCCGCGACAAACTTTTGTAAAAAGATCTTGTTTTATATATATAAGATGTATTAAATTATAAAAAAAAATTTCTCAACAGAACTTTATCTTCCTGAGCACTTTATCTCTATATACTGATCCATAATTTCATTTAATGATTGTGCGGTAAAGTGTGCCTTAAACACTGAGCATTACGCAAAGTCAGTCAGTCAGTCAGGAACAGATTTGCGTAGATATATATATGATGACATTATTATCTGTGAGTTTAGTTTGAAACATCATAATGATAATTTCATTAAAAGTTTTGAGAGAATTAGACAATAGAACTTAAAGTTGAATCCAAAAAAAAAATGCAATTTCTTGCAACCCGAAGTCACATATCAATGTCATCTAATCACAAAGGATGGTATACGTACCGATCCAAAGAAATTTGATGCAAATTTAACATTTGCCACTCCCAAAGATGCTAATAAAACACGACGATTCGTTGCTTTTTGCAATTACTACAGGAGTTTTATTTCAACCTTTGCAAAATTGCCAAACCGCTCAATAAATTATCTAAAAATAACTTAAAATTCGAATGTTCGAGTGATTGTGAAGAAGCATTTAAAACCTTGAAAAATAAACTTGTTGATTCTCCTATCTTACAGTATCCAGATTTCAAGAAGCTTTATCGCGTATATATATTGATTCTGATGCACTTAAAGCCATGATTTCATCTGACGTTAAAGTAGTCACACGAAGTATGTCAGACAAAAATTTGAAAATTTGAAAAACGAGTTTGAATGCTACACAGACCGAAAGAAAGAAGCCTGATCAACAGCATTCTTGGGAATTTACTTCCACCTCAGAAGTTAAAAATGTCCAAAAATTCAAAACTGAGCCCAAAAATGTAAATAATAGTTTGCCACAATTACTAATAGACAAAGATTAAGTAATCTGGAGAATAATCGATAATCTGAAGGATGATTTAGATCATCATATGGAGAAGCTAATTCATAAAACAGAAAGTAATGAAATATATAAGCTAGCCCTGGCTAATAATCAAGAAATATTCGATACATATGTATGTATAACAAAGAAGAATTTAAAAAAATAATTAACAGATTGCAATCTAAGAAAGAGACAAGGCAAACACAATTAAAAATTATAATATATAGACCTCCACTACAGATAAAAGAAGAAGAACTAGAAGAAAAGACAAACTAGAAGAAGAATCATTGCAAAATTTAACGATTCTCCACAAGGAGAACATGCAGTGGTAAAAAGAAAAACGAACAAAATCAAACAAAAGTACATATGGCACATCTTAAATAAAATGGTTAAAAACTACATAAGTAATTGTAAAATCTGTGCAAAAAATAAGATTATAAGACATACTAACGAAGAAATTAGAATAACGGAAACACCAATGTTCGCGTTTGAAATTGTTACTATAAACACAGTAGGACCCTTACCATTGTCAAATAACTTTATATATATACTGGCTATCCAGTGCGAGCTAACAAAATATATAGAGGCCATCCCACTGGCGAATAAAGAAGCTGTGGCGACTCAATATGTGGGATCATGAAAGGAACAGAAAATGTGCTCGGGATAGCTCAGTGGTTAGAGCACCCGCCCGGCAAGCGGAAGGTCCGTGGTTCGATTCCCGGTCACGAGCATATACATTTTTCGCCTTTCATGATCGCCACAAAGCTATAACGATAGCTAAAGCCTTAACCGAAAAATTTATATTGAAATATGGATCTTTTAACAAAATTAAAACAGACCTGGGAGCAGAATTTATCAATGAAACGTCCAAGAATATTATCAAATTAATTAAAGATATAAATGATCAAAATGTTAATAAATTAAAAAAACAAATATGAGATTTTGTTTACATAAAGAATATGGATAAAAGAAAACTAGGTAGTCCGTATAAAGTTCCTTATGAAATACATAAAAACAGATAATAATATACAAAAATATCGTAAGAATAATCTAAAATTATGTAATAAAGAACTCTAAGCATTACCCTGTATTCAAAATTGTTCGTTTAAAAAAAAAAATTTAATTTTCCTTAACAAAATTTATTTTTTTTCAAAAAAGGATAGGGATGTAGGGAAAGTTACTAATAATTTTAGTCTTTAGTGTAAACAAATTAATAACAATTAATGTAGCATATTATTAGGAGATATACAAAGGGAAATCTGTTATAAAAATGTCATACTTAAACTGTTATAAAAGTGTAAACTAAATTAAATTAAAATATTATAATAAATTGTACATTTATGTATTTAGTGGCTACACTAAATACTTACCATGCATAAATTGGAGCGTTCGTTGAACTGCTCTAATTTTGAAAACTCCAATCGAAACAAAGAAATAGCCTATGCTTGAACTATTTCTTTGTTTCTGAAAGTTAAGAAATAGCTTAAACTAATTGCGTTTTAACGTATCAGTTCGAACACATAGAATGAATATGTCAATATAAACCGATGTAATAATCCGAATAAACCAGTCATATATCAAAGGTCAATCGATAAACTTGCTTTATTCAAGCCTCACAACGCGCATCAGCACGAGTGAGTATTTAGCCTTATTGCATATTGCAATGGCAAATCTAACTTAATATAAAATAATCACTTTGATTAAAATAAAAATTTAAACATCCTTTACGATCACCACGGCTGGTCTCCATTGCTTCAAAAAAGTGGTACATTTCTTCCGGTGTTTGGTAGTTCGCTGCTTTGGCTCCAGCAATATACGACCTTTCCTGATATCCATCTAGTAAACAGTCAACTCTTTTGATACCTGAGAAGTGATTTGTAATTGAGCTGCGTCAGATAAGCCATAATAAGCTTCGTTTTCCATTCTTCCCACGGATAGTTGACATGATTAAATCCTCGATACCATGTTTCAGCAAGGCCTTTTAGTTTCCCGACAGCATAATATATGGATCCTGAATTGTAAGACATTAAGAAGGGAAAGAAAAACCAAATATGAATACCAGAGGAAATCGGCTTGGAACATAATTAAAACTGTTTTTGTGTGTAGAACTTTTGGCTCACACAAAACTAAGTAACTCTTTATTGCGCTGTCTAGTACGATACTCTGTATTTTCCATCGGGAAGTCACAGCGTCGGCACTGAACTCGAGCTTCAGCTAACCGTCGCTCCCCAAGTGCTTCCGTTATGGCTTAAAGAAAAACACAATGAGCATCATCTGTTGTCTTCCGGTGCTGCACAATGAGGCCTTAATTCTATATATGATAACTTTGAGAACACCGGACTCACCTCACCGATAAGCATCGGCAGCCTAAGGAGTCAGAGGGTGAGAACCGAACTAAAAGCTCAGCAAACTGTTCTATTTGGGTGAGAACCAACGCGTTATTGAACGGCTATCCTAGGATACTTGTGAAAACCAACGTCGTATTCCAAAACATCCCCAATTAAAACTCACGAAGCGCGTAAGTGAGAACCGACCTCACACGCATTCGCTAGGATGCAGGTGAGAACCGCCCTGACACCCGGTCACCATGACCACCGATACTCCCCCCCCCCGGGTCACCAGATATTCCCTACTCCTTCTTTGAAATTGATCGTTTCACCATTACATAAGTATTTCGGTCCATTATTCAGCAAGGGAGTTAAAGCAACGTTTACATCACACACTGATTTTTACAGTTACAGTTTATCACCTGTTGCAGCTTCCACAGCACAAAACACGCATTTCCAGAATCACACCAACAAAGCATACTCCGTGACTTAACTCACCCGATGTGACGCTTAACAACTTTAGCACACGCCTTTTACTTTTTTTGAACTTCACTAATTTTTAAACCTTTTCCACTGACTGTCCTAATACGACTCACTCCGTATCTCCATCATCGTTGCCCGGTTGCCTTGTTGGCAAAAACGATCGAGTCATAAGATTTCTGATAACAAAAAAGGCTTGATGACTCAGCGCGAGCCAATTACGGAATTTCTTTCCTGTGAAGGCCAAAATGCCTTATTGGCAAAGACATGGTTCACACATGTTGCCAGACAACTCAACAAGAAACCGAAATGATTACCCCGAAACAAAGCATAAAACGCACAACAAAAAAACAGAAGGAAAATAAACGCATAAACGGATTTTTATCGAAGTGTTTGTGTACATCCTACACCTAGACACGTTTCACATTTATACTGGGCGGTAAACTATTAACATTGCATCCAAAAGTTATGTATTCTGTTTTCTTTGTATTCATTGTTAATTTTTTTTGACAAACCACGAGTACAACGCCAATAAGCTCAAATTTATAGAAAGTTCAGCAAGTTCCCAACGAACGTCAATAGATAACAGAACTGTATCATATGCATAAACTTTTTGGCAGTTAATGAAGGTGTCATCTGCGTACAACAGAAATTGTAGATTATTTATTTATTTGTCAAACTTAATGGAAGTTCACACAAGAAAACAATATACATAATCATAAAAAGAAACTATGAAAAATACAAGTAAGAGCTAGAATAGAAAGAAGGTGTTCTACCGAGACAGGGAAAACCGACACAGGCAAGTACACCTCCATCACGCAGCCTTTCACCTTTCAAAGGCGTAGGTCCGGAAGATGGTTCGAGCGCTTGTATTGCCACCCTCAGCTAAGAGGAGTGGAGCTACCTGGTTATATCCCTAAGCATACGTGTTACTGGTTCTATCCTGCCATGTTCCATGCGGTGAAAGCTAAGGGAGTATGGTTCAAATGATCTTAGACTTCTACCATAGGTTCTTGGAGCTAGTTGGTTAAGGATTTCAGGGGCGACAACTTGCCCCTGGACGACACCATTTATAAAGGACAAGTTAGCCAGGACTCGGCGTTGCGAGAGGGACTGGAGAGCAAGGAGCTCAAGGCGATCCGTATACGGGGGAAGGTGGATGGGATCGGACCAAGGAAGGTGACGGAGAGCGTAGTGAAGAAAACGCTTCTGGAAGGCTTCAATTCTCGCGATATGGATTTTGAGGTAAGGAGACCAGACTTGGGAAGCGTATTCCAGTATCGGGCGTATAAGGAAGATTAAAAGCTGTTTGTAGACATAAGGGTCCAAGAATTCCCTAGACCAACTGGTAATGAAACCTAACATAACGCCAGGTTTCCGAACAACGTGGTTCAGGTGCTCGTCGAATGAGATTTTAAAATCGAGATGGACTCCCAGGTCCAAAACACAGTTCACAGGCCTGACCGCGGAACCATTGAGGAAGAAAGTAGGACGAATATTATTCTGTTTACGAGAGAAGCAAACGTGTTCACACTTAGAAACATTTTACAAGAGGCTGCTCTTGGAGCACCATAGAGAGAGACGATCAACATCCAACTGAAGCTCTAGAATGTCAGAAGTATGGGTTATGTTTTAAAATATCTTAGTGTCGTCTGCATATGAGAGTACCTTAGAATGCAGAACAACACTAGATAAATCATTAGTAGCAGTAATGAATAGCAAAGCACCAACAAGACTGCCCTGCGGTGAAATTGCATAAAAGCTATGGGAAAGGGAAGATCTAAGACAAACACGGTAGGAACGATTACAGAGATACGAACCGATCCATCTGAGAAAGGAGAGACAAGGCATTCAATCATTTTTAGCTTCAGGACGATAAGACTGTGGGGTATGCTGTCGAAGGCCTTACTCATGTCAGTGAAAATGGCTTCGAGCATTTTGAGCGAAAGAGACAAACTGGACAAGGTTTGTTGTTGTGGACCTACCTTTCAGAAAACCATGCTGTTGAGGAGATATAGTTGATGAAAGGAAAGGATACAGTTTTTTGACAATGATCTTCTCGAAGATTTTTGGAATAGACGAAAGCTTTGCAATGGGCCTGTAGTTCGGGACCTCCTGTTTGGAACCCTTTTTGTGGACTGGGATCAGAAATCCCGTCTTCCAACAGTCAGGGAATATACTAGACCGAATGGATGAGTTAAAAGGACCCGACAACGATCCGGCAAGAAGAGCTGCACACGGTTTTAGTATAACAGGAGGTATTCCGTCAGGGTCAGGCGAGAAGTCGTCATAAAGGGACTGAAGCTCAGCGAAGACATCATCCTCCGATATATGAAGATCATGGAAGGGTGGAAGAAAGGAAGACGGAACATTGTTAAGTGAGGAGAAGTAATTGGTATCTGAAACAAAAGGATCATCTGAAAAGGTAGACGAGAAAAAGTTGGCGAAAAAATTTGCAATAGTTAGGGAGTCATCGCTCGATGAACCTTGGAAGGAAATGGATGGAGGGTAGCAATCCCCTTTACGTTTTCGCTTTGAATTGACAAAGGAGGAAAAGTAGTGCGGGTTGGACATGACGCAATTTTTGACCATGGAGAGATACTTGTTATAGCAGAAGTTGGCAAGGGAGGCAAACTCGTTGTACGAGGCAGTGAATAAGTTGTGATCGAAACGCGAACCTGACTGGAGATATCTGTTCCAGAAGGAGTTACGCCTATTCCGAAAATGTTTGAGTTCTCTAGAGAACCAACAAGGAGATGAGTCAAGAGGGGTGGGAGAGGAAAGTGGGGTCGATGAAACGATAGCGTGACGCAAGGCGTCATAGAGTTTTGAAAAGACTATCCGAGATGAATGAACAAGGATATTAGTTTCACGGAGAGAGATGCTGAGGCTAGTAAGCAACAGATTGAAGTTTGTCTTGCGAAATTGGAACCTGGGGGATAAAGGGGGATAGGAAGAACAAATGTCACTAGGAATAGAAAGACAGATAGTGAGAGGCGGGTGATGAGGATCAACGTTGCAGAGGGCACTAGGACTATGCAAAACCTGCACGTGAAGTAGGTCGTTTGAGAAAACTAGTTCAAGCAACCGCGAGTTCAGGTTTTTAATATGGTTAAGTTGGGAAAGGGGCTAAACGGTAGTGGAATCAATGAACATGACTTTGGCAGGCGAGGAGGGGGTAGACGGAAAGAGGTGGTTGGTATCAGGGTCAGGAGGCCAACGTAGATGAGGGAGGTTGAAGTCACCTAGGAGGATGAGGTGGTCTTTAACAGATAAGGATTTAACCGTGGATTCAAGGGCAGCAGAAAGACCTAGGAACATATCTACACCAGGAGCAGGGGGGCAGTAACACGACATGGCGATAATATTAAAAGAGGGGAGAAGGAGCTTTATGGACAGGAGTTCGAGAAGGTCAACTGGCGGATTAGGATCTAGGGAAGCATTGAAGGAAGAGCGTACCGCAATAAGTACACCGCCGCCCCGCCGATTAGGGTCGCCGGGCAAACGGTTTTTGCGGAAAACAGTGAAATCGTGCCCAAGGATCTCTAGGTCATCGATATGAGAAGACAGCCACGTTTCAGACAGGTAGATAACATTATGCGGGAACGAATGAGAAGAAAGGAGAGTTGAATGAGTTTTGGTTCGGAGACCCCTCACGTTTCGGTAATAGATGGAGACGGGGGAGAGTTTTTTCTCGAGGAGGGAGAGGGAGAGGGAGGCGCGGTAATAGAGGTAGCAGGGCTTGCTCTTGTTGAGCTGATGCAGGGAGGACCTCTGGGCGTTCCTTTTGATAAATACGTCCCTTGGCCAGTTAGATTTGCAAAGGACCATATAGAAAAGGGACGGAGGGACGATGATCTTGAATGAAGAACACCGGCCCCCGAGAGTTTGATCACCTTAACTTTATTAAGTTTAATGCCAACCCCGATAACGTCACCGATATGGTGGATAATATCATCGGGGACGTCGATGGAACAAGATCCGTCACAAATATAGACCGAGCTTTAAGTACAGTTCTCAAACTGCAAACCGGTATACTATCAGACGACGGAGAGGCAAGGAGTAGGGTGGGTGACGAGGTAAGTGAGGCAGACAGGAGGACGGGTGGGAGGACAATGGGGCGATTACATGGGGGTGTGTTTAGTGAGGGTACTGAGTGAACATTGTAAGGGATGGGTGAAATGGTTAATTGCCTTGCGGGATTAGGACTTACCAGATTTATCGAGTTACAGGACCTGGAAGAAGCGAGGGTAGCCACTTGAGGAGCCGTAGCCACGGATGAGAGAGGTGGAAGAGATGAGGGCTCCCTGGAGGAGAATTGGTTAGGAAAAGGAGTTTCAGGATTTGTAGGGGAGGGAAGGGAGAAGGCGGTTGGGAGGGAGGCCTGTGGTAGGGATGGCGAAGATTTCGCAGATCTAGTAACTCTAGTTGATGTGGATACTATATGCCCTACTGGAGGGGGACCCTTGGGTGGCTCAAGGGGGGAAGTAGTAACCGAGCGTGGATCGAAATTTTTAATTGTATCAAATGATTTGAGAAGTGAGGCGTGAAAACAGACCGAATCCGTTAGAGACGAACCCAGATTAGTCAACATCGTTTTGAGTTCTAAGATACACGCAGCCTAGGTGAGAATTGACGTTATTCAGAACAATACAAATAAACTCCCGAGTCCTTAGCAAGAATTTTATCAGTAAGCCCAGCCGTCAGTTTCTTGGTATTGTTCTCTCACTAGGTGAGAATTGACGGCATTCAGAACAATACCAATAAACTCCCGAGTCTTTAGCAAGAATTTTATCAGTAAGCCCACCCGTCAGACTCACACATTTAGGGTGGAAACACTCACCGCATAGGCCATGGCAGGACAGAAGCCGATCGGAACCAGGATCCTTACAAGTGGATGCGGCACAGACCATAGACATTTTTAACGCACTGGTATACGCGTCTCGAGTAGAACTTACAAAGAAGTGTTGCTAGATTAAAGAATAATATTTAAGGAAGGAACAACTTAAGATTAAGAAATATTTTTGTAGTTTAAAAAAGAAAGTATCGAAAATTCTGTGAGTAGTAAAATTAAAAATTATAATATATATGAATTGTGGTCTAATCGAAAAATTTAAAAATTAAAGTTAAAAAAAATCAGAAAATTAAATGATGTAAACATCAAAATGATCATGAACATGAATGACATGAACATGAACTTAACTACTAGAATTGTAAGTGAAGTTAAAACTATAGAGAATTGTGATATAATGTAACGTATGAACTAAATATAAATTTAATAACTAAGATGTAAAAAGATAGATGAGAAGTTCAAGCCTGGCAATTCCTAGGTGTGCAGCTGTTGTCGTCAGTTCTGTGACGTGATCCAACACTATAAGAACAATTCAAGCCTGGCAAATGCTTGACTCAGCGATGGAATGTAGAAATAACCGATTCTGTGATTGTTTAACCCAGGTCAATTTAACAAACCGAAAACGCTCACTTTGTCACGCAAAAAAATTGAATAAATTGTTTTTTAAACTTGAGAAAAACTTTGCGGTGGATAATATTTGGCATAAAGAAATAATAATAGTGATGGCAATGCAATGACACTTTGGTTTAAATCGTTTTTTTTTTTTTTTGTAAACTATGCAAATAAGATGAAAACAGTCACTTAAATTTTCAAAACTATGTTTTCCACTTATATAAAGTTTGTGTTAATTAGTTATCCAAAAAATTTCCAATAGATAATAACTCAATGTAACACTAGAATGGGTTGGATTTGCAGATGATATCAATTTACAAGCTTAAACGAACAAAAACAGGAGCGATTCGATAGCCTCGTCCACTGTAAGAGCTTGAGAATGAAACTGGGCCTGGCAAGAGTTTCCAAAACATTTCCTTGAGGAACCCCAATCTTTTTGAGACGTGAAAACGTCTTTCTTCTCGTTGAGTATGTACATTGGCAGCCAGTCTAACATTCTTGTGTTACAAGACACCGTCATTTTGTAATCGATAATAGGTCCTTTTGGGACTCAAAAACGCCCCAAAGTAGAAGGACGACAACACAAAAAACCAATCACAAAAATAATCACCAATATCAATTTTGCCTATTATTGATTACACCAAGAAGCCACAAAAACAAATCACTGTCGATCCCAAGAAAACATTCACCAATAATTATCGATCCCAGTAACTGGCGAATAAGTCAATCAAACAAGTACACAATAAAACAACATCAATGACACGCTGCACAAAAAACTACTCTCACGATCGGCGGAGCAAAACTGGTGACCCAGCAGAATACCTGAATGTCTCCAGCACAACAACTGATAAGACAACGCGAAGAAATGCTTCACCGCGACAGAAGAATGTGAATGAAAATGCTGGAAAAGTTTAATTTCAGGGTCACGTGCAGGTGCATACAACCTGCATATTACGCGAATTTTAAGTTCAGGGTCATCATGAATTCATGAGTGAGTAAATTGAATGAACATGCGGGAAAATTTTGATTTCAGGGTCAAGTGCAGGTGCACACAACGGAAATTAACGAACGGTATGAAAGCACATTAAACTTAAGGAAACGCGCTGTGGAAAAAAGCTGCGACACGGGGTCTTTGAGGGTCATTGCGAGAAACGCTACGACATGTTGGCTTCAGGTTCACCGAGTATTGACCCCTGTAAAGAAAGATTGCTAGGACAGCAAAACTACAGAATAAAAAGACGGCAAAGGGCTCCATCAGGACAGTGAAGATCGAGATCCGGCCCGAGGAATACGTCCAGCTAAGAAGAGCCAGCCAACCATCCGAGAAACTCCTGAAGGAAGACGTGTTTGAAGACTCTCCCGATCCATCGAAGGAAGACGTGTTTGAAGGAACACCCACCAGATTTATGCGAGTGCTCGCGTCCAAAAAAAAAAAGGTAACCTGACCTAGTTGTCAGCTACCTATAGACCTGAACGGCCCTAGTAGGCAGCAGGCAATAACATATCCACCCCCTCTCCCACTAGATGACGGAAAAGGCCCCCGTACCCCTCAGAGAGGCCCTCCGAGATCCAGCCGCTGGACCACGCCCCATCACTATTAACGAGTACTGTCAGCGACTCGCGGCCCTTAACAACAAAGTAGAACCAAGTAACCCCAACCCACCGAAGAAGCAACGTTCGGAATCAGAGGCCTATTTCCAGAGATGACTCCAAGAAGCCCAACGAAAACTGGTACTAGCAACCAGGAAGAGCGAGAAGAGGACCGCCAGCCAAGGTATAAACCAGATCAAGATGGAGAGGAGGACCTACCGGCAACTCAGGAAGGCGAAAAACTCAACCAGGAAGTAAGGGACACATGTTGCGCACTACAAATAGTCTTTTGGGAGAAAATTAGTTAAGAATTAAAGGAAAATTTTTGTATGATTAGTGAACTTTGAGAGTGAATAGGTTAAGAACTAAAAGAGAAATTGTGTAATGGACAGAAAATTTCGAAAGTAAAAAGTATTTCGAGAATTTTAAGAAATAAAGGAAAGTTTTGTATGATTAGAGAATTTTGAGAGAGAGCTAATTAAGAAGTAGAAGCGGAATTGTGTAATGGAAAGAGAACTTTAAGAGAAAACTAATTTTTAATGAAAAAGGATAGGTTTGTATAGTCAAATTAACTGAGTAATCGAAAACATTATAGGAAGAATAGGTAATTAAGTTGTAAAAACCAAAAGAAGGGAAATAGTATTTGCAAGAATTTGAAAGAGATGTAAAGTAGGTAAATAAGCATAGCCATAAGTTCATGGAAGAATTTAAAATAAATAGATCCCCGGCAAACACAAGAGAAGTGTATTTAATCCCTTGGAAAAGAATCCAAAAGTCCATTTGTTTTGAGTTCGGAACAACTCCGGAATACTAAATTGTACTTTTAGTTCTCAGTTCCACGTTTGTTTTCAACTTTGGTGTACTACCAAACTGTTCCATTCTATAATGAGAAAGTATTAGAGTTTGACGATTTTGTTCTCACTTAACCCTGAGGCGTTAGTTACAACGGAACAGAGTGGGACGCCAGAAGTGTGAAATTGTACTTTTAGTTCAAAGTTCTACACAGTTTTGAACTCAAAACAAACGGACCTAATAACTACGAGACTAACAATGCGATAACAAGGGTTGAGGTCACAGTTGATGGAGCATATTTGTACGTATTTATTTTGCGGCGTTGTTTTTTTTGCCAGTGACGTCATCGGGCTAGTGTAAGCGCCTACGCTCGATTGTTGTTGTTAGTGCTTAGCAAGGACGTTGGTTCTGGTATTATTGTAGAAAGCATGAAAAGAGCTACCTTAACGTGAAGTTAACCAATACAAATATTCTGCGAAATATAAGCAAAAATCGGTATTAAATTGATATTGAAAAACAAATTAGAGATATCGTCGCATAGGAGTCGCAAATATGCGCGGATTAAAATAACACATATATATCAGACAAAGCTTGCGTCAAAACGAATTTAAAAAAAGTAAAATGTCCAGTGCCGTGTAAACGTCAGAGCTACGGAAGCATCAAACGAGAAATTAAAAAAGGTGTAAAAAATAAACTTGTGATTTATCTTTTCTGTCATAACCACACCACCACTCTACATAACCATTGTAAAAGAGACATTGATTTAAGTACATACTAATAAGAAACACTTATTGTAATTTTATCCAGAAGTTTTCACGGAAAATATGACCACACCACTACTCTACATAACCATTGTATAAGAGACATTGATTTAAGTACATACTTATAGGAAACACTGATTGTAATTTTATCCCGAAGTTTTCATGGAAAATGTACGGCTTGACAGGGCCTTTCGGTTTTTTTTAAGTTCATTCTAAGAGTCGCTATTTTTAACCAGTTGTTCTATATCCCCTAATAAGTCGACTCCTAATAATTTTTCAACGGAAACTAAAAAACTAAAACTAACAAATGAAAACTCTTATTCCTTAATATTTTAATAATATTTCATGTTTTACCGTATCGCTTACTTTGGTGAGATCAATCAAAGTTGCAATTGCAGCTTTATTTTCATTAAAACTTTCGTAAACTGTCCTACATATGGGTGATGCATCGCTCCTTCTCGATGCACCTCAAGTAAATGTTGAACAGATTTAACTTTGCTCGTCCTCACTTGGGAAAGAAATCTTGTTTTCGAATCGAAAAATAACTTCTTGAAAAATCAAATAAATGGACTTGTGATTTATATTTTCTGTCATCGTACCACTCTATATAACCATTGTATAAGAGACATTGATTTAAGTACATACTAATAAAAAACACTTATTTTATACGAATACCCTGGGCACCCTGGAATTCTCGGGGCCACTTTTCACCCGTTTGAAGATTATCAGCTCTTTGTAAGTCGATGAAGGGTTGTGAGTTATAGTTTCAGCAGCATTACGTGGCTGATGCTTAAGTCCTCGGGAACTAACAGCAAAAGTTTTTTTTGGGCTGACCTCTTCTGCAGGTCTTAGTGAATAGGTTATAGATAAGTGATGATTCATGTGTGATTAGGTATAGTATACAGTGTTGCCAGACGGAATCTGGCAAAAACAGTAGAAAATTGTCAAATTAATCAGTAGAACAGAGAAAAAAACAGTAGAATTTATCAAGTACTTCTTCATGACATTGAATTAACGGAAAAACGTTAATTAAGAATCGTTTCATGCATTACAGTATAAACAGAATGGTACAAGATCAGAATTAGGTTTATTAAATTTCAAATAGGAACAAAACTGGAATTGGAAAATTTTGAAATTCATTTTGCGGGAAAAGAAAATAAATCAAACCACAAACGATTCATAACTTGAATAACTCACATAGTATCCACCTCTCGTGAACATTCAGTGAACGCTATTTTATTACAGACAATCATTTTACATCGTTTTTCCACACTAAGGGTATTCATTTCACTTCGTCAACTCTTCGTATTTGTCGTAAACGTCGTATTTCGTAAAGTTTACGAAATTTCGTATTTCTCCCCATACAAAAAAGAATACGAAATTTCGTAAACTTTACGACGGTAAAAAGTGTCGTATTTGGCGTATTTTTGTATGTCGTATTTCGTATATGCTGTCAGATGTCAGTTTGTGAATAGATTCTTATTTATATTTAAATAAATTTTTGTAGTAATTATATTAATTATATTAAAAATACATAATTAAAAATTATAAGTTAAAACTATATGATTTTACTTATTTGATCCAAAATTAATAGCTCGCAAACAGCTGTAGGAACAGCTGTTGTTGTGTAGGAATTTTAAAATTTTCTGCATTTCAATGGTTTTGGGCATTGTGCTAATTCAAAAAAGTTAATAAAATAAAACATTTTAATTTTGAAATGACCAATACCATAAAATATGACAGATATTTACAAAGTTTACGAAGAAAACAGTTTGGGGTGTTCACATCAATTGTGTTTACGACATTTACGATTTACGTCGTTTACGAACTTACGAAGTGAAATGAATACCCTTACTATGGAGGGCTTGCTTCTTGTTGGCATATGGTTTAAATACTAAATAATTGACAACTTGAACCAAAAACATTTAAGATTTAACAATTTTTGGTGGCAAGTGTAAAAGCAGGTAGATTGTTTAATCTGGCGGCGTAAAATCAGTAGATCGGTAGAATTGTGGAAAATCAGGTAGATCTACTGATAAATCAGTAGATCTGGCATCACTGATAGTATATGAGACACGGCCTCATGATGGAGCAGGAAAGAAAAATAAGATGGGTGTTTTAATTTTAATTTTATTGTTGTTAAGTTCTATACAAAACAATAACCAAAAAGAAATAGTTTAGTCAAGTACATAAAGCTTAAATATTAATATTTCTAACATTTTTCGATACAAAATCGTTCACAACATCTTGAAAGTTGTCCTTTTCCAATACATCATTTTCTATCGCCAATATTGATAATGAATTTAAACGGTTCTGGGGCATTGACGAACGAAGACAATTTTTTATTAGTTTTAATTTTGAAAAGTTACGTTCACCCGTTGCGTTTGATATCATCAGACTTCTGTACATTTGCAATGGTATCGTTACATTCGTGAATGTTGATTGTACCATATGATCAAAAATTAATTTAATCGATTCTTCGGCAGGTACGATTTTATCTTTTCCCGCAATCTCCGCATTCTTTTATTGTAAGGTGAAGAACTTGAACTGCACCATCTCGTTTTTAAACTCGGGCTAAATGTCCTTGAAATAATGTTCACAAAATTTTGTACAAGCCTCCTTAATTTCATCGTCTTTTCCATGAAATCTGTTAGAAATCCAAACAGAGAATTAATTTCCCGATGAGCTTCTTGTCGGCGCGACAATTCTGCAATTCTGCAAAACTCACAAATCGCAATTACAGATCAAGCATTTCAAAACATTTGTTTTTCATACAATACGTAAAGCATCCATATTACTAGTTCTAATACTCGATACTATTATCGATGGTTCTGTTCTGTAAGTATGAAGTATAAAAACAATAATACTAATGTGGGCTTCAATGCCAAACTCCAATAACTTTGCAACTAATCAATTAAAACACAATTTTTTCTTAATATAAAATACTTAATTTAACAATTTCAAAACAATAATAATTAATTAATAGTTCTAGTCATTTATTTATGCATTACACACAAAATAATGATTGACTAAAAGCTCAAGTTAATCTTTATCAATTCAAAATCAAAGAAATTATTATTAATATAAAACGTCTGCCATTTAGTTTGACTCAATTATAACAAACTTTATAAAAAAACGGTAAATATAAATTTCAAACAATTGGCTACTGAGTCCAATAAAAAACACAACTCAAACAAGTAAAACTCAGTAGAATTATTTATTTATTATTATTAATTAAAAAATATTATAATAAATTATTTATAAAAGCTGGCTCATTGAACTAGGTATGATGTTGGCCACAGTACCCCCTTGCCCGTCCAAAATCGTTACATTCTTGCCAGTCCCTTGCCAGTCCAAAAGACGAATATTCAGGATGATAATGTTACTTTCTTTCTAAAAGTAAGTTCTGTTGTGTGTTATTTAAAATATATGCAGGTGTAAGTCGATCTATCGAAATTATATTAGTCTTTCCATTAACGTTTGTTTCAAAAGTTTTTTTATTCTTTTTCAAAACTGCGAAAGGTAGATGGTACGCTGGTTGAACTGTTTTGGTATTTGAATAAACCTGATAAAAACGTGCGAACTATTTTTCAGTCTTTTAAAAATGAAAGGTTTGCTAGTTCTGTGACATTTTGGTGTTACTGGTCGTAGAGAATGGAAATGCTGAATTAAATTCGTTACGAAATTTTCTTGATTATCTTCGAAAATAGTTGTTTCTGTCAGAAATTGTCCAGGAAGCCTAATAGGTTCTCCGTATAAGAGTTCAGCAGGAGTTGTTTTTAAATCTTCTTTAACAGATGCTCTTATTCCAAGTTAAATTGATGGTAGAATCTGAGCCCAAGTTGTTATGTTGTAGCATTTAACTGCATCTTTGAGTTGTTGGTTAAACTGTTGAACCATCCCATTTGACTGGGGATGATATGAAGTTGTTTTAAAATGAGTTTTCCCAGTCAATTCATTAAGTGATTGAAATAAAAGAGTTTCGAATTGTCGTCCTTTATCTGTTGTAACATGCAGCGGTGTTCCAAATCTACAAATCCATTCAGAGTAAAAAGCTTCTGCAATGCTATCAGCATCCTGATTTTCTAAAGGAAATACCTCTGGCCATCTTGTAAACCTGTCAATGCAAAAAAGACAATACCTTTTGATGTTTGAAGGAGGTGGCACAATTATGTCTAAATGTACATGTTGAAATCGGGAGCATTATCGAAAACATTATAGGAAGAATAGGTAATTAAGTTGTAAAAACCAAAAGAAGGGAAATAGTATTTGCAAGAATTTGAAAGAGATGTAAAGTAGGTAAATAAGCATAGCCATAAGTTCATGGAAGAATTTAAAATAAATAGATCCCCGGCAAACACAAGAGAAGTGTATTTAATCCCTTGGAAAAGAATCCAAAAGTCCATTTGTTTTGAGTTCGGAACAACTCCGGAATACTAAATTGTACTTTTAGTTCTCAGTTCCACGTTTGTTTTCAACTTTGGTGTACTACCAAACTGTTCCATTCTATAATGAGAAAGTATTAGAGTTTGACGATTTTGTTCTCACTTAACCCTGAGGCGTTAGTTACAACGGAACAGAGTGGGACGCCAGAAGTGTGAAATTGTACTTTTAGTTCAAAGTTCTACACAGTTTTGAACTCAAAACAAACGGACCTAATAACTACGAGACTAACAATGCGATAACAAGGGTTGAGGTCACAGTTGATGGAGCATATTTGTACGTATTTATTTTGCGGCGTTGTTTTTTTTGCCAGTGACGTCATCGGGCTAGTGTAAGCGCCTACGCTCGATTGTTGTTGTTAGTGCTTAGCAAGGACGTTGGTTCTGGTATTATTGTAGAAAGCATGAAAAGAGCTACCTTAACGTGAAGTTAACCAATACAAATATTCTGCGAAATATAAGCAAAAATCGGTATTAAATTGATATTGAAAAACAAATTAGAGATATCGTCGCATAGGAGTCGCAAATATGCGCGGATTAAAATAACACATATATCAGACAAAGCTTGCGTCAAAACGAATTTAAAAAAAGTAAAATGTCCAGTGCCGTGTAAACGTCAGAGCTACGGAAGCATCAAACGAGAAATTAAAAAAGGTGTAAAAAATAAACTTGTGATTTATCTTTTCTGTCATAACCACACCACCACTCTACATAACCATTGTAAAAGAGACATTGATTTAAGTACATACTAATAAGAAACACTTATTGTAATTTTATCCAGAAGTTTTCACGGAAAATATGACCACACCACTACTCTACATAACCATTGTATAAGAGACATTGATTTAAGTACATACTTATAGGAAACACTGATTGTAATTTTATCCCGAAGTTTTCATGGAAAATGTACGGCTTGACAGGGCCTTTCGGTTTTTTTTAAGTTCATTCTAAGAGTCGCTATTTTTAACCAGTTGTTCTATATCCCCTAATAAGTCGACTCCTAATAATTTTTCAACGGAAACTAAAAAACTAAAACTAACAAATGAAAACTCTTATTCCTTAATATTTTAATAATATTTCATGTTTTACCGTATCGCTTACTTTGGTGAGATCAATCAAAGTTGCAATTGCAGCTTTATTTTCATTAAAACTTTCGTAAACTGTCCTACATATGGGTGATGCATCGCTCCTTCTCGATGCACCTCAAGTAAATGTTGAACAGATTTAACTTTGCTCGTCCTCACTTGGGAAAGAAATCTTGTTTTCGAATCGAAAAATAACTTCTTGAAAAATCAAATAAATGGACTTGTGATTTATATTTTCTGTCATCGTACCACTCTATATAACCATTGTATAAGAGACATTGATTTAAGTACATACTAATAAAAAACACTTATTTTATACGAATACCCTGGGCACCCTGGAATTCTCGGGGCCACTTTTCACCCGTTTGAAGATTATCAGCTCTTTGTAAGTCGATGAAGGGTTGTGAGTTATAGTTTCAGCAGCATTACGTGGCTGATGCTTAAGTCCTCGGGAACTAACAGCAAAAGTTTTTTTTGGGCTGACCTCTTCTGCAGGTCTTAGTGAATAGGTTATAGATAAGTGATGATTCATGTGTGATTAGGTATAGTATACAGTGTTGCCAGACGGAATCTGGCAAAAACAGTAGAAAATTGTCAAATTAATCAGTAGAACAGAGAAAAAAACAGTAGAATTTATCAAGTACTTCTTCATGACATTGAATTAACGGAAAAACGTTAATTAAGAATCGTTTCATGCATTACAGTATAAACAGAATGGTACAAGATCAGAATTAGGTTTATTAAATTTCAAATAGGAACAAAACTGGAATTGGAAAATTTTGAAATTCATTTTGCGGGAAAAGAAAATAAATCAAACCACAAACGATTCATAACTTGAATAACTCACATAGTATCCACCTCTCGTGAACATTCAGTGAACGCTATTTTATTACAGACAATCATTTTACATCGTTTTTCCACACTAAGGGTATTCATTTCACTTCGTCAACTCTTCGTATTTGTCGTAAACGTCGTATTTCGTAAAGTTTACGAAATTTCGTATTTCTCCCCATACAAAAAAGAATACGAAATTTCGTAAACTTTACGACGGTAAAAAGTGTCGTATTTGGCGTATTTTTGTATGTCGTATTTCGTATATGCTGTCAGATGTCAGTTTGTGAATAGATTCTTATTTATATTTAAATAAATTTTTGTAGTAATTATATTAATTATGTTAAAAATACATAATTAAAAATTATAAGTTAAAACTATATGATTTTACTTATTTGATCCAAAATTAATAGCTCGCAAACAGCTGTAGGAACAGCTGTTGTTGTGTAGGAATTTTAAAATTTTCTGCATTTCAATGGTTTTGGGCATTGTGCTAATTCAAAAAAGTTAATAAAATAAAACATTTTAATTTTGAAATGACCAATACCATAAAATATGACAGATATTTACAAAGTTTACGAAGAAAACAGTTTGGGGTGTTCACATCAATTGTGTTTACGACATTTACGATTTACGTCGTTTACGAACTTACGAAGTGAAATGAATACCCTTACTATGGAGGGCTTGCTTCTTGTTGGCATATGGTTTAAATACTAAATAATTGACAACTTGAACCAAAAACATTTAAGATTTAACAATTTTTGGTGGCAAGTGTAAAAGCAGGTAGATTGTTTAATCTGGCGGCGTAAAATCAGTAGATCGGTAGAATTGTGGAAAATCAGGTAGATCTACTGATAAATCAGTAGATCTGGCATCACTGATAGTATATGAGACACGGCCTCATGATGGAGCAGGAAAGTAAAATAAGATGGGTGTTTTAATTTTAATTTTATTGTTGTTAAGTTCTATACAAAACAATAACCAAAAAGAAATAGTTTAGTCAAGTACATAAAGCTTAAATATTAATATTTCTAACATTTTTCGATGCAAAATCGTTCACAACATCTTGAAAGTTGTCCTTTTCCAATACATCATTTTCTATCGCCAATATTGATAATGAATTTAAACGGTTCTGGGGCATTGACGAACGAAGACAATTTTTTATTAGTTTTAATTTTGAAAAGTTACGTTCACCCGTTGCGTTTGATATCATCAGACTTCTGTACATTTGCAATGGTATCGTTACATTCGTGAATGTTGATTGTACCATATGATCAAAAATTAATTTAATCGATTCTTCGGCAGGTACGATTTTATCTTTTCCCGCAATCTCCGCATTCTTTTATTGTAAGGTGAAGAACTTGAACTGCACCATCTCGTTTTTAAACTCGGGCTAAATGTCCTTGAAATAATGTTCACAAAATTTTGTACAAGCCTCCTTAATTTCATCGTCTTTTCCATGAAATCTGTTAGAAATCCAAACAGAGAATTAATTTCCCGATGAGCTTCTTGTCGGCGCGACAATTCTGCAATTCTGCAAAACTCACAAATCGCAATTACAGATCAAGCATTTCAAAACATTTGTTTTTCATACAATACGTAAAGCATCCATATTACTAGTTCTAATACTCGATACTATTATCGATGGTTCTGTTCTGTAAGTATGAAGTATAAAAACAATAATACTACTGTGGGCTTCAATGCCAAACTCCAATAACTTTGCAACTAATCAATTAAAACACAATTTTTTCTTAATATAAAATACTTAATTTAACAATTTCAAAACAATAATAATTGAGCTGAGCGAGCGAAGCGAGCGAAGCTCTTATGCGTCGACGAAATATGAAACTTTTGTAACCAAACTCCTCCTAGACCGTTTGATCAATCGATTTGAAATTTTACATACTAATAGTATTTTTGACGGTGAGTGTTAACATCTATTTTTTGTTACTAAATTCGCGAAAAAAAATCACTAGTGGTAGGCTTCTTAGTTAACAATTTTTCTGATGAACGAACCAAAATTAGTACAAAGGTTTGTGTCATGGAAATCTAAATTTAGTTTTTATGTATTAAGACCGATCACAGCGTTTTTTTCCAAGAATTTCAAAATATACGACAAACAAAATACAATTTTGACAAAAAATCGCTGTCTTTGCAACAATAACCGTTAGTTTTCTTGTATAAATGAAGCTATGGTATTGATCTTAGGTAATTAGTTTTCGCGTGCTCGAACCAGATTTAGCTTTTACATAAAGATCTTAGCACAGGCACCTGATTGTTTCCGGGGCTTTCGCCAATTCGCTGTGGGGAATCGGAAACTTTGAAGAGAAAATTTATTTTGGTTTACTCAAACCGTAGCAAATGGTTTTTTACAGGTTCTTGAAAAATAGTATTTTTATTCATGAATTTTGAATCATGGGACAAGATAGATTCCGGGAATCAGAAAATTTACAATATTCTTCAGGCTTTGAGGGTACTTTTCCGGTAAAATTTTGAATTTTCAACGGTTTTTTGCCCGTAGCGGCTAAACGCAGCGTCCTAGGGTATTCGTATGTATGACCGACCCCCATTATTTTGTCATTTGCTACCTTTTTGTCATACATGATTTTTCTCTAAATTCAGTTTTTAAAGTTATACATACAAAAGATCGGAAAACTGATAAAACTAAGATTTTGAATTTTCAACAGTTTTTTGCCCGTAGCGGCGAAACTATGCACTTAAGGGGTTCATATGTATGAACGACCCCCCTTATTTTGACATTTTCTACTTCTTTTTCATACATTATTTTTCTCTAAATTGAGTTTAAAGATGTGCATACAAAAGATGGGGAAAATGATAAAATTCAAATTTTGAATTTTCAACAGTTTTTTGCCCGTACCGGCCAAACGAAGTGTCCCACGGTGTTGATATGTATGAGCGACCCCCATTGTTTTGACATTTCCTGCATTTTTGTCATACAATATTTTCCTATACTGTGAGTTTTTATAAACATGTCCATATCTAAAATTACGATTCTAGCTAATAATTTTGTAAATCATTGAAATCTGATAGTAAAGATGATTGAATGGATTACTGAAAATTGTTTCATATCTTCAATATATGCAAGAAATGAAGCCTCATGACCATCTGATGCGTTTTATGTTCGCCTATCGCATCGGATGGGCTGGAGATCATTTGGTCGAAGATGAACATTTTTACCGAAAAATTATCTTTTCCGATGAAGTTCATTTCCACCGTGGAGGCTATTTCAATAAGCGAAATTGCCGCCCTCAGTGTCAATGGCGAGAGTTACAGAGCCATGTTAAATGGATTTTAGTTTTTAAAAATTGAATAGTGTTACATCGACGGAATTTGGTTCCAACAGGACGGGGCTGCGACACAGCCAACGATACAATCGATCTTTTGCGCACCTCTTTCGAACATCGAATAATAAAGCGAAATTCTGATCCGAATTGGGCGCCTCAGAGCTGTGATTTGAACCCATTAGACTATTTTTGTGGGGATCTATTATGGATATATATTACGCTTATCATCCAGAGACGATTGAGTCCTTGAAACACGAAATTGAAGTTGCCATTCACAAGATTGAATGATGTTGTGTTTCACTCGTAAATAGAAATGTTCAGTCTTTCTAACAAAGTTATAATTTTGGACAAATATTCATTAGTTTTTTTTATATCCGATTCAAATTCCACATCGTATATGGCCCACCCTTTATCTCTTGAATCTCTCTCACTGAAGGTAATGAAGGGATACCTTCAGAAATGGCCAAATAAATCAGTGTTTAGGGCTAGAATTGTAATACACATATTTTTTACATTAAAACCAAGTCAACACACATGGTATCGACTTGAACCAATTGCTACCAATTATTACATTACCAAAGATGACTATGAAGCAGAGTGTCTATATATCGACCGCTCAGCTCAATTTTGTGTGCGACTTCGCGAACGCCACCTAGTTAATTAATAGTTCTAGTCATTTATTTATGCATTACACACAAAATAATGATTGACTAAAAGCTCAAGTTAATCTTTATCAATTCAAAATCAAAGAAATTATTATTAATATAAAACGTCTGCCATTTAGTTTGACTCAATTATAACAAACTTTATAAAAAAACGGTAAATATAAATTTCAAACAATTGGCTACTGAGTCCAATAAAAAATACAACTCAAACAAGTAAAACTCAGTAGAATTATTTATTTATTATTATTAATTAAAAAATATTATAATAAATTATTTATAAAAGCTGGCTCATTGAACTAGGTATGATGTTGGCCACAGTACCCCCTTGCCCGTCCAAAATCGTTACATTCTTGCCAGTCCCTTGCCAGTCCAAAAGACGAATATTCAGGATGATAATGTTACTTTCTTTCTAAAAGTAAGTTCTGTTGTGTGTTATTTAAAATATATGCAGGTGTAAGTCGATCTATCGAAATTATATTAGTCTTTCCATTAACGTTTGTTTCAAAAGTTTTTTTATTCTTTTTCAAAACTGCGAAAGGTAGATGATACGCTGGTTGAACTGTTTTGGTATTTGAATAAACCTGATAAAAACGTGCGAACTATTTTTCAGTCTTTTAAAAATGAAAGGTTTGCTAGTTCTGTGACATTTTGGTGTTACTGGTCGTAGAGAATGGAAATGCTGAATTAAATTCGTTACGAAATTTTCTTGATTATCTTCGAAAATAGTTGTTTCTGTCAGAAATTGTCCAGGAAGCCTAATAGGTTCTCCGTATAAGAGTTCAGCAGGAGTTGTTTTTAAATCTTCTTTAACAGATGCTCTTATTCCAAGTTAAATTGATGGTAGAATCTGAGCCCAAGTTGTTATGTTGTAGCATTTAACTGCATCTTTGAGTTGTTGGTTAAACTGTTGAACCATCCCATTTGACTGGGGATGATATGAAGTTGTTTTAAAATGAGTTTTCCCAGTCAATTCATTAAGTGATTGAACTAAAAGAGTTTCGAATTGTCGTCCTTTATCTGTTGTAACATGCAGCGGTGTTCCAAATCTACAAATCCATTCAGAGTAAAAAGCTTCTGCAATGCTATCAGCATCCTGATTTTCTAAAGGAAATACCTCTGGCCATCTTGTAAACCTGTCAATGCAAAAAAGACAATACCTTTTGATGTTTGAAGGAGGTGGCACAATTATGTCTAAATGTACATGTTGAAATCGGGAGCTGGGTAGCACAAAGGTTCAAGTCGGAGAGTGTACATGTCGAAATATTTATGATTTTTGACACAAAAGACGTTGTTTAGTTAATTCTCGGCAATTCTTTTTAATCGATGGCCAAACAAAACGTTCAGTAACTAGTTTTGTTATTGTTTTAACTCCTGGATGAGATAGTCCACGAATAGAATTAAAAAAACTGAAAGGTTCAGTCAAGGTCTGCGTGTTATTCATTTCGGCCTTTATTTACGATTTATATGAGCCGATATTTTTAACATTTTCTTTCAATTTTCAATCTAATATAAATTTTTACTTATACTTCAAGGAATATTTTTATTGTTTCACTTAAGGTCCTGGTTGTCCTTCTCATACTCCTTACAATGACACCCGAACGAATGACCTACATGATCGCGTTCGCACGCTACACTGATTAATAATTTTACGCAACGCTTAATAACAACAATCATGCGTAAGTGAACTAGTCCGCACGATAAACTCGTACAGAAATTCTCTATTCATTGTAACCTCAACAGTTGTTGTCGCATTAAGAGCCTCGTAGCTATTGGCGATTGAAATCTGACGGTATATTGTACCGCAAGAAAGTTCGACTGGTTATCAGTGTACTTAACGAGCGAAAATAAGTTTTAACGTCAAAACGTTTGAGACGTTTATTTCTTCTTCGATGCCGCCGTAGCTCTCACATTTGCTCGGCACTGATCATTTTTGACTTTTAATATTCCGTTTGATGCGGATTTTCTCCGATTTGAGTTTTTTACAATTCGATGCATATTTACGCCTCATATGGACCATATCTTCCATATTTTATCGTTTTTCAAATTCATGTCGATTTTTGCTTATATTTCGTAGTATACTTTTATTTTTTCACTTTAGGTTCTGGTAGCTCTTTTCATGCTTTTTATTGTGATACTCCATCCTAGCTCAACATCCTAGCTTAAAGCGTTCTCACGCTACACTCATAAATATCCTCACACAACGCTTAAGAACAACAATCACGCGAGGGCGCTTGCACTAGCCCGATGACGTCATGAGAGAAACAAGCGCCAGACAATAAACACGTACAAATATGTTCTATCCACTGTGATCTCAACCGTTGTTATCGCATTAGTCTCGTAGTTATTTGCGATTGAAAAATGACGGTGCTTTGTAACACAAGAATGTTAGACTGGTTACCAATGTACTCAACGCAGGGTTGGCAGATGCAGACGTCTTAATAATCGTACCAGAGCTGCCAAATTATTGTACAAACTGAAAAATTATTGTTCGTTTTTAAAAACCCAATTTTTGTAAAAGATTTTGCAGAACTGTGCTCCAAGAATCTATAAAACAACTTGAGACATGATAAACTTTGTAAAATTTATGTTTATTTTCAATTTATTATTTATTTCTGTGTTTCTACAGGATTTTCGCTTACCGTTACACTTTTCCAACAAATGCTAGAGGTTTGTGCTTTTCAAATATTACAAAATTATAACATCAAATTGCTAAAAATATGAATAACCACTAGAAAAAATAAAAAATAAAATTAACAATACGAAGGAAACGCATGAATTGAAATTTTTGGTTTATATTTATTTCATTAAACTTATAACTAACACTCTGTTTTTAATCTAAGTGAAGTTCAAATATAAGTTTTGCTCATATTAATGTACATATAAATTTAAAGACATAATTAAATTATTAAAAATAATTCGGCATGTAAATGTCTACCTCTTCTTCAATTTCTTCACTTGGACCTTTCTTTCTGCGTTGCAGCAAGCACATTTTTGACTACCGCCTTTAATTTAGTGGATTTTAATTTGAAATTTCTATCAATTTCTGAGTCCGAAAAACAATCCTTAAATAAATCGCACAAATGGTTCATGGTGTCAAAGGAAATGTTATGCTTCACCATGAAGCCGCACATTTGAATTTCAGCTCTTTTCACCGATTTAGCCAAATTACTTTGCTCACTATGTGCTGGAGTAAGAAACTTCTCCAAACCTTTCTGTGACGTAGATGGCTTATGTGCTATATGAGCATTCGATTTGGAATGATTCCTAATAACATTAATGTTTGGAGTGAACGATGCGTTACAAAGTCTACATTTAGCTTTGTGAACATCAAGGGGATCGGCCAGTAACCATTTACTCAAATCGGCCTCATTTCGCCACGTATCTCTGAATTTTTGCTGTCGACGAGTACTAATGGTCTTCCGTTTTTTTTTCAGGTGTATTCGTAGACCTAGTTTCGTCACTTGATGACATTTTTCTTTATTTATTAATTAAAGTAGGTACTGAAAACTCCTCACTATTCACTTACCACACAAAGCAATTTCCAAAAGTTAGTGTTTCTTCAAAGTTTTCACACTTTTTCCTCAAAGATTTTACACTGTAGCGATTTACTCAGCAACCGATAAAAAATTTCACAAAAATCGCCACTAAACAACGAAATTTTGATAAATCCAAAATGGAGGAACCCAAAATACAAAGAACGTAAACAGAAAGGAATATTAACACAATATAAAACTCATACATATTCACATCTAATCCACATACACTACTTGTAGTTACGTACTAGATTCAGTGTAGGGGAAGACACATAATGCAGTACTAAAAAGGCTTTTTCAGGGTTGTGAAAAACGAAAGTAAAAAACCGCGAAAGGAAAAAAATGTTCGTTCAGTTCAAATTATTGTACATATGCGTACAATAATGGAAACGTTATTGTACATTGTACAAAAGTCGGAATTATTGTACGCGTACAATAATTATGGTACATATGCCAACCCTGACTCAACGAGAAGAAAGACGTTTTCACGTCAAAACCATTTCTCTGAAAGGTTTTGTTATAAAGGGTCTTATTACAGATGTTGTGGTGTCATAATAAATATTTCCTTGAAAACTTGATAATTTGAATTGTTTCAAAACAAGGGAACTTGAATTTGATTGTAGTAAATGATCTTGTTCCTCATCTTCTTCTTGAGATTTAGAGAGAGCTGAATAGTTTAAAGTTTTGGTAACAGATTCCGTTCTTGACAATGAATCAGCGACAAAGTTTTTCTTTCCGGAAATGTACAGAATATCAGTGGAAAATCTATACTAATATTATAAAGAGACAGAGTTTGTTTGTTTGTTTGAACGCGATGATCTCAGGAATTACTAATCCGATTTGAATTTTTTTTTTTATTAGATAGTCTATTATTTTAGGAAGGCTATAGGCTATATATAATAGTGGTGCTCCCCAAAGTAGCAAAGTAGTAAAGATATAAGTGCAAAAATCGAAGATTCTTAAATTATTGCAAAACTGATGTGCAACTCAGACGTGCGTCGGCTTTTTATCTGCAGTCATGCGTCAACGCATCATTTTTGTTTCCTCTCAGAGCTAAGGCAATTCGTTCATATGATTGCCGATTACTCTCTGTCTTCAGCACGATTGCGAGCGACGCTGCAATTCGTTATCAACCCACACTGATGCGTAGTACGTATGTTTGATGCGTTCAAACTTGAGAGACAGAGAGTAATTGGGAATATGTACGAATTACCACAGTTTACATTAGAAATAAACATGTTGCGCTGACGCATGACTGCAGCAACAATAATTTGGCGCTGACGCATGACTAGAGCAACAAAATGTTGCGCTGACACACATCAGCGTTGCAATAATTCAACAAAGTGTCTGGATACATATTCGATATGATTCGTTACTTTTATTCAATTATGTATTCCTGCATGAAAATTTTTTGCGTATTAGGGAACCGTTGCTTTTCTATTTTGCAAATCCGAACAAAAGCTCTCTCTCAAGAATTCTCTATGATTTGACACTCTGTATTTCCGTAGAGTCGGTTTAAATTGTTTTCTACAAATCTTACTCGTGTTATTAAATAAAATTTTGGTTCATTAAACCCGTAGCAGATAGATTTGTTCAAATTGGTGGAAAATGGTAAAAATTTTTTTTAATTTCAGATTGTAGGACATCATAGTTTCCGAGAATCCCAAGTTGACCGATTTTCTTCCGGTTTGAAGGGTTCTTTTCCGGTAAAAATTTGAATTTTTAACGGTTTTTTGCCCGTAGCGGCTAAACGAAGCGTCCTACGGGATGCATATGTATGACCAATCCCCACTGTTTTGACATTTCCTACCTTCCTTTGATACATCATTTTTCTCTAAATTGAGGTTTTAAAGGTGTGCATTCCAAAGATCGGAAAATTGATAAAATTCAGATTTTGAATTTTTAACGATTTTATGTTCCTAGCGGCTAAACGAAGCGTCCTACGGAGTTCATACGTATGACCGACCCCCATTTTTTTTAAATTTCCTAACTTTGAATCCCAAGTTGACCAATTTTCTTCCGGTTTGAAGGGTTCTTTTCCCGTAAAAATTTGAATTTTTAACGGTTTTTTGCCCGTAGCGGCTAAACGAAGCGTCCTACGGGATGCATATGTATGGCCAACCCCCACTGTTTTGACATTTCCTACCTTCCTTTGATACATCATTTTTCTCTAAATTGAGGTTTTAAAGGTCTGCATTCAAAAGATCGGAAAATTGATAAAATTCAGATTTTGAATTTTTAACGATTTTTCGTTCCTCGCGGCTAAACGAAGCGTCCTACGGAGTTCATACGTATGACCGACCCCCATTTTTTTTAAATTTCCTAACTTTGAATCCCAAGTTGACCAATTTTGTTCCGGTTTGAAAGGTTCCTTTCCCGTAAAAATTTGAATTTTTAACGGTTTTTTGCCCGTAGCGGCTAGGCGAAGCGTCCTACGGGATGCATATGTATGACCAACCCCCACTGTTTTGACATTTCCTACCTTCCTTTGATACATCATTTTTCTCTAAATTGAGGTTTTAAAGGTATGCATTCAAAAGATCGGAAAATTGATAAAATTCAGATTTTGAATTTTTAACCATTTTTTGTTCCTAGCGGTTAAACGAAGCGTCCTATGGAGTTCATACGTTTGACCGACCCCCATTTTTTTTAAATTTTCTAAATTTTGCAATACATCTTTTTTCTCTGAATTGAGTTTTTAAGAATGTGTCGGAACGAAAGTTATGATATATGATAAAATTCAGATTAAAATTTGTAAACGCACAATCTCGCGTTTTTCGGAAAAATTTTGTAATTTTTCATATATTGGAAACTCAACTTGTATATTTTTTCTTTACATCAATAGAAAATACTATCACACAGAAAACAGAAATTTTTGAGTGAATTTTACGCTCCAATGGTACACATTTTTGTTTGTGTTTGTTTTGTGCAAATTTCAGAACATCAAAATTTTGTGCATTGTGTGTACATGTACACTGTGTTCCATCCGCGAAATTTTGTTTCAGCCCCCTTTCCTATTATTGTGATCACTCATTCCCTATTTGACAATCAAACATCAACATCAATTCGCGCACTGTCTGTTCTTTAAACGTTAAAGACGGTCAAAGGCGCATACGGCCTATGGATCTTTTGTCTGCTGTTACGTGTGTGATGTCAGAAAAAAATGGGTAGAGAGTCACATGGGATCGCGACATCTGGTAAATTATTTTGTCTGTGATTAAACCTTTACTTTTTTTGTAAGTAGAAGAAAGCAATATTTTTCAACAAATTCGCCGAAAATAAATTTACACGGCTAACGTGGGCGTATTGTTGATGTGGCCGATCGGATCGGATTAACCTCTGAAATTTACATTCGGTACTAAGCGAAGTTTAAGTAAAAAGTTAACCAGTTGTGTTTGAGTTTCAACCGGCAATCTATAAATCCTTATTTGTTTCATTGTTGTCACCGAACATAGGATAAATTTCGATTTCTTATAACTACTATATTTCAATGTTTTTGTAACTTTAAAATTAATAGGTGCTGTAAGGTTTAGTAATAATTCCAAAATTGGCTCTTTTTGAAAGAGGGCTTGAATAGTTGTTTTAAGTTTAGTTCTCATTTTCTTTTTAAGCACTATTCATACTTTCAATTTATTATCCATTTTTTGGCGAAAATTTGTAGCCAAAGGTGAATAAAAACATTGTCGAAAAAGTCAAAGACTTTTTGGGAGTTTTAACTGCTAAGAATTAAAAATCTATCGCTAAAGAAAAACAAAACATATAAAGTATCAACATATACAGCATACAAAAAATATGCAGTATTACGTAATGCCCAGCAAAGCGGGCGGGTACAGCTAGTTGACTTATAAAATCCAATTGTCTGGCTTGTCGGAAAAAACGCAAAAGTTAAAGGTTTATGATCCGTAAAAATGGTGAAGTCTTGAGCCTCGAGCATTTATTGGAAATATGTAATTGCTCGATAAATAGCCAATAATTCACGGTTAAAAGCACTATACTTCCGTTCTGTGTCATTCAACTTTTTCGAAAAAAATCCTAAGGGTTGCCAATTTTCATTTATCCATTGTTGGATGACTGCTCCTATTGAGGTATTTGATGCATCGCAAAAGATTGATCTTCTAGCAGTGCTTGAAGGATGGGCCTGTAGTGTGGCTTGTGCTAATTTGTTCTTGATCTTTATGAAATCTTCTTTAGCTATTTCTTTCCAGACAATTGTATCCTTTCCTTTTAGACTTCTCTCTAACAGTTCATTAAATGAACTTTGAACATGTGCATGAGTAATGTATTTCCTATAGAAATTTACAATTTCAAGGAATCTTCTTAACTCTTCGGCTGTAGAAGGAGTAGGGTATTTCAAAATGAACTTAATTAACTCTTTTTTTTTTAACGGAGAAATTCCAATTTTAGAAATTCGGAATCCAAGGAATGGAAGTTCAGTTCCCTCCAATATTGTCTTGGATAAATTGATTACTACTCCAAATTTTTTAAACCATTCAAAAACTGAATATTTGAGAAATGTTCTTCAGGACTGCATGATGCAATCAGGATACCGCCCAGGTATGCAAAATAGAAGTCCAATCCTCTTAAAACTTCATCAATAAATCTCTGAAAAGTTGGTGCTGCATTTCGAAGACCAAAACTCATGAATGGAAACTCGAAAACTCTAAAAGGTGTTGCAATAGCAGTCTTGCTTATGTGTTCTTCTTCTACATGTATTTGATGATATGCCTTTGTTAAGTCCATTTTTGCAAAAATAGATTTATTGGATAAATTGTGAGTGAAGTCACGAAGATGTTTAATGGGATATCGGTCTGGAATTGTTGTTGCGTTAAGAGCACAAGGTCGCCAGTCATCATCGTTCTTGAGAACTAGAAGTAATGGCGAAGTCCAACTTGAAGAGGATGGTCTAGTAACACCCAGTTGCATCATGGTTTCTAATTGTTTATAAGCAATAGAGAATTTTTCAGGCAGAAGTCTTCTAGGTTGATAAGTTACAGGTGGTCCAGGTGCCGTTTGGATGAAATGCTTACTATTATGTTTCACCGATGAAGCTCTTCCTTCAGGTCTGGTAATTTCTGGATAATTCGAAAGCAGGTTGTAATAGGGAGATGATTTCGGTAGGGTAATTAATTTAATGGTAGATCCAGTGTAGTTGGTATGTTTCCCAACAGTTTTCAAATTAGTTTTAGTATCAATTAGTTGTTTATTTTTCAAATCAATCAATAGTCCATAATGTGCAAGGAAACCTGCTCCGATAATTGGTTTAGGAATATCGGCAATAACAAAATTCCAAGGAATGTCCCTTTTTAAACCCAAGTTTAGAGTTAGAGAATTAAAACCATAAGCATTGATGAAGGTGCCGTTAGCTGCAGTCAAACTGAAAGTAGTTTGTTTGAGAGGTCCTCGGATATGTTTGCGAGGAAAGACGGTTATATCTGCTCTAGTATCGATTAAAAATTCCTTACTAGAATTTCTATCTTTAAAGAAAAGACGACGCATTTTGCAGAAGTTGTCAATGGTCGTCGAAGTTGACAACAATCTTAGTTTTCTTTGTTTCCATTAAAATTGCATGGGTCTTTACATTTTGTAGCATTATTTCCTTCAAATATTTGTTTATTTTTAGGTTCTTGAAGTCTTGATGTATAGCACTGATTTGTAGATTTAATTGTGCTAATTTCAAAGTCATATGATTCTCATTATCTTGCGTATTTGTAGCAGTATTTAGTTGATGAATTTGAGTTGGTTGCAGCTTGGTTGAATCAAAAATAGAATCTGCAAAATCTGCTAAAGGATTCCAATCCAAATTCTTATGTGCAGCAAGGATACCTTGAACTAAAGTTGGAAGACGAGACATCTACAAAGTCTTGATAAGATCTTCAGTTATAGAGGATCCACCTAGATTTCTTAACCTTCTCATAAATTGAGAAGGACGTTCGTCTCCTATTAATTCATCTTCAATCAGCTTCATAGTTTTTGATGCTTGTGTATCTCCTAAATGTTTAATTATTTCATCCTTGAGAACTGTATAGGGATTTAAATGTGGAGAATGAGGACAAGATCCCTAACCTCAGAACCGAATTGAGTACCGAAATGTGACGCTGCATGGGCAAATTTAGTTGTCTCTGAGGTTATGTTTGCTGCACAAAATGCTCTATCGGCAAAAGCAAACCATAATTCTGGATCTGCTTTTTAAAATTCAGGAACATATAGACCAAGGAGTTGAATTTGGGGAAGTTCAAATGAAGAAGTTGTATTTGCTAATTGTGGATTGGCTTCAGTCATATTTAAAATTTTGAGAAAATAGCATAATTTCAATCAAATCGATAATAGTTAATAAATATACAGGTCTATGTTATTCAAAAAATCCTGGTGAAACAAATTTGTCAACCAGATAAATGAGTTCAAACTCACTCAACAATTTTTAGAGAATATTTTCCCGGTTGCATCTTCTGAAAGTCAGCTTGCATCTTCCTTAGGATTCTAATTTTTTACAATAACATTTACTTAATTTGAAATAGTGATTCTCACTAGGTAATATATTTGTTTATTTAATTTTCATTGCTGATTAAATTATTGAAGTGTTGTATAATTATTTTCATTGAGTAATCGTAATTTTTGTCACTTATGTCATATTTTGTTCACATATTGTGTCAATTATTAATTTCCCGGTTATAAATATTGTTGGTTAATTCTACTAAATGTATGTTCGTATTGTATGCATTTTCAATTATGAGCTTATCACTTCACTTATTAATTCATGTTTCATATATTTTTATCACAGAAAGTCATAAATTAATGACAATAATGAAAATAATTATTTAAATAAAAAAATTTTGTTAATATACAACGTTTTTAAAACGGACTAAAAAGGATAAAATAATTTATCCTATCCCAATAGCGATTTGCAACACCATACAGATCCCTTACTCCATACAGATTGTCCTGGAAATTTGTGATTGTGAATTTTTAATAACTATGAAAATACTTGTAAGTTTCAAAACGAAAAACGTGGGGCGCATATAACTCATTGGCAGCTACTCCTTACACTTATTACCTTTATCTATTGGATGCGCCCCACGTTTTTCGTTTTAAATCTTACAAGTATTTTCATAGTTATTAAAAATTCACAATCACAAATTTCCAGGACAATCTGTATGGAGTAAGGAATCTGTATGGTGTTGCAAATCGCTATTGGGATAGGATAAATTATTTTATACTTTTTAGTCCGTTTTAAAAACGTTGTATATTAAAAAAATTTTTTTATTTAAATAATTATTTTCTGTTTTTTAGTCTTGTAAGTGTGAAATTTTCCAATTGACTTCAAACAGCCTGTTTTTTAACTTTCTTTTTTATGATTTAAAAATTTTTAAGTTTCTTTTTTTACAATTTGAAAATTTTTTTTCCGTATTAAAACAAATTAATTATAATTAAAATATGGTGCTATAACTCCAAGTGTTCGCATTCTTTCCATCTCTTTCATTGCATCTTCATTGCATGGTGCCTTGTCAGTAATTGCATGGTGCCTTGTCTCCTCTATTCTTAAGCCCTTCAATGATCTGACACGACTCAATGCGACATATGCCTGTCCTTTGGCAAATAGTGCAGATCCGAGGTATACAACAGCATGGTCCACTGTGCATCCTTGCATTTTATGGACTGTGCAGGCCCAGCAGAGTATTAATGGGAGCTGTGTTCGCTCGATTGTTCCATAGTTTCGGAGTGCCTGAAACTGTACTGATTTCGGCTTGACTAAATGAATTCCATCTCTGCCAAAGTCGATACGAACCGATGGAATGTCAGTATCATACATCTGATCGCGACGGAATAAGGGCCAAACAATTTCAGTGATAGTGCCCATTGCACCATTGACAAGTCCTCGCTCTACGTTAATATTTGAGCGAAGCATCACTCTCGCTCCTTTGAATATTTCCAACACTTTTTGTAAGCCTACAGTCTTGTTTATATCCCCTGACACAATATTATCCATGTTAACGTTGTCGGTGTTACTTGTCGCATTCACTAGCACATCCTGAGACCGAATTCTGAAAATTCTAACTCCTTGGGGTCGATAGTGTTCAAGGACAGCTGTGTTGTGTGCATCAACTTGTGCACGAGTTGGATATATGCGAATTGCTCTATCCAAATCAAAATCTCCAGATGCCTCTGTCAACACTTTTGACATCAAAAGAGAAAAATGTGGGGCCTTCAACCCACCAACGCGTAGAGCATTCAAAAGATCGACGAATGCTGTGTCGCCATGTTGTCGCATGTTTTCCGTTAACTCCACAAGAATTAGAAGTCTCCACAAATGAGTTGCCGGAATGAATTTAGCAGGCTGTTGGAATACTTGGGATCCTCGGATAGGTGGCAACTGAAATAAATCTCCAAAAACCATAATATTGATGTCACCGAACGGTTCATTTTCCTTCTTTTTCAATTGGCGCAATCTAGAATCAATCATGCACATCATTTCGTATGGAACCATGGAAATCTCATCGATGAACAGGAATTCGACGTCCTTCCACTGATTTCGCATGACTTTCAAATAGTTACCTGTGAGTGGTACCAAATTTCCTGCAATTTTCCCATCTTTCTCAACTGGTAATTTGAACAATGTATGCAGCGTTGTTCCACCAACAAGTCGTGCAGCTACACCGGTCAATGCGCAAACTTTAACTGCTTTCTTACCATAGCAGCGATTGACCTGTTCTTTTAGTGCATTGAAAGTGAATCATTTGCCAACTCCAGCACCTCCGGTGACAAACATTCTGATGCGTCTCGGAGTTCCGTTCATTTGTTCGTGGACACTGCGAGTAATGGTGTTTAATAGTTGTCGCTGTCGTAAATTCATTGCTCCACATACATTTTGGAACTGTTCGTTTGTCATCGCCTGTTCGGTAAATTCATTTTCATGTTCTGCCGCAACTATTTGTTCTGGGTTTTCAGGAAGACTGAAAGCATGTGCCTGATTGAATGCAGTTTCAAGTTGTCTGTCTCTTGCACGATGTATTTCGAGGTATGCATTTTTTTGCCTCAATTAATCTTTTCGAGCAAGAAAAGCCTCCCGTGCATTGTTATGCTCATCACTCAATTCGTCTTCCGAGTAAAATGGTATATATTGTACGAGTAAGCTATAGAAATAATTTTCCGGATCAGTCTGGATTTGAAAGAATGGCACCCGTTCAACAGCTTGAACATTTCTAATTACCATTTTAGTGTTGTTTGCCAGCTTGATGAGTCTTCGTCTTGTTGGTTGCTCTTCTTTTTCTGCATCAATGCTTTCTTCACTATTTCCCGCTTTCTTTGTATAAAATGGCTCAAAATTCATCGCAAATTCAAATAAGCACATGCTTAGGAAATCATAACCTTGCTCTTGTTGCCTTGGTCTATTTGCGTATCGTTCAAATATGTTTAAGCAAAATCCAACTGCTTTATTGTCGTCAAATTTCAGCACTCGATATCGTTGGTCGGGCTTTCTTGTATTTAAGAATACTGACTTTCTTGAACTTGAAATGGCTCTTGCCTCCGCATGTCGTTTCGCGTCACTGGCAAGTCGAGAAGAATATGTGTCCATCGTTTCGATCGATCTCGTTTGAGCCATTCGTTTCTTGGCATTTGCACGATCGACACAGCGCTGTTTTGCGGGAACTTCTTCAGCTTCACTACGCCGTTTGGCTAATCTTGCAGACTTACATGCTCCTGATTCCTGTTGAAGCTGCTCTTGTCGTTTTTGCTTCTTCTTCTCTAGGCGTCGCTTACGTTGGGTGGCTGTCTCCTTGACCATCGTAGAAATTGTCACAATATGTATGGGGTTAAGAACCTAAACTTTTGAACTTTAATATATTCTGGTTGTATAAAGCAACGTTGTTAAGCCATTTATCTAACAACAGTGACAGTTCATTAACTGCGTTGCACGCTAAAGACCCCGACTGTTCATGATTCAAACTCAAAGAATCTTTTGAATATGTCTGTGCTCTACGCGGCCTAGGCATAAATTATGGAAAAAACTGGCAGTACCCAGCCATGCATACTTAAACCATTTAATAGTCTCAATACTTTAAGGCTCAAACACATAAACACTTTGGACACTTCAAAATCAAAACACTCTTTGAACTCTTCAAGGTCCAACCCGGAATGAGGATTCTAGTTCCAGCCTGGGTTACCTAAATGAATCACTCAAGCAGACGGCCCATGTCAGAGCCTTAATAGATCTTGCCTCCATTTGTTGTTGGCCGAATTAGTGCCACAGAGTCTTTAGCGTGCTCGTCATTTGTGCCAAAGCACTGAGGAACATACCAATACTCAAGTGGATTGCTAGCAGCGTAATCCTTTTGTTATGACCTAAGACCTATCTAGCACCAATTAATCAATTAAATATTAGCAAAAAAAAACAGCAATGGAAAATTACACAAATTTATTCAAAGAAAGTCTAATTAGACAACAAAGTCGGAATTTCCAAAACCAAACTGAAAGCAGAATGAACAATTTAAAAAAATCATAGCAGTCCTACTTCAAGCGCCTTCTACGATACCTTTTTCCTTGAAGATAAATGAACCACGCATGTGCCTTGCCAAGCATTGCTGGTGCTGAGCACGCTAAGATTGGAAAGAATATGACCATTCTGCCACCGTTCGTTCACACCGAACATCTTCAAAGTGGGTCTGCTTTTACAGGTAATGGATACAATTTTAATATACGCCCCTTAAATGTAGATACAGCTATTTTCACCGTAACGACGCTTGTCAATCCATCAGGTTCTGTATGAAGATCAACTACTCTTGCTAGTGGCCATTTTGGAGGATGGAGGATATCGAGGATATTAATGGAGAGACCTTAGATGGCAAAACTTCTCAAGCATGATTCCCTCAGTTTTGTCCGTTTAAAGTGAATGCCCCATAAGAAGGAATTTTCGTGGCGGAACTAAGGATAGTTCCTTTTTATCTACGAAATATTCAAAACTTTTTATCTACGAAATATTCAAAACGGGTACAAGTATCTACAAGTATACATTTTGTATATGTTGACATGCAAAATTGAAATTTGAGTATCGGTCATAACCTGTTTTGACTATATTAAGTTCCTCAGTTTTAAAATAACCGTGTTTTTCATGGGAGTTGGCCCCATCTCCGAATTTTTTTTCGTGTATTCCTTTCCCCAATTACTATAAATTCAATCTTTTCGTTCAAAGTTAAAGATTTGATTCAATTTCACTCATTTTTCGCCTGATATGCTTAAAACGCAAAGAAATTGTGTGGCCTATTCCGAATAACGCCAAATGCTTTGATTTTAAAGGACTTTTCTAAGGAACCGAACGGTATTTTTTCATACACAAACTTCGTTTTATGTCAGTTCATACGGGCATTTCAACAAAATAATGAAAAGAGATTCTGCCCGCGTCGGATTACGGCGGCGTCCTATCAAGAGAGATCCGTTACTTAACAAAATTGGACTTGTTTGGCCCCAAAAATATTGTCCGTTGATTAAAAATGTCCGTTTATAGGATATCTGCCCTAAGCGGGCTTTTGCTTTTTTCTTTTTTTTTTTTTAATTTGAATTTTTTTTTTATATAATATTGCATTGTCTTCCAGTTCTGGGCTATGTTTAAAGTTTCAAGTCTGTAGCTCATCGGGAAGTTAGTTAAAAACCAATTGCAAGATTCCACCCGAACAGACAGACAGACAGACAAGAAAGCGACCTAATAAAAACGTTGTAATAATAATGAAATAGTTTTTGCTTGTTAAAAATTTCAAATTATGTTAGGCGTTACTCAACAGACAAAAATTCAATTAAACATTTCTCACGGATTTTCAACAAATTCAACTCGAAATTATTGATTTTTAGATTTTAACATTTGATAGCATATAATTCCTAGCACTTTGATCAATTTGTTATAATTTTAATAAATTTCGCTTCACTTTGAAATTATTGTTCTTGTGTCCTTTCATCGGAGTCACCAAATGTGGGCTTCAATGCTAAACTCCAATAATCGGTTACTAATTTATTAAAACACAATTTATTCTTAATATAAAATATTTAATTTAACAATTTCACAACAATAATAATTAATTAATAGATCTGGTTATTAATTTATTAATTACACACATATTGATGAAAAGAAAAAACTAATCTTTATTAATTCAAAAAATGAACAAATGATTATTCATTTAAAACGTCTGCCATTTAATCTTACTCAATTATAACTAACTTTATAAAAAAAAGGTTAATATAAATTTTAAACAATTGGCTTCAAACTGAGTCCAATAAAAAATAAAAGTCAGACAAGTAGAACTCAGTAGATTTATTTAATTATTATTATTTATTAAAAAACTATTATAATTAATTATTTATAAAAGTTGCCTCATCCAACTAGGTATGATGGTGGCACATCCGCCACAATACCTTTCGTCTTTGGGGATACAAATTTTCCAATTAAATGTTCACTGTATGGAACATTTTCAATTTATTTTTGTGCGCGTGGGGCCCCTAACCGATGCGAGACCCCAAAGGCAGTTGTTTACTCTGTCTAATGGTTAATCTGGCCCTGCGAATACCTCCCTTTCTGTCCTTACGGGCCGTGATGAATCTATCCACCTCCTTTCGACAAACTGGCATAAGAAAAATTGATTTTGGATTGACCTGTTTGTTGCTCAGTCTAACATTAGTAGTTGCAGCTGTGTTTTGAAAGTAATTTTCAAAGTCATGACAAATTTTGACATAAAACTCATTCAATTGGTTGGAGATTGTGGACGGTTCGCTCTAATCATGATTTTTTCTTCAGATTTTATCCGACCAATAATAACTTTTTTCTTCTTTTTCGCTATTTTTTCATCTACATAAGACCATAATTTTTTAGGCTCGTTGCTATTCTTCTCAACTTGACTTATTTCAAATTTCTTTTTGGTTGCTATAATAGCCTTTTACAATAATGTTTCTTAATTTTTATATTCGATTATTATAAGGTCATTATAAGGTTATATAAGGATTATTTTTTACCTATAAAAGTCAATATGGCGATGCTGTTTTAAATTTTCGGTCGTTCATTTTGACTTGAACTGTCGCAAAATCTACTCCTGTGTTATGTCAGCAATAAACAGATTTGTCGCAGAACGAAGATCTTCTACAACATATAAATTTTAGTTAATTTTGTTGATAGCTTCTGAAGGTTTTCTATCATTAATTTTAAGAAGGTGTGTTTTTTTCAACTCATACTTGAGTATTGAAACAGCAGAAGCGGGGGGAATGATCTGGTTGTACCTGTCAGTATTTTAATGGCATAAGTTCAGTATATGATGGCAGAAACTTATTATCAATGAATGATCGACCCTTTTATTAGCCCTAGTTATGCTTCTGAACATAGGTAGGTAACTAGCAGCATTAGTATTATTCAACAACTCTTCTCTTGAATTCTGAGATCATTGATCTAGGATCAAGGTTTTCAAGATCCTTGTATGTTGGTGTTTCTTTGCCAAGAGTGCTTTAGCCTTTTCCTTCTGGCTCCACTTAGCTTGGGGTTTTGAAGTCCTTTGTTTTGATGGGGCAGTCCTTCACCTTTCTAAGATTGATCGGAGGCTCAAGTAGCCTCTTCCCCAATCTTCGATGTTGAAGAACGAACCTCCACCATAGTTCGGGTGTTCTGAGAGCCCTCAGCTTGGTTGTTCGGCGATTTAGGATGCTGCTCCTTTAGGTTTATGTTTTTTCTTTTTTTTTTCTAACGTATCCAGTTTTGGTCCCACGAGAAGCCAGCGAAAATAGAGTCATCTGCGACAGAGCCCCGCATGCCGCAGGAAGGCTAATTGAAACAGGAGGTCGCCCGGTACCCTGAGTTCGATATTGAGGACTGAGCTCGCCCCCAGCCACGCAGCCTATAGCTGTTCCCTCATATATTGGCTTAGCACCACAAGTGCGCTGCCAAAAGAGGAAGCGCTTGCCCGATAGGAATCCTTGCGGCCAGATAACCCACCGGTGGACCGTTCGTTTGTTCTCTCTTTATGGGCCCCCAGCCTGGCATTCCAGCAGATTCATTCACTCATCAGCTAAACACTCTTGCAGAGCATTTGTAAGGGGGATGCTTCCATTCACACCACAATAGCATTCACACCCCGCTGGTTGCAATAAGAGTATAAGCCTCCGAACCCGGCCCCAATCGGGGCCTTCCTCAAGGTTTCACAGAGTCTATCGGAGGATGCCCCATCATAACAAATTAGGAAATTTTCTAGGTTAAATCATCGGTATTTCTCAGAGACCACGTCTCAGTGCAAACAATAACTGTTTTTTAAATGGTATTATAATTTATCTATAACCTGTATTGCTTTTCTTGATCTCTGAGATAATTGATGAAATCATGAGGTGTATGATTGATGATATAATGTTTAACTTTACTTAGAATCACTAACATTTTACGCATAGCATTGTTTGGAAGGTACAATCTCGACTTTCATGACCAATTGCTTAGATGTTTAGATTTTTATTTACCAAAATATATATTACATAATATTTGTAACTACTCAGTTATACCTCAGCGGTAATTGCTGACCTTTTCGAGGTTTGGCCTAACTTAAATCTACTTATAGCTAAAAAATTCAATTTTTTTTTTTTTTAAATTCATCATTATCCAAAATTAAGTGATAGGTTTCATTTAATACATTGAGTAGCTCAGAGCTATACATGTCATTTACTATCAAGTCAATCAAATATTATGGTCACCAATAATTAAATGATTCGTAGCTTTTCTATTCGAATTAGTATAACTTTTTACATTGTGTTGAAATTCCGCCTTGGGAAAATCATTTGTACTGTACACTGCGGATATTTCTAATTTAGAATCATCCTCTAGAACAATGCAAGAATTGAGTTTATTTAACTTTCCTATAGATATAGATTTTGTGAATTCATGAATATTATCTTTATTATACACTGGGTAATTCTCCGTCATGAATGACGGAGAGCTGAAGTAAAATTTTCTTATTATCCATTTGCACGTTCATTTCTCGATCTGAGCAATGCTTCGTATAGCTGACCAAGTGAAATAACAGGAGTCTGGAAATCAATTCCAATATATATAGTCGAAAGTCTGGCCCTGTGATTTGTTAATTATGATATCGTGGAATATCTCCAAACGGACGTCGCTTCAAAACAAATGGTAATATCGTATCTGATGGAGCCAGAATGGTTTTTTGTATAATAGTCTTATCTTTGCCAATTCTTCAACTTTCAATCTTGTTCCGGTACATACACCTTCTCTTGGTTGAGGTTTCGAAGCAACAGATTTTTTTCTTAAGAATTGATTTATGAAGCGGCATTCCGAATTCTATTGGATAGTTATATTCGTCATTCGAATGTCCTGTAACTATCGAGTCAGGACTATATTAAATATTTTTATCTCCACATATCAAGTCAATAATTTGATTATCCATTTCAAGAGCATGAATATTAGTTGATGCGCCTATAACTCTTCCAGCAAGTTCAGATAACTGATCATAATTGATGTTTCCACAAATTCCAAATATTTCATCATTTTGCTCCATCTTTTGTTGAGGTATTTCAATTACACTCATATCAGAAATTCCAACTAAATTCAAAAGCCATTCGTTATGCCAATTTTGTCCGTTACTTCTCATGTTGGTTATCACTGATAATTTTGTAAAATTAGTGGAAAGTGGAAAGATATGAATATATTTTTTATGTCTATTTCTTTATAAACAACCGTTTTTTCATATATTTCTGTTGAAAACCTAAGTTCATAACATTTATTTCATACTAAAACTACTATTCTCTAGGAGCAGAAGTGGCCATCATCAAAAATGATCATGAACATTAACCAATAAATATAGCATTTTCGGATATTAAGATTGCTCAATAAACAAAAATAAAAAACAAAAACTAGAAGAAAGACTATTCTGCGTAATTATGTCATATATTATGGTATTCAGATTTTACAAAAAAGCCATAACTACTAATAGTAATCTAGTTACCTTTGTAAAATTTGAACATTTATACAAAATCAAATAAAACAATCCATTACAGACACGTAATGATCGCAAATTACATCAAAAACAAATATATTCTGTGATCACTAAAGAAAAATAGTAATAATATAAATATTTCTGTTTATTTTTATAAACAAAAATGTATTAAATTAAAAAGAAAATTTTTCAATTGAGCGTCGAACCCAGAATTCTATCTTCATGACCATATTCCCTATGATCTGATCCATAATTTCATTTAGTGAGTGTGCGCTTAAGGGTGTCTTAAACACTGAGCGTTACGCACAGTCAGTCAGTCAGTCAGTCAGTCAGGAACTGATTTGCGTAAATATATATATGATTACCACACCATATGCCATATTTATCGTACCATTATTGTAAAATATTTTATATCCTGGTATAATAATATATTCATAATATACATACCTACAAAATTCCACGTTAAGGAGTTCACTATGATACTTGGCTTACCCTCTAATCCTTCAATAAGAGGTTGCAAATTATTAAAATTTGCATTTAGACTTCTTATGTTTACAAACATAATTATATCATTTTTATTTCTAATATTCTAATTGAGAGAATCGAGGTTTTTGCATATTTTTTCCAAGCTTACTCATATTATTCAACAAAAAATTGTATTACTAACTTATGTCTGTTATTTATTGCAATTTATTGAAAACGGTTCCTGTGACCTCCATGGATAGTTCGTTGAGCTTACATGTCTCTCCCACCTCATTCTGTATGTTTCTTTAATAAACATGCCCGCAATAGCGGGTATTGGCTAGCGCTTGTACAGTTATTGCATGATAAAACGTCTGTACTTCAAGCGGATGCTTCATGTTTATGAGCACTTCTTGGGCGACGAGGGGGACCATCGTTAACTATTTTGCACTTTTTAGCACTATGCCCATATCCACAGCATATTTTGCGGTTCAAGTCATTACAATCATCCGGTGCTCTGCAATTCTCAAATCTCAGAAAAATTTATTTATACTTCATAATTTTGTCATAAGCATCCGAGGTCACTTCAGCGGTACAGGCTATTTTACCGTATTTCTGCTTAAACACATGTACTATTTTAAAGTGTTCTGTTTTAAATTCATCCCTAGCTATTATGTCTCTATTTAGTTGGTTTTGACGTGAAAACGTCTTTCTTCTCGTTGAGTTTGTATATTGGTAGCCAGTCTAACATTCTTGTGTTACAAAACACCGTCATTTTTCAATCGCCAGTAACGTGAGAACGCGTTAAGCTAGGACGTGGATTGGGGTATCATTAAAAAAGGCATAAAAAGAGCTATCAGGACCTAAAGCGAAACAATAAAAATATTCTCCAAAAATACAAGCAAAAATCGGCATGAATTTGAAAATCGAAAGAATATGGAAGATATCGTCTTATATGAGGCGTAAATATGCACCGAATAGTAGAAAACTCAAATCGGAAAAAACTCGCATTAAACCGAATATTAAAATCCGAAAATGTTCAGTGCCGAGCAAATGTGAGAGCTACGGCGGTATTGAAGAAGAAATAAAAAAACCGCGGAAAAATATAAACTTGTGATTTATCTATTCTGTAACCGTACTACTCTCCATAACCACTGAAATTAATAGTTTTATAATTAAAGTAGATATTAGTACGAAATTACTTTATTGTAATTTTTTTGACGTTAAAACGTCTTAACGCTCGTTAGGTACATTGATAGCCAGGCAAACTTTCTTGCGGTACAATATACCGTCAGAATTCAATCGCCAATAGCTACGAGGCTAATGATGCGATAGCAACTGTTGAGGTCATAATGGAAAGAGAATTTCTGTACGTGTTTATCGTGCGGCATCGGTTTTGCGCCTGGCGTCATCGGGCTAGTTCACTTACGCTTAATTGTTGTTAATAAGCGTTGCGTAAAATTATAAATCAGTGTAGCGTGAGAACGCGATTATGTAAGGCGTTCTTTCGGAGGTCATTATAAGGCGTTTGAGAAGCGCTACCAGGACCTGAATTGAAACAATAAAAATATTCGCTGATGTACGAAATAAAAAAAACCTAAAGTGTCCAGTGCCGAGTAAATGTCAAAGCTACGGCACCATTAAAGGGGAAATGAAAAAAGGCGCGAAAAATAAACTTGTGATTTATCTTTTCTGTCACCGTATTACTCTATATAACCATTGTATAAGAGACATTGATTTAAGTACATACTAATACGAAACACTTATTATAATATTATCCCCAAGTTTTCACGGAGAATCTACGGCGCGGACCGTGACTGGGCATTTTGGTTTTTACAACGTTTTTATTAGGTCGCTTTCTTGTCTGTCTGTCTGTCTGTTCGGGTGGAATCTTGCAATTGGTTTTTAACTAACTTCCCGATGAGCTACAGACTTGAAACTTTAAACATAGCCCAGAACTGGAAGACAATGCAATATTATATAAAAACAAAATTCAAATTAAAAAAAAAAAAAAGAAAAAAGCAAAAGCCCGCTTAGGGCAGATATCCTATAAACGGACATTTTTAATCAACGGACAATATTTTTTGGGCCAAACAATTCCAATTTTGTTAAGTAACGGATCTCTCTTGATAGGACGCCGCCGTAATCCGACGCGGGCAGAATCTCGTTTCATTATTTTGTTGAAATGCCCGTATGAACTGACATAAAACGAAGTTTGTGTACGAAAAAATACCGTTCGGTTCCTTAGAAAAGTCCTTTAAAATCAAAGCATTTGGCGTTATTCGGAATAGGCCACACAATTTCTTTGCGTTTTAAGCATATCAGGCGAAAAATGAGTGAAATTGAATCAAATCTTTAACTTTGAACGAAAAGATTGAATTTATAGTAATTGGGGAAAGGACTACACGAAAAAAAAATTCGGAGATGGGGCCAACTCCCATGAAAAACACGGTTATTTTAAAACTGAGGAACTTAATATAGTCAAAACAGGTTATGACCGATACTCAAATTTCAATTTTGCATGTCAACATATACAAAATGTATACTTGTAGATACTTGTACCCGTTTTGAATATTTCGTAGATAAAAAGTTTTGAATATTTCGTAGATAAAAAGGAACTATCCTTAGTTCCGCCACGAAAATTCCTTCTTATGGGGCATTCGCTTTAAACGGACAAAATTGAGGGAATCATGCTTGAGAAGTTTTGCCATCTAAGGTCATCTCCATTAATATTTGCCATCTCCATTAATATCCTCCATTCGCCATCTCCATTAATATCCTCGATATCCTCCATCCTCCAAAATGGCCACTAGCAAGAGTAGTTGATCTTCATACAGAACCTGATGGATTGACAAGCGTCGTTACGGTGAAAATAGCTGTATCTACATTTAAGGGGCGTATATTAAAATTGTATCCATTACCTGTAAAAGCAGACCCACTTTGAAGATGTTCGGTGTGAACGAACGGTGGCAGAATGGTCATATTCTTTCCAATCTTAGCGTGCTCAGCACCAGCAATGCTTGGCAAGGCACATGCGTGGTTCATTTATCTTCAAGGAAAAAGGTATCGTAGAAGGCGCTTGAAGTAGGACTGCTATGATTTTTTTAAATTGTTCATTCTGCTTTCAGTTTGGTTTTGGAAATTCCGACTTTGTTGTCTAATTAGACTTTCTTTGAATAAATTTGTGTAATTTTCCATTGCTGTTTTTTTTGCTAATATTTAATTGATTAATTGGTGCTAGATAGGTCTTAGGTCATAACAAAAGGATTACGCTGCTAGCAATCCACTTGAGTATTGGTATGTTCCTCAGTGCTTTGGCACAAATGACGAGCACGCTAAAGACTCTGTGGCACTAATTCGGCCAACAACAAATGGAGGCAAGATCTATTAAGGCTCTGACATGGGCCGTCTGCTTGAGTGATTCATTTAGGTAACCCAGGCTGGAACTAGAATCCTCATTCCGGGTTGGACCTTGAAGAGTTCAAAGAGTGTTTTGATTTTGAAGTGTCCAAAGTGTTTATGTGTTTGAGCCTTAAAGTATTGAGACTATTAAATGGTTTAAGTATGCATGGCTGGGTACTGCCAGTTTTTTCCATAATTTATGCCTAGGCCGCGTAGAGCACAGACATATTCAAAAGATTCTTTGAGTTTGAATCATGAACAGTCGGGGTCTTTAGCGTGCAACGCAGTTAATGAACTGTCACTGTTGTTAGATAAATGGCTTAACAACGTTGCTTTATACAACCAGAATATATTAAAGTTCAAAAGTTTAGGTTCTTAACCCCATACATATTGTGACAATTTCTACGATGGTCAAGGAGACAGCCACCCAACGTAAGCGACGCCTAGAGAAGAAGAAGCAAAAACGACAAGAGCAGCTTCAACAGGAATCAGAAGCATGTAAGTCTGCAAGATTAGCCAAACGGCGTAGTGAAGCTGAAGAAGTTCCCGCAAAACAGCGCTGTGTCGATCGTGCAAATGCCAAGGAACGAATGGCTCAAACGAGATCGATCGAAACGATGGACAAATATTCTTCTCGACTTGCCAGTGACGCGAAACGACATGCGGAGGCAAGAGCCATTTCAAGTTCAAGAAAGTCAGTATTCTTAAATACAAGAAAGCCCGACCAACGATATCGAGTGCTGAAATTTGACGACAATAAAGCAGTTGGATTTTGCTTAAACATATTTGAACGATACGCAAATAGACCAAGGCAACAAGAGCAGGGTTATGATTTCCTAAGCATGTGCTTATTTGAATTTGCGATGAATTTTGAGCCATTTTATACAAAGAAAGCGGGAAATAGTGAAGAAAGCATTGATGCAGAAAAAGAAGAGCAACCAACAAGACGAAGACTCATCAAGCTGGCAAACAACACTAAAATGGTAATTAGAAATGTTCAAGCTGTTGAACGGGTGCCATTCTTTCAAATCCAGACTGATCCGGAAAATTATTTCTATAGCTTACTCGTACAATATATACCATTTTACTCGGAAGACGAATTGAGTGATGAGCATAACAATGCACGGGAGGCTTTTCTTGCTCGAAAAGATTAATTGAGGCAAAAAAATTCATACCTCGAAATACATCGTGCAAGAGACAGACAACTTGAAACTGCATTCAGAACAAATAGTTGCGGCAGAACATGAAAATGAATTTACCGAACAGGCGATGACAAACGAACAGTTCCAAAATGTATGTGGAGCAATGAATTTACGACAGCGACAACTATTAAACACCATTACTCGCAGTGTCCACGAACAAATGAACGGAACTCCGAGACGCATCAGAATGTTTGTCACCGGAGGTGCTGGAGTTAGCAAATGATTCACTTTCAATGCACTAAAAGAACAGGTCAATCGCTGCTATGGTAAGAAAGCAGTTAAAGTTTGCGCATTGACCGGTGTAGCTGCACGACTTGTTGGTGGAACAACGCTGCATACATTGTTCAAATTACCAGTTGAGAAAGATGGGAAAATTGCAGGAAATTTGGTACCACTCACAGGTAACTATTTGAAAGTCATGCGAAATCAGTGGAAGGACGTCGAATTCCTGTTCATCGATGAGATTTCCATGGTTCCATACGAAATGATGTGCATGATTGATTCTAGATTGCGCCAATTGAAAAAGAAGGAAAATGAACCGTTCGGTGACATCAATATTATGGTTTTTGGAGATTTATTTCAGTTGCCACCTATCCGAGGATCCCAAGTATTCCACCAGCCTGCTAAATTCATTCCGGCAACTCATTTGTGGAGACTTCTAATTCTTGTGGAGTTAACGGAAAACATGCGACAACATGGCGACACAGCATTCGTCGATCTTTTGAATGCTCTACGCGTTGGTGGGTTGAAGGCCCCACATTTTTCTCTTTTGATGTCAAAAGTGTTGACAGAGGCATCTGGAGATTTTGATTTGGATAGAGCAATTCGCATATATCCAACTCGTGCACAAGTTGATGCACACAACACAGCTGTCCTTGAACACTATCGAGCCCAAGGAGTTAGAATTTTCAGAATTCGGTCTCAGGATGTGCTAGTGAATGCGACAAGTAACACCGACACCGTTAACATGGATAATATTGTGTCAGGGGATATAAACAAGACTGTAGGCTTACAAAAAGTGTTGGAAATATTCAAAGGAGCGAGAGTGATGCTTCGCTCAAATATTAACGTAGAGCGAGGACTTGTCAATGGCGCATCCAATAGATAAAGGTAATAAGTGTAAGGAGTAGCTGCCAATGAGTTATATGCGCCCCACGTTTTTCGTTTTAAAACTTACAAGTATTTTCATAGTTATTAAAAATTCACAGTCACAAATTTCCAGGACAATCTGTATGGAGTAAGGGATCTGTATGGTGTTGCAAATCGCTATTGGGATAGGATAAATTATTTTATACTTTTTAGTCCGTTTTAAAAACGTTGTATATTAAAAACATTTTTTTATTTAAATAATTATTTCATTAAGTTCTGACGAAATATTTATAATCTTTATTTGTAGATTCTTCTTTTGTGATAGCATTACGGATAATTTGTTGTTACAATTATTTTGTATAATGTGAGATATGGTTTTAGAGTCTTGGTTATTGACAAATTTGACAATTATTTTATCGTTTTTGATTTTACTTATACTTTCGCACTCTTTTGATTTTAAATTTCCTTCTGAACTAACTGTATAATTATTTTTAGGTTGCACAACAAGCTAAACCATTTACTGGGATTTTTTTATTCCATTTGATAGTACTGTTGAATATCTTGTTGGAGTCCGGTTTACCTTTTTTTTTTTTGTTCAGCAATTCTCATATTGTTGTTGTGTTCTCTGAGTTTATTGTTTTGTAGCTTTTATTCATTATTAATTTCTTTAAAGAACTTCTTCACAAAGGTCAAGCCCATCACCACGACGACGTTTTTTGGACGATGAAATGGATTCACGATCAGAATATACTGAATTAACTTTAGAGTTTACTATATCTTCATCCATATCAATGTATCGTACCGTTGGTCCATTTGTAATATTCTGTATATAAGTAGTTATTAACAATAATTTCTTATTTAGAATTTTCATCTCTATACACTCATTCTTTTCCACTTTTTCTGATGTGTTATAAGTTATGTCACCAGGCGACGGGCGTATATAATGTTTGAGGTAATGTAAAACCTCTTTCCAGATTTAAGTTGATCATTAAAATTTAAGTTGAGACTTTCAAAAGTGTTCGGAAGCTTCAAATCGAAGTCGCGTCGCATTCTGGTGTTCATTCTCTAAGTATTCTGTCACTTAGTGCACTTAGTGGAAGTATGAATTGCGTTATTCAATGCATTTTCAGCGGAAGTAAACTAGAGAGCCCAGAAGGAATGATCAAAGGGCTCGGGAGTCTTACGCCGGAGGAGACCGTTGACCCTTTCAACTTGTCTATTGGCTTGTGGGGATGCGGTAGCATTAAGCCCATATCGTATGTTCGTCTCTTCTAAGGAATCACTAAATTCATCTGAATTAAAGCATGTGCCGCGGTCATTAATAATTCTATTCGGTCGACTAAAGTACGAGAAATATTTATAACGGGTACCACAAAGTTCATTGGAGTTTGTCGAAGGCTGACTACCAGAAGTTACTTCTTCTTTGATTGAATCAATGGAAGTGGGGCTAAGAGATCGATGTGGATCGTGTCAAAGGGAACAGAGGCTTTTGGTATATTGTGTAGGTTACGCTTTTAACTTCGCGCAGGTGCGGAATAAATAAAGCACTTAAGAAAATTTTGGATAAAATTATTTACTCGAGTCTTCATCTGAGGAAACCAATAGTGTTTCTAGGTCTCCTCCTCCTTAACGCTGCTACCACCGACATTAGCTTTTTTGTGGTTTAATTTAACAATTATAGCCGACATATGTATGTGGTCTTACATCACATTTGACTCGATTTAAAGTTAACAATTCAGTTTTATTATATATATATAAAACTAGCTGACCCGACCCGACTTCGCCCGGGAATTTCGTATCACCTACGAAATTAGCACATGAGAGAGTTCGTCCCACATTTGATTGACTCTCACGACCTACGTCGCCAATTGGTTAGACTTTTTTATTTTTTGTAAAACAGCGGTTTTTAAGAAGGTAGAGGGAAATGAAGAGGTTGTGTTAGATAAAAACTTAAACTTATTTTAATTAATTGTGACAAATTTTAACTCAAACTATTTTATAACAGGTATAAATATTTTCAATTTACAAAAAATTAATTTATCGTAATGCCATTGTATGTACAATATTTTTGGTTAATTTTTCAGTAGTATACACAAACAAATTTGATGGTTTTCCAACCGTGAATCAGGCAACATACAATTGGCCGTGAGAAAAGCACGAATTTTCAAAATCTATTGGAAATTGCAAACGTTTGAATGGTAAAGGCGAATCTGTAGGAATCATTGGGGTCCATAGTAGAAATACATTTTCGACTTAAAATTTTTCACCTAAAAATCGCGGCTTCAAGAATGTTGCCCATGATTTTTTTAATGACCAACCGCGTGCCATTACACAATTTCGGGGCATTCAAATTTCGGAGCAAAATTATAGGTGAGCCAATCTTCAATCGCAAATTATATGGTGGCATTCCAGGTAAATCCAGTGAATTTAAAAACTCTACAGGATAGTTGCCAACTACATCAGGATCAACAATAGTCAATGTAATTTCATTACCAATCGAATGTAATTTCATTACCAGGTAACGATTGTTGTATTTTAAAATTGATTGCGTCAGCGTCTAAATTTCTTACGACTAAAATAGCTCGCTCACGTAGCCATGCATTATCTATATATAAATAGGCGACATGTTTTTTTGTTATCCCTTTTATGAGAAACCAAATCGACTTACCAGGATAAAAATTATATCAGTCGAAAGTTTCTATCTTCCTCTACCTGCAGCAATTATTATTTTTTTTTTAATTTAATTAGAAATTAGTTTAATTAAGCTTTGAAATTTAAAAATGCAATGTAAGTGTATGTGTGAATTGAGCACACGTATAGCGTAGGTGACAACAATCGGTAGAATGTATGTGTTTGATTGTTTTGCTTCTGCCTAGAAGAATGCAATCATAAGTTGAATATTTTGGTGTGTGTCCCTAATATATGGAACGTGATAGGTTTGTCAAAAATCAAGGCAAATGTTCCAATATTTTATTGGGGACACAAACCGAAAGAATTATTGGCGTCAAGATCCGTCGGAATGAATAATCTATATATAAATAGGCGACTCGTTTTTTTTTATCTCTTTTACAGGAAACCAGGTGGACTTACCGGCATAAAAATTATACCATTCGGAAGATTAGTTTTTCCTCTATGTGCATCACCTAATTGTTTTTCTTAAATTTAATTATAAATTAGTTTAATTTTAAATTGAAATTAAAAAATTCAATGGGATAGTATGTGTGAATTGAGCACATTGATAGCGTAGATGATGCTTTTGGGAAGAATGTGTGAGTGTGAATGTTTTATTTTTTGCCTGGAAATATGCAACCATATGTGAATTTTTGGTTCGTGTCCCCGATAGATAACAAGTACTAAAATAGTCGAAAATCAAACCAAATGGATCAATCTTCTACTGGTGACACAAACCAAAAGAATTAATATATAATTGCATTCCTCTACGAAAAAATTAAATATGGAACATACTTATTTAACATTATCATTTGCATAGATCATACGTTCGACTGAATAAACAACCATTTATGCCAAATACGTGCATTCTTTTCACTCAAACCTAATACCTATGCCAATGATAATGTGAGGGGCAAATGCAGCCATATCACAGACAATATTCACATGTTCATTCTTTTGTTTTTGACGTGATAACGTCTTTTAAATCGATGGCCGGCTGCACAAATGAAAAATCGTGACTCATTGTCACGTTCCGCCTGAGGTGAGCGGACGAATGAGAGATTCATACATTAGTTTGGACTCATGAGAAATTCTTGAATCCACACTAATGCGCGTATGAACGAATCTCTCATGAATCCCGCGCGTATAGTATAGTTTGGATGCATGAGAGATTCGTTCATACGCGTATTAGTGTGGATTCAAGAATCTCTCATGAATCCAAACTAATACGCGTATGAGATTGGATTCATGAGAGAGTCGTTCATACGCATAATAGTGTGGATTCAAGAATCTCTCATGAATCCAAACTAATACGCGTATGAGATTGGATTCATGGGAGAGTCGTTCATACGCGCATTAGTGTGGATTCAAGAGTCTCTCATCAATCCAAACTAATACGCGTATGAGATTGGATTCATGAGAGAGTCGTTCATACGCGTGATAGTGTGGATTCAAGAATCTCTCATGAATCCAAACTAACACGCGTTTGTACGAATCTCTCATTTGTCCATACGCGCATTAGTGTGGATTCAAGAATCTCTTATGACTCCAAACTAATACTCGTATGAGATTGGATTCATGAGAGATTCGTTCATACGCATTTAGTGTGGATAAAAGAATCTCTCATGAATCCAAACTAACACGCGTTTTTACGAATCTCTCATTTGTCCATACGCGCATTAGTGTGGATTCAAGAATCTCTTATGAATCCAAACTAATACTCGTATGAGATTGGATTCATGAGAGATTCGTTCATACGCATTTAGTGTGGATTCAAGAATCTCTCATGAATCCATACTAACAAGCGTTTGTACGAATCTATCATTTGTCCATACGCGCATTAGTGTGGATTCAAGAATCTCTTATGAATCCAAACTAGTACTCGTATGAGATTGGATTCACGAGAGATTCGTTCATACGCATATTAGTGTGGATTCAAGAGTCTCTCTTGAATCCAAACTAATACGCGTATGTACGAATAAATAAATTGTTAATACATAGCATATTGTTACTTATAATTAAACTGCATAATTTAAGTAAAAAAATTTATTGAAAAAATTTACATTTTCAATTAGCTCCTTCTTTGTATTATACAAAATAATGATAATTCAGTGAAAATAATTCAATTCAATTCATAAAAGTAGGCAATTTTTCATCAATGCTTTCTTATGACGTTATCACGTAAAATTATCGTCCGTAAACCGACTTTACAGACAACCAATGTTTTTTTTGCCTGGAAGAAGGCAATCTTTGGCTAATAAAATTGCATTCTTCCAGACAAAAGCCAAAACAATGATCATATGGCCACACACAATAATATGGATGCATTACCACAGACAAATTTAAAGCCATCGTTTACTTATACCATTGTTTTTTGCTAATTTGATAAAAATATATGCAAATTTTATTTTAAAAAATATGGAAAATCACAGTTTTACAGTTATTTCTAGAAAACGCGAGGTTAACTTTCAAGAATATTTATGGAAAGCGAGCGAAAGTCTGAATTTTATCATGTTTCCCAACTTTTGTATGGACCCACATTTAAAACATAATTTAGAGAAATATGATATATGGCCAAAAGTTGGGAAATGAAAAAATAATAGGGGTTGATCATACCCCCTAGAATGCTTTATTTGGCCGCTACGAGCAAAAAACTGTTTAAAAGTGAAAATCTTAAATTATATCATATTTCCAAACTATTGTCTGCTCACCTTTAAAACCTCAATTTAGAGAAAAAAGAAACGGTTGGAAATGAAAGTTGGTTCGTTTGTACAGAAATTCCAGATATATTTTATTTACAATATATATGTATTTCCCACAACTTCATAATTTAGTTAAAAACCATATGATCCACGATCCATGTGGTTTGTTGAATCGTATCCCCGTCTGAATGAGAGATGGTAAATGCAGCAAAAGCTTTTCTAAGGACTTTTACAATACAACTCTAGCCAATGTTAGATGCGTCGTGTTAATGGTATAACAGTTGACTTTCGTGGCCACTCTGTTGACAACCGTTATGCTGTTCCTTAAAATCCATATCTTTTAGCGAAATTTGATTGCTACTTAAATGTGGAAGTTCTTGGCACAGTTAAGAGCCTAAAATATATGCACAAATATGTTAATAAGGGATACGACTGTGCCTCATTACAGTTTGTAAGAGTTTGAGGTGGAGTTGAGGGCAAAGTTTATATAGATGAAATCAATAGCTTTTTGTCCGGTCACTATGTTGGATCTACGGAAGCTAATTGGCGCATGAATGAGTATCCAATGCATTACCAGTCACGTAATATATTATAGTTCGACTTGAATGTTACTTGCCTCACCGGCAAAATGTAGTCTTTAGGGAAGGAAATGTTCAGCAAGCTCTTACAAATCACAGAAGAACAAAATTGACTGCATTCTATGAAATCAATCGAATTAGTTCTTCCGAGTTTCTATATACACAGACGCCGATACATTATATTTAGGTAGATAAAGAAAAGAAATCGAAAAACCTCAAAGAGGAAGTAGTAGAGCTATTGCTACATTATTTTATGTTTTATGTTGAGATGTTCCATTTGAGACTATTTTGCTTCATGTTCGAGGTGCCATCAGGATTTGGGTACTGTTGGGAACATTATTTACTGCACATTTTCAGCACATGCACGACGTATCGCATGAAATTATGGAGAGTGGCGTGAATATTTATTAGAAGTAAAAGAGTGTTAGTCCTCTCAGCAGTTAAGAGAGTTATTTGCCATATGCTATTTGTGGTATGAACGTTCCTACAAATGCATTAGATTTGTGAAATGAATTCAAGATATTCATGTGTGAAGACGTGCTTTATTAGCTATTTAGGAATTTTTTTTCAGTAAACGATTCATTCGGTACTCCAACTAAACTTTTCGGATATAAGACTATTTTATTCTGTGGAGATTTTTGACGAATATTGCCACCTAAATCTCACGGTACACGTGTACCACTTATTGAGATACCACTTATTGCCTTACTTCATGGTCCAAATTTTCAAAATTCCACAAAATAACTTTTACTCAAAACATGAGAGCTTTACCTCATGAGATTGAATTCGTTGAATTTCTTAAATCTCTTGGTAATGGAACTTTACCCACATTTCCAGATTACAGCCAAGATGTTATTGAAATTCCTACCCATTTAGTTAGCTGCAACTTCGTGATTCCAGATACTTATGGCAATGTATCTGAAACCATAAAGTCTAACGATATTCTCAATTCGATTATATTAGCACCCAAATATGAAGGCTGTACTTTCATTGATGCAGAAATCTTTAACAGCCTGGCCGGAGAGAAACGAATATATTTGAGTTCCGATAAAATCTTGAGTGATGATTATAGAGAGCAAAATAATTTTCCAGTAGAATTTTTAAACTCAGTTGATGTAAGTTGGCTCCCGATCCCACAAATTTATCTTAAAAACCAAATTACATACTTTTACTTATTCGTAATTTGTGTACAGGACATGACTTGCTTGGTCAATGGTTCACCTGTTCGTTTAGTTCAAATGCAAAAAAAATTTTTTGGATTGTGAGAGTTTAGCAGGAGTTTTCCGAAACACACGTATTTTGACACGTGTGACGTATTTTTGCCTTTTTCCTTTCAAGAAACTCAAGTTCCCGTCATTCTGGCTTTTGCGATGACAATTAATAAATCCCAGGGGCAAACGTTCCAAAAATTAGGAATCTTACTCAAAAAACCTATATTTTCTCACCGTTAATTGTATGTTGTAGCCAGTAGAGTTAGATCGTTTAACCGATTGCGTGTTTATATGTATTTCTGAAACACAAAGCCAAGGTCATTTGGCAGAAGGTGAAAGAATTCTTACAAAAAGTATTTTGTATGAGAAAATTTTAAGATCTTTTAAGATCCGCATTCGCACCAGCAAGGTTTTTGATAATTATAGAAAGGGCCTCATTCAATATAGATGTACTTTGACGTGCAAAATGAGCTGAAATGATTTCTACTACAGACTGAACTAAATAACCTTTTTACTTACAATGCTACTGTATATATAACTCCATGCGCGAGCTATTAGAGTGAGCGGAGCGAACGGCGGGGGTTGGCGAGCGTAGCGAGCAGGGGGCGCCCCCCTAGTATATATAAAGATATGACACAAGTTAAAATTCAACTGAGGTACCAAATTCCTTCCTATTATCATAGGATAGGTAGTGGCATTTCTTGAAAGAATGAAAAACTTATGTTTGATTCTTATTTCCTCAAATTTAAGGTACCAGCATATTTTCCCAAGGGACATGATGGAATTGTTTCCTAGACCGCGGTGTGCGGAAGGTTGCATCGATTTGCGGAAGGCGAAAGACACTTGACAGTTGGATTCCAATTTTCTGAATATGGCTTCACTCTCATCAGATGTTGAAAATTTTTCGAGTTTCCTTTTTTGGACAATTATAAGTCGCAGTAATGCACATTTTTAATTCACAAATTGATCTTTTATTTATTTTAAATAAATGAAGAATTCAACATTTTTTATCAGGTTATGGGTCCAGGCATAGGCCCAGTTGAAGTGACTCAAAATTTTGAGAAAAATTAAGTTACAGCCACGTGCCAGAAGTGAGGTTATGTCGGATTAGAAAAGTTGTCAGTTTTGAAATTTCAAGTTGTGTGGAGTTAGAAATTAATCATTGCATCATGGATACATTGAAATCACAGCTGGAAACTTTGTCAGGTGATTAGCAAGGAAATGTGAATTTTATATCCTGGAAACCGGTATTGAGATAAAACCATCAGGACCAGACACAGACGATAGCGTGAAAGCATGGATCAAACAGGATTTGGAAGCACAAACATTAATTTTTCTAAACGTTTCTAACACTATAGCACACAAAATGCACATCAGCTAAGCGGATGTGAGAAAAATTAAATTCGTTGTATGGTTAGTGGTCTTGTGTGTCTGTCGAAGGATTACAAAAATTGTTTTTTCCTTATAAGTATGACTCGAGTAAATTTATCGTTGAAAATTGCATGCAATTAGAGAAATATGTAGATGACCTAAAGGCTGCTGGTGGAACAATTAGAGAGCCATTGATAATGACAAGAATATTGAGGATGCCACCACATATTTTAATAGAAAGAAAATTTAATAAAAACCGTGCGGCGTAGTCAAGGTCCACGCCGTAGATTTTCCGTGAAAACTTGGGGATAAAATTATAATAAGTGTTTCTCTCAATCTCTTTAATAAAATCGTTGCTTAGAGTAGTATGGTGACAGAATAGATAAATCACAAGTTTATTATTCAACGCGTTTTTCATTTCTTGTTCGATGCTGCCGTAGCCCTGACACTTGATCGGCACTGGGAATTTTAGGTTTGTAAACTTCGTATTGATGCAAGCTTTCTCTGATTTGCGTTTTATTCAATTTCGCGCATATTTATGACACGTAGAAAACGATATTTTTAATTTTGCTCAGTTTTCAATTTAATACCGACTTTAATTATGATTCGGCAAACATGTTTATTGCTTTTCTTTAGCTCCTCATAGCACTTTTAAAGTTCTCTGCAACGACAACCAAATCTACGTTCTAACGCGTTCTCACGCTACACTAATTCATAGTTTTACCCAACGTTAAGCAACAACAATCAATCGTAGGCGCTTACACTAGCCCGATGACGTCATGCGCAAAACAAACGCTGCACGATAAACACGTACAAGCATGCTCTATCCATAGTGTTCCGATCGTTGTTATGGTATTATAAGCATCATAGTTATTAGCGATTTGATTTTGACTGTATTTTTCACCGCAAGAAAGTTTGAATGGCTGTCAGCGTAATTAACGTGCCGAAAGACGTTTTCACGTCAAAAAAATTATAATAAGTGTTTCGTACTAACCTGTTCTTTAATTATTTATCTCTTAAATACAATCATTATATATAGTTGTAGGGTTACAGAATAGATAAATCGCGAGTTTATCGTTTTGTGCCGTTATTTCATTTCATTTTCGATGCCGCCGCAGCTCTGACAATGGCTCGACACTGAGCATTTTTGGTTTTTTCAAATCGTTTGAATGCGAGTTTTCTCCGATTTGAGTTTTTTTAACAATTCGGTGCATATTTACGACTCATATGAGACGATTTCTTTCATATTTTTCCCATTTTCAAATTCATACCAATTTATATATATATTTCGGCCAATATCTTTATTGTGTCACTTAAGGTCCTGCTAGTTCTTTTCAAATCTTTTACAATGACACCCAAATGAACGTCCAAGCTTAACACGTCCTCACGCTACACTCGTAAATAATTTTACGCAACCCTTAAAACAACAATTACGCGTAGGCGCTTGCACTAGCCCGAAGACGTCACTGGGAAAAGAAACGCCACACAATAAAAACGTACAAATACGCTCCATCCACTGTAACCTCAACCGTTGTTATCGCATTATTTGCCTTGTAGTTATTAGTGATAGAAAAATGGCGGTGTTTTGTAACACGAGAATGTTGGACTGGCTACCAATGTACATACTCAACGAGAAGAAAGACAAAAATGACGTCAAAAATGAATGCCGTGGATCTACCATGATGACGTATGATGCACCTGTCAGAACAATATTTGGCAGGCCAACTGGGAAAGTATCATTAGATAATATTAGAACACAAATAAGTACAGAACATCAGTTTGTACTGCAGTCAGTACTAGATGATCCGAGCGCGTTTCCAGCAGTTAAATATATGACTGAGAATTACGCAATTGTTAAGTCGACGAACCGAAAGGTGTAACTATGGAATTTTGTTAAGCCAAAAATACCGAAAATTGGGAGAATGGGAATGTTTAGCCAACAATATTTGTCACATAAGGAAAATTTAAATAAAGCTGAACTAGGAAAAGAAGAGCAACGAAATAAAAGTTAAAATGAAATGAAACTGAAATTGGGAAATAGAGCAACGAAATGGAAGTTTGCAAAATGGAATGATGAAATTTGTCGAGTCGGGAAGAGAAAACCAAGTAAACAGGCTAGAAAATCAGAAGGCGGGACAGTCGAATCCAAACGATGGCGCAGAAGGAAGACGCTGGAGTTCTGCTAAGAACCTCCCAACTGATTCAACTGACGGAGTAAGCTAGGAAGTAACCTAACTACGGAATCTGAGGAACGATACGCTGCTTCCCAACGTCTCCTACGAACATCTTATGTACTAGGTATGCAAGCCTGAGACAAAAGGAAAAAATGTCTTCTGGCGGATGGATGCTAATGCGTCTTCGTCAAAGCCCCGAACACGGCTCGCTTGCGCCTATCGGGCGTTTCCTTTTGTAATTAACAATCAAAAGCGGCTGAAAGAAGAGCTGATAAACCCCACGGAGGAACCCCAATCACACCAGCAGAGTAGATTGCAGGACGAAAGAGGTTGTCGTTGCAGGAGGCAGAGACTCCGAAATTCGAAAAATCCCCACGGAAACGGACCAAGATAGAAGCATGATACCAGGCGTCAGAGAAAGAGACTTGAAGGAAGCTGCTGATGGCTGTGGGCTGCGAGTAGCGTGTAAGAATCCATCGAGAACTCCAGCCGCTCTACAACAAATGCTAGAAGTATCGCCAGGACAAGAACCTGGCAAGAAACATCCCTGGTAGAAAGATGGACGGCCAGTCGGGTCAGTAGTCTTAAGAGCAAATGTAATTTGAATTGTTAATGTCAAAGTAATAAAGAATTTAAGAGTCTTCCCGGATATTGCTGTGAAAATTTTCCCGTGCCACTCAAATCTGTTCGGGGGAGAAGCTGCCACGATTTTCTCTATTTAAGTTCTCGTAACAAGGGAACGAGGAGCGTTTACCGAGGTTAAGATCACTTGTCCCGAAATACTAGATCGGGATTTATTTTTCTTGGAGTGGTTGAACAAATGATAATTGTTTTTATTTGTTTTCAACCATTATTTATACATGTTAATTCATCAGACTGAACTCGTTTTCTTTTTCAAAAAGAATCATCAAGTCACCCTGTTGTTGAGCTGAGTCCAGGTGCTCAGCTCAACAACAGAAAACAAAACACAACCGCTACTTACGAGGCTTAGGGGCGTGGAGATCATTCGAATCAATCGTATCATCTCGATGTCCACCAGTTGCACTTTTGACTTTGGACAACCACTTTTGAATTTCTTTTGGATAACCACGTTCTAATTTCTTTTGGACAACCACGTGTGAATTTCTTTTGGATAACTTCGTTAGAGTTTCTTCTGAAGGACCACGTTATAGTGAAAAATAATAATGTTACGAAAAAACTTTTTGACAATTTTATAGGAAATAAAAACTTAAATTCCATTCCTTCTCATAAGTCCTATGTTTTTTCTTAATTTTTTTGTGTGCGAGTGAAATATTTCTAATATTTTCATGAGAACATTAACCAACATTTTTTTTTTTTTTGGTTCTTCAAGTGAAATAATTCAAAACTTTTTCCAAGAGCTTTATACACATTTTTTGACCTATCAAAAAAATAAAACTGGAAAATTTTCTAACATGTGGTCTTTCCAGCCGGATATAGAGGCTGTATGTAAGGTTAAGTGAACAATTACAATTTCTTAAAATTTTCGGTGAATTCACAAGTGAGTGACAAGCCAAGGAATTGCCGAACACCCTGGCCGTTGTGCTGCTTTGGTGCCAAAAGTGAACACCGGCTTACAAGAATATTTTTTGTGAATGGCTTCTGTAGGGACCTAAAGTAAAAACTTTGATTTACTTTTATCAAAGTAGCCTTTTTCCACCGTAAAAATTTCGATAGTTGACATTGAAAAGGAAGTCAGAGGTTTAAGAAATGTAAATGGGAGTTGTAAGAAAACTTTAAAAAATAAATTCTATATTCAATTATATATAAAGAATTTAATTAATTTAAATGTAAATATATAACATTAAAGGAATAATTCTTAATAAAAGTTAGTTTTGGAAATTAATGAAAGGCTACAGCTTCAAATTTTCATTATCGCGAAGTGTACTCACAGTTTCTTAAAAACTGAGTTATAAATTAAAAATAAAGCAGCTGCTTTGGTGCCAAAAGTGAACACCGGTTTAGAAGACTATTATTTGTGAGTGGCTTCGAATTGTCATTATCGAGAAGTGAATTCCCAGTTCCTCAAAAACTGAGTTATTAATTAAAAATAAAACAGAAAAATGGCTAAGCTTGAACAAAAAATTGCGTTTCCAAATCAAAGACTTAATTTCTTTGAACAATTAATTAGAAAACTGAGTGAGAAAGTATTATTGAGTATGAGTCTAACATCTACCAACAACCAACTGGACTTGATTGAGAGGAAATGGAAGTAAGCTGATGCACTTCACGTATCCTTTACGATGAAAAAACAGATATTTTGGAGCCAAACTGTCACAATGAGGACGTCCACTCCCAGATTCATATAGTTTACCCGGATTTGAGAACCCTGTTGCTGAAAAGAAAGGAAGAGCTGCATAATTCTCAATCTACTAGTGGTCGAGCATTGTTAGATCGTTCATCAACTGCACACAGCGGCTCATCAGGTACGTTTAAGCTTCCAGAGATTAAGGTACCGAGATTTTCAAGTAACATTATGGAATGGGTAACCTGAAGAGACCTTTTTGTTGCTGTGATTGGTAACGATCCGAGCGTTGATCTCGCAACCAAAATGTACTATCTTTAAACACAGTTAAATGGCGAAGCTAATAGTTTACTGGAGAGTTGACCACCTACGAACGAGTCTTTCCAGCCTGCATGGGACCTCCTTGTGCATAGATATAACAACCTGAGGCTATTACTCAAGAAACCCGCTGAGAATATACTATATGGTCCAAGAGTAACTGACGGGTCGTCTACTGAGATGAAAAACTTGATTGCTACCAACAAAAAAATTCTCGACGCGTTGAGATCCTTAGAAGCTAAAGTTCAGTGTTCCGATGTTCTGCTGATTACTGCTACCACAAATAAGTTAGATCACAATTCGACATCAAAATGGAAAACTTAGTTAGGACTCGCCAAATTGGTTCCTTCATATGTAAAGAAATTACAGCTCAAGCGTGGGAAAATGCTAATACTCTGTCAGCAGTATAAATTTCAGAGAGATCATCTACAAATAAATTAACAAAACCTATTAAACCATCTCCGAAAACTTCATCATGTAAGCCAGCAGTGGGTTATAATGTAGTAGCAGCAAGCAGTACTCCAGTAGGAAACACTGATGCCCTAAAAGAGTGTGCCGTTTGCTCAGCCAAACATTTTGCGTTGTGGTGCCCGGAATTTTGAGCATTATCTACCTCGGGGAAAGTCACTACTGTCAAAAAACTGAGGTTATGTTTCAACTGCTTGCAGAAGCATAAGTTGCAGGATTGCACAAAGAAAATAGGTGTCAAAAGGGTGGTGCGATGCATATTTCTATTTCATCGAGCCAATCTGCTGAACCTGAACCATGAACATCTGGGCAATCCAATTGACTTCGTCGGAGTTCAGAAGAAAAAGTATACCTGAGAGCACCATCTTCAACTAAAACCGAATCTTCTACTTCCAAGTTTGCGTCCTCTACCGCAGAGAGTAACCTACCGAATGCAGAACAATCTGAATCAATTTCACCTTCACCTTTGAAGTGTGTTAAGCAAACAATGAGAGCCTTTTCCTCTGAAAATCCTGAGCTAGTATTAACTACCATTCAAAAAACCCTGCGTAATGCAGTCGAGTCACGAGAAGAAAGGTGTAATAAGGAACAGTCCAAACAACTTCATGAAGAGGCGGAACTTACTAGACCTGCAGTTTTACTTCCTACTTGTAAAATTTTAGTTGTCGATCCTGAACGAGCACCAGTTGAAGCACGAGCTTCAATAGATCCAGGTTCTGAGCTTTCCTTTATTTCGGAAAGACTATTTAAAAAACGGAAAGTTCCAAAACACCCACCTAACATCCCATTAAAGGGAATTGGTAACACTTCTGGTGAAACTACAAAAACAGTATGCTTGTTAAACCTCCAATCTAGATACTCTGCGCAATCCATTCTAACTCAAGCAAATATTCTGACGGAACTGACAGTACATCTACCCTAGACGGGCATGGGAGCTGCACATTTATCACATCTTGAGAAATTAGAGCTTGCAGATCCTGAGTACATCAAATTTAGGTGAAATTTTGCTTGGAGCCATTCCTACCAGTGAGATTGTGTAATCCGCAGTAATAAAAGGAGACATCAACACTCCTATTGGCCAATCCACCATCTTTGGTTAGATAATTTACGGTTCAGCCCAAGCGAGTTACTTGTGCCATCCAACGTACTGCAATTATGGATCAGTAGATGAGGAGTTACAAACCTTAATTAGTAAATTCTGGTCGCAAGAGGAAGTCATCGAGCCAAATGTGTCAAAATTGAACCCTGACGAGTAAGACTGTGAAGCTCACTTCAAAAGAACACACACTAGAGACAAAACTGGCAGGTATATTGTGTGATTGCCAATTAAATGTTCACCAACGGTTCTTGGAGACTCATCTGTTAAAGCAAAGAGGTATTTGTCGAGCATGACAAGGAGGCTAGAGGATAATTTGGAGTATAATATACTGTATAATAACTTCATGAGAGAATATGAATGTCTTGAAGAGGAGGGTGAGAAATACCCAATAGTTGAGTCAATCATTAGAGGAATAAACGGTGACGATATCTATGGTGGAGGCGAGTTAATCACTCAAGCCATATCATCAGCAAGTCGAGTAATCTCATTATGCGTAGCTGGAAGTTTGCCTTTTGCTAATTGGGCGAGCAACGAATCTGAAGTACTCGAAAAAATATCTCCTGAGAGTGGATCAAATGTAGTTAAAATTTAAGGGAAAGAGAACGCCGTGAAGGTGTTGGGAATTTCATGGAATCCATCGGCTGATAAATTCCACTTCAAATAGTCTCAGTCTGCATTAGCTAAAAGATCAATCTTTACTGAGATAGCTCGACTATTTGACCCCCTAGGTTTGCTCGTGCCTGTAGTCGTAAGAGTGAAGATGCTTTTGCAGGAGTTATGGTGAGAGAAGGTTAGCTGGGACGAGCCTATCTCTGACAATCTGAGGAAAAGGTGTAGTAAGTTTAGAGAAGACTTGAAGGGAGTCAATAATATCATCGTACCATGTCGGTTACGCTTAACTAAAACATCTAGAGTCGAAATCCACTGGTTTTCGGATGCCCTTCAGTATGCCATGGCTGAGAGCGAAGCAGGTAGGAGCTCATCCACTATTGTATGCGCAAAATCGCAAGCCGCTGGCCTCAAACCCACAACTATTCCAAGGCTTGAGCTATCTTCTGCTGTTTTACTTACAAAGCTGGTCAGCTACGTAAAGAAGAATCTCAAGTTAACTGAGCTACCAACATTCTTGTGAATTGATTCTTCAGTCGCAATCACGTGGATGAAGAGTCCTCCTTCTAGATGGAAGGACTATGTGAGAAACAGAATTCATCGAATTCAAGAGTTGCAACCTAATGCTATCTGGCGATTTGAAGCTGGTAAACAGAATCCAGCTGACTGCGCCTCTAGAGAACTATCACCTGAGAGACTACGAGACAATTCTCTATTGTGGCATGGACCATCATGGTTGTTAAAGTCTTCTCAAGAGTAGCCACCGTTTAATCTACCACCTATCTCGAGTGTCGATCTTAAAGAGAGACCAGGTCAATAATTTCTTGAGAAAAAAAAACTGAGAAGAGTCCATTTACTGAGCTTTTAGGGAAGATTTCGAGACTTATGCAAATTTTAAGAATCACTGCCGCACGCCTGAGAGCTTTTATTTTATTTATTTCTATTTTATTTTTATTTATTTTATTTTATTTCACTTAATGCAAGCGTACAAAGTGAGGGTAATTACAAAAAAAAGAAAAAAGAAAAATGAAAATTTAAATACTAATATGCTAAATCGAAATATAAGGAAAGTTTTATGCGACCGCGAGAGAAAAGACAAAATTAAGAATAAGTAAAATAACTCAGTACTAAGGGCAATATTAGGGCTAAAATGAGAAATAGAAACATTTCAAGAGCTTAAGACTAGTTACATTATGAGGCTAAGGAAACTGAACCGATATTTCAGGCGAGAGGAAGAACGTTCGTCGAATAAGGGTACGCCCAGCTAACTACGAACGAGAGGTATTCCATGCTTCAAGGGTAAACCCCAGTCATCCCTCACCACCTCACTTTCTACGAGCGACGTGGAAACTGCTAAGTTGTTGATCAAGACAACTCAAAGCTTATTATTCACCGAGGAGGTGAATCTACTAAAACGGGATACTTTTCTACCAAAATCTAATCATCTCTGCAATCTGACTCCATATATTGATTACGACGGAGTTTTAAGAATTGGAGGGCGACTTGAACGAGCTAAACTATCTTCAGAAGAAAAGCATCCGGCCATCTTACCTCGAAATTCACCCCTTTCATCTCTGATGATTACTGATGCCCACGAAAGGACACTGCATGGGGGAACTCCACACTACCATACCCTCAATTGGCTTTGCTGACCTCTCATCCCTACACTGCTTGTCTGAAATCAATCCTATTGAAAACCGGTATAACCGGCAACTTGATCTCGATCTATCAAATGATCCAACTAACGTACTTGTCTACAACTGCTCGATTGAACTCTGCAAGATCGATCCTCATCACCCTCCTCTCAATGTTAACCTCTTCCACTCTCACCCCACTCTTGTGACTTCCCCAATTTCCCCACTCGTCTCAACTTCCGTAAAATCAACTTTGACCAGCTTAATTCAACCCTTCATAATACCTTCCGTGATATGAAATTTACGTGTAGTGACCTTTCCTCATATATCACCATGCTTTACGAATCTCTGCTCTTTGGCATTGCTATATCTACTCCGACTTGAGCAACTCCTCCTCCCAACCCCTCTCCTCCTTGGTACACAAGAGAACTTAAATCTATGAGAAACAGGTGTAACTCCAACTGGAAACTTTTGACCGGTTCGGGTTGACCCGGTGACTATGACAAATTTGTAAAAATTTATCCCCGAACGAGCAAGACTGTGAAGATCACTTCAAAAGAACACACACTAAAACAAAATTGGCAGTTATATTGTGAGGTTGCCAATTAAATCTCCACCAACGGTTCTTGGAGACTTATCTGTTAAAGCAAAGAGGTATCAACCCCTGACCTGACCTGCTTAATCCAACCCTTCATAATAACTTCCGTGATATGAAATTTACGTGACCCGGTGAAGCTTAATTAATAATTTATTAATTTAATTTATTCACCAACTTCGCGTCCCTTAACAGGTATCTTTACATATACTACCTAGTGTCGGTCAAGTCAATTCTCCGAGCCAATCCCCGTGGTTTCGTCGTCTTTGTTAACGGAAAAAGAAGACAGCATCATACTACAACTTCTGAATATCTATTATATTTTGTTTAATTGTCAACTTTATAGACTTTCATTCGTTTTTACTTACATTATTGTTTTAGGGAATTCACTTTCTCCTGTATCTCACTTGTATTCAAGTTAAATAATAAAATAAAACTAAGTGGCGTTCGCGAAGTCGCACACAAAATTGAGCTGAGCGGTCGATATTTCTACACTCTGCTTCATAGTCATCTGTGGTAATGTAATAACTGGTAGCAATTGGTTCAAGTCGATACCATGTGTGTTGACTTGATTTTAATGTAAAAAATATGTGTATTACAATTCTAGCCCTAAACACTGATTTATTGGCCATTTCTTGTTTGTTCTTTTCAATACCTTCAGTGAGAGAAACTCAAGAGATAAAGGGTGGGCCATATAAGAAAAACTAATGAATATTTGTCCAAAATTATAATTTTGTTAGAAAGACTGAACATTTCCATTTACGAGTGAAACACAACATCATTCAAAGGACTGAAAAGGCTGCCCTTAGAGTACCCATCGGATCAATCCAATTTTACAACGTTTTTATTAGGTCGCTTTCTTGTCTGTCTGTCTGTCTGTTCGGGTGGAATCTTGCAATTGGTTTTTAACTAACTTCCCGATGAGCTACAGACTTGAAACTTTAAACATAGCCCAGAACTGGAAGACAATGCAATATTATATAAAAAAAAAATTCAAATTAAAAAAAAAAAAAGAAAAAAGCAAAAGCCCGCTTAGGGCAGATATCCTATAAACGGACATTTTTAATCAACGGACAATATTTTTGGGGCCAAACAATTCCAATTTTGTTAAGTAACGGATCTCTCTTGATAGGACGCCGCCGTAATCCGACGCGGGCAGAATCTCGTTTCATTATTTTGTTGAAATGCCCGTATGAACTGACATAAAACGAAGTTTGTGTATGAAAAAATACCGTTCGGTTCCTTAGAAAAGTCCTTTAAAATCAAAGCATTTGGCGTTATTCGGAATAGGCCACACAATTTCTTTGCGTTTTAAGCATATCAGGCGAAAAATGAGTGAAATTGAATCAAATCTTTAACTTTGAACGAAAAGATTGAATTTATAGTAATTGGGGAAAGGAATACACGAAAAAAAATTCGGAGATGGGGCCAACTCCCATGAAAAACACGGTTATTTTAAAACTGAGGAACTTAATATAGTCAAAACAGGTTATGACCGATACTCAAATTTCAATTTTGCATGTCAACATATACAAAATGTATACTTGTAGATACTTGTACCCGTTTTGAATATTTCGTAGATAAAAAGTTTTGAATATTTCGTAGATAAAAAGGAACTATCCTTAGTTCCGCCACGAAAATTCCTTCTTATGGGGCATTCACTTTAAACGGACAAAACTGAGGGAATCATGCTTGAGAAGTTTTGCCATCTAAGGTCTCTCCATTAATATCCTCGATATCCTCCATCCTCCAAAATGGCCACTAGCAAGAGTAGTTGATCTTCATACAGAACCTGATGGATTGACAAGCGTCGTTACGGTGAAAATAGCTGTATCTACATTTAAGGGGCGTATATTAAAATTGTATCCATTACCTGTAAAAGCAGACCCACTTTGAAGATGTTCGGTGTGAACGAACGGTGGCAGAATGGTCATATTCTTTCCAATCTTAGCGTGCTCAGCACCAGCAATGCTTGGCAAGGCACATGCGTGGTTCATTTATCTTCAAGGAAAAAGGTATCGTAGAAGGCGCTTGAAGTAGGACTGCTATGATTTTTTTAAATTGTTCATTCTGCTTTCAGTTTGGTTTTGGAAATTCCGACTTTGTTGTCTAATTAGACTTTCTTTGAATAAATTTGTGTAATTTTCCATTGCTGTTTTTTTTGCTAATATTTAATTGATTAATTGGTGCTAGATAGGTCTTAGGTCATAACAAAAGGATTACGCTGCTAGCAATCCACTTGAGTATTGGTATGTTCCTCAGTGCTTTGGCACAAATGACGAGCACGCTAAAGACTCTGTGGCACTAATTCGGCCAACAACAAATGGAGGCAAGATCTATTAAGGCTCTGACATGGGCCGTCTGCTTGAGTGATTCATTTAGGTAACCCAGGCTGGAACTAGAATCCTCATTCCGGGTTGGACCTTGAAGAGTTCAAAGAGTGTTTTGATTTTGAAGTGTCCAAAGTGTTTATGTGTTTGAGCCTTAAAGTATTGAGACTATTAAATGGTTTAAGTATGCATGGCTGGGTACTGCCAGTTTTTTCCATAATTTATGCCTAGGCCGCGTAGAGCACAGACATATTCAAAAGATTCTTTGAGTTTGAATCATGAACATTCGGGGTCTTTAGCGTGCAACGCAGTTAATGAACTGTCACTGTTGTTAGATAAATGGCTTAACAACGTTGCTTTATACAACCAGAATATATTAAAGTTCAAAAGTTTAGGTTCTTAACCCCATACAGATTGTGACAATTTCTACGATGGTCAAGGAGACAGCCACCCAACGTAAGCGACGCCTAGAGAAGAAGAAGCAAAAACGACAAGAGCAGCTTCAACAGGAATCAGAAGCATGTAAGTCTGCAAGATTAGCCAAACGGCGTAGTGAAGCTGAAGAAGTTCCCGCAAAACAGCGCTGTGTCGATCGTGCAAATGCCAAGGAACGAATGGCTCAAACGAGATCGATCGAAACGATGGACACATATTCTTCTCGACTTGCCAGTGACGCGAAACGACATGCGGAGGCAAGAGCCATTTCAAGTTCAAGAAAGTCAGTATTCTTAAATACAAGAAAGCCCGACCAACGATATCGAGTGCTGAAATTTGACGACAATAAAGCAGTTGGATTTTGCTTAAACATATTTGAACGATACGCAAATAGACCAAGGCAACAAGAGCAAGGTTATGATTTCCTAAGCATGTGCTTATTTGAATTTGCGATGAATTTTGAGCCATTTTATACAAAGAAAGCGGGAAATAGTGAAGAAAGCATTGATGCAGAAAAAGAAGAGCAACCAACAAGACGAAGACTCATCAAGCTGGCAAACAACACTAAAATGGTAATTAGAAATGTTCAAGCTGTTGAACGGGTGCCATTCTTTCAAATCCAGACTGATCCGGAAAATTATTTCTATAGCTTACTCGTACAATATATACCATTTTACTCGGAAGACGAATTGAGTGATGAGCATAACAATGCACGGGAGGCTTTTCTTGCTCGAAAAGATTAATTGAGGCAAAAAAATGCATACCTCGAAATACATCGTGCAAGAGACAGACAACTTGAAACTGCATTCAATCAGGCACATGCTTTCAGTCTTCCTGAAAGCCCAGAACAAATAGTTGCGGCAGAACATGAAAATGAATTTACCGAACAGGCGATGACAAACGAACAGTTCCAAAATGTATGTGGAGCAATGAATTTACGACAGCGACAACTATTAAACACCATTACTCGCAGTGTCCACGAACAAATGAACGGAACTCCGAGACGCATCAGAATGTTTGTCACCGGAGGTGCTGGAGTTAGCAAATGATTCACTTTCAATGCACTAAAAGAACAGGTCAATCGCTGCTATGGTAAGAAAGCAGTTAAAGTTTGCGCATTGACCGGTGTAGCTGCACGACTTGTTGGTGGAACAACGCTGCATACATTGTTCAAATTACCAGTTGAGAAAGATGGGAAAATTGCAGGAAATTTGGTACCACTCACAGGTAACTATTTGAAAGTCATGCGAAATCAGTGGAAGGACGTCGAATTCCTGTTCATCGATGAGATTTCCATGGTTCCATACGAAATGATGTGCATGATTGATTCTAGATTGCGCCAATTGAAAAAGAAGGAAAATGAACCGTTCGGTGACATCAATATTATGGTTTTTGGAGATTTATTTCAGTTGCCACCTATCCGAGGATCCCAAGTATTCCAACAGCCTGCTAAATTCATTCCGGCAACTCATTTGTGGAGACTTCTAATTCTTGTGGAGTTAACGGAAAACATGCGACAACATGGCGACACAGCATTCGTCGATCTTTTGAATGCTCTACGCGTTGGTGGGTTGAAGGCCCCACATTTTTCTCTTTTGATGTCAAAAGTGTTGACAGAGGCATCTGGAGATTTTGATTTGGATAGAGCAATTCGCATATATCCAACTCGTGCACAAGTTGATGCACACAACACAGCTGTCCTTGAACACTATCGACCCCAAGGAGTTAGAATTTTCAGAATTCGGTCTCAGGATGTGCTAGTGAATGCGACAAGTAACACCGACAACGTTAACATGGATAATATTGTGTCAGGGGATATAAACAAGACTGTAGGCTTACAAAAAGTGTTGGAAATATTCAAAGGAGCGAGAGTGATGCTTCGCTCAAATATTAACGTAGAGCGAGGACTTGTCAATGGTGCAATGGGCACTATCACTGAAATTGTTTGGCCCTTATTCCGTCGCGATCAGATGTATGATACTGACATTTCATCGGTTCGTATCGACTTTGGCAGAGATGGAATTCATTTAGTCAAGCCGAAATCAGTACAGTTTCAGGCACTCCGAAACTATGGAACAATCGAGCGAACACAGCTCCCATTAATACTCTGCTGGGCCTGCACAGTCCATAAAATGCAAGGATGCACAGTGGACCATGCTGTTGTATACCTCGGATCTGCACTATTTGCCAAAGGACAGGCATATGTCGCATTGAGTCGTGTCAGATCATTGAAGGGCTTAAGAATAGAGGAGCTCGATTGATCAAAGCTTACTGACAAGGCACCATGCAATGAAGATGCAATGAAAGAGATGGAAAGAATGCGAACACTTGGAGTTATAGCACCATATTTTAATTATAATTAATTTGTTTTAATACGGAAAAAAAATTTTCAAATTGTAAAAAAAGAAACTTAAAAATTTTTAAATCATAAAAAAGAAAGTTAAAAAACAGGCTGTTTGAAGTCAATTGGAAAATTTCACACTTACAAGACTAAAAAACAGAAAATAATTATTTAAATAAAAAAATTTTTTTTAATATACAACGTTTTTAAAACGGACTAAAAAGTATAAAATAATTTATCCTATCCCAATAGCGATTTGCAACACCATACAGATTCCTTACTCCATACAGATTGTCCTGGAAATTTGTGATTGTGAATTTTTAATAACTATGAAAATACTTGTAAGATTTAAAACGAAAAACGTGGGGCGCATCCAATAGATAAAGGTAATAAGTGTAAGGAGTAGCTGCCAATGAGTTATATGCGCCCCACGTTTTTCGTTTTGAAACTTACAAGTATTTTCATAGTTATTAAAAATTCACAATCACAAATTTCCAGGACAATCTGTATGGAGTAAGGGATCTGTATGGTGTTGCAAATCGCTATTGGGATAGGATAAATTATTTTATACTTTTTAGTCCGTTTTAAAAACGTTGTATATTAAAAAAATTTTTTTATTTAAATAATTATTTCAGTACATTTCGATTGCTTGGGCTTCAATCTCATGAATGGCAACTTCAATTTCGTGTTTCAAGGACTCAATCGTCTCTGAATGATAAGCGTAACATATACCTTAATAGAATCAGAGTTCAGAATTTCGCTTTATTATTCGATGTTCAAAAGCGGTGCGCAAAAGATCGATTGTATCGTTGGCTGTGTCGCAGCCCCGTCCTGTTGGAACCAAATTCCGTCCATGTAACACTCTTCAATTTGTGGAAACCAAAATCCATTTAACATGGTTCTGTAACGCTCGCCATTGACCCTGAGGGCGGCAGTTTCGCTTATTGAAATAGCCTCCACGGTGGAAATGAGCTTCATCCGAAAAGATCATTTTACGGCAAAAATGTTCATCTTCGACCAAACGATCTTCAGCCCATCCGATGCGACAGGCGAACATAAAACGCATCAGATGGTCATGAGGCTTCATTTCTTGTATACTCCAATTTTCACAAATATAATTTGGCACTTATAAAATTCAAAAAATTCAAAATGTAATTTTCTCAAAAATTAAAATCAATCCTTTCGTATTATAATATTTCTAGGACTGATTGATGGTCGAATTATTGAAGCAAACGATTTGTTGCAAATTGAAATAACGTATCAAAGTGTGCGTGGTACACATTTGTAAGCTGGTCATCTCTTTCTAGCTCATTTGCCTTTGAAGAGCGGAAGAGATGGTGAATGTTTACGTGGACGTGGAAGGTGATGGTATATCTTTTGATGACTTTCAAATATGTTTGGCATGTTGTCATTATCAACATTACGGAAAACAGTTTTCTTTCAAAGAGATAAGAAAAATAAATCATGTTACCTCAAATTGAGAAAGAAAATTTGTTAAGCGCGCAACAAGGAAACATGTTGTTTTGGTAAAACAGGAAATAAAAGGTAAAAAATAGATTACAACAAAGTGTATAGTATTAGATCTTTCTCGATGAAGAACTACATATACATATGTACCAATTTTTATGTTGATCGATGATACGTTGTCTAGGCTTATCAAAGAACCATCAAACTCCGAAAATTTGTAGGAGAATTGTATGGAAGGCATCTTAAGAACACACCGTAGACAAATGTGATGTACTGGAAAAAGTTATAAATGACATGAGAATATAAGTCGGTCATATACCAACGCATTAGGTTGCTTCGTATAGCCACTTTGGGCAAAAAGCCGCTAATAACAGGAATAATTAGTGATGGTGAGTGTTAGGGGAAGTTACAAAAAAAAAGGATGACATAAGATCTCTCTCCATAAAAAACTACATATATGTACCAACTTTCATTGTGATCGGTCAAACGGTCTCGAAGTATATTAATGACAAACAAATATACTAACATCCATTTTTATATATAAGATAGATCATGTATATAAAAGTAGCATATACAAACTGGAGGAGCAAAGACATACAAAACTGTTGGAACAACTAAATATCCAGACTAATGATATAAAACCAAAAGAACTTGTTTTGGAAATCTGCAAAGAATTTGTAGATATTTTCCACTTGCCTGGAGACAAGTTATCTAGCAATAATTTTTATGAGCAAAAAATTCCACTTAATGACAAAGCTCCAGTATATATGAAAAACTACCGTCTGCCACAAGCTCAAAAAGAATAAATCCATAATCAGGTCAAAAAATTAATTGACGATGGTGTGATTGAACCATCTGTGAGTCCATATAACTCACCACTTCTTATAGTTCCACGAAAAACTGGTAACAAAAAATGGCGACTAATAGTGGATTTTCGCCAATAAAAATATATAAGACGATAAATTTCCTTTAACTAGCCTAGAAGACGTTTTGGATAGACTTGGGCAAGCAAAATATTTTTCCACGTTGGCCCTTTCAGATTCCTTTCATCAGATACCTTTAGAAAAAGAATCAAGACCCTATACAGCCTTTTCAACCGATAACGGACATTTTCGTTTTAAAACACTGGCTTTCGGACTAAAAATTTCATCTTATAACTTTCAGACAATGCTCTCTATTGCTTTGACAGGCCTTGGTTCTGAAGCATTCTTATATGTTTACTAGTTAATTCCCCGTCATGAATGACGGAGAGCTGAAATAAAATTGTTTTATTAACCATTTTCACGTTCATTTCTCGAGCTGAACAAAGCTTCGTATAGCTGACCAAGTGTAATAACAGGAGTCTGGAAATCAATTCCAATATATGCAGGCGAAAGTCTGGCCCTGTGATTTGTTAATTATGATATCGCGGAATATCTCCAATCGGACGTCGCTTCAAAAAAAATGGTAATATCGTATCTGATGAAGCCAGAATGGTTCTTTGTATAAGAACAGTCTTATCTTTGCCCATTCTTCAACTATCAATCTTGTTCCGGCACATACATCTTCTTTTGGTTGAGGTTTCCAGCAACCGATTTTTTTCTTAAGATTTAACGTATAAAGCGGCATTCCGAATTCTATTGGATAGTTATATTCGTCATTCGAATGTCCTGTAACTATCGAGTCAGGACTATATTAAATTTTTTATCTCCAGATATCAAGTCAATGATTTGATTATCCATTTCAAGAGCTTGAATATTAGTTGATGCGCCTATAACTCTTCCAGCAAGTTCAGATAACTGATAATAATTGATGTTTCCATAAATTCCAAAGATTTTTTCATTTGGCTACATCATTTGTTGAGGTTTTTCAATTATACCTATATCAGAAATTCCAACTTAATTCAAAAGCCATTCGTTATGCTCATTTTGTCCGTTACTTCTTATGTTGATTATCAATGATAATTTTGTAAAATTAGTGGAAAGTGGAAAGATATGAATATATTTTTTATGTTTTTTTTTTTATAAACAACCATTTCTTCATTTATTTCTGTTGAAAACCTAAGTTCATAACATTTATTTCATACTAAAACTACTATTCTCTAGGAGCAGAAGTGGACATCATCAAAAATGATCATAAACATTAACCAATAAATATAGCATATTCAGATATTAAGATTCCTCAATAAACAAAAATAAAACACAAAAACTAAAAGAAAGACTATTCTCCGTAAGTATGTCATATATTATGGTATTCAGATTTAACAAAAAAGCCATAACTACTAATAGTAATTTAGTTACCTTTGTAAAATTTGAACATACATACAAAATCAATTGAAACAATCATTACAGACACGTAATGATCACAAATTACATCCAAAATAAATATATTCTGTGATAACTAAAGAAAAATAGTTATAATATAAATATTTCTGTTTATTTTTATAAAAAACTAGCTGTACCCGCCCGCTTTGCTGGGCATTACGTAAAACTGCTTATTTTTTGTATACTGTATATGTTGATACTATATATGTGTTGTTTTTCTTTAGTTATAGATTTTTAATTCTTAGCAGTTATCTTTTGATTGTAACATAAGTTCAAAAACTTCCAAAAAATCTTTGACTTTTTCAACAATGTTTTTATTAACGTTTGGCTGCAGATTTTCGACGTAAAATGGATAATAAATTGAAAGTATGAATAGTGCTTAATAACAAAATGAGAAATAAACTTAAAACAACTATTCAAGCACTTTTTCAAAAACAGCCAATTTTGGAATTATTACTAAACCTTACAGCAATTAATTTTAAAGTTACAAAAACATTCAAATAAAGTAGTTATAAGAAATCGAAATTTATCCTTTGTTCGGTGACAACAATGAAACAAATAAGGATTTATAGATTGCCGGTTGAAACTCACACAAAACTGGTTAACTTTTTGCTGTTCTTCGATTAGTACCGGATGTAAATTTTTTATGGCACAGTAATATTTGAGAGGTTAATCCGATCCGATCGGCCACATGAACAATACGCCCACGTTAGCCGTGTAAATTTATTTTCGGCGAATTTGTTGAAAAATATTACTTTCTTCTACTTACAAAAAAAGTTAAGGTTTAATCACAGACAAAATAATTTACCAGATGTCGCGATCCCATGTGACTCTCTACCCATTTTTTTCCAACATCACACACGTAACAGCAGACAAAAGATCCATGGGCCGTATGCGCCTTTGACCGTCTTTAACGTTCAAATAACAGACCGTGCGCGAATTGATGTTGATGTTTGATTGACAAATAGGGAATGAGTGATCACAATAACTGGAAGGGGGCTGATATAAAATTTCGCGCATGGAACACAATGTACATGTACACACAATGCACACAATTTTGATGTTCTGAAATTTGCACAAAACAAACACAAACAAAAATGTGTACCATTGGAGAGTAAAATTTACTCAAAAATTTCTGTTTTCTGTGTAATAGTATTTCTATTGATTTAAAGAAAAAATATACAAATTGAGTTTCAAATATATAAAAAGTTACAAAATTTTTCCGAAAAACGCGAGATTTTGCGTTTACGAATTTTAATCTGAATTTTATCATATATCATAACTTTTGTTTGGACACATTTTTAAAATCTCAATTCAGAGAAAAAAGATGGATTGAAAAATTTAGGAAATTTAAAAAAAATGGGGGTCGGTCATACTTATGAACTCCGTAGGACGCTTCGTTTAGCCGCTAGGAACAAAAAATCGTTAAAAATTCATAATCTGAATTTAATCAATTTTCCGATCTTTTGAATTCATACCTTTAAAACCTAAATGTAGAAAAAAATGATGTATGAAAAAAAGGTAGGAAATGTCAAAATAGTGGGGGTTGGTCATACATATGAACCCCGTAGGACGCTTCGTTTAGCCGCTACGGGCAAAAAACCGTATGAAATTCAAATTTTTGCCGCAAAAGAACCCTTCAAACCGGAAGAAAATTGGTCAACTTGGGATTCAAAGTTAGGAAATTTAAAAAAAATGGGAGTCGGTCATACGTATGAACTCCGTAGGATGCTTCGTTTAACCGCTGGGAACATAAAATCGTTAAAAATTGAAAATCTGAATTTTATCAATTTTCCGATCTTTTGAATGCACACCTTTAAAACCTCAATTTAGAGAAAAATGATGTATCAAGGGAAGGTAGGAAATGTCAAAACAGTGGGGGTTGGTCATACATATGCATCCCGTAGGACGCTTCGTTTAGCCGCTACGGGCAAAAAACCGTTAAAAATTCAAATTTTTACGGGAAAAGAACCCTTCAAACCGGAAGAAAATTGGTCAACTTGGGATTCAAAGTTAGGAAATTTAAAAAAAATGGGGGTCGGTCATACGTATGAATTCCGTAGGACGCTTCGTTTAGCCGCTAGGAACAAAAAATCGTTAAAAATTCAAAATCTGAATTTTATCAATTTTCCGATCTTTTGAATGCATACCTTTAAAACCTTAATGTAGAGAAAAATGATGTATGAACGGAAGGTAGAAAATGTCAAAATAGTGGGGGTCGGTCATACATATGAACCCCGTAGGACGCTTCGTTTAGCCGCTACGCGCAAAAAACCGTTAAAAATTCAAATTTCTACCGGAAAAAAACCCTTCAAACCGGAAGAAAATCGGTCAACTTGGGATTCCCGGAAACTATGATGTCCTACAATCTGAAACTCAAAAAAATATTTACCATTTTCCACCAATTTCAACAAATCTATCTGCTACGGGTTTAATGAACCAAAATTGTATTGAATAACCCGAGAAATATTTGGCGTGACGGAGCGACAATAATTGCACGATCTCTCTTATATTCTAAAGTAGATTTTCTCTTGAGAGTTATTCATGGATACAAATCATTGTTTTCATATCAAGAGAACTCTACTTAAAATTAAGAGATATTATGAAATCAAACTACCGAATTGTTCTCGCGAATACAGTTCATGCTCAAGAGAGTGAGAGAAATCGGTAAAAATTTGTACTCGAGAGAAACGATCGCTCTTAATTTATTTATTTCAAGGTTTCGCACGGAAGGAAGATGCTCTCTTAAAATCAAAACGACCAAAACTTTAAAACTACCATATCTCGTAAAGTTTTTGGCGAATTTCTTTGAAACTTCACAAAAACATTGTCCTTCTAATAAGTGTAAATCCTACTAAATTTCATAAAACTTGTCTCGGTAGATCCGGAGTTTTGCCGCGACAAACTTTTGTAAAAAGATCTTGTTTTATATATATAAGATGTATTAAATTATAAAAAAAAATTTCTCAACAGAACTTTATCTTCCTGAGCACTTTATCTCTATATACTGATCCATAATTTCATTTAATGATTGTGCGGTAAAGTGTGCCTTAAACACTGAGCATTACGCAAAGTCAGTCAGTCAGTCAGGAACAGATTTGCGTAGATATATATATGATGACATTATTATCTGTGAGTTTAGTTTGAAACATCATAATGATAATTTCATTAAAAGTTTTGAGAGAATTAGACAATAGAACTTAAAGTTGAATCCAAAAAAAAAATGCAATTTCTTGCAACCCGAAGTCACATATCAATGTCATCTAATCACAAAGGATGGTATACGTACCGATCCAAAGAAATTTGATGCAAATTTAACATTTGCCACTCCCAAAGATGCTAATAAAACACGACGATTCGTTGCTTTTTGCAATTACTACAGGAGTTTTATTTCAACCTTTGCAAAATTGCCAAACCGCTCAATAAATTATCTAAAAATAACTTAAAATTCGAATGTTCGAGTGATTGCGAAGAAGCATTTAAAACCTTGAAAAATAAACTTGTTGATTCTCCTATCTTACAGTATCCAGATTTCAAGAAGCTTTATCGCGTATATATATTGATTCTGATGCACTTAAAGCCATGATTTCATCTGACGTTAAAGTAGTCACACGAAGTATGTCAGACAAAAATTAGAAAATTTGAAAAAAGAGTTTGAATGCTACACAGACCGAAAGAAAGAAGCCTGATCAACAGCATTCTTGGGAATTTACTTCCACCTCAGAAGTTAAAAATGTCCAAAAATTCAAAACTGAGCCCAAAAATGTAAATAATAGTTTGCCACAATTACTAATAGACAAAGATTAAGTAATCTGGAGAATAATCGATAATCTGAAGGATGATTTAGATCATCATATGGAGAAGCTAATTCATAAAACAGAAAGTAATGAAATATATAAGCTAGCCCTGGCTAATAACCAAGAAATATTCGATACATATGTATGTATAACAAAGAAGAATTTAAAAAAATAATTAACAGATTGCAATCTAAGAAAGAGACAAGGCAAACATAATTAAAAATTATAATATATAGACCTCCACTACAGATAAAAGAAGAAGAACTAGAAGAAAAGACAAACTAGAAGAAGAATCATTGCAAAATTTAACGATTCTCCACAAGGAGAACATGCAGTGGTAAAAAGAAAAACGAACAAAATCAAACAAAAGTACATATGGCACATCTTAAATAAAATGGTTAAAAACTACATAAGTAATTGTAAAATCTGTGCAAAAAATAAGATTATAAGACATACTAACGAAGAAATTAGAATAACGGAAACACCAATGTTCGCGTTTGAAATTGTTACTATAAACACAGTAGGACCCTTACCATTGTCAAATAACTTTATATATATACTGGCTATCCAGTGCGAGCTAACAAAATATATAGAAGCCATCCCACTGGCGAATAAAGAAGCTGTGGCGACTCAATATGTGGGATCATGAAAGGAACAGAAAATGTGCTCGGGATAGCTCAGTGGTTAGAGCACCCGCCCGGCAAGCGGAAGGTCCGTGGTTCGATTCCCGGTCACGAGCATATACATTTTTCTCCTTTCATGATCGCCACAATGGTGACCCCGATATAGTAACACGCTTACTTCTGAGCAACACGCAGCGATACACGCCCTGCAACACGCAGCGATACATGCCCTTCAACACGCAGCAATACACGTCCTGCAACACGCAGCAACATACGGCAACGAGCCCAGCAACACACTTGAACGAGTGCTTCAACACACGGCAAGCACACCCTGCAACGCACTAGCATCACGCTTCACAACACGCCAGCAACAAACGCTCCACAACACTCAAGCATCACACTGGCAATCGCAACATGCAACCCACTGGAAAACCTAAAAAAAAAACCCTACAACGTCCAGCAACACTTAGCGCCCTACAACAGTCGCCAACAATATCACACATCGATCTCGGGCATTCCCTCGATCTAGGGGGGGAGTACTGTGGCGACTCAATATGTGGGATCATGAAAGGAACAGAAAATGTGCTCGGGATAGCTCAGTGGTTAGAGCACCCGCCCGGCAAGCGGAAGGTCCGTGGTTCGATTCCCGGTCACGAGCATATACATTTTTCGCCTTTCATGATCGCCACAAAGCTATAACGATAGCTAAAGCCTTAACCGAAAAATTTATATTGAAATATGGATCTTTTAACAAAATTAAAACAGACCTGGGAGCAGAATTTATCAATGAAACGTCCAAGAATATTATCAAATTAATTAAAGATATAAATGATCAAAATGTTAATAAATTAAAAAAACAAATATGAGATTTTGTTTACATAAAGAATATGGATAAAAGAAAACTAGGTAGTCCGTATAAAGTTCCTTATGAAATACATAAAAACAGATAATAATATACAAAAATATCGTAAGAATAATCTAAAATTATGTAATAAAGAACTCTAAGCATTACCCTGTATTCAAAATTGTTCGTTTAAAAAAAAAAATTTAATTTTCCTTAACAAAATTTATTTTTTTTCAAAAAAGGATAGGGATGTAGGGAAAGTTACTAATAATTTTAGTCTTTAGTGTAAACAAATTAATAACAATTAATGTAGCATATTATTAGGAGATATACAAAGGGAAATCTGTTATAAAAATGTCATACTTAAACTGTTATAAAAGTGTAAACTAAATTAAATTAAAATATTATAATAAATTGTACATTTATGTATTTAGTGGCTACACTAAATACTTACCATGCATAAATTGGAGCGTTCGTTGAACTGCTCTAATTTTGAAAACTCCAATCGAAACAAAGAAATAGCCTATGCTTGAACTATTTCTTTGTTTCTGAAAGTTAAGAAATAGCTTAAACTAATTGCGTTTTAACGTATCAGTTCGAACACATAGAATGAATATGTCAATATAAACCGATGTAATAATCCGAATAAACCAGTCATATATCAAAGGTCAATCGATAAACTTGCTTTATTCAAGCCTCACAACGCGCATCAGCACGAGTGAGTATTTAGCCTTATTGCATATTGCAATGGCAAATCTAACTTAATATAAAATAATCACTTTGATTAAAATAAAAATTTAAACATCCTTTACGATCACCACGGCTGGTCTCCATTGCTTCAAAAAAGTGGTACATTTCTTCCGGTGTTTGGTAGTTCGCTGCTTTGGCTCCAGCAATATACGACCTTTCCTGATATCCATCTAGTAAACAGTCAACTCTTTTGATACCTGAGAAGTGATTTGTAATTGAGCTGCGTCAGATAAGCCATAATAAGCTTCGTTTTCCATTCTTCCCACGGATAGTTGACATGATTAAATCCTCGATACCATGTTTCAGCAAGGCCTTTTAGTTTCCCGACAGCATAATATATGGATCCTGAATTGTAAGACATTAAGAAGGGAAAGAAAAACCAAATATGAATACCAGAGGAAATCGGCTTGGAACATAATTAAAACTGTTTTTGTGTGTAGAACTTTTGGCTCACACAAAACTAAGTAACTCTTTATTGCGCTGTCTAGTACGATACTCTGTATTTTCCATCGGGAAGTCACAGCGTCGGCACTGAACTCGAGCTTCAGCTAACCGTCGCTCCCCAAGTGCTTCCGTTATGGCTTAAAGAAAAACACAATGAGCATCATCTGTTGTCTTCCGGTGCTGCACAATGAGGCCTTAATTCTATATATGATAACTTTGAGAACACCGGACTCACCTCACCGATAAGCATCGGCAGCCTAAGGAGTCAGAGGGTGAGAACCGAACTAAAAGCTCAGCAAACTGTTCTATTTGGGTGAGAACCAACGCGTTATTGAACGGCTATCCTAGGATACTTGTGAAAACCAACGTCGTATTCCAAAACATCCCCAATTAAAACTCACGAAGCGCGTAAGTGAGAACCGACCTCACACGCATTCGCTAGGATGCAGGTGAGAACCGCCCTGACACCCGGTCACCATGACCACCGATACTCCCCCCCCCCGGGTCACCAGATATTCCCTACTCCTTCTTTGAAATTGATCGTTTCACCATTACATAAGTATTTCGGTCCATTATTCAGCAAGGGAGTTAAAGCAACGTTTACATCACACACTGATTTTTACAGTTACAGTTTATCACCTGTTGCAGCTTCCACAGCACAAAACACGCATTTCCAGAATCACACCAACAAAGCATACTCCGTGACTTAACTCACCCGATGTGACGCTTAACAACTTTAGCACACGCCTTTTACTTTTTTTGAACTTCACTAATTTTTAAACCTTTTCCACTGACTGTCCTAATACGACTCACTCCGTATCTCCATCATCGTTGCCCGGTTGCCTTGTTGGCAAAAACGATCGAGTCATAAGATTTCTGATAACAAAAAAGGCTTGATGACTCAGCGCGAGCCAATTACGGAATTTCTTTCCTGTGAAGGCCAAAATGCCTTATTGGCAAAGACATGGTTCACACATGTTGCCAGACAACTCAACAAGAAACCGAAATGATTACCCCGAAACAAAGCATAAAACGCACAACAAAAAAACAGAAGGAAAATAAACGCATAAACGGATTTTTATCGAAGTGTTTGTGTACATCCTACACCTAGACACGTTTCACATTTATACTGGGCGGTAAACTATTAACATTGCATCCAAAAGTTATGTATTCTGTTTTCTTTGTATTCATTGTTAATTTTTTTTGACAAACCACGAGTACAACGCCAATAAGCTCACATTTATAGAAAGTTCAGCAATTTCCCAACGAACGTCAAAAGATAACAGAACTGTATCATATGCATAAACTTTTTGGCAGTTAATGAAGGTGTCATCTGCGTACAACAGAAATTGTAGATTATTTATTTATTTGTCAAACTTAATGGAAGTTCACACAAGAAAACAATATACATAATCATAAAAAGAAACTATGAAAAATACAAGTAAGAGCTAGAATAGAAAGAAGGTGTTCTACCGAGACAGGGAAAACCGACACAGGCAAGTACACCTCCATCACGCAGCCTTTCACCTTTCAAAGGCGTAGGTCCGGAAGATGGTTCGAGCGCTTGTATTGCCACCCTCAGCTAAGAGGAGTGGAGCTACCTGGTTATATCCCTAAGCATACGTGTTACTGGTTCTATCCTGCCATGTTCCATGCGGTGAAAGCTAAGGGAGTATGGTTCAAATGATCTTAGACTTCTACCATAGGTTCTTGGAGCTAGTTGGTTAAGGATTTCAGGGGCGACAACTTGCCCCTGGACGACACCATTTATAAAGGACAAGTTAGCCAGGACTCGGCGTTGCGAGAGGGACTGGAGAGCAAGGAGCTCAAGGCGATCCGTATACGGGGGAAGGTGGATGGGATCGGACCAAGGAAGGTGACGGAGAGCGTAGCGAAGAAAACGCTTCTGGAAGGCTTCAATTCTCGCGATATGGATTTTGAGGTAAGGAGACCAGACTTGGGAAGCGTATTCCAGTATCGGGCGTATAAGGAAGATTAAAAGCTGTTTGTAGACATAAGGGTCCAAGAATTCCCTAGACCAACTGGTAATGAAACCTAACATAACGCCAGGTTTCCGAACAACGTGGTTCAGGTGCTCGTCGAATGAGATTTTAAAATCGAGATGGACTCCCAGGTCCAAAACACAGTTCACAGGCCTGACCGCGGAACCATTGAGGAAGAAAGTAGGACGAATATGATTCTGTTTACGAGAGAAGCAAACGTGTTCACACTTAGAAACATTTTACAAGAGGCTGCTCTTGGAGCACCATAGAGAGAGACGATCAACATCCAACTGAAGCTCTAGAATGTCAGAAGTATGGGTTATGTTTTAAAATATCTTAGTGTCGTCTGCATATGAGAGTACCTTAGAATGCAGAACAACACTAGATAAATCATTAGTAGCAGTAATGAATAGCAAAGCACCAACAAGACTGCCCTGCGGTGAAATTGCATAAAAGCTATGGGAAAGGGAAGATCTAAGACAAACACGGTAGGAACGATTACAGAGATACGAACCGATCCATCTGAGAAAGGAGAGACAAGGCATTCAATCATTTTTAGCTTCAGGACGATAAGACTGTGGGGTATGCTGTCGAAGGCCTTACTCATGTCAGTGAAAATGGCTTCGAGCATTTTGAGCGAAAGAGACAAACTGGACAAGGTTTGTTGTTGTGGACCTACCTTTCAGAAAACCATGCTGTTGAGGAGATATAGTTGATGAAAGGAAAGGATACAGTTTTTTGACAATGATCTTCTCGAAGATTTTTGGAATAGACGAAAGCTTTGCAATGGGCCTGTAGTTCGGGACCTCCTGTTTGGAACCCTTTTTGTGGACTGGGATCAGAAATCCCGTCTTCCAACAGTCAGGGAATATACTAGACCGAATGGATGAGTTAAAAGGACCCGACAACGATCCGGCAAGAAGAGCTGCACACGGTTTTAGTATAACAGGAGGTATTCCGTCAGGGTCAGGCGAGAAGTCGTCATAAAGGGACTGAAGCTCAGCGAAGACATCATCCTCCGATATATGAAGATCATGGAAGGGTGGAAGAAAGGAAGACGGAACATTGTTAAGTGAGGAGAAGTAATTGGTATCTGAAACAAAAGGATCATCTGAAAAGGTAGACGAGAAAAAGTTGGCGAAAAAATTTGCAATAGTTAGGGAGTCATCGCTCGATGAACCTTGGAAGGAAATGGATGGAGGGTAGCAATCCCCTTTACGTTTTCGCTTTGAATTGACAAAGGAGGAAAAGTAGTGCGGGTTGGACATGACGCAATTTTTGACCATGGAGAGATACTTGTTATAGCAGAAGTTGGCAAGGGAGGCAAACTCGTTGTACGAGGCAGTGAATAAGTTGTGATCGAAACGCGAACCTGACCGGAGATATCTGTTCCAGAAGGTGTTACGCCTATTCCGAAAATGTTTGAGTTCTCTAGAGAACCAACAAGGAGATGAGTCAAGAGGGGTGGGAGAGGAAAGTGGGGTCGATGAAACGATAGCGTGACGCAAGGCGTCATAGAGTTTTGAAAAGACTATCCGAGATGAATGAACAAGGATATTAGTTTCACGGAGAGAGATGCTGAGGCTAGTAAGCAACAGATTGAAGTTTGTCTTGCGAAATTGGAACCTGGGGGATAAAGGGGGATAGGAAGAACAAATGTCACTAGGAATAGAAAGACAGATAGTGAGAGGCGGGTGATGAAGATCAACGTTGCAGAGGGCACTAGGACTATGCAAAACCTGCACGTGAAGTAGGTCGTTTGAGAAAACTAGTTCAAGCAACCGCGAGTTCAGGTTTTTAATATGGTTAAGTTGGGAAAGGGGCTAAACGGTAGTGGAATCAATGAACATGACTTTGGCAGGCGAGGAGGGGGTAGACGGAAAGAGGTGGTTGGTATCAGGGTCAGGAGGCCAACGTAGATGAGGGAGGTTGAAGTCACCTAGGAGGATGAGGTGGTCTTTAACAGATAAGGATTTAACCGTGGATTCAAGGGCAGCAGAAAGACCTAGGAACATATCTACACCAGGAGCAGGGGGGCAGTAACACGACATGGCGATAATATTAAAAGAGGGGAGAAGGAGCTTTATGGACAGGAGTTCGAGAAGGTCAACTGGCGGATTAGGATCTAGGGAAGCATTGAAGGAAGAGCGTACGGCAATAAGTACACCGCCGCCCCGCCGATTAGGGTCGCCGGGCAAACGGTTTTTGCGGAAAACAGTGAAATCGTGCCCAAGGATCTCTAGGTCATCGATATGAGAAGACAGCCACGTTTCAGACAGGTAGATAACATTATGCGGGAACGAATGAGAAGAAAGGAGAGTTGAATGAGTTTTGGTTCGGAGACCCCTCACGTTTCGGTAATAGATGGAGACGGGGGAGAGTTTTTTCTCGAGGAGGGAGAGGGAGAGGGAGGCGCGGTAATAGAGGTAGCAGGGCTTGCTCTTGTTGAGCTGATGCAGGGAGGACCTCTGGGCGTTCCTTTTGATAAATACGTCCCTTGGCCAGTTAGATTTGCAAAGGACCATATAGAAAAGGGACGGAGGGACGATGATCTTGAATGAAGAACACCGGCCCCCGAGAGTTTGATCACCTTAACTTTATTAAGTTTAATGCCAACCCCGATAACGTCACCGATATGGTGGATAATATCATCGGGGACGTCGATGGAACAAGATCCGTCACAAATATAGACCGAGCTTTAAGTACAGTTCTCAAACTGCAAACCGGTATACTATCAGACGACGGAGAGGCAAGGAGTAGGGTGGGTGACGAGGTAAGTGAGGCAGACAGGAGGACGGGTGGGAGGACAATGGGGCGATTACATGGGGGTGTGTTTAGTGAGGGTACTGAGTGAACATTGTAAGGGATGGGTGAAATGGTTAATTGCCTTGCGGGATTAGGACTTACCAGATTTATCGAGTTACAGGATCTGGAAGAAGCGAGGGTAGCCACTTGAGGAGCCGTAGCCACGGATGAGAGAGGTGGAAGAGATGAGGGCTCCCTGGAGGAGAATTGCTTAGGAAAAGGAGTTTCAGGATTTGTAGGGGAGGGAAGGGAGAAGGCGGTTGGGAGGGAGGCCTGTGGTAGGGATGGCGAAGATTTCGCAGATCTAGTAACTCTAGTTGATGTGGATACTATATGCCCTACTGGAGGGGGACCCTTGGGTGGCTCAAGGGGGGAAGTAGTAACCGAGCGTGGATCGAAATTTTTAATTGTATCAAATGATTTGAGAAGTGAGGCGTGAAAACAGACCGAATCCGTTAGAGACGAACCCAGATTAGTCAACATCGTTTTGAGTTCTAAGATACACGCAGCCTAGGTGAGAATTGACGTTATTCAGAACAATACAAATAAACTCCCGAGTCCTTAGCAAGAATTTTATCAGTAAGCCCAGCCGTCAGTTTCTTGGTATTGTTCTCTCACTAGGTGAGAATTGACGGCATTCAGAACAATACCAATAAACTCCCGAGTCTTTAGCAAGAATTTTATCAGTAAGCCCACCCGTCAGACTCACACATTTAGGGTGGAAACACTCACCGCATAGGCCATGGCAGGACAGAAGCCGATCGGAACCAGGATCCTTACAAGTGGATGCGGCACAGACCATAGACATTTTTAACGCACTGGTATACGCGTCTCGAGTAGAACTTACAAAGAAGTGTTGCTAGATTAAAGAATAATATTTAAGGAAGGAACAACTTAAGATTAAGAAATATTTTTGTAGTTTAAAAAATAAAGTATCGAAAATTCTGTGAGTAGTAAAATTAAAAATTATAATATATATGAATTGTGGTCTAATCGAAAAATTTAAAAATTAAAGTTAAAAAAATCAGAAAATTAAATGATGTAAACATCAAAATGATCATGAACATGAATGACATGAACATGAACTTAACTACTAGAATTGTAAGTGAAGTTAAAACTATAGAGAATTGTGATATAATGTAACGTATGAACTAAATATAAATTTAATAACTAAGATGTAAAAAGATAGATGAGAAGTTCAAGCCTGGCAATTCCTAGGTGTGCAGCTGTTGTCGTCAGTTCTGTGACGTGATCCAACACTATAAGAACAATTCAAGCCTGGCAAATGCTTGACTCAGCGATGGAATGTAGAAATAACCGATTCTGTGATTGTTTAACCCAGGTCAATTTAACAAACCGAAAACGCTCACTTTGTCACGCAAAAAAATTGAATAAATTGTTTTTTAAACTTGAGAAAAACTTTGCGGTGGATAATATTTGGCATAAAGAAATAATAATAGTGATGGCAATGCAATGACACTTTGGTTTAAATCGTTTTGTAAACTATGCAAATAAGATGAAAACAGTCACTTAAATTTTCAAAACTATGTTTTCCACTTATATAAAGTTTGTGTTAATTAGTTATCCAAAAAATTTCCAATAGATAATAACTCAATGTAACACTAGAATGGGTTGGATTTGCAGATGATATCAATTTACAAGCTTAAACGAACAAAAACAGGAGCGATTCGATAGCCTCGTCCACTGTAAGAGCTTGAGAATGAAACTGGGCCTGGCAAGAGTTTCCAAAACATTTCCTTGAGGAACCCCAATCTTTTTGAGACGTGAAAACGTCTTTCTTCTCGTTGAGTATGTACATTGGCAGCCAGTCTAACATTCTTGTGTTACAAGACACCGTCATTTTGTAATCGATAATAGGTCCTTTTGGGACTCAAAAACGCCCCAAAGTAGAAGGACGACAACACAAAAAACCAATCACAAAAATAATCACCAATATCAATTTTGCCTATTATTGATTACACCAAGAAGCCACAAAAACAAATCACTGTCGATCCCAAGAAAACATTCACCAATAATTATCGATCCCAGTAACTGGCGAATAAGTCAATCAAACAAGTACACAATAAAACAACATCAATGACACGCTGCACAAAAAACTACTCTCACGATCGGCGGAGCAAAACTGGTGACCCAGCAGAATACCTGAATGTCTCCAGCACAACAACTGATAAGACAACGCGAAGAAATGCTTCACCGCGACAGAAGAATGTGAATGAAAATGCTGGAAAAGTTTAATTTCAGGGTCACGTGCAGGTGCATACAACCTGCATATTACGCGAATTTTAAGTTCAGGGTCATCATGAATTCATGAGTGAGTAAATTGAATGAACATGCGGGAAAATTTTGATTTCAGGGTCAAGTGCAGGTGCACACAACGGAAATTAACGAACGGTATGAAAGCACATTAAACTTAAGGAAACGCGCTGTGGAAAAAAGCTGCGACACGGGGTCTTTGAGGGTCATTGCCAGAAACGCTACGACATGTTGGCTTCAGGTTCACCGAGTATTGACCCCTGTAAAGAAAGATTGCTAGGACAGCAAAACTACAGAATAAAAAGACGGCAAAGGGCTCCATCAGGACAGTGAAGATCGAGATCCGGCCCGAGGAATACGTCCAGCTAAGAAGAGCCAGCCAACCATCCGAGAAACTCCTGAAGGAAGACGTGTTTGAAGACTCTCCCGATCCATCGAAGGAAGACGTGTTTGAAGGAACACCCACCAGATTTATGCGAGTGCTCGCGTCCAAAAAAAAAAAAAGGTAACCTGACCTAGTTGTCAGCTACCTATAGACCTGAACGGCCCTAGTAGGCAGCAGGCAATAACATATCCACCCCCTCTCCCACTAGATGACGGAAAAGGCCCCCGTACCCCTCAGAGAGGCCCTCCGAGATCCAGCCGCTGGACCACGCCCCATCACTATTAACGAGTACTGTCAGCGACTCGCGGCCCTTAACAACAAAGTAGAACCAAGTAACCCCAACCCACCGAAGAAGCAACGTTCGGAATCAGAGGCCTATTTCCAGAGATGACTCCAAGAAGCCCAACGAAAACTGGTACTAGCAACCAGGAAGAGCGAGAAGAGGACCGCCAGCCAAGGTATAAACCAGATCAAGATGGAGAGGAGGACCTACCGGCAACTCAGGAAGGCGAAAAACTCAACCAGGAAGTAAGGGACACATGTTGCGCACTACAAATAGTCTTTTGGGAGAAAATTAGTTAAGAATTAAAGGAAAATTTTTGTATGATTAGTGAACTTTGAGAGTGAATAGGTTAAGAACTAAAAGAGAAATTGTGTAATGGACAGAAAATTTCGAAAGTAAAAAGTATTTCGAGAATTTTAAGAAATAAAGGAAAGTTTTGTATGACTAGAGAATTTTGAGAGAGAGCTAATTAAGAAGTAGAAGCGGAATTGTGTAATGGAAAGAGAACTTTAAGAGAAAACTAATTTTTAATGAAAAAGGATAGGTTTGTATAGTCAAATTAACTGAGTAATCGAAAACATTATAGGAAGAATAGGTAATTAAGTTGTAAAAACCAAAAGAAGGGAAATAGTATTTGCAAGAATTTGAAAGAGATGTAAAGTAGGTAAATAAGCATAGCCATAAGTTCATGGAAGAATTTAAAATAAATAGATCCCCGGCAAACACAAGAGAAGTGTATTTAATCCCTTGGAAAAGAATCCAAAAGTCCATTTGTTTTGAGTTCGGAACAACTCCGGAATACTAAATTGTACTTTTAGTTCTCAGTTCCACGTTTGTTTTCAACTTTGGTGTACTACCAAACTGTTCCATTCTATAATGAGAAAGTATTAGAGTTTGACGATTTTGTTCTCACTTAACCCTGAGGCGTTAGTTACAACGGAACAGAGTGGGACGCCAGAAGTGTGAAATTGTACTTTTAGTTCAAAGTTCTACACAGTTTTGAACTCAAAACAAACGGACCTAATAACTACGAGACTAACAATGCGATAACAAGGGTTGAGGTCACAGTGGATGGAACATATTTGTACGTATTTATTTTGCGGCGTTGTTTTTTTTGCCAATGACGTCATCGGGCTAGTGTAAGCGCCTACGCTCGATTGTTGTTGTTAGTGCTTAGCAAGGACGTTGGTTCTGGTATTATTGTAGAAAGCATGAAAAGAGCTACCTTAACGTGAAGTTAACCAATACAAATATTCTGCGAAATATAAGCAAAAATCGGTATTAAATTGATATTGAAAAACAAATTAGAGATATCGTCGCATAGGAGTCGCAAATATGCGCGGATTAAAATAACACATATATCAGACAAAGCTTGCGTCAAAACGAATTTAAAAAAAGTAAAATGTCCAGTGCCGTGTAAACGTCAGAGCTACGGAAGCATCAAACGAGAAATTAAAAAAGGTGTAAAAAATAAACTTGTGATTTATCTTTTCTGTCATAACCACACCACCACTCTACATAACCATTGTAAAAGAGACATTGATTTAAGTACATACTAATAAGAAACACTTATTGTAATTTTATCCAGAAGTTTTCACGGAAAATATGACCACACCACTACTCTACATAACCATTGTATAAGAGACATTGATTTAAGTACATACTTATAGGAAACACTGATTGTAATTTTATCCCGAAGTTTTCATGGAAAATGTACGGCTTGACAGGGCCTTTCGGTTTTTTTTAAGTTCATTCTAAGAGTCGCTATTTTTAACCAGTTGTTCTATATCCCCTAATAAGTCGACTCCTAATAATTTTTCAACGGAAACTAAAAAACTAAAACTAACAAATGAAAACTCTTATTCCTTAATATTTTAATAATATTTCATGTTTTACCGTATCGCTTACTTTGGTGAGATCAATCAAAGTTGCAATTGCAGCTTTATTTTCATTAAAACTTTCGTAAACTGTCCTACATATGGGTGATGCATCGCTCCTTCTCGATGCACCTCAAGTAAATGTTGAACAGATTTAACTTTGCTCGTCCTCACTTGGGAAAGAAATCTTGTTTTCGAATCGAAAAATAACTTCTTGAAAAATCAAATAAATGGACTTGTGATTTATATTTTCTGTCATCGTACCACTCTATATAACCATTGTATAAGAGACATTGATTTAAGTACATACTAATAAAAAACACTTATTTTATACGAATACCCTGGGCACCCTGGAATTCTCGGGGCCACTTTTCACCCGTTTGAAGATTATCAGCTCTTTGTAAGTCGATGAAGGGTTGTGAGTTATAGTTTCAGCAGCATTACGTGGCTGATGCTTAAGTCCTCGGGAACTAACAGCAAAAGTTTTTTTTGGGCTGACCTCTTCTGCAGGTCTTAGTGAATAGGTTATAGATAAGTGATGATTCATGTGTGATTAGGTATAGTATACAGTGTTGCCAGACGGAATCTGGCAAAAACAGTAGAAAATTGTCAAATTAATCAGTAGAACAGAGAAAAAAACAGTAGAATTTATCAAGTACTTCTTCATGACATTGAATTAACGGAAAAACGTTAATTAAGAATCGTTTCATGCATTACAGTATAAACAGAATGGTACAAGATCAGAATTAGGTTTATTAAATTTCAAATAGGAACAAAACTGGAATTGGAAAATTTTGAAATTCATTTTGCGGGAAAAGAAAATAAATCAAACCACAAACGATTCATAACTTGAATAACTCACATAGTATCCACCTCTCGTGAACATTCAGTGAACGCTATTTTATTACAGACAATCATTTTACATCGTTTTTCCACACTAAGGGTATTCATTTCACTTCGTCAACTCTTCGTATTTGTCGTAAACGTCGTATTTCGTAAAGTTTACGAAATTTCGTATTTCTCCCCATACAAAAAAGAATACGAAATTTCGTAAACTTTACGACGGTAAAAAGTGTCGTATTTGGCGTATTTTTGTATGTCGTATTTCGTATATGCTGTCAGATGTCAGTTTGTGAATAGATTCTTATTTATATTTAAATAAATTTTTGTAGTAATTATATTAATTATATTAAAAATACATAATTAAAAATTATAAGTTAAAACTATATGATTTTACTTATTTGATCCAAAATTAATAGCTCGCAAACAGCTGTAGGAACAGCTGTTGTTGTGTAGGAATTTTAAAATTTTCTGCATTTCAATGGTTTTGGGCATTGTGCTAATTCAAAAAAGTTAATAAAATAAAACATTTTAATTTTGAAATGACCAATACCATAAAATATGACAGATATTTACAAAGTTTACGAAGAAAACAGTTTGGGGTGTTCACATCAATTGTGTTTACGACATTTACGATTTACGTCGTTTACGAACTTACGAAGTGAAATGAATACCCTTACTATGGAGGGCTTGCTTCTTGTTGGCATATGGTTTAAATACTAAATAATTGACAACTTGAACCAAAAACATTTAAGATTTAACAATTTTTGGTGGCAAGTGTAAAAGCAGGTAGATTGTTTAATCTGGCGGCGTAAAATCAGTAGATCGGTAGAATTGTGGAAAATCAGGTAGATCTACTGATAAATCAGTAGATCTGGCATCACTGATAGTATATGAGACACGGCCTCATGATGGAGCAGGAAAGAAAAATAAGATGGGTGTTTTAATTTTAATTTTATTGTTGTTAAGTTCTATACAAAACAATAACCAAAAAGAAATAGTTTAGTCAAGTACATAAAGCTTAAATATTAATATTTCTAACATTTTTCGATGCAAAATCGTTCACAACATCTTGAAAGTTGTCCTTTTCCAATACATCATTTTCTATCGCCAATATTGATAATGAATTTAAACGGTTCTGGGGCATTGACGAACGAAGACAATTTTTTATTAGTTTTAATTTTGAAAAGTTACGTTCACCCGTTGCGTTTGATATCATCAGACTTCTGTACATTTGCAATGGTATCGTTACATTCGTGAATGTTGATTGTACCATATGATCAAAAATTAATTTAATCGATTCTTCGGCAGGTACGATTTTATCTTTTCCCGCAATCTCCGCATTCTTTTATTGTAAGATGAAGAACTTGAACTGCACCATCTCGTTTTTAAACTCGGGCTAAATGTCCTTGAAATAATGTTCACAAAATTTTGTACAAGCCTCTTTAATTTCATCGTCTTTTCCATGAAATCTGTTAGAAATCCAAACAGAGAATTAATTTCCCGATGAGCTTCTTGTCGCCGCGACAATTCTGCAATTCTGCAAAACTCACAAATCGCAATTACAGATCAAGCATTTCAAAACATTTGTTTTTCATACAATACGTAAAGCATCCATATTACTAGTTCTAATACTCGATACTATTATCGATGGTTCTGTTCTGTAAGTATGAAGTATAAAAACAATAATACTACTGTGGGCTTCAATGCCAAACTCCAATAACTTTGCAACTAATCAATTAAAACACAATTTTTTCTTAATATAAAATACTTAATTTAACAATTTCAAAACAATAATAATTAATTAATAGTTCTAGTCATTTATTTATGCATTACACACAAAATAATGATTGACTAAAAGCTCAAGTTAATCTTTATCAATTCAAAATCAAAGAAATTATTATTAATATAAAACGTCTGCCATTTAGTTTGACTCAATTATAACAAACTTTATAAAAAAACGGTAAATATAAATTTCAAACAATTGGCTACTGAGTCCAATAAAAAATACAACTCAAACAAGTAAAACTCAGTAGAATTATTTATTTATTATTATTAATTAAAAAATATTATAATAAATTATTTATAAAAGCTGGCTCATTGAACTAGGTATGATGTTGGCCACAGTACCCCCTTGCCCGTCCAAAATCGTTACATTCTTGCCAGTCCCTTGCCAGTCCAAAAGACGAATATTCAGGATGATAATGTTACTTTCTTTCTAAAAGTAAGTTCTGTTGTGTGTTATTTAAAATATATGCAGGTGTAAGTCGATCTATCGAAATTATATTAGTCTTTCCATTAACGTTTGTTTCAAAAGTTTTTTTATTCTTTTTCAAAACTGCGAAAGGTAGATGGTACGCTGGTTGAACTGTTTTGGTATTTGAATAAACCTGATAAAAACGTGCGAACTATTTTTCAGTCTTTTAAAAATGAAAGGTTTGCTAGTTCTGTGACATTTTGGTGTTACTGGTCGTAGAGAATGGAAATGCTGAATTAAATTCGTTACGAAATTTTCTTGATTATCTTCGAAAATAGTTGTTTCTGTCAGAAATTGTCCAGGAAGCCTAATAGGTTCTCCGTATAAGAGTTCAACAGGAGTTGTTTTTAAATCTTCTTTAACAGATGCTCTTATTCCAAGTTAAATTGATGGTAGAATCTGAGCCCAAGTTGTTATGTTGTAGCATTTAATTGCATCTTTGAGTTGTTGGTTAAACTGTTGAACCATCCCATTTGACTGGGGATGATATGAAGTTGTTTTAAAATGAGTTTTCCCAGTCAATTCATTAAGTGATTGAAATAAAAGAGTTTCGAATTGTCGTCCTTTATCTGTTGTAACATGCAGCGGTGTTCCAAATCTACAAATCCATTCAGAGTAAAAAGCTTCTGCAATGCTATCAGCATCCTGATTTTCTAAAGGAAATACCTCTGGCCATCTTGTAAACCTGTCAATGCAAAAAAGACAATACCTTTTGATGTTTGAAGGAGGTGGCACAATTATGTCTAAATGTACATGTTGAAATCGGGAGCTGGGTAGCACAAAGGTTCAAGTCGGAGAGTGTACATGTCGAAATATTTATGATTTTTGACACAAAAGACGTTGTTTAGTTAATTCTCGGCAATTCTTTTTAATCGATGGCCAAACAAAACGTTCAGTAACTAGTTTTGTTATTGTTTTAACTCCTGGATGAGATAGTCCACGAATAGAATTAAAAAAACTGAAAGGTTCAGTCAAGGTCTGCGTGTTATTCATTTCGGCCTTTATTTACGATTTATATGAGCCGATATTTTTAACATTTTCTTTCAATTTTCAATCTAATATAAATTTTTACTTATACTTCAAGGAATATTTTTATTGTTTCACTTAAGGTCCTGGTTGTCCTTCTCATACTCCTTACAATGACACCCGAACGAATGACCTACATGATCGCGTTCGCACGCTACACTGATTAATAATTTTACGCAACGCTTAATAACAACAATCATGCGTAAGTGAACTAGTCCGCACGATAAACTCGTACAGAAATTCTCTATTCATTGTAACCTCAACAGTTGTTGTCGCATTAAGAGCCTCGTAGCTATTGGCGATTGAAATCTGACGGTATATTGTACCGCAAGAAAGTTCGACTGGCTATCAGTGTACTTAACGAGCGAAAATAAGTTTTAACGTCAAAACGTTTGAGACGTTTATTTCTTCTTCGATGCCGCCGTAGCTCTCACATTTGCTCGGCACTGATCATTTTTGACTTTTAATATTCCGTTTGATGCGGATTTTCTCCGATTTGAGTTTTTTACAATTCGATGCATATTTATGCCTCATATGGACCATATCTTCCATATTTTATCGTTTTTCAAATTCATGTCGATTTTTGCTTATATTTCGTAGTATACTTTTATTTTTTCACTTTAGGTTCTGGTAGCTCTTTTCATGCTTTTTATTGTGATACTCCATCCTAGCTCAACATCCTAGCTTAAAGCGTTCTCACGCTACACTCATATATATCCTCACACAACGCTTAAGAACAACAATCACGCGAGGGCGCTTGCACTAGCCCGATGACGTCATGAGAGAAACAAGCGCCAGACAATAAACACGTACAAATATGTTCTATCCACTGTGATCTCAACCGTTGTTATCGCATTAGTCTCGTAGTTATTAGCGATTGAAAAATGACGGTGCTTTGTAACACAAGAATGTTAGACTGGTTACCAATGTACTCAACGCAGGGTTGGCAGATGCAGACGTCTTAATAATCGTACAAGAGCTGCCAAATTATTGTACAAACTGAAAAATTATTGTTCGTTTTTAAAAACCCAATTTTTGTAAAAGATTTTGCAGAACTGTGCTCCAAGAATCTATAAAACAACTTGAGACATGATAAACTTTGTAAAATTTATGTTTATTTTCAATTTATTATTTATTTCTGTGTTTCTACAGGATTTTCGCTTACCGTTACACTTTTCCAACAAATGCTAGAGGTTTGTGCTTTTCAAATATTACAAAATTATAACATCAAATTGCTAAAAATATGAATAACCACTAGAAAAAATAAAATTAACAATACGAAGGAAACGCATGAATTGAAATTTTTGGTTTATATTTATTTCATTAAACTTATAACTTACACTCTGTTTTTAATCTAAGTGAAGTTCAAATATAAGTTTTGCTCATATTAATGTACATATAAATTTAAAGACATAATTAAATTATTAAAAATAATTCGGCATGTAAATGTCTACCTCTTCTTCAATTTCTTCACTTGGACCTTTCTTTCTGCGTTGCAGCAAGCACATTTTTGACTACCGCCTTTAATTTAGTGGATTTTAATTTGAAATTTCTATCAATTTCTGAGTCCGAAAAACAATCCTTAAATAAATCGCACAAATGGTTCATGGTGTCAAAGGAAATGTTATGCTTCACCATGAAGCCGCACATTTGAATTTCAGCTCTTTTCACCGATTTAGCCAAATTGCTTTGCTCACTATGAGCTGGAGTAAGAAACTTCTCCAAACCTTTCTGTGACGTAGATGGCTTATGTGCTATATGAGCATTCGATTTGGAATGATTCCTAATAACATTAATGTTTGGAGTGAACGATGCGTTACAAAGTCTACATTTAGCTTTGTGAACATCAAGGGGATCGGCCAGTAACCATTTACTCAAATCGGCCTCATTTCGCCACGTATCTCTGAATTTTTGCTGTCGACGAGTACTAATGGTCTTCCGTTTTTTTTTCAGGTGTATTCGTAGACCTAGTTTCGTCACTTGATGACATTTTTCTTTATTTATTAATTAAAGTAGGTACTGAAAACTCCTCACTATTCACTTACCACACAAAGCAATTTCCAAAAGTTAGTGTTTCTTCAAAGTTTTCACACTTTTTCCTCAAAGATTTTACACTGTAGCGATTTACTCAGCAACCGATAAAAAATTTCACAAAAATCGCCACTAAACAACGAAATTTTGATAAATCCAAAATGGAGGAACCCAAAATACAAAGAACGTAAACAGAAAGGAATATTAACACAATATAAAACTCATACATATTCACATCTAATCCACATACACTACTTGTAGTTACGTACTAGATTCAGTGTAGGGGAAGACACATAATGCAGTACTAAAAAGGCTTTTTCAGGGTTGTGAAAAACGAAAGTAAAAAACCGCGAAAGGAAAAAAATGTTCGTTCAGTTCAAATTATTGTACATATGCGTACAATAATGGAAACGTTATTGTACATTGTACAAAAGTCGGAATTATTGTACGCGTACAATAATTATGGTACATATGCCAACCCTGACTCAACGAGAAGAAAGACGTTTTCACGTCAAAACCATTTCTCTGAAAGGTTTTGTTATAAAGGGTCTTATTACAGATGTTGTGGTGTCATAATAAATATTTCCTTGAAAACTTGATAATTTGAATTGTTTCAAAACAAGGGAACTTGAATTTGATTGTAGTAAATGATCTTGTTCCTCATCTTCTTCTTGAGATTTAGAGAGAGCTGAATAGTTTAAAGTTTTGGTAACAGATTCCGTTCTTGACAATGAATCAGCGACAAAGTTTTTCTTTCCGGAAATGTACAGAATATCAGTGGAAAATCTATACTAATATTATAAAGAGACAGAGTTTGTTTGTTTGTTTGAACGCGATGATCTCAGGAATTACTAATCCGATTTGAATTTTTTTTTTTATTAGATAGTCTATTATTTTAGGAAGACTATAGGCTATATATAATAGTGGTGCTCCCCAAAGTAGCAAAGTAGTAAAGATATAAGTGCAAAAATCGAAGATTCTTAAATTATTGCAAAACTGATGTGCAACTCAGACGTGCGTCGGCTTTTTATCTGCAGTCATGCGTCAACGCATCATTTTTGTTTCCTCTCAGAGCTAAGGCAATTCGTTCATATGATTGCCGATTACTCTCTGTCTTCAGCACGATTGCGAGCGACGCTGCAATTCGTTATCAACCCACACTGATGCGTAGTACGTATGTTTGATGCGTTCAAACTTGAGAGACAGAGAGTAATTGGGAATATGTACGAATTACCACAGTTTACATTAGAAATAAACATGTTGCGCTGACGCATGACTGCAGCAACAATAATTTGGCGCTGACGCATGACTAGAGCAACAAAATGTTGCGCTGACACACATCAGCGTTGCAATAATTCAACAAAGTGTCTGGATACATATTCGATATGATTCGTTACTTTTATTCAATTATGTATTCCTGCATGAAAATTTTTTGCGTATTAGGGAACCGTTGCTTTTCTATTTTGCAAATCCGAACAAAAGCTCTCTCTCAAGAATTCTCTATGATTTGACACTCTGTATTTCCGTAGAGTCGGTTTAAATTGTTTTCTACAAATCTTACTCGTGTTATTAAATAAAATTTTGGTTCATTAAACCCGTAGCAGATAGATTTGTTCAAATTGGTGGAAAATGGTAAAAATTTTTTTGAATTTCAGATTGTAGGACATCATAGTTTCCGAGAATCCCAAGTTGACCGATTTTCTTCCGGTTTGAAGGGTTCTTTTCCGGTAAAAATTTGAATTTTTAACGGTTTTTTGCCCGTAGCGGCTAAACGAAGCGTCCTACGGGATGCATATGTATGACCAATCCCCACTGTTTTGACATTTCCTACCTTCCTTTGATACATCATTTTTCTCTAAATTGAGGTTTTAAAGGTGTGCATTCCAAAGATCGGAAAATTGATAAAATTCAGATTTTGAATTTTTAACGATTTTATGTTCCTAGCGGCTAAACGAAGCGTCCTACGGAGTTCATACGTATGACCGACCCCCATTTTTTTTAAATTTCCTAACTTTGAATCCCAAGTTGACCAATTTTCTTCCGGTTTGAAGGGTTCTTTTCCCGTAAAAATTTGAATTTTTAACGGTTTTTTGCCCGTAGCGGCTAAACGAAGCGTCCTACGGGATGCATATGTATGGCCAACCCCCACTGTTTTGACATTTCCTACCTTCCTTTGATACATCATTTTTCTCTAAATTGAGGTTTTAAAGGTGTGCATTCAAAAGATCGGAAAATTGATAAAATTCAGATTTTGAATTTTTAACGATTTTTCGTTCCTCGCGGCTAAACGAAGCGTCCTACGGAGTTCATACGTATGACCGACCCCCATTTTTTTTAAATTTCCTAACTTTGAATCCCAAGTTGACCAATTTTGTTCCGGTTTGAAAGGTTCCTTTCCCGTAAAAATTTGAATTTTTAACGGTTTTTTGCCCGTAGCGGCTAAGCGAAGCGTCCTACGGGATGCATATGTATGACCAACCCCCACTGTTTTGACATTTCCTACCTTCCTTTGATACATCATTTTTCTCTAAATTGAGGTTTTAAAGGTATGCATTCAAAAGATCGGAAAATTGATAAAATTCAGATTTTGAATTTTTAACCATTTTTTGTTCCTAGCGGTTAAACGAAGCGTCCTATGGAGTTCATACGTTTGACCGACCCCCATTTTTTTTAAATTTTCTAAATTTTGCAATACATCTTTTTTCTCTGAATTGAGTTTTTAAAAATGTGTCGGAACGAAAGTTATGATATATGATAAAATTCAGATTAAAATTTGTAAACGCACAATCTCGCGTTTTTCGGAAAAATTTTGTAATTTTTCATATATTGGAAACTCAACTTGTATATTTTTTCTTTACATCAATAGAAAATACTATCACACAGAAAACAGAAATTTTTGAGTGAATTTTACGCTCCAATGGTACACATTTTTGTTTGTGTTTGTTTTGTGCAAATTTCAGAACATCAAAATTTTGTGCATTGTGTGTACATGTACACTGTGTTCCATCCGCGAAATTTTGTTTCAGCCCCCTTTCCTATTATTGTGATCACTCATTCCCTATTTGACAATCAAACATCAACATCAATTCGCGCACTGTCTGTTCTTTAAACGTTAAAGACGGTCAAAGGCGCATACGGCCTATGGATCTTTTGTCTGCTGTTACGTGTGTGATGTCAGAAAAAAATGGGTAGAGAGTCACATGGGATCGCGACATCTGGTAAATTATTTTGTCTGTGATTAAACCTTTACTTTTTTTGTAAGTAGAAGAAAGCAATATTTTTCAACAAATTCGCCGAAAATAAATTTACACGGCTAACGTGGGCGTATTGTTGATGTGGCCGATCGGATCGGATTAACCTCTGAAATTTACATTCGGTACTAAGCGAGGTTTAAGTAAAAAGTTAACCAGTTGTGTTTGAGTTTCAACCGGCAATCTATAAATCCTTATTTGTTTCATTGTTGTCACCGAACATAGGATAAATTTCGATTTCTTATAACTACTATATTTCAATGTTTTTGTAACTTTAAAATTAATAGGTGCTGTAAGGTTTAGTAATAATTACAAAATTGGCTCTTTTTGAAAGAGGGCTTGAATAGTTGTTTTAAGTTTAGTTCTCATTTTCTTATTAAGCACTATTCATACTTTCAATTTATTATCCATTTTTCGGCGAAAATTTGTAGCCAAAGGTGAATAAAAACATTGTTGAAAAAGTCAAAGACTTTTTGGGAGTTTTAACTGCTAAGAATTAAAAATCTATCGCTAAAGAAAAACAAAACATATAAAGTATCAACATATACAGCATACAAAAAATATGCAGTATTACGTAATGCCCAGCAAAGCGGACGGGTACAGCTAGTTGACTTATAAAATCCAATTGTCTGGTTTGTCGGAAAAAACGCAAAAGTTAAAGGTTTATGATCCGTAAAAATGGTGAAGTCTTGAGCCTCGAGCATTTATTGGAAATTTGTAATTGCTCGATAAATAGCCAATAATTCACGGTTAAAAGCACTATACTTCCGTTCTGTGTCATTCAACTTTTTCGAAAAAAATCCTAAGGGTTGCCAATTTTCATTTATCCATTGTTGGATGACTGCTCCTATTGAGGTATTTGATGCATCGCAAAAGATTGATCTTCTAGCAGTGCTTGAAGGATGGGCCTGTAGTGTGGCTTGTGCTAATTTGTTCTTGATCTTTATGAAATCTTCTTTAGCTATTTCTTTCCAGACAATTGTATCCTTTCCTTTTAGACTTCTCTCTAACAGTTCATTAAGTGAACTTTGAACATGTGCATGAGTAATGTATTTCCTATAGAAATTTACAATTTCAAGGAATCTTCTTAACTCTTCGGCTGTAGAAGGAGTAGGGTATTTCAAAATGAACTTAATTAACTCTTTTTTTTTTAACGGAGAAATTCCAATTTTAGAAATTCGGAATCCAAGGAATGGAAGTTCAGTTCCCTCCAATATTGTCTTGGATAAATTGATTACTACTCCAAATTTTTTAAACCATTCAAAAACTGAATATTTGAGAAATGTTCTTCAGGACTGGATGATGCAATCAGGATACCGCCCAGGTATGCAAAATAGAAGTCCAATCCTCTTAAAACTTCATCAATAAATCTCTGAAAAGTTGGTGCTGCATTTCGAAGACCAAAACTCATGAATGGAAACTCGAAAACTCTAAAAGGTGTTGCAATAGCAGTCTTGCTTATGTGTTCTTCTTCTACATGTATTTGATGATATGCCTTTGTTAAGTCCATTTTTGCAAAAATAGATTTATTGGATAAATTGTGAGTGAAGTCACGAAGATGTTTAATGGGATATCGGTCTGGAATTGTTGTTGCGTTTAGAGCACACGGTCGCCAGTCATCATCGTTCTTGAGAACTAGAAGTAATGGCGAAGTCCAACTTGAAGAGGATGGTCTAGTAACACCCAGTTGCATCATGGTTTCTAATTGTTTATAAGCAATAGAGAATTTTTCAGGCAGAAGTTTTCTAGGTTGATAAGTTACAGGTGGTCCAGGTGCCGTTTGGGTGAAATGCTTACTATTATGTTTCACCGATGAAGCTCTTCCTTCAGGTCTGGTAATTTCTGGATAATTCGAAAGCAGGTTGTAATAGGGAGATGATTTCGGTAGGGTAATTAATTTAATGGTAGATCCAGTGTAGTTGGTATGTTTCCCAACAGTTTTCAAATTAGTTTTAGTATCAATTAGTTGTTTATTTTTCAAATCAATCAATAGTCCATAATGTGCAAGGAAATCTGCTCCGATAATTGGTTTAGGAATATCGGCAATAACAAAATTCCAAGGAATGTCCCTTTTTAAACCCAAGTTTAGAGTTAGAGAATTAAAACCATAAGCATTGATGAAGGTGCCGTTAGCTGCAGTCAAACTGAAAGTAGTTTGTTTGAGAGGTCCTCGGATATGTTTGCGAGGAAAGACGGTTATATCTGCTCTAGTATCGATTAAAAATTCCTTACTAGAATTTCTATCTTTAAAGAAAAGACGACGCATTTTGCAGAAGTTGTCAATGGTCGTCGAAGTTGACAACAATCTTAGTTTTCTTTGTTTCCATTAAAATTGCATGGGTCTTTACATTTTGTAGCATTATTTCCTTCAAATATTTGTTTATTTTTAGGTTCTTGAAGTCTTGATGTATAGCACTGATTTGTAGATTTAATTGTGCTAATTTCAAAGTCATATGATTCTCATTATCTTGCGTATTTGTAGCAGTATTTAGTTGATGAATTTGAGTTGGTTGCAGCTTGGTTGAATCAAAAATAGAATCTGCAAAATCTGCTACAGGATTCCAATCCAAATTCTTATGTGCAGCAAGGATACCTTGAACTAAAGTTGGAAGACGAGACATCTACAAAGTCTTGATAAGATCTTCAGTTATAGAGGATCCACCTAGATTTCTTAACCTTCTCATAAATTGAGAAGGAAGTTGTATTTGCTAATTGTGGATTGGCTTCAGTCATATTTAAAATTTTGAGAAAATAGCATAATTTCAATCAAATCGATAATAGTTAATAAATATACAGGTCTATGTTATTCAAAAAATCCTGGTGAAACAAATTTGTCAACCAGATAAATGAGTTCAAACTCACTCAACAATTTTTAGAGAATATTTTCCCGGTTGCATCTTCTGAAAGTCAGCTTGCATCTTCCTTAGGATTCTAATTTTTTACAATAACATTTACTTAATTTGAAATAGTGATTATCACTAGGTAATATATTTGTTTATTTAATTTTCATTGCTGATTAAATTATTGAAGTGTTGTATAATTATTTTCATTGAGTAATCGTAATTTTTGTCACTTATGTCATATTTTGTTCACATATTGTGTCAATTATTAATTTCCCGGTTATAAATATTGTTGGTTAATTCTACTAAATGTATGTTCGTATTGTATGCATTTTCAATTATGAGCTTATCACTTCACTTATTAATTCATGTTTCATATATTTTTATCACAGAAAGTCATAAATTAATGACAATAATGAAAATAATTATTTAAATAAAAAAATTTTGTTAATATACAACGTTTTTAAAACGGACTAAAAAGGATAAAATAATTTATCCTATCCCAATAGCGATTTGCAACACCATACAGATCCCTTACTCCATACAGATTGTCCTGGAAATTTGTGATTGTGAATTTTTAATAACTATGAAAATACTTGTAAGTTTCAAAACGAAAAACGTGGGGCGCATATAACTCATTGGCAGCTACTCCTTACACTTATTACCTTTATCTATTGGATGCGCCCCACGTTTTTCGTTTTAAATCTTACAAGTATTTTCATAGTTATTAAAAATTCACAATCACAAATTTCCAGGACAATCTGTATGGAGTAAGGAATCTGTATGGTGTTGCAAATCGCTATTGGGATAGGATAAATTATTTTATACTTTTTAGTCCGTTTTAAAAACGTTGTATATTAAAAAAAATTTTTTTATTTAAATAATTATTTTCTGTTTTTTAGTCTTGTAAGTGTGAAATTTTCCAATTGACTTCAAACAGCCTGTTTTTTAACTTTCTTTTTTATGATTTAAAAATTTTTAAGTTTCTTTTTTTACAACTTGAAAATTTTTTTTCCGTATTAAAACAAATTAATTATAATTAAAATATGGTGCTATAACTCCAAGTGTTCGCATTCTTTCCATCTCTTTCATTGCATCTTCATTGCATGGTGCCTTGTCAGTAAGCTTTGATCAATCGAGCTCCTCTATTCTTAAGCCCTTCAATGATCTGACACGACTCAATGCGACATATGCCTGTCCTTTGGCAAATAGTGCAGATCCGAGGTATACAACAGCATGGTCCACTGTGCATCCTTGCATTTTATGGACTGTGCAGGCCCAGCAGAGTATTAATGGGAGCTGTGTTCGCTCGATTGTTCCATAGTTTCGGAGTGCCTGAAACTGTACTGATTTCGGCTTGACTAAATGAATTCCATCTCTGCCAAAGTCGATACGAACCGATGGAATTTCAGTAGCATACATCTGATCGCGACGGAATAAGGGCCAAACAATTTCAGTGATAGTGCCCATTGCACCATTGACAAGTCCTCGCTCTACGTTAATATTTGAGCGAAGCATCACTCTCGCTCCTTTGAATATTTCCAACACTTTTTGTAAGCCTACAGTCTTGTTTATATCCCCTGACACAATATTATCCATGTTAACGTTGTCGGTGTTACTTGTCGCATTCACTAGCACATCCTGAGACCGAATTCTGAAAATTCTAACTCCTTGGGGTCGATAGTGTTCAAGGACAGCTGTGTTGTGTGCATCAACTTGTGCACGAGTTGGATATATGCGAATTGCTCTATCCAAATCAAAATCTCCAGATGCCTCTGTCAACACTTTTGACATCAAAAGAGAAAAATGTGGGGCCTTCAACCCACCAACGCGTAGAGCATTCAAAAGATCGACGAATGCTGTGTCGCCATGTTGTCGCATGTTTTCCGTTAACTCCACAAGAATTAGAAGTCTCCACAAATGAGTTGCCGGAATGAATTTAGCAGGCTGGTGGAATACTTGGGATCCTCGGATAGGTGGCAACTGAAATAAATCTCCAAAAACCATAATATTGATGTCACCGAACGGTTCATTTTCCTTCTTTTTCAATTGGCGCAATCTAGAATCAATCATGCACATCATTTCGTATGGAACCATGGAAATCTCATCGATGAACAGGAATTCGACGTCCTTCCACTGATTTCGCATGACTTTCAAATAGTTACCTGTGAGTGGTACCAAATTTCCTGCAATTTTCCCATCTTTCTCAACTGGTAATTTGAACAATGTATGCAGCGTTGTTCCACCAACAAGTCGTGCAGCTACACCGGTCAATGCGCAAACTTTAACTGCTTTCTTACCATAGCAGCGATTGACCTGTTCTTTTAGTGCATTGAAAGTGAATCATTTGCCAACTCCAGCACCTCCGGTGACAAACATTCTGATGCGTCTCGGAGTTCCGTTCATTTGTTCGTGGACACTGCGAGTAATGGTGTTTAATAGTTGTCGCTGTCGTAAATTCATTGCTCCACATACATTTTGGAACTGTTCGTTTGTCATCGCCTGTTCGGTAAATTCATTTCCATGTTCTGCCGCAACTATTTGTTCTGGGTTTTCAGGAAGACTGAAAGCATGTGCCTGATTGAATGCAGTTTCAAGTTGTCTGTCTCTTGCACGATGTATTTCGAGGTATGCATTTTTTTGCCTCAATTAATCTTTTCGAGCAAGAAAAGCCTCCCGTGCATTGTTATGCTCATCACTCAATTCGTCTTCCGAGTAAAATGGTATATATTGTACGAGTAAGCTATAGAAATAATTTTCCGGATCAGTCTGGATTTGAAAGAATGGCACCCGTTCAACAGCTTGAACATTTCTAATTACCATTTTAGTGTTGTTTGCCAGCTTGATGAGTCTTCGTCTTGTTGGTTGCTCTTCTTTTTCTGCATCAATGCTTTCTTCACTATTTCCCGCTTTCTTTGTATAAAATGGCTCAAAATTCATCGCAAATTCAAATAAGCACATGCTTAGGAAATCATAACCTTGCTCTTGTTGCCTTGGTCTATTTGCGTATCGTTCAAATATGTTTAAGCAAAATCCAACTGCTTTATTGTCGTCAAATTTCAGCACTCGATATCGTTGGTCGGGCTTTCTTGTATTTAAGAATACTGACTTTCTTGAACTTGAAATGGCTCTTGCCTCCGCATGTCGTTTCGCGTCACTGGCAAGTCGAGAAGAATATGTGTCCATCGTTTCGATCGATCTCGTTTGAGCCATTCGTTCCTTGGCATTTGCACGATCGACACAGCGCTGTTTTGCGGGAACTTCTTCAGCTTCACTACGCCGTTTGGCTAATCTTGCAGACTTACATGCTTCTGATTCCTGTTGAAGCTGCTCTTGTCGTTTTTGCTTCTTCTTCTCTAGGCGTCGCTTACGTTGGGTGGCTGTCTCCTTGACCATCGTAGAAATTGTCACAATATGTATGGGGTTAAGAACCTAAACTTTTGAACTTTAATATATTCTGGTTGTATAAAGCAACGTTGTTAAGCCATTTATCTAACAACAGTGACAGTTCATTAACTGCGTTGCACGCTAAAGACCCCGACTGTTCATGATTCAAACTCAAAGAATCTTTTGAATATGTCTGTGCTCTACGCGGCCTAGGCATAAATTATGGAAAAAACTGGCAGTACCCAGCCATGCATACTTAAACCATTTAATAGTCTCAATACTTTAAGGCTCAAACACATAAACACTTTGGACACTTCAAAATCAAAACACTCTTTGAACTCTTCAAGGTCCAACCCGGAATGAGGATTCTAGTTCCAGCCTGGGTTACCTAAATGAATCACTCAAGCAGACGGCCCATGTCAGAGCCTTAATAGATCTTGCCTCCATTTGTTGTTGGCCGAATTAGTGCCACAGAGTCTTTAGCGTGCTCGTCATTTGTGCCAAAGCACTGAGGAACATACCAATACTCAAGTGGATTGCTAGCAGCGTAATCCTTTTGTTATGACCTAAGACCTATCTAGCACCAATTAATCAATTAAATATTAGCAAAAAAAACAGCAATGGAAAATTACACAAATTTATTCAAAGAAAGTCTAATTAGACAACAAAGTCGGAATTTCCAAAACCAAACTGAAAGCAGAATGAACAATTTAAAAAAATCATAGCAGTCCTACTTCAAGCGCCTTCTACGATACCTTTTTCCTTGAAGATAAATGAACCACGCATGTGCCTTGCCAAGCATTGCTGGTGCTGAGCACGCTAAGATTGGAAAGAATATGACCATTCTGCCACCGTTCGTTCACACCGAACATCTTCAAAGTGGGTCTGCTTTTACAGGTAATGGATACAATTTTAATATACGCCCCTTAAATGTAGATACAGCTATTTTCACCGTAACGACGCTTGTCAATCCATCAGGTTCTGTATGAAGATCAACTACTCTTGCTAGTGGCCATTTTGGAGGATGGAGGATATCGAGGATATTAATGGAGAGACCTTAGATGGCAAAACTTCTCAAGCATGATTCCCTCAGTTTTGTCCGTTTAAAGTGAATGCCCCATAAGAAGGAATTTTCGTGGCGGAACTAAGGATAGTTCCTTTTTATCTACGAAATATTCAAAACTTTTTATCTACGAAATATTCAAAACGGGTACAAGTATCTACAAGTATACATTTTGTATATGTTGACATGCAAAATTGAAATTTGAGTATCGGTCATAACCTGTTTTGACTATATTAAGTTCCTCAGTTTTAAAATAACCGTGTTTTTCATGGGAGTTGGCCCCATCTCCGAATTTTTTTTCGTGTATTCCTTTCCCCAATTACTATAAATTCAATCTTTTCGTTCAAAGTTAAAGATTTGATTCAATTTCACTCATTTTTCGCCTGATATGCTTAAAACGCAAAGAAATTGTGTGGCCTATTCCGAATAACGCCAAATGCTTTGATTTTAAAGGACTTTTCTAAGGAACCGAACGGTATTTTTTCATACACAAACTTCGTTTTATGTCAGTTCATACGGGCATTTCAACAAAATAATGAAACGAGATTCTGCCCGCGTCGGATTACGGCGGCGTCCTATCAAGAGAGATCCGTTACTTAACAAAATTGGAATTGTTTGGCCCCAAAAATATTGTCCGTTGATTAAAAATGTCCGTTTATAGGATATCTGCCCTAAGCGGGCTTTTGCTTTTTTCTTTTTTTTTTTTTAATTTGAATTTTTTTTTAATATAATATTGCATTGTCTTCCAGTTCTGGGCTATGTTTAAAGTTTCAAGTCTGTAGCTCATCGGGAAGTTAGTTAAAAACCAATTGCAAGATTCCACCCGAACAGACAGACAGACAGACAAGAAAGCGACCTAATAAAAACGTTGTAATAATGAAATAGTTTTTGCTTTTTAAAAATTTCAAATTATGTTAGGCGTTACTCAACAGACAAAAATTCAATTAAACATTTCTCACGGATTTTCAACAAATTCAACTCGAAATTATTGATTTTTAGATTTTAACATTTGATAGCATATAATTCCTAGCACTTTGATCAATTTGTTATAATTTTAATAAATTTCGCTTCACTTTGAAATTATTGTTCTTGTGTCCTTTCATCGGAGTCACCAAATGTGGGCTTCAATGCTAAACTCCAATAATCGGTTACTTATTTATTAAAACACAATTTATTCTTAATATAAAATATTTAATTTAACAATTTCACAACAATAATAATTAATTAATAGATCTGGTTATTAATTTATTAATTACACACATATTGATGAAAAGCAAAAACTAATCTTTATTAATTCAAAAAATGAACAAATGATTATTCATTTAAAACGTCTGCCATTTAATCTTACTCAATTGTAACTAACTTTATAAAAAAAAGGTTAATATAAATTTTAAACAATTGGCTTCAAACTGAGTCCAATAAAAAATAAAAGTCAGACAAGTAGAACTCAGTAGATTTATTTAATTATTATTATTTATTAAAAAACTATTATAATTAATTATTTATAAAAGTTGCCTCATCCAACTAGGTATGATGGTGGCACATCCGCCACAATACCTTTCGTCTTTGGGGATACAAATTTTCCAATTAAATGTTCACTGTATGGAACATTTTCAATTTATTTTTGTGCGCGTGGGGCCCCTAACCGATGCGAGACCCCAAAGGCAGTTGTTTACTCTGTCTAATGGTTAATCTGGCCCTGCGAATACCTCCCTTTCTGTCCTTACGGGCCGTGATGAATCTATCCACCTCCTTTCGACAAACTGGCATAAGAAAAATTGATTTTGGATTGACCTGTTTGTTGCTCAGTCTAACATTAGTAGTTGCAGCTGTGTTTTGAAAGTAATTTTCAAAGTCATGACAAATTTTGACATAAAACTCATTCAATTGGTTGGAGATTGTGGACGGTTCGCTCTAATCATGATTTTTTCTTCAGATTTTATCCGACCAATAATAACTTTTTTCTTCTTTTTCGCTATTTTTTCATCTACATAAGACCATAATTTTTTAGGCTCGTTGCTATTCTTCTCAACTTGACTTATTTCAAATTTCTTTTTGGTTGCTATAATAGCCTTTTACAATAATGTTTCTTAATTTTTATATTCGATTATTATAAGGTCATTATAAGGTTATATAAGGATTATTTTTTACCTATAAAAGTCAATATGGCGATGCTGTTTTAAATTTTCGGTCGTTCATTTTGACTTGAACTGTCGCAAAATCTACTCCTGTGTTATGTCAGCAATAAACAGATTTGTCGCAGAACGAAGATCTTCTACAACATATAAATTTAAGTTAATTTTGTTGATAGCTTCTGAAGGTTTTCTATCATTAATTTTAAGAAGGTGTGTTTTTTTCAACTCATACTTGAGTATTGAAACAGCAGAAGCGGGGGTAATGATCTGGTTGTACCTGTCAGTATTTTAATGGCATAAGTTCAGTATATGATGGCAGAAACTTTTTATCAATGAATGATCGACCCTTTTATTAGCCCTAGTTATGCTTCTGAACATAGGTAGGTAACTAGCAGCATTAGTATTATTCAACAACTCTTCTCTTGAATTCTGAGATCATTGATCTAGGATCAAGGTTTTCAAGATCCTTGTATGTTGGTGTTTCTTTGCCAAGTGATCTTGATCTTTCTTGTGGAAGTAATTCACATTCTATCAGAATATGATATACAGATTCTTGGTCCTCGTTGCGGAATCCGCAGGAATCATTGTTCACCTTACCCATTTTCTTAAGGTGATCGTTGATATAATGGTGACCTGTAGTGATTCCAACTAACTGTCTAATGTAATTTCTGCTGAGACGTAAAAGTTTATGCTCCTCACAGTACTGCCAGTCCAGCAGGCGCTTGGCCTGCTTGGCCTGTTGAGCTTTGTGCCAGTGTCAGAATTTCAACTTATGTTCCCATTCTTCTATCTCTACTTTACTGTGATTTTTTGAATGTCGGCAGAAAGGTTCTGGACCTATTGGTGGTTCCTTTGAGACCTTTTTAGCCAACATTTTGGCTTTTTCATTGCCTGGTATGCCTTGGTGCACTGGGGTCCAGATGAGGCATAGCTTGCTGCCTCTTCCCAGTAATTTTAGACACTCTTGGCATTGTTTGACCAATTTGGACTTCTTTGTGACGTTTGCTGCCGCTTTTACCGCGGCTTTGCCGTCACTGGCTATGTAGATCCTTGCCCCCTTGTATTTTCTCTCGAGAATACGTTGGGCGGGGACTATTATTGCCATTTTTTTGGTTTGGAAGATGGTGCACATGTGATTCAGCGACCTAGAGATCCTTGTGAAGGGTTTTCAGCCATTAGTTTTTTTTGCGGGTTGACACCCAAACCTTTGCTGTTGCACCACCTCATGACCTGGCCTAGAGCTGTTTCCATTAGCTCCTTCAGGGTGTCCAGGTGTTTACCAGAGATTAATATGTCTATGTAATCCGCGTAACCTATTACGACATAGCCCATCTCTGTTGGCTTGCGCAGGAATTCATCCACCACAATAGTGCACAGCAAGGGAGAAAGTAACCATCATTGGGGCAGCCCGTTCCCGCTATTACAGTTTTGGATATCCCTCCTAGCTCCGCTGGTATTTCTCTGCATTTTAGCATGGATTTTATCCAGCCAACAGTGGCGGGGTCTTAGTATTTTTGTTTTGACGCGTTATCAATGGCCTGACAATACGTATTTCACAGAGTGCAAACTCCTTATGTTCCAGAGGTTTCTCTATTCTGCTCAGCAGGTGAGTTAGGGCATCAAATGTCGATATGCCTTTTGTGATAGGCATACTGGCCTTTGTGTGGAGGGTTCTTGTCAAGGCTCTCCTGTCTCAGGTGGAAATTAAGTATCTCTTCCATGCTTTTGAGGAAGAATGATGAAAGTCTCATAGGTCTCTAAGACAAAGACTTTAGGCTTTTCGCTGGGTTTCCCCGCCTTTGAAATAAAGACCACATTAGTCCTCCTCCATGAAGCTAAATATCGCCACTACTTGGCATTCTATAGAATCCAAATATTTTTTAGGGCTGCACGGTGTTCGCCCCATTCGCCATTTTCCTTTGCTCTGTTGAACAGTCTTCTGGTTTCTCCCCTAATTCTGCCCAGCCTCTCATTCCAACAGGGCACATTCCTGTCGACTGCCCTTTGTTTCATGGGACAACTGGAGTTGATTAGAAGAAATGTAAGATCGTCGGAAGCTTAGTTCAGGTCCTCTATGGTTTCGATGCATTCATCATTTAGGTGAAAGAACCCTGAACATACTTGGTGTTCGAATTCGATCCAGTTCGTCTTTTTTACTATTATTTTCTGTTCTATCTGGATGTTCTCAGCCTTAAATGTAAACCGTATGTAGCTATGGTCATACATTGAGGCTTCATTCGAGACCCTCCAGTAAGAGATTTTTGTTGCAGAAAAGGCATTCGCCAGGATTATATCTAATAATTCCCGCCTTATTCTGTTAGTAAAGGTAGGTGTACTACCCTTGTTAAGTATCTGCAAGTTATTGCGGGTGATGTACTTATATAGGTCCTATCTAATCTTCCTGAATTAGTGTTTATGCTTCCCCATGTAATGTGATGCGCATTGCCATCACAGCTCTCTTTGAAGTTCAAATCAATGCCTTGGAGTATGCAATAAGTTGGCTTACCTCTTCCGAGGGGACGGAGAACGCCGAAGCGCCGATGAGTTGTTTTTCACGGGCTCCTTCCTTCAAGTTCACCAGTACTGCTACTAGGTTCCTTTTAACAAATTGTGCTAGTGGGATGAATCTCACACGGTTTCCTAGGATAATGGCCTTTCCCCATTCGCACACTGTATGTTTTTCCGCGTACTACTAATTATACCTCTAATGCGTCCCTTGTAGTAGTTTTGCTCCTGTAGTAGTCCGATGTTGACTCTATCTTTCACCATTACCATTCGAAGAGCGTTCATAGCCGCCTTGGATCTGTGAAGATTGATTTGGGCAAATTGAGTCCCCTTTATCATATTCCCTCCTTTTCCGTTTCTTTACGAACCCTTCTGGGTGTGAGTATTTCTTTAGTCAACCTGTTCCCCAGATGGGTTCATATCCCTTTTCTTCAGGAATTGGCTGGGATGATTCCTGGGTTTCCCCGTCAGCCTCCATTGCCTCTTCCCTACCGGAATTACTTTCTTTCTGTATCGGAGTTTCCGATTACAAGCGCTGGTTGAGGTGCCTTATCGATCAGAAAATTCTTCTTTAAGTTCGGCTTCCAAGGGTTGCCTCTGAAGTTAAGTCCATCGAGAAGGTGAGTGAGACTGCCGTGTTTTTCTCCGTTAATATCAACACCCTCTAGCTCTCAGTGAGGGGTTAATTTTAAGAATGTATGAGTTCCAATATGTCCTCATTTTTTATCTTTGAGGTAGCCAGTGGTGATCACAAAGCGTGACAATTCATTTTCTCCAGGTGACCTCAGGCTCGCTCCTAGCCAGATCCCTTCGGCCATTCCTCCATTATCTTGTCCTTGTAGGTTACAAGGCGCCCACCGGTTTTGTGAATGGCGCCAAGGAACCTGGGTTTGATCCCTTCTACCTTTTGTGCTCGCACCATACCCATGATAAACTCCTGAATGGCTCGTAGTTGGTCCTTTTTCAGGGTCACATCCGGTAATTGCGCATGAAGAACGCGTACATTGATCCCCAGGACTGCTTCTCTTTATGATGGCTTTTTCCGGGGTGGTGGTTCTGTTTTACCTTCTATCTTCTTGTTTTCCTGCTGCGTTGCAGGAGTTTCTTGAGGCGTACCACATTTGGGCTTCTTGCTCTCCGAAGGATTTGGAGAGACCTTCTCTGGGGTTCTCTCCGTCCTTTTTGGAGCCACTGTAGACGGTCTGAATGGCAAAGCGGGCAGTTTTTGTGCCTCCTCCGCCTTCTCACTCTTCTCAAGCAGGTGCTTTAGCCTTTTCCTTCTGGCTCCACTTAGCTTGGGGTTTTGAAGTCCTTTGTTTTGATGGGGCAGTCCTTCACCTTTCTAAGATTGATCGGAGGCTCAAGTAGCCTCTTCCCCAATCTTCGATGTTGAAGAACGAACCTCCACCATAGTTCGGGTGTTCTGAGAGCCCTCAGCTTGGTTGTTCGGCGATTTAGGATGCTGCTCCTTTAGGTTTATGTTTTTTCTTTTTTTTTTCTAACGTATCCAGTTTTGGTCCCACGAGAAGCCAGCGAAAATAGAGTCATCTGCGACAGAGCCCCGCATGCCGCAGGAAGGCTAATTGAAACAGGAGGTCGCCCGGTACCCTGAGTTCGATATTGAGGACTGAGCTCGCCCCCAGCCACGCAGCCTATAGCTGTTCCCTCATATATTGGCTTAGCACCACAAGTGCGCTGCCAAAAGAGGAAGCGCTTGCCCGATAGGAATCCTTGCGGCCAGATAACCCACCGGTGGACCGTTCGTTTGTTCTCTCTTTATGGGCCCCCAGCCTGGCATTCCAGCAGATTCATTCACTCATCAGCTAAACACTCTTGCAGAGCATTTGTAAGGGGGGTGCTTCCATTCACACCACAATTGCATTCACACCCCGCTGGTTGCAATAAGAGTATAAGCCTCCGAACCCGGCCCCAATCGGGGCCTTCCTCAAGGTTTCACAGAGTCTATCGGAGGATGCCCCATCATAACAAATTAGGAAATTTTCTAGGTTAAATCATCGGTATTTCTCAGAGACCACGTCTCAGTGCAAACAATAACTGTTTTTTAAATGGTATTATAATTTATCTATAACCTGTATTGCTTTTCTTGATCTCTGAGATAATTGATGAAATCATGAGGTGTATGATTGATGATATAATGTTTAACTTTACTTAGAATCACTAACATTTTACGCATAGCATTGTTTGGAAGGTACAATCTCGACTTTCATGACCAATTGCTTAGATGTTTAGATTTTTATTTACCAAAATATATATTACATAATATTTGTAACTACTCAGTTATACCTCAGCGGTAATTGCTGACCTTTTCGAGGTTTGGCCTAACTTAAATCTACTTATAGCTAAAAAATTCAATTTTTTTTTTTTTAAATTCATCATTATCCAAAATTAAGTGATAGGTTTCATTTAATACATTGAGTAGCTCAGAGCTATACATGTCATTTACTATCAAGTCAATCAAATATTATGGTCACCAATAATTAAATGATTCGTAGCTTTTCTATTCGAATTAGTATAACTTTTTAAATTGTGTTGAAATTCCGCCTTGGGAAAATCATTTGTACTGTACACTGCGGATATTTCTAATTTAGAATCATCCTCTAGAACAATGCAAGAATTGAGTTTATTTAACTTTCCTATAGATATAGATTTTGTGAATTCATGAATATTATCTTAATTATACACTGGGTAATTCCGGTAATATTATCTTAATTCTGGTGACGGAGAGCTGAAGTAAAATTTTCTTATTATCCATTTTCACGTTCATTTCTCGATCTGAGCAATGCTTCGTATAGCTGACCAAGTGAAATAACAGGAGTCTGGAAATCAATTCCAATATATATAGTCGAAAGTCTGGCCCTGTGATTTGTTAATTATGATATCGTGGAATATCTCCAAACGGACGTCGCTTCAAAACAAATGGTAATATCGTATCTGATGGAGCCAGAATGGTTTTTTGTATAATAGTCTTATCTTTGCCAATTCTTCAACTATCAATCTTGTTCCGGTACATACACCTTCTCTTGGTTGAGGTTTCGAAGCAACAGATTTTTTTCTTAAGAATTGATTTATGAAGCGGCATTCCGAATTCTATTGGATAGTTATATTCGTCATTCGAATGTCCTGTAACTATCGAGTCAGGACTATATTAAATATTTTTATCTCCACATATCAAGTCAATAATTTGATTATCCATTTCAAGAGCATGAATATTAGTTGATGCGCCTATAACTCTTCCAGCAAGTTCAGATAACTGATCATAATTGATGTTTCCACAAATTCCAAATATTTCATCATTTTGCTCCATCTTTTGTTGAGGTATTTCAATTACACTCATATCAGAAATTCCAACTTAATTCAAAAGCCATTCGTTATGCCAATTTTGTCCGTTACTTCTCATGTTGGTTATCACTGATAATTTTGTAAAATTAGTGGAAAGTGGAAAGATATGAATATATTTTTTATGTCTATTTCTTTATAAACAACCGTTTTTTCATATATTTCTGTTGAAAACCTAAGTTCATAACATTTATTTCATACTAAAACTACTATTCTCTAGGAGCAGAAGTGGCCATCATCAAAAATGATCATGAACATTAACCAATAAATATAGCATTTTCGGATATTAAGATTGCTCAATAAACAAAAATAAAAAACAAAAACTAGAAGAAAGACTATTCTGCGTAATTATGTCATATATTATGGTATTCAGATTTTACAAAAAAGCCATAACTACTATAGTAATCTAGTTACCTTTGTAAAATTTGAACATTTATACAAAATCAAATAAAACAATCCATTACAGACACGTAATGATCGCAAATTACATCAAAAACAAATATATTCTGTGATCACTAAAGAAAAATAGTAATAATTTAAATATTTCTGTTTATTTTTATAAACAAAAATGTATTAAATTAAAAAGAACATTTTTCAATTGAGCGTCGAACCCAGAATTCTATCTTCATGACCATATTCCCTATGATCTGATCCATAATTTCATTTAGTGAGTGTGCGCTTAAGGGTGTCTTAAACACTGAGCGTTACGCACAGTCAGTCAGTCAGTCAGTCAGTCAGGAACTGATTTGCGTAAATATATATATGATTACCACACCATATGCCATATTTATCGTACCATTATTGTAAAATATTTTATATCCTGGTATAATAATATATTCATAATATACATACCTACAAAATTCCACGTTAAGGAGTTCACTATGATACTTGGCTTACCCTCTAATCCTTCAATAAGAGGTTGCAAATTATTAAAATTTGCATTTAGACTTCTTATGTTTACAAACATAATTATATCATTTTTATTTCTAATATTCTAATTGAGAGAATCGAGGTTTTTGCATATTTTTTCCAAGCTTACTCATATTATTCAACAAAAAATTGTATTACTAACTTATGTCTGTTATTTATTGCAATTTATTGAAAACGGTTCCTGTGACCTCCATGGATAGTTCGTTGAGCTTACATGTCTCTCCCACCTCATTCTGTATGTTTCTTTAATAAACATGCCCGCAATAGCGGGTATTGGCTAGCGCTTGTACAGTTATTGCATGATAAAACGTCTGTACTTCAAGCGGATGCTTCATGTTTATGAGCACTTCTTGGGCGACGAGGGGGACCATCGTTAACTATTTTGCACTTTTTAGCACTATGCCCATATCCACAGCATATTTTACGGTTCAAGTCATTACAATCATCCGGTGCTCTGCAATTCTCAAATCTCAGAAAAATTTATTTATACTTCATAATTTTGTCATAAGCATCCGAGGTCACTTCAGCGGTACAGGCTATTTTACCGTATTTCTGCTTAAACACATGTACTATTTTAAAGTGTTCTGTTTTAAATTCATCCCTAGCTATTATGTCTCTATTTAGTTGGTTTTGACGTGAAAACGTCTTTCTTCTCGTTGAGTTTGTATATTGGTAGCCAGTCTAACATTCTTGTGTTACAAAACACCGTCATTTTTCAATCGCCAGTAACGTGAGAACGCGTTAAGCTAGGACGTGGATTGGGGTATCATTAAAAAAGGCATAAAAAGAGCTATCAGGACCTAAAGCGAAACAATAAAAATATTCTCCAAAAATACAAGCAAAAATCGGCATGAATTTGAAAATCGAAAGAATATGGAAGATATCGTCTTATATGAGGCGTAAATATGCACCGAATAGTAGAAAACTCAAATCGGAAAAAACTCGCATTAAACCGAATATTAAAATCCGAAAATGTTCAGTGCCGAGCAAATGTGAGAGCTACGGCGGTATTGAAGAAGAAATAAAAAAACCGCGGAAAAATATAAACTTGTGATTTATCTATTCTGTAACCGTACTACTCTCCATAACCACTGAAATTAATAGTTTTATAATTAAAGTAGATATTAGTACGAAATTACTTTATTGTAATTTTTTTGACGTTAAAACAGGCAAACTTTCTTGCGGTACAATATACCGTCAGAATTCAATCGCCAATAGCTACGAGGCTAATGATGCGATAGCAACTGTTGAGGTCATAATGGAAAGAGAATTTCTGTACGTGTTTATCGTGCGGCATCGGTTTTGCGCCTGGCGTCATCGGGCTAGTTCACTTACGCTTAATTGTTGTTAATAAGCGTTGCGTAAAATTATAAATCAGTGTAGCGTGAGAACACGATTATGTAAGGCGTTCTTTCGGAGGTCATTATAAGGCGTTTGAGAAGCGCTACCAGGACCTGAATTGAAACAATAAAAATATTCGCTGATGTACGAAATAAAAAAAACCTAAAGTGTCCAGTGCCGAGTAAATGTCAAAGCTACGGCACCATTAAAGGGGAAATGAAAAAAGGCGCGAAAAATAAACTTGTGATTTATCTTTTCTGTCACCGTATTACTCTATATAACCATTGTATAAGAGACATTGATTTAAGTACATACTAATACGAAACACTTATTATAATATTATCCCCAAGTTTTCACGGAGAATCTACGGCGCGGACCGTGACTGGGCATTTTGGTTTTTACAACGTTTTTATTAGGTCGCTTTCTTGTCTGTCTGTCTGTCTGTTCGGGTGGAATCTTGCAATTGGTTTTTAACTAACTTCCCGATGAGCTACAGACTTGAAACTTTAAACATAGCCCAGAACTGGAAGACAATGCAATATTATATAAAAACAAAATTCAAATTAAAAAAAAAAAAAAAGAAAAAAGCAAAAGCCCGCTTAGGGCAGATATCCTATAAACGGACATTTTTAATCAACGGACAATATTTTTGGGGCCAAACAATTCCAATTTTGTTAAGTAACGGATCTCTCTTGATAGGACGCCGCCGTAATCCGACGCGGGCAGAATCTCGTTTCATTATTTTGTTGAAATGCCCGTATGAACTGACATAAAACGAAGTTTGTGTACGAAAAAATACCGTTCGGTTCCTTAGAAAAGTCCTTTAAAATCAAAGCATTTGGCGTTATTCGGAATAGGCCACACAATTTCTTTGCGTTTTAAGCATATCAGGCGAAAAATGAGTGAAATTGAATCAAATCTTTAACTTTGAACGAAAAGATTGAATTTATAGTAATTGGGGAAAGGACTACACGAAAAAAAAATTCGGAGATGGGGCCAACTCCCATGAAAAACACGGTTATTTTAAAACTGAGGAACTTAATATAGTCAAAACAGGTTATGACCGATACTCAAATTTCAATTTTGCATGTCAACATATACAAAATGTATACTTGTAGATACTTGTACCCGTTTTGAATATTTCGTAGATAAAAAGTTTTGAATATTTCGTAGATAAAAAGGAACTATCCTTAGTTCCGCCACGAAAATTCCTTCTTATGGGGCATTCGCTTTAAACGGACAAAATTGAGGGAATCATGCTTGAGAAGTTTTGCCATCTAAGGTCATCTCCATTAATATTTGCCATCTCCATTAATATCCTCCATTCGCCATCTCCATTAATTTCCTCGATATCCTCCATCCTCCAAAATGGCCACTAGCAAGAGTAGTTGATCTTCATACAGAACCTGATGGATTGACAAGCGTCGTTACGGTGAAAATAGCTGTATCTACATTTAAGGGGCGTATATTAAAATTGTATCCATTACCTGTAAAAGCAGACCCACTTTGAAGATGTTCGGTGTGAACGAACGGTGGCAGAATGGTCATATTCTTTCCAATCTTAGCGTGCTCAGCACCAGCAATGCTTGGCAAGGCACATGCGTGGTTCATTTATCTTCAAGGAAAAAGGTATCGTAGAAGGCGCTTGAAGTAGGACTGCTATGATTTTTTTAAATTGTTCATTCTGCTTTCAGTTTGGTTTTGGAAATTCCGACTTTGTTGTCTAATTAGACTTTCTTTGAATAAATTTGTGTAATTTTCCATTGCTGTTTTTTTTGCTAATATTTAATTGATTAATTGGTGCTAGATAGGTCTTAGGTCATAACAAAAGGATTACGCTGCTAGCAATCCACTTGAGTATTGGTATGTTCCTCAGTGCTTTGGCACAAATGACGAGCACGCTAAAGACTCTGTGGCACTAATTCGGCCAACAACAAATGGAGGCAAGATCTATTAAGGCTCTGACATGGGCCGTCTGCTTGAGTGATTCATTTAGGTAACCCAGGCTGGAACTAGAATCCTCATTCCGGGTTGGACCTTGAAGAGTTCAAAGAGTGTTTTGATTTTGAAGTGTCCAAAGTGTTTATGTGTTTGAGCCTTAAAGTATTGAGACTATTAAATGGTTTAAGTATGCATGGCTGGGTACTGCCAGTTTTTTCCATAATTTATGCCTAGGCCGCGTAGAGCACAGACATATTCAAAAGATTCTTTGAGTTTGAATCATGAACAGTCGGGGTCTTTAGCGTGCAACGCAGTTAATGAACTGTCACTGTTGTTAGATAAATGGCTTAACAACGTTGCTTTATACAACCAGAATATATTAAAGTTCAAAAGTTTAGGTTCTTAACCCCATACATATTGTGACAATTTCTACGATGGTCAAGGAGACAGCCACCCAACGTAAGCGACGCCTAGAGAAGAAGAAGCAAAAACGACAAGAGCAGCTTCAACAGGAATCAGAAGCATGTAAGTCTGCAAGATTAGCCAAACGGCGTAGTGAAGCTGAAGAAGTTCCCGCAAAACAGCGCTGTGTCGATCGTGCAAATGCCAAGGAACGAATGGCTCAAACGAGATCGATCGAAACGATGGACACATATTCTTCTCGACTTGCCAGTGACGCGAAACGACATGCGGAGGCAAGAGCCATTTCAAGTTCAAGAAAGTCAGTATTCTTAAATACAAGAAAGCCCGACCAACGATATCGAGTGCTGAAATTTGACGACAATAAAGCAGTTGGATTTTGCTTAAACATATTTGAACGATACGCAAATAGACCAAGGCAACAAGAGCAAGGTTATGATTTCCTAAGCATGTGCTTATTTGAATTTGCGATGAATTTTGAGCCATTTTATACAAAGAAAGCGGGAAATAGTGAAGAAAGCATTGATGCAGAAAAAGAAGAGCAACCAACAAGACGAAGACTCATCAAGCTGGCAAACAACACTAAAATGGTAATTAGAAATGTTCAAGCTGTTGAACGGGTGCCATTCTTTCAAATCCAGACTGATCCGGAAAATTATTTCTATAGCTTACTCGTACAATATATACCATTTTACTCTCGGAAGACGAATTGAGTGATGAGCATAACAATGCACGGGAGGCTTTTCTTGCTCGAAAAGATTAATTGAGGCAAAAAAATGCATACCTCGAAATACATCGTGCAAGAGACAGACAACTTGAAACTGCATTCAATCAGGCACATGCTTTCAGTCTTCCTGAAAACCCAGAACAAATAGTTGCGGCAGAACATGAAAATGAATTTACCGAACAGGCGATGACAAACGAACAGTTCCAAAATGTATGTGGAGCAATGAATTTACGACAGCGACAACTATTAAACACCATTACTCGCAGTGTCCACGAACAAATGAACGGAACTCCGAGACGCATCAGAATGTTTGTCACCGGAGGTGCTGGAGTTGGCAAATGATTCACTTTCAATGCACTAAAAGAACAGGTCAATCGCTGCTATGGTAAGAAAGCAGTTAAAGTTTGCGCATTGACCGGTGTAGCTGCACGACTTGTTGGTGGAACAACGCTGCATACATTGTTCAAATTACCAGTTGAGAAAGATGGGAAAATTGCAGGAAATTTGGTACCACTCACAGGTAACTATTTGAAAGTCATGCGAAATCAGTGGAAGGACGTCGAATTCCTGTTCATCGATGAGATTTCCATGGTTCCATACGAAATGATGTGCATGATTGATTCTAGATTGCGCCAATTGAAAAAGAAGGAAAATGAACCGTTCGGTGACATCAATATTATGGTTTTTGGAGATTTATTTCAGTTGCCACCTATCCGAGGATCCCAAGTATTCCACCAGCCTGCTAAATTCATTCCGGCAACTCATTTGTGGAGACTTCTAATTCTTGTGGAGTTAACGGAAAACATGCGACAACATGGCGACACAGCATTCGTCGATCTTTTGAATGCTCTACGCGTTGGTGGGTTGAAGGCCCCACATTTTTCTCTTTTGATGTCAAAAGTGTTGACAGAGGCATCTGGAGATTTTGATTTGGATAGAGCAATTCGCATATATCCAACTCGTGCACAAGTTGATGCACACAACACAGCTGTCCTTGAACACTATCGACCCCAAGGAGTTAGAATTTTCAGAATTCGGTCTCAGGATGTGCTAGTGAATGCGACAAGTAACACCGACACCGTTAACATGGATAATATTGTGTCAGGGGATATAAACAAGACTGTAGGCTTACAAAAAGTGTTGGAAATATTCAAAGGAGCGAGAGTGGTGCTTCGCTCAAATATTAACGTAGAGCGAGGACTTGTCAATGGCGCATCCAATAGATAAAGGTAATAAGTGTAAGGAGTAGCTGCCAATGAGTTATATGCGCCCCACGTTTTTCGTTTTAAAACTTACAAGTATTTTCATAGTTATTAAAAATTCACAGTCACAAATTTCCAGGACAATCTGTATGGAGTAAGGGATCTGTATGGTGTTGCAAATCGCTATTGGGATAGGATAAATTATTTTATACTTTTTAGTCCGTTTTAAAAACGTTGTATATTAAAAACATTTTTTTATTTAAATAATTATTTCATTAAGTTCTGACGAAATATTTATAATCTTTATTTGTAGATTCTTCTTTTGTGATAGCATTACGGATAATTTGTTGTTACAATTATTTTGTATAATGTGAGATATGGTTTTAGAGTCTTGGTTATTGACAAATTTGACAATTATTTTATCGTTTTTGATTTTACTTATACTTTCGCACTCTTTTGATTTTAAATTTCCTTCTGAACTAACTGTATAATTATTTTTAGGTTGCACAACAAGCTAAACCATTTACTGGGATTTTTTTATTCCATTTGATAGTACTGTTGAATATCTTGTTGGAGTCCGGTTTACCTTTTTTTTTTTTGTTCAGCAATTCTCATATTGTTGTTGTGTTCTCTGAGTTTATTGTTTTGTAGCTTTTATTCATTATTAATTTCTTTAAAGAACTTCTTCACAAAGGTCAAGCCCATCACCACGACGACGTTTTTTGGACGATGAAATGGATTCACGATCAGAATATACTGAATTAACTTTAGAGTTTACTATATCTTCATCCATATCAATGTATCGTACCGTTGGTCCATTTGTAATATTCTGTATATAAGTAGTTATTAACAATAATTTCTTATTTAGAATTTTCATCTCTATACACTCATTCTTTTCCACTTTTTCTGATGTGTTATAAGTTATGTCACCAGGCGACGGGCGTATATAATGTTTGAGGTAATGTAAAACCTCTTTCCAGATTTAAGTTGATCATTAAAATTTAAGTTGAGACTTTCAAAAGTGTTCGGAAGCTTCAAATCGAAGTCGCGTCGCATTCTGGTGTTCATTCTCTAAGTATTCTGTCACTTAGTGCACTTAGTGGAAGTATGAATTGCGTTATTCAATGCATTTTCAGCGGAAGTAAACTAGAGAGCCCAGAAGGAATGATCAAAGGGCTCGGGAGTCTTACGGCGGAGGAGACCGTTGACCCTTTCAACTTGTCTATTGGCTTGTGGGGATGCGGTAGCATTAAGCCCATATCGTATGTTCGTCTCTTCTAAGGAATCACTAAATTCATCTGAATTAAAGCATGTGCCGCGATCATTAATAATTCTATTCGGTCGACTAAAGTACGAGAAATATTTATAACGGGTACCACAAAGTTCATTGGAGTTTGTCGAAGGCTGACTACCAGAAGTTACTTCTTCTTTGATTGAATCAATGGAAGTGGGGCTAAGAGATCGATGTGGATCGTGTCAAAGGGAACAGAGGCTTTTGGTATATTGTGTAGGTTACGCTTTTAACTTCGCGCAGGTGCGGAATAAATAAAGCACTTAAGAAAATTTTGGATAAAACTATTTACTCGAGTCTTCATCTGAGGAAACCAATAGTGTTTCTAGGTCTCCTCCTCCTTAACGCTGCTACCACCGACATTAGCTTTTTTGTGGTTTAATTTAACAATTATAGCCGACATATGTGGTCTTACATCACATTTGACTCGATTTAAAGTTAACAATTCAGTTTTATTATATATATATAAAACTAGCTGACCCGACCCGACTTCGCCCGGGAATTTCGTATCACCTACGAAATTAGCACATGAGAGAGTTCGTCCCACATTTGATTGACTCTCACGACCTACGTCGCCAATTGGTTAGACTTTTTTATTTTTTGTAAAACAGCGGTTTTTAAGAAGGTAGAGGGAAATGAAGAGGTTGTGTTAGATAAAAACTTAAACTTATTTTAATTAATTGTGACAAATTTTAACTCAAACTATTTTATAACAGGTATAAATATTTTCAATTTACAAAAAATTAATTTATCGTAATGCCATTGTATGTACAATATTTTTGGTTAATTTTTCAGTAGTATACACAAACAAATTTGATGGTTTTCCAACCGTGAATCAGGCAACATACAATTGGCCGTGAGAAAAGCACGAATTTTCAAAATCTATTGGAAATTGCAAACGTTTGAATGGTAAAGGCGAATCTGTAGGAATCATTGGGGTCCATAGTAGAAATACATTTTCGACTTAAAATTTTTCACCTAAAAATCGCGGCTTCAAGAATGTTGCCCATGATTTTTTTAATGACCAACCGCGTGCCATTACACAATTTCGGGGCATTCAAATTTCGGAGCAAAATTATAGGTGAGCCAATCTTCAATCGCAAATTATATGGTGGCATTCCAGGTAAATCCAGTGAATTTAAAAACTCTACAGGATAGTTGCCAACTACATCAGGATCAACAATAGTCAATGTAATTTCATTACCAATCGAATGTAATTTCATTACCAGGTAACGATTGTTGTATTTTAAAATTGATTGCGTCAGCGTCTAAATTTCTTACGACTAAAATAGCTCGCTCACGTAGCCATGCATGATCTATATATAAATAGGCGACATGTTTTTTTGTTATCCCTTTTATGAGAAACCAAATCGACTTACCAGGATAAAAATTATATCAGTCGAAAGTTTCTATCTTCCTCTACCTGCAGCAATTATTATTTTTTTTTTAATTTAATTAGAAATTAGTTTAATTAAGCTTTGAAATTTAAAAATGCAATGTAAGTGTATGTGTGAATTGAGCACACGTATAGCGTAGGTGACAACAATCGGTAGAATGTATGTGTTTGATTGTTTTGCTTCTGCCTAGAAGAATGCAATCATAAGTTGAATATTTTGGTGTGTGTCCCTAATATATGGAACGTGATAGGTTTGTCAAAAATCAAGACAAATGTTCCAATATTTTATTGGGGACACAAACCGAAAGAATTATTGGCGTCAAGATCCGTCGGAATGAATAATCTATATATAAATAGGCGACACGTTTTTTTTTATCTCTTTTACAGGAAACCAGGTGGACTTACCGGCATAAAAATTATACCATTCGGAAGATTAGTTTTTCCTCTATGTGCATCACCTAATTGTTTTTCTTAAATTTAATTATAAATTAGTTTAATTTTAAATTGAAATTAAAAAATTCAATGGGATAGTATGTGTGAATTGAGCACATTGATAGCGTAGATGATGCTTTTGGGAAGAATGTGTGAGTGTGAATGTTTTACTTTTTGCCTGGAAATATGCAACCATATGTGAATTTTTGGTTCGTGTCCCCGATAGATAACAAGTACTAAAATAGTCGAAAATCAAACCAAATGGATCAATCTTCTACTGGTGACACAAACCAAAAGAATTAATATATAATTGCATTCCCCTACGAAAAAATTAAAATATGGAACATACTTATTTAACATTATCATTTGCATAGATCATACGTTCGACTGAATAAACAACCATTTATGCCAAATACGTGCATTCTTTTCACTCAAACCTAATATCTATGCCAATGATAATGTGAGGGGCAAATGCAGCCATATCACAGACAATATTCACATGTTCATTCTTTTGTTTTTGACGTGATAACGTCTTTTAAATCGATGGCCGGCTGCACAAATGAAAAATCGTGACTCATTGTCACGTTCCGCCTGAGGTGAGCGGACGAATGAGAGATTCATACATTAGTTTGGACTCATGAGAAATTCTTGAATCCACACTAATGCGCGTATGAACGAATCTCTCATGAATCCAATTGACAGCAGAAATGCTGACTCAGGTGTAAATATTTTTAAAATATTTGATGACCTTCCCAAGGGTTACTGCCCTTATGGAAGGTCATGGTTCCCTTCAAAGGAACCCAAATTTTGGTTCCTAACATTATCATAGGATAGGTAGTGGCATTTCTTGAAAGAATGAAAAACTTATGTTTGATTCTTATTTCCTCAAATTTAAGGTACCAGCATATTTTCCCAAGGGACATGATGGAATTGTTTCCTAGACCGCGGTGTGCGGAAGGTTGCATCGATTTGCGGAAGGCGAAAGACACTTGACAGTTGGAATCCAATTTTCTGAATATGGCTTCACTCTCATCAGATGTTGAAAATTTTTCGAGTTTCCTTTTTTGGACAATTATAAGTCGCAGTAATGCACATTTTTAATTCACAAATTGATCTTTTATTTATTTTAAATAAATGAAGAATTCAACATTTTTTATCAGGTTATGGGTCCAGGCATAGGCCCAGTTGAAGTGACTCAAAATTTTGAGAAAAATTAAGTTACAGCCAAGTGCCAGAAGTGAGGTTATGTCGGATTAGAAAAGTTGTCAGTTTTGAAATTTCAAGTTGTGTGGAGTTAGAAATTAATCATTGCATCATGGATACATTGAAATCACAGCTGGAAACTTTGTCAGGTGATTAGCAAGGAAATGTGAATTTTATATCCTGGAAACCGGTATTGAGATAAAACCATCAGGACCAGACACAGACGATAGCGTGAAAGCATGGATCAAACAGGATTTGGAAGCACAAACATTAATTTTTCTAAACGTTTCTAACACTATAGCACACAAAATGCACATCAGCTAAGCGGATGTGAGAAAAATTAAATTCGTTGTATGGTTAGTGGTCTTGTGTGTCTGTCGAAGGATTACAAAAATTGTTTTTTCCTTATAAGTATGACTCGAGTAAATTTATCGTTGAAAATTGCATGCAATTAGAGAAATATGTAGATGACCTAAAGGCTGCTGGTGGAACAATTAGAGAGCCATTGATAATGACAAGAATATTGAGGATGCCACCACAAAAATTTTATCATTTTAGAACAGATTGGGTGGAGCAGATAAATCCTTAACAACTTTGTTTGCAAGGCTGAAACTAGAAGTAGAAAGGCTTAATGAATATGAATGCCCAGCTCAGTCAGTTCAAAATGCATTTTTGGTGACCCGATATTTTAATCCTAGAAAGAAAATTTAATAAAAACCGTGCGGCGTAGTCAAGGTCCACGCCGTAGATTTTCCGTGAAAACTTGGGGATAAAATTATAATAAGTGTTTCTCTCAATCTCTTTAATAAAATCGTTGCTTAGAGTAGTATGGTGACAGAATAGATAAATCACAAGTTTATTATTTAACGCGTTTTTCATTTCTTGTTCGATGCTGCCGTAGCCCTTACACTTGATCGGCACTGGGAATTTTAGGTTTGTAAACTTCGTATTGATGCAAGCTTTCTCTGATTTGCGTTTTATTCAATTTCGCGCATATTTATGACACGTAGAAAACGATATTTTTAATTTTGCTCAGTTTTCAATTTAATACCGACTTTAATTATGATTCGGCAAACATGTTTATTGCTTTTCTTTAGCTCCTCATAGCACTTTTAAAGTTCTCTGCAACGACAACCAAATCTACGTTCTAACGCGTTCTCACGCTACACTAATTCATAGTTTTACCCAACGTTAAGCAACAACAATCAATCGTAGGCGCTTACACTAGCCCGATGACGTCATGCGCAAAACAAACGCTGCACGATAAACACGTACAAGCATGCTCTATCCATAGTGTTCCGATCGTTGTTATGTTATTATAAGCATCATAGTTATTAGCGATTTGATTTTGACTGTATTTTTCACCGCAAGAAAGTTTGAATGGCTGTCAGCGTAATTAACCTGCCGAAAGACGTTTTCACGTCAAAAAAATTATAATAAGTGTTTCGAACTAACCTGTTCTTTAATTATTTATCTCTTAAATACAATCATTATATATAGTTGTAGGGTTACAGAATAGATAAATCGCGAGTTTATCGTTTTGTGCCGTTATTTCATTTCATTTTCGATGCCGCCGCAGCTCTGACAATGGCTCGACACTGAGCATTTTTGGTTTTTTCAAATCGTTTGAATGCGAGTTTTCTCCGATTTGAGTTTTTTTAACAATTCGGTGCATATTTACGACTCATATGAGACGATTTCTTTCATATTTTTCCCATTTTCAAATTCATACCAATTTATATATATATTTCGGCCAATATCTTTATTGTGTCACTTAAGGTCCTGCTAGTTCTTTTCAAATCTTTTACAATGACACCCAAATGAACGTCCAAGCTTAACACGTCCTCACGCTACACTCGTAAATAATTTTACGCAACCCTTAAAACAACAATTACGCGTAGGCGCTTGCACTAGCCCGAAGACGTCACTGGGAAAAGAAACGCCACACAATAAAAACGTACAAATACGCTCCATCCACTGTAACCTCAACCGTTGTTATCGCATTATTTGCCTTGAAGTTATTAGTGATAGAAAAATGGCGGTGTTTTGTAACACGAGAATGTTGGACTGGCTACCAATGTACATACTCAACGAGAAGAAAGACAAAAATGACGTCAAAAATGAATGCCGTGGATCTACCATGATGACGTATGATGCACCTGTCAGAACAATATTTGGCAGGCCAACTGGGAAAGTATCATTAGATAATATTAGAACACAAATAAGTACAGAACATCAGTTTGTACTGCAGTCAGTACTAGATGATCCGAGCGCGTTTCCAGCAGTTAAATATATGACTGAGAATTACGCAATTGTTAAGTCGACGAACCGAAAGGTGTAACTATGGAATTTTGTTAAGCCAAAAATACCGAAAATTGGGAGAATGGGAATGTTTAGCCAACAATATTTGTCACATAAGGAAAATTTAAATAAAGCTGAACTAGGAAAAGAAGAGCAACGAAATAAAAGTTAAAATGAAATGAAACTGAAATTGGGAAATAGAGCAACGAAATGGAAGTTTGCAAAATGGAATGATGAAATTTGTCGAGTCGGGAAGAGAAAACCAAGTAAACAGGCTAGAAAATCAGAAGGCGGGACAGTCGAATCCAAACGATGGCGCAGAAGGAAGACGCTGGAGTTCTGCTAAGAACCTCCCAACTGATTCAACTGACGGAGTAAGCTAGGAAGTAACCTAACTACGGAATCTGAGGAACGATACGCTGCTTCCCAACGTCTCCTACGAACATCTTATGTACTAGGTATGCAAGCCTGAGACAAAAGGAAAAAATGTCTTCTGGCGGATGGATGCTAATGCGTCTTCGTCAAAGCCCCGAACACGGCTCGCTTGCGCCTATCGGGCGTTTCCTTTTGTAATTAACAATCAAAAGCGGCTGAAAGAAGAGCTGATAAACCCCACGGAGGAACCCCAATCACACCAGCAGAGTAGATTGCAGGACGAAAGAGGTTGTCGTTGCAGGAGGCAGAGACTCCGAAATTCGAAAAATCCCCACGGAAACGGACCAAGATAGAAGCATGATACCAGGCGTCAGAGAAAGAGACTTGAAGGAAGCTGCTGATGGCTGTGGGCTGCGAGGAGCGTGTAAGAATCCATCGTGAACTCCAACCGCTCTACAACAAACGCTGTGGGCCGCGAGGAGCGTGTATGAATCCATCGAGAACTCCAGCCGCTCTACAACAAATGCTAGAAGTATCGCCAGGACAAGAACCTGGCAAGAAACATCCCTGGTAGAAAGATGGACGGCCAGTCGGGTCAGTAGTCTTAAGAGCAAATGTAATTTGAATTGTTAATGTCAAAGTAATAAAGAATTTAAGAGTCTTCCCGGATATTGCTGTGAAAATTTTCCCGTGCCACTCAAATCTGTTCGGGGGAGAAGCTGCCACGATTTTCTCTATTTAAGTTCTCGTAACAAGGGAACGAGGAGCGTTTACCGAGGTTAAGATCACTTGTCCCGAAATACTAGATCGGGATTTATTTTTCTTGGAGTGGTTGAACAAATGATAATTGTTTTTATTTGTTTTCAACCATTATTTATACATGTTAATTCATCAGACTGAACTCGTTTTCTTTTTCAAAAAGAATCATCAAGTCACCCTGTTGTTGAGCTGAGTCCAGGTGCTCAGCTCAACAACAGAAAACAAAACACAACCGCTACTTACGAGGCTTAGGGGCGTGGAGATCATTCGAATCAATCGTATCATCTCGATGTCCACCAGTTGCACTTTTGACTTTGGACAACCACTTTTGAATTTCTTTTGGATAACCACGTTCTAATTTCTTTTGGACAACCACGTGTGAATTTCTTTTGGATAACTTCGTTAGAGTTTCTTCTGAAGGACCACGTTATAGTGAAAAATAATAATGTTACGAAAAAACTTTTTGACAATTTTATAGGAAATAAAAACTTAAATTCCATTCCTTCTCATAAGTCCTATGTTTTTTCTTAATTTTTTTGTGTGCGAGTGAAATATTTCTAATATTTTCATGAGAACATTAACCAACATTTTTTTTTTTTTTTGGTTCTTCAAGTGAAATAATTCAAAACTTTTTCCAAGAGCTTTATACACATTTTTTGACCTATCAAAAAAATAAAACTGGAAAATTTTCTAACATGTGGTCTTTCCAGCCGGATATAGAGGCTGTATGTAAGGTTAAGTGAACAATTACAATTTCTTAAAATTTTCGGTGAATTCACAAGTGAGTGACAAGCCAAGGAATTGCCGAACACCCTGGCCGTTGTGCTGCTTTGGTGCCAAAAGTGAACACCGGCTTACAAGAATATTTTTTGTGAATGGCTTCTGTAGGGACCTAAAGTAAAAACTTTGATTTACTTTTATCAAAGTAGCCTTTTTCCACCGTAAAAATTTCGATAGTTGACATTGAAAAGGAAGTCAGAGGTTTAAGAAATGTAAATGGGAGTTGTAAGAAAACTTTAAAAAATAAATTCTATATTCAATTATATATAAAGAATTTAATTAATTTAAATGTAAATATATAACATTAAAGGAATAATTCTTAATAAAAGTTAGTTTTGGAAATTAATGAAAGGCTACAGCTTCAAATTTTCATTATCGCGAAGTGTACTCACAGTTTCTTAAAAACTGAGTTATAAATTAAAAATAAAGCAGCTGCTTTGGTGCCAAAAGTGAACACCGGTTTAGAAGACTATTATTTGTGAGTGGCTTCGAATTGTCATTATCGAGAAGTGAATTCCCAGTTCCTCAAAAACTGAGTTATTAATTAAAAATAAAACAGAAAAATGGCTAAGCTTGAACAAAAAATTGCGTTTCCAAATCAAAGACTTAATTTCTTTGAACAATTAATTAGAAAACTGAGTGAGAAAGTATTATTGAGTATGAGTCTAACATCTACCAACAACCAACTGGACTTGATTGAGAGGAAATGGAAGTAAGCTGATGCACTTCACGTATCCTTTACGATGAAAAAACAGATATTTTGGAGCCAAACTGTCACAATGAGGACGTCCACTCCCAGATTCATATAGTTTACCCGGATTTGAGAACCCTGTTGCTGAAAAGAAAGGAAGAGCTGCATAATTCTCAATCTACTAGTGGTCGAGCATTGTTAGATCGTTCATCAACTGCACACAGCGGCTCATCAGGTACGTTTAAGCTTCCAGAGATTAAGGTACCGAGATTTTCAAGTAACATTATGGAATGGGTAACCTGAAGAGACCTTTTTGTTGCTGTGATTGGTAACGATCCGAGCGTTGATCTCGCAACCAAAATGTACTATCTTTAAACACAGTTAAATGGCGAAGCTAATAGTTTACTGGAGAGTTGACCACCTACGAACGAGTCTTTCCAGCCTGCATGGGACCTCCTTGTGCATAGATATAACAACCTGAGGCCATTACTCAAGAAACCCGCTGAGAATATACTATATGGTCCAAGAGTAACTGACGGGTCGTCTACTGAGATGAAAAACTTGATTGCTACCAACAAAAAAATTCTCGACGCGTTGAGATCCTTAGAAGCTAAAGTTCAGTGTTCCGATGTTCTGCTGATTACTGCTACCACAAATAAGTTAGATCACAATTCGACATCAAAATGGAAAACTTAGTTAGGACTCGCCAAATTGGTTCCTTCATATGTAAAGAAATTACAGCTCAAGCGTGGGAAAATGCTAATACTCTGTCAGCAGTATAAATTTCAGAGAGATCATCTACAAATAAATTAACAAAACCTATTAAACCATCTCCGAAAACTTCATCATGTAAGCCAGCAGTGGGTTATAATGTAGTAGCAGCAAGCAGTACTCCAGTAGGAAACACTGATGCCCTAAAAGAGTGTGCCGTTTGCTCAGCCAAACATTTTGCGTTGTGGTGCCCGGAATTTCGAGCATTATCTACCTCGGGGAAAGTCACTACTGTCAAAAAACTGAGGTTATGTTTCAACTGCTTGCAGAAGCATAAGTTGCAGGATTGCACAAAGAAAATAGGTGTCAAAAGGGTGGTGCGATGCATATTTCTATTTCATCGAGCCAATCTGCTGAACCTGAACCATGAACATCTGGGCAATCCAATTGACTTCGTCGGAGTTCAGAAGAAAAAGTATACCTGAGAGCACCATCTTCAACTAAAACCGAATCTTCTACTTCCAAGTTTGCGTCCTCTACCGCAGAGAGTAACCTACCGAATGCAGAACAATCTGAATCAATTTCACCTTCACCTTTGAAGTGTGTTAAGCAAACAATGAGAGCCTTTTCCTCTGAAAATCCTGAGCTAGTATTAACTACCATTCAAAAAACCCTGCGTAATGCAGTCGAGTCACGAGAAGAAAGGTGTAATAAGGAACAGTCCAAACAACTTCATGAAGAGGCGGAACTTACTAGACCTGCAGTTTTACTTCCTACTTGTAAAATTTTAGTTGTCGATCCTGAACGAGCACCAGTTGAAGCACGAGCTTCAATAGATCCAGGTTCTGAGCTTTCCTTTATTTCGGAAAGACTATTTAAAAAACGGAAAGTTCCAAAACACCCACCTAACATCCCATTAAAGGGAATTGGTAACACTTCTGGTGAAACTACAAAAACAGTATGCTTGTTAAACCTCCAATCTAGATACTCTGCGCAATCCATTCTAACTCAAGCAAATATTCTGACGGAACTGACAGTACATCTACCCTAGACGGGCATGGGAGCTGCACATTTATCACATCTTGAGAAATTAGAGCTTGCAGATCCTGAGTACATCAAATTTAGGTGAAATTTTGCTTGGAGCCATTCCTACCAGTGAGATTGTGTAATCCGCAGTAATAAAAGGAGACATCAACACTCCTATTGGCCAATCCACCATCTTTGGTTAGATAATTTACGGTTCAGCCCAAGCGAGTTACTTGTGCCATCCAACGTACTGCAATTATGGATCTGTAGATGAGGAGTTACAAACCTTAATTAGTAAATTCTGGTCGCAAGAGGAAGTCATCGAGCCAAATGTGTCAAAATTGAACCCTGACGAGTAAGACTGTGAAGCTCACTTCAAAAGAACACACACTAGAGACAAAACTGGCAGGTATATTGTGTGATTGCCAATTAAATGTTCACCAACGGTTCTTGGAGACTCATCTGTTAAAGCAAAGAGGTATTTGTCGAGCATGACAAGGAGGCTAGAGGATAATTTGGAGTATAATATACTGTATAATAACTTCATGAGAGAATATGAATGTCTTGAAGAGGAGGGTGAGAAATACCCAATAGTTGAGTCAATCATTAGAGGAATAAACGGTGACGATATCTATGGTGGAGGCGAGTTAATCACTCAAGCCATATCATCAGCAAGTCGAGTAATCTCATTATGCGTAGCTGGAAGTTTGCCTTTTGCTAATTGGGCGAGCAACGAATCTGAAGTACTCGAAAAAATATCTCCTGAGAGTGGATCAAATGTAGTTAAAATTTAAGGGAAAGAGAACGCCGTGAAGGTGTTGGGAATTTCATGGAATCCATCGGCTGATAAATTCCACTTCAAATAGTCTCAGTCTGCATTAGCTAAAAGATCAATCTTTACTGAGATAGCTCGACTATTTGACCCCCTAGGTTTGCTCGTGCCTGTAGTCGTAAGAGTGAAGATGCTTTTGCAGGAGTTATGGTGAGAGAAGGTTAGCTGGGACGAGCCTATCTCTGACAATCTGAGGAAAAGGTGTAGTAAGTTTAGAGAAGACTTGAAGGGAGTCAATAATATCATCGTACCATGTCGGTTACGCTTAACTAAAACATCTAGAGTCGAAATCCACTGGTTTTCGGATGCCCTTCAGTATGCCATGGCTGAGAGCGAAGCAGGTAGGAGCTCATCCACTATTGTATGCGCAAAATCGCAAGCCGCTGGCCTCAAACCCACAACTATTCCAAGGCTTGAGCTATCTTCTGCTGTTTTACTTACAAAGCTGGTCAGCTACGTAAAGAAGAATCTCAAGTTAACTGAGCTACCAACATTCTTGTGAATTGATTCTTCAGTCGCAATCACGTGGATGAAGAGTCCTCCTTCTAGATGGAAGGACTATGTGAGAAACAGAATTCATCGAATTCAAGAGTTGCAACCTAATGCTATCTGGCGATTTGAAGCTGGTAAACAGAATCCAGCTGACTGCGCCTCTAGAGAACTATCACCTGAGAGACTACGAGACAATTCTCTATTGTGGCATGGACCATCATGGTTGTTAAAGTCTTCTCAAGAGTAGCCACCGTTTAATCTACCACCTATCTCGAGTGTCGATCTTAAAGAGAGACCAGGTCAATAATTTCTTGAGAAAAAAAAACTGAGAAGAGTCCATTTACTGAGCTTTTAGGGAAGATTTCGAGACTTATGCAAATTTTAAGAATCACTGCCGCACGCCTGAGAGCTTTTATTTTATTTATTTCTATTTTATTTTTATTTATTTTATTTTATTTCACTTAATGCAAGCGTACAAAGTGAGGGTAATTACAAAAAAAAGAAAAAAGAAAAATGAAAATTTAAATACTAATATGCTAAATCGAAATATAAGGAAAGTTTTATGCGACCGCGAGAGAAAAGACAAAATTAAGAATAAGTAAAATAACTCAGTACTAGGGGCAATATTAGGGCTAAAATGAGAAATAGAAACATTTCAAGAGCTTAAGACTAGTTACATTATGAGGCTAAGGAAACTGAACCGATATTTCAGGCGAGAGGAAGAACGTTCGTCGAATAAGGGTACGCCCAGCTAACTACGAACGAGAGGTATTCCATGCTTCAAGGGTAAACCCCAGTCATCCCTCACCACCTCACTTTCTACGAGCGACGTGGAAACTGCTAAGTTGTTGATCAAGACAACTCAAAGCTTATTATTCACCGAGGAGGTGAATCTACTAAAACGGGATACTTTTCTACCAAAATCTAATCATCTCTGCAATCTGACTCCATATATTGATTACGACGGAGTTTTAAGAATTGGAGGGCGACTTGAACGAGCTAAACTATCTTCAGAAGAAAAGCATCCGGCCATCTTACCTCGAAATTCACCCCTTTCATCTCTGATGATTACTGATGCCCACGAAAGGACACTGCATGGGGGAACTCCACACTACCATACCCTCAATTGGCTTTGCTGACCTCTCATCCCTACACTGCTTGTCTGAAATCAATCCTATTGAAAACCGGTATAACCGGCAACTTGATCTCGATCTATCAAATGATCCAACTAACGTACTTGTCTACAACTGCTCGATTGAACTCTGCAAGATCGATCCTCATCACCCTCCTCTCAATGTTAACCTCTTCCACTCTCACCCCACTCTTGTGACTTCCCCAATTTCCCCACTCGTCTCAACTTCCGTAAAATCAACTTTGACCAGCTTAATTCAACCCTTCATAATACCTTCCGTGATATGAAATTTACGTGTAGTGACCTTTCCTCATATATCACCATGCTTTACGAATCTCTGCTCTTTGGCATTGCTATATCTACTCCGACTTGAGCAACTCCTCCTCCCAACCCCTCTCCTCCTTGGTACACAAGAGAACTTAAATCTATGAGAAACAGGTGTAACTCCAACTGGAAACTTTTGACCGGTTCGGGTTGACCCGGTGACTATGACAAATTTGTAAAAATTTATCCCCGAACGAGCAAGACTGTGAAGATCACTTCAAAAGAACACACACTAAAACAAAACTGGCAGTTATATTGTGAGGTTGCCAATTAAATCTCCACCAACGGTTCTTGGAGACTTATCTGTTAAAGCAAAGAGGTATCAACCCCTGACCTGACCTGCTTAATCCACCCCTTCATAATAACTTCCGTGATATGAAATTTACGTGACCCGGTGAAGCTTAATTAATAATTTATTAATTTAATTTATTCACCAACTTCGCGTCCCTTAACAGGTATCTTTACATATACTACCTAGTGTCGGTCAAGTCAATTCTCCGAGCCAATCCCCGTGGTTTCGTCTTCTTTGTTAACGGAAAAAGAAGACAGCATCATACTACAACTTCTGAATATCTATTATATTTTGTTTAATTGTCAACTTTATAGACTTTCATTCGTTTTTACTTACATTATTGTTTTAGGGAATTCACTTTCTCCTGTATCTCACTTGTATTCAAGTTAAATAATAAAATAAAACTAAGTGGCGTTCGCGAAGTCGCACACAAAATTGAGCTGAGCGGTCGATATTTCTACACTCTGCTTCATAGTCATCTGTGGTAATGTAATAACTGGTAGCAATTGGTTCAAGTCGATACCATGTGTGTTGACTTGATTTTAATGTAAAAAATATGTGTATTACAATTCTAGCCCTAAACACTGATTTATTGGCCATTTCTTGTTTGTTCTTTTCAATACCTTCAGTGAGAGAAACTCAAGAGATAAAGGGTGGGCCATATAAGAAAAACTAATGAATATTTGTCCAAAATTATAATTTTGTTAGAAAGACTGAACATTTCCATTTACGAGTGAAACACAACATCATTCAAAGGACTGAAAAGGCTGCCCTTAGAGTACCCATCGGATCAATCCAATTTTTCAGTACATTTCGATTGCTTGGGCTTCAATCTCATGAATGGCAACTTCAATTTCGTGTTTCAAGGACTCAATCGTCTCTGAATGATAAGCGTAACATATACCTTAATAGAATCAGAATTCAGAATTTCGCTTTATTATTCGATGTTCAAAAGCGGTGCGCAAAAGATCGATTGTATCGTTGGCTGTGTCGCAGCCCCGTCCTGTTGGAACCAAATTCCGTCCATGTAACACTCTTCAATTTGTGGAAACCAAAATCCATTTAACATGGTTCTGTAACGCTCGCCATTGACCCTGAGGGCGGCAGTTTCGCTTATTGAAATAGCCTCCACGGTGGAAATGAGCTTCATCCGAAAAGATCATTTTACGGCAAAAATGTTCATCTTCGACCAAACGATCTTCAGCCCATCCGATGCGACAGGCGAACATAAAACGCATCAGATGGTCATGAGGCTTCATTTCTTGTACTCTTGTTTGTAGCCAAAATTCTCATCAGACAAGTGCGAGAAATTTTCAGTTCCTGAGAACCATGACGAATTGATGTTGATGGATTTTCATGCACACTGTGCGAAACCGCAGCGCACTGGACGAAAACGGGAACGGGTTGTTTTGTCCAATAACGAACCGGTTTCACAAACTCGCTTCACTGATTGATCAACTGATTGGAAGGCAATTTTTTTCCGTGAATTTCTTATAGTTTCCGTATAAAACTCACCAGTTTTGAAGTAAGTTTTCAATAGTTCCCAACTTCGTTCAAGCGTAAAGCGTCCCATTTTGTAAACTTCAAACATAAGACTAATTTTCTGTTAGATCATGAAAGTCATTATGCCTATCAAACTCCAAATATACGGTAGTTCATATTCCAAATGTTAGGTGCCTCTCCCTGTATATTCTATCTTAGTTCTAATCCTATTGTGAGCCCTATTTAATTATACTAGGGGGGCGCCCCCTGCTCGCTACGCTCGCCAACCCCCGTTGTTCGCTCCGCTCATTCTAATAGCCCGCGCATGGAGCTATATATACAGTAGCATTGTAAGTTAAAAGGTTAGTTAGTTCAGACTGTAGTAGATATCATTTCAGCTCATTTTGTACGTCAAAGTACATCTATATTGAATGAGCCCTATCTATAATTTTCAAAAACCTTGCGGGTGTGGTTGCGGATATTAAAAGATCTTAAAATTTTCTCATACAAAATACTTTTTGTAAAAATTCTTTCATCTTCTGCCAAATGACATTGGCTTTGTGTTTCAGAAAAACATATAAACACGCAATCGGTTAAATGATCTAACTCTACTGGCTACAACATACAATTAACGGTGAGAAAATATAGGTTGTTTGAGTAAGATTCCTGATTTTTGAAACGTTTGCCCCTGGGATTTATTAATTTTCATCGCAAAAGCCAGAATGACGGGAAGTTGAGTTTCTTGAAAAGAAAAAGGCAAAAATACGTCACACGTGTCGAAATACGTGTGTTTCGGAAAACTCCTGCTAAAATCTCACAATCCAAAAAATTTTCCTTCGCATTTGAACTAAACGAATAGGTGTACCATTGACCAAGCAAGTCATGTCCTGTACACAAATTACGAATAAGTAAAAGTATGCAATTTGGTTTTTAAAATAAATTTGTGGGATCGGGAGCCAACTTACATCAACTGAGTTTAAAAATTCGACTGGAAAATTATTTTGCTCTCTATAATCATCACTCAAGATTTTATCGGAACTCAAATATATTCGTTCCTCTCCGGACAGACTGTTAAAGATTGCTGCATCGATGAAAGTGCAGTTTTCATATTTGGGTGCTAATATAACCGAATTGAGAATATCGTTAGACTTTATGGTTTCAGATACATTGCCATAAGTATCTGGAATCACGAAGTTGCAGCTAACTAAATGGGAAGGAATTTCAATAACATCTTGGCTGTAATCTGGAAATGTGGGTAAAGTTCCATTACCAAGAGATTTAAGAAATTCAACGAATTCAATCTCATGAGGTAAAGCTTTCATGTTTTGAGTAAAAGTTATTTTGTGGTATTTTGAAATTTTGGACCATGAAGTAAGGCAATAAGTGGTATCTCAATAAGTGGTACACGTGTATCGTGAGATGTAGGTGGCAATATTCGTCAAAAATCTCCACAGAGTAAAATAGTCTTATATCCGAAAATTTAGTTGGAGTACCGAATGAATCGTTTACTGAAAAAAATTTCCTAAATAGCTAATAAAGCACGGTTATATGAATCATTTTCTGAAGAATTTCTTAAAACGTCTTCACACCTGAATATTTTGAATTCATTACACAAATCTAATGCATTTGTAAGAACGTTCATACCACAAATAGGATATGGCAAATAACTCTCTTAACTGCTGAGGGGACTAACACTCTTTTACTTCTAATAAATATTCACGCCACTCTCCATAATTTCATGCGACACGTCGTGCATGTGCTGAAAATGTGCAGTAAATAATGTTCCCAACAGTACCCAAATCCTGATGGGACCTCGAACATGAAGCTAAAAAAGTCTCAAATGGAACATCTCAACATAAAACATAAAATAATGTAGCAATAGCTCTACTACTTCCTCTTTGAGGTTTTTCGATTTCTTTTCTTTATCTACCTAAATATAATGTTTTGGCGTCTCTGTATATAGAAACTCGGAAGAACTAATTCGATTGATTTCATAGAATGCATTCAATTTTGTTCTTCTGTGAATCGTAAGAGCTTGCTGAACATTTCCTTCCCTAAAGACTACATTTTGCCGGTGAGGCAAGTAACATTCAAGTCGAACTACAATATATTACGTGACTGGTAATGCATTGGATACTCATTCATGCGCCAATTAGCTTCCATAGATCCAACATAGTGACCGGACAAAAAGCTATTGATTTCATCTATATAAACTTTGCCCTCAACTCCACCTCAAACTCTTACAAACTGTAATGAGGCACAGTCGTATCCCTTATTAACATATTTGTGCATATATTTTAGGCTCTTAACTGTGCCAAGAACTTCCACATTTAAGTAGCAATCAAATTTCGCTAAAAGATATGGATTTTAAGGAACAGCATAACGGCTGTCAACAGAGTGGCCACGAAAGTCAACTGTTATACCATTAACACGGCGTATCTAACATTGCCCTGAGTTGTATTGTAAAAGTCCTTAGAAACGCTTTTGCTGCATTTACCATCTCTGATACAGACGGGGATACGATTCAATAAACCACATGAACCGTGGATCATGTGGTTTTTAACTAAATTATGAAGTTGTGGGAAATACATTGTATATTGTAAATAAAATATATCTGGAATTTTCGTACAAACGTACCAACCTCCATTTCCTACCTTTTCTTTTTTCTCTAAATTGAGATTTTAAGGGCGAGCAGACAAAAGTTTGGAAATATGATATAATTTCAGATTTTCAATTTTAAACAGTTTTTGGCTCGTAGCGGCTAAATCAAGCATTCTGGGGGTATGATCAACCCCTATTATTTTTGCATTTCCCAACTTTTGGCCATATATTATATTTCTCTAAATAATGTTTTAAATGTGGGTCCATACAAAAGTTGGGAAACATGATAAAATTCAGACTTTCGTTCGCTTTCCATAAATATTCGTGAAAGATAACTTCGCGTTTTCTAGAAATAACTGTAAAATTGTGATTTTCCATATTTTTTGAAATAAAATTTGCATATAATTTTATCAAATTAGAAAAAAACAATGGTATAAGTAAACGATGGCTTTAAATTTGTCTGTGGTAATGCATCCATATTATTGTCTGTGGCCATATGTTCATTGTTTCGGCTTTTGTCTGGAAGAATGCAATTTTATAAGCCAAAGATTGCCTTCTTCCAGGCAAAAAACAAAAAAATGAACATGTGAATATTGTCTGTGATATGGCTGCATTTGCCCCTCACATTATCATTGGCATAGATATTAGGTTTGAGGTTTCACATTTTCGACGATTGCAAGTAATTCTCTTCTAGTCACGCAATAATTACGTTCAGGTTTAGACATAACTTTGCTATAAAATGCAATTACTCGCTCTTGACCGTTAATGAGTTGCGAAAGAACACCGCCGACTCCATAATTGCTCGCATCAGTATCCAAGATAAATTTTTCACCAGGAACTGGATATGCTAATACTGGGGCGTTACAGAGTCGATTTTTTAATGTTGAAAACGCGTTCTCATGTTCAGGATTCCATTCAAATCGTATATTTTTTCTTGTTAAGTCATGGAGAACACTTGCTATATTCGCAAAGCCAGGAACAAATCTTCGGTAATAAGTGCATAAGCCTAAGAAGCTCTGTAGCTCATGTAAATTTTTGGGAGTAGGCCAACCTTTTACAGCTGCCACTTTGTCTTCATCAGTTTGTACTCCTTTTGCTGTCACTTTATGTCCGAGATATTTGACTTCTTCTTGAAACAAACAACATTTCTTAGGATTCAGTTGAAGTCCTGCACCAGCAATGCGCTTCAAAACTTCTTCCAAATTCCTAACGTGGTCTTTGAAATCTTTCCCCACAACTATTATGTCATCTAAATACACGAGACACGTTCTCCAATGCAAACCTTTCAAAACTCGTTCCATCAGGCGTTCAAAAGTTGCTGGGGCATTGCATAGTCCAAAAGGCATAACCTTAAACTCCCATAATCCATCGCCGACACTAAATGCAGTTTTTTCCTGATCCTTTTTTTCAATTTCTACCTGCCAATACCCACTTTGTAAATCTAAGGTAGAGAACCATTTTGCGCCTGATAAGGTGTCCAATGTATCGTCAATTCTTGGCAACGGGTAACTGTCCTTTTTCGTTACGTCATTTAACTTCCGATAGTCAACACAAAAACGAGTACTACCGTCTTTCTTTTTGACTAGTACAACTGGAGAGCTCCATGGACTCGAAGAAATTTGAATAACATTTTTCCGGTGCATGTCGTCAATGAGGTCCTTCACTTCATCCCTTTTAGCAAGTGGCACTCCGCGAGGTGGCTGGCGAATAGGTTTTACATTCTCAGTATTAATTTGATGTTTGACGATCGATGTTCTTCCAATTTGCCTCGTCATGAACATTGTTCCATACTTTAGAAAAAGTTGTCGAGCTTGTTGCGTTTGTAACTCGTTCAGATCTTTGGTCCATTTGATCAGAAGTTGCTCTAATTCATCATTGATTGGTTTCTCATTTTGTTCATCTGAAGGTAATCCGCAATTAACCACGGTCTTTACTTCCTCACATTTGGCAAGCTCTGTATTTTTCCTCAATGTCTTTGAAAAATTCGACACATTCAAAATTCTCACTGGTACCAACTTATCCTCTCGAATGTTAATGAGTGTTTTTCCAACAATAATTCCATCAGCCTGGATTTTTGGTTCAACAATCCACAATGTATTTCTCTGACAATCTTCACTTGCTTTTGCCCAAATAACAGCTTCTGAATTGGGTGGAATTTTCTCGGTATTTACCAGTGATATACTTCTGGCAGAGAACTCTTGGTCATGCTCTAATTTCAATGGTATTTCAGCATTGTCGTAATTAAGAGTTCTTTGTTTTAAGTCCAGCATAAATCCATTTTTCACCATAAAATCCACTCCGAGGATTATCTCGTCCATAATATCAGCTACGATGAACTCATGCTCGACGGTCTTATTACCAATAGTTATATCTTCACATACTTTTCCACAAATTTTTGCATCTTGGCCAGTTGCGGTTCGCAATCGTACTCCAGTTAAAGGCTTCACCTCCTGCGCCAAATCACTTCTTATAATAGAATGGGAGGCTCCAGTATCAATTGTAATAGTAAATTGTCTTCCTCTTATGGCACCATCCACAGTCAAGCTATTAGCTTTACGTGCCATCTGGGAAATCGAAATTACGGGGTAATTCGTCGTGGGAGCTAGCTCATACCCCTGGGAACCAGCTCTTTTTAGTTTGTCGACGGTTGTCGTTGCTCTCGGCTTACATGCTGTGGATTTCTCCTAGTGGCTGGAGATCTGGAACGTTTCCGAGGTTCTCGGCAATTTCTTGACATATGGCCTTCCTTGTCGCAATTGAAACATTTTCCCTTAAACGGTGGGTAGGTTTTCCTCTCGGTCTTCAACGATTTAACCAACTCTTGGATTGAGGATATCAGATCTTCGTTTTCACACTCTATCGTCCTGGCCTTAAAAACAGGACGGCAAACCATCATTGCTGCCTCCGAAGAAAGTGCAGTAGAAACCGTTTTCATGAATGTATCTCCGGGTGTCAAAATTGCAGCGCGTTTAGTCTCCACATCACGTATTCCATCAATAAAAGTTTCTATTTTTATCTTTTCGATGTAATCTGGACTACAATCTGCATAAGCAAGATGGGTGAGTTTTTCTACTGCGGCAGCATATTCTTGGAGCGATTCGCTTTGACGTTGAACCCGGTTCTTTAATTCCATACGGTAGACTTGCCTCATATGTTCACTACCATATTTCCTTTGCAGAGCGTCCATAATCGTTTTGAAATCCTTACGTTCGCTGTTTGGTATAGTTTGCAAGATTTCTGCTGCTGCACCTTTTAGAGAAACTATTAAAGCTGCAGCCTTATCTCCATCATTCCATTTATTCTGCACTGATGTCGTTTCAAACTGTAGGCGGAAAATGCTAAACGGTGTAGTCCCATCATATACGGGAGTCTTGAGTTTCGCTGAGTTAATTTCTTTCGATGTATCACTTGAGAATGCACTGACCTTAAGTTTTCTTAATTCCTGCTCCAGTTTGCCGACTCGACCATCAATAACAGAAACTTGATTATTAACAACAAATTCCAGCTGGTGAACATTGCTCCTCACTTCACCAATTTCCTTTTCGAATGTGAAATTTGTTTCTTCCAACGACCGCTCCACCGAATATTGTAGCTCTCGCATAATTTGTGCTTGATGGTTGGCACCTTCCGTCAATCTATTTTCAAAGGTACTAAGCTTTTCTTCTATACGGCAAGAATTTCCATTCAGCTCTTCCATCATCATTCGAAGCATTTGAGTAATATTTTCATTTGCTAAGCTTTGGGTCTCTCCCATGGTTCTTTCGAATTCTGAGGCTGGTTCTACCATTTCTTTTCCAAATTCATGGTCATCAATATTAACTCCTTTCTCCGAAAATGCCATACGTAACCGTTGTTGAAGTTCCGCTTTTGTTCCCGAAGTTGGCAAATTAAGTAGCGAGAGCTCCTTCTTCAGTTGTTCGACTTTTAAATTTTCGGATTACAAAAATCAATAATTATTTGTTTTTGGTGAAATATTAAGTAATTAAAGTTCAAACACGTGTACACTTTTATTCAAATTTCACATACGACATCAATTTCAAGTGCACCTCATCCACGCGCGTTATTGATCTCTTCGGAAACCAAATGATTAATTATCATTAATAAAGTTTGTTCACAATCAATTCATTAAACACTGATAATAAACTAAAATACAGAATTTTAGAATTCGTCAAAACTAATATTTATTTTTAATGAAGCGCAATCCCACTTCTGACACCAATTGTTACGTTTTTAAATTAAAAGAGAGTTCGTATCTCTAGATTGCGCTTTATTTTAATAACCGTCCTTTCCATAAAAACCGTTTTTATATAACTACTATAAAACTAATGGTTTCATGACATTACAATCACCCGCTTACTTTTTGTAATTATTGACAGTGGCCACAAAGTGATTATAAGTGTTTCCACGTCACAATATAGATATAAAAAGATTTCTTTTTGAAAATGTTTGTCGCGGCTAAACTCGGAATCTGCCTAGTCGATTTCAATAAAGTTTGGCACGAAAATTACTGTCCGGTAGGTGAATGTTTATGTAAAGTTTGAAAAAAATTGGTTTTAAACTTTTGGAAATATTTAAGATTTAAATTTTTCACGTTTACTTTTCAAGAGAAAGTCGACTTTAGCGCTTAAGCTTAAGATGCATAAATGAAGAGAGATCGTGCAATTATCGCATCGTTAGCGGTTACTCCCTCTCTCTTAAATATGAGACGTATTCGAGAGAACATTTCGGCATTTTGTTGGTGCAATCAACTCTCTTCATTTATTTTTCTTAAGAAGCGAAGTACACTTTCTCTTGATATGAAATCCATCCATGGATTCATACTAGAGATGGATGCGACTTCACGTGGTTTTCGATTAGGAAATGGGGATTGATTTATTTTTGGATCTTCTTATGCCCATCCGAATACGAAAACGTCAACCTTTACTTGCGTATTAGGGAACCGTTACTTCTCGCGTTTGCAAATCGGAACAAAAGCTCTCTCTCAAGAATTCTCTATGATTCGACACTCTGTATTTCCGTAGAGGCGGTTTTAATTGTTTTCTACAAATTTTACTTGGGCTATTCAATACAATTTTGGTTCATTAAACCCGTAGCAGATAGATTTGTTCAAATTGGTGGACAATGGTAAATATTTTTTTGAATTTCAGATCGTAGGACATCATTGTTTCCGGGAATCCCAAGTTGACTAATTTTCTTCCGGTTTGAAGGGTTCTTTTCCGGTAAAAATTTGAATTTTGAACCAACCTCCACTGTTTTGACATTTTTTACTTTCCTTTCATTTATCATTTTTCTCTAAATTGAAGTTTTAAAGGTGTGCAAGGTGTCAAAAGATCGGAAAATTGATAAAATTCAGATTTTGAATTTGTAACGATTTTTTGTTCCTAGCGGCTAAACGAAGCGTCCTACGGAGTTCGTACGTATGACCGACCCCCGTTTTTTTCAAATTTCCTAAATTTTTCAATACACCTTCTCTTTCTCTGAATTGAGTTTTTAAAAGTGTGTCCAAACAATAGTTATGGTATATGATAAAATTCAGATTGAAATTCGTAAACGCAAAATCTCGCGTTTTTCGGAAAACTTTTGTAATTTTTTATATATTGGAAACTCAATTTGTATATATTTTCTTTAAATCAATAGAAAATACTATTACACAGAAAACAGAAATTTTTGAGTAAATTTTACTCTCCAATGGTACACATTTTTGTTTGTGTTTGTTTTGTGCAAATTTCAGACCATCAAAATTGTGTGCATTGTGCGTACATGTACATTGTGAGCATGAGGGAGAGCTCTCTTATTTTGTGTTAAATTAACGTGATGAAAAGAAGAAAATTCAGGCTAAGATGTAATAGAATTCTCAATAATAATAACACGTGATCCGTGAGGAGCTACAGGTAAAATTTGGCGCGAGTCACCAGATAGGAAAATAGTTTTACCTCCAAATAATTTGTTTCCATTTGCACTTACACTCAAGTCGCTCAACAGCCTCTCAATCAATCTCATTCCATGAAGTGGGCACATAAATGCTTCATCAATTAGTACCAATGCAGCTGAATGAATGTAATGGTCTTGGGCAGTGTTAGCAGTAACACTTGACACTGAATTTTCTAAGATCGGAATAGGTAACTTAAAAACATTATGCAAGGCGGTGGCTATACATCGAAGATATAAAGAGTTTAATTTATGAATGATTGTTGTTTGGACACACGTTTTTCCACAACCCGCATGCGCCGAAAAAACAAAAAACACTGCTACCAGTATCGTGATGTAATACTTCGCGTAAAATACTATCAATTATATTGCGTTGTTCACCATTGGCTCTCTCCTACATTTCACTAAAAAGGAACATTTCATCATCTGGATCGAAATGGCCTAAATCTACGTTATCAGATACATAAATCGGGTTTGGTAGGCCAAGTTGTTGACATGAAAGATTATGTGTCAGAAGGATTTCCTCTATCTCCAAAAAGCTTCGATTATAAGAAATGTCTACACTGCAATCCCTAAGAAAATCTTCAGTCATAAACATTTTAAATTCATCCCACAGAGCCGATGCATTTACTGGAATATTCAAACCACAAATAAATCCAAATGATTGTCGCAATTGTCGAGGTGATTTTGTTTCTTTCGCTTGATTTAAACATTTACGCCATTCACTATCACGAGATGCAATACTACGTGCGTGATATGGATCAAAAAATGTCAAATGATTAATAGAATCATACGTACGCAAATCGTCAAAGGATTGTGGACCACGAACTTGCAATAAAAGTAAACGTAAGTGAAATAATTCAATGTCTTTTGGTGATACAACGTACAATCGTGAAATGATTTTATCGCCGCCAAGTTTTCTCCTGGTGCAACATTTCCGTGAATCATTCCACACATAATATAATGGTATTTGAGTATATTATTAAATCATTAGCTGAAAGATCATTCCTATTTAATTCAATAAATGCCAATAATTTTGTCCTTGAAGGATTTGCAACTGCTTTGCGCTCGGTTCCTTCTCTGAAAACAATATTCTGACGATTAGGCAAGTGACAGTCAAAACGCATGATCGTATGGGATTGAAACTGCAATGGATATTCAAATATTCACCAAGCGGCTTCACTGGAACCAACATAATGTCCATTAAGAAAATTTTGAATTCCATCTATCTGAATACCACCATTAACCTCACCATTAACAACTCCAAACTCTAGCAACGCACAATCATACCCTTTGTACACATACTTGTATATATATTTGTTGTAGCAAAACTAACGTAATTTGTTATACAATTAATTTAAGTGATGTGTACAAAAGAATGAGAATTACAACTAACTTAATACTAGGGTTAGATAGTTAGGAGATACAATCCGCAGCGCGATCTGTTTGTCAGACGGGAGATAACCACGAGTATTGTTTCAACACCGCCCTTAATCGAGCGTTGGCGCAGGTTGTAGGCCCATTTTCTCTATGCACGATTGAAGCTTCGGTCTGGGTAAATTCTTGGTCATGGCGTCGGCTATCTTGGTCATGGCGTTGGAACCTGTTATCGATGTGTTAGGATCGACCGTGTGAAACCGTTTCTTCTTGCAATGGTTCCGTTAGGGTTGTACTTATTTCGGAATACCATGCGACAGCCGATTGGTTTTCTGTCAAGTCGTGGTACTAGGTCCCAACTACTAGGTTTCGTATGACGACATCGTCTGTTTGCGAACCTTTGCGAAGTCGCCGAAAGTTAGGCATTCGGTCACACTTCCCGGAACTGTGATCAACCACGTAAGTGCTTCGGTTGTGGTCACCTAGGGGCGATTCTTCATGTATGTGTTGTTGAACTTTCGGGGACACCGGGTAGTACCGCTGTTTAATCGGTTGAGCCTCGGTCATCACCCATCCTGCTGGTCCGGAAGAGAGATGGATCACATCGATTCTGCGTGGACTTTCGGAGGCTGAACGCAGTTTCAGAGAAAGATGCCTATACGCTACCCTATGTAAATGCAACATTGGGTAAACTCCGGGAAGCCAAATACCTATCCTCAATAGATGTGAAATCGGCCTTCTGGCAAGTACCAATGGCAGAAGACTCAAATAAACAGCATTCACCATTCCCGGGCGCGGACTCTTCCAATTCCGACGAATGCCGTTCGGGCTGCATAATTCATCGGCGACGTGGCAAAGGCTGATGGATCGCATTCTGGGTGCCACTCTAGAACCAGATGTGTTTATATATTTGGATGATGTCATCATCGTGACCTCCACATTCGAGAAACATCTGGAAGTATTGCGAGAGGTCTTTAAGCGTTTGAGAGAGGCAGGACTGAAGACATCCCAGGAAAAGTGCAAATTTTGCAGAGACCAGTTGCAATACTTGGGGTACGTTGTGAATAGAGAAGGTCTACAAGCGGATCTGGAGAAATGCCAATGAATACATCAATTTCCGCGTCCCACGACCGTACGACAGGTAAGAAAATTTCTGGGGATGGTTTCATGGTACAGAAGATTTATACCAAACCACGCAACGCTGGTGGCACCACTCAACGCCCTGCTGAATAAGGGAGCACGATTCATATGGACCGATGAGTGCGAGTCAGCTTTCTCAAGCTGCAAAGATAGGCTCACGACACCTCCAGTACTAGCATGTCCGGATTTCGGTCTACCGTTCAAAATACAAACGGACGCCTCGCACGTAGGCATAGGAGCACTATCCAGCCAGTCCGACCAATCAGGAGAGCGAGCAGTTTGCTATCTAAGTCGATCATTGTCGAAGGCAGAGCGCAAATACTCCACCACAGAGAAGGAGTGCCTGGGGGTCTTATGGGCAGTGGAGAAACTCAAACCATACATCGAAGGGACAAGATTCACGGTCATCACAGACCGCCACTCCTTGGTGTGGCTAAACAACCTCAAGGACCCCAATGGCAGATTAGCAAGATGGGCAGTAAGACTGCAACAGTTCGACTTCGAAGTGATACATCGAAAAGGTAAAGAGAATCTGGTACCCGATGCATTATCGAGAGCGATTCCATCAGTGAGCGGACTGGAAGCCTAGACAAAGACGAAGGAAGATGAAGGGGAACGGTGCCACGAAAGGACGCGGTGGAGAAGGAAACCAGGAAAGTACGCCCATCTCACTGGGAAGTATTGGCGAAGATTCGTGCCAGAAAGCGAGAGGGCCGCAGTTCCCGAAAATTGCCATGATGATCCAAAAGCAGGCCACATGGTCCAAAAGCAGGCCACATTTAAGTTTAAAGTTAGAGAAGATTTGCGAATAACGAACTCGTAATAATGTTAATAGACATCCGAATTGTGACGAAGTGCTAAAGTAGAAGTAATGTAACAAAAGAAGAGTTGTAAGAATAAGGACATTTAATATTGGACATTTAAGTGTAAGGTCAGTGTTGCAAGAAGACTGGTGAATAATGAATTTGCCATAATGTTAGTAGACCTTCGATTTGTGACGAAGTGCTATAGTAGAAGGCATGCGTTAAAGGCAGAATCACAAGAAGAAAGACATTTAAGTAGTGGTTAAAGAAGTGCGTAATAAGCGAAGAGTTATAAGAAGCGGACACTGAAACAGCGTGGTGTAAAAGAAGAGCACGTGGGACGGCATAACCTTGGTCATACAGTAGTAGCAACAGGAGCGGCGGGAGCAGGCGGTCGACAGCAGGATCAGGCGGCAGGATCTTATTGATAAGATAAGTGATAGATTTAAGACGCACACGTACAATTAGGGAATTAAGTTGCGTATCATGCACAAGAGTAGAACAGCTCAACATAGGTTAAGGTTTGCAATCTTGAATTATTAGATTAGGTTGGTAAATTTAGGATAGGCCAAGTCGAATTGTACTTTTGTAAAACTTATGGCCGAAATACATGTAACATTTGGAAAATTTGTGAACTAGCACCTACCAGAAAATTAAATCGATTTGAAAGTAATATTGGAAACGTCTATTCTTTGCCAATAGTGTCGGGAGCCCTCTAGGTTGACGCGATCGCAGTATTTCTCGTTTTGACCGCGAATCGCGTAGGTGACTCGTCCAAAACGAGTGGCACCCACCAACGACCTTTCTTCGCGGGCAATAGCTCGGGTGAGTCACCACCCTCCAAGGAGATCGGAGGCTCGTCACAGAATTTGCACGTGACAAGTTACCCCAATCAGCGTCTGCGTATCCGCGAACAGGCTCAGAGTCCTTCCTATAAGTGAGGGAGTAATTAGAAGTGCCTTTGAGGTACCTGAGCACGCGTTTTGCTGCTGTCCAATGAGAGGTTGTATAGTTGGTGCTGAATTGGCTCAGAAAACTCACGCCGTGTACTATGTCTGGGCGAGTTCCAACAGCAAGATACATTAGACCTCCGAGAAGTTCGCGATAAGGGAGATGATCAGCTGATTTCTCGGTTAGTTCGTCGGTGAATTTAAGACCTGAGGTTAGTGGCGTGCCTATTAGTTTGAAGTTTTCCATGCCAAATCTTGTGAGGAGATCTCGAATGTATCCGTGTTGCGACAGGCTGACTTCGGATCCGAGAGAGGACGACAGCTGAGTTATTTCAATTCCAAGGCAAAAGTTTGCTTCGCCGAGATCTTTGATTGCGAATTCTCTTTTTAGGGAATCTTTAATTGCAGTCAGCTCCTGTACGCTCTTGTACATGATTAGTAGGTCGTCCACATTCACTAACACGTAAAGAGTATTGTTCTTGTTTGTGAAAACGCACGAGTCCGAATTTGTTGGTGTGAGTTCGTGTGACAGGAGGAATTCATTGAGTCTCTCGTGCCATAGTCTGCCTGACTGCTTTAGTCCGTATAGTTAACGTTTAAGTTTACAGATGTGATCGACTAAACTCCAGTCAGCATTTCACGCACCCTGTGACCTAGTTCACTATCACTTTTTTTGTTGGCCAGTCTGGAGAGCATTTCCTTCAAAAGTTTTGGTTTGTCCATGTAGATTTCTGTATCCAAGTGAGTATGGAGGTAGGCTGTAGTGACGTCGATTTGAGCTATCTTCATTCCGGTTTGGGATGACAGTGCTGCAAAAGTGCGAAGTAAACTAAGGCGAGCGACGGGAGCGAAAGTATCGTGATAGTCGATTACGGGACATTAAGAGAATCCTTGCGCAACTCAACGAGCCTTTCTTCTTGCAATGGTTCCGTTAGGGTTGTACTTATTTCGGAATACCATGCGACAGCCGATTGGTTTTCTGTCAAGTCGTGGTACTAGGTCCCAAGTGTCGTTTAGAATGAAGCTCTTGATCTCAGAATAAATTGCTTCGTGCCATTCATCCCGATTTTGGCCAGTAATTGCTTGTTGGAAAGGTATTTCCGAGGCTAACATAGATTCGTATGCATCGTTATGCCGATCTTTATGAACGTCGTCTTTCGGATGGTTCAGTGTATCGCAATTGGCTTCGTCGGCGGATGTAGAGGCTGGGGTATCGCTTTTGTGCGGTATCGCTTCCTCGGACGTCCTCTTTTTCCGGTCCGAACTAGAGCTTGCCTTCCAGGGGCTCTCTGTGGTTGGATATTGAAAATGTCTTCTTTTATGTTTGTATCGATGTTTGGTTGGGTGTTGGATTGCTCTACGAGAGGGTGATCCGCAGGAACGTGTTCATGGATCTCAATTGATTTGGTTGGTTCCAAGGAAAATCTGCCGTTCCTGGTCTCATCGGTGGTGAATTCCTCGTAGTTGTTGGCGGCATCTTGTTGGTCGAGAAACCTAACGCCCTTGGAACGTGGATTTTTCTTTCCTTCGGTACACACACTCTACACCCCTTGGAAGTGGTGGAGTATCCAACGAAGACTTCTGTTTTGGCATTGGGTCCAATTTGCATCTATTTGTTGTTTTGTCCAGTACGAAAACCTGACATACGAAGGTACGAAGGTGACCGATGATTGGCTCGCGTCCGATCCACATTTCATGCGGAGTCTTCGAGTCTGAAGCTCTTGGGATGCAACGATTACGGACATAATTCGCCGTCGAGATGGCTTCGGCCCAGAAGGATGGGGGCAATCCAGACTGTAGTAGAGGACATCTGGCTGATTCGACGAGAGTCCCATTACGACGTTCGGCGACAACGTTTTGCTGTGGTGTATAAGGTGTGGTTAGTCGTCTAGTGATACCGTTGTTTTGTAGAAACGAGTCCATGATGGAGTTGCAATACTTCTTGCCGTTGTCCGATTGAAGTGCCTTAACTTTACGCTCCGTGTGTGACTCGGCCATCTTGACGAATTCCATGAACTTTTGCGACACTTCGTTTTTTTTGTGTATAAAGTAAACTTCACACCATCCACTGTATTCATTGATCATCGTAGATCGTTAAGTGGATTTTCAGATTTTGTTTCACGATTCTGAAATGGTGGGGAGGTTAGTTTTCCAAGAATGCATATTTTACATGGGTTGTTGGCCGATTTGGAGTCCAGGTTCATTCCGGTGGTGGCTGTCTTCGATGCATCGTTAAGAGGTCACTTTTATTTATATGGCACATTCGTTCGTGCCATGAATCGGTTCGGGTTTTCTTTTCGGCGACGTTCAATGCGTGGGGTTCTGGCTCTCGCACGTAATATAGCTCACCAGCGCGGTCAGCTATTATCTTGATGTTTCCCTGGTTATCGGTGACCGTGGCCTTTGTCTTTGTGAAAGTGACTTGGTGGTCCTTATCCACGATCTTGGCGACGGATAAAAGGTTGGTTCTGAGGTCCGGAACGTAGAGTGCGTTTTCTAATTTGATTGTTTTAGCGATGTTATGCACATATGTAGTTATTCTGACGTTTCCCTTAGCCATGATGCTTGTGTTATCTCCATTTGATCATTTTTCACCGGTTGGAAAGGCTGATGACTTGATGAATGAGATTTTGTTGTTGCACATGTGTGATGTGCATCCGCTATCGATGCACCATTTGCCCTTCTTCTCGACAGGAACGGTGAGGTTACCGGCTTCGTCGTCAATAATGCCGAGTAAGAACGCTTCCTCAGCATTGTTCGCTTTCTGATTCTTGGTTTTGTTTTGATCTGACTTCCTTTTTGCGAAACATTCCGTAATACGGTGCCCTTTTTTCTTGCAATATTTGCAAAAGGGGATGGTAGCTGCATACTGCTTCTGTCGAACGCTTTTGATTGTCTTGTCTCCATTGTTTGGGTTCAGATCGTTATTTCCGAACTTTGTGTATAGAGCCCCGTGGTCACTAGGGTTGGTTTGTTCCTTCATCGATTCGTTTGCCTCGATGATTTTTGGTTTTAATGTTTCGATGTTGGGAAGAAGATCGCGCGACCAAATGCTCGTCGAAACATGTCGAAGCTGCTGGGAAGACTCTGTAGCAACATTAAAATAAGTAGTTTTTGGTTGATGTCTACTTCCATGGCCGCGAACTTGTCCACTGATTCGAAGAATGTTGCCATGTGTTCACGTTCGTCGCCTCCTTCCTGCAGCAAAATTTCGTGATTTAGCTTTGAGGCTTTGGCACGTCCACGCTTGGTATTCAGTGCTTTCTTCTTTTGTAGGATTCGCCGAAAGTTTAGGTTGCAGAATATTTCCCGAGACATAAGCCCACTTGTCGTTCTTGGTTAGGAGGGCCTCAGCGTGAATTCGCCACGTGTTATAATTTTCATTGGTTAGCGCGTCGATACGAATTGAGCTGGTCGAGTTCATTTTATTTTCTTTTCATATCAGAAGGGACACTTGTGAGTTTTTAACTACGGGACAATGTACTTTAACTTTTTACTTATGGCACGTGGAGTCCTTCTTTTTTCTGAAGATAAGGTCTGGAGCGTGGTCTGGGCCCATAACCTGTTGTAGCAGGACTAAGATAATTTATTATACAATTAATTTAAGTGATGTATACAAAAGAATGAGAATTACAACTAACTTAATACTAATTTAAATGACAATCCAAGTTTGCCAGAAGATATGGATTATAAGGAACGACGTATCGATTGTCAACTGAATGTCCACGCACATCAAAGTTTGCACCGTTATCACGTCGTTTATAGACAAAGTAACCATTTACACTATCCCGCGTATTATCACAAAAAATTTTTCAGGCACTTTCCATCTCTCATGCACACTGAATTTGGATTAAATAAACCACATGGTCCACGATTCATGTGCTGTTCAACTAATTTATGTAATTTTGGGTGACAACAAACATCAGGAAGTTCCGCACAGACAAACTAATCGATGCTAGCTATTCCATCAATTTTATCATCACTATTCAATGTTGTCAGCGCATGTGCATGAGGGAGACCACGTTTTTGAAATTCAATAGTATAGATTAATGCTTCTACTTTACCAAAAATTTGTGTTTTCAATGTTGAATCGATAAGTTTTCTGAGTTTGGACTTGAAGACACGGACAACAAGCGTTAGCTTCACCAAGAACTCAACAATTTCTGGCAAACTTGGGTTACATGTCATGGTCACAAACAATGATGGCTTGCCGAAATGTTGTACGAGAGTCATCGCATCTTAATAATTTTGAAACATATTTCTAGGTGAGCCAGTGGAAGATGATGGTAAAATTATTTTTCGGCCCACTCCATGGACACCATCCGTTTGGATTTTGTTGAACAAAGTCAGTCAAATTATTATACAGTTCGGCACGAAGTGCTGCCTGATTTTGACGTATGAAATGAAGTCTGGTATCTTCGATTCGAACATACATATCGACCACCCACTGAAGGAATAATTTTTACGAACGGTGAAAGATACTGAATTCATCACGAATAGCGAGTCGATATGAAGCATATTGCAGCATTGTAATTTTGTTGCGTGAAACAGTAGAAGAAGTAGAGGGAGTGTTGTGATGCCATGTTAACATGCCAGCCAGTATCACTGTTTGGGAATAGAAGTGAATAAGCCAAAGGATCAAATGAAGAATTTAATACAGAAATGCTGCAAACTGAATCAGACAATTTTGAAAATACATCCATATTTCTTTCGAACGGCGGTTCGCTGTCATCATTCTTGAAAAAACCAGCGACATCAGTTTGTACAGCTTCACTAAAACGTCGAAGATCGGTATTCCGATTAACTTTAATAACCATGCAAACGTCTGCAGCTGAATTTTCTGGTTGTCGACAAAATTCCGCCATTGATCTGAATGAGCGAATAAAATTATTCACACGATCTAATTCAACACCCAATTCACGCATTGAATCAACACGAAATCCCTGATTCGCACTCACACGTATTCAAAAACACGTATCAACATCAAAAAAGTAAAGCTGTGCATAAATTGTGTGGACGACCATAATTTGGAGTCAATGCACCAGCGCGATGATAAAAAATATCGTGAATCTTAAAATGATATACACCATTCAAAGCGGTATCAGACAACTTAGCTTCAGAACTTACCATTGTAAATGAAGAATTGTAAGAACGAATATTTTGAAAATAATTTTTCGGACGACGTTTAATAGCAACGTCAGAAGAAAAGAGTCCTTCACAAAGGCTCTGAAAAAATCAATTATGGTTAGGGAAGGTAAATTGACTTTGCCCTTATGGCAACATGATGTAACCGCCTGAGTGTTACGTAGAGTAACATCCAATTGAAAATCCTTAGCACCACAAAGTGAACAACACAAATTTAAAGAGCCACATTTTTAGTGATACAAAATCACGGATTCGATAAGCCAACGCAATTTTATATGAATCAACTAAATTTTGAGGATCACTTTCATTTGCTGTATTTGCAATTACACTTCTCAGTGATCTCATACTATCCCTTCTATTACGCCGCTCAACCCTGCCGGATACTCTTACTCGGCGAGGCATCGTGAACTGAAATATATAAAACCAAAGAATTACGTAGCTGAAGTAGATAAAACTAATAAATTGCGTTGAAAGCAAAAATCCAATGGTTCTTTCACCAAGATTTCACTTCGTTAGAACGTTTTTCACTTTATTTTGAGAAAAACCGCACAAAGTTGAAAGTACAAAAAATGATGATCACCAAAATTAAACAGTTTTCTAAAAATTTGTTAAAATTTCAAAATTCCGACTGCACTCAAAGAACAATTGGAATTAATAATTTTGGATATATGCACACCCAAAACATATGGAATTTCACTTTTGATAAGAGCATGAGTGAAAGAATATTGTCGAAGAGAGATAACGACCATTTCCATTGCTCATGCTCCTATCAGAGCGTGAGCGTGAGGAAAAGAAATTTTCCATTTACACACTCCAGAAGCATATGTAGGTATGGCTTTGGGATGTGTAATTCTTGTGCTCATGCTCTTATCAGAGCGTGAGCAATGCATATGCGGGAGTGAGAGCCTTTTGAATGGATGACCCTTGGATGTGTAAGTGCATAATTTCTCTTATTCGCGCTTACAAATATGCATTGCTCACGCTCTCATAAGAGCATGAGCAAACGAACTACGCACCCCAAACTTATATCAACATGTGTTTGGTCACACTGTTGGACTGTGTAAAGAAACAATTTCTTTTCCCCACACTCGCGCATGTGAATATCTCATGCTCTCATAAGATCATGAGCAAACGAACTACGCACCCCGAAGATATATTCAACATATGGCTCTGGGGTGTGTGATTGGACAATTTCTTTTCTTATCAGCGCGAATTTATTGCGTATCCACGAATGTTAGGAAGAGAAATTGTTTCTTTGCACAGTCCAACAGTGTGACCAGACATGGCAGAATTCGTCTATTTGAATTAGTTATGAGACTCGAATAGAATATGAATATTCTGAGTAGACATAGTAGAATTCTGCTCTATGTCAGAATGGCTGGTAGGTGCCAATTTAAAGAGGTGAGCAATTCCGATGAGTCAATAAGTTTTAAGTCGTTTCAAATATCATTTAAAGTTAAGCTCAATTTGGCTCGAAAAAGAGTTTCATATGTTCATCTTAAGTCAAGTTCACGTTTGGTTCAAATTTAAATTTCACTATATTATTCTTTAGTTCAAATTTTAATTTCACTATGTTATTTTACGTTAAGTTTGAATCATAGTATTTAACAATATCATATATAACTTTTGTTTTCAATTTCATTTTAAATTACGTTAAATTTAAGTTTACTCTTCTACTCTTTGAATAATTTTTAATCCAGCAGCACGACCACCTCTTCAAAACCGGCTGCCGGCTCGGTCGGCTTCCAGCTCGGCAACACGACCTCCTGCTCCTCCTGATTTTTGTCATCCTGAGTGTTGGTATTTAATTCGTTTGAATTATAACGGGGCCCCAATCTGACAAAGATCAAAATTCACATAGGATCAATTCTCATTGAATTGATGGTTTGTGCATTTTGAGAGCTTGCAGAACGGTTTGAAATTCTAAACTTGGATTTTGATTTAAGACTTAGAACTCTGATTTAGATAAATTTTTGATTTAAATTAAGGTAAGATTTAGATTAAAAATTTCGATGCGATATGATTTGGATTTAGAAGTTTTTGATTTGGATTTTTCATTTGATTATTATGGAATACAATTTTTTTGACGTGAAATCGTCTTTCTTCTCGTTGAGTATGTACATTGGTAGCCAGTCTAACATTCTTGTGTTAGAAAACACCGTCACTTTGCAATCGCTAATACCTACGAGACTAATAAGGCGATAACAACGGTGGAGGTCACAGTGGATAGAACATATTTCTACGTATTACTTGTGCGGTGCTCGTTTTTCCCGTGACGTCATCGGGCTAGTGCAAGCGCCCACGTGAGATTGTTGTTTTTTAGCATTGTGTGAGGATATTTATGTGTGTAACTTGAGAACGCACTAAGCTAGGACGTTGATTGCGGTATCATTGTAAAACGTATGAAAAGTGCTAAATATTTTACGAAATATAAGTAAAAATCGGTGTGAATTTGAAAATCGAAAAAATATGGAAGATATCGTCTCATATGAGGCGTAAATATGCACCGAATTGTACAAACCTTAAATCGGAGAGAACCCGCATAAAAACGGATATTAAAAACCAAAAATGTTCAGTGCTGCGCGAGTGTGAGAGCTGCGGAGGCATCGAAGATGCAATAAAAAAACGGCGGAAAAAAACAAACTTGTGATTTATCTATTCCCTTACCGTACTACCCTCCATAAACATTGTAATTAATAGTTTGATAATTAAGGTACATATACGTACAAACATTTTGTTGTAATTTATTTGACGTTAAAACGTGTTTTGCTCGTTATGTGAACTGACAGCCAGTCAAACTTTCTTGTGGTACAATATACAGTCAGATTTCAATCGCCAATAGCTACGAGGCTAATAATGCGATAACAACTGTTGATGCCACAATGGATAGAGAATTCCTGTACGTGATTTTCGTGCAGCATCGGTTTTGCGCGTGACGTCATCGGGCTAGCTCACGTACGCATGTCTGTTGTTAATAAGCGTTGCGTAAAATTATAAATCAGTGTAGCGTGAGAACGCAATTATGTAGGACGTTCGCTCGGGTTTCATTGTAACGAGTTTGAGAAGAGGTACCAGGACGTAAACTGAAACAAAAAAAATATTCGCTGAAGTATAAGAAGAATAGAAAAAATATTTAAATTATCAGCTCATGTGAGTCGTAAATATGGACCGAATATAATAAAACGCAAATCAAAGAGAGCTTGCATCAAATCGAACTCAAATAAACCTAAAGTATCCAGTGCCGAGTAAATGTAAGAACTACGGCATTAAGGAATAAATGAAAAAAGACGCGAAAAAATAAACTTGTGATTTAGCTTTTCTGTCACCGTATTACTGTATATAACAATTGTATAAGAGACACTGATTTAAGTACATACTAATAAGAAACACTTATTATAATTTTATCCCCAAGTTTTCACGGAAAATCTACGGCGCGGACCTTGATTGGGCTTTTCGGTTTTTTTTTTTTAATTCGATTTGACAATTCAGTTTTCATTTTGATTGGATTTAGCATTAGAACTTCGATTTGGATTGAATATAAGGATTTGTAGCCTTGTATTGTTTGATTTTTTTTGCATGGACTTGTTAATTATTTTTATCGTTTAAGTGCCTCATTATAACCTCTTTACTTGCGAATTTCGACTAAGAAAAATTATTTGGATCTTATTCTACCTGCTCGTCTTTGGTAGGAGAACAATTGGTTGAATGTTAGCAATATAATAGATGTATATAACGAATTAACACTCTGATGAGTGAAATAAAGACAAAATTTGCGTTTTTCTTTAAAGACAATAATTTTATTTCATTAACAAACAACAATGTACAACGTAATTCCATCTCTATCACTTATTAACAACCGACTACTTAACTCACCTGTAAAGAAAAAAAAAACAACATTTTAAGCCTTTATTCCAGGTTTTTATATATCTTTTACAGGTAATAATCTCTGTTCACTATGATGACTCTAATGCTTTTCTTAACCTCACATTTTCTCTCAGACTAGCAATGACCGTGACTCTTGTGAAGGTGTCTCTGTCAAACGTGATATCAATTAAGTTCTGTGGGTAAGGCGGAGGACACAAACTGATTAATTAAGAAAAATGACAACATAAGTGTCATGACTTTCTTTATATGTATATACATTTTCGTTTGTTGGAACGATGTGTTATGATTCCCGCCTATTTTATGATTCATTTGACGAGTAAACATTTTTGCATTAATAATTTTATGCCCAAAATTAAGTATGAGTGCAATAATCATTGAAGAATTGATTTAATAGGTTGGGATTATGACATTATAGTACTTAGGATTACATAGGAATTCTATGTTTTTGTTTCTTAAATGAGCTTAACACCTAGTCTAAAGAATTTATCTTTGCCTAATAATAAGATTATGATGACATTATAGTACTTAGGATTACATAGGAATTCTACGTTTTTGTTTCTTTAATGAGCTTAACACCTAGTCTAAAGAATTTATGTTTGCCTAATAATAAGATTATATGATATCTTTCGACAATTATTTGGTTAATTTGGCCGTTGTTTTGTAGTTAATTATAGTCAATCAAAAAAAATTGAATTTTTGTGAGACATTGTTGCGTCTTACAGAGGCTATTACTCTCATTGACGATCATTACGCGATTTTAATAACTCGAGAAAGGGTGAGTGCGACGTAGATTTTGCGTGGAATTCGGTAGATAGGTTATATCAGGATTGAAAGTCTATTTAGATAGTCGGATGGAAGGAGCTGGGTGTCTTGAAGCTTGAAGGATCATGTACCTACTGACGTGGTACCCTCTCGGGTAAGTGTTGGTTAATTTGTCCCGAAACTAATATTCATTCAAACAGACCTCCAATTGCAACAATTCAGCGATTTTTTCCCAGGTCACGTTAATTCATTCTTTGTCCACGAGGGCAAATTGTGCCTCGTATTTACGAACTTTCTTCGAAGTTTTATATAATGAGTGAATATCTTTTACATTTACGACCATATTATAAAATTAGATGATGTTATTTATGAACCGATGAAGACGTTCAAATTTAACAATGAGTCAAACTTACTTAATGCCGAAAACATTCAGGTTTTTAGGGATAGTAGTGGAGCATTCAAAGATTTTATTTTGTTCTTGTGTTTTTTGGTATATGTTTATCAATTCGTCTAATGATTTCTGCAACATTTCTAAAGTTCACATTTCACGATACTTCTTATGTACATTATAAGTTACATCTATACTATAAATAATACGCAAACATAAATTTTGTGACCCCTCCTACGGGCAAACTACATGTCCGATTTTGACAAAAATGCACAATTTAAAAGATATGTTGACGAAAAGGTACAGAATATACCTTAAAATTAAATTGGTCAAGTAGTTTACCCGTAATTAATAAAAATAACATCAGTGCATTTGTTCTTGCATTGACCACGCATTGATAAGGGGTCGTCCATAAATTACGTGAGACGAATTTGGCGATTTTTTGACCCCGCCTCCCCCCTTGGTGAGATGTCGTGAGATTTTGCTCAATCCCATCCCCCTCACCGCAATCTCACGTGAGATTTTTTAAAATGCGTATTTTTAACGTAACGTTAATCTGAGCCTTATTATGTTGGGTTCTTTAAAAACACATAACACGCTTTATTATTTTTATTTACATAAGACTAGTTGAAGCTAGTACTAAAGACTACTAACAACGTATTCTAGAATCACAATGAAATCGTAAGAGTATTCTATTCACTTTCAGTCCACGGGGACTTATGTATGGTCTCGAGAGTGACGATTGGAACCAACATGTGGTAAAGTCATCTGCTCCTTCAATCTCCCTCTGATTTAAGCACTCTAAGCTACAATATCCCGAATTCCAACTGTTTTGTTCCTTGTTAAGGTTCTGGAGGGAAGGTGGCTCGAAACGACAGCTATATTATGTAGTATTTGAATCAAAAGTTCATTTAAGAAAAATATTACATGATATTTGCCGAGAATCCCCTCTCCTTTACGTCAGATTGGGTGAGATACGGCTCAGCCTCGGTTATATCTCACGGTACACGTGTACCACTTATAGAGAATTGCCTTACTTCATGGTCCGAGTTTTCAAAATTCCACAAAATAATTTTTACCCAAAACATGAGAGCTTTACCTCATGAGATTGAATTCGTTAAATTTCTTAAATCTCTTGCTAGTGGAACCTTACCAACATTTCCAGGTTACGGCCAGGATGTTATTGACATTCCTTCCCATTTAGTTAGCAGCAACTTCCTGATTGCAGACACTTGTGGGAATGAATCAGAAACCATTAGTTCTAACGATAGACTCAATTCGGTCATATTCAATTATTAAATTACAGAATTTATTAATTATACTTATTGGTAAGATTAAAGCAATTTCTACATCAAAATGGGTTATTGAAATTCCTTCCTATTTAGTTAGCAGCAACTTCCTGATTGCAGACATTTGTGGGAATGAATCAGAAACCATTAGTTCTAACGATATACTAAATTCGGTTATATAAGCACCCTGTTGTGAATAAAATTCACATGCCGACAAACATCTAGATTAAAATCTATGGTCTAGCAAAGGTACGGACCAACACCAAATGCCAAGCGGCACCACCTATTGACAACAAACCTTTCTATCCCTCACCCATGGTTATGTCCATGCTAAACGTTCCCAAACCTAAACCCACGATCGTAGTTCCAGACACACTCTAACCCCAGACCCAACTCACCGTCTAGCCTAGACACACTTTGACATTGTACCTGGGAACTAAACTAAGAATTAGTACTAGACCCTAGCCACTTACCCATCATCGATCAGTAGCTGAAATAGAAGTGAAGTACCTGGGAACTAAACCAAGAATTAGTACTAGACCCTAGCCACTTACCCATCATCGATCAGTAGCTGAAATAGAAAATTCAAGAAATGACTTACCCAGTGACCTAGTTTCATAAAGTGCAATAGCACTTTCGGTCAATTACTTTCCATGGAAACATCTCGGTCATTTACCTTTGAAATTCTCACTTCTTGTGGGAACATTAATGGCCACAGATTATGCTACTCGAGCAGGAACACGTTCATTAACCTCTGCGACAGCAAAAACAGAGAATTGTTGGTCAATGATGAAACCAATGATGGGAACTCCCGAATTGGCAAATCCAGAGTAATGAATGAGGTGGGATAAACTAGAAGATCAGCAGGAAAATTACGGATAAATAGAGGAGAAATGGATCAGGCAGTCAGTCGCAGTCAAGCCCGAGAGGAAGCCAGGTCTCAGCGTAGTCGAAGTCAAGCCCGAGAGGAAGCCAGGTCTCAGCGTAGTCGAAGTCAAGCCCGAGAGGAAGCCAGGTCTCAGCGTAGTCGAAGTCAAGCCCGAGAGGAAGCCAGGTCTCAGCGTAGTCGAAGTCAAGCCCGAGAGGAAGCCAGGTCTCAGCGTAGTCGAAGTCAAGCCCGAGAGGAAGCCAGGTCTCAGCGTAGTCGAAGTCAAGCCCGAGAGGAAGCCAGGTCTCAGCGTAGTCGAAGTCAAGCTCGAGAGGAATCCAGGTCTCAGCCGCTGTCGAATCGAAGCCCAATCCCAAGACGCTCTACGAAGTTCCTGAGGAAGACGAAGCCAAGACGAATCCAAAACGTTCTACGAAGTTCCTGAAGAAGACAACTTGCAGACGAAGCCAAGACGTTCTACGAAGTTCCCGAAGAAGACACCCCAAGACGAGCCAAGAGGGTTCCCTGACGAAACTAACAACATAACACGGTAACCCGATCAAGTAATCGGCTACCACTCAAGTCCTGAACCGTCCAAGTAGACGACAGGCAGTAATACCCATACATGAACCCCGCAACCAAAACCTCGTTGACATAAGCTTTGCAGGATCCCACGGCGGGACCCCGACCAATCTCGTTGGAGGAATATCGCCGGCGTCAGGCTATCAAACAACCCGAGCTAAACCATATTTCACGACAGCACAAAGAGAAGAAACCGAGATCGGGAGTGGAAGAATATTTCAGACGCCGACTACAGGAAGCCCAGAGAGAATTGGTCCTGGCATCAACCATTACTGCCTGTCGTCTACTTGGACGGTTCAGGACTTGAGTGGTAGCCGATTACTTGATCGGGTTACCGTGTTATGTTGTTAGTTTCTTCAGGGAACCCTCTTGGCTCGTCTTGGGGCTGTCTTCTTCGGGAACTTCGTAGAACGTCTTGGCTTCGTCTGCAAGTTGTCTTCTTCAGGAACTTCGTAGAACGTTTTGGATTCGTCTTGGCTTCGTCTTCCTCAGGAACTTCGTAGAGCGTCTTGGGATTGGGCTTCGATTCGACAGCGGCTGAGACCTGGATTCCTCTCGAGCTTGACTTCGACTACGCTGAGACCTGGCTTCCTCTCGGGCTTGACTTCGACTACGCTGAGACCTGGCTTCCTCTCGGGCTTGACTTCGAATACGCTGAGACCTGGCTTCCTCTCGGGCTTGACTTCGACTACGCTGAGACCTGGCTTCCTCTCGGGCTTGACTTCGACTACGCTGAGACCTGGCTTCCTCTCGGGCTTGACTTCGACTACGCTGAGACCTGGCTTCCTCTCGGGCTTGACTTCGACTACGCTGAGACCTGGCTTCCTCTCGGGCTTGACTTCGACTACGCTGAGACCTGGCTTCCTCTCGGGCTTGACTTCGACTACGCTGAGACCTGGCTTCCTCTCGGGCTTGACTTCGACTGACTGCCTGATCCATTTCTCCTCTATTTATCCGTAATTTTCCTGCTGATCTTCTAGTTTATCCCACCTCATTCATTACTCTGGATTTGCCAATTCGGGAGTTCCCATCATTGGTTTCATCATTGACCAACAATTCTCTGTTTTTGCTGTCGCAGAGGTTAATGAACGTGTTCCTGCTCGAGTAGCATAATCTGTGGCCATTAATGTTCCCACAAGAGGTGAGAATTTCAAAGGTAAATGACCGAGATGTTTCCATGGAAAGTAATTGACCGAAAGTGCTATTGCACTTTATGAAACTAGGTCACTGGGTAAGTCATTTCTTGAATTTTCTATTTCAGCTACTGATCGATGATGGGTAAGTGGCTAGGGTCTAGTACTAATTCTTGGTTTAGTTCCCAGGTACTTCACATCTATTTCAGCTACTGATCGATGATGGGTAAGTGGCTAGGGTCTAGTACTAATTCTTAGTTTAGTCACAAACAAGTAATCAGATGTCGCATTCCCATACAACGAGTTGGCACCTGATTTTGAAAGCTCTTTTCAGGAGCTTTTGCCAACTCGTTGTTGGGAATGTGAAACGTGGTGGAACTTTGAAGAGCTTGCTCTCTTCAAAGTTTCATTTGTCCCTAGGGTGAAAACCGGTTTTGAATCTATTTCATAGATCGCAATGTTCTATGAAATAAATTCAAAACCGGTTATATATTTACGTAGCTACACACACTACCAAAGGGATTGTTGGCAATGTGTTGGTACATAAATTCAGAAGCGAATTTTTCAAAAATTCGAATTGAATTTTGTTTCCCAACAACAACAACAATCCCTTTGGTCGGGTTGAATGACCTTTTGTTCATTCAACCCGTAGCAGGTGAATTTTTAAGGATTATGTTAAATGTTAAGTTTATTTACGAATTACAGATTAGAGAACATTATGGTTTCCGGGAACCATAAATTAATCAATTTTCTTCCGGTTTTTAGGGGTCTTTTCCGGTAAAAATTTGAATTTTCAATGGTTTTTTGCCCGTAGCAGCTAAACAAGGCGTCCTAGAGGGTACATATGTATGACCGACTCCCATTATTTTTTTATTTGCTAACTTTTTTTCATACATTATTTTGCTCTAAATGGAGTTTTTAAAAATGTACAGATAAAAGTTTGGGAATATGATAGAATTCAGATTTTGAATTTTTAACAGATTTTTCCCCCATAACTGCTAAACTAAGTATCTTAGGAGGTTCATATGTATGACGAACCCCAATTATTTTTTCATTTCCTATCTTTTTGACATATATCATTTTTCTCTAGATTGGGGTTTTGAAAATATATAGAAAAGTTAAGAAATATTAAAAAATTCAGATTTTGAATTTTTAACAACTTTTTGCTTGTAGCGGCTTAACTAAGAGTCCTAGAGGGTCCATATTTATGAACGACTCCCTTTATTTTTTTTTTTTTACATTTTCTTTCTGCATTTTTGTACTATAAATTGAGTTTTTAAAGGTGTACAGACAAAAGTTAAGAAATATGATAAGATTCAAATGTTGCTCGTAGCGGCTAAACTAAGTATTTTAGGGGGCTCATATATATTACTGACCCCCAGTATTATGAAATTTACTATCTTTCTTTTATACAACATTTTTCCCTACCGTGAGTTTTTAAAGGTGTGTCCAAACAAAATTCTAATTTTGAATTTTTAACAGTTTTCTACTCTAGCGGCTAAACTAACCTAGAGGTCTCATAGAGGGCTCATATGTATGATCAATCTTTGAAAAACTCAAAACCTAATTGAATTGCATCATATGATTGTCTCCAACCGTATTGAGAATTGCATAGTTTATATAGCTTATAGGTACCTAGTTTATAGTTGTAATTTAATGGTATAGTTTAAAATTTAATTTAAATACCAAATAAAATTTAAAAGATCATTAAAATAATTTTGTTAAATTATTCAAAGGAAGTTTAGTTTGTAATTTGTTGGTCATTCATTTCATATTCTATATTTGTTAAGATTGAATCAAAAATTTTCCGTTAAGATATACCTAATTTAACGCAAATCATATTCGTATATATTTCTTGTTTTTAAGATTTAATGATGACGTTTATTTTAAGGTGAAAATATTATTAAAATATTATTTTTTTTAGTCCTGAAAAAAGTTATAGTTATAGTTTTTTTCTTAACTTATAAAATACGGACAACTTTTCCATAAATTTAATGAAGAGAAGTCCTTCCTGATGATAATGTTTGTTAAACTCCTTATTAAAGCAACAAAAGCTAAATCTATTTAACATTCAATTATTGTAGTAAATTTTCAGTAATTTTCGGAAAATAAATAAAATAAAATTTCGGAAAAAATTATATAAATATACATATCTTTAAATTATTGTATATTATTATATGGAAATATTCGTGAAATTTAATTCATTGTAGGGGTAGGGTACACTTCAACTAATTTTTCATTACTGATTTTTTATGACCGCCCCCCCACTACCACCGAGCCATGATCATGTGTATGATTTGTATCAGAATTCTGCTTTAATTCAAAGTTATTGTGTTCGAAGCTCAAAATGTACACTATACTTCCTTATTTTTGAAACATGGCGAAAAGTGACAAATTCTTTTATGAGCTCCTCGCGGAATTAAATTCAACATTTAGTGTTTTGGAACGGAAAAACCGATTTTTTCAGTCACATCTTACTAAGAATGTACTTTAAAAAAAAATCACTAATAAAAAATTAACTTATGTGTACCCTACCCCATCATTTTTGTCTCCCATAAAATTTAGATCTTCGATTATGTTTTCGGTTAATTGATACTGTTCAAGAAAACTCGTCAAAATATTTTTTTTTCATTTTTTTATATATAATTTACATATTTTTTCCCGAATTAATAAAAACAACCGATACATACAAAAATTTCCATTTCCAACACGGAAAACAGAAATTTTTGTGTGTATTTCCGTGTACGTGAGTGAATTGTACTCACGCACGTACACACTCAAATGATTTCTGCTGGTGTGAAGGAACCGAAAATTTCAGAAAATGAAAATTTTGTTCCTTCCACCAAATTTTATTTACCCCCCCTTTCTTCTTATTTCGATGTTCCCTTCCCGCAACCATCAAACTAGTTGACACCAACTAGCAGACAAATTTCGCTCTCAGAGCGCATAAAACATGCGCTCATCAAAAGCTTTATGTCCGCTAGTAGCTGTCCGCTAGTAGACAAATTTTGTGCCAACACGATGTATGGCAATAGGACATCTGAATAGTTGTCTGTGGTTTAGTTCCCAGGTACAATGTCAAAGTGTGTCTAGGCTAGACGGTGAGTTGGGTCTGGGGTTAGAGTGTGTCTGGAACTACGATCGTGGGTTTAGGTTTGGGAACGTTTAGCATGGACATAACCATGGGTGAGGGATAGAAAGGTTTGTTGTCAATAGGTGGTGCCGCTTGGCATTTGGTGTTGGTCCGTACCTTTGCTAGACCATAGATTTTAATCTAGATGTTTGTCGGCATGTGAATTTTATTCACAACAACCCAGATATGAAAACTGCACTTTCGTTGATGCAGAAATTTTTAACAGTCTGTCCTGAGAGGAACGAATATATTTGTGTTACGATAACATCTTGAGTGATGATTATAGAGAGGAAAATAATTTTCCAGTAGAATTTTTAAACTCACTTGATGTAAGTGGGTTCCGGATACCACAAACTTATTTTCAAAACCAAATTGCATACTTTTATTGTACTTATTCGTAATTTGAATACACGACATGACTTGCGTGGTCAATGGCACACCTATGCGCTTAATTCCAATGCAAAAAAATTGTTGGTATTGAAAGATTTCAGCAGGAGTTTTTCGAAACACACGTATTTTGACACCAAGGATACACCTTAATTTTACAAGTACACTTCTGTCTCTTTCCTTTCAAAAAACTCAATTTCCCGATGACATTTTATTAATCCCAAGTGCAAACGTTTCGAAAAGTTGGAATCTCACTCAAACAACCTTGTCAGCAGAGTTAAATAATTTGATCGATTGGCTGTCTATATTTCTGAAATACAAGACCAAGGTCATTTGGTAGGAGATGGAAGGATTTTTACAAAAAGTATTTTTTATGTATTATTAAAGTTTTAAGATCCGCAACAGCAGCCGCAAGGTTTCCGATAACTATAAATAGCGCCACATTCAATATAGATGTACTTTGGCTTGCAAAATGAGCTGAAATGATTGCTACTACAGTCTGAACTAAATCACCTCTTTCCTTAAAATGCTACTGTATATACAGCGTCATGCGCGAGCTATTAGAGTGAACGTAGCCAAAGGTGGGGGTTGGCGGACGTAGCGAGCAGGGGGCGTCCCCCTAGTAATCTTTAATATATAAAAAGATATCTCTTTGAAAATGTTTCTCGCGGCTAAACTCGGAATCTGCCGAGTGGGTTTCAATAAAATTTGGCATGAAGATGACTGTCCAGTGGGTAAGTAGAGTGATTGTGTAAAGTTTAAAAAAAAAAATGGTTTTAAACTTTTGGAAATATTTAAAATTTTAATTTTTCACCCTTTACTTTTCAAGAGAAGGTCGACTTTAGTGCTTAAGCTTAAGAACAATCAATGAAGAGCGATCGTGCAATTATAGCATACTTAGCGGTTACTTCCTCTCTCTTAAATATGAGGCGTATTCGAGAGAACATTTCGGCATTTTGTTGATTGCACGATCTCTCTTCATTTATTTTCCTTAAGAAGCAAAGTACACTTTCTCTTGATATGAAATCCATCCATGGATTCATACTAGAGATATATGCGACTTCATGTCATTTGGTTTTCGATTGGGAAATGGCGATATATTTATTTTTGTATCTTCTTATGCCAATCTCAAATACGAAAACGTCAACCTTCACTTGCGTATGAGCCGTTACTTTACGCTTTTGCAAATTGGAACAAAAACTCTCTCTCAAGAATTCTCTATCATTTGACACTCTGTCCTTCCGTAGAGCCGGTTTTAATTGTTTTCTACAAATTTTTACTCGGGTTATGCAATATAATTTTGGTTCACTAAACTCGTAGCAGATGGATTTGTTCAAATTAGTGGAAAATGGAAAATATTTTTATGAATTTCAGATCGTATGACATCATAGTTTCCGGGAATTCCAAGTTGACCAATTTTCTTCCGGTTTTAAGGGTACTTTTCCGGTAAAAGTTTGAATTTTTAAGGGTTTTTTGCCCGTAGCGGGTAAACGAAGCGTCCTGCGGGGTTCATATGTATGACACACCGTCACTATTTTCACATTTCCTACATTCCTTTCATACATCATTTTTCTCTACATTGAGGTTTTAAAAATGTGCATTCAAAAGTTTGGAAAATTGATAAAATTCAGATTTTGAATTTTTAACGATTTTTTCTTCCTAGCGGCTAAGCGAAGCGTCCTAGGGGTTTCATAAGTATGACAAACCTCTATTTTTTTTACATTTCCTATAATTGAATCCCAAGTTGAAAAATTTTCTTCCGGTTTTAAGGGTTCTTTTCCGGCAAAAATGTGAATTTTTAAAGGTTTTTTGCCCGTAGCGGATAAACGAAGCGTTCATATGTATGACTGACCACCACTTTTTTTATATGTCCTACCTTCTTTTCGTACGTAATTTTTCTCTGCACTCAGGTTTTGCAGGTGTGCGTTCAAAAGAGTGGAAAATTGATAAAATTAAGATTTTGAATTTTTAACTATTTTTTGATCCTGGTGGCTGAAAGAAGCTTCCTGCGGGGTTCATATGTATGACCTACCCCTATTATTTTAAAATTTCTCACATTTTTCATACATCTTTTTTCACTGAATTGAGTTTTTAAAGGCCTGTCCAAACAAAAGTTATGATATATGATAAAATTCAGATTAAAATTCGTAAACGCAAAATCCCGCGTTTTTCGGAAAAATTTTGTAATTTGGTCATCGGGTTAGCTCACGTACGCATGTTAATAAGCGTTGCGTAAAATTATAAATCAGTGTAGCGTGAGAACGCAATTATGTAGGACGTTCGTTCGGGTTTCATTGTAAGGAGTTTGAGAAGAGGTACCAGGACGTAAACTGAAACAAAAAAAATATTCGCTGAAGTATAAGAAGAATAGAAAAAATATTTAAATTATCAGCTCATGTGAGTCGTAAATATGGACCGAATATAATAAAACGCAAATCAAAGAGAGCTTGCATCAAACCGAACTCAAATAAACCTAAAGTGTCCAGTGCCGAGTAAATGTAAGAACTACGGCATTAAGGAATAAATGAAAAAAGACGCGAAAAAATAAACTTGTGATTTAGCTTTTCTGTCACCGTATTACTCTATATAACAATTAGCTAATAAGAAACACTTATTATAATTTTATCCCCAAGTTTTCACGGAAAATCTACGGCGCGGACCTTGATTGGGCTTTTCGGTTTTTTTTTTTTAATTCGATTTGACAATTCAGTTTTCATTTTGATTGGATTTAGCATTAGAACTTCGATTTGGATTGAATATAAGGATTGGTAGCCTTGTATTGTTTGATTTTTTTTGCATGGACTTGTTAATTATTTTTATCGTTTAGGTGCCGCATTATAACCTCTTTACTTGCGAATTTCGACTAAGAAAAATTATTTGGATCTTATTCTACCTGCTCGTCTTTGGTAGGAGAACAATTGGTTGAATGTTAGCAATATAATAGATGTATATAACGAATTAACACTCTGATGAGTGAAATAGAGACAAAATTTGCGTTTTTCTTTAAAGACAAAAATTTTATTTCATTAGCAAACAACAATGTACAACGTAATTCCATCTCTATCACTTATTAACAACCGACTACTTAACTCACCTGTAAAGAAAAAGAAAACAACATTTTAAGCCTTTATTCCAGGTATTTATATATCTTTTACAGGTAACAATCTCTGTTCACTATGATGACTCTAATGCTTTTCTTAACCTCACATTTTCTCTCAGACTAGCAATGACCGTGACTCTTGTGAAGGTGTCTCTGTCAAACGTGATATCAATTAAGTTCTGTGGGTAAGGCGGAGGACACAAACTGATTAATTAAGAAAAATGACAACATAAGTGTCGTGATTTTCTTTATATGTATATACATTTTCGTTTGTTGGAGCGACGTGTTATGATTCCCCCCTATTTTATGATTCATTTGACGAGTAAACATTTTTGCATTAATAATTTTAAGCCCAAAATTAAGTATGAGTGCAATAATCATTGAAGAATTGATTTAATAGGTTGGGATTATGACATTATAGTACTTAGGATTACATAGGAATTCTATGTTTTTGTTTCTTAAATGAGCTTAACACCTAGTCTAAAGAATTTATGTTTGCCTAATAATAAGATTATGATGACATTATAGTACTTAGGATTACATAGGAATTCTACGTTTTTGTTTCTTTAATGAGCTTAACACCTAGTCTAAAGAATTTATGTTTGCCTAAAAATAAGATTATATGATATCTTTCGACAATTATTTGGTTAATTTGGCCGTTGTTTTGTAGTTAATTATAGTCAATAAAAAAAAATTGAATTTTTGTGAGACATTGTTGCGTCTTACAGAGGCTATTACTCTCATTGACGATCATTACGCGATTTTAATAACTCGAGAAAGGGTGAGTGCGACGTAGATTTTGCGTGGAATTCGGTAGATAGGTTGTTAGGATTCCAAAGGTGCTGAACACTAAAAGGAATAATTTCATTAATATGATTAAGCGGATGATCAAAGGGAGAAGGGATGGTAGTCAATTAGAGGCTCAGCTCGACTCGGATGTGAGTCAATGATCTAAGCTGTCTCTCAACTGCCTCGCTAGTTAGAGACTCAGCCTGACTCGTGAGGAGTCCAAGATCAAAGCTGCCACTCAAGTGACTTTCATGCAATTAGAAGATCAGCTCGACTCGACTAGGAGTCAATGACCAAAAGCTGCCTCTCGATCGAGTTGGTATCGATCAGAGGCTCAGCTTGACTTGATAAAAAGTCTATGGTCAAAGCTTCTTCTCAATTGACTTACATACAATCAGATGATCAGCGTGACTCGTCTAGGAGTCAATGATCAAAGCTGCCTCTCGATCGATCCAATATCGATCAGACGCTCAGCTTGACTTGTTAGAAAGTCTATGATCAACGCTTCTTCTCGATTGATTAGACGAAGTCGTTTTATTGGTGATGACAACGAACAATGACACGAAAACAAAAAGTATGGATTCGAGACTTGACTTCCGTGAAGATGATGCCGGTAATTTACCTGAAAAGGGACAAACTGAAAATGAAATGTGATTTCGAATGAACTCTGATATCTTTAGTTTTGAATGAAACGGTTGATAAACTTCTGGAAAACGTTACAGTGCCGATTGTCGAAAAAGACTGCTTTCTTAGGTGGTTCGCGCGGGCATATATACGTATTTTGGACAAAGAACATTCCAAACCAACGATTTTATGTTCTAGTGCATGGTAGGGATGAGGAATTTCCCACAATGTGTTATTTTGATAATGTTTCACCAGCTAAACGAATAGACCCAATTTGCATAGTAAGTGGTACCGACACAAAATCCTTTACGAATTTTAGTGTCGCCTAAACCAACGAGGACGAATCCTGACGCGACGAGATTGAAATACTTTGGTTGGTTCCGTTTATATTTATTTTTCTAAATTATTCAAGACAAAGGAAAAACACTCGACCGACGAGCATCCTTTTTTTCTCTTCTCTTTGTAATTCCTTCCTGGTTCAAACATTCCCCCCCGCCTTCGCTGACTCACACAGCGAACTATTTGATTCGATCGAATCAATCGGAAGTATACATAACTTTGTGATTGGGCGTGTGATGACATTTGCCTTTGTTTTTAGCGTTGCTACTCGTGTGATTCCATCTTTTCCTGGGTGAACCTCTGTAACCCGACCTAGTGGCCATTTTGATGGTGGATATCGTTCGTCCATTATGATTGCCAACGACCCAACGAGAACAGGGACTGATGGCGATGTCCATTTGTAGACAGCTTGATAGCGTTGCAGGTATTCTCGCGTCCATTTCTGCCAAAAACTTTGAGTCATATGGGTCAGCTGCTGCCATCGTGATAGTCTTCCAATGTTGCGGTTCTCCAAATTAGGTTCTGGGATCATCGTGATGGGATGGCCAATTAAGAAATGTCCTGGCGTTAAAACTTCAAGATCATCTGGGTCATTCGAGAGTGGGCATAATGGTCTCGAGTTCAATACTGCTTCTATTTGCGTTAATAAAGTGGTCATTTCTTCAAATGTGAGCATGGTATCTCCAACAACACGACGCAGATGGTGTTTCATCGATTTGACTCCAGCTTCCCATTTGCCTCCAAAGTTTGGTGCGGCTGGAGGATTGAATATCCATTTGGTCCCATCATGGGCGATGGTTCCTGCTAAACATTTTAATTCGACCGACGCTGAAGAGAATAACTTAGTGAGTTCTTTGTTGGCGCCTTTAAAATTTGTACCACAGTCGCTATTGAGAGTCGAGCAGATTCCACGACGTGCTGTAAAGCGACGATAGGCGGCTAAAAATGCATCTGTCGAATAATCGCTCACGACCTCAAGGTGGATGGCTGACGTCGTATAGCATATGAATAAGGCTATCCACGATTTTTGTATTTTGTTGCATCTGCCTCTCCAGGCTTTCAGCATGAAGGGTCCGGCATAGTCAATTCCTGTGTGGAGGAACGCACGTGCAGGGGTGACCCTCGTTGCTGGTAGCTGTCCCATAAGTTGTTGCGCTTGACTTCGTCTATATCTAGTGCACTTAACACATTTCAGAATGATGGACCTGACCGGGTTTCGTCCTCCTATGATCCAATACTTTGTACGAATGTGGGTAAGTGTGGTTTGTGTTGATCCATGTAAGATTTTTTCGTGAGCATCGCGTATCAATAATGTAGTCAATGACGAATTCTTCGGTATAATGCAAGGATGTCTAGACGAAAACGGTAGTATCGAATTCTTCAGCCGTCCTCCAACTCTTAGTACTCCTTGGTTATCAATAAACGGCATAAGTCGAACAATCGGATTGGATTTTGGGAGTTGTTGATTTGAATTAAGATAGTGAATTTCTGTCTTAAAGTGTAATTTTTGAGTATATTTAATCCATAAAATGATGGCGGCTTGCAATTCCTCGGGTGTTATTGGTTTTTCCATTGTGGCCTCTTTGTCTCCACGTAGACGTCGGAAGACTCGTTTGCAGATTGCGCTCATACGAACGAGTGATCTCAAACTTGAGAAACGGTTGAGAAAGTCGTTTGATGTTATTTGAGTGGTATGAACGTTCTTCGGACGAGATTCCAATACTTCTGGGCAGACGATTCGCTGAGGAGGTGTTGATGGCCAGTTCGAGCGGTCCTGAAGTAACCAGGAGGGACCACTCCACCATATGTTATAATCCTTTAACTCATTGGCTGTTAGTCCTCTGGTTGCACAGTCCGCAGGATTTTCTTTTCCCGGAACATGCTTCCACGTTGCCTTCGGAAGAGTGTCTTGAATTAGGCAAACGCGATTGTTTACAAATTCCTTCCATTTTGAAGGATGCTCGTTAATCCACGCATAAACGACCGACGAATCTGTCCACATGTAGCAAGGAATGTTCTCAAATTTAAGTATGTTGATACAATACGCAACTAGTTTGGTTAGTATAACTGCTGCTGACAGTTCGAGTCTCGGGATCGTCATTCGCTTCAATGGAGCAACTTTGGTTTTTGAGCACAGTAATGATGTAGAGATATGTCGATTCGTCCTTATACGAAGGTATACGACAGCAGCCATTGCTGCTTGCGAGGCATCACAAAACCCATGTATTTCTATGTGTTCTCGATTAGAGTAGCCGATCCATCGAGGGATATTAATTTTTGTTATATCCGAAAGTGAATCCAGGAGATGTTGCCATGTTCTGAGTTGTTGCGGAGCTAGTTGATCGTCCCAACTCAGTTTAATGGTCCATAATTCCTGCATGAAAGTCTTGAATCGGATGAAAACCGGGGAAAGCCATCCTAGCGGGTCAAAAAATTGTGCGATTTTTGAAAGCACAGTCCGTTTAGTGATTTTTGTCATATCTCGGTTATGGGAAGGCATGTTGAACCGGAAAGAGTCATTGCTTGAATTCCATGAGATACCTAACGTAAGAACACTGTCGTTGTTTACTTGTACCATTGACGAGGCTAATTTATGTTCATCGGGGATGAGGTTCAAAATTTCCTTTTTATTTGAAATCCATTTTTTGAGGGGAAATTGACCTGCAAGGCATAGTTGGTTGACTTGATGTGCTGTTTGCTTAGCTTCCTCAAGCGAGTGAGCTCCACCAAAGACGTCATCCACGTAGCGTCCCTTACTCAACGTTTCTACTGCTAACGGAAATTTTGTCCCCTCATCCTCAATAAGTTGTTTAAGCGATCGAAGAGCGAGAAATGGTGCGCATGCGAGTCCATACGTGACCGTAGTCAACTGAAATTTAGATATCTGATCTCCTTTATTCCAAAGAATTGTTTGGTATTTCCAATCATCTTGGTGGACATTTATCTGCCGATACATCTTTTCGATGTCGCTTGAAAAGACATATTTAAACAGACGGAACCGCATGAGAACATCTATTAGATCAGTTTGTAATTTTTCGCCTGTGTGCAACATTTGATTCAATGGTACGCCATTTGATGTTCTGCAAGATCCGTTGAAAACGACACGCAGCTTCGTAGATGATTTATTGTTCCGGACAACCCCATGATGTGGAAGATAAGACTTTGGGGATTGATTAGGGCTGGTGACTTGTATCATATGACCTAACTGTTCGTATTCATACAGGAATCTTTGATAGGCTTGATGAAAATCAGGATTAATCTTGAATTTTTGTTGTACCGTCTGCAACATTCGCATCGCTGATGGCAATGAGTTACCAAATTGGTTTTTGTTTTGTTTGAAAGGTAACTTGACAATGTATCTTCCGATGCCATCTCGTTGATGAGTATTCTTGAAGTGTTCTTCGCACTCTTTCTCCTCAGGTGTAAGCAAGGTGGCAGAAGCGCAGGGAGTTTCTTCTTGTTTCCAGAATCGTTCCAATAAGCGTTGTAAGTCATCATCAATAGAGTAGTGGTGTGTATTTAAGGCTGGAGCATGATTGTCTAATGTTGAGGGTCCGGATATGATCCATCCGAAGGAGGTCAGCTGAGCAAATGGTGAGTGGCTTCGTCCTTTGACGATTGGTCCTTGTAGGAGTTCTCCATACACATCGGATCCTAGGATGATGTCGACTGTTCCTGGTTTGTTATAAGCTGGATCAGCGAGTAATAGTTTATTCAAATGCGAAAACTGGCTTTTGTCAACATTTTCTGACGGTAGTAGATTCGTCAGTTTTGACAAAATGACGGCATTAACTTGTAACATGAATGCAGAAACAAAGTGTGGTTTTAGGTGTAGTGATGCAATGCCTCTCGTCTTGCTGGTCTTGTCATTTATCGTGTTCAATGATAATGAACAGGAGCGACGTGGAATATTAAGCAACTGTACTAGATTTTCGGATACCAGTGAAATTTCTGATCCTTGATCCAGCAGTGCCCGTGCCCTGACCTGAATTCCATGTTCATTTGTTACAATGACGACTATGGTTGGCAAAAGGGTAATGGTTGATGCTAAAGTATGAGCATGATGTACTTGTTTTGGGCTGTTTTCGTCAGTGATTATTGCGTCCGACTTGGATGAAGGTTTGGAGCTTGGTATATCAGTAATGTGAAGTGATGTATGATGGCGTTGCGCACATTTGAGGCATCTTTTGATCGATGGACACCTGGCGACACGGTGTTTGCCCAAGCAATTAAAGCAATTGTTGTTTCTTCGAATCAAATCTCGTCGCTTATTTGTTGTCATCTGTTGGTAATTGAAACATCTTGATAAATGATGATTTTGGTTGCAGAGGATGCATTGGAGCTGCTCAATGCAAGCATCATTGTTATGCCCCGCATAATAGACGCGTGCACTTGCAGACCGTGGATGTGTAACTGATTTACTTGACTGAGATCGCTCGTAGGCCTGCAACGTCTGGATTCTAGTCTCAATGAATTTCTCTAACCTTATCCAAGCTGGAGGTTCCTTAGATGAGCCTAGTTCTTGTTCCCATGCTCTCACGGACTCGGGATCGAGCTTTTGAACTACTAGAAACACCAGCACAGTATCCCAATATTGAACGGGTTCTTTTAGCATATTGAGTGTCCTTATTTCTTGCGTCACCGTGTTATATAATTTTTCAAGCTCAGCGCTGCACTCCTTGGTCATTTTCTTGATTGAAAATAACAGGAGGAGTGAGGAATGTATTAATAGTCGAGGATTCTCAAACCGGGAAATTACGGCTTCCCAGGCTGGCTGAAAATTGTCATCGATGATTTCGGTGTTTTCCAGGATTTCTGCGGCTGGTCCAGTCAAACTATTTTTTAGATATTGCAACTTGATTGCAGGTGGTAATGACGGCTCATTAAGAATAAATGAGGAAAAAAGTCCTTTGAAAGATAACCATTTAGACATTGTACCATTAAACTTTGGTATCTCCAGCCGTGGCAACTGGGCACATCGTAATGTGACGGACGAGGAGTTGTCTGATCGAACTGTAGACGATGACCTACTGGAATTTTGATCCGCAATCTTGTCTATTAGCGATGAAATGACCATGATGGCGTCGAGATAGCTTTGCTGGGTGAGGTCGAATGTTTTATTGACGAAGTATGATCGATTTAACAGCTCTTGCTCGTCATAAGAAGAGATTTTTCTCATGGCAAGAGAGATGGCTGCGTGGTTATTGGAGAAGTAGCGCCATTGGGTTTTAACTTCGTCTAACCAAATGGTTAGACCTTGTCGAGATAGATTTTCGTGTTTGATGTTAACCACTTGTGTCTTGATCGACGTCAGAAAAGTGGTGTACACTTGCTGCTGATCAATTCGGTGGTGTATGTGACTGATCCTCATCTTGATATGAAACCAATCAACTTCCTGATGTTGAACTTTAAGATCCGGCTCGAAGGACCAAAAAATGTTAGGATTCCAAAGGTGCTGAACACTAAAAGGAATAATTTCATTAATATGATTAAGCGGATGATCAAAGGGAGAAGGGATGGTAGTCAATTAGAGGCTCAGCTCGACTCGGATGTGAGTCAATGATCTAAGCTGTCTCTCAACTGCCTCGCTAGTTAGAGACTCAGCCTGACTCGTGAGGAGTCCAAGATCAAAGCTGCCACTCAAGTGACTTCCATGCAATTAGAAGATCAGCTCGACTCGACTAGGAGTCAATGACCAAAAGCTGCCTCTCGATCGAGTTGGTATCGATCAGAGGCTCAGCTTGACTTGATAAAAAGTCTATGGTCAAAGCTTCTTCTCAATTGACTTACATACAATCAGAAGATCAGCGTGACTCGGCTAGGAGTCAATGATCAAAGCTGCCTCTCGATCGATCCAATATCGATCAGACGCTCAGCTTGACTTGTTAGAAAGTCTATGATCAACGCTTCTTCTCGATTGATTAGACGAAGTCGTTTTATTGGTGATGACAACGAACAATGACACGAAAACAAAAAGTATGGATTCGAGACTTGACTTCCGTGAAGATGATGCCGGTAATTTACCTGAAAAGGGACAAACTGAAAATGAAATGTGATTTCGAATGAACTCTGATATCTTTAGTTTTGAATGAAACGGTTGATAAACTTCTGGAAAACGTTACAGTGCCGATTGTCGAAAAAGACTGCTTTCTTAGGTGGTTCGCGCGGGCATATATACGTATTTTGGACAAAGAACATTCCAAACCAACGATTTTATGTTCTAGTGCATGGTAGGGATGAGGAATTTCCCACAATGTGTTATTTTGATAATGTTTCACCAGCTAAACGAATAGACCCAATTTGCATAGTAAGTGGTACCGACACAAAATCCTTTACGAATTTTAGTGTCGCCTAAACCAACGAGGACGAATCCTGACGCGACGAGATTGAAATACTTTGGTTGGTTCCGTTTATATTTATTTTTCTAAATTATTCAAGACAAAGGAAAAACACTCGACCGACGAGCATCCTTTTTTTCTCTTCTCTTTGTAATTCCTTCCTGGTTCAAACATAGGTTATATCAGGATTGAAAGTCTATTTAGATAGTCGGATGGAAGGAGCTGGGTGTCTTGAAGCTTGAAGGATCATGTACCTACTGACGTGGTACCCTCTCGGGTAAGTGTTGGTTAATTTGTCCCGAAATTAATATTCATTCAAACAGACCTCCAATTGCAACAATTCAGCGATTTTTTCCCAGGTAACGTTAATTCATTCTTTGTCCACGAGGGCAAATTGTGCCTCGTATTTACGAACTTTCTTCGAAGTTTTATATAATGAGTGAATATCTTTTACATTTACGACCATATTATAAAATTAGATGATGTTATTTATGAACCGATGAAGACGTTCAAATTTAACAACGAGTCAAACTTACTTAATGCAGAAAACATTCAGGTTTTTAGAGATAGTAGTGGAGCATTCAAAGATTTTATTTTGTTCTTGTGTTTTTTGGTATATGTTTATCTATTCGTCTAATGATTTCTGCAACATTTCTAAAGTTCACATTTCACGATACTTCTTATGTACATTATAAGTTACATCTATACTATAAATAATACGCAAACATAAATTTTGTGACCCCTCCTACGGGCAAACTACATGTCCGATTTTGACAAAAATGCACAATTTAAAAGATATGTTGACGAAAAGGTACAGAATATACTTTAAATTTAAATTGGTCAAGTAGTTTACCCGTAATTAATAAAAATAACATCAGTGCATTTGTTCTTGCATTGACCACGCATTGATAAGGGGTCGTCCATAAATTACGTGAGACGAATTTGGCGATTTTTTGACCCCGCCTCCCCCCTTGGTGAGATGTCGTGAGATTTTGCTCAATCCCATCCCCCTCACCGCAATCTCACGTGAGATTTTTTAAAATGCGTATTTTTAACGTAACGTTAATCTGAGCCTTATTATGTTGGGTTCTTTAAAAACACATAACACGCTTTATTATTTTTATTTACATAAGACTAGTTGAAGCTAGTACTAAAGACTACTAACAACGTATTCTAGAATCACAATGAAATCGTAAGAGTATTCTATTCACTTTCAGTCCACGGGGACTTATGTATGGTCTCGAGAGTGACGACTGGAACCAACATGTGGTAAAGTCATCTGCTCCTTCAATCTCCCTCTGATTTAGGCACTCTAAGCTATAATATCCCGAATTCCAACTGTTTTGTTCCTTGTTAAGTTTCTGGAGGGAAGGTGGCTCGAAACGACAGCTATATTATGTAGTATTTGAATCAAAAGTTCATTTAAGAAAAATATTACATGATATTTGCCGAGAATCCCCTCTCCTTTACGTCAGATTGGGTGAGATTCGGCTCAGCCTCGGTTATATCTTACGGTACACGTGTACCACTTATAGAGAATTGCCTTACTTCATGGTCCGAGTTTTCAAAATTCCACAAAATAATTTTTACCCAAAACATGAGAGCTTTACCTCATGAGATTGAATTCGTTAAATTTCTTAAATCTCTTGCTAGTGGAACATTACCAACATTTCCAGGTTACGGCCAGGATGTTATTGACATTCCTTCCCATTTAGTTAGCAGCAACTTCCTGATTGCAGACACTTGTGGGAATGAATCAGAAACCATTAGTTCTAACGATAGACTCAATTCGGTCATATTCAATTATTAAATTACAGAATTTATTAATTATACTTATTGGTAAGATTAAAGCAATTTCTACATCAAAATAGGTTATTGAAATTCCTTCCTATTTAGTTAGCAGCAACTTCCTGATTGCAGACATTTGTGGGAATGAATCAGAAACCATTAGTTCTAACCATATACTAAATTCGGTTATATAAGCACCCAGATATGAAAACTGCACTTTCGTTGATGCAGAAATTTTTAACAGTCTGTCCTGAGAGGAACGAATATATTTGTGTTACGATAACATCTTGAGTGATGATTATAGAGAGGAAAATAATTTTCCAGTAGAATTTTTAAACTCACTTGATGTAAGTGGGTTCCGGATACCACAAACTTATTTTCAAAACCAAATTGCATACTTTTATTGTACTTATTCGTAATTTGAATACACGACATGACTTGCGTGGTCAATGGCACACCTATGCGCTTAATTCCAATGCAAAAAAATTGTTGGTATTGAAAGATTTCAGCAGGAGTTTTTCGAAACACACGTATTTTGACACCAAAGATACACCTTAATTATACAAGTACACTTCTGTCTCTTTCCTTTCAAAAAACTCAATTTCCCGATGACATTTTATTAATCCCAAGTGCAAACGTTTCGAAAAGTTGGAATCTCACTCAAACAACCTTGTCAGCAGAGTTAAATCCTTTGATCGATTGGCTGTCTATATTTCTGAAATACAAGACCAAGGTCATTTGGTAGGAGATGGAAGGATTTTTACAAAAAGTATTTTTTATGTATTATTAAAGTTTTAAGATCCGCAGCCGCAAGGTTTCCGATAACTATAAATAGCAACACATTCAATATAGATGTACTTTGGCGTGCAAAATGAGCTGAAATGATTGCTACTACAGTCTGAACTAAATCACCTCTTTCCTTAAAATGCTACTGTATATACAGCGTCATGCGCGAGCTATTAGAGTGAACGTAGCCAAAGGTGGGGGTTGGCGAACGTAGCGAGCAGGGGGCGTCCCCCTAGTAATCTTTAATATATAAAAAGATATCTCTTTGAAAATGTTTCTCGCGGCTAAACTCGGAATCTGCCGAGTCGGTTTCAATAAAATTTGGCATGAAGATTACTGTCCAGTGGGTAAGTAGAGTGATTGTGTAAAGTTTAAAAAAAAAATGGTTTTAAACTTTTGGAAATATTTAAAATTTTAATTTTTCACCCTTTACTTTTCAAGAGAAGGTCGACTTTAGTGCTTAAGCTTAAGAACAATCAATGAAGAGCGATCGTGCAATTATAGCATACTTAGCGGTTACTTCCTCTCTCTTAAATATGAGGCGTATTCGAGAGAACATTTCGGCATTTTGTTGATTGCACGATCTCTCTTCATTTATTTTCCTTAAGAAGCAAAGTACACTTTCTCTTGATATGAAATCCATCCATGGATTCATACTAGAGATGGATGCGACTTCATGTCATTTGGTTTTCGATTGGGAAATGGCGATATATTTATTTTTGTATCTTCTTATGCCAATCTCAAATACGAAAACGTCAACCTTCAATTGCGTGCCGTTACTTTACGCTTTTGCAAATTGGAACAAAAACTCTCTCTCAAGAATTCTCTATCATTTGACACTCTGTCCTTCCGTAGAGCCGGTTTTAATTGTTTTCTACAAATTTTTACTCGGGTTATGCAATATAATTTTGGTTCATTAAACTCGTAGCAGATGGACTTGTTCAAATTAGTGGAAAATGGAAAATATTTTTTTGAATTTCAGATCGTATGACATCATAGTTTCCGAGAATTCCAAGTAGACCAATTTTCTTCCGGTTTTAAGGGTACTTTTCCGGTAAAAGTTTGAATTTTTAAGGGTTTTTTGCCCGTAGCGGGTAAACGAAGCGTCCTGCGGGGTTCATATGTATGACACACCGTCACTATTTTCACATTTCCTACATTCCTTTCATACATCATTTTTCTCTACATTGAGGTTTTAAAAATGTGCATTCAAAAGTTTGGAAAATTGATAAAATTCAGATTTTGAATTTTTAACGATTTTTTGTTCCTAGCGGCTAAGCGAAGCGTCCTAGGGGTTTCATAAGTATGACAAACCCCTATTTTTCTTACATTTCCTATAATTGAATCCCAAGTTGAAAAATTTTCTTCCGGTTTTAAGGGTTCTTTTCCGGCAAAAATGTGAATTTTTAACGGTTTTTTGCCCGTAGCGGATAAACGAAGCGTTCATATGTATGACTGACCACCACTTTTCTTATATGTCCTACCTTCTTTTCGTACGTAATTTTTCTCTGCACTCAGGTTTTGCAGGTGTGCGTTCAAAAGAGTGGAAAATTCATAAAATTAAGATTTTGAATTTTTAACTATTTTTTGATCCTGGTGGCTGAAAGAAGCTTCCTGCGGGGTTCATATGTATGACCTACCCCTATTATTTTAAAATTTCTCACATTTTTCATACATCTTTTTTCACTGAATTGAGTTTTTAAAGGCCTGTCCAAACAAAAGTTATGATATATGATAAAATTCAGATTAAAATTCGTAAACGCAAAATCCCGCGTTTTTCGGAAAAATTTTGTAATTTGGTCATCGGGTTAGCTCACGTACGCATGTTAATAAGCGTTGCGTAAAATTATAAATCAGTGTAGCGTGAGAACGCAATTATGTAGGACGTTCGTTCGGGTTTCATTGTAAGGAGTTTGAGAAGAGGTACCAGGACGTAAACTGAAACAAAAAAAATATTCGCTGAAGTATAAGAAGAATAGAAAAAATATTTAAATTATCAGCTCATGTGAGTCGTAAATATGGACTGAATATAATAAAACGCAAATCAAAGAGAGCTTGCATCAAACCGAACTCAAATAAACCTAAAGTGTCCAGTGCCGAGTAAATGTAAGAACTACGGCATTAAGGAATAAATGAAAAAAGACGCGAAAAAATAAACTTGTGATTTAGCTTTTCTGTCACCGTATTACTCTATATAACAATTAGCTAATAAGAAACACTTATTATAATTTTATCCCCAAGTTTTCACGGAAAATCTACGGCGCGGACCTTGATTGGGCTTTTCGGTTTTTTTTTTTTAATTCGATTTGACAATTCAGTTTTCATTTTGATTGGATTTAGCATTAGAACTTCGATTTGGATTGAATATAAGGATTGGTAGCCTTGTATTGTTTGATTTTTTTTGCATGGACTTGTTAATTATTTTTATCGTTTAGGTGCCGCATTATAACCTCTTTACTTGCGAATTTCGACTAAGAAAAATTATTTGGATCTTATTCTACCTGCTCGTCTTTGGTAGGAGAACAATTGGTTGAATGTTAGCAATATAATAGATGTATATAACGAATTAACACTCTGATGAGTGAAATATAGACAAAATTTGCGTTTTTCTTTAAAGACAAAAATTTTATTTCATTAGCAAACAACAATGTACAACGTAATTCCATCTCTATCACTTATTAACAACCGACTACTTAACTCACCTGTAAAGAAAAAGAAAACAACATTTTAAGCCTTTATTCCAGGTATTTATATATCTTTTACAGGTAATAATCTCTGTTCACTATGATGACTCTAATGCTTTTCTTAACCTCACATTTTCTCTCAGACTAGCAATGACCGTGACTCTTGTGAAGGTGTCTCTGTCAAACGTGATATCAATTAAGTTCTGTGGGTAAGGCGGAGGACACAAACTGATTAATTAAGAAAAATGACAACATAAGTGTCGTGATTTTCTTTATATGTATATACATTTTCGTTTGTTGGAGCGACGTGTTATGATTCCCCCCTATTTTATGATTCATTTGACGAGTAAACATTTTTGCATTAATAATTTTAAGCCCAAAATTAAGTATGAGTGCAATAATCATTGAAGAATTGATTTAATAGGTTGGGATTATGACATTATAGTACTTAGGATTACATAGGAATTCTATGTTTTTGTTTCTTAAATGAGCTTAACACCTAGTCTAAAGAATTTATGTTTGCCTAATAATAAGATTATGATGACATTATAGTACTTAGGATTACATAGGAATTCTACGTTTTTGTTTCTTTAATGAGCTTAACACCTAGTCTAAAGAATTTATGTTTGCCTAATAATAAGATTATATGATATCTTTCGACAATTATTTGGTTAATTTGGCCGTTGTTTTGTAGTTAATTATAGTCAATCAAAAAAAATTGAATTTTTGTGAGACATTGTTGCGTCTTACAGAGGCTATTACTCTCATTGACGATCATTACGCGATTTTAATAACTCGAGAAAGGGTGAGTGCGACGTAGATTTTGCGTGGAATTCGGTAGATAGGTTATATCAGGATTGAAAGTCTATTTAGATAGTCGGATGGAAGGAGCTGGGTGTCTTGAAGCTTGAAGGATCATGTACCTACTGACGTGGTACCCTCTCGGGTAAGTGTTGGTTAATTTGTCCCGAAATTAATATTCATTCAAACAGACCTCCAATTGCAACAATTCAGCGATTTTTTCCCAGGTAACGTTAATTCATTCTTTGTCCACGAGGGCAAATTGTGCCTCGTATTGACGAACTTTCTTCGAAGTTTTATATAATGAGTGAATATCTTTTACATTTACGACCATATTATAAAATTAGATGATGTTATTTATGAACCGATGAAGACGTTCAAATTTAACAACGAGTCAAACTTACTTAATGCAGAAAACATTCAGGTTTTTAGAGATAGTAGTGGAGCATTCAAAGATTTTATTTTGTTCTTGTGTTTTTTGGTATATGTTTATCTATTCGTCTAATGATTTCTGCAACATTTCTAAAGTTCACATTTCACGATACTTCTTATGTACATTATAAGTTACATCTATACTATAAATAATACGCAAACATAAATTTTGTGACCCCTCCTACGGGCAAACTACATGTCCGATTTTGACAAAAATGCACAATTTAAAAGATATGTTGACGAAAAGGTACAGAATATACTTTAAATTTAAATTGGTCAAGTAGTTTACCCGTAATTAATAAAAATAACATCAGTGCATTTGTTCTTGCATTGACCACGCATTGATAAGGGGTCGTCCATAAATTACGTGAGACGAATTTGGCGATTTTTTGACCCCGCCTCCCCCCTTGGTGAGATGTCGTGAGATTTTGCTCAATCCCATCCCCCTCACCGCAATCTCACGTGAGATTTTTTAAAATGCGTATTTTTAACGTAACGTTAATCTGAGCCTTATTATGTTGGGTTCTTTAAAAACACATAACACGCTTTATTATTTTTATTTACATAAGACTAGTTGAAGCTAGTACTAAAGACTACTAACAACGTATTCTAGAATCACAATGAAATCGTAAGAGTATTCTATTCACTTTCAGTCCACGGGGACTTATGTATGGTCTCGAGAGTGACGACTGGAACCAACATGTGGTAAAGTCATCTGCTCCTTCAATCTCCCTCTGATTTAGGCACTCTAAGCTATAATATCCCGAATTCCAACTGTTTTGTTCCTTGTTAAGTTTCTGGAGGGAAGGTGGCTCGAAACGACAGCTATATTATGTAGTATTTGAATCAAAAGTTCATTTAAGAAAAATATTACATGATATTTGCCGAGAATCCCCTCTCCTTTACGTCAGATTGGGTGAGATTCGGCTCAGCCTCGGTTATATCTTACGGTACACGTGTACCACTTATAGAGAATTGCCTTACTTCATGGTCCGAGTTTTCAAAATTCCACAAAATAATTTTTACCCAAAACATGAGAGCTTTACCTCATGAGATTGAATTCGTTAAATTTCTTAAATCTCTTGCTAGTGGAACATTACCAACATTTCCAGGTTACGGCCAGGATGTTATTGACATTCCTTCCCATTTAGTTAGCAGCAACTTCCTGATTGCAGACACTTGTGGGAATGAATCAGAAACCATTAGTTCTAACGATAGACTCAATTCGGTCATATTCAATTATTAAATTACAGAATTTATTAATTATACTTATTGGTAAGATTAAAGCAATTTCTACATCAAAATAGGTTATTGAAATTCCTTCCTATTTAGTTAGCAGCAACTTCCTGATTGCAGACATTTGTGGGAATGAATCAGAAACCATTAGTTCTAACCATATACTAAATTCGGTTATATAAGCACCCAGATATGAAAACTGCACTTTCGTTGATGCAGAAATTTTTAACAGTCTGTCCTGAGAGGAACGAATATATTTGTGTTACGATAACATCTTGAGTGATGATTATAGAGAGGAAAATAATTTTCCAGTAGAATTTTTAAACTCACTTGATGTAAGTGGGTTCCGGATACCACAAACTTATTTTCAAAACCAAATTGCATACTTTTATTGTACTTATTCGTAATTTGAATACACGACATGACTTGCGTGGTCAATGGCACACCTATGCGCTTAATTCCAATGCAAAAAAATTGTTGGTATTGAAAGATTTCAGCAGGAGTTTTTCGAAACACACGTATTTTGACACCAAAGATACACCTTAATTATACAAGTACACTTCTGTCTCTTTCCTTTCAAAAAACTCAATTTCCCGATGACATTTTATTAATCCCAAGTGCAAACGTTTCGAAAAGTTGGAATCTCACTCAAACAACCTTGTCAGCAGAGTTAAATCCTTTGATCGATTGGCTGTCTATATTTCTGAAATACAAGACCAAGGTCATTTGGTAGGAGATGGAAGGATTTTTACAAAAAGTATTTTTTATGTATTATTAAAGTTTTAAGATCCGCAGCCGCAAGGTTTCCGATAACTATAAATAGCAACACATTCAATATAGATGTACTTTGGCGTGCAAAATGAGCTGAAATGATTGCTACTACAGTCTGAACTAAATCACCTCTTTCCTTAAAATGCTACTGTATATACAGCGTCATGCGCGAGCTATTAGAGTGAACGTAGCCAAAGGTGGGGGTTGGCGAACGTAGCGAGCAGGGGGCGTCCCCCTAGTAATCTTTAATATATAAAAAGATATCTCTTTGAAAATGTTTCTCGCGGCTAAACTCGGAATCTGCCGAGTCGGTTTCAATAAAATTTGGCATGAAGATTACTGTCCAGTGGGTAAGTAGAGTGATTGTGTAAAGTTTAAAAAAAAAATGGTTTTAAACTTTTGGAAATATTTAAAATTTTAATTTTTCACCCTTTACTTTTCAAGAGAAGGTCGACTTTAGTGCTTAAGCTTAAGAACAATCAATGAAGAGCGATCGTGCAATTATAGCATACTTAGCGGTTACTTCCTCTCTCTTAAATATGAGGCGTATTCGAGAGAACATTTCGGCATTTTGTTGATTGCACGATCTCTCTTCATTTATTTTCCTTAAGAAGCAAAGTACACTTTCTCTTGATATGAAATCCATCCATGGATTCATACTAGAGATGGATGCGACTTCATGTCATTTGGTTTTCGATTGGGAAATGGCGATATATTTATTTTTGTATCTTCTTATGCCAATCTCAAATACGAAAACGTCAACCTTCAATTGCGTGCCGTTACTTTACGCTTTTGCAAATTGGAACAAAAACTCTCTCTCAAGAATTCTCTATCATTTGACACTCTGTCCTTCCGTAGAGCCGGTTTTAATTGTTTTCTACAAATTTTTACTCGGGTTATGCAATATAATTTTGGTTCATTAAACTCGTAGCAGATGGACTTGTTCAAATTAGTGGAAAATGGAAAATATTTTTTTGAATTTCAGATCGTATGACATCATAGTTTCCGGGAATTCCAAGTAGACCAATTTTCTTCCGGTTTTAAGGGTACTTTTCCGGTAAAAGTGTGAATTTTTAAGGGTTTTTTGCCCGTAGCGGGTAAACGAAGCGTCCTGCGGGGTTCATATGTATGACACACCGTCACTATTTTCACATTTCCTACATTCCTTTCATACATCATTTTTCTCTACATTGAGGTTTTAAAAATGTGCATTCAAAAGTTTGGAAAATTGATAAAATTCAGATTTTGAATTTTTAACGATTTTTTGTTCCTAGCGGCTAAGCGAAGCGTCCTAGGGGTTTCATAAGTATGACAAACCCCTATTTTTCTTACATTTCCTATAATTGAATCCCAAGTTGAAAAATTTTCTTCCGGTTTTAAGGGTTCTTTTCCGGCAAAAATGTGAATTTTTAACGGTTTTTTGCCCGTAGCGGATAAACGAAGCGTTCATATGTATGACTGACCACCACTTTTCTTATATGTCCTACCTTCTTTTCGTACGTAATTTTTCTCTGCACTCAGGTTTTGCAGGTGTGCGTTCAAAAGAGTGGAAAATTCATAAAATTAAGATTTTGAATTTTTAACTATTTTTTGATCCTGGTGGCTGAAAGAAGCTTCCTGCGGGGTTCATATGTATGACCTACCCCTATTATTTTAAAATTTCTCACATTTTTCATACATCTTTTTTCACTGAATTGAGTTTTTAAAGGCCTGTCCAAACAAAAGTTATGATATATGATAAAATTCAGATTAAAATTCGTAAACGCAAAATCCCGCGTTTTTCGGAAAAATTTTGTAATTTGGTCATCGGGTTAGCTCACGTACGCATGTTAATAAGCGTTGCGTAAAATTATAAATCAGTGTAGCGTGAGAACGCAATTATGTAGGACGTTCGTTCGGGTTTCATTGTAAGGAGTTTGAGAAGAGGTACCAGGACGTAAACTGAAACAAAAAAAATATTCGCTGAAGTATAAGAAGAATAGAAAAAATATTTAAATTATCAGCTCATGTGAGTCGTAAATATGGACCGAATATAATAAAACGCAAATCAAAGAGAGCTTGCATCAAACCGAACTCAAATAAACCTAAAGTGTCCAGTGCCGAGTAAATGTAAGAACTACGGCATTAAGGAATAAATGAAAAAAGACGCGAAAAAATAAACTTGTGATTTAGCTTTTCTGTCACCGTATTACTCTATATAACAATTAGCTAATAAGAAACACTTATTATAATTTTATCCCCAAGTTTTCACGGAAAATCTACGGCGCGGACCTTGATTGGGCTTTTCGGTTTTTTTTTTTTAATTCGATTTGACAATTCAGTTTTCATTTTGATTGGATTTAGCATTAGAACTTCGATTTGGATTGAATATAAGGATTGGTAGCCTTGTATTGTTTGATTTTTTTTGCATGGACTTGTTAATTATTTTTATCGTTTAGGTGCCGCATTATAACCTCTTTACTTGCGAATTTCGACTAAGAAAAATTATTTGGATCTTATTCTACCTGCTCGTCTTTGGTAGGAGAACAATTGGTTGAATGTTAGCAATATAATAGATGTATATAACGAATTAACACTCTGATGAGTGAAATATAGACAAAATTTGCGTTTTTCTTTAAAGACAAAAATTTTATTTCATTAGCAAACAACAATGTACAACGTAATTCCATCTCTATCACTTATTAACAACCGACTACTTAACTCACCTGTAAAGAAAAAGAAAACAACATTTTAAGCCTTTATTCCAGGTATTTATATATCTTTTACAGGTAATAATCTCTGTTCACTATGATGACTCTAATGCTTTTCTTAACCTCACATTTTCTCTCAGACTAGCAATGACCGTGACTCTTGTGAAGGTGTCTCTGTCAAACGTGATATCAATTAAGTTCTGTGGGTAAGGCGGAGGACACAAACTGATTAATTAAGAAAAATGACAACATAAGTGTCGTGATTTTCTTTATATGTATATACATTTTCGTTTGTTGGAGCGACGTGTTATGATTCCCCCCTATTTTATGATTCATTTGACGAGTAAACATTTTTGCATTAATAATTTTAAGCCCAAAATTAAGTATGAGTGCAATAATCATTGAAGAATTGATTTAATAGGTTGGGATTATGACATTATAGTACTTAGGATTACATAGGAATTCTATGTTTTTGTTTCTTAAATGAGCTTAACACCTAGTCTAAAGAATTTATGTTTGCCTAATAATAAGATTATGATGACATTATAGTACTTAGGATTACATAGGAATTCTACGTTTTTGTTTCTTTAATGAGCTTAACACCTAGTCTAAAGAATTTATGTTTGCCTAATAATAAGATTATATGATATCTTTCGACAATTATTTGGTTAATTTGGCCGTTGTTTTGTAGTTAATTATAGTCAATCAAAAAAAATTGAATTTTTGTGAGACATTGTTGCGTCTTACAGAGGCTATTACTCTCATTGACGATCATTACGCGATTTTAATAACTCGAGAAAGGGTGAGTGCGACGTAGATTTTGCGTGGAATTCGGTAGATAGGTTATATCAGGATTGAAAGTCTATTTAGATAGTCGGATGGAAGGAGCTGGGTGTCTTGAAGCTTGAAGGATCATGTACCTACTGACGTGGTACCCTCTCGGGTAAGTGTTGGTTAATTTGTCCCGAAATTAATATTCATTCAAACAGACCTCCAATTGCAACAATTCAGCGATTTTTTCCCAGGTAACGTTAATTCATTCTTTGTCCACGAGGGCAAATTGTGCCTCGTATTTACGAACTTTCTTCGAAGTTTTATATAATGAGTGAATATCTTTTACATTTACGACCATATTATAAAATTAGATGATGTTATTTATGAACCGATGAAGACGTTCAAATTTAACAACGAGTCAAACTTACTTAATGCAGAAAACATTCAGGTTTTTAGAGATAGTAGATTTTATTTTGTTCTTGTGTTTTTTGGTATATGTTTATCTATTCGTCTAATGATTTCTGCAACATTTCTAAAGTTCACATTTCACGATACTTCTTATGTACATTATAAGTTACATCTATACTATAAATAATACGCAAACATAAATTTTGTGACCCCTCCTACGGGCAAACTACATGTCCGATTTTGACAAAAATGCACAATTTAAAAGATATGTTGACGAAAAGGTACAGAATATACTTTAAATTTAAATTGGTCAAGTAGTTTACCCGTAATTAATAAAAATAACATCAGTGCATTTGTTCTTGCATTGACCACGCATTGATAAGGGGTCGTCCATAAATTACGTGAGACGAATTTGGCGATTTTTTGACCCCGCCTCCCCCCTTGGTGAGATGTCGTGAGATTTTGCTCAATCCCATCCCCCTCACCGCAATCTCACGTGAGATTTTTTAAAATGCGATATCAATTAAGTTCTGTGGGTAAGGCGGAGGACACAAACTGATTAATTAAGAAAAATGACAACATAAGTGTCGTGATTTTCTTTATATGTATATACATTTTCGTTTGTTGGAGCGACGTGTTATGATTCCCCCCTATTTTATGATTCATTTGACGAGTAAACATTTTTGCATTAATAATTTTAAGCCCAAAATTAAGTATGAGTGCAATAATCATTGAAGAATTGATTTAATAGGTTGGGATTATGACATTATAGTACTTAGGATTACATAGGAATTCTATGTTTTTGTTTCTTAAATGAGCTTAACACCTAGTCTAAAGAATTTATGTTTGCCTAATAATAAGATTATGATGACATTATAGTACTTAGGATTACATAGGAATTCTACGTTTTTGTTTCTTTAATGAGCTTAACACCTAGTCTAAAGAATTTATGTTTGCCTAATAATAAGATTATATGATATCTTTCGACAATTATTTGGTTAATTTGGCCGTTGTTTTGTAGTTAATTATAGTCAATCAAAAAAAATTGAATTTTTGTGAGACATTGTTGCGTCTTACAGAGGCTATTACTCTCATTGACGATCATTACGCGATTTTAATAACTCGAGAAAGGGTGAGTGCGACGTAGATTTTGCGTGGAATTCGGTAGATAGGTTATATCAGGATTGAAAGTCTATTTAGATAGTCGGATGGAAGGAGCTGGGTGTCTTGAAGCTTGAAGGATCATGTACCTACTGACGTGGTACCCTCTCGGGTAACTGTTGGTTAATTTGTCCCGAAATTAATATTCATTCAAACAGACCTCCAATTGCAACAATTCAGCGATTTTTTCCCAGGTAACGTTAATTCATTCTTTGTCCACGAGGGCAAATTGTGCCTCGTATTTACGAACTTTCTTCGAAGTTTTATATAATGAGTGAATATCTTTTACATTTACGACCATATTATAAAATTAGATGATGTTATTTATGAACCGATGAAGACGTTCAAATTTAACAACGAGTCAAACTTACTTAATGCAGAAAACATTCAGGTTTTTAGAGATAGTAGTGGAGCATTCAAAGATTTTATTTTGTTCTTGTGTTTTTTGGTATATGTTTATCTATTCGTCTAATGATTTCTGCAACATTTCTAAAGTTCACATTTCACGATACTTCTTATGTACATTATAAGTTACATCTATACTATAAATAATACGCAAACATAAATTTTGTGACCCCTCCTACGGGCAAACTACATGTCCGATTTTGACAAAAATGCACAATTTAAAAGATATGTTGACGAAAAGGTACAGAATATACTTTAAATTTAAATTGGTCAAGTAGTTTACCCGTAATTAATAAAAATAACATCAGTGCATTTGTTCTTGCATTGACCACGCATTGATAAGGGGTCGTCCATAAATTACGTGAGACGAATTTGGCGATTTTTGACCCCGCCTCCCCCCTTGGTGAGATGTCGTGAGATTTTGCTCAATCCCATCCCCCTCACCGCAATCTCACGTGAGATTTTTTAAAATGCGTATTTTTAACGTAACGTTAATCTGAGCCTTATTATGTTGGGTTCTTTAAAAACACATAACACGCTTTATTATTTTTATTTACATAAGACTAGTTGAAGCTAGTACTAAAGACTACTAACAACGTATTCTAGAATCACAATGAAATCGTAAGAGTATTCTATTCACTTTCAGTCCACGGGGACTTATGTATGGTCTCGAGAGTGACGACTGGAACCAACATGTGGTAAAGTCATCTGCTCCTTCAATCTCCCTCTGATTTAGGCACTCTAAGCTACAATATCCCGAATTCCAACTGTTTTGTTCCTTGTTAAGTTTCTGGAGGGAAGGTGGCTCGAAACGACAGCTATATTATGTAGTATTTGAATCAAAAGTTCATTTAAGAAAAATATTACATGATATTTGCCGAGAATCCCCTCTCCTTTACGTCAGATTGGGTGAGATTCGGCTCAGCCTCGGTTATATCTTACGGTACACGTGTACCACTTATAGAGAATTGCCTTACTTCATGGTCCGAGTTTTCAAAATTCCACAAAATAATTTTTACCCAAAACATGAGAGCTTTACCTCATGAGATTGAATTCGTTAAATTTCTTAAATCTCTTGCTAGTGGAACATTACCAACATTTCCAGGTTACGGCCAGGATGTTATTGACATTCCTTCCCATTTAGTTAGCAGCAACTTCCTGATTGCAGACACTTGTGGGAATGAATCAGAAACCATTAGTTCTAACGATAGACTCAATTCGGTCATATTCAATTATTAAATTACAGAATTTATTAATTATACTTATTGGTAAGATTAAAGCAATTTCTACATCAAAATAGGTTATTGAAATTCCTTCCTATTTAGTTAGCAGCAACTTCCTGATTGCAGACATTTGTGGGAATGAATCAGAAACCATTAGTTCTAACCATATACTAAATTCGGTTATATAAGCACCCAGATATGAAAACTGCACTTTCGTTGATGCAGAAATTTTTAACAGTCTGTCCTGAGAGGAACGAATATATTTGTGTTACGATAACATCTTGAGTGATGATTATAGAGAGGAAAATAATTTTCCAGTAGAATTTTTAAACTCACTTGATGTAAGTGGGTTCCGGATACCACAAACTTATTTTCAAAACCAAATTGCATACTTTTATTGTACTTATTCGTAATTTGAATACACGACATGACTTGCGTGGTCAATGGCACACCTATGCGCTTAATTCCAATGCAAAAAAATTGTTGGTATTGAAAGATTTCAGCAGGAGTTTTTCGAAACACACGTATTTTGACACCAAAGATACACCTTAATTATACAAGTACACTTCTGTCTACTTCCTTTCAAAAAACTCAATTTCCCGATGACATTTTATTAATCCCAAGTGCAAACGTTTCGAAAAGTTGGAATCTCACTCAAACAACCTTGTCAGCAGAGTTAAATCCTTTGATCGATTGGCTGTCTATATTTCTGAAATACAAGACCAAGGTCATTTGGTAGGAGATGGAAGGATTTTTACAAAAAGTATTTTTTATGTATTATTAAAGTTTTAAGATCCGCAGCCGCAAGGTTTCCGATAACTATAAATAGCAACACATTCAATATAGATGTACTTTGGCGTGCAAAATGAGCTGAAATGATTGCTACTACAGTCTGAACTAAATCACCTCTTTCCTTAAAATGCTACTGTATATACAGCGTCATGCGCGAGCTATTAGAGTGAACGTAGCCAAAGGTGGGGGTTGGCGAACGTAGCGAGCAGGGGGCGTCCCCCTAGTAATCTTTAATATATAAAAAGATATCTCTTTGAAAATGTTTCTCGCGGCTAAACTCGGAATCTGCCGAGTCGGTTTCAATAAAATTTGGCATGAAGATTACTGTCCAGTGGGTAAGTAGAGTGATTGTGTAAAGTTTAAAAAAAAAATGGTTTTAAACTTTTGGAAATATTTAAAATTTTAATTTTTCACCCTTTACTTTTCAAGAGAAGGTCGACTTTAGTGCTTAAGCTTAAGAACAATCAATGAAGAGCGATCGTGCAATTATAGCATACTTAGCGGTTACTTCCTCTCTCTTAAATATGAGGCGTATTCGAGAGAACATTTCGGCATTTTGTTGATTGCACGATCTCTCTTCATTTATTTTCCTTAAGAAGCAAAGTACACTTTCTCTTGATATGAAATCCATCCATGGATTCATACTAGAGATGGATGCGACTTCATGTCATTTGGTTTTCGATTGGGAAATGGCGATATATTTATTTTTGTATCTTCTTATGCCAATCTCAAATACGAAAACGTCAACCTTCAATTGCGTGCCGTTACTTTACGCTTTTGCAAATTGGAACAAAAACTCTCTCTCAAGAATTCTCTATCATTTGACACTCTGTCCTTCCGTAGAGCCGGTTTTAATTGTTTTCTACAAATTTTTACTCGGGTTATGCAATATAATTTTGGTTCATTAAACTCGTAGCAGATGGACTTGTTCAAATTAGTGGAAAATGGAAAATATTTTTTTGAATTTCAGATCGTATGACATCATAGTTTCCGGGAATTCCAAGTAGACCAATTTTCTTCCGGTTTTAAGGGTACTTTTCCGGTAAAAGTTTGAATTTTTAAGGGTTTTTTGCCCGTAGCGGGTAAACAAAGCGTCCTGCGGGGTTCATATGTATGACACACCGTCACTATTTTCACATTTCCTACATTCCTTTCATACATCATTTTTCTCTACATTGAGGTTTTAAAAATGTGCATTCAAAAGTTTGGAAAATTGATAAAATTCAGATTTTGAATTTTTAACGATTTTTTGTTCCTAGCGGCTAAGCGAAGCGTCCTAGGGGTTTCATAAGTATGACAAACCCCTATTTTTCTTACATTTCCTATAATTGAATCCCAAGTTGAAAAATTTTCTTCCGGTTTTAAGGGTTCTTTTCCGGCAAAAATGTGAATTTTTAACGGTTTTTTGCCCGTAGCGGATAAACGAAGCGTTCATATGTATGACTGACCACCACTTTTCTTATATGTCCTACCTTCTTTTCGTACGTAATTTTTCTCTGCACTCAGGTTTTGCAGGTGTGCGTTCAAAAGAGTGGAAAATTCATAAAATTAAGATTTTGAATTTTTAACTATTTTTTGATCCTGGTGGCTGAAAGAAGCTTCCTGCGGGGTTCATATGTATGACCTACCCCTATTATTTTAAAATTTCTCACATTTTTCATACATCTTTTTTCACTGAATTGAGTTTTTAAAGGCCTGTCCAAACAAAAGTTATGATATATGATAAAATTCAGATTAAAATTCGTAAACGCAAAATCCCGCGTTTTTCGGAAAAATTTTGTAATTTTTTCTGGAAACTCAATTTGTATATTTTTCCTTCAAATAAATAAAAAATACTATTACACAGAAAACAGATATTTTTGAGTTTATTTACGTGTACGGGAGTAAATTTAACTCTCTAAAGGTACACATTTTTGTTTGTGTTTCTTTTGTGCAAATTTTAGAACACCAACGTTGTGTGCATTGTGTGAACATGTACATTGTGTTCCATCCGCGAAATTTTGTTTCAGCCCCCTTTCCTATTATTGTGATCACTCATTTCCTATTTGACAATCAAACATCAAAACTAGAGGAAATTTCGCGCTTACGACTTGGCCATATGCAAGAAATCGAGGCTACTGACCTACCAGCGGTACACTACTTTCTACCTCACCATTTTGTGCTGAAACCAAGCAGCACGACTACCAAACTACGAGTAGTTTTTGGTGCCTCCGCTAAAACCACATCCAATATATCATTAAACGATTTAATGGTTGCCGGACCTCGGATTCAAGATGACTTGTTTGATATCATGCTGCGATTTAGGATGCACAAATATGTTTTCACAGCTGACATTGCGCAAATGTACCGCCAAATTTTAATGAATTCTGAAGATCAGAACTTACAGCTAATAATGTGGAGAAAAAAATCCGGCAGACAAATTCAAATATTTTAAATTATGTACAGTTACTTATGGTACTAGAGCCGCACCATAATTAGCTACGCGATGTCTCAAACAATTAGCTGAAGACGAAACAACTAATTACCCGGTTGGCGCAAGTAAAATTCAAGACTTCTACATGGATGATATAATCACTGGGGCCGACAGCCTTACAGAAATAAGGAAGATTCGAACAGAGCTAGACAAGCTAATGACTAAGGGTGGTTTCAAGCTACGTCAATGGTGCGCTAATCATCCGGCTATTCTAGAAGGAGTTCCAGCGTCAGAAATAGAACTACAAATAGACTTCACAAAGCACAATACTGAATGTATAAAGACATTAGGCTTAGCTTGGGAGCCGTTACGCGACTGTTTTAAGTACTCAATAGAATGGCCAATGAGAACAATCACCTCAAAACGAACAGTACTAGCTGATATATCTCAACTTTTCGATCCACTAGGGTTGGTGAATCCGGTGATTGTCATTGGCAAAATATTTATGCAACATTTATGGAGTTTGAGCCTTGATTGGGACGATGAATTATCTGAAGATTTGCAAATATCGTGGTTGGATTTTCGGGCGAACCTACGATTTTTGAATGAGCTAAAGATCGGAAGACACGTAATTATTCCAGAATCGCCAGCAACAATTGAACTTCATGCATTTGCTGATGCCAGCGAAAGAGCCTATGGGACTGCAGTTTATATGCGCTCCACAGACAGCAATGGCAATATATTAGTGAAACTACTGTGCGCTAAATCTAGAGTTGCTCCGCGAAAAATAATCACAATACCGAGGTTAGAACTTTGTCAAACTAGCTACACACCTTGTGCAATGCGTTACCAAAAACATAGCGGCAAGGGTCACGAATGTAACCTACTGGTCGGACTCCACGATCGTATTAAGCTGGATACATGGGGATCCCGCTACATTAAAAACATTCAATGCGAATCGGGTGCAACGAATCCAAGAAGCTTCGTTGCCGTCACAATGGAAATACATAAAAACTACGTTAAATCCAGCCGACTTAGTGTCAAGAGGTGCCACGCCACAGCAGCTTACAGCATCAGCACTATGGTTTTGTGGACCATCATTCCTAAAGACGCCAATGTCAGAATGGCCCGACCTTAACCGAGGAAAAGAATACCAGAGCTGCATTTAACTGCTCAAACAATGATTTGCCAGACGACTTCCTCACCAAGATAAGGCACGAAAATTCGTTCTGGAAACTACAACGCATAGTGGCATACTTATTGCGCAGCATCAACATCATGAGGAAGAGGTATTCTAAAGACGTAGCTTCAGGACATCTTCAAGTGAGGGAACTCAATGAGGCACTTGACGTGATAGTAAGGTGGATACAAGGTGACAAATTTCAAGATGAAATCACAGACTTACGGACAAAGGGTGTTGTCAAAAACTCCAGCCGCCTTGCTACTCTCACACCATTCCTCGACAACCGTGGTCTTTTGCGAGTTGGCGGAAGATTGGAGGCAGCAGCCATCTCATACAGTGCCAAACATCCACTACTTCTTCCGAGCGATCACATTTTATCAAAATTATTATTAAATGACCTTCATGTCCGACACCTACATGCAGGTCCTCAAGCACTCATGGCCATTGTTCGCCAACAATTCTGGGTTATTCAAGCGAAGGCTATAATACGCACAGTGGTCAATAACTGTGTGCATTGCGCACGCGCTAAGCCCATCTGATGCAACAACTGATGGGAAACCTTCCAGCCAGCAGGGTATTGCCCGGTCGACCATTTGTCACGACAGGAGTGGACTTTTGTGGACCCATCTGGACTCATTATAGGTTACGTGGCAAAAGGCCACACAAATCTTATGTCGCGGTGTTTTGCTGTTTTGTCACAAAGGCCGTACATTTAGAAGTCGTATCCGACCTCACATCTGAAGCATTTCTAGGCGCTCTCAAGAGATTTGTGGCTCGACGTGGATTATGCAAGGACATCTATTGTGACAATGCGGCTAATTTTGTTGGTGCAAAAAATAAATTAGAAGAAGTCTACGCAATGTTCAACAAGCAACCAGAAAAGGAGAAAATACTGAACGAGTGCGCCAAGGATAAAATACAATTTCATTTCAGTCCACCCCGATCTCCGCAATTTGGAGGAATTTGGGAAGCTGCCGTGAAATCATTTAAGGAGCTTTTGTACAAAACTGTAGCCCCTGCTTCGCTCACCTTTGAAGAGCTGACAACCGTCACCGCCGAAATTGAAGCCATATTAAATTCTAGGCCATTAACACCCATGTCAAGTAATCCCAACGACTTAACCGCATTGACTCCTGGCCATTTTTTAATTGGCGAACCACTGGTAGCAGTACCTGACTCAAGTGAAACAGCCAAAATGTCGTCATTATCAGCCTTGACCTCGCTATTATTACTGTGTTTAATGCTGCCGTCGTCAACAATAGCGACTCACAGTGATCAATTTATTATCGTGGAACCATTTTCAAATCAGGCCGGAATCTACTTTGAAAATCTAGGACATGCACAGTTAACCTCGCATGACTGGAAATGGGTTATCTATTACAACATGACTTCATATTGGACTATGTTGAGAACCATTGAAAAAGGCGTAAATAAGCTAGAAATCTTAGAGCGATTGTCGCAGAAACAGTCCTATCTCGCTGGCATTGTCGCTCAACATCAACACATGCTTCAAGGGATACATGATGTCAACAACATTTTATTATCTCACCACGAGATAAGACAACGCAAAAGATCAAAACGAGGACTTATAAATGGTGTGGGAATGGTCGCCAGGAACCTTTTTGGGGTACTAGACGAAGACTATGCAGCAGAAGTGAAGGACACCATCGACAAGGTCCAAGCAAATGAAAATCATTTGTTAGGATTACTGAAAAACCAAACTTCAGTCATAGAAGCCACAGCGTCTGTGTTCAAAAAATCAGAAGAAGGGCGACTCAAGCAATCCAAGGCCATCCAAAGAATGTTTGAAGAACACATGATCCAGATTGCGAACCTGAACCACGAACTAAAGGAACAAGCTATTACACAGACATTTTTAGCATTAAGCGCCTTGACGTCACTTATTTCTTCCGAATATCAGCAAATTCAAACGGCGTTGTTAGAAATTATCACTGACGTCCATCACGGCAAATTGAATCCACGAATCATCTCCGGAGAAAAACTTGTCAAGGAATTAACAGCCATTAAGGAGCATTTACCGTCGGCACTATGTGTACCAACCTCTGATATTGCTGCAATTTATCGTCTAATGACAGTCAAGTGTGATATTAACAGAGACTACACGATGTTTGTCGTAACCATACCACTAGCCTCGCTGCAAGAATTCGAAATATTCAAGCTTGTGCCCTTTCCAATTTTAGTAAACGAGACATTCATCGCAATCAAGCCAGGTTTGGAACTGTTGTTGGTCAACCTTCAAGGAGATGCCTTTTACCAGCTAACAATTTTGGAATTCGCGCATTGTATGGAGTTGCATCCAGATAATTTCTTATGTCCACAAAATCATCCAGTATACAACCAAAATGCAGATATTATTCAGTGTGAAGCTCAAATAATGAATCGTCAACAACTATCAGACAAATGCTCCTTAGAGATAACCACCCCATCAAGAACATGGATAAAAGTGAGCCACCCTAATCAGTGGTTATACTCGCTGAATGGAACTGCACTCTTCAATATTGTCTGTGGAAGATTCACGGTCCAGAAAACATTGAACCTCACCGGTCTGGCCCACCTTGGAAAAGGATGCACCCTTACAGACAATCATATCACGATAGCAGCCAATAACCGATTGGAAAATCGAAGCAACGCAACCTTTCATCCGATGATAAATTTACCGAACGAAGTTTCAATACCAGAAGACTTTCCCAAGGCTCAACCAACTGCAGTCAACATTTTATATGGAAATCACACCCAAGAATTGACGAAAATCCAAGAACGACTATTGAACATACGTGAACATCAACAACTACCAATCAACCTTCAGGCGCATGATATCCACCAGTTTGGCATTGGTTACACATCCTTAGGAGTTGTTATTATTCTAGGCGCATCCGTCATTTATTTGTACAACCGCATAAGACAGTTTATGTGGCAGCCTTCGAGTTCTTCACCAGTAGGAGCTTCTACAATCAGTCCACAACCAGGCTCATCTTCTATCTTCAATATTGAATTTAACAGGTTCAAGGGGGGCGAGGATGTTGCGGCAGCAACTAATGCTGACCGGTACGGTGCATCGACCAGGTAAAATGCAGACAGTCACAATTAATAGATGTCATTGCTCGGTCAATTCACCTTACCGCTCACACCAAAATTGCAAGTAGGCAATTCGATAGCGAATTGCTATAGTTGCGATTTTGGTTAAAAGGTCGTTACCGTGCGAATTGCTATGATTGCCATTTTCGATAAATATTTTTATGTGTTTCAGCTTTTTAAATTGTATAAAAGACCGGGAATGTGCCCAATAAAGTTAGTTGCCCTTTAAGCGTCAACCCTAGCGTTTTCATTCATTCCCTACAGAGAACTAGTGATACCTAGTTTCTCTTCCTAATCAATTAGTCAGAACTAGAGGTACCTAGTATCTACTATTGATCGCCAACACCTTCCCAACCCAACAGTCAATTAATAAGAACTAGCGATACCTAGTATCTTCTACTCATCCTCAACAAAGTTATTGTTTACCAAACCATCAAGATCGTGCTGAATTCGTTTATTAGTTCTTATTGCAGTTGCAATTTCTATTAAATAATGACAAAATAGACCCCTAAAACTGCCGCTTCTACCGCTACCATGGAGCCATTTAGCGGCGACAAATAATGCTAGTTTTAGTACTAGCTAATGTGGTCGTGTGCTTGTATTGCGATGTTCTAATATGGCATCACTATTAACACGATTAGTATTTGACGGATTCATGTCATGGTGAATATCCTATTTTATTTGGTTTTCGTCACGTTGTACATACATACAAATATTTTTTTCCTTAGAGTGAATCGCGAAACGATCAGTTGATCGTCACGAAAAATTGTAACGCCCTGATATAGGTATACTGAATATACTGATCTGCGGATCACGGAGCTCAGACCACTAAGAGACGCGAATACACTCGAAGTTCGATGGTTACGTATGATATTAGGGGGTGTACAACAAATACTTGGGTGCTGTGTGTGGCGACATGCGGATGGGGGGTTATTCTAAAGAGAGAGAAAAGGAAACAGAGTAGGTTTTTCTTATCTCTATTGTATGTTGTTTTATATACTTTAATGAATACGTGACCTTCTGCTAAGGAAAGGAAACGCGGCCGGTAGCTGTATTTTTGTAATAACCTTAACGCTGTTTTATATACTATCATAGTGACATACTCACTTTGAGAGATAATATCAAGTAGAATTATTGAATTAAATATCAGTTTAACGAAAATGTTTAATGAAAATAATGATGGTGATGAACATATGCGTAAACGTTATGATACACCAACTAATGAGAAAGTATATTTTATGGTTTTTGTATGATAAAGTATTAACATCGAACACACAATACTCGTGAAATTAGTTCGTGAACAATTCTTCTGTAATTTATAATTTGTTTTAACATAAAGTTATTATTATAATTTATTAAAAAGATCACTTAAAAAGAGTTTTTAGAAGACAAAGTTAACTGTTTGGATCATTTACAGATCAAAAGAAAAGCAAATAAAACCGAAAGGCCCAGTAAAGCTCGTAGATTTTCCGTGAAAACTTGATGATAAAACTAGGTGGCGTTCGCGAAGTCGCACACAAAATTGAGCTGAGCGGTCGATATATAGACACTCTGCTTCATAGTCATCTTTGGTAATGTAATAATTGGTAGCAATTGGTTCAAGTCGATACCATGTGTGTTGACTTGGTTTTAATGTAAAAAATATGTGTATTACAATTCTAGCCCTAAACACTGATTTATTTGGCCATTTCTGAAGGTATCCCTTCATTACCTTCAGTGAGAGAAATTCAAGAGATAAAGGGTGGGCCATTTACGATTTGGAATTTGAATCGGATATAAAAAAAACTAATGAATATTTGTCCAAAATTATAACTTTATTAGAAAGACTGAACATTTCTATTTACGAGTGAAACACAACATCATTCAATCTTGTGAATCGCAACTTCAATTTCGTGTTTCAAGGACTCAATCGTCTCTGGATGGTAAGCGTAATATATATCCTTAATAGATCCCCACAAAAATAGTCTAATGGGTTCAAATCACAGCTCTGAGGCGCCCAATTCGGATCAGAATTTCGCTTTATTATTCGATGTTCAAAAGAGGTGCGCAAAAGATCGATTGTATCGTTGGCTGTGTCGCAGCCCCGTCCTGTTGGAACCAAATTCCGTCGATGTAACACTATTCAATTTTTAAAAACTAAAATCAATTTAACATGGCTCTGTAACTCTCGCCATTGACACTGAGGGCGGCTCTGAGGGCGGCAATTTCGCTTATTGAAATAGCCTCCACGGTGGAAATGAACTTCATCGGAAAAGATAATTTTTCGGTAAAAATGTTCATCTTCGACCAAACGATCTTTAGCCAATCCGATGCGATAGGCGAACATAAAACGCATCAGATGGTCATGAGGCTTCATTTCTTGCATATATTGAAGATATGAAACAATTTTCAGTAATCCATTCAATCAGCTTTACTATCAGATTTCAATGATTAACAAAATTATTAGCTAGAATCGTAATTTTGGATATGGACATGTTTATAAAAACTCACAGTATAGGAAAATATTGTATGACAAAAATGAACCACTAGAAAATGCAGTAGTGAAAGTAAAGAAAAAAGTTTTATTAAGGGTGGCACTCCATTCATGTGTCTGAGGGACAAGATTTTTTTTTTCATTGCACATTCCCGTGTGAGTTATTTTTAGATAGGTCGTTCAAAATGACAATGATGTTGTTAGAAATTTTTTTCCTTTAAGCTAATCGTTCGCGAAATATACGCTTCTAAATACGTCAAAAGTGTGTCCCCCCCTCTCTAACTTTTGAACGACGGGCCAGAAAAATCTGAAAATATTAAAGGTAGTAGAACTATATAAAATCAGTCAACGATATTTGGTTTGAACAATAAGAGTCTTACCGTTAATTATGTAGATATTCGATGTTTTAAGCTACCAACAAAGATTTCTTTAACTCAATACTTTATGGGGCATTCTACAGAACCCTTAGCTTATGTGTGTCCGACACGCACATGGTTTCTTTTTATCTTATTAATCATGACTTTTTGTTATAATGGGATTTCTAGTATTTTGTGTTTTATATTATTTATGAATCTATTTGTATACTTATTATGATTCCGAGTGTATATATTGAAGATATGAAACAATTTTCAGTAATCCATTCAATCATCTTTACTATCAGATTTCTTCAATAATTCATTCATCTTTACTATCAGATTTCAATGATTTACAAAATTATTAGCTAGAATCGTAATTTTGGATATGGACACATTTTTAAAAACTCAGAGTAGAGGAAATTGATGTTTGACAAAATGTAGGAAATGCCAAATAATCGGGTTGGTTATACATATAAACACCGTGGGATATTTCGTTTGGCCGCTATGGGCAAAAAACTGTTGAAAATTCAAAATTTGAATTTTAGCACTTTCACCATCTTTTGTATGCATATCTTTAAACTCAATTTAGAGAAAAACGATGTATGAAAAAGAGGTAGAAAATGTAAAAATAAGGGGGGTCGGTTATACATATGAGCTCTCTAGGATGCTTCGTTTAGCCGCTACGAGCAAAAAACCATTAAATGTCCACAATCTGAATTTTATCATTTTTCCCATGTTTTGTATGTACACGTTTAAAAACTCCATTTAGAGAAAAACTATGTACGACAAAAGGGTAGAAAATGTCAAAATAATGAGGGTCGCTCAAACATATGAAACCCCTTCAGTGCATAATTTAGCCGCTACGGGCAAAAAACTGTTAAAAATTCAAAATCTGAGTCTTATCAGTTTTCCGATCTTTTGTTTGTATATCTTTAAAAACTGAATTTAGAGAAAAATCATGTATTAAAAGCAGGTAGAAAATTACAAAATAATGGGGGTCGGTCATACATACGAACACCCTAGGACGCTGCGTTTAGCCGCAACGGGCAAAAAACCGTTGAAAATTCAAAATTTTAACGGAAAAGTACCATAAAAACCTCAAAAAAATTGTCCAATTTCTGATTCCCGGAATCTTTCCTGTCCCATGATTTAAATTTCATAAATTAAAATACTATTTTTCAAGAACCTGTAAAAAACCACTTGCTACGGTTTGAGTAAACCAAAATAAATTTTTTCTTCAAAGTTTCCGATTCCCCACAGCGAATTGGCGAAAGCCCCGGAAACAATCAGGTGCCTGTGCTAAGATCTTTATGTGAAAGCTTATTTTGGCTCGAGCACGCGAAAACTAATTACCCAAGATCAATACCATAGCTTCATTTATACAAGAAAACTAACGGTTATTGTTGCAAAGACAGCGATTTTTTGTCAAAATTGTATTTTGTTTGTCGTATATTTTGAAATTCTTGGAAAAAAACGCAGTGATCGTTCTTAATACATAAAAACTAAATTTAGATTTCCATGACACAAACCTTTGTACTAATTTTGGTTCGTTCATCAGAAAAATTGTTAACTAAGAAGCCTACCACTAGTGATTTTTTTTCGCGAATTTAGTAACAAAAAATAGATGTTAACACTCACCGTCAAAAATACTATTAGTATGTAAAATTTCAAATCGATTGATCAAACGGTCTAGGAGGAGTTTGGTTACAAAGGTTTCATATTTCGTCGACGCATAAGAGCAATAAATGTTTCTTATTAGTATGCACTTAAATCAATGTCTCTTATACAATGGTTATACAAATTAATACGGTCCATCTTTTCTTGGTCCATCACAAGTCTATTTTTTCGCCCCTTTTCCATTTCGCCTTTAATGCTGCCGTAGCTCTGACATTTACTCTGCACTGGACACTTTAGGTTTTTTTCAATTCGTTTTGATGCATGCTCTCTTTGATTTGCATTTTATTCAATTCGGCACATATTTACGACTCATGTGAGATGATACCTTTAATTTTTTTTTTTAATTTTCGATTTAATACCGATTTTCACTTATACTTCGGCGATTATTTTTATTGTTTCACTTTAGGTCCTAGTAGTCCATCTCAAACTCCTTACAACGACTCTCGAACGAACGTCTTACATGATCGCGTTTTCACGCTACACTGATTTATAATTTTACGCATCGCTTATTAACAACAATCATGCGTGAGTGAACTACCCCGATGACGTCACGCTCAAAACGAAGGCTGCACGATAAACACGCATAGGAATTCTTTATCCATTGTGACCTTAACAGTTGTTATCGCATTGTTAGCCTCTTAGCTATTGGCGATTGAAATCTGACGGTATATTGTACCGCAAGAAAGTTTGACTGGCTATCAGTGTACTTAACGAGCATAAAGACGTTTTACCGTCAAAAAAATTAAAACAAAATTTTTGTGCTGATATGTACTTTAATTATCAAACTATGAATTTCAATTGTTATGGAGTAGTACGGTTACAGATTAGATAAATCACAAGCTAATTTCTTTATTTCTTCTTCGAAGCCGCCGTCGCTATCACACTTGCTCAGCACAGAACATTTTTAGTGTTAAATATTTGCTTTGATGCGGGTTTTCTACGACTTGAGTTTCTTATAATTCGGTGCATATTTACGCCTCATTTGAGACGATATCTTTCATATTTCATATTCATAACGAGTTTTGCTTATATTTCGGAGAATATTTTTATTGTTTCACTTTAGGTCCTGGTAGATTTTTTCATGCACTTACCAATGATACCCCAGTCAATGTCCTGGCTTGACGCGTTCTAACTCTACACTCATAAATATCCTCACACAACGCTCAAAAACAACAATCACGTGTGGGCTTACATTAACCCAATGACTGCACCGGAAAAAAGAGCGCTACACAATTATATGGTCCGTTGACGAGGAGATGGAATGCTATATAGCAGATAACCCCTCATCTATCGCTGAGACCTCACTTCTTGATTGTATCTCTTCCAACAACCTTTTCCAAATTAGTTCCCTCAAAAACCGTATCCTACGACAATTGGGCCTTGTTTTGTCTAATGACCCTCTTAATGCACAGGTTGCCCCTAACGAAGTGGTTCTTTGCAACGTCGACCCTCACCACCCTCCTCTAAACGGTAGCATATTCTTCGCCGATGCCCTCAACGTCAGAAATTATTTCCCCTCCCCTCGGTTTAATTTCCACCGAGCCAACTACTGCCACCTTAACTCTCTTCTGCATAACGCTTATCAATATCTCGACCTTGACCCACAAGTTGATAACATTAATAACTGTACCGCTGACTTTTACAGCATTCTCTTTGAGTGCATCTCCTCCTCGATGCCTTTATTCATACCTCCCCCTATTGACTCCTCTCCCCGTTGGTACACTAAGGAACTTAAAACCTTGAGGAACAAACGAAACTCCAACTGGAATAGATACATAGTCACCGGCAGTCGCGTCGACTATGACAAATTCCATGCTTCTTATTGTGAGTTCTCGTCCAACGTAAACTCGCTCTACAGCAAGTACCTTACGACGGTAAAGTCCAACCTTCTGTCAAATCCCCGAGAATTTTTCTCCTTCGTTAACTCGAAAAGAAAGTGTAAGAGGGACAACTATCCGCAATCCCTTACGCATATCGGTAAGGAGTTTGACCACCCTAACTCTATTGCAAATGCATTTGCCAAATTCTTTTCCTCCACATTCCAGGGTGATGCCTTCGTTCCTGATGAAGAATACTTCTCACTACTTAAGCCTACCTCGACCCTCTCGAAACTGGACTTTCACAACCTCACTATTAGTGAAGAAGATGTCTCCTTTCTTCTTCTCAGCCTTCATGACGATCTCTCCCCGGGTCCAGATGGTTTACCCCCCTTCGTACTTAAAAGATGTGCTAACTATCTTTCCGGCCCGTTATCCCAACTATTCAACCTCTCTCTAAAAACTGGCATGTTTCCTGATGTCTGGAAGGATGGACTCTTAATCCCCGTCCACAAAAAGGGTTCTAAGTCAACAATCTTGAACTACCGACCGATAGCGAAACACTCTGTTATTCCCAAGCTTTTTGAATGACTCATTGTAGATCAAATCTATCCCTCCCTCTCTTCCTTAGTTTCTCCTCAATGCTGTTGGCTTCCTTAAGGGTAACTCGACCGTCACTAACCTTCTCCCCCTCACATCCCAAACTATCAATGCCCTCGAACTCGGTGAGACTGTTGATGCAATCTTCACTGACATAAGTAAAGCATTTGATAGCATCCCTCATAGCCTCATTATCCTTAAGCTCAAACTAGCAGAATGTCCCGGTCCCGGATAAATGACGGTGTTTTTTAACACAAGAATGTTAGACTGGCTACCAATGTACATACTCAACGAGGAGAAAAACATTTTCACGTCAAAAAGAAAGAAGAATGCTGAACGTTAAAGAGCACTCAGAGAGCGTACAAAATCTCTTAACAACGTGCCAAAATTTATAGAGAGCGCAAGGATGAAAGGAATTTGCATTATTCTCAAATACCGAGCACAAGTGGTGCTCAAAATGCAGCAGCTCATAAACAAGGCAATAATCAATTGCAAAGCAATAATCATGGTAAATAGCATGTTGCAGAGGTTCAGGCAGAGGCAGAGGTTTACTGTAAAGGTAATCCTCATCACATTGCTCTCACCACAGGAGAATCGCTTGCCATCCAATCCGAGTAGCAAACGAGCCGTAAGGAAGTTAGTCTTAGAGCTAGAACCAATTTCCTACGGCAGGTATATTATGTTTCAATCAATATATTTATCCTTTTTTAAATTTTTCGATACAGACATTTAATTGATAATTATTTAAAGAGGCAATTCGACAAAATAGATTCACTCCAGGTAGTGTGATGAACATCCTGTCACAGTAAAATATCCTAAAAAGAAAGGATATTACTAATAATAAGACAAAATACTTACCCATCATCCGCATGGCAGCTACACGTCACGTCACTGAAACGTCACATATCACGATCGAGACTAGTACACGAATACGAATAGGCGACTAGTACAAATCAGTACTAAACGTACTAGAAATTCATTAAACTAGTTAGAGGGCAGCAGCAGGTCGAACGATCAACGTGACCGAATCAATGTGACCGAATGTCGAGTGGAACGACCGAATTGACCCACTTAAATGGAATGTGCGGAAATGCATTTTACGGGAAAAACAAAATGGAATGTGCGGAAATGCATTTTTGGGAAACGCAGTGTGAAATTGGAAAATTGGGACAACAATAATTTCAGGGAAAAATTGACAGAGTGGGAATTGCGGTGTAAGGAAAAAATGAGATTAAAAAGACAAGGACAATTAGGGAAAAGGCAGTCGATTGGAAGCAGACGAGAGGAGCCATTTAGCCGACCAGACGATCAACCAGAGAAACCAACTACCAGAAAGCCGGAGGAAGGAAGATCAGCCAGAGAAACCAACTACCAGAAAGCCGGAAGCAGGAAGATCAGCCAGAGAAGACTGGAGCCAAGTACCAGAAAGCCGAAAGTAAGTATGCAGCCCTGAACAATACTTGAGAACTAGCGGATGAGAGCTCTTAGCCTCTCCGCTTAAGCCCCGACCACGGTTCTTTGAGCCTATCGGGCATAATCACATTCTACGCACTGGACAAATCTCCCCTAGTGAGTGACAAAAGGCAACAGTTGCAAGAAGAGTTACGTAATCCCAAGGCGGGACCCCGACCTCTCACGATAGAGGAATACAGGGAGAGGAGGAAGGGGCCGCAGAACCAGTGAACCAATCCGGTGTTACCGGATATACCCCCGAAGAAACAGACGGGCAAAGAGGCGCGATTCCGGGCGGACATCGAGGAGACGCGGCGTCAACTCCTTCTGGCTGTGGGTCGTGGGCAGCGAGCGAGGATAGAGCAAGAGCTCCAACAACTGCATAACGATCGAAGACGGTATCGCCAAGCTAAGAAGCTGGCCAGGTACAACCCAGGGCGAAGTAATAATTTCGTGAGCTCCATGAATAACGAGCGAGCGAGTAATAATAGTCAAATTTAGATTAAGAGGAAGTTGTAGTTTGTATTAGATGAATAAATGTATAGAAATCTTAGAGTTGTCTGACGATCCAATAATTAATTGTGTTCAGAAGTGTACCCCACTGAAATAAAACAATTGTGAGGTTTTCTCCTACAACGTTACAAAGAGTCGAGGGAAAATTTTCACAGTAGTTCAGATGCCAATATAGTTCAGGTTCAGGCAGATGTTTACTTTCAAGATAATCGTCATCATATTGCACTCACTCCAGGAGAATTGCTTGCCATTCAACCTAAGAAGCAAACGAGCCGTAACGATTTTAATATTACAGCTAGAACCAACTTGCTACGGCAGGTTTATTAGGTTTTCATCAATATAGCTTTCCTTTAGCTATTTTTTAATACAGACATTTAATTGATAATTATTTGCAGAGTGAATTAAATCATGGTAATAAAAACATAGCACCATTCCCTCGAGGTGTCGCGGAGATATTTCAGGTTTTGGATCGAGGTGGATAAGCAGGTTCTTCAGGTTTTGGGATTTTACTCTTTAAATACTTAGTTATTTGGCTCTATTGTTTATTAGTATATATTTCTTTATAGAATTGTGAAATACATCATGATCAGTTGATGGCAAATGATGATTATTTTAGTGCCAATTGCAGTAACGAATCATATTTCCATTCACAAGAGGCACAGGAGGATATCGTGATTCCGAATTCAAACATTGAAATGGATGTTGATATTCCTAATCATGAAGAATTGTTAGACCGACATTTGACATTTACCCTATTCATAATATATCTTACACCGAAGGGGTCATGGCGATTTTAGAAAAAAATTTATGGAGAACCGGTTTGGCTTTAAATGTATGTTCTGTGACAGAATGTGGTTTAAGGAGGATTTGAAAAAAGATAATGAGCAAAATGAAGATAACTTAAGACAGATTTTCGTATAAATATGAAATATATGTAGCCCAAATAAGTGCACACACACACCCACGCGCACACACGTATGTATTTGCAAATATATATTTACAAATATATACATATATTCTTTTATTAGAATTTCACCAATTTAGCAGAAGTGAGAGTATGCTCAAGACAACATGCAGCACAGCATGCAAAAAAGGCAATATTACAAATCTTGCTGTTTTCAATGGCTTTAAGTATCCAGATGTATTACGCCATTTGCCAAAATTGGATCTCATTTCGCAAAGACTAATGCTATGTTTTCAATTCAGTTATCAGTATTTAGAAATTAAGGTTTTGTTTCCTATCGGAGCATTCCTCCAATGCTCTTATGTCGATGCTCCGCGAAGATTAATATTGAATGAAACTATCTTGTCGATTGATAGGTTTACACTGATTTATTTATCCAAATATGCCCGTATTTACAAAAAATAAAATTGCTTATTACTAACAATGTTTCTAAGACTAAATTAGGACAATTAATTCGTGAGAGATGATTAGTAAGTATCTATACTATAATTAGTACGCAAACACGAACATTGTGACCCCCCTTACGGGCATACTACATGTCCGATTTTGTTAAAAATGCACAATTTAAAGATATGTTGCTGGAGAGGTGCAGAATATACTTTTAATTAAAATTGGTAAAGTAGTTTACCGTAATTAATAAAAATAATTGAGCTGAGCGAGCGAAGCGAGCGAAGCTCTTATGCGTCGACGAAATATGAAACCTTTGTAACCAAACTCCTCCTAGACCGTTTGATCAATTGATCTGAAATTTTACATACTAATAGTATTTTCGACGGTGAGTGCTAACATCTATTTTTTGTTACTAAATTCGCGAAAAAAAATCACTAGTGGTAGGCTTCTTAGTTAACAATTTTTCTGATGAACGAACCAAAATTAGTACAAAGGTTTGTGTCATGGAAATCTAAATTTAGTTCTTATGTATTAAGAACGATCACTGCGTTTTTTCCAAGAATTTCAAAATATACGACAAACAATATACAATTTTGACAAAAAATCGCTGTCTTTGCAACAATAACCGTTAGTTTTCTTGTATAAATGAAGCTATGGTATTGATCTTAGGTAATTAGTTTTCGCATGCTCGAGCCAAAATAAGCTTTCACATAAAGATCTTAGCACAGGCACCTGATTGTTTCCGGGGCTTTCGCCAATTCGCTGTGGGGAATCGGAAACTTTGAAGAAAAAATTTATTTTGGTTTACTCAAACCGTAGCAAGTGGATTTTTACAGGTTCTTGAAAAATTGTATTTTAATTTATGAATTTTGAATCATGGGACAAGAAAGATTCCGGGAATCAGAAATTGGACAATTTTCTTCAGGTTTTTAACGTACTTTCCGGTAAAATTTTTAATTTTCAACGGTTTTTTGCCCGTAGCGGCTAAACGCAGCGTCCTAGGGTGTTCGTATGTATGACCGACCCCCATTATTTTGTCATTTTCTACCTTTTTGTTATACATGATTTTTCTCTAAATTCTGTTTTTAAAGATATACATACAAAAGATCGGAAAACTGATAAGACTCAGATTTTGAATTTTTAAAAGTTTTTTGCCCGTAGCGGCTAAATTATGGACTAAAGGGGTTTCATATGTTTGAACGATCCCCATTATTTTGACATTTTCTACCCTTTTGTCATACATAATTTTTCTCTAAATGGAGTTTTTAAACGTGTACATACAAAAAATGGGAAAAATGATAAAATTCAGATTTTGGACATTTAATGGTTTTTTGCTTGTAGCGGGTAAACGAAGCATCCTAGAGAGCTCATATGTATAACCGACCCCTCTTATTTTGACATTTTCTACCTCTTTTTCATACATCATTTTTCTCTAAAGTGAGTTTAAACATGTGCATACAAAAGATGGGGAAAGTGCTAAAATTCAAATTTTGAATTTTCAACAGTTTTTTGCCCGTAGCGGCCAAACGAAGTATCCCACGGTGTTTATATGTATAACCAACCCCCATTATTTTGACATTTTCTGCATTTTGGTCAAACATTAATTTCCTCTACTGTGAGTTTTTATAAATGTGTCCATATCCAAAATTACGATTCTAGCTCATAATTTTGTAAATCATTGAAATCTGATAGTAAAGATGATTGAATGGATTACTGAAAATTGTTTCGTATCTTCAATATATGCAAGAAATGAAGCCTCATGACCATCTGATGCGTTTTATGTTCGCCTATCGCATCGGATGGGCTGAAGATCGGTTGGTCGAAGATGAACATTTTTACTGTAAAATTATCTTCTCTGATGAAGCTCATTTCCACCGTGGAGGCTATTTCAATAAGCGAAATTGCCGCCCTCAGGGTCAATGGCGAGCATTACAGAGCCATGTTAAATGGATTTCAGTTCCCACAAATTGAAGAGTGTTACATGTACGGAATTTGGTTCCAACAGGACGGGGCTGCGACACAGCCAACGATACAATCGATCTTTTGCGCACCGCTTTTGAGCATCGAATAATAAAGCGAAATTCTGATCCGAATTGGGCGCCTCAGAGCTGTGATTTGAACCCATTAGACTATTTTTGTGGGAATTTATTAAGGATATATTTTACGCTTATCATCCAGAGACGATTGAGTCCTCGAAACACGAAATTGAAGTTGCCATTCATGAGATTGAAGCCCAAACAAGCGAAATGTACTGAAAAATTGGAATGATCCGATGGAGTACTGTAAGGCCAGCCTTGGCAGTCATTTGAATGATGTTGTGTTTCACTCGTAAATGAAAATGTTCAGTCCTTCTAATAAAGTTAAAGTTTTGGACAAATATTCCTTAGTTTTTTTTTGTATCCGATTCAAATTCCAAATCGTATATGGCCCACCCTTTATCTCTTGAGTTTCTCTCACTGAAGGTAATGAAGAGATAGAATAACAAACAAGAAATGGCCAATAAATCAGTGTTTAGGGCTAGAATTGTCATACACATATTTTTTACATTAAAACCAAGTCAACACACATAGTATCGACTTGAACCAATTGCTACCAATTATTACATTACCACAGATGACTACGAAACAGAGTGTCTATATATCGACCGCTCAGCTCAATTTTGTGTGCGACTTCGCGAACGCCACCTAGTATCAGTGCATTTGTTGTTGCATTGACCACGGATTGATAAGAGCATGTTCAAGAAAGTATTGTCGAAGAGGGAAATCGACAATTTCTTTTGCTCATGCTCTTATCAGAGCGTGACCAATGCATGTGCGTGTGTTGTGTGAAATTTCTTTCAGTGTGACCAGATTAAGATTCAACTTAGTGCTAGATGTTCGGGCAAAATCTGTTAAATTCTGCAAAACTTTCTGATAGTGGTTTTGATAGTTTCTGATTTTAGATTTTCAATTATCATCTTTCTCTCGTGTGTCGGTGTTTTTTGATAAAGAAGCGTTGAATTTTGGGCCATGTTGATCATATATTTTTATGCATCCATCCTGGTCCCTTGCTGGCTGTTTGACATGGAGGATTTCCGAATTGTGCTCATTCGTAAATTTGTTCGGTAGGTCGGCTTTCAAGTTATTAATTTGAGGGAATATTGGATCATAAGCCCTATTGGACATGTGGCTCAAAGGGTTTTAGTGTTGCGCTACCAAAACTTCCTCGCGATTCCTCCTGGGGTCAATTTTTTTGCATGTCAGGCTCATGTACCGATTTGAGAAATTTTGAAACCAAAAAGTCCGAATTCGTCGCAAATAACATTTTACGGATCAAGAAATCGCATTTGCTCAAATATTTTACTATTTGGTAATCCCGATTTTCAAAATAAAATTAAATCCCGATTTTAAAATGTGTTATTAAGGACCGAATGCTACCAATTTTGTGCTGCAGTTTATTGTTATTATGCTACAATTTTCTTAAATCACAGGTTTCCGTTAAATCTGGTCATACTAATTCTTTTGCTCATGCTTTTATCAGAGAGTGTGCCACTGGCGTGCGTTATTCTGCCATTGGCGTGCGTAATTCTTTATCTCATGCTCTTTGACTGTGTAAGTGGATAATTCCTCTTATTCCCTCTCCCAAATATGCATTGCTCACGCTCTCATAAGAGCATGAGCAAACGAACTACGCACCACAAAGATATATTAAACATATGGCTCTGGGGTGTGTGATTGGACAATTTCCTAACTCCATTTTTTGCAAAAATGTGATTTTTGTTTTATTCGATAGCTCTGGTGACATTACACAAATGTGCGAAAAATTATCAGCATAATGTTTCGGGAAAGTCCCGTTATATCATTAACAAAAAAACCCCTAACTCCATTGCACAAAATTTTCAATGCTAAAAGCTCCTATCTCCAGTTTTTTCTTCAGTGTACAACGTTGCTATAAAGTAAATTATCTGAATTTTAACTTTTTCAAAAACTTTGATATGGTAAAGTTTGTAAAATCAATCCGGCTTGGAAAACGCACAGGTAATCCAGTGGTTACCAATATTTTCGTGCCTTACGATATAGTCCGAAAAAGACAATTCAATACAAACTTAGGTTCTCCAATAACTGGCAAGACCTTCCAGCAAGAGTTAACCGAACTATAAAGCCAGTCACGTTAGAAGAACTGCCTAATTTGTATAAGGAACGTATACGAATTACAAAGACAAAGTACGAACATCTGCAGTAGCTAAATGTCACATTGCCTGCAGACTATCATGCTTTTTATGATAATTTGCCTTATCAGGAGCACAACGAAAATACATAGCTTTGTTTTGTATTATTGTCTGTATTATGTGTTTTTTTTATTGATTAAAGTGAAATTCTACACCACAAAGTGTCTTTAACATATTAACTTTAAAAACTTCTAACTCCGCAGCTCATAAATGAATTTAACTATTAAACCTCCTAACTCCACGAAAACGCTAATTTTAGATTTTTTTAAAAAAAAAACTGCCTTTTTCCGTTGTGAAATGCAATTTGGAATATTTAGAACGTGTTTAATTTATATAAACACCAAAAGCTTCCACAAAAAACAGTTATTTTGCTCTTCTGTAAAATTTTGTTTTTGGCGGTTAGGAGGTTTTAGAATTAGAGTAACGATATGGTGATGTATGTTTGGGGTGCGTAGTTCGTTTGCTCATGCACTTATGAGAGCGTGAGCAATGCATATTTGGGAGCGCGAATAAGAGGAATTGTACACTCACAAAGCCAAACGTGATACATTCATAAGGCTCACACTCCCGCATATGTATTGCTCACGCTCTGATAAGAGTATGAGCAAAAGAATTACACATTCCAAAATAATACCTACATACATATGATTCTGGAGTGTGTAAACGGAAAATTTATTTTCCTCACGCTCACGCTCTGATAGGAGCATGAGCAAAAGAAATTGTCGAAGGAAAATTTTGGTGAAAGAACCATTGGATTATTGCTTTCAACGCAATTTATTAGTTTTATCTATTTCAGCTACGTAATCTTTTGGTTTTATATATTTCAGTTCACGATGCCTCGCCGAGTTAGAGTATCCGGCAGGGTGGAGCGGCGTAATAGAAGGGATAGTATGAGATCACTGAGAAGGGTAATTGCAAATACGTCAAATGAAAGTGATCCTCAAAATTTAGTTGATTCATATAAAATTGCGTCGGCTTATCCAATCCGTGATTTTGTATCACATAAATGTGGCTCTTTAGATTTGTGTAGTTCACTTTGTGGTGCTAAGCATTTTCAATCGGAAGTTACTCTACGTAACACTCAGGCGTTAACATCATGTTGCCATAAGGGCAAAGTCAATTTGCCTGCCCTAACTCACAATCGATTTTTTCAGAGCCTTTGTTCCTTTGTTCAAGAGCCTGACGTTGCTATTAAAAGTGGTTCGAAAAATTATTTTCAAAATATTCGTTCTTACAATCCTTCATTTCAATGGTTAGTTCTGAAGCTATGTTGTTTGATACCGCTTTGAATGGTGTGTATCATTTTATGATTCACGATATTTCTTATCATCGCGCTGGTGCATTGACTCCAAATGATGGTCGAACACCAACCTATGCACAGCTTTACTTTTTTGATGTTGATATTGCAGTTCAACATAGAATGCCTGTGAGTGCGAATCAGGGATTTCATATTGATTTAATGCGTGAATTGGGTCTTGAATTAGATCGTGTGAATAATTTTATTCGCTCATTCAGATCAATGGATGAATTTTGTCGACAACCAGAAAATTTGGCTGCAGACGTTTGCATGGTTATTACAGTCAATCGGAATACTGATCTCCGACGTTTTAATGATGCTGTACAAACTGATGTCGTTGCTATTTTCAAGAATGATGACAGCTAACCCCCCGTTCGAAAGAAAAATGGTTGAATTTTCAAAATGGTCTGATTCAGTTCGCAGCATTCCCAAACGGTGATACTGGCTGGCATGTTAACATGGCACAAAAGACACCCTCTACTTCTTTTACTGTTTCACGCAACAAAATTACAATGCTGCAATACGCTTCATATCGACTCCCTATTCGTGATGAATTCAGTATTTTGCACCGTTCGCTAAAATTATTCCTTCAGTGGGTGGTCGATATGTATGTTCGAATCGAAGGTACCAGACTTCATTTCATACGTTAAAATCAGGCAGTACTTGAATTGTATAATAATTTGACTGACTTTGTTCAACAAAATCCAAACGGATGGTGTCCATGGAGTGGGCCGAAAAATAATTTTACCATCATCTTCCACTGGCTCACCTAGAAATATGTTTCAAAATTATTAAGATGCGATGACTCTCGTACAACATTTCGGCAAGCCATCGTTGTTTGTGACCATGACATGTAACCCAAGTTGGCCAGAAATTGTTGAGTTCTTGGTGAAGCTAACGCGAATTTTCCGCTTGATGTTGTTGTCCGTGTCTTCAAGTCCAAACTCAGAAAACTTATCGATTCAACATTGAAAACGCAAATTTTTGGTAAAGTAGAAGCATTAATCTATACTATTGAATTTCAAAAACGTGGTCTCCTTCATGCACATGCGCTGACAACATTGAATAGTGATGATAAAATTGATGGAATAGCTAGCATCGATTGGTTTGTCTGTGCGGAACTTCCTGATGTTTGTTGTCACCCAAAATTACATAAATTAGTTGAACAGCACATGAATCATGGACCATGTGGTTTATTTAATCCAAATTCAGTGTGCATGAGAGATGGAAAGTGCCTGAAAAATTTTTGTGATAATACGCGGGATAGTGTAAATGGTTACTCTGTCTATAAACGACGTGATAACGGTGCAAACATTGATGTGCGTGGACATTCAGTTGACAATCGATACGTCGTTCCTTATAATCCATATCCTCTGGCAAAGTTCGATTGTCATTTGTATATATGTATATATTGTATATAAGTATATATACAAGTATGTGTACAAAGGGTATGATTGTGCATCGCTAGAGTTTGGAGTTGTGAATGGTGAGGTTAATGGTGGTATTCAGATAGATGAAATTCAAAATTTTCTTAATGGAAGTTTTGTTGGTTCCGTTGAGGCTGCTTGGCAAATATTTGAATATCCATTGCACTTTCAATCCCATACGATTATTCGTCGTGACTGTCACTTGCCAAATCGTCAAAATATTGTTTTCAGAGGTGGAACCGAGCGCCAAGCAGCTGCAAATCCTTCAAGGACAAAATTATTGGCATTTTTTGAATAAAATAGGAATGATTTTTCAGCTAATGATTTAATATATACTCATTATACCCATTATACCCATTATATTATGTGTGGAATAATTCACGGAAATGTTGGACCAGGAGAAAACGTGGCGGCGATAAAAGCATTTCACGATTATAAGTTGTATCACCAAAACATATTGAATTATTTCACTTACGTTTACTTTTATTGCATGTTCGTTATCCACAGTCCTTTGACGATTTGCGTACGTATGATTCTATTAATCATTTGACATTTGTTGATGCATGTCACGCAGGTGGTATTGCATCTAATGATAGTGAATGGCGTGAATGTTTAAATCAAGCGAAAGAAACAAAATCACCTCGACAATTGCGACAATTATTTGGATTTATTTGTGGTTTGAATATTCCAGTAAATGCATCTGCTCTGTGGGATGAATTTAAAATGTTTATGAGTGAAGATCTTCCTGAGGATTGCAGTGTAGACATTTCTTATAATAAAAGCCTTTTGGATATAGAGGATATCCTTCTGACACATAATCTTTCATGTCAACAACTTGGCCTACCAAACCCGATTTATGTGTCTGATAACGTAGATTTAGACCACTTCGATCCAGATGATGAAACGTGAAATGTATGAGGGAGCCAATAGTGAACAACGCAATATAATTGATAGTATTTTACGCGAAGTATTACATCACAATACTGGGAGCAATGTTTTTTGCTTGATGGCGCATGCGGGTTGTGGAAAAACGTTCGTCCAAACAGCAATCATTCATAAATTAAACTCTTTAAATCTTCGATGTATACCGCCCTCAGTGGTATAGCCTCTACTTTCTTGATTGGTGGCCAAACTTTGCATAACGTTTTAAGTTACCTATTCCGATCTTAGAAAATTCAGTGTCAAATGTTACTGCTAACAGTGCTCAAGGCCATTACATTCATTCAGCTGCTTGATTCCTATTGATGAAGAATTTATGTGCCCACTTCATGGAATGAAATTGAGTGCTGTTCAGAGACTTGAGTGTAAATGCAAATAGAAACAAATTATTTGGAGGTAAAACTAGTTTCTTATCTGGTGACCCGTTCACGGATCACGTGTTACCATTATTGAAAATTCTATTACATCTTGGCCTGAATTTTCTACTTTTCATTACGTTAATTTAACACAAAATATGAGAGCTCTCCCTCATGAACTTGAATCGGACAACCTTCTCACAATTTAATGATAGTATTATTGAAATTCCAACGTATTTGTATTCTTCTCCTGAAAATGTTATACAAGATATGTTTGGCGATATCTCAGAAACTATTTTAGCTTCTGAAGTCTTGGATTCCTTCATTTTAGCCCCGAAAAATGATGATTGCAAGGAGAAGAAAAAGCATACTTCAGTTTTGATGAAATTATTTGCGATGATGATCAGGAACAAAACAATTATCCAGATGAATTTTTAAATTCACTCACTGTTAGCGGTTTGCCGCCACATAAGTTAGTATTAAAAGAGAATTGTATTGTGTTATTAATACGTAATTTAAATACAAAGAATGCATTGGTAAATGGGACACGATTGCTTGTAAAACAAATGCATAGAAATTCCATTGTTTGTCAAGTTTTGAGAGGTGTTGCACGAAACACAAGAATCTTAATTCCACGTATTCATTTAACACACTCTGGCACACTTTTACCCTCTTCAATACAACGTACCCAGTTCCCAGTGATTCCAGCTTTTGCAATGACCATCAATAAATCGCACGGGCAAACATTCCAAAAAGTTGGGATTTTACTACGACAGCCTGTATTTACTCACGGACAATTATATGTTGCTGCCAGTAGAGTTCGTTCCTTTGATGGATTGCGATTTTATATAACAGAAACTTCCGATCAGGGCCATTTGTCTACCGAACATAGAGTTTTCACAATATATATTGTTTATAAAGAAGTTGTCGGCCCTTAATTCCTTATTGGGAACCTCTTAAAAGCAGGCTAACTTTAGCATTTCATCTGCTACCGTAACATGAATGAACTTTCGATTTTAATTATCCTCAAGAGTGAATGGATCTCATACTATCAGATGTCTGGTGTGCACGTTTTCCTAGAATGAATAGTTTACTGAATGAATGGTTACGGTAAGCATCGGATAAGGTTACCGTGCAGTGGTCGATGGGCTTTTTGATCGATAACAAACAGCAAATCTAAATGATCAACACCAAATACCTTACTGCTAATCTTCAGCAATATTTATATGGCCGTAACCATATATGATGTGTTCAATTACAATTTTCGCAAAGCTGTTGTTGGCGTGTGCTATTTTGTTTTTACGTAATAGTATATTGTTCCCGAAAGAAATGAGTGCAAGTTTTATCCAATGTGACGAATGATGGAAAGAAATTTTTGAAAAATTACTAGGCTACAGTGATTCTTCTCGCACGGAAGTCGGTATACTGAAAGGCCAAATCAGTGAGTGTATTAAATTAAAGTCAATTTGAAATTATATTGATCATTCAATCAATTTTATATATGAGAAGTGTGTTCTACAGAATGTTTCGCCTGACTGCAATGATTTATATCTGACAAATTCAATCTTCAAAAATTGTAAGTTATTGGAGATTTTGAAATTGTATCAAATTTGTTTACCCACTCAACTTCCCCTGTATTGTTTCTTCCTGAGAAAGCCAGAAAATATTTGTAGTCGATTTTAATAGTTAGTCGAAGGCGAGCATAGAGAATCTTATTGCCTTTGTGACAAATGTGTTTCATTGCACGATTTAAGGTACCATGTAATCTAGGTTTTACATTATTGACGTGAAAACGTCTTTCTTCTCGTTGAGTATGTACATTGGTAGCCAGTCTAACATTCTTGTGTTACAAAAGGCCGTCATTTTTCAATCGCTAAGAACTACGAGACTACTAACGCGATAACAACGGTTAAGGGCACAGTGGATAGAACATATTTGTACGTATTACTTACTCATCGGGCTAGTGCAAGCGCCCACGTGCGTGAGGATATTTATGAGTGTAGCGTGAGAACGCGTTAGGCTAGGACGTTGATTTGGGTATCATTGTAAAACGCATGAAAAGTGCTATCAGGACCTCTAGCAAAACAATAAAAATATTCTCCGGAATATAAGTAAAAATGTATATGAATTTGAAAATCGACAAAATATAGAAGATATCGTCTCATATGAGGCGTTAATATGCACCGAATTGTTAAAACCTTAAATCGGAGAAAAGCCGCATAAAAGCGGATATTAAAAACCAAAAATTTTCAGTGTCGCACAAGTGTGAGAGCTACGGAGGCATCAAAGAAGAAATAAAAAACCGGCGGAAAAAAACAAACTTGTGATTTATCTATGCCCTAACCGTACTACTCTCCATTACTATTGTAATTAATAGTTAGATAATTAAGGTACATATTAGTACGAAAATTTTGTTGTAATTTATTTGACGTTAAAACGTCTTTTCGCTCGTTATGTGAACTGACAGCCAGTCAAACTTACTTGTGGTACAATATACAGTCAGATTTTAATCGCCAATAGCTACGAGGCTTATAATGCGATAATAACTGTTGACACCACAATGGGTAGAGAATTCCTGTACGTATTTATCGTGCAGCATCGGTTTTGCGCTTGACTTTATCGGACTAGTTCACTTACGCTTAATTGTTGTTTATAAGCGTTGCGTAAAATTATAAATCAGATTAGCTTGAGAACGCAATTATGTAGGACGTTCGTTCGGGTTTCATTGTAAGGAGTTTGAGAAGAGGTACCTGGAGGTAAACTGAAACGATAAAAATATTCGCTGAAGTAAACGTAAGAATTGAAAAAATATTTTTAATATCGGTTCATATGAGTCGTAAATATGGGCCGAATATAATAAAACGCAAATCAAAGAGAGCTTGCATCAAATCGAAATCAAAAAAACTAAAGTGTCCAGTGCCGAGTAAATGTCAGAACTACGGCAGCATTAAGGAAGAAATGGAAAAAGGCGCGAAAAACTAAACTTGTGTTTTCTGTCCCCGTATCACTCTATATAACAATTGTATAAGAGACACTGATTTAAGTACATACATACTAATAAGAAACACTTATTATAATTTTATCCCCAAGTTTTCACGGAAAATCTACGGCGCGGACCTTGACTGGGCCTTTCGGTTTTTTTTTTCATTTTGTTGCTCTTCTATTTTCAATTCTATTTATTTTAATAATTTTAATTGGAATCGTTCCAGACTCTTGCATGTCGGTTCATGTCTGTTTCTTTTGAAATTGGTTGTGGACGGATGTTTGAAAATTGACGCTTTCGAATACATTCCGCTATTCTATTTCTTTATGTTCAAGTAAACTTAAGTCTTTTGATATCTAGGGTATGCAGTCGATTTCCGACTGCCACTGGCATTCCTAGTATAATATAGTTAGATCACTTAACCAAAGAAATTTATGGTTAATAAACTTATGCTTAATGAACTTACATGAACCGCCAATTCATTCGTCTCGGTGACAATTTGAGTTTGTAATCTGAAACAAAAATTAAACTTGTTTCAGGTGACAATTTGAGTTTGAAACCTCAAACAAATTAAAAATGCATAAGCTGACCAATGTCGATGACTCCAATTGAGTCTCTAAAGTCAATGACACTAGCTGACCCTTATTCATGCATTACACCCTGCCCCTATAAGAATAAATATAGTAATAATATATAGTAATAGTAATTACTAATATAGTAATTAATATATTCATTTCATTTACCTACTTGTCTTAATTTTAAAAGATTATTATGTACATACCTCTAGTTCCTTGCCATTTACCAAAATTGTGCTATTTGGCCAATTTTGTTTAATTATTTTGTATGGGCCTTTGTATGGTGCATTTAATTTTCTTCTATTACCTACTTTTAAATAAATTAAATCATTAGGTTTAAAATTGGATACGTTTAACCCTTTTTGCTGTTTTTGTCTTTACTTATTAAAAGTAAAAAGTAAATGAACCGCCAATTCGTTTGGCTCAGGTGACAATTTGAGTTTGTAACCTGAAACAAATTAAAAATGCATAAACTGACCAAGTGAAAGGTCAATATTGTATTTCCGGCCATGTTATTAATGTACCTGTATGTGTCAATAATGTGGTTCACACTTCGCCTCGAGATTTAGATGGTGATTATTGCATTAACGTTCACACACATATTAAAACAAAATTGATCCATAAGTTAAGTTATCTTCACGGTCTCGTTAAAAAGAGTGTAATAAAAAGTTGGTTACATGATCTGGTTAATATACCTTTTTATAAATTCTACGATATTAAAATTACTAATAAATTTGAGCGTAAATGACAGCCGTGAACATTGCAGTTTGGAATACGTAAGTGAAAATATTGAAATTGAAGAGAGTCTTGCTGCACAACAGCAGACTTTATTGTGAAATGAAGACTTGCAATAACGTATTGTTCCCGGTGAGAGTAATATCCCTGAAAGCTTGGTATTTGATGAACATGTTGGAGAGCTTTCATTTCCTGCGCTTGTTGTGATGAGTCGCGTCACCTAAAAAGAAGGGAGATTAGAGCATAATAAATATACTATACGAGTCACTAACCATACCCATAACACATATGAACCTGAAAAACATAATGCACCAGAAATCGAACATGTCACTTTACTCACTCGAACATGTCACACGAGAAGTCGGTGTCGATGTTGATGTTCACATCCCATAGTTCACATAACAACGGAGTATTTCAAGGTGAATACAACATAAGACTGCCTAAAAAAACATTGGTTGTCTGTAAAGTCGGTTTACGGACGATAATTTTACGTGATAACGTCATAAGAAAGCATTGATGAAAAATTGCCTACTTTTATGAATTGAATTGAATTATTTTCACTGAATTATCATTATTTTGTATAATACAAAGAAGGAGCTAATTGAAAATGTTAATTTTTTCAATTAATTTTTTTACTTAAATTATGCAGATTAATTATAAGTAACAATAGGCTATGTATTAACAATTTATTTATTCGTACATACGCGTATTAGTTTTGATTCAAGAGAGATTCTTGAATCCACACTAATATGCGAATGAACGAATCTCTTATGAATCAAATCTCATACGCTTATAAGTTTGGATTCATGAGTGATTCTTGAATCCACACTAATGCGCGTATGAACGACTCTCTCATGAATCCAATCTCAAACGCGTATTAGTTTGGATTCATGAGTGATTCTTGAATCCACACTAATACGCGTATGAACGAATCTCTCATGAATCCAAACTATACGCGTATGAGACGGGATTCATGAGAGATTCGTTCATACGCGCATTAGTGTGGATTCAAGAATCTCTCATGAGTCCAAACTAATGTACGAATCTCTCATTCGTCTGCTCAGCTCAGGCGGAACGTGACAATGAGTCACGATTTTTCATTTGTGCAGCCGGCCATCGATTTATAAGACGTTATCACGTCAAAAACATAACACACCAGAAGTTAAACATGAACTATACTTACCATCAAGCGTAAACACAACACGGTTAGGATCACGATAACCACGAAGAATTTCGGCGTTAATAAACCTACAAGTATGTAGAATATAAACATACATATTATTTCATAAGACTTACGGGAGCGTTGGATCCCGGAAACCATTGTTAATAACATGAAATTCACTCACAAACATAAAACACGCGACATCACAACACGGTCTTAACCTAGACTGAAACGTCAAAACGAAAGAGTTGGAAACGTAAACAACTCAAACAACTTACGCAGTTCTGAAAACCTCCGCCCGTTACCAGTAGATGGTGCCATGCAGAAGTTAAGTGCGTTTCGTAATTGATGCCAACCTCGTACCAACGGTCAAAAATCCCGGTTTTCTGATATAAAAACAGGAGAAAAATTGGAGATATCACCAGTAGTTGGGATCAACTTTACATTCTCACAAGTCAGGCAGATCTTATCAGATTGAAAAGGGAGTAAACGAACAAGGTTCTAGAAACCTATCGGTTTTTTGGCAGCTTGAGTTTGAAAGTGGTCATAGTAACCCATCAAACTCAAATTCGAATTGGTAAAACCGAACAAGGTTCTAGGAACCTATCGGTTCTCTGCGTTTTGGAGCTCGAGCTTGAAAGTGGTCATAGTAACCCATCAAACTCGAGCTCGAAGCTGCAAAACCGAACAAGCTTCTCGAAACCTATCGGTGCAGTGAGCAACTTCGCGTTGAAAGAGGTATAGTAACCCATAAACTAGAGTTTGAACTATCCCATCGAACAAGGTTCCAGAAACCTATCGATTTTGGGGGGAACTTCTAGTTGAAAGTGGTCGCCAGAACCCATCAACCTAGTTCCAAGTACGGCGTCGTCATTGAAGTGGCATCTTCGCAGTGTCGGGGACGTCGCAAATAACATTGGAGGACGCGTTGCGCGATTCCAGGGCTGGACCGAAGCCGATTACCTTGGAAGAACACCGGGCCAGGAATTGGGGCAAGAAGGAAGTCATCGTGCCACCGGCCGTGGAACAAGAGCGTCCCGTCAAGTACCGTACTGGGGTGGAGGCCAACTTCAGGCGGGCCATAGAAGAAGTTTGGCGTCGTCTGCAGCTGACGGTACTAAGAGGAGTAAAAATAAACATAAAAAAGAATTGTAAATTAGGTTAGGGTTAAGAAATGAAATAAATAATGAATAAATTAGGATTAAAACATAAACAGGAAATTTGGAAATAAAAGAAAAATTAATTAGGTCAAGAGGTAAAGTAAATTTGAATCTGTCTGAGTAGTGGAATGAAAAAATAATTAGTAGATTTGTATATAGAAGGAATGCAATGGTCGCATGGACGTTTGATTTGTATAAAGTATTAGGAGGAAAGCTACTAGATTGGTAACATTGGCGTTTGATTTGTATAAAATATTAGGAAGATAATTAGTAGATTGGTCGCATGGACGTTTGATTTGTATAAAATATTAGGAAGATAACTAGTAGATTGGTCGCATGGACGTTTGATTTGTGTAAAATATTAGGAAGGTAATTAGTAGATTGGTCGCATGGACGTTTGATTTGTATAAAGCTTTAGGAAAATGAATGAAAATGTAAACGAGAACTGTAATTAGTATATGCACAATAATATATATCAAGCCAACCCAAAATTTGTGTAAAGCCTACCCTCAACATTGAACTAACAACTGGTTAAAACTGAAAATACAAACTATAACAAAACGGACAAATAATATATAACACTATATATTAGGAGAATTCAGAAAATTTCGAGATAACGTCAAATCTTCACCTTTAAATATGGCTTCAAGTGAATTGAGGTGTGAAGATATGAGAGCGGTAACACGTTGTCATTTGCCTTACGTTGCATTGAAAATTATGCGTTTACGTGTTCGAGATTCCTTAACTATAGCATTAAAATATGTCGGACGCGTTACTGCAATCACTCGTGAACAGATTATGAATCAAGAATACATTAATAGTTGTCTCGAGACTAATGTATTTATGCAATGATACGTCAGCTTGGCCGGCCAACTGCATTCATGACTCTTATGCTGGATTCTGTCACGTATAGAATTCGCCGCACCGACACAAGCCTCCGATACCTTCGGGGGTTGGGTGACTCACCCGGCCTATAGCCCGCGAAGAAAGGTCGTGGGTGGGCGCCACTCGTTTCAGGACGAGTCACCCGGCACCACTCGCGGTCAAAACGAGAACCCCGCGGCGTGCCCGACGAACCAACAAAAATGAGTGGAAGTGGGAATGTCTCGCCGCAATGATAACAATGGTTGTGATTTACTGCCGTTCCTACCTTTAAAGACGGTACCAATCTTTCACAAACATCAATCTCGTGATACAATTTTTTATTTTCTTACTCTACCCTGTCTTCCGTCTAGCTACGTTTAATCCTGGTGTTCCTGACTATCGCGATACTACTATTATCCTAATATGTTTAAAACTAAAATGTATCCAACCTAATATACTTAAAACTGTGCACAAAATTCATCCAATCTAATATAATTTACGCTTACGCTTATGCTAGTATCTAATGGATTGGCCCTTCCGCCGCCGCTGCGGCGCTTCTTGGTCCCTCGCGCCACGATGTTCAGTCCTCACGCTGACTTCGCGACGTTGCACTTTGCTTCACTCGACGGTCAATATTCATGCTTTTCGCGAAACTATACCACGCGTGGTAATTTTTGATGCTTCAATAATCGGTCGATAAATCAGTCAATCTTCGCGCATTTCCCTTTTTTTTTTTTTGCTTTATTATTTCCACTTATAACTCACTTCGTAACAATACGTAACGTCATTGTCCACGCAACCCGCGTTAACTCTCGAAATAGCGATCGTCACCCATCAATAGTCCATATTCAAACCTCTCTCGAAAACTTTAAAACGCGCGGTATTTTCAATGTTCCAATACTCATTGATAGTCGTTGATAATGAATATTCACACTACTTCTTATAAAATCTTCATATAAAATAAAATAAATACAATCATTAACTATTTATTATTAAACTAGCTGTACCCGCCCGCTTTGCTGGGCATTACGTAATACTGCATATTTTTTGTATACTGTGTATGTTGATACTATATATGTTTTGTTTTTCTTTAGTTATAGATTTTTGATTCTTAGCAGTTATCTTTTGATTGTAACATAAGTTCAAAAACTTCCAAAAATCTTTGACTTTTACAACAATATTTTTATTGACGTTTGGCTACAAATTTTCGCAGTAAAATGGATAATAAATTGAAAGTATGAATAGAGCTTAATAAGAAAATGAAAAATAAACTTAAAACAACTATTCAAGCACTCTTTCAAAAAGAGCCAATTTTGGAATTATTACTTAACCTAACAGCACTTATTAATTTTAAAGTTACAAAAACATTGAAATATAGTAGTTATGAGAAATCGAAATTTATCCTATGTTCGGTGAAAACAATGAAACAAATAAGGATTTATAGACTGCCGGTTGAAACTCAAACACAACTGGTTAACATTTTACATACACTTCGATTAGTACCGAATGTAAATTTTTTATGGCACAGTAATATTTGAGAGGTTAATCCGATCCGATCGGCCACATCAACAATACGCCCACGTTGGCCGCGTAAATTTATTTTCGGCGAATTTGTTGAAAAATATTGCTTTCTTCTACTTACAAAAAAAGTTAAGGTTTAATCACAGACAAAATAATTTACCAGATGTCGCGATCCCATGTGACTCTCTACCCACTTTGTTCCAACATCACACACGTAACAGCAGACAAAAGATCCATGGGCCGTATGCGCCTTTGACCGTCTTTAACGTTTAAAGAACTGACAGTGCGCGAATTGATGTTGATGTTTGATTGTCAAATAGGGAATGAGTGATCACAATAATAGGAAAAGGGGCTGAAACAAAATTTCGCGGATGGAACACAATGTACACAATTTTGATGTTCTGAAATTTGCACAAAACAAACACATACAAAAATGTGTACCATTGGAGAGTAAAATTTACTCAAAACGTTCTGTTTTCTGTGTAATAGTATTTTCTATTGATTTAAAGAAAAAATATACAAATTGAGTTTCCAATTTATAAAAAATTACAAAATTTCTCCGAAAAACGCGAGATTTTGCGTTTACGAATTTTAATCTGAATTTTATCATATATCATAACTTTTGTGTGGACACACTTTTAAAAACTCAATTCAGAGAAAAAAGATGTATTGAAAAATTTAGGGAATTTAAAAAAAATGGGGGTCGGTTATACGTACGAACTCCGTAGGACGCTTCGTTTAACCGCCAGGAACCAAAAATGGTTAAAAATTCAAAATCTGAATTTTATCAATTTTCCGATCTTTTGAATGTATACCTTTGAAACCTTAATGTAGAAAAAAATGATGTATGAAAGGAAGGTAGGAAATGTCAAAATAGTGGGGGTTGGTCATACATATGAGCCCCGTAGGACGCTTCGTTTAGCTGCTACGGGCAAAAAACCGTATGAAATTCAAAATTTTGCCGCAAAAGAACCCTTCAAACCGGAAGAAAATCGGTCAACTTGGGATTCCCGGAAACTATGATGTCCTACAATCTAAAATTCAAAAAAATATTTACCATTTTCCACCAATTTGAACAAATCTTCCTGCTACGGGTTTAATGAACCAAAATTGTATTGAATAACCCGAGCAAGATTTGTAGAAAACAATTAAAACCGGCTCTACGGAAATACAGAGTGTCAAATCATAGAGAATTCTTGAGAGAGAGCTTTTGTTCCGATTTGCAAAAGCGAAAAGTAACGGTTCCCTAATACGCAAGTGAAGGTTGAAGTTTTCGTATTCGAAATGGGCATAAGAAGATCCAAAAATATATCAATCCCCATTTCCTAATCAAAAACCACATGACATGAAGTCGCATCCATCTCAAGTATGAATCCATGGATGGATTTCATATCAAGAGAAAGTGTACTTTGCTTCTTAAGAAAAATAAATGAAGAGAGATCGTGCAATCAACAATATGCCGAAATGTTCTCTCCTTAGACCTTAGAAACAAGCTACAAATATTAACACTTAACTGTTATTCGGTTAGGACGCTTAGCAGACAACATGAACTTAAACTCTTGCTAGAGAAACATAGTATTGACATTGCACTGTTAACGGAAACGAAACTGGACGACAGAACTAAAATTAAAAACAGACTCGCTAATTATGAGGTCATTATGCAGAACAGACAGGATCGTGGTGGTGGTGGACTAGCTATTTTGTTGGCACTCAACTCCATCTTTGATGTGCTAAACATGCCCAACTTCACCTCCATTGAAGCACTAGCAGTTAAACTGACGCTAACAGACAATACAAAAGTGACCATCGTAGCTATGTATCATACGCAATCAATCGGAAATTCCAATATCATTAGACAGGACTTGGACAACTTGAAACAAACAATTGGTCTAGACCCCTATATCATCGGGGGTGACTTTAACGCGCACAATACCTTTTGGTTTTGCACTCAAACGGACGCTAACGGTAGAACACTTTTAGACTGGGCACTTGACCTGGAATATGGTCTGATTCTACCAACCAATCGCCCAACGTTCCCTTCGACTGGATCCTATCTGGACCTTTTCATTTTACATCAAAACATTGTACTAGACACGACATGTACAGGACAAGATATTCTCGATACCGTTGAGAGTTTCTCAGACCACCGTGGAGTTCTTCTTACGGTAGGCACTAAAATAGTTAGCTCTTCCACTCGGCCCGATAACAAACTCACCTATAGGGAACCGGTGCGACATTGGAACTTTCAGGCTATGAACAGGAAAAAATTCGTGAAACTAACCGAAAGAGCCAACGCAGAACAGTTGAAACACATCAAAAAGGACTGTAATTTAACAAGACAGGAAATTGACGAGATAATCAATACATTCGAGGACAACATAGCCTCCTCTATGCAGCACACTATTCCGAAAGTCTTTTTCAAAAACAATCAGGGTGTTGAGCTATCCAGAACCCTTCTAAAAATGATAACAACCAAGAACAAGCTTAGGAGGCAACGCTTCAGGTACTTAGCCCAAAAGAACTTCATTAGAGACCAGACATTTGCCATCATGGGGCACCACATCCAGCTCCTTTGTAATAGAATACAGGCAATAATCAGAACACTTTATCAAAACACCCTTCGCTCTAAATTGTGCAAATTAACACCAGGCACAGGTGTCTTTAGGGAACTGAGTAGGTTTCGCGCGCATAAGAGCTTTTCAGTTAACGCATTACTAGATCCGACTTCAGGTAACGTATTGCATAACACTGACGATATTAACAATTTGTTGATAACCACAATAGCTGACACTCATTCGCAAACCCAATCGCACAGCACGGTCCACTCTGCCCATATGATCAATAGAGATGTGCTAGAGTTCAGAGCCAACAAGGAGCACCGGTCTGTAGTTTCCTTTAATTCTATCCACCAAAGCTTCTCAAATACTCTCAATCCGTCTATCCTCTGCACTCCTCATCAAGTGCAGGAAGTAGCCCTCGCCCTAAAACCTAAGAAATCCTTTGGTCACGATGGTATCCCAAACTTCATCGTAAAGAACCTCCCCGCTGACTGCTTTACTATATTGGCTGTGATCTTCAACAACTGCCTGAATATCGGGTATTACCCGAAAGCATGGAAGGTTGCGAAGATCATACCGATCAGGAAACCAAATAAAAACCCCAATGATCCCAAAAGCTACCGACCGATCTCACTGTTGAACTGTCTCAGCAAACTATTCGAAAAAATCATATTGCAACAGCTTAAAAACGTTATAGACAAGGAAAATATCCTTCCAGATTTCCAATTTGGCTTCCGAGCCGGGCACTCCACTTTAGACGCAGTTACCTTACTACACAACAACCTAGCACACAATGCACTTCACAAGAAAGTTACGTTTGCTGCTACAATAGACCTACGGAACGCCTTTGACACAGTCTGGATTGAGGGGCTGGTCTGGAAACTGTTATATCTTTATCAGCTCCCGGACCACCTTACCGCAATCCTAGACTCGTATCTCACCGACAGACGAGCTTACGTACGCAACAAAAACGCAAACTCTAGAGAAATATGCCTATTGGCAGGGGTCCCTCAAGGCTCAGTCCTCTCGCCCACACTTTTTTCTCTGTTTTTGTCTGACATCCCATTACAACACCAACCTCTGTACATCGACCAACGATACCACCCGCCTAAGCCCCCAGTAGTGCTACCGAGAACTAACACAAAGTCGAAAACTATATGCTACGCCGATGACATTATTGTCTTCTCATCTTCTCTTTCCCCTCGTTGGGGAATTAAGGATTTGAACGTGTCCCTCAATAGCCTTTCTCACTATTTTAAATTCTGGCGCCTTGATATCAATGAGAACAAGTGCGAGGCAATACACTTTTACGGTATTGGCTCGCACTATCGGCGAAAAATGAATGGCTATCATGGACCTCAAATCCAGATCAATGGTAAAGACCTTAAGCGGGTAAGTAACATTAAATACTTGGGCTTTAGGATTACCCACAACTCAAACCCAAACCCTCATGTGAAAGAGAAGATCAGAAGTGCAAAAACTGTAAAACTATCGTTAAACCACCTACTCAACAAAAATAATAACCTACATACATCAGGACATTAGAGTACTCTTATACAAACAAATAATAAGACCGACTTTAACATACGGGGCTGCCTTATGGCACGGACGACTTAACAAAACAACAAAGGACCACTGCAACATCTTAGAGCGCCTTTGTCTTAGGGCTGCTATTGGCAAGACCCATAAACGCCAAGCACGTCACGTACGATACGAAAATACTATTACGAACGAAGAGTTGTACGCGACGGGAATATGCCCAAAACTAGATTTATACCTTCACAAGATACAGTGTAAGTACCTTGCACGGCTCGACACGCATGGTAATGCACTACTCACTAACGCGACATCCAAGAACGCAGACCTCGGACAACAATACGCGCTTCAAGCTATCAAACCAATTCAGCTTCTTGTAATGCCCCCCTAACCTCACGATAATCCTTCTCCAAACGCTAATTCCTTCCTCAACCCTTAGCCTGGAATAAAGAACAGCATCCGAGCTCAAATAGAGTTAACTTATTAATTAAATAGAAATTACTTAATTACTAAGGTAGGATTAGAAAAACAACTCTTTAATGTCTTTAAGCTTAGGTTTTTTATATGACGTTTTTACCTAAGGCCCAATTTCACTTACTGAGAATTAAGCTTTCTTTTCATTGTTATTCAACTGTTAAAACACCTAGGTACTAAGATATAGTTAGTTTTAGCTAGCTGCTAAGTACGATTGTCAGTTAGTTAGTTAATAACACGTTATTCATGTTAGATATAAGTTTTTTTTTGTAAATCGTCAATGAATAAAACCATAAAATCGAAATGTTCTCTCGAATACGTCTCATATTTAAGAGAGAGGGAGTAACCGCTAACGATGCGATAATTGCACGATCTCTCTTCATTTATTAAGCTTAAGCGCTAAAGTCGACTTCTTCTTGGATGGGTAACGCTATGTATTCGAGAGACACGATTTGATTCCCATTTTCATGATCTTCTTCGTTTCTCTCTTAGAAATATTTCGCGTGACGGAGCGACAATAGTTGCACGATCTCTCTTATATTCTAAAGTAGATTTTCTCTTGAGAGTCATTCATGGATACAGATCATTGTTTTCATATCAAGAGACCTCTACTTAAAATTAAGAGATATTATGAAATCAAACTACCGAATTGTTCTCGCGAATACAGTTCATGCCCAAGAGAGTGAGAGAAATCGGTAAAAATTTGGACTCGAGAGAAACGATCGCTCTTAATTTATTTATTTCAAGCTTTCGCACGGAAAGAAGATGCTCTCTTAAAATCAAAACGACCAAAACTTTAAAATTTCATAAAAGTTGTCCCGGTAGATCCGTAGTTTTGCCGCGACAAACTTTTGTAAAAAGATCTTGTTTTATATATATTAGATGAATGATATATCATATTATCAAAATATTTCTTATATATTTTTATTTATTATACCTTTCGCTCTAGAGATTGGTTCTCCTCGCACTTAATATCCGCACTTGCCCATTCGACCATCCCACTTCTTTCAAAGATCAAGGGAGATAATCTTTCATCGAAACCATAGAAAGTCTATCCACCGAAACTGCACTGTCCAAATTAAATCCGCGACTATCAATCATCACTCAATAAACTTTTATCGAAATCACAGAAAATCTTTTTCTATCGAAACCACAGAAACTACACTGTCGAATTAAATCCGCAAATTAAATTCAATCAATTATCCTCCAACTCTTTGATCGTCCCAATCTCCGCCGTCTCAATCGTTTCAACCGCTTGGCAATCCAGGAACCAAAAACCGACCCTCACGTTCGTGTCCCATCCTTTATACCTTTGTCCTTGGTCTCTTCCTCGGTCATTCAACTCTAAACCTTGAGTTGCAAGTTCGAGGAAGATACCGTAATGGAGCTACTCGGGGATCCAAAATTTCCGAAAATTCCAAAATTTTACAAGTTTACATTCCCAAGTTCGCGCTCTAAAAAAATCAATTTTCGAAACTCATTGCACAAATTCACCGGGTTCAACAACCTCAAACTTACCATCGCATTGTGAAATGAGTTTCGCCGACCAGATTATCGCGTAAGGGATTTGGGTCACAATAGTCCAGAAAAAGGGGTGGCACCGATGAGATTGCGGTCCGATCATCCGATTGAGACAATAACCCTTCTTCATTCGAACGATCGTTTGTCGGTCGAGGCGGGATTGCCCTTGCACGACTTTTAATCGATTCGTCAATCAAAAATAGTGTTTTTGATTAATTCTCTTATCGTTCCTGCCCCAGGATGGAATTTCTATGATTCCATTGCCGCACGTCAGGATCGGGGCGTGGTTAGCGGCTATGCACAATCTTCGATTGACATATCAATCAAAACCGTGCTTGATTGAAGTTGAACGTACCACCTACGTGTAATCCCGTGACAATTCACTGGTCCTATCGGCGCGTGCGGAACTAATTCGTCGCGAAGAGACTGTCTTTGGTTATGATTCATTCGTTCGTCATGAATTTGCCGCACTTTTTAGAATAATTCACAAATTAAACCACGCGTCGCGGAACACATTCACGGTGAAAACAAAAATCTTCCGCACGAAAGTTGAAGTTGGTTCAACTTTGGCAGAGAGAGAACTGAATTCGCCGCAAAATGAGTACGGCATGAGAGTTGTCAAAACTCAATATAAAAAAAACAGTTCCGCACGGACCAGTGAATCCAGCTTAAGTGCCAACGAAACTGGTTGGGAAGAGTTGCTAAGAACACTTGAAAAAATATAAAATCGAGGAGGAATACTTACCGATGATCAAATTTGGGCATTACATTACCTTGAAAAAACTACACTAGTGAATGAGGATCCAGTACCCCGTTATTGTATATTTTCATAAATGAGTGAATGTTATCTTGTCAATTCTGCAATCTAAGATTTTTAGCCCTTTTGATTCATAAATATTGAGTAAAATACTATTTCAAAAGAATTGAGTTTCATCTCAGACAGACATTTTTTATTGTGGACTGAAAATGCTGCAGATGATATTATTTGCAGTGTTCCATTTACACTGGCAAAGTACTTGGCTGGTGGCAATCTACCCTTGCTTATGTACGCGAGTAGATTGCTAGTGGTAGTTACGTGTCAGTTTTCCGCCAGATGGATTTCGTTTATTTTGACATTTTAGGTTTATTAAGATCTTTATAGAAAAGTTTGGAGTCAATTAAATCGAGTCAATCCAACTCAATCAAAATTTTATCCTTTAAAAAAAAATTTTACCCAAATAAATTTAAAAAAAAACTTGAAACTGAGAACATTTAGGTTAAGGTTTGCCATTTTACCTACCTTTGTTCCAAAAAGTGTGTTCCATTTTTGGTTAAAAGGAACACAGCAATTGGAAGAAATATTGCTAAAGCTACCATTATGACTGATGCGTTGATTTCTGTTTCTGCATCTGAGACTTGTGACAACATCAAATTGCACAGACAAAAACATACATTTACGTGTTTTAAAGGAATAACATTTCGCTATAAACAAAAATGTGAATTCGGTGCTCCATTCAATGAATAAGTAATACTATAAGGAAGCGCTATATGTCACATGTACAGTGTGTAAGAAGGCAAAACATAACGGTACCCATGTTCTCCGTCCTTATCATTCGTGGTCTCCGCTCTCTTTCTACTCAACTCCCTTGTCAAAATATTTTTCGCGGAATACCTTGCTCGATTAATGCATAGTGTATTTTTCGTGAAAATTCTTAGTGAAAGTTAAAATAATTGTCATTTTTGATGTTTATATGATACAAAATTTATTAATGATGTAATAAGTGTCAATGTCATAAGTTGAATTTTGTGTTTATGAAGTGTTTTGTAGGAATAAAGTGTTGGATCACCAGTTGCAAAAGTAAAATGGTAAAAACCTGACCAAGGAAAGTCATTTCATAGGTGAGTTTGGTATCAAAATGTTGCTTAATAGTGCAGGAATCCATTTTGTACAATTTTGAGTAATTATTAGTGAAAATATATCATAATATTCGTAAGAATTGCAAAATTTCAAAACTTTAGACGGCCATATTGTATGTTTACATTTTATGCGATAAGAGGCTGCACTTAGCTCAGAAACGGCGTAAAAGAAATGTTTTGTTTTTGAAGGGGGCTACTTTTACCTATATTTATAAAATTTTTTAAATTTGTTATTTATACAAAGCAAAATGTATGTAATATAAAACATTTAATATATTCGAAGATATTAACTTGACTTATTTTTTCAGGACTGCTAAATGAATAACACCATTGATATCATAGCTGATGAAAGAGTAATTAACCGAAAATGTATGCAACACAATACATTTAATATATTTGAAGACTTTAACTTCATTTTTTCTCAGGACTGGAATATAGCCAATACTTCAATAAAAAGAAAAATATTAATATTAAATAATGAGGACGCAAACGAAAACAAGGAAATCAAAGTAGCACTGTAATTGTTCCAAAGCCGGAACCAAGCCCGGTTGTGATAAAAAAGGGCCATAAAAGCTCCTTCCATAAAAAGAACTTAAAATTATATAATGCAATATTATTTATTTTAACTATAGAACAAAAGTAAACTTATATTATATGGTATTTAACACCAAATTTTGAGTTACATATTTGTAATATATTTTTTCTATTGAATTTTAGAAAACTATACTCCTTAAAATAAGGGAATTCAAAAATAATACAGTGAAAAATAATAAAAAATAAAAAAAATAATCAAGGACAAAAATACCAACACCACACGCTCTTATCAGTTTTGGCTTCCACTTCGTTCCCGAATAGCGCTTCCTTATAGTATTACTTATTCATTGGCTCCATTCATGCCAACCCGCGCAACCGTAATTTTAATACCAATGGCAAAGGAAAATTCTAGTTCGAATGCTTATCAAGCTCATTACAATGAAATCCGTGCCACTCTGGAAAATGAAGATTACAGTGCATTGATGATTTTTACACAAAAAATCGTATTCAGATGAACATTACAATGATATTCTTCGAGCTGGAATTACAAGGCCATGAATATTCGTAAAATGCTCTCCAAGTAAAAAATGCACAATCCTTTTAATCCATTTATTTTTAATGTTTTGAAATCTAATATGGATTTTCAGATAATTACAGAAGAATATTCGTGTGCATAGTATGTTGCGGATTATGTCAATAAAACCAAAAGAGGTCTTAGTAACTTACAGCGTCAAATACTTGAAATTATGGAAGAACATCCAGAATTTGATATTGTTCAAGTGACTCACAAATTAGGTGTGTCATTATAATATACGGTAGAAATGACAAGTCAAGAGTCGGCTTGGTTTTTATTGCGAGAACCACCGTCCAAATGCTCTGTACATGCTGTTTGCATACCTACCAGTTGGCCTAAAGAGAGAGAGAAAATAAGAAAGGCTCAAAAAGAAGAGACTGACGAATAAAGAAATAAAGTTAATGCACCTGTTGACCAAGGTCCATTCCAATAGATTATGAACAATCCGGCACTATTATCCATGTGGTTACGAAAACATTGAATGATGCCATTGTGTAGGAATTATGTAAAAAACAATAGAAATAAAATTTCTAAAGTCAAATTTGCTGTTATTTTCGTGAAATAAATACCTCCATCATAGCCTCAAATTTCTTATTTTTGATTCCATTTCTTGATATAAACATAGATGTTTTGGTTCCTTATCAAGTTTGCGCATGCGCGCTATCTAGTTTTGATTATTGCAATAAACAATGAACTAGCTGTGGTGTTTTCTTATGAAAGATGTTAAGGAATGCCGCGAAACTTAAATCAGAATTAAGTTATATGTATATACAAAAATTCACCCACTAACACTGTTATTTAATTATCTAATTAAAATTTCCCATTTTTTATTCAAAAACAAGCATTGTGAAATTAATTTTGTAACACACATAATAGTGTGTTAAAAGCAAGAATGATTAATATATGGCAAATAATTAGTTTTAAATAGCTATTTCTCTTAAATCCTGGTTTCCTATTGTATTTTGCTCAACTTTTAGCGCTAGTATTACTTCTGCGAGGTAAAGAAATTAACAAAACTATGTCATGTGCAATTAACTAAACTTGTATAAAATTTGGTGACTTAAATGAGATCATTCATAAAATTTTCGTCCGAATTGCATGAACTAAATCATCAGTTTTTTGAATAACCACTCGAAACAAGTAAGGAGAGTAGTCCCAATATACGTACTACATATTGTATATGGTATCAAAGATACAGTTGATAAAAGCGAATTAGGTAAACACATATTAGTTCATCATAGAAATGAGAAATTAAATTCTTAATTTCAAACATCACATCTATTTTCATTATTTACACATTTTCTTACAAACATCAGAATCAATTTTAATTATTAACACATTTGCTTACAAACATCAGAATCTATTTTCATTATTTACACATTTTCTAACGAACATCAGATCTATTTTTATTATTTACGCATTTTTTTTAACAAACTTCATCTAAAAAATTAAAATTTTTCTTGCATACAACATTACAAACATAAGAATTTATTTTCATTATTTACACATTTTCTGAACAAACTTTATCTTAAAAATTAAGATATGTCATGGTTGGAACGTTCCTTTTCTTTGCATCCATCTCGATTGTGATTTCTTTCCCGATCATTACAATCATTATTAAAATGATGTGATCACCTCTATCACGTGGTTTTCAATCATTTATAAAACAGTAAAAGCTAGTAATTATATTGTTTTGAAATGTATGTACTATCAAAGCTTATCTCTTTCGATGTTTCGAATGGGCTGAATATAACGGCGATCCAGAGTAGTTCCCTGTTCCCTATTACTTTTGTTGGGCGTTCTAGAACGATGTACGATGATTCTTGGATGATTCCTCGAATCATTTTCAGCCGTAAGATATCTACTACAAATTCTCCAACGTGAATTCGAACGTTTCTTTGTTGATTTCGTTCCTTTTGTTGGAGGCGAGAGAGCACTATGCGACCCATTTTTACTATCTCTTGTCGTTAAAGCTATTGCTGCATTATGTTCCTGCCGGAATATATATACATATTATTATAAATATTTCTACGTTTTGACGGTGTTTGCTTGAAGGGTATGAGTCGAAGCACGAGTCTTTTGTACTAACTGTAATATGAAAATTAATAAGTATAAACTTAAATATTTATGCCCGGTAGCATGAACGATGGATAGATAAATTTAATCCAAAATTTCTGGATAAACCTGGAAAAACTCACTTTGGCGTTTCACGAACTCTCATCTCATCCCTAATCTTGCAAGCTTAACACAAATTGATTCTGTATATATCGATTTCTCCAAGGCCTTCGATAGTGTAAACCATACTAGACTTATAGAAAAATTAAGAAATTTCGGAATACGCGGTGAACTTCTGAACTGGCTCACGTCATACCTGACTGGACGCACCCAACTGGTACGCATTAATGGGGTTACTTCTGAACCTTATTTTGTAACGTCCGGCATGCACAGGGCTCTCATCTTGGCCCAGTAAAGTCAAACCTAATATCAGTACATACTCTGTTTTACGCAGAATATGTAAAACTATACTCTCTTATTCTTTCTCCTCTCGACGCAACCAGGCTTCAACGTGACTCCGAAGAACTTGCTAGATGGTCTGAAGAAAACGGCCTGAGAGTTTATATTTCAAAATGTAAGGTTATTAGCTTTAGCAAGAGCAAGGAACCTTTAATTTTCGATTACATGCTTCAGGGCGATAAGTTAGATAGGGTGACAGAAACCTCAGATCTTGGTATCATTTTCGATTCGATGTTTACTTTCAATTTTCAATGTTCATACCTTATCAATAACGCAAACAATACCGTAGGTTTCATAAAGAGGATGACCCGTGATTTCACAAATCCAACACCGATCACACATCTATTTAATACTCCGCAAACTCACCTACTGCTCAGTGATCTGGTCACCCAGCACGAATACCTCGAGTGCGAACCTTGAACGTGTTCAACATCGAATACTAGGATGCCTGAGCAATACCCATGAGTTTTGACGACCACGACTACGGCCTCTTTATGCGGGAACTCCATTTTGTATCAGTACAGTCCCGTCACGTTTATTAGGATCAACTCACCGCAAATAAAATGGCTCATCGCCTAATGTCTCCAACCAGTCTTTGTGATAAACTCTGTTACGTAAACTCTGTAAGACACTGTTACGTACAACCTCCGGGATTACCGACGCGTACACGAACGGAATGCTGCACCCAACTTCCTCTTTTTTTTCACCCCTCTACCAGATTCGTCGGCCGTGAAACCTCAATCCTACTCATGTTCGTAATCCATCCTTTATTGGCCAATTTAAAAACTATATCAGCAAGGAAGAATGGACTGCACCCCTGAAGTGTATTTTATCACTCTCATCACAATAACTTTGAGATAAATCAGGTTCTATAAATGTTTACCACATTCGATGATGTCAGTGTTAGTGTTATTATGTAAACCTCCTGTATAACACTCATCAACTATCCCTAGTAATGATCTTATTGTGTACTATTATTTATTTGATATTGACGTGAAAACGTCTTACTTCTCGATGAGTATGTACATTGGTAGCCGGTCTAACATTCTTGTGTTACAATACAGCGTCGTTCTTCAATCGCTAATGCCTACGAGACTAATAATGCGATAATAACGATCAAGGTCACAGTAGATGGAGCATATTTGTATGTATTTATTGTGTGGCATTTGTTTTACTAGTGACTTCATCGGGCTAGTGTAAGCGCCTACACGTGATTGTTGTTTTGAGCGTTGCGTTATGATATTTATGAGTGTAGCCTGAGAACGCGTTTTGCTTGGTCCTTGATTTTGGTATCATTGTAAAAAGCAAGTAAAAAACTACCAGGACCTAAAGTTAAACAACAAAAATATTCTCCGAAATGTAAGCAAAAATTGGCTTGAGTTTAAAAATGGGAAAAAGTTGAAGATATCGTCTCGTATAAGTCGTATATATGCCAGTAGAGGAATAAAAATTTATCCGCCGTTTTTTTGATTAATCTTCCTCCTTTAAGCGCCCATAGATTTATCCGCCGTTTTTTTGATTAATCTTCCTCCTTTAACCGCCCATAGATTTCTGGGGGTAAGGAACAGGGAGTGCTTTTCGAAGGAGAAATTCACCTGTACCCAGTGACTAACCCCGCTCCCAATGAGACGAATTTAGACGTTTATTTTCATTTATTTTTTTATTTAATTTAATTATTACAGTTTTACACTATCCAGATTCAATTCAAAGTTTAAAAAAAAAAAATCTGTTTTATTTATTACTTTCGATCAAAGTTTTTCCCCAAAAAAAAATCAGTTTTACTTCATTGGGTTATTACACTATTCAGATTCAATTTGAAGTTTTCCAAAAAATCAGTTTCATTTCATTTTGTTACAACAATATCCAGATTCAATTCAAAGTTTTCCAAAAAATGAAATTTATTTCATTTTGTTACAACTAGATTCAGTTCAAAGTTTTCTAAAAAAAAGTCAGTTTTATTTCATTTTATTTATGTTTTATTTATGTTTTGACTTAATACAAATACAAGTACAATGAGGGCGATTCAACGAGTTTAGAAAAAGTAAAAAAAAAAGAAAAAAATACAAGGTACATAATACTAAAAAACAGCCCAATAAGAGAAAAGAGAAAAAGAAAACAAAATAGATGTAAGTAAAATGAACTAAAGACAGCAATTCACAAATCTTAGAAATATATACATTAAGGGTTTAAAGATCTAGAATTAAAATTAATAGCAGTGAGAGCAGGTTCAACGAATCAGGGTGTACCCAGATCACTATAATGGTGGAACAGCCTCAACACAGTTTTGTAAGAGTGTGCGGAGACTGCTAGACCCTAGAGTGGATTGAACGAGAGGGGCTACGTGATTGTAGGCCCGCAGCATGCGACTCACCGGCTCCATCCTGCCGTAGTCAGTGCGGTGGAAGCTTATCTCGAACAAGTGTGAACTTCTGAGGTCCCAGTTTCCGTGCCGCGAGGCGATCTGGTTCGTCCAGTCCCTGGAGGACACCATTCGCGAAGGTGATGTCGTCAATCGCCCGTCGACAAGGAAGAGTTTGTAATCCGATGAGTCCCAGGCGATCCACGTACGGAGGAAGGAGGAAGGGATCAGAGCATTGGAGGAATCTAAGGGCACCCCGCAGGAAGCGTTTCTGCACAGCTTCTATCCGTTACGAGTGAATTTTATGGTAGGGAGACCAAAAATGGGAAGCATACTCGAGGATCGGTCGAACAATGGAGGTATACAGAGATTTACATATGTATGGGTCAGCAGACTCCCTGGACCACCTAAATATGAAACCAGTCATCCCACTTGCTCTGCGAATCGCATAGTTGATGTAGTCCGTAAAGGAGAGTTTCGAATCTAGGCAGTCTCCAAGATGTTTGACGAGACCGACCGTGCTATTGGTAGAGTCGTTAATGCTGAAGGTGTAAGGGACAGTGTCACGCTTTCTGGAGAAGCAAACATGCTCGCACTTAGAAGTGTTGAGCATCAGATTGTTTTTCTGCCACCATTCATCAAACCGACTATGATCTTTTTGTGGAAGCCTGGCATCAAACAGAGAGCGTATGTTTTCAAAGAGTTTATTGGGGTCACGCACTACCCTGGCGGCATCATTTGTGGTAAAGATAAAGAGAAGGGGACCAATGTGACTGCCTAGAGGGACACCCGTGGTGGCGGTAATGGAAGAAGAGAGTTGGGAGCGGAATTGGATAGGGTAAGTGCGCTTACGGATGTAGGGTTAATCCAGCAGATGAGAGGACCGGGACATTCTGCTAGTTTGAGCTTAAGGATAATGAGGCCATGAGGGATGCTATCAAATGCTTTAGTTATGTCAGTGAAGATTGCATCAACAGTCTCACCGAGTTCGAGGGCATTGATAGTTTGGGATGTGAGGGGGAGAAGGTTAGTGACGGTCGAGTTACCCTTAAGGAAGCCATGCTGTTGAGGAGAAACTAAGGAAGAGAGGGAGGGATAGATTTGATCTACAATGAGTCATTCAAAAAGCTTGGGAATAACAGAGTGTTTCGCTATCGGTCGGTGGTTCAAGATTATTGACTTAGAACCCTTTTTGTGGATGGGGATTAAGAGTCCATCCTTCCAGACATCAGGAAACATGCCAGTTTTTAGAGAGAGGTTGAATAGTTGGGATAACGGGCCGGAAAGATAGTTAGCACATCTTTTAAGTAGGAAGGGGGGTAAACCATCTGGACCCGGGGAGAGATCGTCATGAAGGCTGAGAAGAAGAAAGGAGACATCTTCTTCACTAATAGTGAGGTTGTGAAAGTCCAGTTTCGAGAGGGTCGAGGTAGGTTTAAGTAGTGAGAAGTATTCTTCATCAGGAACAAAGGCATCATCCTGGAATGTGGAGGAAAAGCATTTGACAAATGTATTTGCAATAGAGTTAGGGTGGTCGAACTCCTTACCGAGATGCGTAAAGGATTGAGGATAGTTGTCCCTCTTACATTTTCCTTTCGAGTTAACGAAGGAGAAAAATTCTCGGGGATTTGACAGAAGGTTGGACTTTACCGTCGTAAGGTACTTGCTGTACAGCGAGTTAACCTTGGACGAGAACTCACTATATGAAGCATGGAATTTGTCATAGTCGACGCGACTGCCGGTGACTAGGTATCTATTCCAATTGGAGTTTCGTTTGTTCCTTAAGGTTTCAAGTTCCCTAGTGTACCAAGAGGGAGAGGAGTCAATAGGGGGAGGTGAGCATAAAGGCGTCGAGGAGGAGATGCACTCGAAGAGAATGCTGTAAAAGTCAGCGGTACACTTATTAATGTTATCTACATGTGAGTCAAGGTCCAGATGTTGATAAGCGTTATGTAGAAGAGAGTTAAGGTGGCAGTAGTTGGCTCGGCGGGAATTAAACCGAGGGGAGGGGGAATAATTTCGGACGTTGAGGGCATCGGCGAAGAATATGCTAATGTTTAGAGCAGGGTGGTGAGGCTCGACGTTGCAAAGAACCACTTCGCTAGGGGCAACTTGTGCATTAAGAGTGTGATGGTCATCCTTCGGGATACCTAAAAAGGGATCAGAACAATAAATTAAATACTAACCAAAAATACTTACGACATGTTGATCCACTCCGCAACTGACGTCTGTCAACGAAAGAAACAATGTGACGAAACTATAAACAATTATAGCACCCATACAACAGCAATGATCTTGTAAGCGCAGGTTACTCCCAGCCGCCAGCAACCACTAGGTGGCACCACCAGGGCGGAAGCGCAATATGGCAACGTGACGATCAATGCCAATGACCATCGATTGAACATTGATCAGGAAAATTTTGTATATTCGGCTCAAAATTTTCCGATAAATAACGCGAAAATTTTGATGACAATATAGTCTGGAGAAACGACTTCTCGAGGTGTGTGAGCGACAGAGGGAGCCCCGCCGAAGAAACTTGGACTTAGCCGGAATCCAGCGGCAGAAATAACTTGGACTTAGCCGGAATCCAGCAGCAGAAATAACTTGGACTTTGCCGGAATCCAGCAGCAGAAATAACTTGGACTTAGCCGGAATCCAGCAGCAGAAATAACTTGGACTTAGCTGGAATCCAGCAGCAGAAATAACTTGGACTTCGCCGGAATCCAGCAGCAGAAATAACTTGGACTTAGCCGGAATCCAGCAGAGGAAACTTGGACTTAGCTGCCAGTAATCCAGTAAGTAAATACTAATTGACATTGCGAAGATCCACGTACCAAACGCGGTTCTTAGGAACCTATCGGCCCGGGTTGGACTGACCGAACACGGTTCCAAGGAACCTATCGGCTCAGATCCGCAAACGCGAAATACACGTGTCGGTTCACAGGGAATACGCCCCATGTCGGACTTGTCAAGTCGTTCGCTAGAGGAGGCCTTACGGGATCCAAAGGTGGGACCGAGACCGTTAAGCTTGGAGGAGTACCGGGCCAGGCAAAAGGGTCAGCAGCGGGAGAGCACACCTCCAAAGAAGGAACTACCGTCGGCGAAATACAGATCGGGGGTGGAGGCGCGATTTAGAAGGGAAGTCGAGGCAGTCCGGCGCCAATTACTGACGGCCGTGGGTCAGGAAGAACGATTGCGGTTGGGAAAAGAGATCCAGCACCTCCATAATAGCAGGAGAAAGTACCGCCAGGATAAGAAGCGGTCGGGCAGTAGGAAGAACCCCCGGCAGAGTTCCCACAGTTCGTCTCAGAATGCAAGTCTAGGATAAGCCCAGGTTGTTAGTTATCACTGTTAGAATTTTTGTATTAGTATTAGGATTAATAAAACGAAAGTTGAAAACGAATCACCATTCACTCTTTGAATCCAAGCATCTTTCGTCTTCATGTAAACAAATGATGTCGACCCGGAGTGTACCTTCAGCGATCGAACAATTGCATGGTTTAGCTCCACAAAAGAAAAGGTGCTAAACTCGTAGATAACAACTGGCGCAGCCGCATTTAAAAACCTACGTTTGAGGCAAAAAATAAAAGTATGGTCAAATAGAAAGGCCGTTTGGAAGATTTAAAAAATAGTCTGTTTTTAGGAAAATAAACTAAAATCTTTGATAAGCACTTGCACAAACCATGTCGCGAAGGGTCCCCAAGTGAGCGATCTTTCCGAAATATCGTATAGCGGCGGTCAAAGATCTCTAGGTCATTGATGGTAGAGCAACGCCAGGCTTCCGTTAGGGAGATGATGTCATGGGGAAGAGATTGTGGTAAAATAAAGGTTGACTGAGTTTTGGTCCGTAGTCCTCTCACATTGTGGTACTAGAGTGAGTTCGTCGTTTCGTTTTTTACTTGTGGGCAGTTTTCATGCTGGTGACCAGGGGCGGAATGATTCCGTGCAGTTGGCGTAGGACGGAACTCCTTAATAAGGTCATAAGAAGATCGAAGTGGGTAGGAGGAACAAGAATCTTGAATGAGGAGCACCTCACATCAACACCAAAGACATTAAGTAAATGGTTAATAATGTCGTCGGTGGATGTGGAGGGGATAACTTCAGTCACGAAGATGGATCTTATTTTTGGCACCGTTGACAGCTTTCAGGGGGTCTGCTAAGACGGTTTTCCCGCGATGTTAGGCAGTGTTGCACTAATGGGAGTGGGATCGGGGGGGTGTTGGTTACCCGCGACAACTGTGGCTTTACGGAGGATCTGTTGGTTGCTGTCCCGAGTAGCTCCCACGTTAGTCAGTCAGGCAGACGTTTCAACAGTAAGTAACGATCTCTGTTCAGGAAGGGGGTTGAGTAGGGAGGAGGGATCAATAGCATGATTAGTAAGTGGGGGAGAGGGGAGAGGGGAGAAAGAGACCAGTTGGGGAATCTGAGGTATGGATAGATGAGGGTTGGTAGGTTTTGTACTCCTAAGGGTGCGAGTTGGGGGCGATAGAGGACGGGGTTGCACCAGAGAAGGTTCTCGCTGGACACTCTGGCTGAGGCCTTTCAAGAGTCAACCATCTCCAGTAGCGCCTTATGGATTGATGTCGGTTCAACCAGTTTGCCGCCAAGTTTGCGCAGATCCACCTCAATATCAATTAAACGTGAGGAGAATCCACTCATTGTGAACTTACGGCAACGTGAGCAGTACCAGTAAACACCGGTGTCTTTGAACTGGATTTTGTCCGCAAGAGCACCAGTCAGGCCAACACATTTCGGGTGAAAGCACCCACCACAGAAACCAGAAACCACCACAGCAAGGAATCATCCTGTACGAATTCCTTTCTTTGTAGGTCGCAGCATCACAATTCGCCGTCATATTACTGCCCCTGTTTCGACGAACTGCAGCCCAATCTGGTATGGTAAGAGATTTAAAAAACAAACAAAAAAAAAGCAAATAAAAACCAGAAATTAAAGTAAAACTAAAAAAAGAAGAAAAATTTAAAAAAGAAAACGAAAAAAGAGAGTGTGTGTGTGCCTCAAGTAACCCAAGCAAGTCAGCTACGGAAACAGGAGCTCCAGGTGTCAGTTAGGTGATAATGTATCCCGGTATGGATTATCCTAGGTCTGTTCAGAAACATAGACCAGTCATTCAACCAAGAACACTTCCAGTACAGGTACTGTTCCATTCACTAGGGAACTTCCAGATGTTGATATTTCGCAGCGATGTATTTCGAAGTCGTAATGGATGTTCTAGAGAACTAGCAATGTGACCTTAGAATGGATTTACTGGTTTCAAAAACCGTAATTGTTAGTGACTATATTTTCCATTCAAGATGGGTTCACTATAACAGCTTTTTAAGGTATAACTGTTAAACTGCTATAACCAGACGAGTTAAAACGAACTTAAGATGGAATATTATTATGAATATATTTATATAATTTAACTTCGTTGACATCAAATTAAAACCAAATAATCGATTCAGCACCAAGACACTTTTTTCAGTAAAATTTTTCTGTTGTATATAAATTAATCAATTTCGATCTGTAATATATTTCTGTTGTTTATAAATTAATCAACTGAGAGCCCGGTTTGCAATAAATACTCACAATGGCAAAAAGCACTATATGTAAAACGGTTCGCTAACAAATACGTAATGATCACTGCTATATTCAAACCCAAAAAATTTTAAAGAAATGGTAAAAATTTTTCAAACTCAAAAAGCTCAAAAATAAGAGATGTTACTCGTCTGGTGGTCCAAGTTGGAATGATGATGATGATTTTGTTGCAACACTTTCCCGATTCAATTCAAAGTTTTCCAAAAAAATCAGTTTCATTTCATTTTGTTACAACACTATCTAGATTCAATTCAATGTTTTCCCTTAAGTAGAGGCCCTTAAGTAGGGACGCGTTAGTGACTGAGTGGAGTTATTAGGTTGGTAGTAAAGGAATCATGTAGAGCGCCTAGGATCTCTAACCGTCGCGCAACGCAAAGGATAAGAACAACCTTTGGATAATGCAGTTAAACGTCGTGCCCAGGACGAATGGAAGTGTCGAACTGAGTTCAAATGGGTGGAACAAGGGAGGGAAATAAAATGAGAGAACAGAGCGAATGTGACGTTAGGCTCCTTTCTTGCGAAGTTTAAATAGTAACATGGGAAAAGAAAACGGAAGGGAGAATAAAAGGAGAAATAGACTTGAATAGTTGAAGAGACTTCTATTTCCACCGAATGCAAACATTGATGGAATAATTAACGTCGAATAAATGTTTGATACCAGATGATTTGACTTGAGCAGAAGAGACGTTCGGCAAAAAAAATTTTTTTCAGACCATGGAGTACGTTAGGCTATGTGCAGTTTGATCGGAAGCAAAGAGAACAAACCAACCGAAAGGGGAGAGAACAACAAAGGGGTTTCGAGAGAGCAGTTTAGCGTCATGCCTGGGACGAGCAAATGGGGCGAGAGATCAAAGATCAAAGAGAAAAAGAAAAAAAGGAGGGAACACAAAAAGGAGATTTCGATAATGCAGTTTAGCGTCATGTTTAGAAGGAATTTGAGGATAGTGCGGTTTAACGTCATGCCTAGGACAGTGAAAAATAATGGAGCGTAAGGCTTGACGGGAGATAAAAAGGGTGTTAGAGGTTCATGACGCATCAGGGGAACGAATTGACTTAATTTACCTCAAACAATGACGACCGGTACAATATACCAACTGCGTAGTTTTTCAAAAAAAAAGCGAGGGTCATTAGGCTTCTAGCTCGTATCACGAAAAAGGAAACACAATACAAAAAGAATTTGGGGAGAGCAGTTTAATGTCGTGCATGGGACGAGCAGAGCGTCGATCTGTGTTTAATTTTCAAGAAAGAGAAAAGGGGTAAAGAGAAAAGAGAACGATGAAAAACTTTTGGCATTCGTTCAATATAGGGGGAGGGGAGAGAGAGAGAGAGAGAAAAAGAAAAACAGTAAAGAGAGAGAAAAGAAAAAAAAATTTTTCGAGCGGTGTATCGTTTTAATGATAGAAGACCAGGGGCATCAGAAGCTCAAACAGCAGAAAGGGTTCAGATATAACAGGCGGAGGGAGAGTGGTTGGGAGGAGATGATAAGGTAAATACGATCAATTAATTCCTCATCTAGATGCAATTTCTACGGTTCCACCACGCATTATGAAGGGATCTTAACTGACAGGGCAGGACATGGTTGAGGCAGCTCAATGGCTTGTTGGGGTCGACGAAAAGGTATAATTAATATAGATATAATTAAGTCAGTCTGACTGACGGACGTTTTTACATAAATAATCATTTGTTTAATTATTGAAATAATAAAGATTAACTTGCACTTTTAATAAATCCTTATTTTGTGTATAATTAATAAATAAATAACCAGAACTATTAATTAATTATTATTGTTTTGAAATTGTTGAATTAAATATTTAACATTAAGAATAAATTGTGTTTGAATTCAAAAATAAACTTAACGAAGGCATATCATCAAATACATGTAGAAGAAGAACACATAAGCAAGACTGCTATTGCAACACCTTGTGGACTTTTCGAGTTTCCATACATGAGTTTAGGTCTTCGAAATCACCAACTTTTCAAAGAACGGAGTTATAGTGCTTTTGACCGTGGGTTATTAGATATTTATCGAGCAATTAAACATTTGCAATATATGCTCGAGGCTCAAGACTTCACTATTTTTACGGATGATAAGCCTTTAATTTTTGCCTTTTAGCAAAATCTTAACAAGGCTTCTCCTCGACAAGCTAAACAATTGGACTTTTTAATTGACAATTAGTCAATTTTCCACTGATATTCAATTAAGGAAAACCTTGCCGCTGATTCATTGTCAAGAAATGAATCTATTACCAAAACTTTAAATTATTCAGCTCTTTCTAAATCTCAAGAAGAAGATGGGGAACTAAAACATTTTCTACAATCAAATTCAACTTCCCTTGTTTTTAAGAAAATCAAATCACCAGGTTTGAAAGAAGATATTTATTGTGACACCACAACAACTGTTATAAGACCTTTTATAACAAAACCTTTCAGAGAAATTGTTTTTAATTCTTTTCATGGAATATCTCATCCAGGAGTTAGAACAACAACAAAATTAGTAACTGAATGTTTCGTTTGGCCATCGATTAAAAAGGATTGCAGAGAATCAACTAAACAACGTCTATTTTGTCAAAGACCAAAAATGGCTCGACATGTATATTCTCGACTGAAAGCTTTTTGCCACCCAGTTCCCAATATCAGCATGTACATTTCGATATAATTGTGCTACCTCCTTCAAACAATAAAAGGTATTGTCTAACTTGCATTGACAGGTTGACAAGATGGCCAGAACTATTTCCTTTAGAAAATCAGGATGCTGAGAGCATTGCAGAAGCTTTTTACTCTGGATGGATTTGTAGGTTTGGAACACCACTTCATGTTACAACAGAAAGAGGACGACAATTTGAATCTCTTTTATTCCAATCACTTAATGAGTTGACTGGGACAACTCATTTTAAAACAAATTCATATCATCCCCAGTCAAATGGGATGATTGAACGGTTTCACCGACAACTCAAAAATGCAATTAAATGCTACAACATTAAAACTTGGACTCAGATTTTAAAATCAATTTTACTTGAAATAAGAGCATCTTTAAAAGAAGATTTAAAAACAACTCATGCTGAACTTTTATACGGAGAACATATCCGGCTTCCTGGCCAATTTCTGACAGAACTGGATGATCAAAGAAATTTTGTAACAAATTTAAAACAGCATTTTCATTATCTACGACCAGTAACATCAAAACGTCACGGAACCAGCAAGCCTTTCATTTTTAACGAACTGAAAAATTGTTCGTACGTTTTTATCAGAAATTATTCAAATACCCAAATAGTTCAACCAGCATACCATGGACCTTTCGCAGTTTTGAAAGGGAATGATAAAACTTTTGAAGTAAACGTTAATGGCAAAACTAACATAATTTCAATTGATCGACTTAAACCTGCATGCATTTTAAATAATTCTAACGCTGAAAATATTCAAAATGCGTCAATTATTTCTGAGTTTAATCTTCCTGACTCTTTTCTAAATGTAGGTTGACAACAGCCAATAGAAATCATCTCTAGAAAGAGAGTAACTTCTTTATCATGAGTTTTCGTCTTTTGGACTGGCATGGGGTACTGTGGCGGATGTATCACCATCATACCTTGGCGGATGAGCTAACTTGTATAAACAATTAATAACAACTAAATAAATCTACTGAGTTCTAGTTGTTTAATTTACATTCTTCATAGGCTTTTTTATTTAGCTCAATAGTCAATTGTTTGTAATTTATGTTGAACTGTTTTATAATGTTAGATATAATTAAGTCAGTCTGACTGACAGACGTTTTTAAATAAATAATTATTTGTTTAATTTTTGAATTAATAAAGATTAACTTGAACTTTTAATAAATCATTATTTTGTGTATAATTAATAAATAAATAACCAGAACTATTAATTAATTATTATTGTTGTGAAATTGTTGAATTAAATATTTAACATTAAGAATAAATTGTGTTTCAATTAATTAGTAACACAATTATTTGAGTTTGGCATTGAAGCCCGCAGCACGAACGTGCTACAGACTTCGAAGACTCCGCGCCGTAGATTTTCCGTGAAAAGTTGGGGATAAAATTATAATAACTGTTTCTTATTAGTATGTACTTAAATCAATATCTCTTATACAATGGTTATATAAAGTAACACGGTGACAGAAAAGATAAATCACAAGTTTATTTTTTCGTTTTTTTTCATTTCTTCTTTAATGCTGCTGTAGCTCTGACATTTACTCGGCACTGGGCACTTAAGATTTTTTTTATTTATTCGATTAAATGCAAGCTCTCTTTTATTTGCGTTTTATTCAATTCGGCCCATATTTACCGAGCCGATATTTTTTAATTTTTTTTTTTTTCAATTTTCAATTTAATACCGAATTTAAGTTACTCAATTTAATACTTCAGCGGATATTTTTATTGTTTCACTTTAGGTCCTCGTAGTTCTCCTCAAAGTCCTTACAATGACACTCGAACGACCATCCAAGATGATCGCGTTCTCACGCTATACTGATTTAAAACTTCACACAACGCTTATTAACAACAATCATGCGTTAGTGAACTGGCCCTATGGCGTTGCACGCAAAACGAATGCTGTGGAATTCTCTATCGATTGTGACCTCAGCAGTTGTTATACAATTATTAGCCTCGTAGCTATTAGCGATTGAAATCTGACGATATATTGTACCGCAAGAAAGTTTGACTGGCCATCAGTGTACTTAACGAGCGAAAAAGTCGGTTTAACGTTAAAAGGATATCAACAAAATTTTCGTACTTTTATGTACTTTTATTATCAAACTATTAATTACAATGGTTATGGAAAGTAGTAAGGTTACAGAATAGACAAATCGCAAGCATATTTTTTACCGCCGTTTTTTTATTTCTTCTTCTATGCCGCCTTAGCTCTCACACTTGCTCGGCACTTGACATTTTTGGTTTTTAATATTCGTTGTAATGCGTGTTTTTTCCGATTTGAGTTTTTTACAATTCGGTGCATAATTACGCCTTATATGAGACGATATCTTCCATATATTTTCGATTTTGAAATTCATACCGTTTTTTGCTTATATTTCGGAATATATTTTTATTCTTTCTCCTTAGGTCCTCGTCTCTGTTTCTATGCATTTTGCAGTGATATCCAAATCAACGTCCTAGCTTAACGCCATCTCACGGTACACTCACAAATATCCTCACACAAAGCTAAAAAACAACAATCACGGGTGGGCGCTTGCACAAGTTCGACGACGTCACGGGGAAAACAATCGAAGCGCAATATATACGTGCAAATATGTTTTATCCACTGTGGCCTCAATCGTTGTTATCGCTTATTATTAAAAAATGTACGGTAATAACATGACAAGTACAGAAATTATTTAACGAAATTAAAAAGTAAAAAACGATTTAAAAGTTATTGCAAGAAAGAAAGAAAAAACAATCAATTGGGATGTAAATGTGAAATACGCCTTTGCCTCTCAAAAACCATCATCATCAGCGTTGCTTGAAGAGCCACAGCCCATCGTCCGTCAGCATGCCAACGAGAGAGAAACCATGTTCTAACGAAATCGCTACGACAGATGGGGTTGGTCTGACTCTAAAGAGAGAAAATGTGCATATGAGCGTTTCTTGAAAGTCCACTGTGTATCACAACTCCTTATCAGAGGCGGTATGGAGTTCCACAGATACGAAGATGTTACGTAAAACGACTTTTGTAGGAACTCCTTCCTGAACGGTGGTATGCATAGCGGTGGTTTGGGTCCTCGCGCAGGTCTTACGCTTTCGTTAAAATTATAGCGATTATAGAGATATGCTGGAGTTTTGGTTGCTAGGATGCGATACAATAATGAGGCACTGAAGTAGTCCTGTTGTGATGCGTCGCGTCACCTTAAAACAAGGGAGATTAGAACATAAAAAATATACTATACGAGTCACTAACCATACCCATAACACATATGAACCTAAAAAACATAATGCACCGGAAATTTAACATACTCACTCAAACATGCCACGCGAGAAGTCGATGTCGGTGTTGAAGTTTACATAACATAGTCCACATAGCGAGTAACATAGTCCACACAGATAGTCCACACGGAATATTTCATGGGGAATAAAACATAAAGCATAAAACACCAGAAAACTGCCTAAAAAGCATAAAACACCAAAAGTTAAACATGCACTATACTTACCATCAAGCGTAAACACAACACGGTTAAACGACGTAAATAAACCTATAAATGTGTAGAATGTAAGCAAACATACTATTTCATAACACTTACGTGAGCATTGGATCCCGGAAACCTATGTCAATAACATGAAATTCACTACCGAACATAAAACACGCGACATCACAACACGATCTTAACCTAGACCGAAACGTCAAATTGAAACATGGGGAAACGTAAACAACTCAATCAAATTACGTTGTTCTAAAAACATCCGCCCGTCACCGGTAGATGGCGCCATGCAAAAGTTAAGTGCGTTTCGTAATTGACGGCCACCTCACTCCAACGGTCAAAAATCCCGGCTTCTTGGAATAAAAAGCGGCGAAAAATTGGGGATATCACCAGTAGTTGGGATCAACTTCATACCTTACAAGTCAGGCAGACCTATTCAAGGTAGTAGACAAACAAGTCGGGGACGCCGCGAACAACTTTAGAGGAGGCGTTGCGCGATTGCAGGGCCGGACCGAGGCCGATTACCCTGGAGGAATACCGGGCCAGGAATCAGGACAAGAAGCAGGTCGCCGCGCCACCGGCCGTAGAACAAGAGCGTCCCGTGAAGTATCGAATTGGGGTGGAGGCCAACTTCAGCCATAGAGGAGGTCCGTCGTCGTTTGCTGCTGGCAGTGGGTAAAGAGGAGCGTCTACGGATCAGCAGGGAGATCCAGCGGCTCCATAACGACCGGTTGAAGTACCGCCGTACCAAAAGGAGTAAGAGTAAAAATAAGAAAGGAATTGTAAATAAGATTAAGGAATGAAATAAAAACTGAATAAAATTAGGATTAAAACATAAACTGGAAATTTAGAAACATGAAGTGAGTCAAGAAAGTAAAGTAAATTTGGATCTGGCTGAGTAGTGGAATGAAAAAATAATTAGTAGATTAGTTTATAGAAAGAATGAAATGGTCGCATGGACGATTGATTTGTATAAAGTATTAGGAAGATAACTAGTAGATTGGTAACATTAGCGTTTGATTTGTATTAAATATTAGGAAGATAATGAGTAGATTGGTCGCATGGACGTTTGATTTGTATAAAGCTTTAGGAAAATGAATGAAAATGTAAATGAGAATTGTAATAAGTATATGCACAATAATAAATATTAAGACAACCTAAAACTTGTGTCAAGCCTACCTTCCTATATTGAACTGGTTAACATTGAAAATTGGAACCAAAACAAAACGAATAAAAAATACATAACAAAACTGGTGCAGCCGCACTAAAGAACCTAAACGCACAGAAAATAATATTGAGCAAAATTAATCAAATTAAATTTAAATAAGGCAAATGTTGAAGGTGCGCTGTAGAATATGACATAAAAAAGGATTGTTTGTATAAGTTATTTATTAAGGAATATTTGTATTAAAATTGTTACAAGCTGAAAAAAGAATAAACAAAAAAAAAAGATATACGAAATTAAAAAAGAATACAATAAAAAAATAATACTATACACAAAAATACATAAAAACATAAAACAAAAAAAAAGATACATTAAAAAAAAATATATGTATATATATATATATATATATCAGAAAAAAGAAATATAAATAGGAAAAGAAATTAAACGTATTCAAGGAAAAAATTTTTAGTTAGTAAAAATTGGTCATAACAAAATGATAAAACAAACGAAAAACACAGTATATGGCCCAGTCAACCGCGAAACCGTCTCTGAAATCGTCTATAACTAGATTTTCGAGGTTTCTAGACTAATTCTCAATTGATAATCCGGAACCGGAATTCTCTACAAGCACTGAGGAAACCCACACAGGTGAAGAATCTAACGAAAAGAAGGACAACGAGGAAGGAACAAATAACAAAACTAACGTATTGATGTCAAGCAACCAGGAAACTTATCAGATAACAGAACCGGGAATAGAAAATCAGAAAGAAGGAAATACAGAAACAGGAGATATACAACAAACATCAGAAGAGCCAGAAACAGACATAGTGCAGTTGAGACACGGGAGAAAATATTGTAACACGAACTCGGACCAAGGAAAAGACGACCACGCCAACAACAAACCACAGCCAACAATCAACACATGAACAGAGATCGAGAAAAAAGAAATTGAGGTAACAAAAGGAATAGAAAACAGGAAAATGGCCAACATAACTTTAGTAAAGAACGTGTTACACAACAACGTACCGATACTAATGGGGGAAGACAGCCCCCGAAAACAAAATGAAGTAAATGAATTTATTAGTTGCGCACGCCTGGGATACGAGACCCTCACTGAAGCACAAGATAAGGCGCTCTTTATAAGACTATTACCAACACGATTAAGAGGAAGAGCCCTAGAAGTTGCACAAGCTGGAGTAAACGATACACTCGAGGATATATTCAACACTCTTAGGTCGAACTTAATCCAGAATACCTCCTACATAACTCTAAACACTCAATTAAGAAACGTGCAGCAATTACCCATGGAAACACTAATGGGCTACTTCAGTAGGGTGAATACACTCATAAATGCTTGCAAGAACGCAGCAGAACAACAATACGCCAACGGGGGTGAAGGTTTAACAATTGAAATCGAGGAAGTAGGCATTGCCTTAAGTTAGGAATAACAAACTCTAACTACAAGTTCTACCTGCTCCAAGATTCCGAAAACAACTTGGAAGCCTTAGGAAGAAAAATAGCAAGGCTTGAGCAGACTGAGCAATGTATGAATCAACACCTAGCTAGTCAGCAACCCGTAATCCCAGGACTACACACGATGGACCAACCTAGAAACCAGTTTTACAATCAAGTGAAAAGAGAACCCCGAACGTTTGGATAAAATCAGCAACAACCACAATACCAGTCCGCGAGAAACTATAATGGGTACCAAGAGACACAAAGAAACTACAACACCAATACACCCCGGGAGAAACAGGATAAATGGCAGATAAGATGTCATTTCTGTGGAAGACCAGGACACGTCATAGCCGAATGTCGTACGAAGCAAATGACGCGATTCTGTGCGAACTGTAAGACGTATGGCCACGCGATTCAAAACTGTAACGCACACGGCAGAAATCAACAAAATTCAGCTTCAAACACAAAGGGAAATTTCCTCAAAGGGAACCATCACAGGACACATAAATTTAGATAAGATATATCCATGCAAGTTCCATATTATCAAAACTGTCAACCAAGGTAGTATAACGGGCCTGCGACCTTCTGTCCAGGCATTGCAACATCGAGGGCCCCGCGAAGAAGCTCGTGTTCTTGCCCATAAGTAATGGGCAAAGAACGGTTATCAAATTCGAAGAAAACCAAAACCGAAGAACAAACGACGTTCATTTTGTGAACGTCATAGCAGCTGGTAAAACAAATCATGAGCGTAGTCATGCCAGGGAAGAAAACACCCGAGAATTCCAAAGTAGAACTACTATGGGGGGTGATACGAAACCTGCAATACTGGAAAAAGATTACGCCGAGCAGCCAGAGGAATCCCGACAAACGGAGAAACCAGGGAACATTAACAACGTCAGGCAAAGCTGTCCGAATACATGTGATTACACAGGGGAAATAATGCCTACAGCGGAAGTGTTGAAAGATCTTGGAAAACTCTTCGAGACAGGTACAACGCATGAAAACTACGAGAGTGGGATGCGTACCGGGGGGAGTAATTTAAAATGTTTTCCATTCCATTCTCGCACGTATGGGGAGAACGAAGAAAGCTGCGAAGTAAGCTATTTGCAATGTTTTCCATTCCATACCCGCACGTATGGGGAAAATGAAGAGAGCTGCGAAAAAAGTTGCTCAAAGGAGGAATTTATAACCACAGAGCCCAGGAACATCATAATACCGGGAAGGACAGTGAAATGTGTGGAAATGATCACGGACAAAAAAGGACAGTATATAACCGAAGGAGAGGAGATAAAACCGGGTGTATATATTAGTAACGCGCTCGTGAGGTCAACAAATGGGAAAATAAAACTGAGCGTGCTAAATATAAACAATTATAAAGTAGAAGTGAACAATGTGACAGTAAAATTAAGCAAATACGAAGAAACGACAGCACCAAACAACAACGATACTAATAACTCTGAGGAAAAACTCGTCAATTGTATTAGCACAGAGGAATGGAAACCAGGAAAAAGAGAAACTCAGATAAAAAAACTAATAAGCTTAGAAACCAATTTGAACATCGAAGAGAGGAGGGAAATGCATACAATAATTGAAGAATTATTGACGTTTTTCTTTTACCGGGAGAGACGTTTTTCTTTTACCGGGAGAGACGTTTTTCTTTTACCGGGAGAGAAACTGGGGCATACAGCAACAGTGCAGCATGAAATACGGATACAACCAGGGAAACAACCTATCAAGTGCAAGTTGTACCGCCTGCCGGAGACGCAGAGAGAGATAATAACAGAAGAAATACAAAGATTACTCGAGGAAGACATAGTAGAACTAAGCTGGAGCGAATGGAACGCACCATTACTGGTAGTCCCAAAGAAACCGGGACCTGATGGACAGAAGCGATGGCGAATAGTGGTCGATTACAGGAAACTAAATGAAGTAACCGAGGGGGATGCTTATCCACTACCCCGAATTGAAGATATCCTGGATCAGCTGGGAAATTCTCGGTGTTTACCACCACCAAATCGCAATGAAACTAGAAGATCGGGATAAGACTGCGTTCAGTACCCCTTACGGACACTACCCCTTTAAGCGCATGTCTTTTGGGTTAAAGGGAGCACCAGCAACGTTCCAGCGTCTCATGAATCATGTGCTGACAGGACTACAGGGTCTACAGTGTTTCGTATACCTGGATGATATAGTAATATACGGCAGAAACCTAAAGGATCATCAAACAAAACTACGAACCATATTACAACGATTGAGAAACCATAACTTGAAGTTAAACGTAGAGAAGTGCAATTTCCTCAAAACAGAAATCATATACCTTGGACACAAATGCACGACGCAAGGAGTAGAACCAGATCCGAGCTTGGCGGATAGCGTAAAAAATTTCCCGACGCCTAAAACGGTGCGCCAAGTACAGTCCTTCTTAGGACTAGCCAACTACTACAGGAAATTCATATCGGACTTCTCCAAAATAGCAGCTCCAATCAATAATCTCATAAAGAAAGATGTGAAGTTCAAATGGGATGAAAGTTGTGTAAACGCTTTCAACACTCTCAAACAGAAATTGATAAGTCCACCGGTACTTAGATACCCAAACTTTAAAAACCATTCAAGCTATACACGGATGCGAGCGGAGAAGCACTTCGCGCAGTCCTAGCACAAGGTCAACCCAGCGAAGAGAAACCCATAGCCTATGCTAGTAGGACATTGAACGCAGCAGAAAGAAATTATTCTACAATCGAACGGGAACTCTTGGCCATAGTATGGGCTGTTAAGAACTTTATATGTTACCTGTATGGACGACCATTCAAAGTATTTACCGACCACAAACCACTAAGAAGAGCTATAAGAAACAAGGATCCCACAAGTAGGATTTTACGCTTATGGCACAAACTATCGGACTACACGTTCGAGATAGAATACAAAGAGGGACGCAAAAATAACAATGCAGACGCCTTAAGTAGGATCCCCTATGACGTGCTAGTAACCACGCGAAAACAAACGAGGGAACAAAATGAAAAATTGGAAGAAACAGAAGCAAAAGGTTCAACCACAAGTGAAAGTCCCGAGCATGCATCACCAAGCGAAGCACCTGAACGAGAAAAAACACATATAAGAATTGTAACGGACCCTCAGGAGATAGAAACCATACTACGAGACTGTCATGATGCACCCCTAGGAGGCCATCAAGGAGTATTCAAAACATATCACCGCCTGAAGAGAGAGTTCTACTGGAAGGGAATGCTGAGAGATATCAAAAAACATATACGAAAATGCAAGAAATGCCAGCTGAATAAGTTAAGCAGAGAACATAAGGAACCGATGGTCATAACGGATACAGCTAAACAACCATTTGACAAGGTTTGTATGGACATTGTAGGTCCACTTCCAGAAACACCACGCGGGAACAAGTATATCCTAAGTTTCGAAGACGATTTGACTCGCTTCATGGACGTTATACCACTCCAAAATATGGAGGGTAAAACTGTGGCACAGGCTTTTGTGGAGGAAATAATAAGTCGTTACAGAATACCAACAAAATTAATTACCGACCAGGGAGCCAACTTCACTTCCGAAATGTTCAGGGAAGTGTGCAAGTTATTTAAGATACGGAAAATCGAAACAACACCATACCACCCCCAATCCAACGGAGCATTGGAAAGATCACATAGGCCTTTGATCCAGTATCTAAGAAATTTTGTAGACGACAGCCAAACAAACTGGGATAAGCATCTGCGAGCAGCAATGTTCGTCAGGAATAATAGTATGCACAGAACCACAAAATTAACGCCTATGGATTGCTTATATGGCTTCTCCGCCCCTCTTCCCAACAATTTGAAGAAAGCTCCCCAACCAGTATACGATCACGAGAACTATTTCCTGCAACTAAGAAACAAACTCCAGAGAGCATATCAAACCGCACGAAGAAATTTGGAAGAGAGTAAGATCCAGTCCAAAGAGTACTACGACCAAAAGACTAACCCCTTAAAAATACACCTCGGGGACCAGGTATTGCTACGGAACGGGGCTCGAAAAAATAAATTGACACAGCATTGGGTAGGACCGTACAAAGTGGTAGCTATAAACAGTCCGGTAAATAGCATCATAATGATAGGCAATCGTTAACGCCGCGTATATAACAACCGATTGAAGCTTTTTAATTAAAACTTAAACCTACGTCCCCAACACGATAGCCCAACAGCACTCTATCCGACACGTATTCATAATAACCCTATGCCTAATCGCAGATCTACAATGGACCAGAACGTAGATAATTTGGGACTAACGAAAGCAGAGTGGGATAACATCCTGCAAGAAGCAGACCAGTTGTACCATCAAATTCAATTCAAATCCATCCTGCAGGAAACAGAACAACTATTTCAACAACTTCAATTGGACAAATCAGAGATAGAAGAGCCGCCAGCCATGGAGAAGCTAGACAAATTCAGTCAACACCAAATGGACCCGAGACGTAGGAAAGAGAAAGCAAAAAACAAAATCAACTAGAATTAAAACAAAGATTAAGTTAATGTAAATTGTAAGGAGGAATAAAGAAAAAATTCAAGGAACACGAGAGCTACAACGCCGAGAATATAAGCTTAACCATCCTTATCATGAAAATAACACTTCCACTCAAATCTCGCGAATCCTCTAATTGGTTGATATTCATAATCACAAACTCAGAGGATCATAGTGACCCACGTTTATCCCAGAAACTGCCACTCACCCTGGGAAGGACTTCTAAAAGGGGGAGGAATGTTGTGATGCGTCGCGTCACCTAAAAAGAAGGGAGATAAGAACATAAAAAATATACCATACGAGTCACTAACCATACCCATAACACATATGAACCTAAAAAACATAATGCACCGGAAATTTAACATACTCACTCGAATATGCCACGCGAGAAGTCGATGTCGGTGTTGATGTTTACATAACATAGTCCACATAGCGAGTAACATAGTCCACACAGATAGTCCACACGGACTATTTCATGGGGAATAAAACATAACGCATTGTAGTGGACGCCCAATGTGGTGGATGAAAATGTGCGACGTTCAATAAAATACAAAAGCGCGTCGGGAGTTGTTTCTTAAGAATTTATTGAACTATACCAAATAATGTACATCTGCGTCCACTAACCTAATTCACGTTCCGTTGTTAATCCCTCCTCTTGTATTAACTATTTCCTCTACCTCGACCCAGTGTGATCGTGTTCCTCCGCCTTCAATGTTCAACCACGACTCGCTCGTCTCCTCTCGTTGTTGCCATGGTAGTACCACCAGCGTGTTGTCTCGTGCCAGCCCTACTGGTTATGGTGTTCGCCGCGTATGTCGGAGTTGGCGCGACAATCGTGTGACAGGGTGGTGAGTCACTACATCACCCCCCCTCCAGGGAAACTGTTGCGAAAGAGACTGATTTCCTACTTTTTGTTTCTTCTATTGCGTATGCTGGTTTTAGACGATCTATTGACATGGAAATGTTCTTCCCTTTTATGTCCAGTATGTAGTTTTTCCTCAGGCGTTTTACTACTCGATGAGGTCCTTCATATGGTGGTTGAAGCGCCGGTCGTACTCGATCTATTCGTACGAAGACGTGAGTGCAATTGTTTAGATCGGTGGGTATGTAGGTTGATTGATTGTAGACTGTTCTTGGTGGTGCTGGCTTCACATGTTCAAAGTGCCGTTTGAGTGTTGTTGCGAATTCTGTTGTGTCTGATGGTGTAGAATTTGGTGCTGGAACAAATACTTCTCCTGGAATTCTTAGGGTTGTTCCGTAGACTAGTTCGGCTGATGAGCATTTGAGATCCTCTCTGATTGCTGTTCTTATTCCTAGGATAACAAATGGGAGATCGTCTGACCAATTCAGAGTGTTTTCTCTAGCCATGAGGGATGATTTTATTTGTCGGTGAAGTCTTTCCACGAGTCCGTTTGCTTGTGGATGATATGATGTTGTCCTGATCCTGTGTGTTCCTAATCGTGATGTGACTTCGGCAAATAATTTCGCTTCAAATTGCGTGCCTTGGTCTGTGGTTATTCTTAGAGGTACGCCGAAGCGTGGAATGTACTGCTGTATGAAAGCTTCTGCTACGCTGTGGGCCGTTTGGTCGAATAGTGGGTAAGCTTCTGGCCATCTGGTGAATCTGTCTATTATTGTTAATATATATCGATGTCCGTTTGATGGTGGTAAGGGTCCAATAAGGTCCATGTGTATGTGTTCGAATCTGTCTGATTGTACGTTGAATGTTGCCAGTGGTGATTTCGTATGTCTATGAACTTTGCTTTTCTGGCAATTAATACACGCTCTTGACCAGTGATTAGAGTCTCTGTTTAGGTTTTGCCAAAAGTACTTGCTCTGAAGGAGTTTGCGTGTGCCTCGAATGCCTGGATGCGCTATGTTGTGTATTGCTTCGAACACTGATCTTCTGATAGACTCGGGAACAAAAGGTCTGTTTATGCCTAACGATGTCTCACACCATAGTTTCACGTTGTCACCGGGGATTGTTAGCAGTTGAAGTTTGAATTTGGAGTTTTTGTTTTTTGGCTCGGAGAGTAGTCTGTGAAGTTCTTCGTCTTGTTTTTGTAGCTCTGCGAATTTCTTAAAATGTATTGTGCAAATGTTTTCTACGTTGTTGATTTCTATTCGGGATAAGGTATCTGCCACTACGTTATTCATTCCTTTGATGTGTCTGATGTCACTTGTAAATTGTGAAATATAGTCTAGATGACGGAACTGACGTGGACTGCGTTCTGTTTTTGTTGTCAGGGCTCGTGTGAGTGGCATGTGGTCTGTGTATATTGTGAATTGCTGACCTTCCACAAAATAGCGAAAATGCTTGATCGCTAAATACATTCCAAGCAGTTCGCGATCAAAGGCGGAATATTTGGTTTGAGTTTCCGTGAGCTTCCTAGAGAAGAATGATAGTGGTTCCCATGTGCCTTTATTTAGTTGTTGTAGCACTGCACCTACAGCGATATCTGATGCATCTGTCATTATGCTGAAGGTTCCATTTTCTAGAGGATGAACCAGTAGTGTGTTGTGCGATAGTAGCTGCTTGACCGAGTCGAATGCTTTCTGACAGTCGTCTGGCCAAGTAAATTCCTGCTTGCGTTTGGATAAGTTTTGGAGATTTGAGAGGTGAGTGTTGATTGGTGCTAGCGTTGTTGCTAGGTCCTGGATAAATCTGTGGTAATAATTTACCATACCCAGAAATCGTTGCACCGATTTGATTGATGTAGGAGGCGGGAATTTGTAGATTGCCTCGACTCTGTCTTTTGCTGGGCGAATTCCTTCCACAGAAATGTTGTGTCCCAAAAAATCTAGTGACTGCACCCCGAAGACGCACTTGGAGACTTTGATGTTCAGTCCGTATTCTTGTAGACGTTTGAAGAGAATTTCGAGGTGCTTGGTATGTTCTTCCTCATCGCTGCTGGCTATTAGAATGTCGTCGATATAGTTGAAGATGAAGTCTAATCCTTTCAGAACTTCATTCATGAATCGTTGAAAAGTCTGCGAGGCGTTTCTTAGACCAAATGGCATTCGTACGAACTCAAATAGTCCGAATGGTGTTGTGATGGCCGTTTTATGAATGTCCTCTGGAGCAATTGGTATGTGGTGGTATGCTCTCACTATGTCAACTTTTGAAAAGATTTTGCATCCATGTAGCTTCATTGAAAAGTTTTGAATGTGCGGAATTGGGTATCTGTCTGGTACCGTGGTTGCGTTTAAACGACGGTAATCTCCGCATGGACGCCAGTCTTCACTCGCTTTTTTCGTTACCATGTGTAGTGGTGATGCTACAGGCGATGATGATGCACGGCATATGCCCAATTGTAGCATGTGGTTGAATTCCATTCTGGCAGCTTTTTCGCGCTTGTGATCCAGTCTGCGCGGTCGAGATACTGGTAGTTGTCCTTCTGTTAGAATGTGATGTACCACGGTATGCTTTACTGGAAGGTTGAAGTTTGGTTCTTGTGTCAGTTGTGGGTATTTATTCAGCAAAACACTATATCTGTTTTCTATCATAAATTGTTTGGGTGTTGGAGTGTCCACCTGTGCGAGATTTGCTTTGACCATGAGCTTGGTAACTGTATCGATTAATCTTCTGTTTTTTAAATCGACCAGTAGTCCGTGTTTACACAGAAAGTCTGCTCCAATGATTGGTCGGTTGACTGCCGCTTTTATGAATTGATGAGTGAAGTCTCTCCTAAGTCCTAGATTAATTGTTAATAATTTCGTTCCGAATGTGTTGATGACTGAACCGTTTGCAGCTGATAGAAAGAAGCTTGGGTCTTTGTTGACTGTGCCGTGATTTGAGTGTGGAATGACGGACAAATCTGCTCCAGTGTCGATCAGAAATGTTATTTTGTTATTTCTGTCGAATAAAAATAGGCGGCTGGATCTGTTTGGTTGCCCTTTGTTCGCCGCCGCAACTTTAGGGCTTAAAAGTTTGGGTTGTCGGCGTTATTGTGTGGTTGGTTCATTGTTGCTGAAGGCTGTTTGTTGTACGTACAAGGTTCGATGCATTTTTTGGCGTTGCTCCCGAATTTGTAATGGTACCAGCATGTGGTATATCTAGATGAGCTTTTCGATCTACGTCTGCTAAAGACTGGTGTATGGTAGCGTCTGTTGGGTGACCTGCCTCTGCTCATATCTCTCGTTCGCTGATTGCTGCGGTCGCTGCATAGTCGTGCGACCATTGTCTTTAATTCCTGAATCTCGTGTTCTATGTTTTTGTTTGGGTTCGAAATTCGGTTGTCAGGATGCTGCGGTCTCTGATCATCGGCTGTTTGATATCTGCGCCCGGAATTTATTGTTGTCTGATTGTCATCGAGATGATAAATTGCTGGAATGTCCCGATTTTGAGATGCCTCCCATAATTTATCCGCTATTTCTGTTATGGTTGTTAAGTCTTTGTCTTGCTGTGGGATGAGAGCCAGGTTAATTACTCGAGGTAACCTGCGTAACCATAATTTCTTGACTAATTGGCTGTTTATGATGCCGGATGCACCTGCTAGATTCTTGAGTGACCGGTAGAAGTCGGAAGGGCGCATGTCGCCTATCTCCGTATTCGAGAATAGTTGCTCAATTCTGCGTTCCTCGCTGATGGAGTGACGTTCTATCAAAATTTTCTTTAGTTCTTCATATAGGTTCATACGCGGAGGATTTTCGATAAAGTCCAGAATTGTTTCTATCGTGTGTGAGGGAAGAGCAGCAATCACGTAGCTGTAACGGCTCGTATCCGATGTGATTCGTCCAATGGAAAATTGTGCTTCTGCTTGCACAAACCATGAAGTCGGAGAACTCGTCCAAAATGTTGGCAGGCGTACTGGGGCTATGGCAGAGACGTCAGTTGTTATGTTATTTAATTTGCCGGGGGGGGAGGCCGGAGGAGATGTATGACTTGTTGATTCTGATGGATCTGCCGGAGTTGAGAAGTCTTCGTTCGGCATGTTGATATTAATTGCTTTAGTTTTTACAGTGTTAGACTTAAGTTAATTTACAATTCGATTTATTATCTAGAACTATGTCTTATTTGCTAATGCAATTGAGACTGTAGAATTACTAGCTTGCTATTAATTTGTTTTAATTTATTCCTTGTTATGATTTTAATAATTCATAATTTTGATTTTACGCAGTACCAATGTAGTGTACTGATTTACAATTTGAAAATTAAATTCAAAGTTTGTAGATTCATTTGCAAATTATTCCATTTTCTATGAAAATGTTAACTAACAACCATTTATCTTAACTATTTACATTGGCTTAACTATTTACATTGATTAATCTGTTAACTATTTACACTACTATTAAGTATTACATTAAGTATTTACATTGAATTAATTCATTTCATTTTTAAATTCATGTACATTGTTTGAATTTGGTTTATACATGATATATATATGTTGATATAACTTAATTAATCGTTCTTATTCGTATATCATAATCTATTCTTATTCTTATTAAGGTGTGTGTAACTTAAATTCTGCAATTCTGTTAATTCTTGTACTATTGCTTGCTTAAATATTTACATTAACTTTAGTTCATGAGAATTTGTCTTTCATTTATTTATGAATACTGTTCGATTACATTGTTTTTCGTGCAGCTTTTCTTATATACATTTTGTTTTTTAAAAGATCGACCATACATAACTTATTTATATGTATCTTTGTCCATTAATGACGATTTCGTATTACCTAATATGTACAGTTAAATTCAGTTTACAAGTATGTATCTATTTGTTTCTTAATTTAGGGTGTAAAGTAATTACTCTGAATCTTATTTAAATAATTTTCTTACATATAGATATATAAAAATGGTAATAGCCTTTGATTGGATGTACTAATATTTGTATGTATTTTACTAGATGATGAAATTTTATTTTCCAAGATTCAAAAATTCATTTCTTCTTAATTTAACTTTATGTTTAAGAATTGGAGACGTTGGTCGACGTGCAGCCTGTTTGTACTATTAAATTAACATTTGATAACGGTAAGTCGGTTACTGTTGCAACAACGGTTGCCATATCGGACGATTTACGGTGCATTGCGCGACACGTGCACATATTGCCATATTCACTGACGCCAACTGTTAACTAAATATTCCTTAATTGAGTTGCAAATAAAATTTAATTCATACAGGTTTATATTTTGATATGCTTCGCTAAATAATAAAGTATGTTTGCACAGTCATGTGATTCTGATTTCTTGTAATAGTATGTAATGTCAAAGTACTGTTAGATAGCGATTTAATTGTTATTTGATACAAATTAAGTTTTACTGCGTGATAATAACATTTTGATTTAATTAATTATTTAATTTTTATTAATTATTTCGTTTTTGTTTGATTTAATTTCCCGAATTTAATGCTTGTATGTGTGTTCGACCGAATGTTCTCGCGTGTATTTCACTGTACATTTTCACTGTCGCGATCGATTGTAACTGTATTGTGAACTGTTCATTTTTATTACGCGCTTAAGTTTTTAATTTCTTATTAAACAAATCCCTTCGACTACCATATGTAATTTTGATATCTTTTAATGGAACGAACTACACTTTAATGCTTGGCTTTGTCACTTTATTACATTATTTCTCGTGGAACAAAGAACTATGCGTTTTCTATGTCGGGGTCACCAATGTAGTGGACGCCCAATGTGGTGGATGAAAATGTGCGACGTTCAATAAAATACAAAAGCGCGTCGGGAGTTGTTTCTTAAGAATTTATTGAACTATACCAAATAATGTACATCTGCGTCCACTAACCTAATTCACGTTCCGTTGTTAATCCCTCCTCTTGTATTAACTATTTCCTCTACCTCGACCCAGTGTGATCGTGTTCCTCCGCCTTCAATGTTCAACCACGACTCGCTCGTCTCCTCTCGTTGTTGCCATGGTAGTACCACCAGCGTGTTGTCTCGTGCCAGCCCTACTGGTTATGGTGTTCGCCGCGTATGTCGGAGTTGGCGCGACAATCGTGTGACAGGGTGGTGAGTCACTACACCAGAAAACTGCCTAAAAAGCATAAAACACCAAAAGTTAAACATGCACTATACTTACCATCAAGCGTAAACACAACACGGTTAAACGACGTAAATAAACCTACAAATATGTAGAATGTAAACAAACCTACTATTTCATAACACTTACGTGAGCATTGGATCCCGGAAACCTATGTCAATAACATGAAATTCACTACCGAACATAAAACACGCGACATCACAACACGATCTTAACCTAGACTGAAACGTCAAAACGAAACATGGGGAAACGTAAACAACTCAATCAACTTACGTTGTTCTTAAAACCTCCGCCCGTCACCGGTAGATGGCACCATGCAGAAGTTAAGTGCGTTTCGCAATTGACGGCAACCTCGCTCCAACGGTCAAAAATCCCGGTTTCTTGGAATAAAATGCGGAGAAAAATTGGGGATATCACCAGTAGTTGGGATCAACTTCATACCTTACAAGTCAGGCAGACCTATTCAAGCGAGAAGACAAACAAGGAAAAGTAAGTGGTCCAAACCGAACAAGGTTCTAGAAGCCTATCGGTTCACTGGGAGCTTGAGTTTGAAAGTGGTCATAGTAACCCATCAAACTCAAGTTCGAATTTGCCAAACCGAACAAGGTTCTCGAAACCTATCGGTGCAGTAAGGAACTTCGTGTTGAAAGCGGTCGCCAGAACCCATCAACCCAGCTCCAAGTACGGGGTCATTGAAGTGGCTATTTCACAGTGTCGGGGACGTCGCGAGCAACTTTAGAGGAGGCGTTGCGCGATTGAAGGGCCGGACCAAGGCCGATTACCCTGGAGGAATACCGGGCCAGGAATCGGGACAAGAAGCAGGTCGCCGCGCCACCGGCCGTAGAACAAGAGCGTCCCGTGAAGTATCGAACTGGGGTGGAGGCCAACTTCAGGCGGGCCATAGAGGAGGTCCGTCATCGTCTGCTGCTGGCAGCGGGTAAAGAGGAGCGTCTACGGATCAGCAGGGAGATCCAGTGGCTCCATAACGACCGGTTGAAGTACCGCCGTACCAAAAGGAGTAAGAGTAAAAATAAGAAAGGAATTGTAAATTAGATTAAGGAATGAAATAAAAACTGAATAAAATTAGGATTAAAACATAAACTGGAAATTTAGAAACATGAAGTGAATCAAGAAAGCAAAGTAAATTTGAATCTGGCTGAGTAGTGGAATGAAAAAATAATTAGTAGATTAGTTTATAGAAGGAATGAAATGGTCGCATGGACGTTTGATTTGTATAAAGTATTAGGAAGATAACTAGTAGATTGGTAACATTAGCGTTTGTTTTGTATAAAATATTAGGATGATAATTAGTAGATTGGTCGCATGGACGTTTGATTTGTATAAAATATTAGGAAGATAATTAGTAGATTGGTCGCTTGGACGTTTGATTTGTATAAAATATTAGGAAGGTAATTAGTAGATTGGTCGCTTGGAAGTTTGATTTGTATAAAGCTTTAGGAAAATGAATTCAAATGTAAATGAGAATTGTAATTAGTATATGCACAATAATAAATATTAAGCCAACCTAAAACTTGTGTCAAGCCTACCTTCAACATTGAACTGGTTAACATTGAAAATTGGAACCATAAAAAAACGAATAAAAAATACATAACAGTCCTGTCTCCTCTTCGTAGTGAGCTCTCCAAGGGACAAAAGGTATTTTATCATGTGCTCTCGTTTCCTCATACCATAGATATATCTGATACCTGAATTCATTATAATCTGGAGTTTGTCTTCCAGCTCTTCTGTAAGATCACACCATACCGAAGAGCAGTAGTCGATTATGGGAAAGAGCAGTGTTTCTACAAGGTGTTGACGGAGCCTTAATTCTGTATTTTTCCTTAAATAATTCAGACAGTACATCACTGCATAAGCTTTTCTGCACATGTTTTCCACCTGCTTTTTCCAGTTCAACTTTTCATCAATCGCAACCCCAAGGCTGCTTACAGAAGACTCAATCCGCTCTTGATCTATGACTATTCCGCAGTCATCCATCGTCTCGAATTGGTTGATGTAGTAATAAGAGCTTATTATTGTAGCCTTCGTTTTACATATTTTGAGGTTTAATTGATTGTGACTCGCCCAGTCAGCAATAAGCCGTGCATGGAAGTTCATTATGTCAACATAATACTGCAGTTTTTCAAGCGGGAAAGTGACATACAGTTGTAGATCGTCTGCATATATTAAGTGTTCTGTTGGACGTAGCAACATATATTGAAAACAATAGTGGTCCGAGTACAGTGCCTTGAGGTAAACCTTCGTTCAACGAGGCAAACGACGAAGGTGCCCCATTGGAGCCCAGTATAGCCTGCTCACGCCCTGCGAGGTAAGAGGCAATCCACTTGATGCACCTAGCCCAATCGTTTTCAACTAACGGAGCAGGGTTGCATGACACACAGAACCAAACGCTTTGCTGAAGTCGAAAGGCAGGAGCATTGTAGCATGTTTGCAATCCATTCTCGATCTTACATCCTCCATTAGTTTCAACAGGGTGGTATGCGTAATATGTCCAGCCCTGTATCCTGTTTGATGAGGATACATCAAGCTGGTTGACTCGAGATAGTCGCTCAGTTGCTGATGCATCAGTCTCTCTAGCACTTTCGATAAAAAGCTTAGTAATGAGATTGGTCTCATGTCGCTCGGTGTCTGCGATGAGGCTACTTTGTTGAGAGCCAATTTAAGCGAATTCTTCCATGTCGATAGAAAAATAGACCCTCGCACTGACTCGTTGAAAATAGTAACAATATAGGAGCCCATAGCAGGAAATGCTGCGCTAATCATACATTTGAGTATATCATCATATCCCAACGCCTCAGAGGAGAAGTGTTTCATCGCCAAAGGCACCTCGAGAAAAGTAACTTCTGAAAATGAGAATATATTGCATATTTGAGCTGCGAAAGCCTCAACTGATTCTGCCTCTGCATCGAAAGACATGCCACTTAAGTGCTGATTGACTTCCTCAGCTGAAAAAATAGGGGGAGAATTCGTTTTATCCGAGCATACTCCCAAATTCCTCAACTCTTTCCAGATTTGTTTGGGATCGCGAATATCCTTCAGCCTATCATAATAATACAGACGCTTTGCATTCTCGATGGCCTGCACTGCATCATCGCGCGCTGATCTGTAGCGCAGTAGGTCTTCCCTGAGTCGGGTACATTTATACCGTCTGTAACGCCTAACTCTCTCCGTGATAAGTGCCTTATGTTCCCTCGTGAACCAAGGATGGCGAGTTTTTCCGGACTGTTCAAGAGCTTTGACAGGAATACATTTTGCCATAGCGCCTTGCATATTGCTATCGAGACAGTACAAAAGAGCATCCAGAGATGTCACATCATGAAAAGGTGTCCAATCACAAGTACCGAGGTGTTCTAGTAAACCAACTTTTTCGAGAGCATTATAATCGCGATAAACAACATCATGTTGAGGTGCCGGAACGATAGATGATTTTAATACAGCCATGACAAGATCATGGCCATCCGCGAAAGGTACTTCCTTCGTCGAGAATTCTACTACTAGATCTTCAGAATCAACTATGCACAAGTCAAGGGCAGTATCGGATCCATCTCTGTGGCATGTTGCTCCATATGGTATTGAGCTCAAGGAGTCATCAGTTATTAAATTTCTGATAAAGGCTGCATCTGCAGACGTGGAAAGTTTATCGGCATTGAAATCTCCCATTATAACCTTAGTACTATAATAATGCATGAAGCTTACCACATCAGCAATAAAATTATTGTCCTCTCCAGCTCGGAAAGGTGCATGAGGAGGACGATATACAATTCCAGCAAAGAACGGTGGAGTATTCGGGGGTTTGACTTCGCAGAAGAGATATTCTGGCAGTCCTGGTTTACTAGTCCACATGCCCGATGAAGAGCAGAACCGTGTTACGGTAAGAGTGTTATGTACGTAAAATACCACTCCTCCTCCATTGGTGTTCCGGTCTTGTCCAACCAAAGTATATCCTTTAAGGTAAATAATAGAGTCTGGCACGATCTGTCCAAGTTTGGTCTTGGAGGTAGCTATTAGATGGAAATAAGGACGCTTAGACGCGAAATAGCGTAATTTTTCAATGCGCGCCCTAAGCGAGTAAGCATTGAAATGACACACGCTGAGACCAATGTCCATATTAGCGGTCAAGAGTGTCGGACTTTTGAGTTGTTGCCCTGCAAGCTTCGATCTTGATCCTTTAATTCCCGCAGGTTTCCTAAAAAATCGTACAGATCATCTTCCGTGTATATAGGAACTGCAGTATCTTCTTTTTTATTCCAGACGTAAATGCAGCCATCACGCTTGAAAGTTAGGAAAAAGAGCTCCTTGTCCTTTGATTTGTTATAGACAAGGCGTCTAAGGTTGTACTGGTCCCTTGGCAAAAACTCATTCACGTTTATTGTGGTGGGGCGCTGTGGACGTGACATTCCTGCCGATTACACGAGGTTAGGAATGAGTTGTGCTGTTGTGAGTTCCTTGCACTTGATTTTTGCCGTGATAATTCGCTTTGCAATTGCTGCAGCTTTTAGTATTACCACTAACGATCCGATGTCCTCATTACTTGACATTGTGTTCCCGACTAGTCCCACCGTAGCTGTCGCCGATGTAGTTGGAGCAGTATAGGGCAGTATCGTTGTTGTCTTTTTCTGCAGTCGTCTGACATCTTCAATATCGACTTCGCTAAGATCTGGCTCTATCGTTTTAAGGACGCAAATAGCAGCATGTTTCAAATTTGTGACTTCTAGAAGTGGTACACCGCTGATAACTATTTCTGTCGCATGAGATAATAGGCATTGCTTCACTTTCAAATAACGAATTTCAGTTGCTAAAGCTTTATTTTTTGATTCCATATTTTGGAGACGTTCGTTTCCCTGGTCATTCAATCGTCGCTCATCCACTTTCTCATTCAAACGATGTTCTAGTAACATTTGCTTTTTGATAATGTCCTCAAGTTTTTGAGTCGTTGTCTTCGTATGTTGATTTAGGTCCTTCCTGACCTCACTCGCTTCCAACTCTACAGCCTCTAGACGACTGTCTGCCGTACACATGCGAGTATATATCTCGTCGACTCGATTCTCAATAGTGGTTAAGCGAAAACCGATGGAGTTCACCGTGGTGACTATTCCCTCAACCTTCGCTTCAACGTTATCTAATTTATCCAGTTTTTCGAGCTTGGACAGGACAGAGGCTAATAAATCATTGCCAACCTGAGTGTTGACAGGAGTCGCTAGTCGAGTTAATATTGGAGTAGTAGGCCGAAATGCAGAGCCACTAGAGCTGATTGAATTTGACCTGGTGTGAGCCGCCGTGGGGTTTGCTTCAGCCATCCAGGATGCACAGACCTTCACGATTCTTTCTTTGTCCCTAACGCTCATGAACTTGCTGCAGGTGCTGCGAAATTCGTTTGAGCATCGCTCACAAGCTTGGGGTTTGGATGAGGATGTAAAAACCCTTTCGCAGGCATCACACTTGTTGTCCATATTGCGTCTACGATTCGATATACTGATTATTATATTTTGTTTTTAGAAAGAATTTTAATTTTTCTATCAGTACTTTTCGTTTTCACCGTTATTTCTTTTCTTTTCGTTTCGTTTATTTTTTTTCAGCACTTTTCGTTTTCACCGACGACTTTCGAATTTTCAAAGAGTAACTGTTATCCGCTACCTTTCAAAGTATTTTGTTAAAGTTTTGTTGTCAAAAATGCTTCAATGTTTGATTTTGTAATGCGTGAGTTCGTCATTTTCAAAAAATTTTTAAGTAGTGCTTGATACCGTATGTATATTTCAAATTACACTTTTTATATAACTTGTGCATTAGAGATATAGTGGAAAAAAATTAAAACTATCGCAGAGCGAAGTAAACGTTGTGTGTTTTTTTTGCTCACTTTTAAAATAACGCGTGTTTAACCTGGCAGCACTTTTCGTTTTCATCGGCGATTTTCGAATTTTCAAAGAGTAACTGTTATCCGCTACCTTTCAAAGTATTTTGTTAAAGTTTTGTTGTCAAAAATGCTTCAATGTTTGATTTTGTAATGCGTGAGTTCGTCATTTTCAAAAACTTTTTCCGTAGTGCTTGATACCGTATCTATATTTCGAATTACACTTTTTATATAATTTGTGTATTAGAGATTTAGTGGAAAAAATTAATATTACCATAGAGCGAAATAAACGTTGTTCTCGTAGTTAGAACCAAGAGAAAGAGGTCAGAGGTAGATAAGGTAGTGGTCTTAGTATCTGACTTGGTCGTCAAGACTGCTGTGACATTTATATGACGTACCGTATGGGGGAAACTAGGACTTCGCCTCTCGTTTTGGCCATGTATGATGAAGCTACTGGTCCTCAGATAGCAAGTGGGTTCAATATGAAGAAATGCTCTTTGGTTTAATTCCACGGACTGAACATAGTTATTACACACAACGTCGGCGACATGGAGTGTCTCAGCGGCGTAGATCTAAGTTTTTGGGCGAGAGAGGCAAATCCAGTAAGAGGTACGCTCGGTACAGGTAAGTTGACACTGGGATGTATCTACGCCACTTCTTATAAGGGCAATCTCACATTTGAAAGAGATTGACTGAGCACTGAGAGGCGTCTGAGGATAGGCAGTCGTGAAAACTGATAATTCTCATTTCATAAAAATTTTCACGTTTAAGATCGATCAAGAGGACTTCGGAAGAGGGTTGAATATAACATAGAGAGTTGTTGCAGACTGTAGGTAGTGGAAGAATCCTGAAGGTTTGATACACATCTCTGAAGGGTAGGGGTTATTTTAATTCGATAATTAATTTGGAATTAATTATTGTGGCGGACATAGTGGAGAGCTTATAAATTTGCCAAATCATTTTGGGCAGAGGGTCGAATGGGAGAGCTTTTTAAGGGTCCAGTTCCTGCCGAATGGTGGAAAGAAGGTTTTCCATTTGTGAAGGAGTTATGAGCCAAAGGTTAAATCTGCCGTGTTTTAAATCGGCTACGAGATCCATCAAGTTGGATTGAGTAGATTCGTATTGGTTTATAATCATAAAGACTAACGAGAAAAGAGAGTTTATTTCGGTTGCCCATTCATTTACTTGTACTTGATTTTCAACTTCGGACACCTTGGATTCGAGGCTGGTTATTTTGGTGAAGATCTTTCCTAATGCTTTCTCGAGTTTTATTGGTTAGATTGATGGTCGCGTCCAAGATAGAGGTCTGATTTTTCAACAGGGAATGTCAGTGGAGATTATTTTGTTGAAGGCTCTGTATGTGCTCGTCGTATCTTTGAGCGTCGTCCTCATTTAAAAATCCAAAAAGGGGCTTGGTAGCCATTCCGACAAAATTAAAAACGGACTGTAGATTATTTTGTTCTATTGAAATTCTTGTTAGATTAAATTATATTCCTTCATTTTTTCATGAATATATATAATTATTATTATTATATTTTATACAAATGATAAAATTATTATTATATTTTATACAAATAACAACATTTAATAGTAATATTCCATTATATCTTATAACAATGGTATTTTCCCAAATAATATTTACGGAGAAAATAAATTTCCAAATGACAAGTTTCCATAAGGTATTAAAAATCTAAACTACTTACATTTAAATTTAAACAATATTAATCTTCCTACATTGATAAACACTAAGGTAAGAAATAATAAGGTGGTTTTCTTTAAAATTATATTTTAATTATTCTATTATGAATATTGCTTTCGGAAGTACCCTACAAGGACCTAGTCTTTCTAAGAGGGGGAAATATACTCCTTTTTCTGTTTTCTATAGCTTCCTCCAGGTTACCCAATTTCGCGATATAGGAGAGACAGATTGATTTTAAAGGCGATTTTAAAGGCGTCTCTGAGGTCAAGAGGTTACACATTTGCTGAAGCTTACCCGTGATTTTTAAAAGGTAAGGTATTAGATATTGAAAGGTATTCTTCCTGGGTGGCCGCTAGATCGTAGTAGCTTATTATCTTCCATTCGCTGGTGAACAGTCTCGACTTTTCTATTTCTTCGAAAAACATGCCGACCGTGGAGTTGGGAGGAGTAATTTGGGCACCCAGTTCCTCGCAATAGAAAGCTGATTCGGTGACGCAAGAGACCGCCAACATATAAACCCTTTCCTTGGGAACGAAAGGAAGAGAATTTAGTTTGAGAGAGAACCCGGTTGAGAAATTACTTATGAATGAGTTTGTTAAGGTCGTTATTATATACGCGCTTTTCCTTGTTTTTAATTTTTATTGTACAACTCTCAGGAGTATTCAACTGAGTTAGGACGTAGAGGCCTTGCCATAAGGGGGTGAATTTGCAGTTCCTTGTCCTTGCTTTTAAAAGGATCAGATCTCCATTTTCAAAGGACCTTTGCTGCGTTCCCTTGTCGTAGTATTGTTAAAACCGCTCTTTATTTTCTAACTCGATTTGTTTAGCGATTTGATGACAGTGCCGGAGTCCTTTGAGTTCATGGGCATAATTTTCGTAATTGTACCCAATTTCGGGGGAGGACTTAATATGGTTAGGAACTTCGCCGGGAAAACCGTAAAGGAGTTCGTGTGGAAAATAATTGGTACTTGAGTGGGGAGTAGTGTTGTACACGAACATGGCGTAAGGAACCCAGGTGTCCCACGACAGGGAATCTTTTTCTGTGTAAGAAGGGAAGTATTCCGCTAGAGTTCGATGACTTCTCTCTAGGGCTCTGATAGGATGAGGGTGGTAACGAGTTGTTTTCGGCCTTTTGAACCTTAGGAGTTTGGAGACTTCCTGAAACATTCCTGCGATTAAGTTACCACCTTGATCAGTCAAGATCCGCGCAGGTTTCCTACATATAATCAAAGTAGTAAACGCTTCGGCGAGGTCGGTTGATTCAGCGTTAGGGATAGGCGTTGCCTCTGAAAATTTTGTCAAATCGTCCTGGAAAGTTAAGAGGTATTTGTTCCCAAGGTATGAAACGGCTAGTGGTCCCACGACGTCTAAATATCCTCTTTCGAAAGGTTTGGAACTTATTGAAGTTATTTTCATAGGGATTTTAGGATTTTGGGATACTTTATTTATCTGACACTGTTTACAGTTCCTGATAAATGCTACAACAGCTTGGATCATTCCTTCCCAATAAAACTGTTTTTTAATCCTCTTTAAGGTCCGATATACACCTCGTTGGCCCCCTGTGGGTAGCAAATGAAAATCTTTTATTATTTGCTCTCTTTCCCTAGGGTCGTCTAGATACCTAATTGTTTCTATATGGAGTATTCTGTCGATTTTAATCGCGTTACGGGTTCTGTCCTTCAGTGTCATTAGGGTCTGTAGTTCCAGTTTCGGGATACTTATGTGTATGGTCTAAAATTTTCTTTCTACGGCAAGGGATACAAATTTAGTGTGGATGTGTGGAGATCGTCCTCATCCTGAGGACTACGAAGGAGAAGAATTACTTTTTTGACAATAATATCGGATTCTTTGAAAGTAAATATTTTGGATTCGTGGGAGAAATCGATTTCGCTCAAATCGATAGTTAATAGGGCGGCTAAGCATCGTTCAAGATTAGTTTCCCTTGAGGGCAAGATAAAGAATTTGGTACGAACAGATTTAGACAGTAACAGAGAGTCGTGTGTTTCGATACGGCGAGGCGAATGGTATTCGATTTAGTTAATTTTAGCTTTCTTTGGTACATTGTTGTCCAGGTTTTCAGTAACTTTGGCCTGGCTTCTTGTTATTGCATACAAGGAGATAGTTTTCTGGGGGTCAGTTTGATTCTCGGAGTTATCATTCTCGGGGGTGTTCTCTTGTGGTTCCACGGTTACTCTACTTAAGGCATCGGCGTTTGAATTAAGTTTCCCTGCCTTGTGGGTTATCGTGAAATCGTACTCTTCTAAGAGAATTCTCCATTTTATCCACTTTAACGAGTAGTCCTTTAGATTCATGAGCAAACTAGCGGCTTGTGGTCAGTGATAATAGAAAACTTTCTTCCATATACGTATGGTCGAAATTGTTCCATGGCGTACACGGTAGCAAGTAACTCTTTCTCTATTTTCGAGTATCTTTTTTCGGCACCGTTAAGAGCACGACTCTTGTATGCAATGGGGTGATCTCCATCTTCGTCCTGCAGCGAGAGGACAGCTCCTAGAGCTAGGTCACTGGCATCGGCCGTGACGTAAAATTGCCGCGAAAAGTCGAGATATGCCAGGATGGAGGAGGTTATTAATCGTTGTCTTAAGTCTCTGAAGGCTTCGTCGCAAAGAGCATAAAGTTCGAAGGGTATGTCCTTCCCTAAAAGGTTGGTCAACGGCTTGGCGATCTTGGAGAAATTTGGTATAAATCGGCGGTAATATCTGATAAATCCGAGAAAGGCTCTGATATCAATATCCTTTACATTTCTAGGTCTCGGATATATTTTTACTGCTGTTATTTTCCCTGGGTCTGGTTTGACACCGTTTACCTTGATCAACTGTCCCAGATACATAATCTCTTTTCCAAGAAAATGGCATTTTTCAGCCTGCAACTTTAGTTTGAAGTCGCGTAATATGTTGGAAAACAGCAATGAGCCTGTTGTTGTGTTGGGATAGATTGTAGCCGTGAATGACTATGTCATCCATGTAAATATAGCAGTGAATTCCTTGTAATCCAGACAAAATGTTTTTCAGTACGTCTGTTATATTTGGTAAAGGGAATGCGTCTTCTACCGTCATCTCATGAAGACGCCGGAAATCTACCACTAATCGCCATCTTTTGTCCCCTTGTTTACCAGGTTTCTTAGGAACGAGGAGTAAAGGAGAGTTCCAAGGTGTATAGGTATAGGACGATACCTGATTTAAGCATTTCCTGGACTTGGTTATCCACTTCCTTACGGTTTGCCTCTGGTAATCTGTGCAGTTTATTGTACATACGAAGATAATTTGCTTCTACCACAGTTTTATGGGTAGTCGCGTCCGCGTAGGACAATATGTAATCAGATCTCGAATGAACACGCTTCGAGTGTGGTCGCTCTCTCTTAATCGCTCCTGTTTTTACTCGCTTATCTTAGAAAGTGAAATCAGTTTAAATTCAAGTTAGTCAGTTTAAATCAATTTTGTCAATTTTAAACCAAATCAAGTGTTTAATTGATCTATTACCCATTAGAAATTCCTTGGTTAACTGATTAATACTAACTTTATATAAGTGGAAATATTTTCTTTGAAAATTAAAAGTGACTGTGACAATCAATTGTCTCATTGCATTTTAGTGCTAACTTGCAAGTCAAATGTATATTTAGATATATTAAATTGTTTAAGGATTTTAATGGAAACTATTATTCATCATAAAGTTTTGTCAAGTTTCAAAAATCAATTTTTCCAACTTTTTGCGTGACGAAGTGAGTGTTTTCCGTTTGTTTAACTGACCTGAGTTAAATATCCACGGAATCTGTTATTCTACGTCCCATCGCTGAGTCAAGTATTGCCAGGCTCGAATTGCTGTTCAAGTATTTGTTCACCTCACGGAACTGTCGATTACTGCTGCACACCTAGGACTTGCCAGGCTTGAACTTTATTCATCTTAGTTATTAAGTTTATATTTGCTATAGTTTTAACCTACACTTACAATTCTAAAATAGTCAAGTACAAAACACAATTCTAATAGTTAAGTACAATTCTTAAGTAGTTTAATGTTGTATTAACTAAGACTTACCCAACTTAACTTTCTAAGTTTTAGCTATAATCTCCCAATCCTAAAGTAGTTTAGTATTGTATTATACTCAGTGTTACGCTGGATTACCGATCTAACATCGTTACTATGACGTTGGTTTGGTCCGCCGTGACCTGCAAGGACAAAAGTTCTGATAGGCTCTTATCCTGCCACGGTTTTTGTGGTGGATACTTCCACCCTAAATGCGTTGGCTTAACAGGCGGAATAGCTGATAGAATTGACTCAAAGGACTCTGGTATCTATTGGTACTGCTCGCGGTGCCGAAAGTTCACCCTGAGTGCCCTCTCCTCCCATCTCCTTGATATTGAATCGGACCTGCGAAGGCTCGGTTCTACCCTCACAGAAGCGGCCCGCATTCATAGTTCCGTCATTTCCTCTCTTGAATCCATAAAGAGTTTCGACTCTCCGATGACTCACCCTCGGCAGGACCCTCCCAGGCCCTCGCCTGCTACACAACCACTGCCGACTTCTAGAACTATGACTACAAGATCAAAAAAACCTGCCCTAACGTTACCTCATGGCCCTCCACTAATAGCCTTCTCTCCACAATGCCACGAAAATGATGGTGCGTCCACCTCTACCGATCCCACTGGTAACGAAACCATATGTCCTCCTTCAGTACATCTCGCTCTTCCTCTTAATAATACTAAGACGGCAGATGAGTCCTCTCGAACTTCTATAATCGATAACTGTTTAACTGCAGCCCCAGCTAGGAACCCTTCCCGTCCACTCAACATTACTCCTATTGACCAACGTTCCTCCACGAATAACGTTGGCCATGAACTTTCAAACCCCCCGGGTTCTATCGGTCTGTTTGATACACTGCTGGTTACCGTGGCCTCCCCCTCTTTTCTCAACTCTACTCAAGCAGTTGCACCGGTAGAAAAATCGGTCAGCGCCCTTTCCAATTCCGCCTCGGCATCCGGAATCATAGCTGATAACACTCAGAGAATTAATTCACGGTTGGCGCTTAGTACATTGAGGACGGTTCCTAAGACACGGTCCATCTTTGTAACTGAGCTTTTGCCTTCTACATCAACGGAGGACATTAGTTGCCATATCACTAATGTCATTGGACTAGATGCTGCTCAGAACAAAATAAAGGTTATGAAGCTCTCGGAAGGTAGGTGCTCATCATTTAAGATTATCGTCCCTCCCTCACTCTTTGATACCATCCTTTGTAAATCCAATTGGCCAAAAGACGTGTTTATCAAGGAGTTTCTTCCAAGAGGACATACCTCCAGTAGTTCTAGCAAAACTACTGCTGCTCCTGCTACTTCTCCAGTCTCCTCTTCACCAAGAAAAAGCTCCCCTCCCTCTCTATCTACTATCAAAACGTAAGAGGTCTTCGTACTAAGACGCAGTCAACCTTCCTCTCTTCCCACACCTTACCACATGACGTTATTTCCCTTACTGAAACCTGGCTCTGCTCCAATATCCATGACCATGAGATCTTCGGGCATGATTTCACCTTGTTTCGTAAAGACCGCTGCCTTGGTGACCCCAATCGTCGGGGAGGCGGTGTATTAATCGCTGTGCGGTCCTCTCTCAATGCATCCATCATTCCTACCACCTCTTGTGAACCCCTGGAACTCCTATCGATTAAAATTCGCTACCCGATGTACAACCTAATCCTCATTACCACCTATATCCCCCCCCGATCCGATGAAAATGTATACATGCAACTGTCTGCTATATTAGATTCACTGATTGACTCCTCTACTGATAAAGATCATATACTGCTCATCGGTGACTTTAACCTTCCGAATATAGTTTGGTCCGCTGATTCGGAAACCAATTATTTTTCGGCTACATCCCTCTCCGGATCATTTGAATCTACATTTATCGACTCTATCTCCTCTAACTACTTATTCCAGATCAACCCGGTCAAAAATTCGAACCAGCGCTTGCTAGACCTGGTTTTTTCAAATGACCCGAGTAGCGTGAATGTCTTTCCCAGCACTAATCTTCTTTGCAACGTTGATCAGCACCACCCACCTCTTACCATTAATGTCACTCCTACTACGCCCACGCATTCTAACTCCCTTCCTTTGCCTCCGCGCTTTAACTTTCGCCGAACTAACTTCCATTTCTTTCGGCTAGTCTTAATATGTTCTGCCATGATATAGTATACCAGAACTACTGCTCCCATAACTCCGTCAATTCTTTCTACGCAGCCTTACACGAATCCATCGCTACCTCAACTCCATTCTCTCCTCCTCCCCGCCCAGACTCCTCGCCTCCCTGGTACTCCAGTGAAGTTAAGTCTCTGAGGAATACACGAAACGCTTACTGGAAAAAATATCTTCGCTCCGGTGCTCATGATGACTATGAACGCTTTCGTGCTTCTTATACTGACTTTGTTTCGTTGGTCAATGTTCAGTATAGCAGATATCTAACGTTGGTGCAATGTAACCTTACCTCCAACCCCCAGCTATTTTTCTCCTTCGTGAATTCTAAAAGGAAACGCAAAGGGGACTCCTGTCCACAGTCCATTTCATACCTTGGCATGGAGTATGATGATCCTCAATCTATATCAAACTCGTTCGCAAGTTTGTTCTCAGCTAACTTCTCTCACGGTCAGTTTGAGCCAGACATACAATATTTCACGGCTCTCAATCCTGCCCCGTTTTCCTCCCCCTCTAACTTCCCTGATCTCCTTATCACTGAGGAGGAAGTCCTAGTAGAGCTATCACGCCTCAAGGATGACTTCTCTCCCGGTCCCGACGGTATTCCACCTATTATACTTAAAAAATGTGCATCTGTCCTTGCTCCTCCCTTATGCAAACTTTTTAACTCCTCCATCCAATCCGGAATTCTTCCAGAGTGCTGGAAGGCCGGATTCTTGATTCCAATTCATAAGAAAGGATCCAAGACGGAGGCATCGAATTATAGACCGATTGCCAAATTATCCGCCATTCCTAAGACCTTTGAAAAAAATCCTTGCCGGAAAACTTTATCCCTTCCTCTCGTCCTTTATCTCTCCACATCAGCATGGTTTCCTTAAAAGAAGGTCCACCGTTACCAACCTTGTGCATTTTACCTCTTACACCACTAATGCTCTAGAACGTGGGGAAGCTGTCGACAGCATTCCTCATAACTTGATTGTATTAAAGCTCAGGTTGGCTGGTTGCCCAGACTCCTTCCTCAGATGGATCAGTTCGTACCTTCGAAATAGGACCTACCGTGTCCTGTTTAGGTCCTCCCTTTCTAATAGTATCACTGCGTCATCCGGTGTTCCTCAAGGTAGCCACATTGGCCCACTACTTTTTATAGCTGCTACTAATGACATCCATAGGGTCGTATGGTATTCCAAAATTCTCACATTTGCAGATGACACCAAGATATTCAAGAATATTGTCCGCCCAGCCGATAATCTTGCGCTTCAAGAGGACATTAATCGTGTATCACTATGGTGCTCTAAAAGCAATCTTAGACTCAATATCGCAAAGTGTGAACACGTCTGCTTCCATCGGAAGCGGAATTATGTTCCTCACACTTTCTTAATAAATGGCTCCACAGTTAGGTTAGCGAACTGCGTCTTAGATCTGGGAGTTCACCTTGATTCGAAGCTCTCATTTCATGAGCACATAAATTTCGTAATAAGAAAAGCTGGTGTTATGTTGGGCTTCGTATCAAGGTGGTCTAAGGAATTCGCTGACCCTTACACACGTAAAACCCTCTTTACCGCCCTCGTTCGTCCGATACTGGAATATGCATCCCAAGTCTGGTCGCCATATCACCAGGTCCATATCAGGCGAGTCGAGGCTGTTCAGAAGCGCTTCCTCCGGTTTGCTCTTAATCTACTCCCTTGGTCCGATCCCACTCGCCTTCCCCCATATCCCGGCCGGCTTAAACTTATTAACCTGCAATCCCTCTCTGGACGCCGTGTTATGGCTGATTTATCTTTCATGCACGGTATTGTCCAGGGACATATTTTCGCTCCATATATACACGATCAGGTTGTCCTGCGCTCTAGCGGCAGAAACCTCAGGTCCGACGGTTCGTTCTTCCTCAGCTTCCATCACACGGACTTTGGTAGGATGGAGCCCGTTACCCGCATGATAAGGGTTTATAACCGGGCTGCCCCCCTCTTGCGGGTCATGCATGGCAATGGCAACGTTCGTTCGGTTTTCCGGATGTGCGCTGATGAAATCTCCTCCCATTAATTACACTTTAAACATTTAAAGCAGTTTTGTGTCATTTTACTTCCTCATACTATTAATTTTGTCTTAATTTAGTTAAGTCGAGTAAGTTTTCCGTATTCTTATTGCGTTTATCACACTTTATTTTATTTTAATTCATATACTTTGTTTATTTTTTTTTTGTTTCTTTCTTTATTTTCTTTTCCATTCTTGTATTGATTGCTTCCGTTGTCTTAATATGTATTAACTTGCATTAAGTTATATCTAAATGAATAAATAAATAAATATGTGTCCTTCTAGATAAAATATATCATTGAAGGTTCTACAGAGATCTCGAAGTGATGTCCCCTCTTCCACATTACAATGATCTAATTTTACGAGGTTTTGCAGTTTTTTTATTCTGTCCTCAATTGGATCTTGATCGAAGTTTGAAGTTCGCGTTTCGAAATTCTTCGAATCTACATACTCTTAGTCCAGATCATGGAAAGGAAAAATTTCGTCTTCCTTTGCAGTATTGAGGAATAAGACTTTTACTTTTTTAAGAAGAAGATGTGGATGGAGGTATTGACGAGGAAGGAGTTATTATTTGGTGCAGTTTAACGCCTTGCCCAGGACTATTAATTGTTGAGGATGGAGATATTATTGACTTAACTAACGAGAAAGGAGATACTATTGACTTATCTGATGAGACATGTGATATTATTGGCTTCAATAACGAAAAAGGAGATATTATTGATATACCTGATGAGGAAGGAGATATTATTGGGTGCAGCTTAACGTCTTGTCCAGGACGTGTAACAGACGGAGGTGATGTTGGCGATGCCGATGATGTGGCTCATGAAAATGAGGAAGATACTGTCGGAGATCAAAATGTGGAAAAGGATATTATTGGTTGCAGTTTAAAGTCTTGCCCAGGACGATCAACTGACGAGACTGATGAAGAAGATATGGACGGAGTGGAAGGACCCGACAAAAGCGAGATGGGCGCAGACGACGCTGGCAAGGATGGTGATGAAAACGACGGCGAAGAGATCATTGGTTGCAGTTTAACATCTCGCCAAGGACGATTGACTGGCGAAGGAGGTGTCGAAGTAACTGAAAACGACGAGAGGGGAGATATTGTCGAAGACGAAGGTGTTGGAAGCAGTTTAACGTGCTGCCCAGGAGTAGAACCCATTGAATAAAATCATTTTGGTTGCAGTTTAACGTCTTGCCCAGGACGCGTAATAGACGAGGATGAAGGTGCTGACATGGAGACAGATTAAGACGAGGAGGGAGATATTGTAGAAGGCGATAAGGACGAAGGTGTTGATGAAAACGGCGAAGAAGGTGTTATTGGTTGCAGTTTAAAGTCTTGCCCAGGACGCGAATCCGTTGAATGAGACGTTTGTGGTTGCAGTTTAACGTCTTGCCCAGGACGCGTTATCGTGGAATTTATAGTCCTTCGATGAAACTGAGGGAAATCACTGAGATATTGCTCCAAGGTGTAAGGAATCGAGTTGCGACTGATCTCGAGTGTTAGTATCTGAGCCCCATAATCAATTTGTGCCTTATATCTGGTCAAAAAGTCGTGACCTAATAAACCTTCATATGCCATTGCCGAAGCATCGCTCAGAATTTGAAACGGATGTTCGATTTTGAAATCTGCACTTTCGTGGTGTAGCCCGCTTATTATGAGACCTTCTGTGGAAATATTGTACATTGAGAAAAGCCCGTATTGATATGACAAATAATATCCCTGTAATACCTTCAACCAGGTTTCAGGGACTGAATTCGAACTTAGCTGATCTCCGCTCCGGTATCTATTGAAAATTCGGTATATCGACTAACGGACACTTTAGAGGCTAGGGTGAGGGTTAAGGATAAAAGTCTTACGCTCGAGGGAAGTTCTATCCTTGGGTGTTGGAGGGTTGTGTCCGATTCTCATGCACGTCAGCCTGAATGACTATCTTCGGGGGACTGCCGACGAAATTTCCCCGCATCTTGGAGTTTTCCGGATCTTGGTTGTTGGAATGCGTAAAAGAGTTAGATGTTGAGTAAGGAGGATTCTGTGGGGGCAGAGGAGTCAGGGGTTGTGAGTAACACGATTGTGGGTTATATGGTGGACTTCTTCTTCGGTTGCTGGCTTCCATTTTCCGACATTCGTCAATGGTATGACCTCTGTTATGGCAATAGTTGCAGGTTTTCGGTATCTGTTTTGGGATGGAGTTTTCAAGGGTTCTGTTCCCGGACGAGAAGTGGTGTGTTGTAGATGGGTTAGACCTTTCCTGGCGTTGTACGGAGCGGGGCGGTTAATGACACTGTCGGGCTATGTGACCTGGCTGGCCACATCTGAAGCAGGTGACATTCCTTGAAGGATTTTGCTGCGGCAGGTCTACCCTGGGTTTCGTTTGGTCCTGTCTCGGGGTATTGATTCGATTAAGTCGCATCGCGTGCTCTAATACATAATCGGACATTAAGGCAAGTTTCTTTTCGGAAAAGACTTAAGCAAGCATTTGCAGTTGGTCACTTAACAGCCCGTCTTCGAGGATTCTGAAGGCCTGTGCCTCGTTGTCTTTGAGGAGGAATCTCAACAGGACACTGTTAGGTTAGGTTAGCAGGGTGGAGTGTTCACACCGATTGTGCGATCCACTCCCACTCGGTGGCCAGATGGCCCATTGTGGTGCCCATTATATTTCGCTATACCCCTCCTCTCCTATTTCATGATCCTTTTTTCCTCTGTCCTGAGGCACTTCCACCCCTTGGCAAAGTTGCTCAATAGTTGAACATCCATGACCCCTATTTCCTCCAACCCTGTGAAGGATTCGCTCCCAAATATTTGCCCCCGACTATCAGCCAATGCTGGGCAGGAGCACAATAGATGTTCCAATGTCTCCTCTTCCTCGTCACACTCCTTACAGAGCCTGTCGCTTGCAAGCCTCCACCTCTAGAAGTTTCTACCGACCGGACAGTGTCCTGTAATAACCATTGTGATGGTCCGGACTGAGGGTTTTTTTGCTCTTGACAAGTCCGCCGTTCTTGTTTCCTCAATTATGAGCCGCAATTGCCTTGACTTGCAGCAGTCGTATCTGTTGCTCCATCTCTTGCCATGTTGTTCCCGAATTACTCTGTCGATTTTTTTTTTTTTGCTGTGTAATTTCTTTGGAGGAGGAGTGAAAGGAAGTCACGGTCGTTAAGAGAAGTCTGTCGTCTTGCAATTGTGAATTAATGAATATGAATCGTGAATTATGGGAGGAATGAAAATATGAACTAAATAGTTGATTAAATTATGAATTCAATGATTAATTTTTAAAATCAAACATGAAACAAACAAATACAACACCATTTCCACACGTACATAAAACAAGAAACGTAAATTGATTGAGGAATGAAATAATAAAAAACAGGGAAAAAAAATTTACAACTGGACAAAATTGTCTGGAAATTTTTAAGAATTATTAAAAATAATATGAATATGGAATTGTGATATTTGCTAACCACAATGAATATGAGAAAACTCGAGAAGCAATAAAATAACTGAATTTGAAACGGTTATTTTTTATTTGTAATTTTTGAATTCAGTTATTGATTAATTCAATTAATTGAATGTATGAATGATTAATAAGTAATTGAAATTAATTAATAGCTAGGACGAGAGATGAAACCATGTGCTGGTGGGGAAATGAAGGAACCAAAACTTAATGTGTAATATGCATTATTTTTCTCGTAAGTGATTGTGGAACATGTAAATTAATTAAGGAAATGTAAGAGAAATTGTAATTGTAAAATCGAAGAGAGCTTGTTATACTCTTTTGTCGAATTGATTTTTTTGGTGAATTTTTGTGAAACAGACTTTCCTTTTTCAAAAGAATTATAATTCTCCTTTACTTGGAACAATTACGATTTCTACCATTGAAATGGGAAATTGAAAGATTGAATTTGATTGAATCGAAAGGAATGTGTTGTAAGATCAGGGATTAATTAAGTTATTATTAGAGATTTTGCAATCCCCTGATAATGCTGATGATAATGATTAATAAGTGAGAGAACAACTTTTAACTTGTTGTAGTTGTTGTCGGTGTTGAATTGAGGACAAAACGTTTAAAGACTTATGGGATTGTGTATTCGAATTGGACGACTTTGCAAGTTGGTATGCGAAAAGTGGTTAAATTATTTGAAAACCCATCCTCCACAGCAATACCGTCAGTCATTATCATGTGCTAAAAGTCAATTAACCGAACAAGATACCCACGACTGTGTAGTGAGCGTTTCAAATAAGTTAAAAATCAAGGAAAAATAAAATCGAACTCACTCACACGCGAGAAGTATTTGAAACGTAGAAAAAGTACCCAAAGCGTTTATAATTTAGTACTGAAATAACTTTCGGTTGGTTGTTTTGAACCGATGCGTTGAATTTGTTTCAATAATAATAGGATAAAGCAATCGTATAATGGAATATTTGTATGTAAGTAGCAGGAAATATTGAATTTATGTAATGCAATAAGATGCAAATAATTGAACAAAAAAAAGGGAAGATTATGCATGCGGTTGTGACGGGAACAAGTGTATATTTTCGTGACCTTGTTTCTAGGTGAAGAGGTGAAATTCAATTCAATGCATACAGCTATACAAAAATACTAATAAAGATAAGAGAATTAAGTATGATATGTAAGACTTTTAAATAATAAAACAAAAAGTATTTACATATATAAATCAATCAAAAACACTATTTAAGACAAATAAAGTTACCGAAAGAAACTTTATTAAAAATTCTGTTTTTTTTTATATTCATCATTTCAATAAATAATTCGGCGCAGATCTCTGACTAAGGGCTGCTAAGGGCTAATAATGGATAATCTTAATAATCTTAGTTCATCTAGTTGCGAAAAAGTAGATAAAAATGTACTCCGTAGTTCTCTAAACCGTCAAGTGTCTCATAAAAACCAACTTGGTCCTACAACCGGTATAGGTGAAAACCAACCTCACAACCAGGTGACTTCCTTAACAAAAATCCTTCATTGGACATGTATTTCTTCTTTTACTTTAACTTCATAAAGTACATTTTTAACCAATAAGATTCCGGTCGCATTAAGGGAGTCACGAGACAGCTCACGGCCTTGGTTAATCATTCAGACAGTCGTCTGTAAACTATTACGATCCTTTTCCTTGAAACGATGTGGTGAAAACCAACCAAAAGGCCAACAATCCACCAGAGGGTGAAAACCAACCCATCTGGTAAACTAAGTCAAAAGAAATTGAGTGCAGCTGAAAACCAACCAAACACCTCAATCACTAGATACAGGTGAAAACCAACCTCGTATCACTAAATATCACTAGGATTTTTCAACTAAGTTGACTCTCAAGACCGGCCATCAATCGTGAACTACCACTATAATGGGTTTAATACACGTACATAAGGAAAATACAAAAAAAAACAGTGCATCACATATCACGAAAAGGATTCACACTAGGTTTTACCGGTTTTATGGGATTATGTTAATATTCAAGGAAACAAAAAGAAACTACAAAAACTCTGTGAGTGACTCCCTATTCCTTGTTTTGACCTTTAAAATCTGAAATCACCTAGTCTTCAAACACTCAATAATATTTGGTTAACTAAAAATTCAAATGTTCAATCAATTACTTTAATCAAGGAAAATTCTAAGTTAATTAAATTCAATCACTTACTACACTAGCTAACTAATTACTCGTTATAATAATACCTCACTCCTCGAATCGTTGTCTTCAACTGATCTTCAAAAGAACTCCGGACTAAGTATCAAATTAAATGAAACTAATATGATCGACTATTGAAATCCGTCTTTACCAACAAAAATTAAAAGGCTACTTAGATCAAGTTTGCCAAGGAAGTAACCAGCTCTTGCTTGGATTATATTCGGCCAAGAATTCAATGCTTACTACTTTATTCCTATTTTACTTTAAAAAAAAAAATCACTTACAGATTAGTTATTGTTTGTGCGTTTTTGTTTCTTTACACTAAAATAATTAATTGCTGCACAAATTTTTCAAAATCAATTTGTTTGGTAACTAGATATCAGGCAGTTTTAATTAAAAAAATAAGGGAAAATTTATCAAAGTGTACTACGAGCTCCAAAGACAAAAAAATTACTTTTTCCAATTTCGAATCGTCAAAAACAACTACAACTTTAGAACTTTAAGACAATCGCAGAAAAGTTTCGGGACATAATTGATTGACAAAGGAGGCGTGCATAGTTACTATAAAAATTTAAAAAAAATTCATTAATAATAATAATTTGTTTTGTTTATTCAGTTTTCCCATTTATTTTCCTGGACCATCATATTCATACAGTGTTATTGGATTATATGCCAGAAATAAAATATATACATAATTACGAAATAACGAAAAGCGCGGAAAAAAAAATATATAATAGAACAACTTATTATAGGACCACTACGTGTGTATGATTGAATAGAATAGTATATGAACCATTAAATGAACTCCAGTCGCAATTACTCATGATTATTTAATTCACTACCAGTCTTGATGATTAATCTTTAGTATAAAAGTCGGAAAAAAATTTAAAGAATTTTACAAAAAATAAAAAATTTGAACCTTTCCTGACGATTTAAAAGAACAAAAACCCACAAAACATATGGTAAATCAGCCTTAGTGGTAGGGTGTCCTCCTCCCTCCTGGGCTCTAACAACTCGTGAGAAACTAAGGGAAAGTACATATCGCACAGGACGGTACTTTCCATTGGTTGGGAGGGCATGGAGTCCATAACATCTGGACTCGCTGAGGAGAGGGTGATAACGCCTCAACAAACGCGTCGGTTCCTTGTGCCTACCCTTCCTTCCCCTTTTTTATCGTTTTTTATTACCTCTGATCCTCTCCCCTCTAGGTTTCCTGACAACCCAAATTTCCTTGTCGACCAATCCCTATTTCCGTAGTACCCTTCCTCTCTTCACCCCTTTTTCTGTTGTTGTTTCTCCGTCGCGAGATGCCTGCTCCTTCTTGCATTTCTTTCTTTTTGAATCGTCGGGGTAAGATGTTCGTGGAGGTCCCTCGATTCCCGTATTTTTTTGAGTCACCTCCCTTGTAATGATTTGTGAGGGAAGCCTTTTGACTGCACGTCACCACGAACTTCAGGACGCGTTAAATCTTTTTTCTGTAATCAATCCAGAGATCGGCTTCGAGCAAGATCCCACCCCCAATAACGCCGAACTAGCTAGCAATGGCCTGCAAGGACACGTCCGCTGCTCGAAGACCGATCAGGGGACTTTTCTTGGTTCCTTTTGCGAACCCTACGGCCTGCACGGCACCTGAGCTGCCCCAATCAGAGGATCCCCCTTCCTAAGTCCTTAAGAGCGTTCTCCATAATCACTTTTCGGATTCTATGAAGGAGAGAGTTAGAGTTCTCATCTCTCTTCCTTCCCTCTTCGACAAATAAATTACTTTTATTTGAAGTCCCGCGAGCTCAGCATCCCTTGGACTTATTCCCGAAAATATTTTATATAGTTCCGATCCTTGCCAGTTTATCCGCCTGCAGATTCCCTTCCACATCGCTGTGTGCGGGCACCCAACAGAGGTTTACTTTGTCACGGATCCAGGATAGTGCTGCTCGGCAACTCATCACCGCCTTTGACTTGATTGTCTTAGATTCCAGTGTTCTAAGAGCCGCCTGGCTGTCGCTGTAGATTGTGACCTTCTGAATTCCTTCTTCGGTCAGCTGCTTTCGTCTTGCTGCTCTCTCTATCGCGTTAATTGCAGCCTGCAATATACTACAGCCTTTGTTGAGTCTCCGTGACTCACTGACCTCTAGTATCTCCAAGAATAATCCGACTCCAGTCCCCGTTTCAGTTACTGAGCCATCTGTATGTACGCTTATCTCGCCTTTTTCAAAAATGGAACCATTCTCCCATTCCTCTCTGCTTGGGATTCTGTTATCCAACTCCTCCCCAAACCATTGCTTTGCCACCATATAGTCCGTGCGCTGTCGTAGCACTTCGGTTTCCACAGTGCCTCCCATTTTTACTATCTCTTCCAGTACACTAGCATGCCCCTGGTCCGTGTGCCTCCACTGTTTTATTTCCCTCAACCTGAGGCCTGTTTTGGCTGCCAGTCCGTTTGTAAAGAGGTCTAACGTTTGCAAATTTAATATCGCCTCAAGCGCTGCCTGAAGTGTGCTCCTAATTGCGCCCGTTATGCTTATCGCTGCTAGTCGCTGTACCTTTCCTAGCATCTGTTTATTGATCTCCTTGTCCATGGCTTTCCACAACACAAGGGCTCCGTAGGTGATAATGGGTCTAACGATCATAGTGTCGATCCAGTGTATGATCCGTGGCTGTAGACCCCATTTCCTAACTAAAATCTTCCTACATGTGTAGAAAGTGTTTATTCCTTTTTTTATCCTTCCCTCCATATTTCTCCTCCAGTCCAGGATGATTCCTAAATTCTTCGCCTCTCCCAAGAGGTTTAGTTCTTGCCCTTTCACTTTTGGCAGTCTTACCTGCGGTATCTTGTATCTTCTGGCGAAGAGAACCAGTTTCATCTTTTCAGGATTTATCCCTGGCCCGTTCTCCTCTGCCCAGTTATTAGTCTCTCTGAATGCTCCACCCATGATGTCACTTATCGTTTGTAGGTCTTTGCCTGCTGTCAGTATGAATACGTCATCTGCGTAGGGGCCGACCCTAATTCCTTTCCTCCTAAGGTCCTTTAAAATCGGCAAATTGTGGCGTGAGAACGCGTTAAGCTAAGACGTTCGTTGAAGTATCATTGAAAAAAGCATGAAAAAAACTATCAAGACCTAAAGCGAAACAATAAAAATATTCTCCGAAATAAAAGCAAAAATCGGTATGAATTTGAAAATCGAAAAAATATCTAAGATATCGTCTCATATGAGGAGTATATATGCACCGATTTGTAAAAAACCCAAATCGGAGAAAACCCACATCAAACCAAATATTAATAGGTGGCGTTCGCGAAGTCGCACACAAAATTGAGCTGACCGGTCGATATAAAGACACTCTGCTTCATAGTCATCTGTGGTAATGAAATAATTGGTAGCAATTGGTTCAAGTCGATACCATGTGTGTTGACTTGGTTTTAATGTAAAAAATATTTGTATTACAATTCTCGCCCTAAACATTGATTTATTGGCCATTTCTTGTTTGTTATTCTATCTCTTCATTACCTTCAGTGAGAGAAACTCAAGAGATAAAGGGTGAGCCATATACGATTTGGAATTTGAATCGCATATAAAAAAAACTAATGAATATTTGTCCAAAACTATAACTTTGTTAGAAAGACTGAACATTTCCATTTACGAGTGAAACACAAAATCATTCAAATGACTGCCAAGGCTGGCCTTACTGTACCCCATCGGATCAATCCAATTTTTCAGTACATTTCGATTGTTTGGGCTTCAGATGGTCATAAAACGCATCAGATGGTCATGAGGCTTCATTTCTTCAGACAAGTGCGAGAAATTTTCAGTTCCTGAGAACAATGACGAATTGAAGTTGATGGATAGTCATGCACACTGTGCGAAACCGCAGCAATGTTTTCGGGTGTGCGCACTGGACGAAAACGGGAACGGGTTGTTTTGTCCAATAACGAACCGGTTTCACAAACTCGCTTCACTGATTGATCAACTGATTGGAAGGCAAATTTTTTCCGTGAATTTCTTATAGTTTCCGTATAAAACTCACCAGTTTTGAAGTAAGTTTTCAATAGTTCCCAACTTCTTTCAAGCGTAAAGCGTCCCATTTTGTAAACTTCAAACATAAGACTAATATTCCGTTAGATCATGAAAGTCATTATGCCTATCAAACTCCAAATATACGGTAGTTCATATTCCAAATGTTAGGTGCCTCTCCCTGTATATTCTATCTTAGTTCTAATCCTATTGTGAGCCCTATTTAATTATATTTAATACTAGCCGGCCCAGTGCACTTCGTTGCACTAAATGAAGGGAAATCAAGAAGATTTGTGTGTTCAGCAATAATTATTTCGTTTATTTATGTTTTTTTTTAAAGTAAAACATTTGGATACACAATATTTTTAGTTTTCCCTTCTAGAGCGTACACAAACAAACAATGTGGAGTGCCACATCTTGAACACCCCACGTACAGCTGCCCATGGGAAAAGCATGGCTCCATTAAATTCAGTCCGCATACTTTGAGCGTTTGTCCTTGCGCTTTATTAACTGATATTGCGAATGCTAGACGAACAGGAAATTGTAGACGCTTGAATTCGAATGGCATGTCCGTTGGAATCATTGGTATTTGTGGAATCAGTACAATTTCGCCTTTCGCTTTTCCGGTCAAAATTGTGGCTTCAATTAAATTTGTCATTAATTTTTTGATTGCTAATCTTGTGCCGTTGCATAACTTTGGTGCATTCAGATTACGCAAGAAAATAACGCTTGAACCGATTTTCAAATTCAAACAATGAGGTGGCATACCAGGCGGTTCCAATGAATTCAAAAATTCAACCGGATAATTTACTACATCGTCTTCATTCATTGCGCAATCAACCGATTTATATGATGTCACTGCACCTGGCAATTTGTCTTGAATTTTGAAATTAACTTCGTTGACATGTACATTTTTTGTTGCCAATATTGCGCGTTCTGTTAACCAATCGTAATTTCTGTAATTCTGAACGATATTCGGAAACACTCGATCAATCAATTCTTCTTGTGATTGCATAATTGTACAGAAATTATCCGGCAATGTAATCAATCCATTTGTATTATCAATTGGAACTTTGCCATTTCCAACATCTAATAACTGTTTTGAAAATCGATCTGCAGATTGATCATTGTTTAATTGAACGCGCATATTTATGTTCAATGTCAATTTTTGGACATATCTCCACAGAAATGAAGACTTCAAGCATGCATTTATCTCGTCCGCCGGTGTTGATCGCGTAACTACAGGCAAAATTTGACGGAAATCACCAGACAACAATATTAATGCACCACCAAAAATTGCTTGATTCTGACGTAAATCTTGCATTGTACGGTGTATTGCTTCAAATGATTTTTTATGCATCATTGTGCATTCATCCAAAAGAATAATTGCTGTCTCTTGCAGAACTTTTGCCATTGCAGAATTTCTTGATATATTGAATGTGGGATTTTCAATCACCTATTTATTTAAAATTAAATACATTTCAATTAATTTTTGAATCGTAAAGACTGTAAATCGATTAATAAATCATTAAATTTAAACAAACCTGCACATTTAACGGCAATTTCAATGCAGAGTGCGCCGTTCGTCCACCATCCAATAAAGTAGCGGCTATTCCAGATGAAGCAAGAGCCAGGGCAATTTTCTGCTGCAATCGAATGGCTGCCAAAATTAATGATATCACGAAAGTTTTTCCAGTACCCCCAGGCGCATCCAGAAAATACAATCCACCAGCATTATTTTGTACAGCTTCCATGATTGTGTCATAGACATGTCTTTGTTGATCATTTAACTTGGGTATATTCAAATTTACATGTGCTTGTAGTTCAATGGCATCGTACTCTCCTTCACGTCGCAATTCTCGATCAAATAAATCATGCATAGGTCGATTGGGTGCACTCAAACCTAACTGAGCCAATGCTTTATTTGCAATCGCAAGGCACATATCTTCAATCGCTATCAATGCCTCATTATAAATTTCCAAAGAAATGATCAACTCTGGATTTCTTGTGTTATGACGCATTCTAATCAAACAATCTTCTGCCATAAAATCTTTGTATTTATTCCACAATTCAAGTGGATTCGATGGAAAACACGTTGATATTATTATGGCAAACAGCATACGTATTTGATGTGGTGAAGCAGCAATCGATGCATCTTGAAGTGTTAGCTCCCAATGTGCATCATTTTCCAACAAACCTAACTCATTACATGCCTCTCGACACGTTACACATAGATGACCATTAACGGTTCGCAAATGTTGGAATGAACGTGGTCCCACAACATTGACTAACAACAACCGCAAATAGTAGCATTCTGCATTGTTTGGATGTACGGTGTTCTTCCCATAGTATCACCGAAAAAAACACCTGGATGGCCAATAACAGGTGTTCCTTGTTTGCGTTTTTGCCATTTTTTTGCTGTCCAAGTGAAATAATGCGTTACGTCTGAATACAGCAATGTTCTGGCAAATTCATCACTTTCGCACAATTGAAAAAATGCAGTCAATGTTGTTGCTGTTGGTTGCGCAGCTCTTTGTTGTGCATTTGCTTCATTAAAGTAAACACGTTGGCCATTCTCAAGATGAACTGCCAAATGAACAACAGCAGGATATCGCTCGTGAATTGGATGTGAATAGATTCTCCAAAGAGCTTCATTAGTACTTATGTAACGCCCCATTTGATACTGTTCAATTTCATCGTTTGAATTGTCACGGGCTACTCCAAATACTGCCATATCACTGCCTTTATTTACATATTTGCAAATGTATTTGATCGACTTGACAGAATTGCAGATTTCTACGTTAATGTGAGCCTCAAATATTTTTGATAATAGTGGGGAATATGGAACTACCCAACTATTATCAACGACAATTTCTTGATTCCGCATTCTTATTGTTGCTGTATGTCCATGATCTTCTGCTGAACGACGTCGGTATAGTGGGTATCCATCATTACCCGTAATTGTTTCCGACGTTAATGCTCTGGGATACCGCTTGGAGCATTTTCCATCAATCATACATGACGAATTCATGTTCAATGCACCGCAAGGGCCGTGAATCATATTCTTTGTGATGACTTCGAATAATTGTGGATCTTCATTTTGATTTGGAAACTCTGCAGATATGATGCGATCAATTTGATCTGGTGTTATTTTACGAATCAACCATATCAAAATGTGGGCATGCGGCAATCCTCTCTTCTGCCATTCAATTGAATACATCCAAGAGCAGACTTCCCCAAATATTTTCAATTTGATAATTAAATCCATCAGACATTTCAGTTTCTGACGGAATACACGTGCTGTTATGTCGTGTCTGTCTGTATAAGTTTGACCTTCTAATAAATTATCTTTTATGTCATGCCATTGCGGATTACACGTGAATGTAATGAATAAATCTGGCCGACCATGTTTTCGTACATAAGACATGGCATCTTGGGTGTATTCATGCATGTGGCGCGGGCTGCCAACATAAGACGATGGTAAAATAGTTAGGCGGCCAATATCAGCAACGTTTCCATCGTTGACAATCGCATCGCGCAAATGTATGTATTCCTCCGAACGTAATCTCGCTTGATTAAAACGTAAATAAGCAAGACGTTCTGATTCAATTTTTGCATACATATCCACGACGTATTGATGGAATAATTTGCCACATCTCATAATGTAATTGCTTTCTTGTGGGCGAATCATAAATAGATATGAATAAAAATTCATGGCGCTAACTTTTTTTTGTACGTCACGACCTATGATGATAGATAAATTATCAGAAAATTAAAATTTTTCCGTATTTTTAAATGTATATATATCAAATTCATATATATTTTACCTGTTCGTGGATTTATCATTGGTATATTAATGTGATAGCCATCGCCACCTCTCCAATACAATAACGGATATTGCAATGCATCATAACTGCGGTGAAGTTCTGAAACACGCTCTAAATTTTCGTTTCGACGATGTAATACAATATCGCGAGATTGAAACTGTTGTCCTACAATTAAAATGGCCACTTCATCGATCGTTGGTGCATTAAATCGTCTTGCATGCTCTCCGAAAGGAGTTCTGTCGGCTCTTATAACAATTTTATGATCATCCGATGGCATACGATCAAGGGCGGTTTTAAACAATTGAATCAATTCATTGTGCTGATGAAAAAATATTTGAAGATCAGAAATAATTTGCCGCTTTGTACTCGAAACAATTGTGCAACGACGATCCAATTCTCGAGTTGCATCACCAATGAAATAGATTTGCAAAAATTGATAATCGGCATCATCAAATGGCAGCAATGAACCAGCTCGATGATAAATCTGACCTTGAATCTGTATTTGGTGAGAAATGTAATTAGTTGATGGATCTGAATTTTTGAACACATCTAAATATTTGTTGTTATCATTGCAAGGTTCATTGGAAATTCCAAATGATGTTATCACCTCAAACGTCGGCATAAAATTCTCTCTTACAATCTTTGTGGCACCGAAAGAAGTCATTTGAAATGAAGAATTGTATTCTTGAATGTGAGACAAAAAATGCTTCGACAAAGGTGAAGTTCCGAAAATCAAGGAATGCAGTGGATCGGGTGGAGATTCGAATGCTGGCAATTTCACTTTTCCGTTAGCACAACACATGCCAACCGTTTCGCCACGAAATTTGGCTGCATCACAATGTGGGCATCTCACCGTCATTTGACCAATGCAGGCATGTGCACTGTAATCTATTTCGCTATCATAATTGAAAGCAGCAAATTCCATTTCTGCTACAGCACGTCCTGCTGCCGGATAAATAGAAGTAGATCTTGTCCTAAGTAAATTTCGTTCTTGTTGCAATTCATTATCGCGTGATCGTTGTTCTTCACTTCTAGTTCTTCTTGAATTTTGCACAACTGCAAAATGACGCGTACGTCGACCAATATTCGACCGTCTTGTTCGTGGCATTTTATTTATACCAAAAGTGTATATGTGTGCAACTGTAATTTTCATTAATTTTTGTATTCATTTTTACCATTTCTAATTAAAAAATACTTACTTGAAATTATCGAGAGGATACAATTGTATGTCTATTCTCATTTGATTCTTGTGCAACTGTAATTTTCATTAATTTTTGTATTCATTTTTACCATTTCTAATTAAAAAATACTTACTTGAAATTATCGAGAGGATACAATTGTATGTCTATTCTCATTTGATTCTAACACGAAAAGAAAGCATGAACTGACAGCTGCAGCCATGCTCACTTGACACATTGGCAAACCTGACACAAACTGTCAAGTGTATATATGGGTGTATGAGTAAACGCTATGAAAGTTTCGATATATCGACATTTTTCAGAAAATTTTTTTTCGTGTTACCCGATTTAAACCAAACTTCACATAAACCATCCTTAAGATACTGCGAACATACCCTGAAAATTTCAAGACAATCGAACTGCCAGTTCTTGAGTTATAAAGTCACAATCAAAAATGCCACTTCTTTTTATATATATTGTTACGTTTTTAAATTAAAAGAGAGTTCGTATCTCTAGATTGCGCTTTATTTTAATAACCGTCCTTTCCATAAAAACCGTTTTTATATAACTACTATAAAACTAATGGTTTCATGACATTACAATCACCCGCTTACTTTTTGTAATTATTGACAGTGGCCACAAAGTGATTATAAGTGTTTCCACGTCACACTGCCCTCCGCTTAATCTTGTTCGTCCCGAACAAGTTTCTACTCCTGTGTTCAGTTACCCCTTGAAAGATGCCAGTCTATCCAAATGTACCACTTTCATTTTTGCCCTCCGATTGGAACTCCATTGTATGCGGTAGACAACATCATTCAATCGTTTGATAATTCGATATGGCCCTTCCCAATCAGTTTGTAACTTGGGCGATAATCCTTTCTTGCGTTTTGGGTTGTGAAGCAGAACCTCTTGTCCCTCTTCAAAGCCATCGCAATTTGATTTGCGGTCATACCGCGCCTTCATTTTATCACTAATTAATTTTAATCGGTTCCTTACGCCATCATGTATGGAGTTCAACAGCTGACGTTTATTTGCCAAAAAACCTCCGTCTTGTTTTTCCGTACTGGGACAAATGCCAAATCTTAAATCCGCTGGAAGACGCAAATCCTTACCAAAAAGAACTTCTGCTGGACTGGCCAAAGTTGTATCGTGAACTCCCGAACGATATGCCATCAAAAACATTGGTATTTTTTCGTCCCAATCCTTTTGATTCTCATTCACAACTTTCCTTAAATGTTCCTCCAGCGTTCGGTTAAACCTTTCAACCATGCCATCTGAACGTGGATGCAACGGCGTTGTTCGGGTCTTATAAATACCCAATAGCTGACACATTTGTTTAAAAACTTCCGACTCAAAGTTTCTGCCCTGATCTGTATGTAACTCCATCGGAACTCCAAATCGACTTATCCAGTTTTTAATGAAAGCATCAGCACAGGTTTTCGCTTCTTGATTTGGTATCGGGTAAACATCAGGCCATTTGCTGAAATAGTCCATCACCACCAGCATATACTTGTTTCCTGACTCAGTCATTGGAAACGGCCCAGCCACGTCCATCGCAATCCTCTCAAATGGTGCTCCAATGTTATATTGCTGCATTTTAGCTCGAGTGCGAGTTTTCGGTCCCTTAGCACGTGTACATTGACTGCATTTCGCTATCCAATCCATAACCGACTGCTGGCATCCAACCCAATAAAATCGCTTCTTGATCTTTTCAACGGTTTTGTTGATGCCTAAATGCCCCCCACTGGAATTATTATGGTATTCCTCCAAAATATCAACAATTTTCTGTTTTGGGACCACAAGAAGCTTCGTCGTCTTCAATCCATCCGCGCTTTCCCAGAGACGATATAAACAACCATTTTCAACCACTAAACTATTCCACTGGGCCCAGTATGCCTTCGTTGTAGGACTTTCACAAGCAATCTCCTGCCAAGATGGTTTCTTCCCTTCATGCTTTGACTTCATTATCTTTTTCAAATCTAAATCATTGTTTTGGTCATCGCGAATTTGCGTTTCATTCCATGTTTCCTCTGGTAAAACACCTAAGAGACGGACATCGACTACTCCATTGTTATTTTCGATTTTCAAACAATGTTTGCATTCAAGGTTACATGGCCTTCTGGAAAGTGCATCCGCGTTTCCATGGTGCGCTCCTTTACGATGTTCGATCGTGAAATCATAAGTTTGTAACCTTTCTATCCATCGAGCTACTTGTCCTTCTGGATTTTTAAATTGTAACAACCATCGTAATGCTGCATGATCTGTACGGAGAAGGAACTTTTGGCCATAGAGATATTTATGGAAATGTTTCACATTTTCGACGATTGCAAGTAATTCTCTTCTAGTCACGCAATAATTACGTTCAGGTTTAGACATAACTTTGCTTTACTCGCTCTTGACCGTTAATGAGTTGCGAAAGAACACCGCCGACTCCATAATTGCTCGCATCAGTATCCAAGATAAATTTTTCACCAGGAACTGGATATGCTAATACTGGGGCGTTACAGAGTCGATTTTTTAATGTTGAAAACGCGTTCTCATGTTCAGGATTCCATTCAAATCGTATATTTTTTCTTGTCAAGTCATGGAGAACACTTGCTATATTCGCAAAGCCAGGAACAAATCTTCGGTAATAAGTGCATAAGCCTAAGAAGCTCTGTAGCTCATGTAAATTTTTGGGAGTAGGCCAACCTTTTACAGCTGCCACTTTGTCTTCATCAGTTTGTACTCCTTTTGCTGTCACTTTATGTCCGAGATATTTGACTTCTTCTTGAAACAAACAACATTTCTTAGGATTCAGTTGAAGTCCTGCACCAGCAATGCGCTTCAAAACTTCTTCCAAATTCCTAACGTGGTCTTTGAAATCTTTCCCCACAACTATTATGTCATCTAAATACACGAGACACGTTCTCCAATGCAAACCTTTCAAAACTCGTTCCATCAGGCGTTCAAAAGTTGCTGGGGCATTGCATAGTCCAAAAGGCATAACCTTAAACTCCCATAATCCATCGCCGACACTAAATGCAGTTTTTTCCTGATCCTTTTTTTCAATTTCTACCTGCCAATACCCACTTTGTAAATCTAAGGTAGAGAACCATTTTGCGCCTGATAAGGTGTCCAATGTATCGTCAATTCTTGGCAACGGGTAACTGTCCTTTTTCGTTACGTCATTTAACTTCCGATAGTCAACACAAAAACGAGTACTACCGTCTTTCTTTTTGACTAGTACAACTGGAGAGCTCCATGGACTCGAAGAAATTTGAATAACATTTTTCCGGTGCATGTCGTCAATGAGGTCCTTCACTTCATCCCTTTTAGCAAGTGGCACTCCGCGAGGTGGCTGGCGAATAGGTTTTATATTCTCAGTATTAATTTGATGTTTGACGATCGATGTTCTTCCAATTTGCCTCGTCATGAACATTGTTCCATACTTTAGAAAAAGTTGTCGAGCTTGTTGCGTTTGTAACTCGTTCAGATCTTTGGTCCATTTGATCAGAAGTTGCTCTAATTCATCATTGATTGGTTTCTCATTTTGTTCATCTGAAGGTAATTCGCAATTAACCACGGTCTTTACTTCCTCACATTTGGCAAGCTCTGTATTTTTCCTCAATGTCTTTGAAAAATTCGACACATTCAAAATTCTCACTGGTACCAACTTATCCTCTCGAATGTTAATGAGTGTTTTTCCAACAATAATTCCATCAGCCTGGATTTTTGGTTCAACAATCCACAATGTATTTCTCTGACAATCTTCACTTGCTTTTGCCCAAATAACAGCTTCTGAATTGGGTGGAATTTTCTCGGTACTTACCAGTGATATACTTCTGGCAGAGAACTCTTGGTCATGCTCTAATTTCAATGGTATTTCAGCATTGTCGTAATTAAGAGTTCTTTGTTTTAAGTCCAGCATAAATCCATTTTTCACCATAAAATCCACTCCGAGGATTATCTCGTCCATAATATCAGCTACGATGAACTCATGCTCGACGGTCTTATTACCAATAGTTATATCTTCACATACTTTTCCACAAATTTTTGCATCTTGGCCAGTTGCGGTTCGCAATCGTACTCCAGTTAAAGTCTTCACCTCCTGCGCCAAATCACTTCTTATAATAGAATGGGAGGCTCCAGTATCAATTGTAATAGTAAATTGTCTTCCTCTTATGGCACCATCCACAGTCAAGCTATTAGCTTTACGTGCCATCTGGGAAATCGAAATTACGGGGTAATTCGTCGTGGGAGCTAGCTCATACCCCTGGGAACCAGCTCTTTTTAGTTTGTCGACGGTTGTCGTTGCTCTCGGCTTACATGCTGTGGATTTCTCCTAGTGGCTGGAGATCTGGAACGTTTCCGAGGTTCTCGGCAATTTCTTGACATATGGCCTTCCTTGTCGCAATTGAAACATTTTCCCTTAAACGGTGGGTAGGTTTTCCTCTCGGTCTTCAACGATTTAACCAACTCTTGGATTGAGGATATCAGATCTTCGTTTTCACACTCTATCGTCCTGGCCTTAAAAACAGGACGGCAAACCATCATTGCTGCTTCCGAAGAAAGTGCAGTAGAAACCGTTTTCATGAATGTATCTCCGGGTGTCAAAATTGCAGCGCGTTTAGTCTCCACATCACGTATTCCATCAATAAAAGTTTCTATTTTTATCTTTTCGATGTAATCTGGACTACAATCTGCATAAGCAAGATGGGTGAGTTTTTCTACTGCGGCAGCATATTCTTGGAGCGATTCGCTTTGACGTTGAACCCGGTTCTTTAATTCCATACGGTAGACTTGCCTCATATGTTCACTACCATATTTCCTTTGCAGAGCGTCCATAATCGTTTTGAAATCCTTACGTTCGCTGTTTGGTATAGTTTGCAAGATTTCTGCTGCTGCACCTTTTAGAGAAACTATTAAAGCTGCAGCCTTATCTCCATCATTCCATTTATTCTGCACTGATGTCGTTTCAAACTGTAGGCGGAAAATGCTAAACGGTGTAGTCCCATCATATACGGGAGTCTTGAGTTTCGCTGAGTTAATTTCTTTCGATGTATCACTTGAGAATGCACTGACCTTAAGTTTTCTTAATTCCTGCTCCAGTTTGCCGACTCGACCATCAATAACAGAAACTTGATTATTAACAACAAATTCCAGCTGGTGAACATTGCTCCTCACTTCACCAATTTCCTTTTCGAATGTGAAATTTGTTTCTTCCAACGACCGCTCCACCGAATATTGTAGCTCTCGCATAATTTGTGCTTGATGGTTGGCACCTTCCGTCAATCTATTTTCAAAGGTACTAAGCTTTTCTTCTATACGGCAAGAATTTCCATTCAGCTCTTCCATCATCATTCGAAGCATTTGAGTAATATTTTCATTTGCTAAGCTTTGGGTCTCTCCCATGGTTCTTTCGAATTCTGAGGCTGGTTCTACCATTTCTTTTCCAAATTCATGGTCATCAATATTAACTCCTTTCTCCGAAAATGCCATACGTAACCGTTGTTGAAGTTCCGCTTTTGTTCCCGAAGTTGGCAAATTAAGTAGCGAGAGCTCCTTCTTCAGTTGTTCGACTTTTAAATTTTCGGATTACAAAAATCAATAATTATTTGTTTTTGGTGAAATATTAAGTAATTAAAGTTCAAACACGTGTACACTTTTATTCAAATTTCACATACGACACCAATTTCAAGTGCACCTCATCCAAGTGCAATCCCACTTCTGACACCAATTGTTACGTTTTTAAATTAAAAGAGAGTTCGTATCTCTAGATTGCGCTTTATTTTAATAACCGTCCTTTCCATAAAAACCGTTTTTATATAACTACTATAAAACTAATGGTTTCATGACATTACAATCACCCGCTTACTTTTTGTAATTATTGACAGTGGCCACAAAGTGATTATAAGTGTTTCCACGTCACAATATAGATATAAAAAGATTTCTTTTTGAAAATGTTTGTTGCGGCTAAACTCGGAATCTGCCTAGTCGATTTCAATAAAGTTTGGCACGAAGATTACTGTCCGGTAGGTGAGTTTTTATGTAAAGTTTGAAAAAAATTGGTTTTAAACTTTTGGAAATATTTAAGATTTAAATTTTTCACGTTTACTTTTCAAGAGAAAGTCGACTTTAGCGCTTAAGCTTAAAATGCATAAATGAAGAGAGATCGTGCAATTATCGCATCGTTAACGGTTACTCCCTCTCTCTTAAATATGAGACTTATTCGAGAGAACATTTCGGCATTTTGTTGGTGCAATCAACTCTCTTCATTTATTTTTCTTAAAAAGCGAAGTACACTTTCTCTTGATATGAAATCCATCCATGGATTCATACTAGAGATGGATGCGACTTCATGTGGTTTTCGATTAGGAAATGGGGATTGATTTATTTTTGGATCTTCTTATGCCCATCTCGAATACGAAAACGTCAACCTTAACTTGCGTATTAGGGAACCGTTACTTTTCGCTTTTGCAAATCGGAACAAAAGCTCTCTCTCAAGAATTCTCTATGATTTGACACTCTGTATTTCCGTAGAGGCGGTTTTAATTGTTTTCTACAAATTTTACTCGGGTTATTCAATACAATTTTGGTTCATTAAACCCGTAGCAGATAGATTTGTTCAAATTGGTGGACAATGGTAAATATCTTTATGAATTTCAGATCGTAGGACATCATAGTTTCCGGGAAGCCCAAGTTGACTAATTTTCTTCCGGTTTGAAGGGTCTTTTCCGGTAAAAATTTGAATTTTTAACGGTTTTATGCCCGTAGCGGCTAAACGAAGCGTCCTACGGGATACATATGTACGACCAACCCCCACTGTTTTGATATTTCCTACCTTCCTTTCATATATAATTGTTCTCTAAATTGAGGCTTTAAAGGTGTGCATTCAAAATATCGGAAAATTGATAAAATTCAGATTTTGAATTTTTAACGATTTTTTGTTCCTAGCTGCTAAACGTAGCGTCCTACGGGATTCATACGTATGACCGACCCCCATTTTATTAAATTTCCTAAATTTTTCAATACATCTTTTTTCTCTGAATTGAGTTTTTATAAGTGTGTCCAAACAAAAGTTACGATATATAATAAAATTCAGATTAAAATTCGTAAACGCAAAATCTCGCGTTTTTCGGAAAAATTTTGTAATTTTTTATATATTGGAAACTCAATTTGTTTATTTTTTCTTTAAATCAATAGAAAATACTATAACCCAGAAAACAGAAATTTTTGAGTAAATTTTACTCTCCAATGGTACACATTTTTGTTTGTGTTTGTTTTGTGCAAATTTCAGAACATCAAAATTGTGTGCATTGTGTGTACATGTACATTGTGTTCCAGCCGCGAAGTTTTGTTTCAGCCACCTTTCCTATTATTGTGATCACTCATTCCCTATTTGACAATCAAACATCAACATCAATTCGCGCACTGTCTGTTCTTTAAACGTTAAAGACGGTCAAAGGCGCATACGGCCCATGGATCTTTTGTCTGCTGTTACATGTGTGATGTTGAAAAAAATGGGTAGAGAGTCACATGGGATCGCGACATCTGGTAAATTATTTTGTCTGTGATTAAACCTCAACTTTTTTTGTAAGTAGAAGAAAGCAATATTTTTCAACAAATTCGCCGAAAATAAATTTACACGGCTAACGTGGGCATATTGTTGATGTGGCCGATCGGATCGGATTAACCTCTCACATATTACTGTGCCATAAAAAATTTACATTCGGTACTAATCGAAGTTTAAGTAAAAAGTTAACCAGTTGTGTTTGAGTTTCAACCGGCAATCTATAAATCCTTATTTGTTTCATTGTTGTCACCGAACATAGGATAAATTTCGATTTCTTATAACTACTATATTTCAATGTTTTTGTAACTTTAAAATTAATAGGTGCTGTAAGGTTTAGTAATAATTCCAAAATTGGCTCTTTTTGAAAGAGTGCTTGAATAGTTGTTTTAAGTTTATTTTTCATTTTCTTATTAAGCTCTATTCATACTTTCAATTTATTATCCATTTTACTGCGAAAATTTGTAGCCAAACGTCAATAAAAACATTGTTGAAAAAGTCAAAGATTTTTGGAAGTTTTTGAACTTATGTTACAATCAAAAGATAACTGCTAAGTATCAAAAATCTATAACTAAAGAAAAACAAAACATATATAGTATCAACACAGTATACAAAAAATATGCAGTATTACGTAATGCCCAGCAAAGCAGGCGGCTACAGCTAGTAGTTTATAAATTATTATTTCCTCTACACTGTTGAATTACTCAGCTTCTCTAATTTTTGTTAAATAATTTAGAAAAGATGTAATTTATGCTATGTATTGTTCTGAAAAATGCTTGACTTGAAATTACCTGATTCCTGTTACTCTAATTATCATTTTTAGGGTTCCGTAGAAAAAACGGAATCCTTATAGTTTCGTCATGTCCGTTTGTCCGTAAGTCACAGCCACTTTATTCGGAAACTATTGAAACTATATACATGAAATTTAGAAGTAAGGTGTCTCCTGTAAACCACTAGAAAATGCAGTAGTGAAAGTAAAGAAAAAAGTTTTATTAAGGGTGGCACTCCATACATGTGCCTGAGGGACAAGATTTTTTTTTCATTGCACATACCCGTGTGAGATATTTTTGGATAGGTCTTTAAAAATGACAATGATGTTGTTAGAAACTTTTTTTCCTTTAACCTGATCGTTCGCGAAATATACGCTTCTAAAAACGTCAAAAGTGTGTCACCCATCTCTAACTTTTGAACGACGGGCCAGAAAAATCTGAAAAAATTAAAGCGAGTAGAACTATATAGAAACAGTAAACGATTTTTGGTTAAGAGTTACAATAAGAGTCTTTCCATTAATTATGTAGATATTCGATGTTTTAAGCTACCAACAAAGATTTCTTTAACTCAATACTTTATGCGGCATTCTACGGAACCGTTAGCTTATGTGTGTCCAATACGCACTTGGTTTCTTTTTATCTTATTTATCATGACTTTTTGTTATAATGGGATTTCTAGTATTTTATGAATCTATTTGTATATTTATTATGATTACGAGTGTATATATTGAAGATATGAAACAATTTTCAGTAATCCATTCAATCATCTTTACTATCAGATTTCTTCAATAATTCATTCATCTTTACTATCAGATTTCAATGATTTACAAAATTATTAGCTAGAATCGTAATTTTGGATATGGACACATTTATAAAAACTCACAGTAGAGGAAAATAATGTATGACAAAAATGCAGTAAATATCAAAATAATGGGGGTCGGTCATACATATAAATACCGTGGGACACTTCGTTTGACCGCTACGCGCAAAAAACTGTTGAAAATTCAAAATTTGAATTTTATCACTTTCACCATCTTTTGTATGCACATCTTTAAACTCAATTTAGAGAAAAATGATTTATTAAAAAGAGGTAGAAAATGTCAAAATAGGGGGTGTCGGTTATTTACATGAGCTCCCTAGGATGCCTCGTTTAGCCGCTACGGGCAAAAAACAGTTAAAAATTCAAAATCTGAGTTTTATCAGTTTTCCGATCTTTTGTATGTATATCTTTAAAAACTGAATTTAGAGAAAAATCATATATGACAAAAAGGAAGAGAATGACAAAATAATGGGGGTCGGTCATACATATGAACACCCTAGGACGCTACGTTTAGCCGCTATGGGCAAAAAACCATTGAAAATTCAAAATTTTACCGGAAAAGTATCCTCAAAACCTGAAGAATATTGTCCATCTTCTGATTCCCGGAATCTCTCTTGTCCCATGATTCAAAATTCATAAATTAAAATACTATTTTTCAAGAACCTGTAAAAATCCACTTGCTACGGTTTGAGTAAACCAAAATAAATTTTCTCTTCAAAGTTTCCGATTCCCCACAGCGAATTGGCGAATGCGCCGGAAACAATCAGGTACCTCTGCTAAGATCTTTATGTTAAAGCTAATTCTGGTTCGAGCACGCGAAAACTAATTACTTAAGATCAATACCATAGCTTCATTTATGCAAGTAAACTAACGTCTACTATAAAAGAGACAGCGATTTTTGGTCAAAATGGTATTTCGTTTGTCTCATATTTTGGAATTCTCGCAAAATAACGCAGTGATCGTTCTTAATACATAAAAGCTAAATTTAGGTTTCCAAACTTCGTGAAGATTCATGAAAATCTCCACTATAAAACGTGGCCCTACATTTGAATTCCCCTGACTTAGCCAGCAGAAGTGTCAATCTGAACTTCGGTGAAATTCATGTAGAATCTCCTAAGTAAAATGTGGCTAAAAGCTATAAGAAACACTAGGTTTGTCTTGAACTCTTTCATTTATCAAGAACCACTTATCCAGCAGAGGTTTGTCTTAAGCCTCGTATAAATTTCTACTGAATTTCTCCATGTAAATGTGGGTAAGTGTTGAAAGCTTAATTTTGCAATTGAACTTTTGCCAGCAGAAGTTGCAGTTGAACTTCATTGAGATTTATGCAAAATCGCCCAAGTTAGTGTGGCAAATATCAATCTTGAAAGTGAGAGGTAGATCAATCAGTTCAGTCAGCAGAAGTTGCTCAACCGAATTTCGTAAAAGTTAGCATCAGTTTTTTTAATAAATGTGACTTTCAGCATGATTGACCTAAATCATCTCACTACAATTTTGAAACCAGCAGAAATTGCAATGAATTTCATAGAAGACCTATTTAATAATTTCTTCTCACAATAATGTGGCTACAACGCCTGATTTATCATTCAAACATAAAAACACATGTACTGACTTACTGTGCAAACGACTGATTCGTGGTTAATAAATTCTCTCCTCGGTATAAGATTCTTTCTTCGTGTCTTGTAGAGCGCACTTCAACTTAAATAAATTTATTCATGAATTTAACTAATTGTAATTTAAGGAAATCACTGCAATTCCAGAAGTTTTCGTACTTCAAAAATTGTCACTATCAATTTCACTGAGGTGATCGATCACTGAACAGTTTGTATTTTTTGGTCACTTATTGTCTGATGAATAATCTAATGAAGGGAAAGCGTTCAAACTTAAACGATCTCAACTTGTTGAGCAGATGTCTGCTACTGTTCACTTCGTTTCAAATTTCATGATGATGATGTGGTCCTCCATATCAGACCACACAAAATGTGTCTCGAATTACTTAAAACCTAAACAAAAATTTTGGTCATCAATTCGACCCACAAAATAAAACTGCACGCCAAGCGTTTTCAGCAGATTACATATCGCGCGATCGACGATTGTTTTTATGCAGCATAGATGACATCACAATTTCCGATTGGAACATTGTTCGCGCGATATGATTTGTATACTTTTAAAACAATAAGCGTTACGTAAACTTATAAATCTGTTTAGCGCGAGAACGCGATCATGTAGGACGTTCAGTCGGGGGTCATTGTAAGGAGTTTGAGAAGTGAAACAATAAAATTATTCGCTGAAATATAAGTAAAAATCGGTATTAAATTGAAAATTTAAAAACTTTTAAAATATCGGCTCATATGATTCTTAAATATGGGTCGAATTGAATAGAACGCAAATAAAAGAGAGCTTGCAAATCGAAATCAAAAGAACCTAAAGCGTTCAATGCCGAATAAATGTCAGAGTTACGTCAGCATTAAAGAGGAAATGAAAAAAGGCGCGAAAAAATAAACTTGTGATTTATCTTTTCTGCCACCGTATTACTCTAGTTATACACTGTATAAGAGACATTGATTTAAGTACAGACTAATAAGAAACACTTAGTGTAGGAAGTGAAAAGATAATGGAGGTCGGTCAAACATATGAATAACTTAGGACTTCGTCTAGCCGCCACGGCGAAAACCCGTAAAAATTAAAAATCTGAATTTTATCAATTTCCCAATCTTTTGAATGCACATCCCTAAACTCAATTTAATGAAAAATGTTGTTTAAGAAAAATGTATAAAATGACAATATAACGGAGGTCGGTCATACATATGAACACCCTAGGACGGTTCGTTAGCCGCTACGGGCAAAAAACCGTTGAAAATTCAAATTTTGAAGGAAGCGTTGCATATAAGTTTTTTCTAAACGTTTCTCCTGATTTTAATTGAAAACCGACTGACCGGTTTTTCACAAATACGATTTCTATATTTCATAAGCGATCACAATTCATTCCGTTCAAATGAGCGTCGGACAAAATTTTTGTGTAAAAAGGGGAAACAACGCCCAAAATTATCGTAAGAATGAACCTTAAATAAAAAAAATTTTGCTCAAAAACATGATCTCCGGCACCCGTACATTTTACATTACGAAAAGACCTTGTACTCTCAGTTACGTTCCACTGCATCAATCGGGATGAAACATGTACATCTAGAATTTTTGTTGAAGTTGTGACGAAGGAAACTCAAGTAGTGAAGACTCCAGTAAAGAATTAAGTGGCTCTCCAATCAGAAAGTAGGATGTGGTCAGCTCAGTGGGATCCTCAGATAGTGGGCTCAATGATCTTGAATTTAACGACGACTCAATTTTTGTTAAAAGGCTTGCCAACTCTTCATATGTTAGTCATTTTGTTACCTATGACTCTTTTGCGATGAAATTTTAAGGACTTTACAGCAGCTTCCCGGGATATAAATAACGGCTAGTCTAAGCCTCTTTGAGGTTTTAGACGCCTCTCTAGCCACCGGGCGCGTCCACAGGTTGCGGATAGTGGAGGTCAAGGGGAAATTTCTCTTGGATCGTCGAGGAATAGGCAGAAGAGTACAAGTTGAACTTGGGAAGCTCAATACTGGGCCGCAGACAGTGAGAGGACCACCTTTTTAAATGTAAAGGGTTTAAGTAAACTACAAATGACCCCAGGTGGTGCAGCGACTCAGTCGTCAAATCCATCCACCACTTCGGAGGTGGCCGTGCCCCATTCGGATTCAGGAGGGGGGGGGGGAAGGCACACTCAAGCCTGTGGCAGCAAGGACGGTGGAACACTTGGCCAGCCTTGCGGTGGATGCTGCAAGTGGGAGGCAACAAGGTGCCGGTGGGTCGTTTAGCCTCTCTACAGGCCTGGAGTCAAAGGTCCAAACTAACGACGGCATGTCCGTCCACAGTACAGGAACCATTGATTCTAAGGCCGAAAAGAGATTGCTGGGCGAGACTACTGAAGCCATGGTCTCTGGGAAGCAGAAGAGGAAGCCGACCAAGGCGCAACTGTCCCTTAAGAGGTACAAATGTGCCAAGGCCAGCTTAAAGAAACTCTTGCTAAGGAAGCCCGAAGAGCTCTTTGATAAGGAGAAGGGCTACTTAGCAAGTAACAAGAGGATTTTTGCCGACTTCGAGAAGAATATCGCTTCGCGGAAATTGGGGACATTCGTTGAGGAGCTCCCAGGACCGTCAAGGTCTGAAACCGGAGCTAGTGGTAAGAGCGCCAAACTACAGCGGGCCAATGCTGTTGCCTACTCACCCTCAGGAAAACCCCCACAGCCGACTTCCCAGAAGAAAGCTAAAAGTGAGCGATCCAACGAAGAGGAGGAGAAAACAGCATCTGTATGCGATGGCGAGTGAGCAGAGTTGCTCGATGGAGGAGTTGTCCTTCGAAGGAGCAAGCTGGCACAAGGGAGTCAAGGTCATTGGCTGCTCGGGGAGAAAATCCGTTGATTTTCTGAGCCGTGTAGTCGATGGCCTTGGCGAACTTTGGCCAGGAGCCAAATTGGAGGTGATTCCAAAATCGGAGCTTCCACTGCGGAAATTGACGCTATTTTGCATTCCTCCCCCACTGGTGGAGGACGAAGCCACTATGAAGTTGATTTCCAGGCAGAACGGTCTGGACACGAGCAAATGGAGAATTATCTCCTCCAGTAAGTATCCAAACGGAGTTGGCAAAGACCTTGTCGTGACGGTAGACGACTTGTCCTTCTTCAGGTTAAAGGATTCAAGGGGAAGCATCAAATTCGGCTTTAGTGTAGCGAAAGTGAGTTTTCCCAATGAATCCAAGAACGGCACCGAGGAGGCTGCAAGTAATTTGCATCACTGCAAAGCGGCCACCGAGGATTTGATGCTGTATATGGAGGCAAATGGAGTAGACGTGGCCTTAGTCCAGGAACCGTGGCTCTCAGGGGACAAAATCCGAGGATTAAAGTCAAAAAATTATAGTCTACTTAACTCAAGCACAACAAGTAAAAAAAGGGCGTGTATAGTAGCAAAGAGACCATTAAACCTCACTCTACTTTCACAGCACAGCACAAAAGGCATGGTGGTGGCAGTACTAGAAGTAAGGGGCAAAACTAACTAACATACGAGGAAGGAGACACCCCATCAGCAGCGGTCCGGGCCCTGATACAAGAGGCCGAAGTTAGAGGATGGCACATGGTGCTGGGATGTGACGCGAACGGTCATCACTTCAAATGAGGGAGCAGTGATATCAACAGAAGGGGTGAGTCAATTTTAGAGTTTATAATTGCTACCAACCTAACAATTTGTAATCGGGGTGACATACCCACCTTTACTGACAAAATTAGGGAGGACGTAATAGACCTTACATTGGCCACTAACACTATAAGTTTAAACGTAGAAAACTGGAGAGTTTCTCCCGGGCACTCCTTTTCGGATCATTGGAGAATTCTCTTCGACATTAACCGGAAGGTTCAGGTAGGAAAACCCTACAAGAATCGAAGGAACACGGACTAGAATAGATTTTCCACCGAAGTGGAGAAGCCAATGAAAACAAAGAGCACACAGTGCCTCGGTACCTATCTCCACACCTCCGCCACGGTCCTCTGGAAATGTCCGTAAGACAACAATGCGAGATCTTGCTAAAGCACTTCCAGAAAACTTGCCCAATAAGCAGAGCTCGAAGAGAAACCAATAAGTGGTGGAACAAAGAGCTCAAGCAACCGAGGGACGCTACTAGAAGGCTTTATAACAAAGCGAAGAAAAGTAAAGCGTCTAGTTCTCTTCACCAGAAGGTATCAGATACCTACATCCTGGACTCTAAACTCACTTGGAGGAGTAACGTGGAGGAAAGGATGAAAAAAGGGATAAACACTTTCTACACATGTGGGAAAATGTTTGGTAGGAACTGGGGTCTGCAACCGAGGATCATACACTAAATCTACACAACGATTGTCAGACCTATTATCGCATGTGGAGCCCTGGTGTGGTGGAAAGCCATGGACAAGGAGACGAACAAAAAGATGATGGGAAAGGTGCAGCGACTAGCAGCGATAGGTATATCGATGGTATAGGTATAGCGATAGGAGATGATCATAAATTTGCAACCGCTAGACCTATTTATAAAGGGCCAGGCAGCCAAAACAGCCCTACGGCTGAGAGAAACGAAATTGTGGAGGCACACAGGCCAGGGGCATGCTAGTGCACTGGAAAAGATAGTAAAAATGGGAGGCACCGTGGAAACTGGAGTGCTACGACAGTGCACGGACTATATGGTGGCAAAGCAATGGTTTGGGGAGGAGTTGGAGATCAGAATCCCAACCGGAGTGAAATGGGAAAATGGTTCCATTTTTGAAAAAGGCGGGATAAGCGTCTTTACAGACGGCTCTGTAACTGAAACGGGGACTGGAGTTGGATTATTCTCGGAGATACTAGAGATCAAGGAGTCATACAGGCTCAACAAAGGCTGTAATATACTACGCGGAAACTAACGCGATAGAGAGAGCAGCAAGACTAAGGCAACTGACCGATGAAGAAATTCTGAAGGTCACAATCTACAGCGACAGCCAAGCGGCTCTTAGAACACTGGAATCTAAGACAATCAAGTCAAAGGCTATGATGAGTTGCCGAGAAGCACTATCCTGGATCCGTGACAAAGTCAACCTCTGTTGGGTGCCCGCACACAGCGATGTGGAAGGGAATCTACAGGCGGATAAACTGGCAAGGATCGAAACCGAAATTCACAGTGCTGAAGAAGCCAACTCTACAAAGCCACAGATGAGGTTGTTGAAAGATACCATCGACAGAGTAATTCGACAACAACACGGCAAGAGATGGAGCAACAGAGACGACTGCTTAACTCAAGGCATTTGTGGCCCAGGAAACAAGAACGGTGGGCTTGTTAAGAGCAAAAAAGACCTCAGTCCGGAACATCACAATGGTTATTACAGGACACCCTCCGGTCGGAAAAAACCTCTAGAGGTGGAGGCTCGCAAACGACAGTCTCCGTAAGGAGTGTGACGAGGAAGAGGATACAGTGGAACATTTATTGTGCTCCTGCCCAACATTGGCCGATAGTCGGAGGCAAATATTGGCGAGCGAATCCTTCACAGGGTTGGAGGAAATAGGGGTCATGGATGTTCAATCATTGAGGAACTTTGCCAAGAGGTGGAAGTGCCTCAGGACAGATGAAAAAAGGATCAAGAAATAGGAGAGAGGAGGGATAGCGAAATATAAAGGGCATCACAATGGGCCATCTGGCCACCGAGTGGGAGCGGATCGCACAATCGGTGTGAACACTCCACCCTGCTGACCTAACCTAACCTAACCTACAGCAGCTTCCCCCATGCCACCAAAGTTTGGAGCGCTAGGTCACACCGCAGTATATATGAGCGTACTGGGACTCGATTCCCAATAACACAGTAAACTTGTCTGAGATATGAAAGAGCAACTTCCGTGCCTCCCTGTAGCATTTTTTATGAGCGTGAGCAATTAACAAGGACGTTAGGGATGAACTGCGAGGCAAGATTGCCTGATGTTTCTCTTCTGAAGAAATATCAGCTCACTAGAGTCGGCCTCCAACTCTTAGAATGCCTCCATGGTCAATATGAGGTGTAAGTCTGCACAATGCGCAAATTTTTGATAGAAAATGGGCTCTTTTTAATACAATCAGCTCCTCACAGACGAACTGTTCTTGGATTGACTTGATTTACACTCGTTAAGCAGATTCCAGGTCAATTGTAGTAAAGGATGGTTGGAGAGTGACTCTGGTTTACGTTTAATGCATGGAACCGCCCGCAGACACAAGGCAGTGATTTTTAAGATTGCAAGCAGTCTCGATCTTCTCTGTAGTAATTCAAGAAATTATTTCTCCTCAGATTTCCGTACAGAAGAACATTGACCTGGTTGTTCCTCAAGACTTATGCTTGAAACAGCTGGTAACTTGAATATAGGCCACTCCTCGGAAGATTTTACCAGCCATGATGGCCCATGCCACCATAGAGAATGATCTCGAAGTTGCCCTGGTGTGAGTCCTCTCGAAGAGCCAAATGACGTTCGGTTGAAGATCATGTGCTCGATAGAGTCGGTGTCTCACATAGTCCTTCCATCTTGACGGGGGACTTCGAATTCATGTTAAGGTGACTGAGGAATCAGTCCACAAGTAAGTGGGTGCTCTTTTTACTTGGTTGACTAATTTTGTGAGGAGAACTGCAGCATTTAACTCCAATCGAGGAATGGTGGTTGGTTTCAAAGGGGCAACTTGCGATTTCGAACATACATTGTGGTCTCACCAGCTTCATTAGTGGCTCTAAGAAAAATTAAAGCAGCCATTGAAAGTTGCGAGGCGTCAGAAAATCCATGAATCTCAATTGTCGATGATGTGGTTAGACGCAACCATATCGGTACAATGATGATGTCCACTCGCGCTAAGTCCTCTCTGAATTTACTCCATTTTGCATTCAATGTCTCAAAAATGTTTTTCATCCCAGCTAACTTTTTCCAGCCAATCTCTTAAAGTGTTTTTCACATTGTTGATTTTCTGGACTTAGATTTGGTGTGCTCAACTCAGTTATTTCTTCTTGAGACCAGAATTTTATTATTAAAGCTTGTAGCTCTTCATCAGCTGATGAGTAGTGACAATGAGATGACTCACAGCAGTAATGTTGTTGAGCAGATGCATAGACAATCCAGCCAAATATTGTTGATTGGGCTATTGTGGCTCTGCTAACACCTCTAATCAATGCAGATCTCACTTGACGGAATCGCTCCTAGCAGAATGTCAACTGGGTTGAATATATAATATTCAGGATCAGCTAGTTTATGGTTTTCTAGATGTGGCCAGTTGGTCTGTTTAACACTTTTCGAAGGTATGTGAGCCGTATGTTTATTCAATATAAATGCCTGAGTGAGAATTTTCGCCACAGAGAATTTTGATTTAAGTTTAAGACGACAAAGATAAGGATGTAAGGTTGCTCTGGATTTGGTAAGGAGACTAAAACAGTCATTTCTCTGATGCTTACGTTACGATGGTTGGGTTGGTGAAGGTTGCGATGATTTCCTTTGCTCTTTCTTCAAAATTAATTTCTGTGTAATGAGGAACATAACACTTTTGACACCTTTTCTTGCTCGTACAATCTTCGACCTTGTGTCTTCCCAAGCAATTGGAGCAACGTCTCAGTTGTACCTAATTTTGTCATGCTGGTATGACTAACGGTAAATTTTTTGGGAGATCAAGGTCCTCTTGAGACTCGACACGTAGATGATTTGCCCTTGAAGAATGAAGTAGCTTGAAGGCTCTCGGAGCTCTTCCAGACTCGTGCAGAAATTTTAGGAGTTTTCCGGCTGCGATTGTACGAATTCGCAGAGCACCTGCGTCACACACCATGACAGCACAATTCTAAATTACCACCGGGGGCACACTACACACACTTCTATAACATCATCATCATCGCAAATCATTAGAACTCGATCATCAATTATCAACCATGGAACACACACTTTCACCGTGATAACCAAAGGCAACCCAAAACACACACGTTAGAACAGACATTATCAAACCTCACCCAAAGCTCGCACCATAAGAAGATCCATTACTAACAATGGCATTCACCTTTAGCACCGTGATAACCGAATGCAAACCACACACCTTAAAACTAAGTCTATAAAAAAGCATCGAAAACACACTTCTTTATACCACGATCATCTAAGTTACTCACCTAACCACAGAAAACTCATCCAGAACACATTCCCCACATTCCGAACGTGCATCGACCATGGGAAACAGCTGACTCTACATAATTCCACCGATGGGAACGGGAAACCGCACTACCCACCCAAAATGCACAAACGATCAATTCAACTATTGAACTTTAAAAATCGAATTGATCTTTTGTGCATTGTAGCCGGGCTATATTGATTCCGTGGGAATCAGTTGAGTTGGACAATGGACATCTCCCAGTCCATGAAAGAGCAATTGAATCGAAAGGAACAGAATTGTTCTTTCATGGATTGGAGTTCCGCTGTCCGGCCATTGTCCCAATGCAGATTTAAACTGCAGGATTTTGGTTCGGCAGACAGTTGATTTTTGAAAAGGAACGTCGTGCTGCTGATTTAAATTAGAAATGTTAACTTATAAGTGAAAAAGGGAAGTCTTGAATTTAGTGTAAATCACAAATAAAATGCTAAAATTGTAAACTTAAAGTTAAAATGCGAAACTCTAAAACTTTGTCTAAAATTACTATCGAAATAAGAAATGTTAACTTATAAGTGAAAAATGTGAAATCTTGAACTTAGTGTAAATCACAAATAAAATTCTAAAATTGTAAACTTAAAGTTAAAATGTGAAACTCTAAAACTTTGTCTAAAATTACTATCGAAATTAGAAACGTTAACTTGTAAGTGAAAAATGTGAAATCTTGAACTTATGTAGTGTAAATCACAAATAAAATTCTAAAATTGTAAACTTAAGGTTAAAATGCGAAACTCTAAAACTTTGTCTAAAATTACTATCGAAATTAGAAATGTTAACTTATAAGTAAAAAAGTGAAATCTTGAACTTAGTCTACATCAATAAAACTCTAAACTTAAGGTTTAAATGCCAAATTCTTAAACTTAGTCTAAAATAACTACTTAAATTAGAAATGTTAACAAAAAGTAAAAATGTGAAATCTTGAACTTATGTAATCTAAATCACAAATAAAAATCGAAAATTGTAAACTTAACGTTAAAATGCGAAACTCTAAAACTTTGTCTACAATTACTATCGAAATTTGAAATGTTAACTAAAAGTGAAAAGGTGAAATCCTCAACTCAGCCCAAATCACAAATAAAAATCTAAAATAGCAAACTTAAAGTAAAAATGCGAAATTCTTAAACTTAGTCTAAAATTACTATTAAAATTAGAAAGGTGACACAAAAAAAATAAAAATGTAAAATTAATTAAAATGTAACAAGTTTAAAAAAAAATAAAATTTTTGTAAACGTGTAAATTTATTATATAAATTTAAAATACAAAGTAAACGCATGAGGGTCGAGTGAACTTGCCCATAAGCACTCCCCGATCCATTGTTATGAACCCAACAGTGGTAATTATCATAACAAAAATTTTGGTGGCAGCGGTGGAATCACCACAACTGAGGTCCAGAAATCCAGAGTATCCAGTGAATCCAGTGATCCAGAAATCCTGTGTATCCAGAAAACCTGCGTAATCCAGAGTTCCAGAGATACAGGAATCAATAATAAGGTCAGCGTAATTTAATTCAATTTTGCTCCTTGAATATATATACCTATATATAATAGAATTAAGAACAATTGTAAAAAAAAAGGTCTGTAAAGGGGGATCCTTTCCTTTTGAAATTCATGGAAAGTTACAAGAAAACTTAACCAGAAACTAACTCAGAAACTTAACCGAATGTCAGTAAACCCGTTCGCTTAAACGTAAAAATCGCGATCTCGAATAAACCGTTCAGTACTTAATAAAACAATCATTTTCCTTCAGAGGAGCACACGAAGCCTAAAGGCTCCTTAAAACTTTTGCTGAGGCTGGCGAGAGATCTGAATAATAATAATTAATTTCTAAGTGAATTGGAACAAACAAACAATAAATAACCGCGTTCTAAGTACCTTTTTTGAAAAAGAGTAGACCACGCTATTGAATTTTTTTTTGTTCAATATGAGTAATAAACATCTATAACACACATTCAGACTAGAAGGTTCGAAATTTTATAATTCTTAAGTCCGTTAAAGCCGCGAAGCAACTTAGTACGCTTAAGTTAATGAAATCTCGAGGTACAAATTATTCCCCAATGAATCCTTAATTTTGCTCTAATTCGTTTAATTTACCCCTGGGCTTAATTCTTGTCGATCGTCTTCACAATCCTTTAAATCCTACATATTGTCGCCCCTATAATTACTACAACGTCGTATTATATTCTCCACTTTCGGCCCTGGTACAACTTGATTTCTTATTTTGATTCTGATCTCGACGATCCCTTATTATGGTCTAATTTGAATATTTCCATGGTTACCTCTAAACCTATAACATGGTCATAGTCGTGAACGACACTAAACTCATTTACAAGGCATCTAAGAGGGTTCGTAAATACGTGGCAAAACTACCCTTCGAAGACCAACAAAAGGTAACTATTGCCCTGGAAAAAATCGTCAAATGGTTAAAATTGGAGGTCCAGTTAAACGGAAATTCATTTCGGGACGAATTTACCAGCACTTATCCGGGTAGATCTTACGTAGCGATGTTTATGATCCTCCAGATTGCTAGCCATCCTAGCTATCCAACACTCTTAACTGCCGAAGAATAAGAGAACATCAGTATAATCTATAATAATATTAGTTTCGACCTATCAAATTCCAGTTACACAGAATAAACGATAGTTGATGTTTTCGATTCCTCTAAATTCACTTCTAGTTTCTAGTTTGACACCCATACAGAAATAATTGATAACCCATATCCACATATTCGACCTAACCCTACTTGACAGTTTTATCCGTGTAATGACCGAAAATGAATATAACAACCTCTGTAAATCTCAATCAGGACTTACAGCGGAAATAAGAAGGTTACACGCATCCATTCCTGAGACCAAGTCCATCAGATTATTAACTAACAAATTGAAAACCTTATCCGACTTGTGGGTTAGTTTTTGTGAAAACGACACTAAAATAAAGAGCCATCCTAAATTCAACCCTCTGGACGAATATACCAGACTCAGGTGTTTTGACGGCACTGGAGACTGATACGAAACCACCAAAGAAGGCACAAATAAGAGAATAGAGATCTTAACCCTAAACAACGAACAACAAGGAACGGACACCGAAGAAGTCGAATCCCAAAATACCATCACCTCACCTAACAGCAATCTCGACTCAGTCAATATGCCTTCTGACCCTCCTAGTAATCATCAAGGGGGACCAACACCCCTTGTCGATCACTCCCTTAATGTGTCTGCTTCGACGTCAAAAATTAATCTACTCAAAACTCAAACCGAACGGAGCAAACAACTATTGCGATTAGCAGATAGTGTCCTTGCACAAAGCCTGGTGGGAGCCAATCAGGCTACTATAAATCGAAGGGTCAGTCTTCTCGACCAATACTGGGAACTCTTCAAGGACATCCACTTCGAATTGATCAAAGATTTTACACCGGAAGACGAAAATCTAGAATATTTCTCCTCTCGAATTTCCGAATCTACGGAAACCAAATACTACAATGCCATAGATCGCTTAATGGAATTCGTTGATGAGCCCAACGCATCTGGACGTTTAGGAAATACGTCTGCAGTCGAGAATCAGACCAAATTCGTATCTTCATTTTCATTGTCTCTCGCACAAAGCCTTATTCCCGAATTTCATGGCGAGTCAAGGAATCTACACAAATTTATCTCCTGCGCAGATGACGTCTTCCTTACTGTCCAATGCAAAACTGACCACAAACTTTTCCTGAGTGTTATCAAAAATAAACTGTCCGGAGGTGCGTACGAGGTAATTAGATATCATCAAAACTACTCTTGGAAGGACTTAAAATCGGCACTCTGTACTAAGTTCGAAACCAAACTCTCGAGGTTCACACTGCAAAATCAGCTAAATCAAATACGCCAGAAACCCGGAGAACCTACTAGAGAATTCGTGCAACGAATTAACTCTACTCTCTCTCTCCTAAACGAAGCTTCGAGGTCGTACACCAGAGATGAAATCCTCTTAAGTTCCATAATCAACGATAATGAAACCCAAGCCGTAAGAGCTCTCGAAGATGGCCTATCAAATGGTCAACTCCAGATGCTAGCCAAGGTTTACTCAGTAAAAAAACTAAGCCTTCTCTCGAACCACGTGCTAGAACACGCCTCTAGGATAGAAGCAAGACCACAGAGCCATACAACCCGGAACGATTTCGCTAGAGGACCTGCGAACCAGACGAACCAAAACGATAATGCTAGAGGTCAGAATTTATTGCCAACGACCCACCCCAGCCGACCTCAGCAGCAAAGACCTCCGCCAACCTGCTACAGGTGTGGGAAACCCGGACATATTGCACCACAATGCTCCCAAGGAAACCGTCAAATTCCTCCCCCAACCAATACACGCCCTCCACACCATAACTACTCCACTTATGTCAGCAAGATAACCTCCTTTTGCAGATATTGCAAGAAAAAGGGTCACGAAATTCAAGAATGCAGAACTAGGGAATATAATAACTCCAGGTTCCGCCCTCCTAATCCCTCGGTGGAAAACACAGCGAATCAAGGAAATCCGGAACCAACCCCTTCTTCCCCTATCCCTCAAATTGTAGCCCCTACAGAACCACAAAACTAGTGAACGCGGAGACAAATTGTTGGCCAGTCACCGCTGAAGTAACAAAAGGCCGACTTAACCCTAAAGAGTTCAAAGAAACCACACTAATTTTACCCAAGGCCAGGATGCTAGAATTACCACTGAACCTCGACCATCGGAATCTTACCATTGTCTTCCCCTTAAATATAAGCAAGACAACCAAAACCCAATTCATCCTCGACACCGAATCGGAAATAAGTTTGTTAAAATCTTCTTCCCTAATCCCAGAGAGCAAATACAACCAGGATGTAATCTATAACATCACTACCTTATTTTCAAAATCTACTCCCAACAAAGGCCTAGTCTATTTCTGAAATCTTCCAAACGGCCTTTCTATTTGGCCATACTTTTATATTTTGCCTCAAACGTAGGTTCTTAAATGCGGCTGCGCCAGTTGTTATGCACGCGTTTAACACCTTTTTTTTTGTAGTGCTAAACCGTGCAATTGTTTAATTGTTGAGGGTACAGTCCGAGTTAACAATGTCTGTTTACACCAAGACGATAGATTCATTCATACAAAGACGTTAATATCGGTATACAAAATTATATTTGGGAAAACTATCATTAGTACAGAATTTAGTTTAATGGCTTAACATCTTAACTCTAATCTACTATTAATTGTTCTGCCGGAGGTTCTGACGTGAGGCCATCTGCTTCTTTTCCTGCCGGTACCACCTCCTCTCGTTCTGTATCCGCTGGATCTCTTGGCTCAGTCGGAGCCGCTCGCTCTGCCCCACGGATATTAAGAGGAGTTTTCTCACTTCCTCAATAGCTCTGCGGAAGTTCGCCTCCACCCCAGTTCTATACTTTGGTGCGTGGATGTCCTCCCTCGGGGGTGTGTTCGCTCGTCGCTTACTCAGTTGTCTGGCCCGGTACTCCTCCAGGCTGATTGGTCTAGGGCCCACCTTGGGGTCTTCTAGCGCTTTCGCTAGGGATGACGCACCGCTCATCTAGTGTGAACCGCGTTTTAAAAACAAGCTTAAAACCCAAACCGATAGGTTACAAGAACCGTGTTCGGATGGGTTTCCTTGGCGTCCGATAGGTTACTAGAACCGTGTTCGGCTTATGCCTCGGAGATTCATTTCTCTACTTACTTCAGATAATCTTCAGTTGGCTCTTCTAGGGCTCAGGATCTCTGTTCAGGTTCTATACTTCGGCGTGGCTTCTTGTAGGGTTGAACTGATTGGCGGAGTCTTCCTCTGGTTGCTTGAACGTCTTCCTCTGGTTGTTTGAACGTCTTCCTCTCGGCGTTTCGAGGGTCCGGTCCAGTTCTCGACTGACTCCTTAGTGAATTTTTGGCTCCATTTATAGGGCCAATATCGCTGATTGGGCGATTCCCTCCATTGAATGGTTCCCACCGATGGATATTGCTGAGGTGCCATTTCCCAGGCCTTCATCGATCGATGCACCTTGACTACAATCGTGCCCGGATGCACGTGTCATCCCAATGCACCAACATTTCTCCAATAGAAATACTCTCCATCCAAATTGTTTGTGTCTTTTCCCGGTCATTCACCAGCCGTCACTATTTTACTGAATGGATGACCTCGGTGCGTTCATCTTTCGTTTTTAATGCATTTCAGATTGTTTTCGTTTCGGATTATTTCTGTTTTCCCGGTGTCGGGTTTCACCCGTAGCTGCAGCGACAACCCGCCGCTAATTGTTGAGGTTTTGCTGCGTCAGCAGTTTCCGTTGACTCGACGAGGATGGGTGCCTGAATGGCCCTGAGAGGGTCGGGTTTCATTTCTCCGACCGGCGGTCGTTATCGCCGCGATTCCGCTGGGTCAGCAATTTTTGCTGACTCGGCGTGAATGTCACTCGTTCGAGTGCATTTCTGACCAGAGGGGTCAGGTTTCATTTTCATTTTTGTTTGTAAACTTACCCAAGGTCAGGGTTGTTTACAAACCAGGCATTTGTTGACGTCGTGACGTCATAGGGGATTCCGCTTTTGCATGGGAGTGTATTTGGCGATGTTTTTAAGGGGGTTTTGCGGGGATTTCGGGGGTTTTTTCGGTGTGGCATCCATCTCTGGTAACGTGGCTTCCCCGTGGTGTCTTTTGCTGGCCTTCTCTGGCTTCTTTTTTCCTTTGGTTGGTTCTTTTGGAGTGATTGCCAGGCCCTCTTTGGTCTCCTTGGCGATGTCTCTCTGTGGGTTGATCTTTAGTGAGCATTGGAAGGGTTTTTCTGGATCATCACAGGACGTTGTCGCTAAACGAATCCACCCCTCTAGAACACTCGTTTCATATACTCGGAAAAGAATCCTCTCTGCATTATGACGGGTTACTCGGTCACGATTTTCTCCGAAAAACAAACGCCACTATTAATTACGAAAATAAAACAATTTCCTTAATGATAGGCTCCGAAAACGCCTGTTCGAACACCTCCCCTGAAAATCTAAACACGAAGGTGTTACCCCGGAAGCAAACTAAGGCAGCCAACTTCTCTTCTTGTTTGTTGGACAGGACAAGTGAAGTTATCACTATCCCAGCTCGGGTTGATATGGTCATTTCAGTGCCATTATCAACCAAATCCGAAGCTGAAATAGTCACTGTCAACAAGGAAATAAAACCAGGTGTTATATTGGACAATACAATTGCAAAACCAATATACGGGTCTGTTGATATCCTTGTCCTCAACAACAACGAGGAAGATGTAACTATACGAACAGAAGAGATCCATCTCGATTACCAAAATTTGGAAGACTTCGACGTAGCACTGCCCGATTATGACCATGATCCAACAAGAGGGAGGATTAGGAAGTTACTAGAACTCGTTAAGCTGGACCACTGTAACAACGAAGAGGCTGACAGCGTTAAGGAATTAGTCAGGAAATACAACAATCTCTTCTTTTTAGAAGGAGACCACCTGACGTTCACTAACGCTGCAACACACTCTATCGACACAATTCCTAACCAACCTCCTATTTACACAAAGCCTTACCGGTTACCCGAAGCAAACAGGAAGGAAGTAGATCGACAAATTCAAGGCATGCTAGAGAACAGAATCATCCAGCATTCGAATAGCCCTTGGAATTCCCCCCTGTTGCTAGTCCCTAAAAAACCGGACGAACATGGAAAAAAGAAATGGCGGGTTGTGGTGGACTTCCGTGAGCTAAACAACGTCACAGTAGGTGATGCGTTTCCCTTACCCAATATATGCGAGATACTAGATCAATTCGGAAAATCGAAATACTTCACTACTTTGGACTTGGCTAATGGTTTCCACCAGATTTTAATGAACCCAAGAGATAGCGAGAAAACCGCGTTTAGCACCCCGTATGGTCATTATGAATATAACCGTATGCCCTTTGGGTTAAAAGGCGCTCCGGCGACCTTCCAGCGAACCATGAACAACGTGTTGTCGGGCCTCCAGGGCATCCATTGCTTTATTTATATGGATGACATCGTGGTTCATGGTTATAACCTAATGGAACATAATAACAGACTTACGGCCGTGTTTGAACGACTTATGGAGTACAACCTGAAACTCCAAGTAGAAAAGTGTCATTTCTTGAGAAAGGAGATTATGTATTTAGGACATTTTATAATGGACGACGGTGTAAAGCCTAACACGGCGAGAATACAAAGTGTCAAGACATACCCCCGACCCAAGAAGGCCAAAGACATCAGAGCCTTTCTAGGATTCGTTGGCTACTATAGGCGGTTCATACAAAACTTTTCCAAAATAGCCAAACCGCTCACCACTCTACTCAAAAGGGATGTTCCCTTTAAATTTAACGCAGAGTGCGACGAAGCATTCACTATCCTCAAGGAATGTTTAATCCAGGCCCCAATCCTTGCCTACCCAGACTTCTTCAAGGAATTTTTCGTCACGTCCGATGCCAGCAATTTAGCCATTGGAGCCGTCTTATCCCAGAACATCGAGTTAGGAGACAGACCAATAACTTACGCCAGTAGAGTGCTAAACGCTGCTGAAACCAGGTACTCCACTATGGAGAAGGAGTTACTAGCGATCGTGTTTGCCATCGAACAATTTCGTCCGTACGTATACGGCCGGAAATTCACCGTGATAACTGACCATAAGCCCTTAGTTTGGATGATGAACTTAAAAAATCCATCTTCAAGATTAATGAGGTGGAGAATTCGACTAGAAGAATATGACTTCGACATCAAACATAAACCTGGGAGGCTTAACGTAAATGCCGATGCTCTCAGTCGGGCCATCTCAGATGAACCCCCCTACCCCTCCGAAGAGAACGGAGAAAAACAGAAAAGCATCAATGTGGTGACTAGAGCCAAGGCTAAGGAATTACAGAAAGCAGAGATCGATGCTGATCCTGAACCTCAACAAATACTTGCCAATAATCCTACTAACGAAGAAACAGTCTTAAGAGAAAGCAACGAGCCCCTCCTATATAATAACTTCGCCCAAAAATTTTTTTTATTACCAATTCAGAATAGCGACTTAGAACAACGATTGGCTGACAAATTAAACCTAAATAGTAACCTACCTCTTCTAGAACTCAACTCCCTCTCCTGTGACAAGAAGGATTATAATATATACAAGCTAAATTTAAATATTCAAACTACCCAAGATCAGGAACAACTAGAGAAAGCTATTTCTTCCATCCTCAAACTATCGGAAAATCTAAGGTTACCAGAAACATATTTGTCTATACCGAAAGTACCCCTAAAAACCCTAATGATTATACAAACTGTCATACGAAAAATCCTGAAGTCAAATCAAATCAAGATCAATCTTTACATAGATGATATCAAAACCCTCAACACCCCCTCAGAGATCAAGCAAGTACTCCGAGACTTCCATGAGCTACCCTCGGGAGACCACGAAGGAGTGTGGAGGACCATACAACGGATAAGGAGACAATTCCATTTGAAGGGAATGTCCAAAGACACAGCCAACTTCATCAGATCTTGCACGGTTTGCCAAGCTAACAAGGCCTCTAAAAACCCCAAGATCCCCATGAAAATCCCTGGAGTCAGCTCCAAACCCTTCGAGAGGTGTATCTCGATGTAGTTGGACCTCTCCCCATCTCTTATTCCGGTAGCAAATACATCCTCACCTTCCAAGATGATCTCACTAAGTTTTCCGAGGCAATACCCGTGCACAATACCGAATCCTCTACCTTAGCAGAAGCCTTCGTTACGCACATTGTCTGTAGGCACGGGATACCTGAGAGCGTACTCACAGATCAAGGAGCCAAGGAATGTTCGCCGAAGTTTCGAAATTGTTAAAAATAAGAAGAATAATTACTACGCCCTATCACCCTCAAACCAATGGCGCCTTGGAACGAAGCCACCGGACGCTAATCGAATATCTACGCTCCTATGCTGATAGAGACCGTCAAACTAGGGACTCCTGGATACCGTACGCTATGTTCGTCTTTAATACAACTCCACATTCCAGTACCAATTTCTCCCCTCACGAACTATTATACGGATTTCCGGCCGAAGTACCCAATAATTTAAAAAACTCTTCTTCCGTCTGTTATAACTACGACAGCTACGTCAATGAATTAAGGTCACGCCTACAACTTAGCCACAAAATAGCCAGAGAAACCATCTTGACATCCAAGGAAAAATCAAAAAAATACTATGACAAAGATACAAAAGGGAAAAGCTTCAACGTCGGAGATAGAGTTTTATTAAAGGCCAGAACAAAGGAAAGCAAGCTGTCACCCATATGGCAAGACCCATATACAGTCATACAAGTCAACTCAAAAGAAAACACAACCATCAAGATTAACAAGAAGACGAAGAAAGTCCATAACAATGACCTAAAACCATATTTCGAAAATAAATAACTCCTATCCTAACTTTTTTTTTTCTCTCCTGGACTGTATCTCCCTCTTCAACGTGATCTGATCCAATATTGTACAAGTAGAGAAAGAAATATCATCGCTCACTTCGAGGATTTTGATTAGGTTCAGATTTCGGATTCGAATTCATTAGACTATCTCTTTCAAATATCACTCGGATTTGAAAATATAACAACCTAGCCTCAATCTGTTGTAATTTTGCACAGACTCAAGTTCCTTTTACACTCTACTCAGCAGCCCCCTTCTTTTGTTTTGTTCTTTGATTTAAAACTGTTAAGAGTTTTAACCTTCACCCGAATGGTATATTTTGTGCAAAGGTTTACCCTTTAATTTCCTTTTCTACTGCTGGAGGAATGACCTTCCTGTTGGGATTTGTACTTTCTAAACTCATTTGCCTTCCTTTGAATAGATATTCTATTGTCCGTTTTAAGTCATTCGCAGCTATTTCTGCATTTATTTGCTCCATAAGGCTCTCGCGTTGTACATCTTCCTTTTTTTTTTCTCTCTAAGAATGTTTTGTTCTATTATTAGTTAATGAGGAAATTCTTGACTCACGAAATCTATGAATTATTGTTGATCTACATTCTGATCTTTTAATACCTGAAGTACGTGTATCACGCTCCACGTTAATTGATATTTAATTCGCGGTGCAATTTTTAGTATTTTACTTTATGGTATCTGAATCAGCTTCCCTGTAGATTTTCAAACCCCCGATCTATTGTGAATGGGTACTACTATTGTTATCGTATTTTGTTCAGATCCGAGTACCACCGTGGCACTCGCGCGCTTGCCAGTTCACGATAAGTACCCCCTCCCCCCCGGTCCAAAACCAAATAACCTTATACCCAAAAATAAAAAAATAAAAAAAAGGAAGGGATCCCACCTACGTGTGCATGACGTGTGCATAAACCTAGATAGATATAAGAACAAATAAATATTGTAAAATACATTGTAAACGGCACGCACGATTTGTCCCAAACAAAATTTTCCTTTTTTTTTTCAAAAAATAAAAATTTTGTTTCCCCTAGGGGGATGGTGTGTTATGAAAATAAATTTTCATACCAACGAAACTAAAACTAAACTACAAAGCACCATAACCACCCTGTAACATCGGCGCGTGGCAGAACGGGATCAAGAAGAAATGCATGCAAAAGAATTTTTACTGTTACATATCCCGTTCTGCATTTCCTATTGATTCCCTGGGAATCAACGAGCCATCTGTGGTTCCCAGGGATATCCGCCTCCAAAATGCACAAACGATCAATTCAACTATTGAACTTTAAAAATCGAATTGATCTTTTGTGCATTGTAGCCGGGCTCAATTGATTCCGTGGGAATCAGTTGAGTTGGACAATGGACATCGCCCAGTCCATGAAAGAGCAATTGAATCGAAAGGAAAAGAATTGGTCTTTCATGAATTGGAGTTCCGCTGTCCGGCCATTGTTCCAATGCAGATATAAACTGCAGGATTTTGGTTCGGCAGACAGTTGATTTTTGAAAAGGAACGTCGTGCTGCTGATTTAAATTAGAAAAGTTAACTTATAAGTGAAAAAGTGAAATCCTGAACTTAGTGTAAATCACAAATAAAATTCTAAAATTGTAAACTTAAGATTATAATGCGAAACTCTAAAACATTGTCTAAAATTACTATCGAAATTAGAAATATTAACTTATAAGTGAAAAAAGTGAAATCTTGAACTTATGTAGTGTAAATCACAAATAAAATTCTAAAATTGTAAACTTAAGGTTAAAATGCGAAACTCTAAAACTTTGTCTAAAATTACTATCGAAATTAGAAATGTTAACTTATAAATGAAAAATGTGAAATCTTGAACTTATGTAGTCTAAATCACAAATAAAATTCTAAAATTGTAAACTTAAGGTTAAAATGCGAAACTCTAAAACTTTGTCTAAAATTACTATCGAAATTAGAAATGTTAACTTATAAGTGAAAAATGTGAAATCTTGAACTTATGTAGTGTAAATCACAAATAAAATTCTAAAATTGTAAACTTAAGGTTAAAATGCGAAACTCTAAAACTTTGTCTAAAATTACTATCGAAATTAGAAATGTTAACTTATAAGTGAAAAATGTGAAATCTTGAACTTATGTAGTGTAAATCACAAATAAAATTCTAAAATTGTAAACTTAAAGTTAAAATGCGAAACTCTAAAACTTTGTCTGAAATTACTATCGAAATTAGAAATGTTAACTTATAAGTGAAATATGTGAAATCTTGAACTTATGTAGTCTAAATCACAAATAAAATTCTAAAATTGTAAACTTAAGGTTAAAATGCGAAACTCTAAAACTTTGTCTAAAATTACTATCGAAATTAGAAATGTTAACTTATAAGTGAAAAATGTGAAATCTTGAACTTATGTAATGTAAATCACAAATAAAATTCTAAAATTGTAAAGTTAAGGTTAAAATGCGAAACTCTAAAACTTTGTCTAAAATTGCTATCGAAATTAGAAATGTTAACTTATAAGTGAAAAATGTGAAATCTTGAACTTATGTAGTGTAAATCACAAATAAAATTCTAAAATTGTAAACTTAAAGTTAAAATGCGAAACTCTAAAACTTTGTCTGAAATTATTATCGAAATTAGAAATGTTAACTTATAAGTGAAAAATGTGAAATCTTGAACTTATGTAGTGTAAATCACAAATAAAATTCTAAAATTGTAAACTTAAGGTTAAAATGCGAAACTCTAAAACTTTGTCTAAAATTACTATCGAAATTAGAAATGTTAACTTATAAGTGAAAAATGTGAAATCTTGAACTTAGTCTACATCAATAAAATTCTAAACTTAAGGTTTAAATGCCAAATTCTTAAACTTAGTCTAAAATAACTACTTAAATTAGAAATGTTAACAAAAAGTAAAAATGTGAAATCTTGAACTTATGTAATCTAAATCACAAATAAAAATCGAAAATTGTAAACTTAACGTTAAAATGCGAAACTCTAAAACTTTGTCTAAAATTACTATCGAAATTTGAAATGTTAACTAAAATTGAAATGGTGAAATCTTGAACTCAGCCCAAATCACAAATAAAAATCTAAAATAGCAAACTTAAAGCAAAAATGCGAAATTCTTAAACTTAGTCTAAAATTACTATTTAAATTAGAAAGGTGACACAAAAAAAATAAAAATGTAAAATTAATTAAAATGTAATAAATTTAAAAAAAAAAATAAAATTTTTGTAAACGTGTAAATTTATTATATAAATTTAAAATACAAAGTAAACGCATGAGGGTCGAGTGAACTTGCCCATAAGCACTCCCCGATCCATTGTTATGAACCCAACAGTGGTTATTATCATAACAACAATTTTTGGGGGCTCAACCGGAATTAATTGAGCCCGGCTACAATGCACAAAAGATCAATTCGATTTTTAAAGTTCAAAATTGAATTGATCGTTTGTGCATTTTGGGGGCGGATATCCCTGGGAACAACAGATGGCTCGTTGATTCCCAGGGAATCAATAGGAAATGCAGAACGGGATATGCAACAGTAAAAATTCTTTTGCATGCATTTCTTCTTGATCCCGTTCTGCCACGCGCCGATGTTCCAGGGTGGTTATGATGCTTTGTAGTTTAGTTTTAGTTTCGCTGGTATGAAAATTTATTTTCATAACACGGAAATACACACAAAAATTTCTGTTTTCCGTGTTGGAAATGGAAATTTTTGTATGTATTCGGTGTTTTTATTAATTCCGGAAAAAATATGTAAATTATATATAAAAAAATTAAAAAAAAAAATATTTTGACGAGTTTTCTTGAACAGTATCAATTAACCGAAAACATAATCGAAGATCTAAATTTTATGGGAGACAAAAATGAGGGGGTAGGGTACACATAAGTTAATTTTTTATTAGTGATTTTGTTTTAAAGTACATTCTTAGTAAGATGTGACTGGAAAAATCGGTTTTTCCGTTCCAAAACACTAAATGTTAAATTTAATTCCGCGAGGAGCTCATAAAAGAATTTGTCACTTTTCGCCATGTTTCAAAATAAGGAAGTATAGTGCACCTTTTTGAGCTTCGAACACAATAACTTTAAATTAAAGCAGAATTCTGATACAAATCATAAACATGATCATGGCTCGGTGGTAGTGGGGGGGCGGTCAACACATTTTCCTACCCCTTAAAATGAACATTAATTCAGTCTAAAATATCTAAACAAAAAAAAAAATTTAATAAAAACTCAGTAATGCAAAATTAGTTTAAGTGTACCCTACCCCTAAAATGAATTAAATTTCACAAATATTTACATATAATAATATACAATAATTTAAAGATATGTATATTTATATAATTTTGTAATTTTTTTTGTCCGAATTACTGAAAATTTACTACAATAATTGAATGTTGAATAGATTTAGCTTATGTTGCTTTAATAAGAAGTTTATCAAAAATTATCATCAGGAAGGACTTCACTTCATTAAATTTATGGAAAAGTTGTCCGTATTCTATAAGTTAAGAAAAAAACTATAACTATAACTTTTTTCAGGACTAAAAAAAATAATATTTTAATAATATTTTCACCTTAAAATAAACGTCATCATTAAATCTTAAAGACAAGAAATATATACGAATATGATTTGCGTTAAATTAGGTATATCTTAACGGAAAATTTTGATTCAATCTTAACAAATATAGAATATGAAATGAATGACCAACAAATCACCAACTAAACTTCCTTTGAATAATTTAACAAAATTATTTTAATGATCTTTCAAATTTTATTTGGTATTTAAATTAAATTTTAAACTAAACAATTAAATTACAACTATAAACTAGGTACCTATCTTTAATATATAAAAAGATATCTTTTCGAAAATGTTTGTCGCGGCTGAACTCGGAATCTGCCGAGTCAATTTCATTAAAATTTGGCATGAAGATTACTGTTCGGTAGGTGAGTGTTTATGTAAAGTTTTAAAAAAAAATGGTTCTAAACTTTTGGAAATATTTAAGATTTAAATTTTTCACGTTTTACTTTTCAAGAGAAAGTCGACTTTAGCGCTTAAGCTTAAGATCAATAAATGAAGAGAGATCGTGCAATTATCGCATTGTTATCGGTTACTCCCTCTCTCTTAAATATGAGACGTATTCGAGAGAACATTTCGGCATTTTGTTGATTGCACGATCTCTCTTCATTTATTTTTCTTAAGAAGCAAAGTACACTTCCTCTTGATATGAAATCCATCCAAGGATTCATACTAGAGATGGATGCGACTTCATGTCATGTGGTTTTCGATTAGGAAATGGGGATTGATATATTTTTGGATCTTCTTATGCCCATCTCGAATACGAAAACGTCAACCTTTACTTGCGTATTAGGGAACCGTTACTTTTCGCTTTTGCAAATCGGAACAAAAGCTCTCTCTCAAGAATTCTCTATGATTTGACTCGGGTTATTCAATACAATTTTGGTTCATTAAACCCGTAGCAGATAGATTTGTTCAAATTGGTGGAAAATAATAAATATTTTTTTGAATTTCAGATCGTAGGACATCATAGTTTCCGGGAATCCCAAGGTGACTAATTTTCTTCCGGTCTGAAGGGTTCTTTTCCGGTAAAAATTTGAATTTTTATCGGTTTTTTGCCCGTAGCGGCTAAACGAAGCGTCCTACGGGATGCATATGTATGACCAACCCCAACTGTTTTGACATTTCCTACCTTCCCTTCATACATCAACTCTCTCTACATTAAGGTTTTAAAGGTATGCATTCAAAAGATCGGAAAATTGATAAAAATCACATTTTTAGTTTTTAACCATTTTTTGTTCCTAGCGGTTAAACGAAGCGTCCTATGGAGTTCATACGTATGACCGACCCCCATTTTTTTTAAATTTCCTAACTTTGAATCCCAAGTTGACCAATTTTCTTCCGGTTTGAAGAGTTCTCTTCCGGCAAAAATTTGAATTTTATACGGTTTTTTGCCCGTAGCGGCTAAACGAAGCGTCCTACGGGGTTCATATGTATGACCAACCCTCACTATTTTGATATTTCCTACCTTCCTTTCATACATTATTTTTCTCTACATTTAGGTTTTAAAGGTATGCATTCAAAAGATCGGAAACTTGATAAAAATCAAATTTTTAATTTTTAACCATTTTTTGTTCCTAGCGGTTAAACGAAGCGTCCTACGGAGTTCATACGTATGACCCACCCCCATTTTTTTTTAAATTTCCTAACTTTGAATCCCAAGTTGACCAATTTTCTTCCGGTTTGTAGGGTTCTTCCGGTTTGAAGGGTTCTAGCGGCTAAACGAAGCGTCCTACGGGATTCATACGTATCACCGACCCCCAATTTTTATCAAATTTCCTAAATTTCTCAATACATCTTTTTTCTCTGAATTGAGTTTTTAAATGTGTGTCCAAATGATATATGATAAAATTCAGATTAAAATTCGTAAACGCAAAATCTCGCGTTTTTCGGAAAAATTTTGTAATTTTTTTTATTGGAAACTCAATTTGTTTATTTTTTCTTTAAATCAATAGAAAATACTATAACACAGAAAACAGAAATTTTTGAGTAAATTTTACTCTCCAATGGTACACATTTTTGTTTGTGTTTGTTTTGTGCAAATTCCAGAACATCAAAATTGTGTGCATTTTGTGTACATGTGCATTGTGTTCCATCCGCGAAATTTTGTTTCAGCCACCTTTCCTATTATTGTGATCACTCATTCCCTATTTGACAATCAAACATCAACATCAATTCGCGCACTGTTTGTTCTTTAAACGTTAAAGACGGTCAAAGGCGCATACGGCCCATGGATCTTTTGTCTGCTGTTACATGTGTGATGTTGAAAAAAATGGGTAGAGAGTCACATGGGATCGCGACATCTGGTAAATTATTTTGTCTGTGATTAAACCTCAACTTTTTTTGTAAGTAGAAGAAAGCAATATTTTTCAACAAATTCGCCGAAAATAAATTTACACGGCTAACGTGGGCGTATTGTTGATGTGGCCGATCGGATCGGATTAACCTCTCAAATATTACTGTGCCATAAAAAATTTACATTCGGTACTAATCGAAGTTTAAGTAAAAAGTTAACCAGTTGTGTTTGAGTTTCAACCGGCAATCTATAAATCCTTCATTGTTGTCAACGAACATAGGATAAATTTCGATTTCTTATAACTACTATATTTCAATGTTTTTGTAACTTTAAAGTTAATAGGTGCTGTAATGTTTAGTAATAATTCCAAAATTGGCTCTTTTTGAAAGAGTGCTTGAATAGTTGTTTTAAGTTTATTTCTCATTTTCTTATTAAGCACTATTCATACTTTCAATTTATTATCCATTTTATGGCGAAAATTTGTAGCCAAACGTTAATAAACACATTGTTGAAAAAGTCAAAGATTTTTTGGAAGTTTTTGAACTTATGTTACAATCAAAAGATAACTGCCAAGAATCAAAAATCTATAACTGAAGAAAAACAAAACATATATAGTATCAACATATACAGTATACAAAAAATATGCAGTATTAAGTAATGCCCAGCAAAGCGGGCGGGTACAGCTAGTAAACTATATAAACTATGCAATTCTCAATACGGTCGGAGACAATCATATGATGCAATTCAATTAGGTTTTGAGTTTTTCAAAGATTGATCATACATATGAGCCTTCGATGAGCCCTCTAGGTTAGCTTAGCCGCTAGAGTAGAAAACTGTTAAAAATTCAAAATTAGAATTTTGCATGGACACACCTTTAAAAACTCACGGTAGGGAAAAATATTGTATAAAAGAAAGATAGAAAATATCATAATACTGGGGGTCAGTCATATATATGAGCCCCCTAAAATACTTAGTTTCGCCGCTACGAGCAAAATTTGAATTTTATAATATTTCCAAACTTTTGTCTGTACACCTTTAAAAACTCAATTTATAGTACAAAAGTGCAGAAAGAAAATGTAAAAAATAGAAAAATAATGGGGGTCGTTCATAAATATGGACCCTCTAGGACTCTTAGTTAAGCCGCTACAAATAAAAAGTTTTTAAAAATTCAAAATCTGTCTTTTTTAACATTTCCTAACTTTTCTATATATATTTTCAAAAACCCAATCTAGAGAAAAATGATATCTGTCAAAAAGATAGGAAATGAAAAAATAATTGGGGTTGGTCATACATATGAACCTTCTAAGATACTTAGCTTAGCAGTTATGGGGGGAAAAACTGTTACAAATTCAAAATCTGAATTCTATCATATTTCCCAACTTTTATCTGTACATATTTATAACCTCAATTTAGAGCAAAATGATGTATGGAAAAAATTTAGAAATAGAATAGAAAAATAATGGGAGTCGGTTATACATATGCAGCTACGGGCAAAAAACCATCGAAAACTCAAATTTTTACCGGAAAAGACCCCTAAAAACCAGAAGAAAATTTATAAATTTATGGTTCCCAGAAACTATAATGTTCTGTTATCTGTAATTCATAACTAAACTTACCATTTTACATAATCCTTAAAAATTCACCTGCTACGGGTTGAATGAAAAAAAGTCGAATAATAAAAAATGGGAAACAAAATTCGACTTGAATATTTGAAAAATTCGCTTCCGAATTTATGTACCAACACGCTGCCAACAATCCCTTTGGTGGTGTGTGTAGCTACGTACATATATAACCGGTTTTGAATTTATATCATAGAACATTGCGATCTATGAAATAGATTCAAAACCGGTTTTCACCCTAGGGACAAATAAAACTTTGAAGAGAGCAAGCTCTGATTACTTGTTTGTGACAGAGAGCACATAAATATACATAATATACTTACCTTATGCACTTACCTAGCACAGTTGCACAATTTACTTAGAACATAGGGGACATGTGAAGAATTGATACTTAGAATTCGTTGCAATCAATTCTTGATCAATTTTGATTCTCATGGGAAATTAATTCCCATGAGGTTATTAAAGTTTAGTTTAACCTGTAAAAGCTAGTATAAATATCATAATGATAAATGAATAAATTCAGTTTTGGCTTGGACATTGAAGAGGAGAGTCTTAATTTTGATAATCCCACAGCACTTGTTGGTGCTCTTAATTATCATATAACTCACGTTGATATTGGCCGGTGCTTCAGAAGAGCACTTCAATATGGTGAGCTTTTAAATGTCCGATTTTCAGTTGAGATATATACAAAATCGTTACATGGCGATCCTGCCAACTTGTATCTAGGAATTTTCAACAACACAATCAAATGCTTCGACGTCGATGGTTACTGATGATGGAATATTGTTAAAATTGGCTTGAAGAAAATAAATTATGAAACCTTCAAACTGAGGAGGAAACCTACTTTGGAAGAAAAACTCAGAGACCCTCTTAATGGACCAAGGCCTAGGTATCCTGACAAGGAACGTAAAGCTCCAAAAGAAAAAATAAAAAAGAAGCGAGGGGGAAAACAACGCCAAATAAGGAAGCAACTAGTCGAGCTTCACAAATTGGCAGCAATTACCGCTGGCCCCTTCAAAACAAAGTTGTTATTAAATATGAACAACCTGAAGAACTTAAGGAAAAACTATAAAAAGCTACATAATGACGAAATTATAAAAATTATTAAAGACAATAGCGTTAATTAGCTTGTTAATTGTGAAATATTGTAATATTGTAAAAAAAAATGAAAAAAAAACAAATAATAAAAACAAAAAAAAAAGTTTATTTAAGTAAAATTTGTGAATTGTATTGCTTATTGTGTCATCACGGGTGCCTTCAATAGTAAACGTAAGGAGTTTGAAGAAGAATTTGTTATCGAAAACAACGCTGCTGCCTCTAATAGTAATATTTTCAAACAAAGGAATCTAAGCGATTTCCAACTAGTTCTTCTGATTCTTTTATTGATCGTAGGATTTCATGCGCATTCGTATTACTTAAAAAAATATTTATCAAAAACTGTTTCTAAGCGGGTTTTGCAGAATGCATAATAATTACGTCAGGCTTGCAAAGAAAATTTTACTTTACTCTTTCTCAAGATTTAAAGATAATTTTAGACAATTTTAAGAAAACTCCCAATAGATCCAATAGTTCACACTATTCATTGGAAAAGCAAATATGTATAAAAACAGATCAGAGAGGAATTTAAAACAGGTATAACCTTGAAAACAAATTTTGATAAAATTTATGCGCAGGTAAATGAAATTATTGATAATAAATCTGCAATTTATTTGGGAACAAGTAATTCTGATATAGGAAATAAGAGAACTTGGCAATTTCCTCAATATAATAGAATTTCTACATGACACACTCAAAGATGACACTGAGAAAGCCAAGCTCATATAATTCGTCTTGAAAACAAGACTAGTAGACAATGTCAAAAATAAACTTATAACATATTCTGCTCCAAATAATTTTAGAAATTTACAAAATGTTTTACAAAAAGCATTAAAGCCAAACAAAACTTCACTGTCAATACAGTCAGAACTGGCAAAAATATTTCAAGGAAACAAAACCGTTTCTGATTATGCTCAAAAGATAGAAAATTTAATGTCCCAATTAAACATGCTGCAAATTTCTGAACAAGGTGAATCGCACCGAGACATAATCTCGACATTAAACGAACAAATTGCATTAAATGCATTTAAGAATTGTCTCAATGAACAGATAAAGTCAACTGCCCTTGCAGCCAGGCCAACCAAATGACTAGATGCAATTCAAGAAGCTTCTGAATTGGATCGTCCCAATAATCAATCAAGCGTCTTCCATTATAATAAAAATCATGGACATAGTAATTTCCGTAGAAATAATAATATGAACAACTATCAGAATTCTCCTAGAAACACAAATTTATCCCCACGACGTAATTTTAATTTTGATAGACTCAACAATAAGAGACGACCCCAGCAGTCATCTTACAACAATGCAAGATCAAGAAATAATACCAATAATAGAAATACGAATTATAATAAAAGGGTTAATGTGGTTACGTCAGAAGATGTCCAGCGCACTGAATCGGGAAACGCAGAAACTCCGAATCGGAAACGGGGATAAGCAATTTATTTCATGAACAGTAAGAGTATTCAATCTAGATAGCCATTTGACAAACTTCATATATTTAAAAACGGATATATCCGAAGTATCACTTTCATTTTTAATAGACACAGGTACTGATATATCAATTATACTAATAAAACAAGTTAAATAATTTAAATAATGTATCGACTGAAAGTATATGTGAAATATCAGGTGTAACAAATTCAAAATCATACCCCTACTATGAATTCGAAACTAAATATATCAGGTCAAACCATTTATCAAAAATTTCATGTGGTTGAGGAATTATTTCCACTCTTAACAAAAGGCATATTGGGTAGAGACTTTTTAATTAAAACTTCATGTAAATTAGATTATGAATCTTTCACCATAACATTATTACTAGAAGATGAGGATGTTACACTTCCAATGCATAGAAGACTGGCAAAATTTGAACAAATAATTGTACCGGCAAGAATGCAAGTTATTCAGGCAGTAAATGTCAATATTGCGAAAGATGGCATCGTTCTTAACGAACAAATACAGGAAGGTGTTTTCGAAGCCAACAGCTTAGTACCTGCTAAAGGTGTGGCACATGTTAAAATACTTAACACTCTGGATCATGATATAGTACTAAATAATTTTATACCAAAGATAGAACCTTTGGAAAACTATCACATCTTAAACTTCAAAACTTCAAGTACTGATGCTCATAGAAGTGAAAGGCTAATGAATGAGCTAAATATTAGTGGTCTTGATAGCTCTGCAAGAAAACCCATAGTAGACATTTGCAAGAAATTCGCAGATGTATTTTATCTTCAAGGGGATACTCTTAGTTATAATAATTTTTATGAGCAGAAAATTCCAGTGATAGATAAAAGCCCGGTTTATGTAAAAAATTACAGACTACTACATTCCCAGGTGGAAGATATAAATAAAGAAGTCAAAAAATTAATTGATGAGGATATCACAGAACCTTCGGTAAGTCCATATAATTCACCACTTTTGACAGTCCCAAAAAAGTCAGATGGTGAGACTAAAAAATGGCGACTAGTTGTATATTTCAGACAATTAAACAAGAAAATCATGGATGATATATTCCCTTTGACCAGGTTAGATGATATTCTTGATAGACTAGGGAGAGCAAAATACTTTTCAACCCTCGATCTTACAAGTTCTTTTCATCAGATTCCGTTGCACCCTAATTCTAGACCCTTAACAGCTTTTTCAACGAGTAGTGGACATTATCAATTTAAACGTTTGCCATTTGGTTTAAAAATTTCTACAAACAGTGTTCAGAGAATGCTATCAATAGCATTAGCTGTTTAAGACTCTGAAGCATTTTTATATGTGGATGATATTATCATCTTTGTTTGTAGTTTACAACACCATAATTTGAGTTTAATCAAAACATTTGAGAGACTTCAGAAATATAAACTCAAACGAATCCACAAAAATGCAACTTTTTACGTACAGAAGTCACTTATTCAAGACATCTGATAACCCAAGATGGAATCAGAACAGATCCCAAAAAATATGACACAGTACTAAATTATCCACAACGTTCAACAGCGGAAGAAGCAAAGAGATTCATAGCATTCTGTAACTATTACAGACGTTTCATTCATAACTTCGCTGAAATAGCTAGACCAATCTATAATTTAGCTAAGAAATCATTCCTTAATCTGAAATCTAAATTATTTAATGCTCCCATACTACAATACCCGAACTTTGAAGAGAAATTTGTAGTTACCACAGATGCATCGCAGTTCGCACTTGGTGCTGTCTTAGTCCAAGGTCAAATTGGAAAAGATTTGCCCATATCATATGCTAGTTGAAGTCTTAATAAGCATGAAATTAAGAAACCAAGTATAGAGAAATAACTTTTGGCAATACACTGGGCGATAAATTTCTTTAGACCATACCTTTACGGTAGGAAATTTATAATTGTAACAGACCATGGACCCTTAGTAAGTTTGTTTACCCATAAAACCCCTTCCTCAAAGTTAACACGTATACGAATGGACTTAATGGACTATGATTTTGAAATTCTTTAGAAACAGGGGAAAATGAATACTAATGCTGATGCTTTGTCACGAATAAAGCTAGAATCAAATATTTTAAAAGACATGATACCCACAGATATAAAAGTCATGACAAGAGCAATGATAAAAAAGAAGGAAACTCCACCGAAAAGAAATAGTAACTCTTGTAGTGTAGAGCCTGATCAACTCTATGCTTGGGAATGTACTTCTATTTCTGAAACTAGAGGATTAAAAAAGTTGAGATTTGAAGCGCGCGACAATATAGGAAGTTTGCCTCGAATTATATTAGATAACAAAGCAGTAGTTGTCGAAATTAGCAATAATCCATGTTATAACTTAGGTTTAATCTTGGAGACGCTAATATTCGTGGCTAGAAAGAAAAATATTCAAAAGCTAGCGCTAGAGAAAGAAGATATTATATTCGAGGATATAAATATCAATGAATTTAAAGGAATATTTAATGGATTGCAATCAAAAATAAAAGCAAATAGAAGGCAAACAAATTTGAAAATAATTTTGTACAAATCTCCACATAGAATAATAGATGATGAAATAAAATTTAAAATAACAAAAGAGTTTCATGGCTCACCCTATGGAGGACACTGTGGTATCAAAAGAACAATAAATAAATAAAACAACAATAAATAAAATAAATAAAATGGTCAAGAATTACGTCAGCAAATTTCAAACATGTTCAAAAAATAAAATCACCAAGCATACGAAAGGAAAGATGGTCATAACAGATACACCTTCCACGAGTTTTGAAATAATTTCTATAGATACAGTAGGACCTTTGAAAATATCAAAAGAGTTTAGGTACATATTAACAATCCAGTGTGAGTTGCCTAAGTACATAGAAGCAATTCCCATAGAGAATAAAAAAGCACTAACAATAGCTAAGGCATTATTAGAAAAATTCATTTTCAAAATTTTAAAGTCTGATCTAGGATCCGAATTTGTTAATGAGTTATTCAAAAATTTATGTAGTTTGCTTCAAATACGTTAAATTAATTCAACACCTTATCATCATGAAACTCTGAGATCTATTGAGAGAAATCATAGAGTACTCAATGAATATTTAACTTCATTTGTACAAAATAGTGAATGGGATGAGTGGATACCATATTATGTATTTTGTTATAATACGACACCTCACTCTGATGCAGGCTTTACCCCGTATGAATTAGTATTTGAACGATTGGTTACTATTCCTAGTGACATAGTTATGAATGAATCTCCGATATATAACTATGATGATTACGTACAGGAACTAAAATTTCGTTTATCGAAAGCTCATGAAAGAATTAAAGTAATATTAAATAATGCAAAAATAAGAATAAAAAAGTATTTTGATAAAGAAGCTAAGCCACTAAAAATAAAAATAGGAGATAGAGTACTGTTAAAAAATTAAAATAAAATGAAATAAGATAAGCAATACAATGGTCCTTTTGAGGTATTGCACATAGATGATGTAAACATAAAATTAAAGATAGAAGATAAGATTAAATATGTACACAAAAATAGATTAAAAGCAATTGGCTAAAAAAAAATTAATAGCGATAAGACAGTAAATAAAAACATACATAAGTCTCGTATAACAAATGTAATCATCATTATTGTAGTAACATATGTTATTATCATTGTCAGAGTACAAGCCAGAAAGAAGACAACTGGGATGAAATCCTTGAAGAAACAGCAAAATTGTTCAGCGAATTAAGGCTGGATGAACCGGAAGAAGAGCGAATTCGCAGTCAAGAAGAAATAGAAGATGCATTTAGAGCCGGCGAAGAAATTAGAATGATGATTTGGGAAAGCGAGAGATGTAAATCACGTGACGAAAGAAGGAGGGGTCAATTCTCCATAACAAAAGATGCCAGAACCAGAAGAATCATCGAACAAAAGAAGTGGCAAGCAGCAAAGAAGCGAGAGCAAATCACGGGACAAAAATTAAATGCATAATTATGTCAGTATTTAGAGCAAAGCTTTAAAAAAAAAAAAAAAAAATTAAACCCGAAATTGATTTTAAAAATTTTTTCTTAAAAGGTGGGGATGTAAGGATCACCCTATAAGTTAATTGAATAATCACCCTGTTACATGTATCTAAGATATATTAGCACTGACACTTTAGTACGATCAATTTTGTTTAGCATAGGAAAATTATAACAGTATAGCGGAGACAATTATTAGAACATGTGAAGAGTAGTGAAGACAGAGAGAACATAAATTTACATAATACGCTTACCTAGCACAGTTGCACAATAAACTTTGAACATAGGGGACATAAATCTCCGATTTTCAGTTGAGATATATATATAAATGTTACAGCGCCCTTCTTGCCAAAGTAGGCGTTGTAGAATGAAATCACTTTGAATCTTTGGCAGGAAGGACCAGTTTCATCTCAACTAGGCGAGCGTTATCACTCCAGTAGCACTTTTAAACTTACAAAACAGGGAAGCATGTTTTTCACCCCATTCAATTTTAGATATGAAAACTATACATTTAATAAATATTATATAAAATAAAAAATAAAACTAATAGTTTTTCAATTTTATTTTAACAAAAACGTTAAAGGACAAACATTTTGGTCCTTCGAACCGTATTAACTTAGTGTCTTAGTTTTTGCGTTAATCCATAATAAATATAAATTCAAACATTGTCAACATTGAGAAAGTAGATTATATGCAGTCAGAAAATTCGTGATTTGATAAACACGAAAGGCCCAGTCAAGGTCCGCGCCGTAGATTTTCCCCGAAAACTTGGGGATAAAATTATAATAATGCTTCTTACTAGTATGTTCTTAAATCAATGTCTCTTAGACAATGGTCATATAGAGTAATACGATGATAGGAAAGATAAATCACAAGTTTAGTTTTTCGCGCCGTTTTTCATTTTTCCTTTAATGCTGCCGTAGGTCTGACATTTACTCGCCAATGGAAACTTTAGGTTTTTTTTAATTCGTTTTGAAGCAAGCTCCCGGTGATTTGGATTTTCTTCAATTCGGCCTATATTTGCGACTCATATTAGACGATATCTTTTATTTATCTTACAATTTTCAACTTAATACCGATTTTCACTTATACTTCGGCGATTATTTTTATAGTTTCACTTTGGGTCCTAGTAGATCTTCTCAAACTTATTACAATGAAACACGAACGAACGTCCTACATAATTGCGTTCTCACGATAATCTAATTTATAATTTTACGCAACGCTTATTAACAACAAACATGCGTAAGTGAACTAGCCCGATGACGTCGAGCGCAAAATCGATGCTGCACGATAAACGCGTACAGGAATTTTCTATCCATTGCGACGTCAACAGTTGTTATCGCATTATAAGCCTCGTAGCTATTGGCGATTGAAATCTGACTGTATATTGTACCACATGAAAGTTTGTCTGGCTGTAAGTTCATATAACGAGCGAAAAGACGTTTTGACGTCAAATAAATTACAACAAATTTTTCGTACTAATATGTACCTTAATTATCAAACTACTAGTTGGCGTTCGCGAAATCGCACACAAAATTGAGCTGAGCGGTCGATATATAGACACTCTGCTTCATAGTCATCTGTGGTAATGTAATAATTGGTAGCAATTGGTTCAAGTCGATACCATGTGCGTTGACTTGGTTTTAATGTTAAAAAATATGTGTATTACAATTCTAGCCCTAACAACGGATTCATTGGCCATTTCTTGTTTGTTATTCTATCTCTTCATTACCTTCAGTGAGAGAAACTCAAGAGATAAAGGGTGGGCCATATACGATTTGAAATTTGAATCGGATATAAAAAAACTAATGAATATTTGTCCAAAACTATAACTTTATTAGAAAGATTGAACATTTCCATTTAGGAGTGAAACACAACATCATTCAAATGACTGCCAAGGCTGGCCTTACTGTACCTAATCGGATCAATCCAATTTTTCAGTACATTTCGATTGTTTGGGCTTCAATCTCATGAATGGCAACCGCAATTTCGTGTTTCAAGGACTCAATCGTCTCTGGATGATAAGCGTTACATACATCCTTAATAGATCCCCACAAAAAATAGCCTAATGGGTTCAAATCACAGCTCTGAGGCGCCCAATTCTGATTAGAATTTCACTTTGTTATTCGATGTTCAAAAGCGGTGCGCAAAAGATCGATTGTATCGTTGTCTGTGTCGCAGCACCGTCCTGTTGGTACCAAATTCCGCCCATGTAACACTCTTCAATTTGTGGAAACTAAAATCCATTTAACATGGCTCTGTAACGCTCGCCAGTGACCCTGAGGGCGGCAATTTCGCTTATTGAAATAGCCTCCACGGTGGAAATGAGCTTCATCGGAAAAGATAATTTTTCGGTAAAAATGTTCATTTTCGACCAAACGATCTTCAACCCATCCGATGCGATAGGCGAACACAAAACGCATCAGATGGTCATGAGGCTTCATTTCTTCAGACAAGTGCGAGAAATTTTCAGTTCCTGAGAACAATGACGAATTGAAGTTGATGGATGGTCATGCACACTGTGCGAAACCGCAGCAATGTTTTCGGGTGTGCGCACTGGACGAAAACGGGAACGGGTTGTTTTGTCCAATAACGAACCGGTTTCACAAACTCGCTTCACTGATTGATCAACTGATTGGAAGGCAAATTTTTTCCGTGAATTTCTTATAGTTTCCGTATAAAACTCACCAGTTTTGAAGTAAGTTTTCAATAGTTCCCAACTTCGTTCAAGCGTAAAGCGTCCCATTTTGTAAACTTCAAACATAAGACATATATTCCGTTAGATCATGAAAGTCATTATGCCTATCAAACTCCAAATATACGGTAGTTCATATTCCAAATGTTAGGTGCCTCTCCCTGTATATTCTATCTTAGTTCTAATCCTATTGTGAGCCCTATTTAATATATAAAAAGATTTCTTTTTGAAAATGTTTGTCGCGGCTAAACTCGGAATCTGCCTAGTCGATTTCAATAAAGTTTGGCACGAAGATTACTGTCCGGTAGGTGAGTGTTTATGTAAAGTTTGAAAAAAATTGGTTTTAAACTTTTGGAAATATTTAAGATTTAAATTTTTCACGTTTACTTTTCAAGAGAAGGTCGACTTTAGCGCTTAAGCTTAAGATGCATAAATGAAGAGAGATCGTGCAATTATCGCATCGTTAACGGTTACTCCCTCTCTCTTAAATATGAGACGTATTCGAGAGAACATTTCGGCATTTTGTTGGTGCAATCAACTCTCTTCATTTATTTTTCTTAAAAAGCGAAGTACACTTTCTCTTGATATGAAATCCATCCATGGATTCATACTAGAGATGGATGCGACTTCATGTGGTTTTCGATTAGGAAATGGGGATTGATTTATTTTTGGATCTTCTTATGCCCATCTCGAATACGAAAACGTCAACCTTTACTTGCGTATTAGGGAACCGTTACTTTTCGCTTTTGCAAATCGGAACAAAAGCTCTCTCTCAAGAATTCTCTATGATTTGACACTCTGTATTTCCGTAGAGGCGGTTTTAATTGTTTTCTACAAATTTTACTCGGGTTATTCAATACAATTTTGGTTCATTAAACCCGTAGCAGATAGATTTGTTCAAATTGGTGGACAATGGTAAATATCTTTATGAATTTCAGATCGTAGGACATCATAGTTTCCGGGAAGCCCAAGTTGACTAATTTTCTTCCGGTTTGAAGGGTCTTTTCCGGTAAAAATTTGAATTTTCAACGGTTTTATGCCCGTAGCGGCTAAACGAAGCGTCCTACGGGATACATATGTACGACCAACCCCCACTGTTTTGATATTTCCTACCTTCCTTTCATATATCATTGTTCTCTAAATTGAGGTTTTAAAGGTGTGCATTCAAAATATCGGAAAATTGATAAAATTCAGATTTTGAATTTTTAACGATTTTTTGTTCCTAGCTGCTAAACGAAGCGTCCTACGGGATGCATATGTATGACCAACCGCCACTACTTTGACATTTCCTACCTTCATTTCATACATCGTTTTTCTCTACATTAAGGTTTTAAAGGTATGCATCATTCAAAAGTTAGGAAAATTGATAAAATTCAGATTTTGAATTTTTAACGATTTTTTGTTCCTAGCTGCTAAACGAAGCGTCCTACGGGATTCATACGTATGACCGACCCCCATTTTATTAAATTTCCTAAATTTTTCAATACATCTTTTTTCTCTGAATTGAGTTTTTATAAGTGTGTCCAAACAAAAGTTACGATATATAATAAAATTCAGATTAAAATTCGTAAACGCAAAATCTCGCGTTTTTCGGAAAAATTTTGTAATTTTTTATATATTGGAAACTCAATTTGTTTATTTTTTCTTTAAATCAATAGAAAATACTATAACCCAGAAAACAGAAATTTTTGAGTAAATTTTACTCTCCAATGGTACACATTTTTGTTTGTGTTTGTTTTGTGCAAATTTCAGAACATCAAAATTGTGTGCATTGTGTGTACATGTACATTGTGTTCCATCCGCGAAATTTTGTTTCAGCCACCTTTCCTATTATTGTGATCACTCATTCCCTATTTGTCAATCAAACATCAACATCAATTCGCGCACTGTTTGTTCTTTAAACGTTAAAGACGGTCAAAGGCGCATACGGCCCATGGATCTTTTGTCTGCTGTTACATGTGTGATGTTGAAAAAAATGGGTAGAGAGTCACATGGGATCGCGACATCTGGTAAATTATTTTCTCTGTGATTAAACCTCAACTTTTTTTGTAAGTAGAAGAAAGCAATATTTTTCAGCAAATTCGCCGAAAATAAATTTACACGGCTAACGTGGGCGTATTGTTGATGTGGCCGATCGGATCGGATTAACCTCTCAAATATTACTGTGCCATAAAAAATTTACATTCGGTACTAATCGAAGTTTAAGTAAAAAGTTAACCAGTTGTGTTTGAGTTTCAACCGGCAATCTATAAATCCTTCATTGTTGTCAACGAACATAGGATAAATTTCGATTTCTTATAACTACTATATTTCAATGTTTTTGTAACTTTAAAGTTAATAGGTGCTGTAATGTTTAGTAATAATTCCAAAATTGGCTCTTTTTGAAAGAGTGCTTGAATAGTTGTTTTAAGTTTATTTTTCATTTTCTTATTAAGCTCTATTCATACTTTCAATTTATTATCCATTTTACGTCGAAAATTTTCAAGTTTTTGAACTTATGTTACAATCAAAAGATAACTGCTAAGAATTAAAAATCTATAACTAAGGAAAAACAAAACATATATAGTATCAACATATACAGTATACAAAAATATGCAGTATTACGTAATGCCCAGCAAAGCGGGCGGGTACAGCTAGTCTTCAATATATACACTCGTAATCATAATAAATATACAAATAGGTTCTTAAAAAATATAAAACACAAAATAATTTTCAGTAATCCATTCAATCATCTTTACTATCAGATTTCTTCAATAATTCATTCATCCTTACTATCAGATTTCAATGATTGACAAAATTATTAGCTAGAATGGTAATTTTGGATATGGACATATTTATAAAAACTCACAGTAGAGGAAATTAATATTTGACAAAAATGCAGGAAATGTCAAAATGATGGGGGTCGGTCACACATTTAAACACCGTGGGACACTTCGTTTGGGCGCTACGGGCAAAAAACTGTTGAAAATTCAAAATTGGAATTTTATCACTTTCACCATCTTTTGTAAGCACATCTTTAAACTCAATTTAGAGAAAAATGTTGTATGAAAAAGAGGTAGAAAATATCAAAATAATGGGGGTCGGTTATACATATAAGCTCCCTAGGATGCCTCGTTTAGCCGCTACGAGCAAAAAATCATTAAATGGCCAAAATCTGAATTTTATAAATTTTCCCATCTTTTGTATGTACACGTTTAAAAACTCCATTTAGAAAAAAATCATGTATGACATAAAGGTAGAAAAAGTCAAAATCATGGGTACATATATGGTCGTCCATATATATGAAACCTTTTAAGTGCATAATTTAGCCGCTACGGGCAAAAAACTGTTAAAAATTCAAAATCTGAGTTTTATCAGTTTTCCGATATTTTGTATGTATATTTTTAAAAACTGAATTTAGAGAAAAATCCTTCATAACAAAAAGGGAGAAAATGACAAAATAATGGGGGTCGGTCATACATACGAACACCCCAGGACGCTGCGTTTAGCCGCTACGGGAAAAAAAACCGTTGAAAATTTAAAATTTTACTTTGTTTGGCCGCTACGGGCAAAAAACTGTTGAAAATTCAAAATTTGAATTTTATCACTTTCACCATCTTTTGTATGCACATCTTTAAACTCAATTTAGAGAAAAATGATGTATGAAGAAAAAGAGGTAGAAAATATCAAAATAAGGGGGGTCGGTTATACATATGAGCTCCCTAGGATGCCTCGTTTAACCGCTACGAGCAAAAAATCATTAAATGTCTAAGATCTGAATTTTATAAATTTTCCCATCTTTGGTGTGTACACGTTTAAAACCTCCATTTAGAGAAAATTCATATACGACAAAAAGGTAGAAAATGTCAAAATAATGGGGGTCGTTCATACATATGAAACATTTTAAGTGCATAATTTAGCCGCTACGGGCAAAAAACTGTTAAAAATTCAAAATCTGAGTTTTATCAGTTTTTCGATCTGTTGTATGTATATCTATAAAAACTGAATTTAGAGAAAAATCATGTATGACAAAAGGGTAGAAAATGACAAAATAATGGGGGTCGGTCATACATATGAACACCCAAGGACGCTGCGTTTAGCCGCTACGGGCAAAAAACCGTTGAAAATTCAAAATTTTACCGGAAAAGTGCCCTAAAAACCTGATGTTGGGGTGTTTACGAGGGGTTTTTTCTTTTTCCTTTTCTCAATGAACCGAATTACGCTCTACAATCGTTTATTCCTTTTCTTGAACCCCTTATCTTCATTACAGAATTCTCTTTACAAACTATTATTTCCTAGCAATTCAATATTCTATGTACAGTACAAACGTTCTTCTACAATTGAGCATGATTTGTCCTAACAAACCCTTCCTTAAGGTACAAAATTTCTCTTACAATTGATCATACGTTTACTTGTTATACCTCTCCAAATACAAAGTTTCTTCTACAATTGTTCATACGTTTACTTGGTAAAATCTCTCAGAGTACAAAATTTCTTTTCAATTAGACATAGGTCTACTTGTTAACTCTCTCTCAAAATAAAAAGTTTCTATTACAATTGTTCATACGTTTACTTGGTAAAATCTCTCAGAGTACAAAATTTCTTTTCAATTAGACATAGATCTACTTGTTAACTCTCTCTCAAAATACAAAATTTCTATTACAATTGTTCATACGTTTACTTGGTAAAATCTCTCAGAGTACAAAATTTCTTTTCAATTAGACATAGGTTTACTAGTTAACTCCCTCTCAAAATACAAAGTTTCTATTACAATTGGTCATACGTTTACTTGGTAAAATCTCTCAGAGTACAAAATTTCTTTTTAATTAAACACCTAATTACAAAAACCTCTCTCAAGTTTTCTATCAACAATACAGTTAATTTGGCCCTCACTTTTTCGATGCCTGCACTGCCTTCTTGTGTTGTCGGTATTTCTTCCTATCCATCTTAATGGTGTTGATTTCCAGGCTGGCGCCCCTTTTTTCACTCTTAGTGCTGGCTAGGACGAGCTTCCGCTGAGCCTCCTGAAGTCTCCTCCGAAAGTATGCCTCTGAGCCCGAACGCTGCTTCTTAGGTGGGGTGGGTTTGCGTGGTTCGTCCTTTTTCTTCGAAACCGTACGACGTCGAAGGTATTCCTCTATTGATATTGGGCGCGGTCCCGCGGTTGGGTCCTGGAGTGCTTCTTTTAGGGTAGCGGAGGGTTGCTCCGTCATCTATCGAAAGAAAACGCGTGGTGATGAGTGGCTGCTGCCTACTAGGGCCGTTCAGGTCTTTAGGTAGCTGACTACTAGGTCAGGTTAACTTTTACGGAGGCGAGCTCTCGGATTTCTCTGGAGCAAAATGGTTTTCCTTCTCTGGAGCAAGAGGGTCTTCCTTCTCTGGAGCAAAATGGTCTTCCTTCTCTGGAGCAAGAGGGTCTTCTTTCTCTGGAGCAAGAGCTGGTCTAGTCTATCGTCCTCTACAGGGGGTCCTCTTCCGTCGACGGGTTGGTTTTCTCTGCCCTTATGTGGTCTATCGGAGGCTATTTATTGGACGTTTTTGCTGTTCTGGCAATCCTATCGATCGGGGCGCAATTGATGACAATGCATCCGAAAATGGTTTTTTCGTTCCACGTGCCAGTATAGAACCGAATCAATAACCCTGAAACTGAGATCGAATTTCTGTGCTGGCATAAAACCCGACCAATGGCCCTGAACCTGTACCGGCATAAAACATAGTCAATGACCCTGACCCTGAAAACTTGTTGCAATTCATGATGAATTGTACTCCATGTGTTGGCCTAGAACTCCACCTGAAAATTCATTAATGTTTATTTTGCTGTTTCCATTGGAATTTCGTCGTGACGGTGGTGTCGCGTTTCCTCTGTACACAGGTGCGCGTTATCACCTCTTGGTCGTGGAAATTGTTGACTCCGCGATTCCGTGGGAACGGCCTTATTGCAAGAGCGTGCATTGGAGAGATGGGGAGAGAGGGGCATAGTCTTCATCTGGTCGTCAGTCTTGCGGTTGTCTTCGCATGGTGTGGACGTGTTTTGTGTTGTTCCGTTTGTTTCGTGTAAAATTCATTGATTATCATCCATCAGTTCGTTTACTGATTGGTTGAATCGCGACTGGATTAGGTTTGTACCCGATTTATGTTAATCTTTTATTTGTTGAATATTGATCTTTTATCGATTGGCAAGTTATTGGATTTTGTGTAGTTCCGATCGTGTGTTTTTTGATTGGTCGGTTGTTGTTTGAAGTTGTCTTGATTATATTGATTATTTGTGTACTTCCGATCGTGTGTTTTTTGATTGGTTGTTTGGACATCTCGATTTTTGGCTTCCTTCCTTTGTGATTGTTGTGCGAAGTTGTATTGATTATATTGATTATTTGGATTTCCGGTCTTAGTTGTGGCTGTGGTCGCGATTGGGGGTTCACAACACTGAAGACAATTGTTCAATTTCTGATTTCTGGAATCTTTTTTGTCCCATGATTTGATATTGATAAATTAAGATACTATTTTTCAAGAACCTGTAAAAATCCACTTGCTACGGTTTGAGTAAACCAAAATAAATTTTTTCTTCAAAGTTTCCGATTCCCCACAGCGAATTGGCGAAAGACCCAGAAACAATCAGGTGCCTGTGCTAGGATCTTTATGTCAAAGCTAATTCTGGTTCGGGCACGCGAAAACTAATCACCTAAGATCAATACCATAGCTTCATTTATACAAGAAAACTAACGTTTATTGTCACAAAGACAGCGATTTTTTGTCAAGAATGTATTTTGTTTGCCGTATATTTTGGAATTCTTGGAAAAAACGCAGTGATCGTTACATAAAATCTAAATTTAGGTTTCCATGACACAAACCTTCGTACTAATTTTGGTTCTTTCATACGAAAAATTGTTAACTAAGAAGCCTACCCCTAGCAACAATGGTTATGGAGAGTAGTACGGTTAGGGAATAGATAGATCACAAGTTTGTTTTTTTCAGCCGTTTTTTTATTTCTTCTTCGATGCCACCGTAACTCTCACACTTGCGCGGCACAGAACATTTTTGGCTTTTAGTATCCGTTTTTATGCGGGTTTTCTCCGATTTAAGGTTTTTACAATTCGGTGCATATTAACGCCACATATGAGACGATATCTTCCATATTTTTTCGATTTTCAAATTCATATCAATTTTTACTTAAATTTCGGAGAATAATTTTATTGTTTTGCTTTAGGTCCTGGTAGCACTTTTCATGCGTTTTACAATGATGCCCCAATCAACGTCCTAGCTTAACGCGTTCTCACGCTACACGCATAAATATTCTAACACAACGCACAACGTCACGGGAAAAACGAGCACCACACAGGTAATACGTGCAAATATGTTCTATCCACTGTGACCTCTACCATTATTACCGCGTTATTAGTCTCGTAGTTATTAGCGATTGAAAAATGACGGTGTTTTGTAACACAAAAATGTTAGACTGGCTACCAATGTGCATACTCAACGAGAAGAAAGACGTTTTCACGTCAAAAAACACATCTTATGTTTATAAAAAGATATATTTTTGAAAATGTTTGTCGCGGCTTAACTTGGAATCTACCAATTCGATTATAACAAAATTTGGCACGCAGATTACTGTCCGAGTGTCCGAGAGTGTTTGTGTAAAGTTTGGAAAAAACTGGTTCCTTTGGAAATATTTAAGTTTTAAAGTTTTCACGGCTTTAATTTAAAGAGAAAGTCAACTTTAGTGCTAAAGCTTCAGATCAATAAATGAATAGAGATCGTGCAATTATCGCATCGTTAGCGGTTACTCCCACTATCTTAAGTATGAGACGAATTCGAGAGAACATTTCGGCATTTTGTTGATTGCATGATCTGTCTTCATTTATTTTTTTTAAGCAGCAAAGTACACTTTCTCTTGATATGGAATCCATCCGTGGATTCATACTAGAGATGGATGCGACTTCATGTCATGTGGCTTTCGATTGGGAAATGGGGATTGCTTTATTTTTGGATCTTCTTATGCCCTGTAGAGGTATACTAAAATTAAATAGTTGGTGCGGTGAATGACCCAACCATGACACTCGCCTTTTGATGACTGAACAATTCACAGTTCAATTTACCTATCTGTTATTAATTGCCTAACTGCTGACTTTAATGAATGACCCAACCATAACACTCATTGTTCCGTCACTACTTGTTTGAATTACTTTGAGAAATAATTCCTTCATTTTCAAGCAAGAAAATATTAATAGAAATAGGCCTTGAAAATTTGGGAATTGTTTTTCTTCAAAAAGTCCTCAGTTCTGTCGTCTTGTTTTTCGTGTCCGTGTGTTTCAACTAATCATATAATTACAATTAATCGTTACATAATTTGTTATAACTTCCATATGAACATCAATTTTAAAATTAATAAAAAATAGTGATAGTTTTTGTTTTCTCTTTATCATTAAAATAATTCGTGTTTTATTTTAACTGAAAACTGACTAAATTCATACACCCCTTGTGAGAACCAAATCTCCCTAATTAATAGTGTCGTGAAAAATATATATATAAAGTCACTACATTATTTATGGTCCTTCGAGCCGGATAATCGATGGTCATTATCCATTAAAAAAAAAAAAAAAACTATTCAAAATTGTGAAAAAGTTATACCAAAAAATCTTGAATAATTTACAAACGTGATTGATTATGAACAAACTATACCAAACATTTGTGAACAATTTACATACAATATCGTGAAAATACTCTACTCAAAATTGTGAAGAATTTATAGCCGAAATTTATATTATACATACTCTACTCAAAATTGTGAGAAAACTATTCATATAATATATATAGGCATTTAAATTCCAAGATTATTCAAAACTAAAAATGACGACTAAATTCAAAATCGGTCAAATTAAATCAGCTATCACTAAATTCAAGACCTTTCTAAGTGAATATACAGATTCAGCAATAAGCCAAGCCAAACTCAAACAAAGAATTGATAACCTGAACGATGTGATGAAACAATTACCAGCTCTCATTGAAAACCTCGTATTAGAATTCCCAGATGAACTAAACGAACATGGCGCAGCTGAAGATTCGATAATGGAAGACTACATGGATATCATGGCTGAATCTGAAGTCCTAAGATCTTCGAACAATAGTACACCAATCAACAACAGTGGACAAGAAAATCAATTACCACTCGTGAACTACACTAATCCTGAACTATCTTGTTCGAAATTACCAAAACTTGAACTAAGAAAATTCGATGGCAGTATTGAGCTCTGGAAAACATTTGCAGATTGGTTCCAAGAAAACATTCATAAAAGAAATGTCAGTGATAGTACCAAACTACAATATTTGCATGACAGTTTGACTGGAGAAGCAGCAAAAACCATAGCTGGATTCGATTCGACGAGTAGCAATTACCAAGAAGCATGGGAACTTCTTGCATTGACGTACAATAACGACAGAGTTATTACATTTCGATACTTCGAGTTATTCATGGCGATTCCCAAAATGAGGAATAGTTCTTCGGATTCAATAAGACAACTCGTTAATGAAGTGCAAGTGCAAATACGCAAATTAAAAGTAATGAATCACCCAACTGACCAATGGGATGTGCCGTTGGTGTATATAACATTAACCAAAATGGACGATGAAACCAAACGTGAATGGAACAGAAAAATCCAAAGAACGCGAATTCCTACATTCGACGAACTCGTTACTTTTCTCCGTGAAGAAGCTACAAGACTTCAAACCAGTCAAGCAGATAATACTACCGCACATTCAAGAGTCAAATTTCCAATGGAGAGGAATCAACAGAAGCAAAAGCAGACCCTAACCACGATTATGTTTAAAAATTGTCCAATATGTGGAAAGGACGGGCATCCTACACACCGTTGCAATAAGCTATTGGATATGACAGTGCCTCAACGCATTAATGCAATCAGACTGGCAAAGCTCTGCTTCAATTGTTTACGTGGTAACCATCGTACCAACGAGTGCAATCGAGGTGATTGTTTTAAATGTAATAAGCATCACCATACCATATTACATTTGGAAAAATCAGATACAAAACAAGGAGAAGAAGAAAACATTACGGCATGACCAACAAAAAACTCGAGTCATCGAAAAAACAGCGTTGTATTACTCAACCAAGGCAAAATGGAAGATTTGATGGTAACTGCAATGGTTAACATTCTAAACAACAATCATCGACCAATTCGTTGTCGTGCAATTTTGGATACAGCTTCGACAGCAAACTTAATTACAACGCGACTAGCTAATAGCCTTGGTTTACCCAAACAACAATATACATTATCTATTGGTGGACTCGGTGATATGCAAACATCAACATCGCAATCGATTACAGCTACCATACAGTCTCGATACAGCACTTTTCAAAAAACTCTTCAATTTTTCACGGTACCAGAAATTACCAAAATACACCCAGTCAATCACATCGATCGCAAAATAATCGACATTCCCGAAAATATACACCTAGCTGATCCGACATTTCACATTCCTTCAACAATTGATTTACTCATCGGCGCTGGCCCAACGCTATCAATGATTTTACCACACAATCAGGCACTATCGAAACCAGGAAGTCCAGATTTGTTCCTACAAAATTCATCTTTGGGTTGGATCATCGGTGGTACCATAACAATGCCATCGAAATTGAAGAAACCATTTCCTTCCAACCATACAATATCATGTCATGTAACCACAAAACAAGCCCTAAAGGAAATTTGCAGAACCTGGGAACTGGAAGAGGGTCCAAAAGGCAAACACTGGACGGAAGAAGAGCTGGTATGCGAAAACATCTTTAAAACGAAGCATCAACGAAATCCGGATATAGTTGCTTTACCATTCAATACAAACAAAACATTATTAGGCGAATCACGATCGCAAGCACTCAAACGACTCACATATTTGGAAAGCAAATTTCAAAGACAGCCAGAATTCAAGAAACAATACACAGCCGTAATACAGGAATATATGCAATTAGGACACATGGAATTAGCAAATAATTATACGCCAGGATCAGAGGGTTTTTATTTACCTCATCATGCAGTTATTAAGGAATCAAGTGCCACTACCAAGCTGCGAGTGGTGTTTGATGGATCTGCAAAATCATCATCTGGGCTATTTTTAAACGATACGCTCATGGTAGGACCAACCATTCAAGATGACATAGTGATACATCTACTACGTTTTAGATTGTATATATTCGTGCTCAGTGGAGATATCGAAAAGATGTATCGCCAAACTTGGGTTCGTCCAGAAGATCGAAAATTTCAAAAAATCTTATGGCGGGATGATGATGGGATAATCAAAGACTATCATCTTAACACCGTCACATTTGGTCTAGCGTCGGCGCCCTTTCTTGCAATACGTAGTCTTCACCAACTAGCAGAAGATGAAGGACATTTGTATTCAAAGTCAGCAGAAATACTAAAAACCAACATGTATGTAGATGATTTGCTGACAGGCGCAAATACGATTGAAGAGTTGAGACAAATCAGAGATCAAATCATCTATATATTAAAACAAGGCAAGCTCAATATAAGACAATGGGCCTCCAATGAACCACAACTCCTAGAAGATCTACCCAAGGAGAGTATCAACACAAAACTCCAAATTGAGTTGAATCCCATTTTAAAAACATTGGGAATCAAATGGCAATCCCATGAAGATACCATCAACTATACGCTAGAAAAATTACCAACCGAAGCTACGATGAGAGTAATTTTGTCAGAAATTGCAAAAATATTCGATCCACTAGGATTATTAGGACCTATCATAATATCAGCGCGGTTGATTTTACAAGAGTGTTGGCGTCAACAAGTCTCATGGGATCAGGAACTTCCAGCTGATATAAAAAGCACATGGAAGGACTATGCAGAACAATTCAACAAAGTGAAACTCCTTCAGTTCACCAGAGGAGTAGTACCACCAAATACAGTCAATATTCAACTCCATGGTTTTTCTGATGCCAGTGAGAAAGCATATGGAGCCTGTATATACCTCAGATGCACCACTTCACTGCAAGAAACACACACACAACTACTTTGTGCAAAAGTGAAATTAGCTCCTCTAAAAAACGTCACACTTGCACGACTGGAACTTTGTGCTGCACAAATGCTTGCCAATCTTTATCACAATATTAAAGAATGCATACAAGTTAAAATTCTTCAAACCACTTTTTGGACTGATTCAACTATTGTTTTACATTGGATAAATACACCAACATACCAACTGAAAACATTCGTCGCTAATAGAGTAGCAGAAATACAAACAAAAACAAATGCAAAACTTTGGAGACATACACGTACAGCTGATAATCCTGCAGATGCGATTTCAAGAGGTCAATCTCCAACAAAATTCATACACAATCATCTGTGGAAATCGGGACCATCTTGGCTTCAACTATCTGAAACTGAATGGCCAATATCAATATTTAAACAACCGATTGATGATCAGGAGAAACGGAAACTTACATGTTTCGCTACAGCCGCTAATACATGCATTTTGGATGATAAATTCATTGACAAATTTTCGTCCTTACATCACCTACATAGAACCCTGGCACGCTGTCTCCGCCTTCGACCACGAAACATATATGTAGGAGAGTATACATCGATAGAGATTCGCGAAGTACAATTTAGATTAATTAAACTGATACAACGAATCGCATTTCCTCAAGAAATACAGCATCTTAAAAATAAACAAAATCTACTATCAAATAGCAAATTAAAGCAATTAAATCCGTTTTTAGATAAAGATGAAATATTACGAGTTGGAGGAAGACTTGAACATGCAAATATTTCGTACGATCAGCAACATCCGATTGTCCTCCCTCAATCTCATGCATACACAAAGCTGATTGTACAAGAAATACACGAAAAATATTTTCATGCTGGCACTCAGACTACACTTTACGCAATTCGTCAACGATTTTGGCCCCTTAATGGACGAAACGAAGTGAGGCGAATCCTCCATCGATGTGTTCGTTGCATACGTTCAAAACCTCGTACCGCGGAATACATCATGGGAAATCTACCAATGGAGCGAGTGACACAAACGCGTCCTTTCCATCACACTGGTGTGGATTATTGTGGACCTTTTTTCATAAAGGAAAAGAAACACAGAAACCGGGAAAAGATCAAAGTATATATAGCTGTATTTGTATGTATGGCTATCAAAGCAATACATTTAGAAATTGTCAGTGATCTCACTAGCGATGGTTTCATCGCAGCTCTTCGTAGATTTATTTCCAGACGTGGAAAATGCAGCAGTATACACTCGGATAATGGGACTAATTTTGTGGGTGCAAACAAACAATTAAGAGAAATATATCAACAAATTAATTCGGAAGAACATCAAAACCGAGTACAACGCTATCTCTCTGAGGAAGGTATTGAATGGAAATTTATACCTACTCAAGCTCCCAACTTTGGCGGGTTGTGGGAAGCGGCCGTGAAATCTTTCAAACACCATATGATTCGTACAGTGCGAGATAAACTTTTCACATTCGAAGAACTCAATACGTATGTAATTGAAATTGAAGCCATTTTAAATTCGCGTCCTTTGATACCTAATTCAACCGATCCAAATGATCCAATTGCAATCACCCCAGCTCATTTTCTTATTGGTGATTCGATGACCAGCATTCCTGATTGGAATTGGACCAATATACCAACCAACAAACTTTCTGCATGGCAAAATATTCAGAAGATAAAACAGACTTTCTGGAAACGCTGGCATAAAGAATACATAAATGGTCTTAATGTTAGAAATAAATGGTATAAAGGTAACCATGATATCAAAATCGACACAATAGTCATCATTAAAGACAACAATAGCCGTCCTATACATTGGCCTTTAGGTAGAGTGATTCAGATACACCCAGGATCAGATGGTGTGATACGCACCGTCACCATAAAAACATCGAAGGGCATCATCCAACGTAATGTTCGCGATTTGGCACCATTATTACCTGAAGAAAAATTCACTCATCGTTCATAAGGACATTTTGCCAACAAAATGGAAATCGAAGACGCAAGAGTATGTTGATCGGATATCCTCTCAAGGCGGGCAACCTGTTCCGTCACTACTTGTTTGAATTACTTTGAGAAATAATTCCTTCATTTTCAAGCAAGAAAATATTAATAGAAATAGGCCTTGAAAATTTGGGAATTGTTTTTCTTCAAAAAGTCCTCAGTTCTGTCGTCTTGTTTTTCGTGTCCGTGTGTTTCAACTAATCATATAATTACAATTAATCGTTACATAATTTGTTATAACTTCCATATGAACATCAATTTTAAAATTAATAAAAAATAGTGATAGTTTTTGTTTTCTCTTTATCATTAAAATAATTCGTGTTTTATTTTAACTGAAAACTGACTTAATTCATACACCCCTTGTGAGAACCAAATCTCCCTAATTAATAGTGTCGTGAAAAATATATATATAAAGTCACTACACTCATCTTTTGATGACTGAACGGTTCGCAATTCATTTTTACCTATCTGCTGACTTTGACGACTCCTAAGTTCGACGTCCAAATGACCCAAATACATTTGTCGATGATATACATTTTTTTATACATTTTTTTGATTAAAGTTCGATGATATTAAAATACTTATATACTAATATTATTAAAATACTTTTTACTTAGTCTTAAGATATTTTTCTATAAATAAGAACAATTGTAGTAGCAATAAATCAGTTCCGGATTGGACTCCAAAGAAAACATTGTGTTTCCCTATCAAAGACGGCGAACTGAAATCGGCATCCTTGCCTCGCCTTGAACAAAACAAATTCGAACCAGGACGGCGACTGAGATGGCTCGTGCCTCGCCTATTCGATCCATCCCTGATCTTAACATTATAGCCCATCTCGAGTACGAAAACGTCAGCCTCCACTTGCGTATGGGTGAACCGTTACTTTTCGCTTTTGCAAATCGGAACAAAAGCTCTCTCTCAAGAATTCTCTATGATTCGACACTCTGTATTTCCGTAGAGCCGGTTTTAATTGTTTTCTACATATTTTGCTAGGGTTATTCAATACAATTTTGGTTCATTCAACCCGTTGCAGGTGGATTTGTTCAAATAAGTGGAAAATGGTAATTATTTATTTTTGAATTTCAGATCGTAGGACATCATAGTTTCCGGTAATCCCAAGTTGACCAATTTTCTTCCGGTTTTAAGGGTTCTTTTCCCGCGAAAATTTGACTTTTTAACGGTTTTTTACACATAGCGGCTAAACGAAGCGTCCTACGGGGTTCATAAATATGACCGACTCACACTATTTTGACATTTACTACCTTCCTTTTATACGTTTTTTTTCTCTAAATTGAGGTTTCAAAGATGTGCATTCGAAAATTTGAAAAGTGATAAAATTCAGATTTTGAATTTTAGGCTTTATTGCTCCTGGCGGCTGAACGAAGTTTCCTATTTAGTTCATATGTATGACCTACCCCCATTATTTTAAAATTTCCTAACTTTTTTCAATAAATTTTTTTTTGTCTGAATTGAGTTTTTAAAGGTGTGTCCAAACAAAAGTTATGATATATGATAAAATTCAGACTAAAATTCGTAAATGCAAAATCTCGCGTTTTTCGGAAAAATGTTGTAATTTTTTATATATTGGAAATTCAATTTGTTTATTTATTCTTTAAATAAATAAAAAATACTATTGAATACAAAAATTACCTTTTTCTACACAGAAAACAGAAATATTCGAGTTTATTTACGTGTACGGGACAACATTGCAACAATTTTTGTTTGTGTTTGTTTTGTGCAAATTTCAGAACATTAAAATTGTGTGCATTGTATGAACATGTACGTTGTGTTCCATCCGCGAAATTTTGTTTCAACTCCCTTTCCTATTATTGTGATCACTCATTCTCTATTTGACAATCAAACATCAACTTAAAGACAAATTTGCGCAATGTCTGTTTTTCAGACGTTAAGGCCGGTCGAAGGCGCATACGGCCCATGCATCTTTTGTCTGCTGTTACATGTGTGATGTTGGAAAAAATTGGGTACAGTGTCACATAAGATCGCGACATCTGGTAAATTATTTTGTCTGTGATTAAACCTTGCCTTTTTTTGTAAGTAGAAGGAAGCCATATTTTTCAACAAATTCGCCGAGAATAAATTCACACGGCTAACGTGGGCGTTTTGTTGATGTGGTCGATCGGATCAGGTTAACCCCTCAAATATAACTGTGCCATACAAAATTTACTTTCAGAAAATGTATATAAGCTTAGATAATTTAGACAAGTAGTCGGTACTTATCGAAGTTTAAGTAAAAACTTAGCCAGTTTTGTTTGAGTTTCAAACGGCAATCCTTCAATCCTTATTTGTTTCATTGTTGTCACCGAACATAGGACAAATTGCGATTTCTTATAACAACTATATTTCAATTTTTTTGTAACTTTGAGGTTAATGGGTGTTGTTAGGTGTAGTAATACTTTCAAAATTGTCTCTTTTTGAAAGAGTGTTTGGTTAGTTGTTTTTTTCTCATTTTCTTATTGAGCACTATTCATTATTTCAATTTATTATCCATTTTACGGAAACATTTGTAGCCAAACGATAATAAGAACATTTTTGAAATAGCCAAAAATTTTTTGGAAGTTTTTGAACTTATGCTACAATCAGAAAATAACTGCTAAGAATCAAAAATCTAGAACTAAACAAAAACATAAAAAATATATATTATCAACATATACAGTATACAATTTACAAAATATATGCAGTATTACGTAATGCCCAACAAAGCCCTGTACAACTGGTACTAAAATAAAACATAACCGTGAGATGGTGCTAAAAATCTCCGCGTTTTGAAAACATACATAAATTAAATTTAAACTAGAGGAGAACAGTCGCGTTTTGCATTGAAGACAATCTGATATCGAAAGCATATAACAAAGAAAAAAAAACAACAAATACATATTGTGAACAGTGAGCTTTGATATTGATACCGTTTTTTTACATTGAAAGTATCTTTGTTTAAAATATACAATTCAAGAATTGTAGCTAGTCTACTTTCATAAATAAGAGAATAGATAAATTTTCACGTGAATGAGTTAGAAATCTGTAAAATCATCGCAACCACAAGCATCAATCGATCAACTAACTCCATCAACAAATAATTTTATTAATTTAATTTAACATCATCATAATTTGCTACGCACTACCAGCTCAGCACTTCAACTGGTGCATCAAGTAAGGGGGCACGTTAGTCCTTAATCTCCATTTTCTCTTATCCCTACTCATCCTTATAATTCCATCTTTCCATTTACCAGCATATTTACAATTACAATATATCATATTGTGCTAGAATTATTGCTCGTTGCTCGTATTTGTTTAATTCACTAATTTATTCATTATCAAATAGTGCTGTTTCTTATCCTGAGATAACAAAATAATCATAATAATAATGTCAACCGCGAGAGAAATAGCTTCGTTGAAGATATGGATTTGAACCGTGATGATTTTGACAGGAGATTCTATGCAGCGTCCGCAATTTATTCTCAAATTCTTTCCGACTCTGCTCCAAAAGCAATAGTTGTTCAAAGGAATACAGTAGACGATGAACCAAATTTGCCATCAGAAAATGCCTTTCCCCCAAAAATGAATTCACCAAAATTTGATTGTTCGTTCGATTTTTGCCTTGGTTTCTACGAGTTGTTTACTTCACCGGTTGATACTCATTTGCGTATGCCCAACATTCAGAAATTATTTTACTTGAAAGGTTGTCTGACAAGTTCTACTGTTGTCGCCTCCATAAACCCTAATGGGGAAAACTACAAGGTGGCATGGGATCCCCTGAAGGAGCGGTATGCTAATGGGAGAGCAATCCTTCAGAGTCATGCCAAGGCTCTACTAGATCTGCCATCAACTAGCAACGAATTCCCAGTACGTTTGTTGTTGGACGAAATGCTAAAGCACGTTCGGTGGCTTGAAGCACTGTGTGAATATGTCGATTCCTGGGGTATTACCCTCTCAGTAATTATTTTATCTAAATTAAATAATGACACTCGGCAAAAGTGGGAGGAATTTGCTTGTGAGATAACCCAACCTACAGTGAACGATATGACTCTTTTCTTAAAACGCCGATTTCAGGTAGAAAATTCGAATTTCTATCAAAACAGTACAAATGTTAGTAGCATAAAAAAACTTGTAAATGTTCGGGTTCGTCCAGCTCAGCAGGTATTTGCAGCCTCAATAGGCAAAAAAATATGTTTTTATTGCGTTGGCGATCACCTGATTCCCTTATGCACTAAGTTCAAAGCACTAGTTCCAAAACGAACGTTATAATTTCTTTTTGTTTGAAATTTAAGATTTAAAAAACATGGTTCCAATAATACGCTATTTTTATTATTTCATCTATGTCAGACAAATTTGTTTCGACAACTATATGTTGTCTTCATCAGTGACAATTACAAATAGTTATAATTTCGTTTAAAAGAACGGAATTAGTATCAATTGTCTCAAGAAAAGCAACAGATTAAATCAGTGTCGAAAATGTTATAAACAACAACATACGCTACTCCACTTCGAGAACTCCTCGTCAAAAGATACAAACAAGCCTCAATGCAAGGAAGATCAGACTCCTTCTAATTCGTTTTGCATCAGTTTGCAAAGCCACGGTACCTCAGAAGTCCTCTTGGCAACAGCCATCGTAAACCTACAGAAAAAACGGCGTCTCTCTAGGCAATGTAGTGTTTTCCTATGTGCTGGTTCTCAAGCTCACTTCATAACGGAAGAAGTTGCACAATTCCTAAATTTAGACAGGCAATTGTTCAGCATATCGGTTAACGGTATTGACGGTATCTCAACCACAATTGAACACTCGGTTTCTGTGACAATAAACTCGCTGGTCAATAAACTCCAGAAGAAATTAAACTGTTTGGTGGTATCTCAGATTAAATATAAATGTACACAATTTAAAACTCCCTAAAAATATCACACTAGCGGATCCCAACTTTCATAAATGCTCAACGGTACACTCCTTATAGTGAAACTCTTCTATAAACTTTTATGTGTAGGGAAAATTTCGCTCAAAGACCATCCTGACGCGGTGTTACAAATAATTCAGCTGGGATGGATAGGTGCTGGAGATATTGTTAGCCTAGTTCGCAATACGCACAAACTCAATTGTCATCTTACTATACGTAAAAATCCCTTCGACGCAAATCTCACCAAGTTTTGGGAAGTTGAAGAAATTTAGGACTTGCATACTGATTACAACAAATTCATAGAGGAGTACAGTTCGCTCAATCATACGTCATTATCCTCTGATACGCGTCACATGGGTTTTTATCTGCCACGACATGTGCGTGGTCTTCTATGGTTCTGCAAAAACATCTTCAGGAATTTCTCTCAATGATACTTTGATGTCTGGTCCCACCATACAAGACGATCTTTTCAGTCTACTCATCCGATTCCGCTCCCACGTATACGTCCTCACCGCTGACATAGAAAAAATGTATCGCCAAGTTAGATTGAATCCTGAGGACGCTATGTATCAAAAAATTCTCTGCCGTCTTAGCACAAATTCACCAATAAACGAACACAAGCTTGACATGGTTACCTATGGAACAACTTCAGCCTCATTTCTAGCCATTCGGGCTCTGCATCAATTAGCAGATGATGAAAGGAATAATCATCCTTTAACCGCCCTTATTTTAAAACGAGATTTCTATGTAGACGATCTCTTAACCGGTTGCAATTCACGAAGCGAAACAGCATTCATTCGGGATGATTTGCCATTTGTTTTTAAGAAGGGAGGATTCACTCTTCGCTAATGGGCATCGAATGATCAGTCGCTCATTGCTCAAAAACAAGAAAACATAGATGCTGCCCATATGTCTCTCTATCCAAACACTGTGATTAAGACTCTGGGCGTGAAGTGGAATTCTCATGAAGATATCCTTTTTGACACTGTTAATATCGATGATGTACCCAAACGTATATCAAAGCGAACCATACTCTCCAAAGTGGCCAAACTATTTGACCCATTAGGGTTGTTAGGTCCCATCGTAACCCATGCTAAGATTATGATTCAACAATGATGGAAGGCTGGTATCTCATGGGATGAATCTGTACCATCCAGTATTCACACTTCTTGGTCTGAATTCCGAGCACAATGGCCGATGCTAAACCGAATACATTTTAAACGTCAAACAATCTAGTCCAATGTCACAAACTTGCAATGACATGGATTTTGACACGCCAGCGAAAAGAATTATGGGGCGTGCATATACATGCGGTATATCAAAGCTAACGAGCAAGTCAGCATGTGCTTTGTTTGCTCCAAATCTCGCGTAGCACCCGTAAACCCTTTAACCCTAGCACGACTAGAGCTATACCAGTTCTTTCGCCCGGTTGTTCATATCGGTCAATTCAGCTACTGCTGTTGAATTTAAGGATATTCATTTATGGTCGGACTCAACCATCTTACTTCATTGGCTCAATACGCAGCCACACCTTCTTAAAACTTTTGTTGTTCAAAGAGTATCAAAAGTTCAAGGGCTTAAGGAATCTTGCCATTGGCGACATGTTTCTTCTCATCACTAAAGGAAATTTCTGAACTTCGGTTAAATGAAATAGTCCAGCTCTGCTTAAAATTAGACATAACTGTCACAAATATTCTCGAACGCTACAGCACCACATTGAAGTTAAAACATGTGATCGCATATATGTGGCGATTCACTCCCACCAAGCCAAAACGCTATATAGGCTTACTTAGTATAGGTGAACTAGAATCAGTGGAACAAGTCATGATAAAAACGACTCAACTCCATAGCTTCTCACCCACCCGCCACCGTCACAAAGGCAATTGCAAACTTGTCGCCTTGAATTCCTTCTTAGACCAAAGTGGAATATTGCGTGTTGGTGGTATGCTCAGAAACGCTAACATTCACGAAGAGCAAAAATTTCCAATATTGCTTCCATCTAACCATCATATTACATGGCTGATTTGAGAAGAGCACGCAAAATTGAAGCATGCCGGTGTTCAAACAACGCTTTATTCAATGCGCGAGAAATACTGGCCCATCAATGGTCGAAACACGGCTAAAAGCGTGATTCATCAATGCCTCAAATGCCTTCGGGCAAAACCTTGGCCCCCTGAGCATCCTTTGGGAGATCTACCTTCTTATCGAGTTGCTCAATCCAGACCATTTCTCCATACAGGAGTCGACTACTGTGGACCATTCTTTATAAAAGGAAACCGTTTCCGGAATCGGAACAAAATCAAAGTTTATGTGGCAATTTTTGTGTGCATGGTAACGGTTCATATAGAAATAGCAACGTTTATATAGAATAGCAAATATGAAGGGCAGTTCATTGCGTCGACGCATTCTCTTATGCGTCGACGAAATATGAAACCTTTGTAACCAAACTCCTCCTAGACCGTTTGATCAATCGATTTGAAATTTTACATACTAATAGTATTTTTGACGGTGAGTGTTAACATCTATTTTTTGTTACTAAATTCGCGAAAAAAAATCACTAGTGGTAGGCTTCTTAGTTAACAATTTTTCTGATGAACGAACCAAAATTAGTACAAAGGTTTGTGTCATGGAAATCTAAATTTAGTTTTTATGTATTAAGAACGATCACTGCGTTTTTTTCCAAGAATTTCAAAATATACGACAAACAAAATACAATTTTGACAAAAAATCGCTGTCTTTGCAACAATAACCGTTAGTTTTCTTGTATAAATGAAGCTATGGTATTGATCTTGGGTAATTAGTTTTTGCGTGCTCGAGCCAAAATAAGCTTTCACATAAAGATCTTAGCACAGGCACCTGATTGTTTCCGGGGCTTTCGCCAATTCGCTGTGGGGAATCGGAAACTTTGAAGAAAAAATTTATTTTGGTTTACTCAAACCGTAGCAAGTGGTTTTTTACAGGTTCTTGAAAAATAGTATTTTAATTTATGAATTTTTAAATCATGGGACAGGAAAGATTCCGGGAATCAGAAATTGGACAATTTTTTTGAGGTTTTTATGGTACTTTTCCGTTAAAATTTTGAATTTTCAACGGTTTTTTGCCCGTTGCGGCTAAACGCAGCGTCCTAGGGTGTTCGTATGTATGACCGACCCCCATTATTTTGTCATTTTCTACCTGCTTTTAATACATGATTTTTCTCTAAATTCAGTTTTTAAAGATATACAAACAGAAGATCGGAAAACTGATAAGACTCAGATTTTGAATTTTTAACAGTTTTTTGCCCGTAGCGGCTAAATTATGCACTGAAGGGGTTTCATATGTTTGAGCGACCCTCATTATTTTGACATTTTCTACCCTTTTGTCGTACATAGTTTTTCTCTAAATGGAGTTTTTAAACGTGTACATACAAAACATGGGAAAAATGATAAAATTCAGATTGTGGACATTTAATGGTTTTTTGCTCGTAGCGGCTAAACGAAGCATCCTAGAGAGCTCATATGTATAACCGACCCCCCTTATTTTTACATTTTCTACCTCTTTTTCATACATCGTTTTTCTCTAAATTGAGTTTAAAGATATGCATACAAAAGATGGTGAAAGTGCTAAAATTCAAATTTTGAATTTTCAACAGTTTTTTGCCCGTAGCGGCCAAACGAAATATCCCACGGTGTTTATATGTATAACCAACCCGATTATTTGGCATTTCCTACATTTTGTCAAACATCAATTTCCTCTACTCTGAGTTTTTAAAAATGTGTCCATATCCAAAATTACGATTCTAGCTAATAATTTTGTAAATCATTGAAATCTGATAGTAAAGATGAATGAATTATTGAAGAAATCTGATAGTAAAGATGATTGAATGGATTACTGAAAATTGTTTCATATCTTCAATATATACACTCGGAATCATAATAAATATACAAATAGATTCATAAATAATATAAAACACAAAATACTAGAAATCCCATTATAACAAAAAGTCATGATTAATAAGATAAAAAGAAACCATGTGCGTGTCGGATACACATAAGCTAAGGGTTCTGTAGAATGCCCCATAAAGTATTGAGTTAAAGAAATCTTTGTTGGTAGCTTAAAACATCGAATATCTACATAATTAACGGTAAGACTCTTATTGTTCAAACCAAATATCGTTGACTGATTTTATATAGTTCTACTACCTTTAATATTTTCAGATTTTTCTGGCCCGTCGTTCAAAAGTTAGAGAGGGGGGGACACACTTTTGACGTATTTAGAAGCGTATATTTCGCGAACGATTAGCTTAAAGGAAAAAAATTTCTAACAACATCATTGTCATTTTGAACGACCTATCTAAAAATACCTCACACGGGAATGTGCAATGAAAAAAAAAATCTTGTCCCTCAGACACATGAATGGAGTGCCACCCTTAATAAAACTTTTTTCTTTACTTTCACTACTGCATTTTCTAGTGGTTCACAGGAGACATCTTACTTCTAAATTTCATTTATATAGTTTCAATAGTTTCCGAATAAAATGGCTGTGACATACGGACAAACGGACATGACGAAACTGTAAGGGTTCCGTGTTTTCTATGGAACCCTAAAAATGATAATTAGAGTTACAGGAATCAAGTCATTTCAAGTTTAGCATTTTTCAGAACAATAAATAGCATAAATTACATCTTTTCTAAATTATTTAACATAAATTAGAGAAGCTGAGTAATTCAACAGTGTAGAGGAAATAATAATTTATAAACTATATTTAAATAGGGCTCACAATAGGATTAGAACTAAGATAGAAAATACAGGGAGAGGCATCTAACATTTGGAATACGAACTACCGTATATTTGGAGTTTGATAGGCATAATGACTTTCATGAGCTAACAGAAAATTAGTCTTATGTTTGACGTTTACCAAATGGCACGCTTTACACTTGAACAAAGTTCGGAATTATTGAAAACTTACTTCAACACTGGTGAGTTTTCTACGGAAACCATAAAAAATTTACAGAAAAAATTTGCCTTCCAATCAGTTGATCAATCAGTGAAGCGAGTTTGTGAAACCGGTTCGTTATTGAACAAAACAACCCGTTCCCATTTTCGTCCAGTGCGCACACTCGAAAACGTTGCTGCGGTTGCGCGTAGTGTGCATGACCATCGATCAACATCAATTCGTCATCGTTCTCAGGAACTGAACATTTCTCGCACTTGTTTGAGGAGAATTTTGGCTACAAACAAGAGTCCAAGAATTGAAGCCTCATGAACATCCGATGCTTTTTCGGTTCGACTATCGCTTTGGATGGGCTGAAGATCGTTTGGTCGAAGATAAACAATTTTACCGAAAAATTATCTTTTCCGGTGAAGCTCATTTCCACCGTGGATGCTATTTCAATAAGCAAAATTGTCGCATTTGTGTATCCAAGAATCCATACGTTCATCCCCAACAAGTGACTGTTACGGCAGTAAATTGGGCCGTTTTTTCGGAAATGAGGAAGGAACCGCCGTCAGGGTCAATGGCGAGAGTTGCAAAGCCATGTTAAATGAATTTTTGTTTCCACAAATTGAAGAGGGTTACATGGACGGCATTTGGTTTCAACAGGACGGGGCGACTTGCGACACAGCCAACGATACAATCGATCTTGTAAAATAAAGCGAAATGTTGATCCGAATTGGGCGCCTCAGAGCTGTGATTTGAACCCATTAGACTATTTTTGTGGGGATCTATTAAGGATATATATTACGCTTATCATCCAGAGACGATTGAGTCCTTGAAACACGAAATTGAAGTTGCCATTCACAAGATTGAATGATGTCGTGTTTCACTCGTAAATAGAAATGTTCAGTCTTTCTTACAAAGTTATAATTTTGGACAAATATTCATTAGTTTTTTTTATATCCGATTCAAATTCCAAATCGTATATGGCCCACCCTTTATTTCTTGAAATTCTCTCACTGAAGGTAATGAAGAGATACCTTCAGAAATGGCCAAATAAATCAGTGCTTAGGGCTAGAATTGTAATACACATATTTTTTACATTAAAACCAAGTCAACACACATGGTATCGACTTGAGCCAATTGCTACCAATTATTACATTACCACAGATGACTATGAAGCAGAGTGTCTGTATATCGACCGCTCAGCTCAATTTTGTGTGCGACTTCGCGAACGCCACCTAGTATATCATTAAATTATTTAATGGTTACTGAACCACGGATTCCAGAAGACTTATTTGACATCATGCTGCGGTTTAGGATGCACAAATATGTTTTTACAGCTGACATTGCGCAAATGTACCGCCAAATTTTAATGAATCCTGAAGATCAAAACTTGCAGTTGATTATGTGGAGAACGAAGCCATCCGACAAACTAAAATATTTTTAATTATGCACTGTCACTTATGGAACAAGAGCAGCGCCATATTTAGCTACGAGATGTTTTAAACAATTAGCTGAAGACGAAGCAATTAATTACCCAGTAGGGTCAAGTAAAATTAAAGATTTTTACATGGGCGATGTCATAACCGGCGCAGACAGTCTCTCAGAAATACGTAAAATTCGAACAGAGCTGGACATGCTAATGAATAAGGGTGGATACAAGCTGCGCAAATGGTGCGCTAATCATCCTGCTATTCTAGAATGCGTTCCAGCTACAGAAATAGAACAACAAATCGATTTCACCAAGCACAACAATGAATATATAAAGACATTAGGTTAAGTTTGGGAGCCGTTATGCGACTGTTTCAAATATTCCATAGAGTATCCAATGAGAACAATCGCCTCTAAACGAACAGTAATTGCTGATATATCCCAACTCTTTGATCCACTAGGGTTGGTGAATCCTGTAATTGTCATCGGCAAAATATTAAAGCAACATTTATGGAGTTTGAGCCTCCATTGGGACGATGAATTACCGGAAGACTTACAAACATCATGGTTGGATTTTCGGGCAAACCTAAGATTTTTGAACGAACTATAGATCGGAAGACACGTCATTATTCCAGAATCATCACCAGCAATCCAACTACATGCACTTGCTGATGCAAGCGAGCGAGCCTATGGAACTGCAGTTTACATACGTTCAACAGACAGCAAGGGTAATGTGTTAGTGAAACTATTGTGCGCCAAATCTAGAGTTGCCCCACGGATAATAATCACAGTTCCAAGATAAGAAGAGTGCGCTGCCAAATTAGCCACACAGCTTGTCCAGTGCGTCACCAAAAGTATAGCGGCAAGGGTCGCGAACGTAACTTATTGGTCCCATGGGGATCCCGCTACGTTGAAAATATTTAATGCGAATCGGCTGCCACGAATCCAAGAAATTTCATGTCCGTCACAATGGACATACATAAAAACTACGTTAAATTCAGCCGACATGGTGTCAACAGGTGCAACACCACAACAGCTTACATTCTCAGAATTATGGTTTTGTGGGCCACCAGTTCTAAGGTTGCCAATATCAGGATGGCCAAGCCGCAAATTCTAGACAGTTCGCAATGTAGCTGAGGAAAGAAATACCAGAGTCACATTAAGCTGCTCAACCAGTGATCGACCAGACGACTTCCTCACCAAGATTAGACATGGAAATTCGTTTTGGAAAGTACAAACGAAGTGCATACGTCCTGCGCAGCATCAATATCATGAAGAATAAATATTCTAAGGACCTAAATCCAGGACATCTCCAAGTAAAGGAACTCAATGCGGCGCTTGATGTGATAGTAAGGTCGATACAAGTAGACAAGTTTCAAGAATAGATACATGATCTACGGACAAAGGGAGTGGTCAAAAACTCCAGCCGTCTAGCTACCCTCACACCATTTCTCGATAGCCGTGAGCTGTTGCGAGTTGGCGGATTATTAGAGGCAGCAAACATTTCTTATTGTGCCACACATCCACTACGTCTTCCTGGCGATCACATTTTAGCAAAGTTGTTGTTAAATGACCTCCATGTCCGCCACTTACATGCAGACGCTCAAGCACTAATGGCCATTGTACGCCAGTAATTCTGGATACTTCAAGCAAGGGCTATAATTCAAGCAAGCCGAGTTGACGTGGTTTGGTTAATTGGTGCAACCTTAGACTTGGCACAAAGCAATCGTACGATGACAATGTTGTCTTGACCTATGCAACGAATGTAAGCGGCAGCATCATATGCCCCTTGCTGAGGCATCCGCGAAGATGTGCAACTGCATCTGGGATGCGATGTTGTGAGCAAAAACGTGTCTGAGAAAGTTTTGTGGTTTAGTGCAGTTAAGCCATCTCTAAAGTTGTTCCATTTGGTGTGTAGTTCTTGGGGAAGTGCAGCATGCCAATTAAACTTTAACTCCCACAGTTTTTGAAAGAAGAGTTTAGCTTTTATGACCACTGGCGCCAGTATGCCTAGTGGGTCAAAGATGTGTGCAATGTCCGATGATGCAGTTTGCTTCGTGACCCTTTGCGCAGGAATTAAAGTGCTCCGAATGGCGAAATAATCGGATTCGGGTAGCTAGGTTAACCCCATCGGTTTGATGCTATCGTTTGACTGGTTATTGAAGTCCAGCTCAATTGCCTGATCTTCTGCTGGTATTTCCTTGAGAGGGTGATTTGCGCACCATTTGCGAAGTTTGATGCCGGCAGTTTTCAAGGATGTAACCAGTTAAGTTTGCTTCAACATGCAAGTCGGCAAATAATCTGAGCCGGATAAAATGTCATCCACGTAGAAATCATTCTTAAGGGCCTGAGAAGCTAGTGGATATTGGTTACTTACATTGTCGGACAGCATGTGCAGGATGCGCGTGGCGAGATATGAAGCTGGAGCAGTACCGTAAGTCACAGTGCAAAGCTGATAGCATTTCAACGGTTTCTCTTTATCATCCTTCCACCAAATAAATTGGTACTTTTGGTTAGCTGCGTCCACTTGAATTTGCCGATACATTTTTTCGATGTCCGCGGTGAAGACATATCGGGGAAGACGGAAGCGCAAGAAGATTGTGAAGACATCACCTTGGATGGCTTGTCCGACTGCTAAAAGTTTATTCAGCGAAAGATGACTTGTTGTTTTCGCTGAACCATCGAAGACAACTCGTAATTTGGTCGTTGTGCTTTCGGGTCTGAGGAGGCAATGATGTGGAAGGAAATAGTGGGGCTCTTCTACCATGGTGAAGCAGATTTCCTTCATATGGCTCAAATCAATTATATTGCTGCCTTAACGTCTGGTCCTTAGGTTCCTTCCACAATGTGCAATATTTGTAGGTGAACTGTGTGTGGTAATTCTGCCTGATACAGTCCAGCCGAAAACCGTGTTCTGAAGTGTGGGCAGTTGTTCTCCCAATTTGATCTGCCCAACGGAAAGAATCGAATAGACTAGTTTGGCTCCAATCAGAATTTCGATGGGACCAGGACGATGAAATTGTGGATCGGCCAACCTTATATTACCAGAAATAGGCCAGGATGTCTTCTTGATGTGTTGCTAGGGTTGCGGTGCTATTATCTTTGGTAGGACGTGAACATCTATGTTCGTACTGTAGTCGTTGATGTTGGAGTGTTTTTGGATGCTGGCTCTTGAACGAGTGTTCTGTACGACAGACCCGATCCATCCAATCGTAACAACATGTCTGGTTTCTTGGAGACACAGCCTTTTTAGAAGCCTTTCCTATATGAAGTTTAGCTGAGAACCGGAGTCTAACAAGGCACTTACCTGAATTTGGTTTGCCCAGCTATCCGTGAACTTGATGAGGACTTAACAACGTATATGCACCGAAAGTTGAGGGAGTGCTGGAACTGAGTGATGCAACTTCCTTAGAACTTGAATCTGGGTGCACCTTTGTTTCCTCATTTCTTGCTTGTTGCGGCTGCTTGGATGAGATTTGACCCTTTAAATCATTGCCTTCCAGATGAAGCAAAGAGTTGTGTTTCTTGGAGCACTTCTTGCAGCTACCAGAGGGACATTTATAAAAGCGATCTCCCTTCTTAAGACAATTTACGCATCGACTTGCACGTTGTATTAGTTGAAGGCGGTAATCAGGGCTGAAGTTTTGGAAAATAGGGCAGGAAGACAGTAGATGATCTCCCTGGCAGGCAAGACAAGACAGCTTGGATGATACTGCGGTTAATGCCCTTTGAGATGTTCCCTTTCCGAAGCTGTTATCGTTGGTCGTGCTTCTGGCGTTCTTAATGGGCATCGATTCTAAGGATTGAAAGCGCCTTTCCAGGAACGTGAGAAACTGGTCCATAGATTGTAGGTTTCTAGGATGTTCTAAGCCCTGCTCGTAAGGTGTGTGTGAGGCACCATCTAATTATTGATGAGGATGTGGAGCAACCAGTGATCCCAGTTTTTAATGTCGATTTTGAGATTCGCCAGACTTAGCAAGCACTCCTGAGTTGTGTCTTCAAGCGATTTGATGGCCATAGCTGATTCGGTGTGGATGACAGGTTGATTTAACAGTTTGTCAATGAGGGCTGCTACCAATAGTCTTTCATTGTCGTATCTGTCCTTGAGCAGGCTCCAAGCAGACAGATAGTTCGCGTCGGAGATTGTTAGGTGGCTAATACATCGCTCTGCTTTACCAGTTAAACTCGTCTTGAGGTACCAAATTTTCTGCGCATTGCCTAGATTTTGTTCGTGAACCAATTGCAAGAGCAGGTCGTGGAACTGCTTCCAGCAAAGATAATTGCCTTAAAATTTTGGCGATGTGATGGTTGGCAGCTTAACTTTGGGCGAAACATCACTTGTGACTGGATGTGTGGACAGTGTAGAATGTTGTTGTAAGTCTATTATTGCAGACTCTACCTCATCGGACAGCAAAAATACGCTTCTTGATCAAATCCAGCAGCGATGGGGTCGCCTGTCATTCCCCAGATGGAATCATGCAGGGCCTCCAGGTTTGCCCAAAAGCGTTCAATGGAACGGCACTTTACTTCGTACACAACAGCGTTTTGTTGTGGGGGAAGGTTTTGGACTGAGTCCGCAGATTGGAACGTCTCCCAGTGTTCCGTTATGGCCTTGGACTTGTTGACGAGGTATTCGTTGTCTTTGCGTGTCGGAGAATCCTTCTTGTAGTTCATTATATGCCTCTCGATTTCTTCTCCTGTCTCGTTCTGTTGGTTTGTGAGTTCTTCTAAGGAAGTCATTCTTCTAGAGATAGGCTTGGCGAAATCAGTGAACAGTTCGGAGTGGGGAAGCTCTCGCAGAAGGAGTTCCAGTTGGCAAACTGTCGTATGGAACGAAGATCTTCACAATGGCGTAATAAGGGATGCAGGAGCGATAAGATGCCAACTATCCGGGTGGATTTATGAGTGTTCGCGTTTTTAACGAATTGCCGCGACGATTTAAAATTCGCGTAAACTTAACTGGTTTGGAGTTCGCGTGACGTGGATCACGTCGGGGTCACCAAATAATGAGCGCAGACTCCTTTGTCCGTGCTTTGATAGAACTAGCTAGGGCGTATCACCACTACCTACACCTTTCAGACTCCTTTCAGGGATAGAAAATTGAAGGCTAAATTGAAGTGTTACACCAAGACTTATTATAGTGTATGCAAGGGTCTTAGACCGATACACAAGAGGAAGATGACAAGTAAAAGTTTGAATTCCGATTAACTACTGAACTATTTATTGAAATTTGTTAGGTTTATATACATGAAAAATGCTTACCTGGGCAAATTGGCTCCTTGGATACTAATTTTGTTTGTGCGCAGTTTGCCACAGGTAAGTAGTAACTAGAGTAGGTACTTACTTCATCGTCGAAATAGTTGAATTTTAATAACAAGCAAAATTTACTCAGCTATTTCGACGATGAATGAAAGCATGCTCCGTTCATTTTTTCTGGAAGACGCTGACCAGTAGTAAAACGATCCCATCGGTCACGGTGCGATGAAAAAGGTAAGTGTGGTACATTTCGGTCAAAAATTATTCGTCAATGGGACGGTACAAATGTGACACAAATCTCTTAGTGAACAGAACTCATTAGTTCTAGGCGGGGAGTATGTTAGTTTTTCACTTGCATTTTTGTGTAACTTTATTAGTATGTAGTTGAAATTTATTAGTATTTGTAAATTTATTAATTAATGGTTTTTTGATAATCTTAGGAAGCGCCCTTCTTGCAAAAGTAGGAGTTGCATAATGAAATAAATTTGAATCCTTGGTAGTTTGATGTTTTTTGGTAATCTCAGGAAGTGCCTTTCTTGCCAAAGTGTTCCATAAAGCTGGTGTTCCATAAAGCTGCCCCATTTGATTTAATTCCAAAAATTGCATTTCTCGCTCATTTGTGCACATTGTGAAATACGTCCGGTCCTTAAAACAGTCAGACGGTAACTAAATCAACGAGTATGTATATGCTCCTCTTGTTTGGGCGCGAGACAAAATTCTTTTACTCGCGCACAAAATACCGACACAAAACTCCTCTGCTCCTCTTTTTTGGGCGCGAAACGAAATTCTTTGACTCGCGCCCAAAATACCGACACAAAACCGAGACCACCGAGACGAGAGCACGAGACGAGACGAGAACACCATGTACACACTCGCTCTCGGCCTGTCTCGGGGTGTCTCGGCGAGTGAGAAAGGACCAGAGGAGGATTTATAGAGAAAATACGAAAAGAGTTAGCAAATCTGTACTTCTTGACAAGTATCTCAAAAGACAAAGATAAAGCAAAATACATCGTTGAGATAAACAAGCTACGAATTAAGAGAAAATTACATATTAACAATGAGCGTAAAAATAAAAATAACAAACGATAGAAACATTAATAATAGTTATTCTTACAATACGAATTTTACATAATGGGCAAGTCAGGCTCAAAAATGAAAGAGGAAGTAATAATTAATAACAATGGCGGAACGTCTTCTTCAAATTTAGTAGGTCAAATTAAAAGTAGAGTATCAAGTGATGTTGAAATTGTTTTAGTAATGTTAAGCGTGTTATTAGTAGGGTTCTTCATTTTTAGAAAGATTAAATAGTACATAAACAAAACTATTCGAAGGCATGTTGTAGCACAAAATGTATAAGATCTAAAAGAGTGAGTGAGATACGAGCTCTTATTGACTCGATAAAAAATATTACCTTAAAATTCACAAAAAATCCCAATCGAAGTTATTCTTCGTCACATTTACTAAAGACAACATCAGAATTAAAAGAAATCAAAGGAAAATTCTCTGTCGCTTATTACGAACTATATAAAATAGATGAAATGTTAGCTAAGGAATTTAATAAAGCATACTCTACGTTAGAAGCCATATTGGAAGAACATATTAGTAAAATTATAGAAACCGAAACACAAATCATCAACATGACGCCTTCATTTGATATATCAGTCAGCTTAAAGGTAATACCTGAGTTTCAGGGTGACACTAAAAACATAAATAATTTTCTGAATTTGATTGAATTCTTATATGATGATTTGAAGGACGTGACTGAGAAAAGTAAATTGATAAAGTTTGTTCTCAAGACTAGGCTTTCCGAGAATGTTAAAAACAAATTAAGTGTTTTGACGCCTCCAACAGGCCTAGATTTACTAAAATCCACACTTCAAGGTATATTTAAGACAGAAAAAAACCCTTTGAAAATTCAAACCGAACTCTCAAAGAGCATTCACGGAAACTACTCTGTTAAAGATTATGCTACACATATCGAAAATTTAATAGCGCAATTGAACAGTGTGATATCCGAACAAGGTGAAAACCATAGAGCTATAATATCAAAACTAAATGATCAGATAGGCTTTAACGCTTTCAAGAATGGCCTGCAGGACACAATAGAATCTACCGTCTTTGCGGCAATGCCTAAAACTCTTCAGGAAGCTGTTGAGGTAGCTGGTGATGCGGAGGTGACTAGAACCACCAATATATTCTATGCAAATAGAAGGTTTCAGAATTCAAATTTCAGAAATAGGGATAGGTTTAACAACAATTTTCAGAATAATTATCAAAATAAAACATTCAATAATCAGAATTACACAAATAACAAATATAATTATAACAATAATAATTACCAACGATTTCAGCAAAACAATAATTATTCACAAAGGCAAACAAATTTTAATAGAAACCAGCAAAATCGGCCGAGAAATTGGGCAAATAATAACAATAATAGCACTAATATGGTTAACGTTTTGAACTCGGGAAACGAGACTGTCCCCGAGGAGTCGGGGGAACAGTAAAACAATTATCATTTGAAAACGAACTTCCTAATCTCAAATCCGCTTCCGTATACACCTTTGATAGGACACTAACAAATTTCATAAATGTTCAGATTAATTCGTTTCGAAAAAAAACTTCTTTCCTTATTGACACTGGAGCGGACATATCTATCATCAAACGAAAAAATTTAAATAGCACAATTTCCATAAATCCAAATAGAAAATGTACCATTACTGGTATTACAGATAACAAAACGAATTCCTTAGATACCATAGTGGTAAATTTAACACTATCAAACATATCAATCTTTCATGAATTTCACGTGGTTGGTAATGATTTTCCAATTCCTACTGACGGAATCTTGGGTCGCGATTTCCTAACAGCAACAAAAAGTATTATAGATTATGAAAGTTTTGAACTCTCGCTACGTATAAATGAGACCGAAGTTACCGTACCAATTGAAACTATAATACCGAAATATACGAGCATTACCATACCAGCTAGGACAACGATAATTAAAGCTTTGGACTAAGAAATAGATTCAAATAGTGTAATATTAAGTCAAGAAATTCAATCAGGAATTTTCGTAGCCAAGACGATAATTCAATCTAAGGGTATTCCACATGTACAAATAATGAGCAGCCTGGATGAAAATGTTAAAATTGATAATCTATCTGTAGAGATTGAACCATTATCCGACTATTACATATATAAAAGTAACATAAGTAAAATGGAGGAGCAAAGGCATACAAAATTTTTGGAACAATTATATATTGAGATAAATGATATAAAAGCAAAAGAACGTATTTTGGAAATCTGCAAAGAATTTGCAGACATTTTTCACTTGCCTGGAGACAAGTTATTTTGCAATAATTTCTATGAACAAAAAATTTCAGCACATGATAAGACACCAGTATTCATAAAAAATTACCGTCAGCCACAAGCCCAAACAGAAGAAATCAATAATCAAGTCAAAAAATTAATCGATGATGATGTGATTGAACCATCTGTGAGTCCATATAACTCACGACTTCTTATAGTTCCACGTAAAACTGGAAACAAAAAATGGCGACTGGTAGACGATAAGTTTTCCTTAACTAGACTAGATGATGTATTGGACGGATTCGGGCGAGCGAAATATTTCCCCACTTTAGAGAGCACGAGACGAGACGAGATTCCTTTCATCAGATACCATTAGAAAAAGAATCTAGACCCTATACAGTTTTTCCAACCGATAACGGACATTTTCATTTTAAAAGACTGCCTTTCGGACTAAAGATTTCAACCAAATTTACCGTAGTAACAGACCACAGACCACTTGTAAGCTTATTTACTCATAGAAATCTAAATTTACTAGATTATGTTTTTGACATTGTTTTCAAGCAGGGGAAGATGAATACGAATGCAGATGGTTTATCTCGTATAAGTAATTATTCTAACATACTAAAAGCCATGATTCCAACAGATGTTAAGCTAGTAACACGAAGTATGTCAAATAAAAATGAAAAAAGTTTTGATACTACACAGACCGAAAGAAAGAAGCCTGATCAACTTCATTCTTGGGAATGTAGAAGTTAAAATCAGTTTGCCATCTCAGAAGTTAAAAACGTAAAAAAATTGAAAATTGAGCTCAAAAATGGAAATAAGAGTTTGCCACAATTATTAATAAATGAAGATGAACTAATCTGGAGAATAAGTGATAATCCGAAGGATGATTTAGATCAGCATTTGGAGAAGCTAATTCATAAAACAGAAAGTAATGAGATATTTAAGCTAGCGCTTGCTTATAACCAAGAAATATTTGATATATATGATAAAGAAGAATCCAAAAAAATAATTAAAAGATTGCAATCAAAGAAAGATACAAGGCAAACAGAATTGAAAATTATGATATATAGACCTCCACTACAGATAGAAGAATCATAGCAGAATTTCACGATTCTACACAAGGAGGACATTCAGGTGTAAAAAGAACAGTAAATAAAATCAAACAAAGGTATATATAGAAGAACTTAAATAAAATGGTTAAAAACTACAAAAATAACTGTAAAATTTGTGCAAGAAATAAAATTATAAGAAACACTAATGAAGAAATGAGAACAACGGAAACACCAACAACCGCTTTCGAAATTGTTGCTATAGACACAGTAGGCCCTTTACCATTATCAAATGATTTTAGATATATATTGACTATCCAGTGCGAGCTAACAAAATATATAGAAGCTGTCCCATTGAAGAATAAAGAAGCTATAGCGATAGCTACAGCCTTAGCCGAAAAATTTATATTGAAGTATGGATTATTCAACCAAATAAAAACAGACTTGGGAACAGAATTTATCAATGAAACATTCAAAAATATTATCAAACTAATGGGTGTTAAGCACATGACTCATCACCACGAATCCCTCGGTTCCTTAGAAAGGAACCACAGAGTTCTAAACCAATATTTATTGTCTTTCACAAAAGATGATAATTGGGACAAATGGATCCCATATTACTGCTTCTGCTATAATATAACTCATCATGTCGATACAGGATTTACTCCTTTTGAGTAAGTTTTCGGAAAACTAGCACATCTTCCGAGGAATATAGTGAAAAATACTACAATAGGAGATTTTCCATACATACAGAATATGAATATAAGAAAACTAGACAGTCCCTATAAAGGTTCTTATGAAGTAATAGATATAGAAGACGTAAATGTACATTTAAAAAGAAATAATAAGGTAAAAAAATATCATAAGAATAATCCTAAATTATGTAGCAAAGAATTTTAAGCCCTAGATTGTATTTAAAATCTAAATTATATGCTTACAAAAAAAAAAATTTTGTCATTAACAAAAAAAAATTTATTTTCTTAAAAGAATAGGAATGTAAGGAAACTAACCAATAATTTTGGACCTCAATGTAGTAAAATTAATAAAGATAAATTTAGCATATTCTTAGGGAATATGCATATGAAAAACTGTTATACTAAACTATTCTAAGATTAAACTGTTATACCTTAAGTATCGCATATATTTAGGAATTATACTAAATACTTGCCATACAAGCACATTTCGGAGCATTCGTTGAACTTGCTCCATTTTTGAAATTATAGACAAAGAAATAGCTTAACTTAACTTAACTTAGAACTATTGCTTCACTCTTGAAACATAAGAAACTGGGTTGGAAATCGCAAGAAATAACATCAAGTTAGTCATAAGAAATTGGGTTATATTCAGAACAAAGAACCAAAATTGTACATATAAACCAATGACATGTAACGAATAAATTAGTTATTGATTTAACGTCAATGGACAAACTTGTCTTATTAATCAATCACACAAAAGAGCATTATTAGCACGAGTGAGTATTTGCCACATTGCATCTTGCAATGGCACTCTAAATTAACATTTATTAAATCTTCTTCGTTATTATTGGTACATCCATCGCACATTGCATAAAAGTTTAAATGCAGGCGTTAAAACAGCTCTTCTGGATTTTGTTTATAATGTTAAGTTATATACTAATGTTCAATTAATAATTGGTAGTACGGGAGTTCCTACAACATTTGAAGAATTACCTAACAGATTACGTTTGAGATTCAAGATTCAATAACACCATACCGCAATACAGCCTCTAGCAGCTGAATGCAAAAGAGATCAAAAATCCTACAAGGATAAATCTTTAGAACTAATGGCACTTAGTCCGTTACAGATAGCTGATTTCGGTATAAGTGCTACATCCACTCAAACAGACACTATGTCAAGAATTAACGACACATACGCATTGTCCGTATTTACAAATGGTTTAAAGGAGCAACTTAAGGGAACAGTTTTTTCTGCAAGCCGTGTTGCCGCTGGTCATATTTTGGATTGCCGTACACAAGAGAAAAAATCGCATTTAAACAAAAATTGCCGTACAAGTTATTTCTTTTTATTTATTTTGACATGGAGATACAAAAATACAGTATTTAAACTAAAGATGCGTTGCAAATTATATATTTATTTGTTTCCAACATTTCCCAATCATCTTTTCCCATCAAATCTATAACATCACCTAGACATAATGTCACTTCATTGGAATCTTTTTCGTAATCTGCCGGTTTTTTATTTTGGCTATCATTTCGGAGGATGACTTGAAGCTGGTGCAGTTCGAATGCTTTCTGGAAATTAACTGTTTAGTTAACAATGTTGCATTTATGGTAGATGTTAAGAAGCGATTTCTTTGTTTGGTGTAATTTACGTTCACAGCGCTGAAAATCCTTTCTGAATCGGCATTTGCATGTGGCAAGGAAAGAATTTCAAGAACAAATTTTCCTACATTAAGAAATAGTGGTTCGGAGAAATTTAATATTTTGCTCCAAAACGCGTCAGGTGACATTGCCTCTATGCTGAAAAATGGGTCTGCGGGAAGAACAGTACTCGGTAGAAGTCTCCATTCATCGTCCATGGCTTGTTTTTCTTCATTTGTTATATCTCTCGTGATGCAAGGAACCTTTAGCATTATGGGCAACAGAGTTGGCTCCGTCTTTCTTTGGTCATGAGACACAGCATTTGGCGACAATATGGATAACTTCTGCAGAAATACGTCCGAAAAGTCATATCGATTCCTTATTTGACAGCATCCGGTTATTGGGAAGTCTCTATACCTGTTACGGAAATCGAGAATCATGTCTTACCTTGACTGAATACCCTGTTTTGCTATTTCTGTCATCACTTGTACCCCAAAATACATATCATCAGGTCGTAGAAAATATTCTTCTTTAGTCGGGTCAATAGCACTCATGTCGCACAACAACAGATCTTGAAATGTTGATTTCATTTTTGTATCCAGTTCTATTATGGCGACACCACTTTTTTGAAAATATTCGTTCAAGTTAACGAACTTGGGTAGAACCCATTGCAAAAACAGAAAATAAAGCTTCATGAATGGGTCATTTAAGTCATTAAATATCATTTCTGCTGACATAATATGCTTTTCTAGCCACTTGTGCGTAAAGAAAACTTTTAAAGAAACCCACTGTTCCAATATTCGATTGACAACAGCTAAGAGGGAAAGCCATCGTGTCTGCGAAGGATGCAGTATTTTGTGCACTTTGGCGTGGGTAAACATCTGGAATTCGATGAATTCGGATTGACGTTTCGAACCGTGATTAAAAAATCCAAAGACGTTTCGTGCTAGATCCTCACATCGTCTTGGCAATTTCTTGCAAGCTTCGCTGGCACACAGGCGTATCGAGTGGCAGATACATTTCAAAATAGTTATGCTGGGATTGTTTGCCATAAAACGACTAGCTTCGCAATTGTGCTGGCCCATCATGACGCTAGCGCCGTCTGAAGCAAATTCCATATTAATTTCGGTCCACTAAATCTGGCTGCACCGGTTGCACCTTGATTTGAAGCATCAAAATCGTCCTTCTCAAACACAGGTCGGAATTCCCATAAGAAGCTTGAAATTTTTTCTGTTTCTGGATCATAAAGACGTACAACAATACACATTGTTTTCTCTGCTGAAATGTCTGTTGACTCGTCCACTAGTACACATAATTTTGTTGATTTTAACAAATCTTCCAAATCGCTTTTGTGACATTCCCCAATAATATTTTTCACTACTCCTGTACATTTCGTTCTCTTCAATTTGATGTCTGCAGCAATCTTTGAATCTGGTATATATTTTATTATTTCACTTAGATGACCCATTGTTTGGTACGAAATGTTATGCCCCGCCATGAATGAACACAGTTTTAATTCGAGCTCAGCTACTGAATTTTCATGCGGAGGATTTCCATCCGAGTTTTTTTAAAATGAATGTATCGGCTTGACAGCTTTGGCATTTTTAATTCTCCGCATATGTTCAGCGTTGGACGTGTGCCTCTTTAATGTTGAAGTTTCGCAGGGTATCTTCACATCGCAGACTCTACAATAAGCTTTATAAATATTATTTTTATCAGGACCAATCCAGTCCTTAAATTCGCCTTCTGATTCCCATTGGGTTCTATATTTTTGGGCCCTGTGATTTTTCTTAATTTTTTTAGACGTTGATGAACACGCGGTATCTTTTTCCGAATCTGAAGACATTTTTAACGTAAATATAACTGCACTGTGCACTGCAAGAACACTATTTGAAGAATGTAAATATTTATATTACACATACTCATTATCAGATTATCACGTTTGCGTTGCGAACTCAAAACAGTACCGGCGAGCGAGAAAAAAGAAATAAGGGAACTCCCCATAGAACAAACAAAATTTAGCTCAAAACCGGCGTGTTGAAAAATACCAGCCAACTTATGTTTACCCCTAATCTATACTTACAATAAAGATATAATTAGACATTATAAAAAAATCTTTAGAGGTACAATTGGGCGGAAAATGGGCTCCCTTCCACGCCTTGCATTTACGCGTTTTTTGGCGAGAAAAAGGTAATAAATGGTAAGAAAAGGGCAATTACTGTCACCGCATTTCGATTTATAATTTATAACTGCGATCATTATACGAGTAACTCAAACTCCGGGTACGGCTTTATGCTTGGAGCTCGGATTGCCGTAATTTAGCGTACGGCGATGACCACGCTGCCGTATGCTGTACAATTTCCCTTTTAAGGGCCCGATTGCCGTACGAAACGTCAATTGCCGTATCTTTGGCCACACTGGCTGCAAAACCAAATACAGATGCTGTTGACATGAATCAGGCAAAAGTGAATCACAGGCATCAAATACTGTATTTTATTGCAGACAATATAGGAACAGACAATTAAATCATCGTAATAATAATAGGAATTATAACTATTATAGCAGAAATATTAATGGGAACGGTAATTACAGAAATGGGAACTATAAAAATTATATTTATATTAACAATAACAATGGTAGGAACAATAATAACTATAGGAATAATAACCATAGGAACAATAATTCTGGGAATAATATGAACAGCAGAAACTATAACAATAGTGGTTATAATAGTGCACGTAACAGCAATAACGGAGGAAATCAAAATATTAACAAACGATATACAGTAAAACCTCGATTATACGGGGCTCGATTATCCGGGTCTTCGATTAACCGGGGTTTGTTTCCTCAAAGGACAGAAATAAAATGATGAAGAAACAAAATAAAATTTTGAATTATTTTTGTCCTACTGAAGAAGAAGTTTTAAGTACGTACGTATCTGTAAATTCGTTGTTCTATAAAGGTTTTCATGGAATATAATTTGATTGTTATTCTGTATATGTATATGTTAAAAATCGTTTTTTCGTGTAAATTTAAATTTTCTTTTGTCATAAATTATGATTTTTCTTGCATCCTCATCAACCGTGAGTAAATATGTAAATTAATTCAATGTACCGTGGTTTCCGATTATCCGTGCATCCCCACTCCCCGTCATTATTCTCTGATGATCAAGGTTCTACTGTAATGTTAATATTTTTCAGGACAAGGAAAACGCACGGAGTAACTGATCCAAACGGATCAAAAATTTATAAAATTTCGGATAACTGTGTAAATTATATCACTCTACAGTGCAAAAATGTCAAACGGGGATATTTGATTAAACAACCAACACAAAGCTAACATTATGTCAAAGAGCTTTAGAACGCAGCGCCGTTCAAATAAAATTGAAGGAAAGAGTCCGTCACAGAAAAATAAGAAAACAGAATATCGCAATAGATGCCTTGTTCTTCGCACAAGGTCTGAAATGGAGGTGGACGGGGCGCGCTACACTGACAACAGTTGGACGGGGCGGGCCACACTGACAACAGGTGGACGAAGATAGTAACTATGTGGAGCGGACCGTACGGGAACAAAAGTAGAGGTCGCCCAAAAGTAAGGTGGAAGGACGAAATAGAGACCACCGGAACAAGTAACTGGCAAAACCTAGCAAAAAAACGAAAGGCCCAGTCAAGGTCCGCGCCGAATATTTTCCGTGAAAACTTGGGGATAAAATTATAATAAGGTTTCTTTCTAGTATGTTCTTAAATCAATGTCTCTTATACAATGGTCATATAGTAATGCGATGATGGGAAAGATAAATCACAAGTTTAGTTTTTTGCGCCGTTTTTAATGCTGCCGTAGGTCTGACATTTACTCGCCAATGGAAACTTTAGGTTTTTTTTAATTCGTTTTGAAGCAAGCTCCCGGTGATTTGGGTGTTCTTCAATTCGGCCTATATTTGCGACTCATATTAGACGATATCTTTAATTTTTTTTACAATTTTAAATTTAATACCGATTTTCACTTATACTTCGGCGATTATTTTTATAGTTTCACCTTAGGTCCTAGAAGATCTTCTCAAACTCATAACAATGAAACCCAAACGAACGTCCTACATAATTGCGTTCTCACGCTAATCTAATTTATAATTTTGAGCAACGCTTATTAACAACAAACATGCGTAAGTGAACTATCCCGATGATGTCAAGTGCAAAATCGATGCTGCACGATAAACGCGTACAGGTATTTTCTATCCATTGCGACGTCAACAGTTGTTATCCCATTATTAGCCTCGTAGCTATTGGCGATTGAAATCTGACTGTATATTGTACCACATAAAAGTTTGACTGGCTGTCAGTTCATATAACGAGCGAAAAGACGTTTTAACGTCAAATAAATTACAAAAAATTTTTCGTACTAATATGTACCTTAATTATCAAACTATTAATTACAATTGTTATGGAGAGTAGTACGGTTGAGAAAAAGATAAATCACAAGTTTGTTTTTTTCCGCTGATTTTTGATTTCTTCTTCGATGCCTCCGTAGCTCTCACACTTTTAATATTCGTTTTTATGCCGGTTTACTCCGATTAGAGGTTTTTACAATTCGGTGCATATATACGCCTCATGTTATGTATTTTTTATTCGTTTTGTTATAGTTTAAATTTTCATTGTTAATCATCATTAAGTTTTAAGTTGGCCTAATATTTATTATTGTGCATACACTAATTACAATCCTCATCTACATTTTCATTCATTTTCCTAAAGCTTTATACAAATCAAACGTCCAAGCGACATATCTACTAATTACCTTCCTGATATTTTATACAAATCAAACGTCCAAGCGACCAATCTACTAATTATCTTCATAATATTTTATACAAATCAAACGTCCATGCGACCAATCTACTAATTATCTTTCTAATATTTTATACAAATCAAACGTCCATGCGACCAATCTACTAATTATTTTTTCATTCCACTACTCAGCCAGATTCAAATTTACTTTACTTTCTTGACTAAATTCATGTTTCTAAATTTCCAGTTTGTGTTTTAATCCTAATTTTATTCAGTTTTTATTTCATTCCTTAATCTAATTTACAATTCCTTTCTTATTTTTACTCTTACCACTTTTGGTACGGCGGTACTTCAACCGGTCGTTATGGAGCCGCTGGATCTCCGTGCTGATCCGTAGACGCTCCTCTTTACCTATTGCCAGCAGCGGATGACGACGGACCTCCTCTATGGCCCGCCTGAAGTTGGCCTCCACCCCAGTCCGATACTTCACGGGACGCTCTTGTTCTACGGCCGGCGGCGCGGCGACCTGCTTCTTGTCCCGATTCCTGGCCCGGTATTCCTCCAGGGTAATCGGCCTCGGTCCGGCCGTGGAATCGCGCAGTGCGTCCTCTAAAGTTGTTCGCGACGTCCCCGACACTGTGAAATAGCCACTTCAATGACGCCGTACTTGGAACTGGGTTGATGGGTTCTGGCGACCACTTTCAACACGAAGTTCCTTACTGCACCGATTGGTTTCGAGAACCTTGTTCGGTTTTGCAGCTTCGAGCTCGAGTTTGAAGGGTTACTGTGACCACTTTCAAGCTCGAGCTCCCAACGCAGAGGACCGATAGGTTTCTAGAACCTTGTTCGGTTTGGCAAATTCGAACTTGAGTTTGATGGGTTACTATGACCACTTTCAAACTCAAGCTCCCAGAGAACCGACAGGCTTCTAGAACCTTGTTCGGTTTTGACCACTTACTTTTCCTTGTTTGTCTACTCCCTTGAATAGGTCTTCCTGACTTGTAAGGTATATAGTTGATCCCAACTACTGGTGATATCCCCTATTTTTCTCCGCTTTTTATCCCAAGAAACCGGGATTTTTGACCGTTGGAGCGAGGTTGCCGTCAATTACGAAACGCACTTATGTGGCGACCCTGGTCACACAGTAAAACGCCAAGTGGCCAAAAGAAAGAACTAGAAAACGAGAAAATACGATAGGGCAACACGGGATAAAGGAAACATTATGGTGTGACATCGGAACAAAGAGGTGGAAAGAGAAACTCGTGTGCAAATATTATAATTGGGTTGTAAAATGAATCAAGTTTTAAATATATAGTGATTGATGGTTTAATGAACTGCATTTTATTAGTGTGTAGAATAAAGAAGACCACAAATTGGTGACCCCGACGTGATCCTTTTGGATTACGATTTGTAACCGCACGCCGCTTATTAATCACCGTCATTAAGGTTTGCTCCCAGTGTGGCGATGCCAAATTTCGACGAGAACGAAACAAGCCCCGTAAACCAACAAAAAGTGACAACACGTTCTCAAGCAAAACAAGACAACTCTAAAGCTACAGTAAAAGACGAAGAGGCCAACATGGAGGCCAGACTCGAAGCTTTGTTACGTGAAGCACGACAGCTCTAGTTACCTCAATATGATCCAAAGAAACTCGATCTTTGGTTCAGACGGGCCGAGACGGAGTTTGCAGCTTTTGGAATTGAAGATGACGACGCCAAATATTTTGCAGTCCTACGTGCTTTAGACGGTCCTACAAAAGAGGAAATCACTGACATAATGGATAATCCACCATCATAGAATAAATATAATCATTTAAAGGACAAAATAAATGAAAGACTGGGTGTTTCAAAAAAAGATAAATTGCGTCGAGTAATTAAAGGTATTTTTCTAGGTGACAAAAGGCCATCTCAGCTTCTTAGAGAGATGAAAAACCTGTCGGCTGGTGGTTTACCTGACGATGCATTACACAGTTTGTGGGTCGAGAAATTACCGACTGAGCTGAGAGCATTCCTTGCCATGTCAGATGACCTCGATTTGGAACAGCTGGCTAAGATGGCGGACCGCATCATCCCAGAGATCTGTCACAGCAACACAGTTATGGCTATCAGTGAAAAGTCACACAAAGATGCATCGCTTCCTCTCGTCACAGCGTTGCTTGAAAGAATCGAACACGTGGAAAAAACTATGGCCGACCTGCTAACACAATTCAGGTCATTCAAACGTTCAAACTACAGGCCCAGGTCACAGTCAAGGGAAAGAAATTTCAATCGCAGTGACATATGCCGCAATCATCAACGATATGGTGAAAATACACGAAACTGCCATCCTCCATGTACATTCGTCACGCAGAAACAGGAAAACAACAATCGCTGTCGACAATAGGGGCCATGTGCGACAGCGAGAGACCCAATTCTTTGGAGTCCTGTCTTCACCTATATGACCGCAAAACACGTTTGGAATTTATCATCGATTCTGGTGCTGCCATCTCTTTATTACCTGCTTCGGAGTTTCGGGGTGATCGTCAACCAGCTCACATGGTCCTCTACGCTGCCGACAAGACCCAGATAAGTACTTATGGCATACTAATCTTAACACCTACCTTCAATCTTCGTAGAGACTTGACATGCAGAAACCCATCATCGGAGCCGACTTCTTAAAGCATTTCGGGCTCCTAATTGATCTAAAGAGTGAACAGTTAATCGACTCCAAAACTCTTTTTACTTCAAGAGGACATATACGTCCCGGTACTCATACTGGCATTTCTACCATAAATCCCAGTATGCCTTGTGCTGATCTCCTGCAAGAATTTCTTGACATAATAAAACCAAAAACTGACATATCAGATGTTTTAAAAAAGAAAGCCTACGCACATCAAATCCTCACAACAGGCCTTCCAGTTTTTTCTAGAGCCAGGAAACTCGCTGGAGTTGAAGCAGTTGCTGGAAGAGCCGAAATACAACACGGTATTAATTCAGGACTCATGAGACCCTCCAGCAGTCCATGGGCCAGCCCCATCACAATGGTTTCAAAAAAAGACATTAACTGGAGATTATGTGGAGATTACCAGAGGTTGAATGCAGTTACACAGCCAGACAATTATGCGCCACCACTAATACAAAGTCTTTTTCCATTACTACATGGAAAGTCCGTTTTCACTACGTTGGATTTAGAACGGGCTTACCATCAGATACCCATGCACGAAGACGACATTCAGAAGACTGCAATCAACACACCTTGGGTGTTGTATGAATATCAAGTCATGCCTTTTGGTTTAAAAAACGCTACACAAACCTTCCAACGGTTCATTGACAGCGTCTTCCGAGATCTAGATTTTGTATTCGTCTATATAGAGGACATCCTCATCATGTCAGAGAACAAATCTCAACACCAAAACCATTTATGACAAGTTTTCAAGAAACTACAAGAGCACAGTCTCACAATCAACACGAATAAATGCCAATTCATCAAGGATGAAGTTAATTTCTTGGGTTATTCCATAAATGCTACCGGTTTTGCTACAACAGCTGACCGTTTGTTCAAAATTGCCGAATACCCAAAACCACAAACGGTTCACGAACTGAGACGTTTCTTGGGGATGATAAATTATTACAGGCAATGTGTTCCTAGAATGGCTGAACTACAATTACCACTACATTGCTTCATCAAATATCCAAGGAAGAGTGACAAAACAAAAATCAACTGGACACCAGAAACAGACTCTTGTTTCTCGAAGCTCAAACAAGCCCTCTCTGATGCTACACAGGCATAATTTCTTTCACCAACTTCTGATTTAACTCTGGTTACCGATGCTTCGACGACATGCATTGGTGCTGCTCTAGAACAAATTGAGAATGATGTTACCAAACCCGTTGGGTTTTTCTCAAGAAAGCTCACAGAAACTGAAAGACGCTACAGCACTTATGATCGTGAGTTGTTGGCAATCTACGCAGCCATCAGACATTTCCGTCATTTCCTCGAGTGTCGCAACTTTGTCATCAAGACCGATCATAAGCCGTTAATTAATGCTCACACTGAGAAGCACAACAACGCGTCTGAAAGACTACTCCGTCAACTCAGTTTCATTTCGCAATTTTCCACAAACATAGTTTATGTAAAGGGAGAAGAAAATGTCGTCGCGGACGCCTTGTCACGAGTTGAAACTATTGCGATACCAACACTTTTGGAACCCGACAAAATTCGATAGAACAACTAACTGACCCTGAACTCATCGAAATACTACAAAGTGACACATCTCTACAACTTGAAGAAACAGAAGTGAAAACTAATATAAAAATCTACTGTGATATTTCCCGGGGTGGATGTCGTCCTTATTTACCACAATCACTCCGGAGAACTGCCTTTGATGTCGTACATGGTCTTTCACACCCCAGTCAGAAGCAGACATCACTAGCACCACGGGAAAAGTATATCTGGCCTAACATCAAGGAAGATGCTGTTACCTGGACTCGTGAATGTCCTGCTTGTCAAAGGTCAAAAGTACAACGACACACCAGACTTGTACCTGGACGTATAGCTGTGCCTGACGCCAGATTTAGTCACATTCATATATCCTTAATCGTTTTACCAAAGATCAACGAATACAGCTACTGTCTAACAATAATAGACAGATTTTCAAGATGGCCTGTGGCTGTGCCTCTCAAAAATATGACTGCCGATACCGTCATAACAGCTCTGTTTGATCATTGGATCAGCCAGTATGGCACTCCAGTCACCATCACAACGGATAGAGGCATGCAGTTTGAATCACAGATATTCCAAGCTTTCGCGAACTACATTGGATCCGAAAGACGCCGGACAACGGCATACCATCCACAGTCAAACGGGATGGTTGAGCGCTTCCATCGCACTTTAAAAGCTGCACTCATGTGTTCACCGAAACCCTGCATAGAGATCCTGTCCACAGTCATGCTGGGATTAAGAACCAGCCTAAAAGAAGATATTCAAGCCTCTCCAGCCTAAATCTTGTATGGAAGCAACTTGCGAATACCAGGAGAATTTTTCATGTCCGAAGATCTACAACCTGATCCACAAATTTTCACCGAACAGCGAATTTGCACGCGGCTTACGAGCAACACCAACTGCCCACCATGTTAAGTCACGAATGTTTGTTCTAAAAGACTTGTATTTATGTTCGCACGTTTTCGTTCAGTGTGTCCGAATAAGGGCACCACTAGAACCACCATATGAAGGACCATTCAAGGTCATCGAACGCTTATCAGATCGACTATTTACAATAGATTTCAAGGGCCAGAGACAGAATATCGCCGTGGAAAGACTGAAGCCGTGCTACACTAACAAACGAGATTCGCTCAGCAACACAGATCAATTGCAACCTCAGACATCTCGAAATGCATCTTGTGCTACTCAACCTGACGATTCGCAAACACCACTTGAAGTTCCCCAATCTCACCCCCATCCAGTAACAAATGATTCATCTGTTCACAGGTCCACCTCAACAGACAGTCCATCATTTACTGATCCACCCTTACGGACTTACAGTCGCCAGCGAGTAACTTTCAAACCTCCCGGTGAAAGTTTTTCAAGAGGGAGTACTGTGGCGACCCTGGTCACACAGTAAAACGCCATGTGGCCAAAAGAAAGAACTAGAAAACGAGAAAATACGATAGGGCAACACGGGATAAAGGAAACATTATGGTGTGACATCGAAACAAAGAGGTGGAAAGAGAAACTCGTGTGCAAATATTATAATTGGGTTGTAAAATGAACCAAGTTTTAAATATATAGTGATTGATGGTTTAATGAACTGCATTTTATTAGTGTGTAGAATAAAGAAGACCACACTTAACTTCTGCATGGCGCCATCTACCGGTGACGGGCGGAGGTCTGCCAAAAAAGTCAGATGGTGAGACTAAAAAATGGCGACTAGTTGTAGATTTCAGAAAATTAAACAAGAAAATCATGGATGATAAGTTCCCTTTGACCAGGTTAGATGATATTCTTGATAGGCTAGGGAGAGCAAAATAGTTTTCAACCCTCGATCTTACAAGTTCTTTTCATCAGATTCCATTGCATCCTAATTCTAAACCCTTAACAGCTTTTTCAACAAGTAGTGGACATTATCAATTTAAACGTTTGCCATTTGGATATTATCATTTATATGTGGATGATATTATCATCTTTGGTTGTAGTTTACAACACCATAATTTGAGTTTGATTAAAATATTTGACAGACTTCGGAAATATAATCTCAAACTGAATCCACAAAAATGCAACTTTTTACGTACAGAATTCAATGATTTAAGACATCTGATAACCCAAGATGGAATCAGAACAGATCCCAAAATTAAATTACACTAAATTATCCACAACCTTGAACAGCGGAAGAAGCAAAGAGATTCATAATAATAATAATAATATAATAATATAAGCCTTTATTCAGACATGGTATTACAGTAAATAAATTACAGTAATTAATTTTCAATGCTTAGCTAATTGTGTTTTACTTATTTTTACTTTATAAATGATATTTTAATTTGAAATTAATTTCTCACTGCCTTAGCGACCTTGTCTGTTTGCCCTTTCTCGACAAAGGCTTCCTCCAAATTCCTCCAGATGTGTCTATTCCTAGCGGTTCCCGTCCATGTGCCACCTACATACCAGTACATTAATGCCTGACTCCATTTTTCCTGTCCGCTGATTGTATGCCCAGCCCACTTCCATTTAAGCTTCCTGATGGTGGTAGTTGCATCTTTTGTTTTCGTATGATTATTTATTGTTGATATTTTTATTTTGTCTGAGAGTTTTTTCCCCATCATGCTTCTATTCATAGCATTCTGACAAGTTTCGATTTTTTTAATTTGGACTTTCGTTAGGGACCACGTTTGACATCCATATGTCAGTACAGGCATAATACAGGTGTTATAAAGTTTTCTTTTGATAGCTATACTTATTTCTTTATTTTTTAATATTTCTTTCAGACTCCAAAATCGCTTCCATGCACTCCCAATACGTCTTTCCGTTTCTTTTGTTGCCTGATCTTTCAATGATATGGTTTGGCACAAATATACATACACATCGACATACTCAATTGTATTTTCCCTAATACGTATAGCTTCTTTTGTCCCATTTGTCATAACCTTGGTTTTTTGTGCGTTCATTTCTAATTCTGCTCTTTAACTTTCCATCTCCAGTTCGTTTATCATTCGTTCAATTTCAATGTTTGTATGAGAGAATATTACGATGTCATCTGCGAATCTCAAATTGCACAGATTTTCCCCATTTATTATTAAAGCCGCATTGTTCCCAGTTTAATTGGCGGAAAATCTCTTCTAAAACAGCTGTGAATAATTTTGGTGACACTGGATCGCCCTGGCGGACACCTCTTCCTATCTTCATTTCTTTACCTTCTCTTTCCAGTTTAATCCTTGCTGTGCTATTTCTATAAATGTTCTTTAGTATTCTAATGTATGTACTTATTTTGAACCCCCTGATTCTTCAGTGCTTGCCATATCGCTTCATGTTCGAGAGAGTCGAAAGCCTTACTGTAGTCTACAAAGCAGCAGTAGAAGGTCGTGTTGTATTCTTTGCTTTTTTCTAAAACTTGCTTGACTACAAAGATGTGATCTAAAGTAGAATAACCGCTCCTGAATCCTGCCTGCTCTCTTGGTTGATTCTCATCCAATATCTTGGTTATACTGTTGAGAATCACTTTAGCAAATACCTTATAAATATTGGTCATTAGGCTGACAGGTCTATAATTATTTATGTCGTCTTTGCTCCCTTTCTTATGCAGTAAGATTATTGTTGACGTTGTCCATTGATCTGGGATTAATTCACTCTTCATAACATCATTAAAAATATGTGTGAGGATAGGTGCTACGATATCTTTATTTCCTATGAGGAATTCATTGGTAATATTATCCGAACCTGGGGCTTTATCCTTTTTTTGAGATGCTATTGCCTCCTCTACTTCCATAAGCATTATTTCTGGTATCGTGTCACCTCCTGATAGATCTGTTGGTTGAGCCGTACATTGGCTTGTATAAAAATTCTTAAAGAAATTTGTGGCCAAGGTGTTTATGGCTGGACGTCTGGTCAAGTTCTTGCCACATCTGGTTTCCATTTTAGGAATCGAATCCCGCTGTTCTGAAAGTTGTTTGGTTGCTTTCCTAGCTCCACCTGTTTTCTGGATGCATTCTTCTAGTCTTTCTGATCTTTATTTTTCTTTATCCCTACGTATGTTTATGTTAATTTGCTTACTAATTTCAGTTATGCTCCTTCTTATATCGTTTGTTTTATTTGGCTTACTAAATAGGTTATTTCTAATTGCTAAGAGATTCTGTGTGGTTTCTGATAGCCATGGTGATCTCTTTTCTCGTTTCCCAGATGTATTCCTTCTTCTTTTCCTTATCAAAATTTCTATATATTTGTTGTATTAATCCTGCAAGTTAAGTTCTTTAGTGTTATCTATGAAGTTTCTCACCTTCTCTTTCAATTCTTTAGAGTCTAGGAACATGTCTACAATTTTCGGGTTAATCTTAAATGGCCTTTCTTTTTTTGATTTCACTTCTAGTTTGGCTCTGAGTGCTCTGTGATTGCTGTTAAAGTTAAGGTGATTTATTACTCTACAGTCGTTGAATGTTTTACTTCTGTTAGAAAGAATATAATCGATTTCGTTTTTGTAACTACCCTCTGGAGATTCCCAGGTCCACCTATTTCCAGTGCCGTTTCTGTATTGACTGTTTAATATTCTTAGATTGTGTTCTTGTGCCAATTGGATCAATTTCTCTCCGTTTCTTGTCCTCTTACCTGAGCTATGAGAGCCTAGCACCATTTCTTCTACACCTCTTCTGTCACCGATCTGTGCATTAAAATCTCCCATAACTATCAGATTTTTACCTGTGTGGTTTCTGATTGACTCTGTAAGAGTGGAGTAGAAGAAGTCGATTTCAGTGTAAGTAGATTGCTCCGTTGGTGAGTATACTTAAACGACACACCACAGTTCTCCTGATGGTGGTAACATTATGTTTAGTATTGCAATACGCTCTGATATACCGATGATTTCGTTAATATAACCCATCAGTTCCTTCCTTATTAAGAAGCCTATTCCATGTTTACCTCGCGTATCTCCTTTGAAATAGAAAATGAATTCTCCACGGTCTTCTATGTTTTCTCCTATACGTCGCACTTCACTTAGTCCTATGATAGTCCATTTAACATTTTCTAATGCGATCATGAGTTCTGACAGTTTTTCTTCTGATCTTAACGAGAGTGGCGGGGGTTTCTGGGTGTTTGTTGTATATTTTTGTTTGGAGGCTTGTAGTCGTCTTCCCCTACGGTGACTTACCGGCTTGGGGTGCATTTTTTCTGTGTCGGTTTCGATATGAGTTGTTTTTGATTAAGTTTGTTTTTGTTCCGGCTGTCGAGGGCAATTAGTGGTTTTTTTGGCGTGTCTGACAGTGAACCAGACCTTCCTCTTACTACTAAAATTAATAAATTAGGTTTTTTTGTATCCTGTGCATTTGTCGCATTTGACATCTCTTCAATGTTTGGGTTTGACTTCTTTTTTGTAGATGAGTTCGGCAAACCATTCTGTTCCCTCTTCCTTTTTTCACGGTTTTGGTCATTCGGTTCCTTAACGATTAGCTTATCATATTTTATAAATGCTATATTCCCCTTTTTTTTTCCTCTTCTACTTTAGGTTCTAATTGTTTTCGAATTTCTAGTATATGTTTGGGATAATCTTCTTTTACATAGATGCCTGGTGGGAGATTGAGTTTGTTTTTGAGTATTGAATGCTTTTTCCAACTTGTCGTTAAGGTAACAACCACTGGTCGATTATTGTTAGTTTTTGCTCCTATTCTATAGACATTACTTATTTCTTGTCTATCTAAATGTAAGCCTGTTTCCTGAGTAATTTCTTTTATATAATCCACTAATTCGGTTTTTCTTTTTTCCAAAATATATTAAATTCTTTTTTCTTTTACCTGTTTCTATTTGATCTAATTTTTGTTCAAGTTTTGTTATTTGAGTTTTTAATAATTTGTTTTCTTGTGATATTGATTCCATCTTTTCGCTAAGCGCTTCCATAATGTTCTTGGTTACTGTTGTCGTTATTGTTAAAGTTAGCTGGTTTAATTTAGCCTCCAATTTTGTCCACAGCTGATCCATGTTTTGATCCATTTTTCAGCACTTGAAGATGGTTTGTAAATTTTAAACTGGCAGCCCTGCGGCAGAAATGTCACACTTTTACGTTGGTACTCTCTGACAGGTGCTGAATGCTTGAATGATGCGTAAGGTGTGATTACAGATGATTTTGATGTAATATGGCGGAATATGACTTTCACTTTAATCGACTTTTGCGAAGTTTGTTTGGAATTTCTTGCAATGTAGTCCAATCCGCACTGTTTATTTTATTGAAAATCACTTCCTTGCACTTTCCTTGAAAGATTTTGAGCGAATTGTGTTTCCGTGGTCTATTTTTATCGTTTTTTCACTATTTTTGCACGGAGCTCGATCAAATACGTGTTGACTCGTACAACGCCGGAACTGAACATCATGAAACATGAAAAGAGATTCATAGCTTTCTGTAACTATTACAGACGTTTCATTCATAACTTCGCTGAAATAGCTAAACCATTCAATAATTTAGCTAAGAAAGATACTCCCTTCGTCTGGTCTGATAAGTGTCAGGAATCATGCCTAAATCTGAAATCAAAATTAATTAATGCTCCCATACTACAGTACCTGAACTTCGATGAGAAATTTGCAGTAACCACAGATGCATCGCAGTTCGCACTTGGTGCTGTCTTATTCCAAGGTGAAATTGGAAAAGATTTGTCCATATCTTATGCTAGTAGAAGTCTTAATGAGCATGAGATTAAGAAACCAATTATAGAGAAATAACTTTCGGCAATACACTGGGCGATATATTTTTTTAGACCATACCTTTACGGTAGGAAATTTATAATTGTAACAGACCATAGACCCTTAGTAAGTTTGTTTACCCATAAAAACCCATCCTCAAAGTTAACACGTATACGACTGGACTTAATGGACTATGATTTTGAAATTCTTTACAAACAAGGGAAAATGAATACTAATGCTGATGCTTCGTCACGAATGAAGCTAGATTCAGATATTTTAAAAGACATGATACCCACAGATATAAAAGTCATGACAAGAGCAATGATACAAAAGAAGGAAACTCCACCGAAAAGAAATAGTAACTCTTGTAGTGTAGAGCCTGATCAACTCTATGCTTGGGAATGTACTTCTATTTCTGAAACTAGAGGAGTAAAAAGTTGAGATTTGAAGCGCGCGAAAATATAGGAAGTTATAACTTAGGTTTAATCTTGGAGACGCTAATATTCGTGGCTAGAAACAAAAATATTGAAAAGCTAACGCTAGCGAAAGAAAATATCATATTCAAGGATATAAATATCAATGAATTTGAAGGAATATTTAATGGATTGCAATCAAAAATAAAAGCAATTAGAGGGCAAACAAATTTTAAAATAATTTTGTACAAATCTCCACATAGAATAATAGATGATAAAATAAAATTTAAAATAATAAAAGAGTTTCATGACTCACCCTATGGAGGACACTGTGGTATCAAAAGAACAATAAATAAAATAAAACAACGATATTTTTGGAAGAATTTAAATAGAATGGTCAAGAATTACGTCGGGAAATGTCAAACCTGTTCAAAAAATAAAATCACCAAGCATACGAAAGAAAAGATGGTCATAACAGATACACCTTCCACGAGTTTTGAAATAATTTCTATAGATGCAGTAGGTCCTTTGAAAATATCAAAAGAATTAAGGTACATATTAGCAATCCAATGTGAGTTGACTAAGTACATAGAGGCAATTCCCATAGAGAATAAAGAAGCACTAACAATAGCTAAGGCATTATTAGAAAAATTCATTTTAAATTTTGGAACCTTCAAAATTTTAAAGTCTGATTTAGGATCCGAATTTGTTTATGAGTTATTCAAAAATTTATGTAGTTTGCTTCAAATACGTCAAATTAATTCAACACCTTATCATCATGAAACTCTGGGATGTATTGAGAGAAATCATAGAGTACTCAATGAATATTTAACTTCATTTGTACAAAATAGTGAATGGGATGAGTGGATACCATATTATGTATTTTGTTATCATACGAAACCTCACTCTGATAAAGGATATACCCCGTATGAATTAGTATTTGGACGATTGGTTACTTTTCCTAGTGACATAGTTACGAATGAATCTCCGATATATAACTATGATGATTACGTACAGGAACTAAAAGTTCGTTTACAGAAAGCTCATGAAAGAATTAAAGTAATATTAAATAATGCAAAAATAAGAAGAAAAGTATTTTGATAAAGAAGCTAAGCCACTAAAAATAAAAATAGGAGATAGACTACTGTTGAAAAACGAAAATAAAAAAAAATTAGATAAGCAATATAATGGTCCTTTTGAAGTATTGGACATAGATGATGTAAACGTAAAATTAAAGGTAGAAGATAAGATTAAATATGTACAAAAAAATAGATTAAAAGCCATTGGGTAAAAAAAAATCAATAGTGATAAGATAGTAAATAAAAACATGCGTAAGTCTCGTATAACAAATGTCATCATCATTACTATAGTAACATATCTTATTATCATTGTCAGAGTACAAGCCAGAAAGAGGACAACTGGGATGAAATCCTTGAAGAAACAGTTGTTGAAAACTAGACTGCTCTGCAGCTCTGGCAACCCTCAGCCTTTCTCGTGGTTCTCAGGACGAACCAATCGAAACGCAACAACTCACAGTGCAACGGGACCAAGAATTTTTTACCAGCAAGCGTAGTTGCCATGCGCTTCTGGTTAGTTGGTCTACCAATGTGTTCGGTTACAGACAAATTAAAGTAAATAATTGTAATTGTTGACAACTCTTTGAAATCATATAGTTTAAAGTGAATAATTGTAATTGTGACAACTGGTAAAATACAATCAGGTTAAACTAGGTGGCGTTCGCGAAGTCGCGCACAAAATTGAGCTGAGCGGTCGATATATAGACACTCTGTTTCATAGTCATCTGTGGTAATGTAATAATTGGTAGAAATTGGTTCAAGTCGATACCATGTGTGTTGACTTGGTTTTAATGTAAAAAATATGTGTATTACAATTCTAGCCCTAAACACTGATTTATTGGCCATTTCTTGTTTGTTATTCTATCTCTTCATTACCTTCAGTGAGAGAAACTCACGAGATAAAGGGTGGGCCATATACGACTTGGAATTTGAATCGGATATAAAAAAAAACTAATGAATATTTGTCCAAAACTATAACTTTGTTAGAAAGATTGAACATTTCCATTTACGAGTGAAACACAACATCATTCAAATGACTGCCAAGGCTGGCCTTACAGTACCCCATCGGATCAATCCAATTTTTCAGTACATTTGGCTTGTTTGGGCTTCAATCTCATGAATGGCAACTTCAATTTCGTGTTTCGAGGACTCAGTCGTCTCTGGATGATAAGCGTAACATATATCCTTAATAAATTCCCACAAAAATAGTCCAATGGGTTCAAATCACAGCTCTGAGGCGCCCAATTCGGATCATAATTTCGCTTTATTATTTGATGTTCAAAAGAGGTGCGCAAAAGATCGAGTGTATCGTTGGCTGTGTCGCAGCCCCATTCTGTTGGTACCAAATTCCGTCCATGTAACACTCTTCAATTTGTGGAAACTAAAATCCATTTAACATGGCTCTGTAACGCTCGCTATTGACCCTGAGAGCGGCAATTTCGCTTATAGAAATAGCCTCCACGGTGGAAATGAGCTTCATCGGAAAAGATAATTTTTCGGTAAAAATGTTCATTTTCGACCAAACGATCTTCAACCCATCCGATGCGATAGGCGAACACAAAACGCATAAGATGGTCATGAGGGTTAATTTCTTGCACTCTTGTTTGTAGCCAAAATTCTCATCAGACAAGTGCGAGAAATGTTCAGTTCCTGAGAACGATGACGAATTGGTGTTGATGGATGTTCATGCACACTGTGCGAAACTGCAGCAATGTTTTCGGGTGTGCGCACTGGACGAAAACGGGAACGGGTTGTTTTGTCCTATAACGAACCTGTTTCACAAACTCGCTTCACTGATTGAACAACTGATTGGAAGGCAAATTTTTTCCGTAAATTTCTTACGGTTTCCGCAGTAAGCTCCTAAATATAAATATACGCCTCTAATTTCCTCATTCTACGCCTCTAAAAACGTCAAAAGTGTGTCCACCCCTCTCTAACTTTTGAACGCTGGGCCAGAAAAATCTGAAAAAATTAAAGCTAGTAGAACTATATAAAAACAGTAAACGATATTTGGTTTGAACAATAAGAGCCTTACCGTTAATTATGTAGATATTCGATGTTTTAAGCTACCAACAAAGAATTCTTTAACTCAATACTTTATGCGGCATTCTACGAAACCCTTAGCTTATGTGTGTCCGACACGCACTTGGTTTCTTTTTATCTTATTAATCATGACTTTTTGTTATTATGGGATTTCTAGTATTTTGTGTTTTACTTTATTTATGAATCTATTTGTATATTTGTTATGATTACGAGTGTATATATTGAAGATATGAAACAATTCAGTAATCCATTCAATTGTCTTTACTATCAGATTTCTTCAATAATTCATTCATCTTTACTATCAGATTTCAATGATTTACAAAATTATTAGCTACAATCGTAATTTGGGATATGGACACATTGATAAAAACTCACAGTAGAGGAAATTAATATTTGACAAAAATGCAGGAAATGTCAAAATAATGGGGGTCGGTCATACATATAAACACCGTGGAACACTTTGTTTTGCCGCTACGGGCAAAAAACTGTTGAAAATTCAAAATTTGAATTTTATCACTTTCACCATCTTTAAAAAAAAAATGCATGCACATCTTTAAAAAAAAATGATGTATGAAAAAGAGGTAGAAAATGAAAATAAGGGGGGAAAGAAAAAGAAATCAAAATAAGGGGGGTCGGTTATACATATGAGCTCCCTAGCCACGTTTAGCCGCTACGATCAAAAAACCATTGAATGTCTAAAATCTGAATTTTACCAATTTTCCAATTTTTTGTATGTACACGTTTAAAAACTCCATTTAGAGAAAAATGATGTATGACGAAAAGGTAGAAAATATCAAAATAATGGGGGTCGTTCATATATATGAAACCCTTTAAGTGCATAATTTAGCCGCTACGGGCAAAAAACTGTTAAAAATTCAAAATCTGAGTTTTATCAGTTTTCCGATCTTTTCTATGTATATCTTTAAAAACTGAATTTAGAGAAAAATCATGTATTAGAAAAAGGTAGAAAATGACCCACGAACACCCTTATACACACGAACACCCTAGGACGCTGCGTTTAGCCGCTACGGTCAAAAAACCGTTGAAAATTCAAAATTTTACCGGAAAAGTACCCTCAAAACCTGAAGAATATTGTCCATTTTCTGATTCCCGGAATCTTTCTTGTCCCATGATTCGAAATTCATAAATTAAAATACTATTTTTTAAGAACCTGTAAAAATCCACTTGCTACGGTTTGAGTAAACCAAAATAAATTTTCTCTTCAAAGTTTCCGATTCCCCACAGCGAATTGGCGAAAGCCCCGGAAACAATCAGGTGCCTGTGCTAAGATCTTTATGAAAAAGCTTATTCTGGTTCGAGCACGCGAAAACTAATTACCTAAGATCAATACCATAACTTCATTTATGCAAGTAAACTAACGTCTACTATCAAAAAGACAGCTATTTTTTGTCAAAATGGTATTTCGTTTGCCGTATATTTTGAAATTCTTGCAAAATAACGCAGTGATCGTTTCTAATACATAAAAACTAAATTTAGATTTCCATGACACAAACCTTTGTACTAATTTTGGTTCGTTCATCAGAAAAATTGTTAACTAAGAAGCCTACCCCTAGTGATTTTTTTTCGCGAATTTAGTAACAAAAAATAGATGTTAGCACTCACCGTCAAAAATACTATTAGTATGTAAAATTTCAGATCGATTGATCAAACGGTCTAGGAGGAGTTTGGTTACAAAGGTTTCATATTTCGTCGACGCAATCACTTTCGCTCTTTTAAGTATTCCATTCATCTTACAGTCCACATAAATCTAATGTTTATAATTAACATTACAAACATTTCTCTGGTCCTTCGAGCCGGATTTGTGAACACCTAAGAGCATTTTTGACGAACTCGGGAGTGACAAATTAAGCATATTTCAAGAAATATTCAGAATATTTAGTTTGTGCCGTTATCTGGACTTGAAATAATTCACGGTGTGCCCAAAGTAGTAACGGCATTTTTTGATCAGTGAATGAACAAAAGAACTGAAAAGAAAGCACATGTTTACCAGCACATGTTCAAAAAATGCAGCAAGTGCACGTGGGAAATACAATTTACTCTGATAGTGCAATACTTAAACAAAATTAAGTGAATTATACAAACAATAATATTTATAAAATAATACATTAAATCGCATAATTGAAAACATTGTAGATTGAAACGTGGTTGCTTGAAGATTTGGAAATTTGAGTTAATTCCTTTATATGAAGTATGTGAAATTTCCTTTTCGCAAGAATAAACAATTGTGAACAATTTGGAATAAAGTGGCTATGTGTGTTAACGCCAAAAATCTTAAATATCCTTTGTGCATTGAAATCATTTGAACATATATCAGAAATTAATAAGCAAATACGGAAAAACATTTTGTGGGTATTAAAATAATCAATCAACAAGACAGTTTAACAGTGGTTTTAACAATCATGTGTGCATAAACCATAACTGCAAATATACATATATAGTTCTGTCAATCCAAAACAAGTTTGAATCGAAGTTTTTGCACTATAATTAAATTTGAAATCGTTATTTTGGACAATTCAAAACATAATTACGGAAAATTCAAGTGAAGCACTGTCGCGATAATTATCTCAAGTGAACATCATGGCAGATGGTAAGTAAACTGTTTCACCGGCCGAATCAGAATATCAGGATCCAGGTAGTGATCGAGAAGGTGACGCAGCCAGTAATACCGGCTTGCTGACTCTACACGTGCCCTTTCAGCAACCAGACGACTCACAACCAAATAGGTCAAGGGCATCCTCACCAGGGTCACTGTCTAACACCACAACCTACAAATTGACAACTCAAATGGCTCGATATGAGCAACTCATGATGATGCACATGGAGGTAGACCAGATTAAAAACGACACTGCACAACTTGACGTCATTGAGGGTAAGCTAAATCATTTATCAGAGCTTTGGTCTAGGTTTCTCTTGGATCATGACGCCATTGGCATTGGTTGCCGGTCAACTTTATTTAAGCACCCCTATACGGTTGATGGAGTCTACGATAACGCAATTCGTATTCATTATCAAATCAGCTCAAGGTTATACTCGATCAAATCTCACCTCCATGCTAGAGAAGTTCAAAAGAGCATGGATCAGCACAAAGCAATTCCACAGACCACTCACTATCTCCAGCAGGCAGTGCTGGCAGAAGTAAAACTTCCCACATTTTCGGGCGACTGATCACTATGGCCTTCATTTCGGGATATTTTCACATCGATGGTTATAGAATAAGCTTCACTATCTTAAAACGCATCTGACAGGGCCACCAGCACAACTTCTAATGAACATCAGCATGGTAGACAACTCATTCGACCCAGCTTGGAAATTATTGATAGAAAGGTATAATGACGACGAGAAGATGATCTTCTCTCACATCTCCAACATCGCTAAAATCAGCGTAACCTCCTCAAAGTCTTCAGACCAACTCGACAACCTAGTGGCAACGGTCAAACAAAACCTAGACGCATTGCGGTCATTCAATGTGGGTATAGACGACTCGAACTACATCCTAAGCTACTTGATCTTAGAGAAATTAGATTCCTCACTACGCGAAGCATGGGAGATCAAAAGAAGGAGCTCCAAACAAGCTACGACGGTCAACTCTCTGCTTAACTTTGTTGAAACTCGAGCTCGAGCTCTGGAAGCTGCGCAGTCAGCAACTCAAAAAAACCCACCTTGGACTACCAGAAACTGCACTCACCAACGATCTCACCAGACGTCTCGCCAGAACTCTCACCAGACTTCTCAGCACACCCCAAGGAAGGCATATTATCCTTGTGATTATTGCAAAGAGCCACACTATTTAGTAGAATGCCCACTATTCAAGGACCTATCAGAAGAGTATAGGTACAAAGTCATATTAACTGCAAGACTCTGTTTCAACTGTTTTGGTCATCACTCGATTAAAGTCTGCAAGACAAGAAAAACCTGCGCTAAGTGTGGTCAAAGGCACCATACAATGATCGATGGACCAAGGTCAACTCATCAAGAGAGAAGAGGTACATCAGCTCAGTCTCCTGCAGCTCAACCAGTCAACTCATCCCAGTCAAGTCATCCATCAACTTCTCGTCAATGACGCTCATTTCTTCCATGTTGTTCAACAATTCGAACCGAGCAGGCAACTCATCTGCATCACTTGAAGCCAGACAATTTTTCTGAAGATTCTCCAGATTGTTCAAGAATAACTAAGTCAACTCAAAGTGAGGCAGACAACTCAGCAATGTCAGTTGGAGAGTTGTTAGAACATATCCAGCCTCCAGTGGCTTCAAAAGAAGAGCTTACGATTCACCAAGCTACACACAAGGTACACTCAACCTCAGAGTTGGCAGACAACCCACGCACACGATCAGCAATGACAACTCCAGCCGCCTCCTCAACATTCAAGACGTGTGCGACCAACTCATCGTCAACTCAAGCACCAACAGTTGTTTTGTTAGCCATTGCAAGGGCTGTATTAATCACAGACTTCTCAACAATACCAGTACGACTCTTAATAGACTCAGGCTCTGAGCTAACATTTATCTCAAACACCATAGCAACAGCTTGTCATCTGAAGCGCCGTAAATCCACAATTCCAATCCTAGGTATTGGAAATATCAACACAATGAAGACAAAGGGAATTACAACAGTTTTACTCAAATCAATGCACTCAGATGAGCAAGTGGAGCTTGAAGCTCTCATTCTCCAATGCGTGACAGGGACTTTACCTACGAGACAAGTTCAAGAACTTGATTGGCCAATTCTTCACACACTGAAACTTGCTGATCCAGGCTACACAAATCCCAAAAACATAGATATACTAATTGGAGCTGACTCATATGGCTTAATAGTTAAACCATCAATCATACCGTCACCTCAGTTAGCTCTTATAGCACAGGATACAATATTTGGCTGGATTCTTCTTGGCCCTACATCCGTGAAATCCAGAACAACTCGCCAAGCATACCACATGACACCAGACCAATCATATCAGCACATCAGGGATCTCGTAACCAAGTTCTGGTTACAAGAAGAAGTACCAGACAACACAGTCAGTCAACTGTCTCCAGAAGATCAAGCCTGTGAAGCTCATTACAGGAAAACTCACTCAAGAGATCCTGATGGAAAATATGTGGTCAGAATTCCACTAAAATCAAGTCCAACTCTCCTAGGCGACTCATCGTTCAGAGCTCAGCAGTGCTTAAAGAGCATCATTCGTCGATTCAGCAAGGACAACTCGTACTCTGACCTTTATCACTCATTCATGCGTGAATATGAAGAATTATCTCACATGACCCGAGCGGCAGACACCTCTGACAACTCTACAGTATATTACTTACCACATCATGGTGTGTTAAAAGAAGACAGTACCACTACCAAGCTCAGGGTCGTATTCAACGGGTCAAGCCCATCCAGCAGTGGGGTTTCAGTTAATGACTTGCAGCACGTTGGTGCAAAGGTCCAACGTGACATAGCAGATGTTCTCTTGTGGATCAGACAACACAAATTTGTGTTTACATCGGATATCACAAAAATGTATAGACAGATCAGAGTACACAAAGATGGATCTCCAGCGTATATTTTGGATTGACAGCCAACTCAATATCATCCCATATCAACTTACCACAGTCACATATGGAACCAGGTCTGCTCCATTTCTTGCTATAAGGACCATGATACAACTTGTGACTGATGAGGGTCACAAATTCCCTCTAGCAATAGATCCATTGATGAAAGGCAGATATGTGGATGATATCTTTGGAGGAGCCGACTCAATAGACCAACTCATTGACACGTCAAACCAAGTCAGTCAACTCTGTATGGCAGGTGGTTTCCCCTTGGCAAAATGGCACAGCAACTCAATCGACTTCTTGAAGTCCAGATCAGCCAACTCAAAAACAGCAGAACAAATTCACTCATTTGAAGACAGCTCAGCCAAATTACTAGGTCTGTCATGGATTCCATACACAGACACATTCAAGTTCAACTCAAGGGTATCAAAAGATCATTCCAAGATTACTAAAAGACAAATATTATCAGAAACAGCACAACTTTATGACCCCCTTGGATTTCTTGCACCATTCATCATAAGAGCCAAAGTCTTACTCCAAGAAATGTAGCTAGATCAACTCACCTGGGATGAACCAGTACCAACTCACATTGAAACCAAGTGGGTCAATATCAAAACTGAACTCAACCATGTATCAGAGATTTCAATTCCACGGTGGTTAAGAATCACTAAAGATTGCTCAGTGGAGCTACATGGATTTTCAGACGCCTCACAAACAGCTTTGTCAGCTGTAGTATATTTAAAGTCAATTCACCAAGGCAAGTCAAGTCATTCAACAATAGTCTGCTCAAAAACTAAGGTTGCTCCACTCAGTCAGAAATAGAGTGTCTACGATACAAGATCTTACTCCAATCAGCGTTTGGAGATTCATACCTGGCAAAGAAAACCCAGCGGATTGTGCTTCTCGAGGAATAAAGCTCTCCCAGCTGCAGAAGCATGCCTTGTGGTGGACAGGACCACAGTGGCTCACCATGGACAACTCTCAATGGCCAACTCAATCACCAGTGTAAGATTCAACCGCTCATCAGGAAGAGCGACCCGGGACAGAAACCTGAACATCATTGGGAGATGATCTACAGATACTCTCGTCTGAGCAAACTCTTCAGAGTGACCGCAATATGTTTCAGAGTCAGTCAACTCCTCAGACGTGTGCCACAGTCAACTCTTCAGTACCCTTTAACGCCACAAGAAATTGAAAGGGCCAATTTATTTTGGATACGGACAACTCAAGAATCATACTTCTCACCAGAAATAAAACTGATCAACTCAGGGCAACTCCCCGTCTCACATCCTTTTTTCACGTTAAACAGCATTCATTGACACTCGTGGCATTATTCGTGTAGGAGGTAGATTAGCCAACTCACACTTGGACGAAGAGGCCAAACATCCAGCGATCCTACCTCGGGCTTCTCACCTGTCGAAACTCATTATCGCTGATGCGCATGAACGAACTATGCATGGTGGAACGCAGGCAACTCTGAACCTCATACGATGTTCTTACTGGATAATTCGTGGACGACTCACAGTAAGATCTCACATTTATCATTGTATGAAATGTGCTCGTCATCGTGGCGAACGAGCACAGCAATTAATGGGCCAATTGCCTAGATCAAGAGTCACTCCATCCCGTCCGTTTGCCGTTTGTGGTGTGGATTACGCTGGTCCAAACACCATGAAATCTTGGAAGGGCAGAGGCGCCAAGATGACCAAAGGATGGATGTGTATTTTCGTTTGCTTTGTCACCTCGGTAATTCACATTGAAGTTGTCCGTGATTACTCATCTGACACATTCATTGCAGCGTTCAGAAGGTTCACTGGACGGAGAGGAGTCTGCAGAACTCTATATAGTGATTGCGGCACTACATTCCAAGGAGCAGACACTCTCATCAGACAACTCTTCAAACAAGGGACAAGACAGTTCAAGGAAATAGCCTACTCAATAGTTCATGATGGTACAGAATGGAGATTTAATCCACCAGCAGCACCTCATATGGGAGGAAAATGGGAAGCAGCTGTGAAGTCAGTGAAGTACCATTTAGTGCGAACGATGGGCGACTCAACATTCACGTTCGAAGAACTCAACACGCTACTGGTACAAATAGAAGCAATACTCAACTCCAGACCAGTTGAACCACTCACAGAAGATCCTGAAGATCTAGCAGTACTCACCCCTGCTCATTTTTTGATTGGTGAGCAATTAACAACTTTGCCTGAACCATCCTTAGAAGAAATTCCACTCACCAGGTTATCCAGATGGCAATTCATCCAGCAACGACTCCAGTCATTTTGGACCACATGGTCAAAACAGTACTTGCAAAGACAGCTCTCAATATCAAAGTGGAAACATCCTTCACACAAGATCAAGGTTGGATCTCTGGTCTTACTCACTGACGAACGGTTCCCTCCTACAAAGTGGCCTCTCGCCAGGGTGACTGAACTTCTACCAGGAAGAGATGAACTCATCAGGGTAGTGAGAATCAAGACTTCTACAGCAGAACTAGTCAGACCTATCGTGAAGCTAGCTCTCCTAGCATACTCACCACCAGAGGCAACTCAAGAAAATCAGCAAAGCATTGCTGATGGGTGGGAGAATGTTGAAAACTAGACTGCTCTGCAGCTCTGGCAACCCTCAGCCTTTCTCGTGGTTCTCAGGACAAACCAATCGAAACGCAACAACTCACAGTGCAACGGGACCAAGAATTTTTTACCGGCAAGCGTAGTTGCCATGCGCTTCTGGTTAGTTGGTCTACCAATGTGTTCGGTTACAGACAAATTAAAGTAAATAATTGTAATTTTTGACAACTCTTTGAAATCATATAGTTTAAAGTGAATAATTGTAATTTTTGACAACTCTTTGGTAAAATACAATCAGGTTAAATAAAAATCACTTTCGCTCTTTTAAGTATTCCATTCATCTTACAGTCCACATAAATCTTATGTTTATAATTAACATTACAAACAACAGTTAAATTGTTCAGCGAACTAAGGCTGGATGAACCGGAAGAAGAGCGAATTCGCAGTCAAGAAGAAATAGAAGATGCATTTAGAGCCGGCGAAGAAATTAGAATGATGATTTGGGAAAGTGAGAGATGTCAATCACGTGACGAAAGAAGGAGGGGTCAATTCTCCATAACAAAAGATGCCAGAACCAGAAGAATCATCGAACAAAAGAATTGGCAAGCAGCAAAGAAGCGAGAGCAAATCAAGGGACAAAAATTAAACGCATAATTATGTCAGTATTTAGAGCAAAGTTTTTACAAAAAAAAAAAAAAATTTAAACCCGAAATTGATTTTAAAAACTTTTTCTTAAACGGTGGGGATGAAAGTATCATCCTATAAGTTAATTGAATAATCACCCTGTTACATGTATTTAAGATAAATTAGCACAGACACTTTAGTACGATCAACTTTGTTTAGCATAGGAACATTATAACATTATACATTATAAGATTATATTATCACCCTGTTACATGTATCTAAGATAAATTAGCACAGACACTTAAGTACGATCAAGCATAGGAACATTATCACAGTACAGAACATTATAACAGTTATAACAGTATAGCGGAGACAATTATTAGAACATGTAAGGAGTAGTGAAGACAGAGAGAACAGAAATTTACATAATGCACTTACCTTATGCACTTACCTAGCAAAGTTGCACAATATACTTAGAACATAGGTGACATGCGAAGAATTGATGCTTAAAATTCGTTGCAATCAATTCTTGATCAGTGTTGGTTCTCTTGGGAACTTAATTCCCATGAGGTTATTAAACTTAAGTTTAACCTGTAAAGGCTAGTATAAATATCATAATGATAAATGAATAAATTCAGTTTTGTCTTGGACATTGAGGAGGAGAGTTTTACTTTTGATAATCCCAGAGCACTTGTTGATGCTCTTCGTTATCATATATCTAACGTTGATATTGGCCAGTGCTTCAGACGAGCACTTCAATATGGTGAGCTTTTAAATCTCCGATTTTAATAGAGAAAGCGTAGCCAGTAGGCTATTACTATCTTTCTTCTCGTTGAGTATGTACATTGGTTGCCAGTCTAACATTCTTGTGTTACAAAACACCGTCATTTTTCAATCGCTAATAACTACGAGACTAATAATGCGATAACAACGGTTGAGGTCACAGTGGATAGAACATATTTGTATTAATTGTGCGGTGCTCATTTTTCCCGTGACGTTGTGCATTGTGTTAGAATATTTATGTGTGTAGCGTTAGAACGCGTTAAGCTAGGACGTTGATTGGGGCATCATTGTAAAACGCATGAGAAGTGCTACCAGGACCTTAAGCAAAACAATAAAAATATTCTCCGAAATATAGTTAAAAATCGGTATGAATTTGAAAATCGAAAATATATGGAAGGTACCGTCTCATATGAGGCGTAAATATGCACTGAATTGTAAAAACCTTAAACAGGAGAACACCCGCATAAAAACGGATATTAAAAACCAAAAATGTTCATTGCCGCGCAAGTGTGAGAGCTACGGAGGCATCGAAGAACAAATAAAAACACGGCTGAAAAAAACAAACTTGTGATTTATCCATTCTGTAACCGTACTACTCTCCATAGCCATTGTAATTAATAGTTAAATAATTAAGGTGCATATAAGTACGAAAATTTTGTTGTAATTTATTTGACGTTGAAACGTCTTTTCGCTCGTTATGTGAACTGACAGCCAGTCAAACTTTCTTGTGGTACAATATACAGTCAGATTTCAATCGTCAATAGCTTCGAGGCTTATAATGCGATAATAACTGTTGGGGTCACAATGGATAGAATATTTCTGTACGAGTTTACCGTGCAGCATTCGTTTTGCGCGTGACGTCATCGGGCTAGTTCACTTACGCATGATTGCTGTTAATAAGCGTTGCGTAAAATTATAAATCAGTGTAGCGTGAGAACGCGATCATATAGGACGTTCGTTCGGGTTTCATTGTAATGTGTTTGAGAAGAGGTACCAGGACGTGAACTGAAGCAATAAAAATATTCGCTGAAGTATAAGTGAGAAATGAAAGAATATTTGAAATATCGGCTCATATGAGTCGTAAATATGGGCCGAATATAATAAAACGCAAATCAAAGAGATCTTGCATCAAATCGAAATCAAAAAACCTAAAGTGTCCAGTGCCGAGTAAATGTCAGAACTACGGCAGCATTAAGGAAGAAATGAAAAAAGGCGCGAAAAAATAAAGTTGTGATTTATCTTATCTATCACCGTATTACTCTATATAAAAATTGTATAAGAGACACTGGTTTAAGTGCATACTAATAAGAAACACCTATTATAATTTTATCCACAAATTGTCACGGAAAATCTACGGCGCGGACCTTGACTGGGCCTTTCGGTTTTTTTAGTAGTCTAGTCAAGCTCTTGAAGTTTTAATAAGTACTTACTTCCATTCAATTTACTTAGTCTAACTAATTTCATAACCGACTTTTTTCTTTTTGTTGTAAGCCCAATTCGATTCACGGATACCTGAGCCTACATCATGTTTTTGGTTCCTTACTTTTCATTCAATTTACTTAGTCTAACTAATTCCATTACTGACTTTTTTCTTCTTGCTGTAAGTCCAACTTGATTCACGGATACCTGAGCCTACATCATGTCTTTGGTTTATAGCGCCACGACTTATAAAGACGTAAATTACGATCGGCTTCTGTCCTGCCATTGTCTTTGTGGTGGTTACTTTCACCCTAAATGCGTTGGGCTCACGGGTGGGGTTGCCGATAATATACACTCCAAGGACTCGGGACTTTATTGGTGCTGTACCAAATGCGAAAGCTTTCGCTCTCTGCCTCTCTGCCGTTTAACGTAGTCTCGGTTCTTCCCTTACAAACTCGGCTCGCATTCATGCCTCGCTTCTCAAGTCATTCGACTCTCTAAGGGATTTCGGCCCTCAGATGGTGACTGATACCCTTCTGGACCCTGCCAAGGCCCCCCCAAATTGCACAAGTCTATGCCAACTTCATCCAGGATCACCAGATCAAACAAAGTGGCTTTAGATCTTCCACAGGGGGTTCCTCTAATCAGCCTCTCCCCCACGTGTCCTTTAAGTATGGACATTCCTTTCCCGACTCAATCCTCCTCCAATAAGGATCCTTCTAAATCTGGCTACTTCCTCAGTCCTGTCAGCAGCAAAACCACAGGTCCTGCTAGGCCTTCTTCATTTCCTACTGTCCCCACTAATACTCCCTCGGCGTCCACCCAAACCCTGGCTCCGTCAAATCCTTCCAGTGCTCTCTGTATCTCCACGAATCCCACGGGTTTGACTGACACCCTGCTTGTTAGCTCCCCCTCATCACGCAACGTACTCGCATCACCAACAATCATGTCTCCACTCTAAGGACTGTCCCTAAATCTAGTGTAATATTTATACTGAGGGATCGGGTAAATAGGCGAGGCATGAGCCGTCTCAATCGCCGTCTTAGAATGCTTTTTGTTTAGGCGAGGCAAGATGCCGATTTTTATTCGCCGCCTTAGAATGAAACTCAATGTTTCCTTATTGGAGTCTAATCCAGAACTCCCTTTATTACAAAAATTGCTCTTATTTATATAAAACAAATCCTTAGACTAAGCATAATAAATTTTACAATTACGAAATAAATATTTTCAAGAACGTCGAACTCTGCAAGCATCAAAACATCGAGTCATCAAAAAGGTAAATATTTGCAAAAATCATTTTTGGGTCAACCGATCAAAAGGTAGGTGTTCGAACTCAGGAAATATCGGAGTTAAGTAATTGGAACGTCGAACTCAGGGGAAAACATCAAACTCATCAAAAAGGTAAGTGCATTCGAATATCAAACTCATCGCATTTTTTGTTCGAGTATTGAACTTGGAGACATCGAAAGGCAAGTGTTGTGTTTTAATTTTAGTATATCTCTACACCCTCTCCCTTTAAGAAAGGGTTACCCGCTGTTGGTGTTTCACCAGTGAATGTTTTCAATAAGTTATTGTGGTACATTTTTCTTTCGTTTCTTTCTTCTAAAGTGGAATTTTTACCTAATCTTTCTACTATCTTGTATGGTCCATGGTAAGAACTTTGGCATTTCTTTCTGCCAATATTCCGTACTAAGACATAATCTCCTACACTAAAATTACTTATATATGTTTTTACGTCGTATTGCTTTTTGTTCTTGACTTTACTTATATTTAAATATTCTTTCGCTTTGTTTAATGTTAGATTTAATCTACGTTTCAGTTCATTTACATAATTATCTAAATTATATATTGTGTTTGTTTTTGTTATTATGTCATTTGGTAGGTATGGAAGTTTGCCAAATACTAATTCGTAAGGACTATATTGAGTGTCGACGTGTGGCGTCGTATTATATGCAAAACAAAAGTAAGGAATCCATTTGTGCCAATCGTATTCGTTTGTGTAAATAAGAAGGAATTCGTTCAGGACTCTATGGTTTCTTTCAATGGAACCTAATGTTTCATGATGGTAGGGGCTTGAAGAGATCTGTTTTATTTGGAGTAAGTCGCAGATATGTTTCATTAATTCATTTTTGAACTCAGTGCCTCTATCGGATTTTAGTACTTTGAAGTGTCCGTATTTTAAGATGAATTGTTCGACTAAAGTGGTTGCTATTGTTTTTGCATCTTTTGTTTCCATAGGGTGAGCTATAATGAATTTAGTGAGCTCGCACTGTATTGTTAATATGTAACGGTTATTATTAGATATTCGTAAGGGACCTACTGTGTCTATTGAGATCACTTCGAAACTCGTATTTGGTGTGTCAGTTATGGTCATTTCTTCTTTCGTATGTTTGAATTGTTTGTTTATACAGCAAGAATGACAGTTTAAGACAAATTTTTTCACCATTTTGTCCATGTTCTTCCATATGTATTTTTGTTTAAGTTTTAAAAGAGTCTTTCTGATCCCGAAATGACCGCCATGTGGTGAGTTGTGAAACTCTTCTATAAGTTTATTTTGTGTCTGTGTGTCAAAAATTTTTTGAGGGGTTTTGTATATCTGTATTTTTTTTTATCCTTTTTACGATGCAACTTGTTATAAATTTCTTTAAATTCTTCTTTCTGAACATGTTCAAATATTTCATTTTCTATATTTAGCGCTAATTCTTTTATATATTCTATTTTAATTTTGATGACAGCTTCTCCAGGATCAATTCTAGGTTGATTGGATTATCGCTGCATCGTACCATTACTTCTTCTTTGTTTATATCTATATTTATTTTATTTTTGCATGCATATATCTTATCATTGCTCATTATAAAATTAAGTTTTCTTACATTTTTGGTGTCTGATAAAGAAGTGCAATCCCATATGAAGAGTTGATCAGGCTCTGCGGGCTTAACGGTTTCTTTATCGTTGCCGGCGGTGTTGATTTTATTTTTCATGGCCCTAGTTAACACTAAAGTTTTATGGCAGGATGGGTCATTTGTTGTGGGTATCATGCTCTTGAGTAAATCGGAATCAATTTTTATTCGGGATAAAACATCAGCATTTGTGTTCATTTTTCCTTGCTTATAAATAATCTCAAAATCAAAATCACTTAAATCCAGACGTATTCTCGTTAGTTTAGAAGATGGGTTTTTATGGGAAAATAATGAGACTAAGGGTCTATGGTCTGTGACGACTATGAATTTATTACCAAATAGGTAAGGCTTGAAGAAATTGATACTCCAATGAATAGCTAAGAGTTCCTTCTCGATAACTGGCTTATTGAGTTCGTGTTTGGTAAGAGATCTACTGGCGTACGATATTGGTAGATCTTGTCCTATTTCACCTTGCGAGAGGACTGCTCCTAGAGCATGGTCAGATGCGTCCGTTGTTAGGATGAAAGTTTCGTTGAAGTTAGGGTATTGTAGAATGAGGGGTTTAATTAATTTTTGCTTGAGTAATTCGAAAGATTTTTGACATTCTGGGGTCCAATCGAACTTTTGGCATTTCTTTAATAAATTGTTTAAACATTTGGTAATTTCCGCAAAGTTCTTAACGAATCGTCTGTAATAATTGCAAAAGGCTATGAATCTTCTCACTTCATCGGCATTGGTTGGTGTTGGATAATTTTCGATTACTTTGTTTTTAGAGAGGTCTGTTTTTATTCCTTCACTGGTTGTCAAATGTCCGAGATATATTACTTCTGTTTTCAAGAAATTACATTTGCTAGGGTTTAGTTTTAAGTTGTATTTCCTGAGGCGTTTCAGGACATTTATTAGATTGTCGTTGTGGTGTTTCAAGCTACATCCGAAAACAATTATATCATCTACGTACAGGAAAGCTTTGGAATCTAGTCCGCTTGGGGCTATTGTGAGCATGCGTTGAAAACTGTTGGACGATATTTTTAGTCCAAAAGGAAGCCGTTTGAATTGATAGTGGCCGTTAGAAGTTGAGAATGCGGTATAGGGACGTGACTTTTGTTCTAGGCCTATTTGGTGGAATGAGCTTGTCATGTCGAGCGTTGAGAAGTATTTAGCTCTACCTAATTTATCAAGAACACCCTCGAGACGTGTTACTAGGAATTTATCGTTGACAACCTTTTTGTTCAGTTGCCGAAAATCAACGACCAGTCTCCATTTCTTTGAGTCTTCGTTAGACTTCTTTGGGACTATGAGCAATGGTGCGTTGTAGGGGCTTGTGGATGGTTCTATTATATCTACCTCTAATAATTTTCCAACCTGTTTTTTTATTTCTTGAAAATCGGAGTTAGGCAACCTATAGTTTTTGATGTATACTGGATTATGGTGTGTTAAATTTATTTCCTGTGTGTAGAAATTATTTATTGAGAGTGTGTCCCCTTCTAAGTGGAAAATGTCTTGGAAATCGTAGAATATTTAGTGAAGAGAATTTAGGGCACTTTGTTCTGTATATGATATTTGTAATTCATTAAGGAGTTTTTTGAACCGTTGGTTGTTATTGTTTTAATTTTTTGGACTATTTTCTAGAATATGGTACTCAGAGAGTGGTTCTGTTTCTATTGCCATCTTGGAAATATTTACTTCGTTTTCGTTTGTATTGAGGACTTTTATGTGGCAGATGCCACTGGAGGATGCTAAAGTGTTGCTAAGGAAAATGCCAGGTTACAGCTCTTTGCTAAGAATTACGCTACCTACATGTAGCTTTAGTTTAATTGGCCAGATTATCTCGGATCTCGCTGGAACATTGATGGAATAAAATTTTAAAGGTTGTATTAGCATGGGTATTACAATCTCAGTTTCTTTTATATTTATTGTGAGAGTGAGGGTTTCATAGTCTATTTTGCAGAAATATTTTGTTAAGAAATCCCTGCCTAGAATGCCGTCTGTTTGGATAGGAAAGTTGGAATCAACTATATGGAAATTATGGTTTGTAGATTTTTCCAAGAAATCTAAAAGGAGATTGATAGTTCCTAGTGATTCAATTTCTTCATTTGTTATGCTAGTAAGTCTGCATGTACTCGTAGTGGAGTAAGTAGTTTCAGGTAATAATTTGTTCGGCTTACAGATCGAAATGTCGGCTCCGGTGTCTATTAAGAACTTAAGGGTTGCTGATGCATTAGCCGAATGAGTTGTTATATAATTTGTTAGATAAGAGGATATTTGAAAAATTTTTATTCTTCTCCCGGAGAAGTTTCGGTCGCCTCCGGGCCTTGGTATTTTCCCTGGTCGTCTTGTTGGATATAGTGTATTTGTTGGTGTTGTGTGTTGTTTGGTCTCTTGTTGTCGTTCCTGTTGTGGTAAGTGTTTCTGTTGTAGTTGTTATCGTCTCTCACCAGAGCGTAGAGTGCTGCTAATTCTCTTCTTTGTTTAACCAATTTGCCGCCTCTTTTCCTCTCCTGCTTTATTTCGCTGGAAGTGGTAATTGGCGTGTATTTCTCCTTTTCTTCTGGTTGGTGTAAGTTCCTGGGTCGTGGACCTGCTGTCGGGTCTTTCTCTAGTTTATTCGTCCAGTGAAATTTTTCGCTTGATGCTTTCTGGGAAGTATGGAGGTGCTTCTTCTGCTTCTTTGATTTTGTGTGGAACGTATTCTTCCTGCATTTATAGGCTGCTGGCAGTTAAGCAAAATTCTGAAGGCTTCGTGTAGGGGTCTCGAAGGTTGGTGGGTTATGTCTCTTAGTTCAATGTGGGCAGGATCGCCATGAAATATTTATACTGAGGGATCGGGTACCCTTATTGGAGTCTAATCCAGAACTCCCTTTATTACAAAAATTTTTCTTATTTATATAAAGCAAATCCTTAGACTAAGCATAATAAATTTTACAATTATGAAATAAATATTTTAAAGAACGTCGAACTCTGCAAGCATCAAAACATCGAGTCATCAAAAAGGTAAATATTTGCAAAAATCAATTTTGGGTCAACCGATCAAAAGGTAGGTGTTCGAACTCAGGAAATATCGGAGTTAAGTAATTGGAACGTCGAAGTCAAAGGAAAACATCAAACTCATCAAAAGGTAAGTGCATTCGAATATCAAACTCATCGCATTTTTCGTTCGAGTATTGAACTTGGAGACATCGAAAGTTAAGTGTTGTGTTTTAATTTTAGTATACCTCTACACTACCTCCATATTTGTTACTGAGCTTGTGCCATCGACGTCCATTGATGGTTTAATTAATCATATCGCTAACGTCATTGGGGTGGATGTTGTTACAAGCAACATTAAGGTGCTCAAGCTCTCTGAGGGCAGGTGTTCCTCCTTTAAGATCATTGTCTCCCCATCCCTCTCTGTGTTAAGGACACAAAAACGTCACCAAACAAAATAAACAAAGAAGTACTCACTCAAGAGGAAGGAATGTTAAAAACCCAAAGACGCACTCGATAATTAAAAATCAATCAAAGTAGTACACAATTCGAAAGCACTCCAAAGCACACCTTTACCGGTTGACGACCACGCGATAACTAACGATAATCGGCCTTATCCCCACCAGCCAACCCCCCCCCTTTTTGACCCACCTGAAAAACTCAAGTAACGACCGCATCAGTTCCCACGATGAAAAAATGCTGACCCAGCAGTTTCCCACATGAGGTGACAACGGCACAGACGCTTGTATTCCGACACCGGAATGCACATGAAAAAACGGAATACACAAAACCGATAAAATGAAAGAAAATGTATGTACGGGAATGTATGCACTTCAAGGTCATGAAATGAAATGGATGAAAAATGCATGCACGAAAATTTATGCACTTCAATGTAATGAAATGAAATGGATGAAAAATGCATACACGAAAATTTATGCACTTCAGGGTCATGAAATGAAATGAATGAAAATGCATGCACGGAAATGTATGCACTTCAAGGCCATGAAATAAAATGAATGAATCATATGAAAATGAAATAAATGAATATTTATGCGCTTTCAGGGTCAAGGGAACCAATCGAAGACCAAATGAAATTTTCAGGGTCATCAGCACCGGATGATCACCATTGCCGGCACGTGGAGTGCGAATACATAGGATCGACGGTATAGGGTCAAAGACATGTCACATGCCTACGACTTCGCGGAGTCATCGATCGCGTTCGATTGACCAGGATGCCAGAACAGCACAAATTATCGAATAAATAGCGGCTGAAAAGTACAAGGAGAGCAGTGTGAATCGGGAGACAGTCAGAGACAGTCGCCACAGAAGACCGGCCAGCAGATCAAGTGAAGACGCCAGAGGACCCCTGTAGAGAACGTTAGACGCGACCAGTTTCGGCTCCAGAGAAGGAAGACCACTTTCCTCCAGAAGGAAGACCCTCTTGCTTCCAGAGAAGGAAGACCACTTTGCTCCAGAAGGAAGACCCTCTTGCTTCGAGAGAAGGAAGACTACTAGGCTCCAGAAGGAAGACCCTCTTGTCTCGAGAGAAGGAAGACCACTTTGCTCCAGAAGGAAGACTACTTTGCTCCAGAAGGAAGATCACTTCGCTCCAGAGAAGGAAGACGACTTTGCTCCAGAAGGAAGACCCACTTGCTCCACTAAAAGAGGAACCCCCAGTCCATCCTTCCCCGGTTCAGATCCGAGAGTGCGCCACCGTAAAAGGTAACCTGACCTAGTAGTCAGCTACCTAAAGAGCTGAACGGCCCTAGTAGGCAGCAGGCACTCATCTCCACGCGTTTTCTTCTGACAGATGACGGAGCAAACCTCTACTCCCCTAAAAGAAGCACTCCAGGACCCAACGGCGGGACCGCGCCCAATCTCGATAGAGGTACCTTCGACGTCGTACGGCCTCGACGAAAAAGGACGAACCACGCACACCCACCCCACCTAAGAAGCAGCGTTCGGGTTCAGAGGCCTACTTCCAGAGAAAACTCCAGGAGGCTCAATGCGACTTGATCCTAGCAACTACAAAGGAGAAGAAGAGAGCGGCCTGTCAGCGAATCAACAGCCTGAAAATGGAGAGAAAAAGCTATCGACTACAAAAGAGAGCAGCAAAACCAACTAAAAAGTAAGGGAACGTAGTTGAACAATAAAAGAGAGACTTTGTATTTGGAGAGAGATTTAGTTAAGTAATAAGAAAGAAATTGTTGTAATAAGGAATGTACTTTGAGAGTAAATTAGCTGAAGAGTAAAAAAGAGATTTTGTATTTGGAGAGAGATTTAGTTAAGTAATAAGAAAGAAATTGTTGTAATAAGGAATGTACTTTGAAAGTTAATTAGCTGAAGAGTAAAAAAGAGATTTTGTATTTTGAGAGGGATTTAGTTGAGAAATAAGGAAGAAATTTTTGTAATAAGAAAAGAGGGACTTTATATTTGGAGAGAGATTTAGTTAAGAAATAAGAAAGAAATTGTTGTAATGAGAAAAGAGAGACTTTGTATTTGGAGAAAGATTTAGTTAAGTAATAAGAAAGAAATTGTTGTAATGAGAAATGTACTTTGAGAGTAAATTAGTTGAAGAGTAAAAGAGAGACTTTGTATTTTGAGAGGGATTTAGTTAAGAAATAAGAAATAAATTCTTGTAAAGAGAAATGAACTTTGAATTAGTTGAAGAATAAAAGATAAATTTCATGTTAACCAAAAACATTTAGAAATTGTTAGAAAAATAAATAGTCAATTTTGGAAAAAGAATTAAACGGGTCGATGTTCGATTACTAAAGAGAAGAAACCCTCATCAAAAACCCCAACATCTGACCTCATCCTAAGTGAGCACAATTGGCCGAAGGACGTCTACATTAAAGAATTCGTGCCTAGAGGAATTCGTGCCCTCTACCGTCAGCTCAGGTAGAGCTGCACCTGCTTCCCCGGTCTCCACCGCTGCTTCCTCCTCGCCGAGAAAAAACGCACATCCCTCACCATCTACTACCAAAACGTGAGGAGTCTAAGAACCAAGACCCACTCAACCTTCCTCTCCTCTCATTCCTTTCCCCATGATGTTAACTCCCTGACGGAAACTTGGCTCTCCTCCAATATCGACGATGTGGAGATCCTTGACCATGAATATACCATCTTCCGCAACGACCGCTGCCACGGTGACCCCAATCGACGGGGCGGCGGTGTTCTAATTGCAGTTCGTTCCTCCCTTAACGCCTCCTCCCGTTCCTCCCTTGTAGAACCTCTTGAACCGTACGGATCCACTTATTCACCCATAACCTCATCCTCGTGTCCTGCTACATTCCCCCCTCTTCTGACGTAAGCATGTTCCAGCGTCTTTCTGCAGCACTCGAATCTATTGTTAGATCCACAGCTGCTTAGGACCATTTGATGCTCTTAGGGGACTTTAACCTCCCCCACATTGACTGGTCCTTTGATTCGGAATCTAACGGTCTTATTGCTTCCAATCCCACCTCACCTGCTGAAGTCATGTTTGTAGACACCACAACCTTTTTCTCGCTATCCCAACTCAATAGCGTCAAAAACCAGAACCAGCGACTGCTTGACCTAGTGCTCTCCAACGATCCTATTTATGTGCATGTTTTTCCCTGTCCTCAGGCCCTTTATAACATTGACAAACGTCATCCTCCCCTCTTTATTAGTATTTCTTTTTATGCTAACACCCACTCCCCCTCTTCCTCCCGGCCACCTAGATTCTACTTCCGCAGAACCAACTTTGAACTTCTCTTGGCTAGTCTTAGTGAGTCCTTCAGTGTGTTGCAATTCACGGAGCACTGTCCCCTATACATCTCGTCCAATATCTATGATGCTCTGTGTCACTCCATCTGCTCCTCGACACCCTTTTCTACGCCTCCCCCCCTTTGGTTCTTCCCCCAGTTCGTACTCTTCAGAACTGAAGACTCTAAGGAATAGACGTAGCTCCCTATGGAAAAAATATCTTCTCTCTGGTTCTCGTGTAAACTATGATACATTTACCGCTTCATACGACGATTTTGCCTCCCTTGTCGACTCCCACTACAAGGCATACCATACCACTGTTAAATGTAACATTACCTCCAAACCTCGTCTATTCATCTCCTTTGTGAATTCAAAACGGAAGCGCAGAAGTGATGACTATCCACGGTCCATCTCCTTCCTCGGTAAGACAAGTGATGATCCTCAAACCATTTCTAACTTCTTTGCAAACCGCTTCTCGTCTACCTTCATGGATGACCACTTCGTACCAGACGCTGATTATTTTCCTCCCTTAACCCTGGTCCGTACTCACTGCCCTCCAGCTTCCCCGATCTCCATGTTTCGGAGGGCGGTGTCCTCTCAGAACTCCAGCTTTTCAAGGGTGACTTTACTCCTGGCCTACACGGTATCCCTCCAGTAGTTCTGAAAAGATGCGCGACTCTTATTGCTGGACCTCTGTCGGGACTTTTCAACCTCTCCCTTCGGTGTGGCATATTTCCTGACTGTTGGAAGGTTGGATTCCTAGTTCCGGTCTACATGAAGGGGTCAAAGCACGAGGCGTCGAACTATAGGCCAATTGCTATACTCTCCGCAATCCCCAATATCTTTGAGAATATACTTGTTAATAAACTGTATCCCTTCCTCGCATCCTCCATTTCTCCACTCCAGCTCGGTTTCCTTAAAGGTAGGTCCACCACTACCAACCTAGTCCAGTTTATCTCCTTCTCCTTAAATGCTCTTAAGGCCTTTGACATTATTCCTCACAGCATTATTGTTCTAAAGCTCAAACTAGCTGGCTGCCCCGATGCCTTCCTTAGGTGGATCAACTCCTATCTATGCAACCGCCCATATCGTGTTTGTTTGAGATCTTCCCTGTCGTCGTTCAGTCTTGGACCCTGTGGAAGTCACCAGTTTTGTTGCATCCTCCGGTGTTCCTCATGGCAGTCATACTGGCCCAATTCTATTAATAGCCGCCACAAATGACTTATACAGGGTTGTTTTGCACTCCAAAGTACTCTCGTATGCTGACGATACCAAGCTATATAAACATATCACTCATCCCTCTGACAATCTTAAACTCCAGCTCGATCTGAATCATTTTTCAGAATGGTGTTCTAAAAGCAACCTTTTTTTAAATGTCTCTAAGTGTGCGCACGTTTGTTTTGGCCGCAAACGTAATCATATCCCCAACACTTTCTTCCTTCATGGCCACGTAGTTAGGTCAATGAACTGCGCCCTCGACCTGGGTGTTTACCTTGACTCCAAACTCTCCTTCCTTGACCATATCAATCACATGCTGCGTCGTGCCGGCGCAACGTTGGGGTTCATCACCAGATGGTCCAGGGAATTCACTGACCCCAACGTTTCTAAAAGGCACGTTCTTTGTCCATCCTACACTGGAATATGCTTCCCACGTCTGGTCTCCTTACCATAACGTACATATTGGGAGAGACGGGGCTTTTCAGAAACGCTTCCTTCGGTTCGCTCTCCGTACCCTTCCTGGCCCGATGCTGTCCACCTTTTTCCTTTTCTTGGATCGTCTTAAACTCCTCAACCTACAATCCCTTTCTGGGCGCCGTGTCATGGCTGATTTATCATTCATACACGGGATTGTTCAGGGAGATATTTTTGCCCCTGACATATGTAACCAGATTGCTCTTGGACCCTGTGGAAGTCACCTATGATCGAACGTACCCTTTGCCCTTAGCTACCACCGCACGGACCACCGCATGATGGAACCCGTTACTCGAATGCTCAGCGCCTACAGTCGGGCTGCGTCTCTACAGTCGGATCTGTGCCGATAGTGCGTCTTCGCTTAAGTCATGTTCCTTTTCAGGCTTTTTGTCTAGTTTGGACACATTTTTAAATTTATATTTCATCTGACAATGTATTTTGCTTTTTTTGTTCTGTATCTTTTACTACACTGTTGTTTTTCTCTTTATATCTATATAAATGAACTTTTTCTAAGTTGTGATTAAATTAATAAATAAATAAATAAATGTCACTTAAAAGTTGTTTAATCCACATTGTTTCTTAAGTAGCAGCGCAGGCTGTCATGAACTCGGCCTCGGTTGTATATAGAGCTACTGTTTGCTGTCTTTGCCTGGACCAAGTTACAGTTACAGCCGCCCACTTTTTAATAAACACGTAACCAATGACTGAACGACATGTATCCAGATCATTTACGTAGTCTGCATCGCTGTATCCGGTAACCTCTGCGGGTTGTGTAGTTTGTGAGTAGCACAGCCCGTATTCCTTTGTATCTTTTAAATATTTGAAAATCCTTTTGACTGCATTCCAATAAAACTATATTCCAAGAAATCAGAAAAATTCTTATTTACATATTTCAAGCCTTTAGCATTTCGGAGAATTTTGATGTGGGTATCAAGTTGATTTTCTACTTCATGTCTAAATTCTTTAAATTATTCTAATGCACCAGACTTGTTCCTGAGAAAATATAAATAACTTTTCTTTGAGTGGTCGTCAAGAAAGGTTATAAAATATTTAGCACCACCTAGTGTTTGTGTCTCCATAGGGCCGCATACATCTGAGTGGACCAATTGAAGCGGAGCTTTTGATTTGTTCCCTTCACTTTTAAAAGGTAGTCGTGTCTGCTTACCTTCTTTACAGGTGACACATGTCAGTTTGGGTTTATCAGAGTTTGCTGGGAAAATTATTTGATTGGTGTTTTCATACATTTTCTTCAAACTGTCAAAATTTAGATGTCCGATTCGTTTGTGGCACAGAAACATATCTTGTTCTTCAACATCGGACATGCATGAATAGCCTCCTCCGGGCATATTCAGCCGGTAAATGTCGTTGATAATGCTGGCTGTTGCCACTGTTCGACCTTTGTTGTTCATAATAACACAGCCATGTTTGTCGAATCTTACTTGGCCCCACTACGAATTATTTGACTCACAGACAGCAAGTTAGTTGCAAGTTCTGGAACATATAATACATATGTAAGAAGTTCCTTGTTTTCTTGACCTTCTTCATTGTAAATATTTAAGCTCACTTGCCCTGAGCATTGCACTGATAAAACTTTGTTATCTGCTACTCTTATATTCTTTATAACAGAAGTAGTCTCATTTTGAAGTAAACGTTTGTCTTTGACCATGTGTGAGAATGCACCAGAATTCACAAACCGGCCGTAACTTTGTGCTGTTGTTGCTATAAATACGGTAGCATATGACGAAGACCTACTTGATTTTTGTCTTAGGTTTAGATTTGCATTCTGGGCTTTTGTGGCCATATGTATTACAGTTGTAGCAGCGCGATCCTTTGGAATACTTCTTAGAATTGTTCTGAAATTTCTTGTTGACGGCAAATGCTTTGGTTTCATTTTCTGATTGTCTGAAATCCTGTTACAATTTTGCTATAACAGAATCGGAAGTTATGTTCATACCAGAGCTCTCTATGGCAATTATCATTGGCTGACAGGATTCTGGTAGACCAGAGAGCAGCCGTGTGCCTAGTCACTCATCGTCAACTTTAAAGCCAATGTTTGTGAGCTTGTGAGCCTTGCTCATTATTTTACTTACATACCCTTCTACGTTTTGACATTCCATTAGTGAGGTATTACACAGATCACGCAAACCAACTCGGTGTGTCATCCCAGAATCGTCGAATGTTGAGGACAGCTTGTTCCATACCTCTTTGGCAGTACTTGCCTATTGAATGTGCACGTAATTTGTTGGATCAATTGCGAGGATGATTTTTTTTTTCGCCTTTGTATCTCTTTTCAAGTCTGGTTGTGAGTCGGATGTTATGCAGTCCCAAAATTTTTTGTGTTTTAGATGCGTCATCATTGCAAATCGCCAGGTTGCGCAATTTTCGCGACTGGTTAGTTTTTCAATAAACGCTAATTGATTATTTGCAGCCATTTTTAATGGATTCACTCGATTTGAATACGGATATTTTGTGAAAGTTCAACTAACAAAAAGTCACGTTGTTGCTTTGAGGTTATGTTTACATAAATGTCCTTTAACTCTAGTTTATTAAGAGATTTTCACTGTTCTTATTTCTTGGATGTCACTGAGCAGAGGGAAAGGAACTCAAGCATACACCGAAAATTGAAAACTGCATTCAGCAGCAAGCATATCAAGGTGCAAATTATAAAAGTATTCAACAGTTCATACCAAAAATGCTTTAGTGTAGTTATATAGTTCTACTGCCTTAAATTTTTTCACTTCGACGTTCAAAAGTAAGAGGGGGGGACACACTTTTGACGAATTTAGAAGCGCATATCTCACGAACTATGAGAGTTAATGAAAACAGACAATAATAACATCGTTTCTATTTTTGAAAACCTATCCGAAAATACCCCAAACGGGTCACATATGTACCTTCTAAAAGGGCTGCTATAACCGAAGATACATATGTAAGACTCCGAAATATATATATTATTTAAACAAAACACTATTTATAGACAAATTAAGCCGCCAAAAGAAAAATCACTTTAATTAAATAATTGGATTTTATACTTCATTTTTTTCTTTATTTCTAAGATACTATAATTTGGCGTAGATCTCTGACTAAGGGCTGCTATTGATGACTTCCATGACTCACCTGAAAGTATAGAAGAAAACGAGTCGTGAGTTATGATTCTTAGTTCATTTAGTTGCGAAAAAGTAGATAAAAATTTACTTTATAGTTCTTTAAACCATCAAGTGTCTCATAAAAAAAAACCTGGAAGCCATGCAACCGTTGCAGGTGAAAACCAACCTCACAACCAGGTGGCTTCCTAAAAAAAATCCATAATTGCACATGTATTTCATCTTTTACTTTAACTTCATAGAGTACATTTTTAACCAATAAGATTCCTGACGCATTAAGGTCACGAGTCACGAGACAGCTCACGGCCTTGGTTAATCACTCAGACAGTCGTCTGTAAACAATTACGATCCTTTTCCTTGAAACCATGAGGTGAAAACCAATCACAAGGCCAACAAACCACCAGAGGGTGAAAACCAACCCATCTGGTAAGCTAAGTCAAAAGAAACTGAGTGCTGGTGAAAACCAACCTCGTATCACTAAAAATCACTAGGATCTTTCAACCAATTTGACTCTCAAGACCGGCCATCCATCGTGAACTACTACTATAATGGGTCTTTTACACGTAAATAAGAAAATAGCAAGGTGCATCAGGTACCACAAAAAGGATACACATTAGGTTTTACCAGTTTTATGGGATTATGTTAATAATCAAGAAAACAAAAAGAAACTTCAAAAACTCTGTGATTGACTCACCTTTGCTTTGTCGTGTTTTGTCCTATAATTTCTTATAATAAGTCACTGGCTGGTCTCTAAACACTCACTCTATTTAAAAGTAAGGTCTACTTAAATTCAAAAGTTCAATTTATTACTCAAGAGAAATTCAATCTTAACTAAATTCAATTATTTTCAGCACTGACTAACTAGTTCTACCTATTCACTTTTTAATAATATCTTCTCCCATTGAATAGTTGTCTTCAACTGATTTTCAGAAGAACTCCGGACTAAGTACAAACCTAAAATCAGTCTACAAAGATCTAAAACGAAATTTACTCGAAATTTTTCTCGACTATTAAAATCCGTCTTTGCCAACAAAAATTCAACGACTAATTAGATCTAGTTTGCCTAGAAAGTAACCACCTCTTGCTTCATTTTCATATTCATCGCCAAAATTCCAAGCCTGCTTTGATGTCCTTCCCAGTTTTTATGCTTAATGAAAAAAAAAACTTACACATATGTTTTTCTACAATTCTAGATTTATCAGAAGGATACAAAATAAAATCAAAACCAAAACCATTGGCATGGCAACAAACTTCAATGCTTACAATTCAATGCTTAAATATGCTTACCACTGAAATTGATCGATGTTCAACCGGACGTTGACTCCACCGCCGGATGTTGGCAAATCAAAAATTTAGTAAAAACCCATTGCTTGGTAACAAAGCACAAATAAGTTGCTAACCAAGCAATGTACATCTATATCTATACTAATATTATATTTTGAAGTGCCTTTTTTATGTTCGGAACAATCTTGAGAAAGGCCCGGCCGATTTTCATGAAATTTTTTATAATAAAAAGCTCTCGACCGGGTGAAGGTTTTAGGCAAAAAAAATTATTAAAAAGTTTATTAGACTTTCAAAATGGCTTACACTTTTTTTATGGCTTTCAAAATCCTAAGTAAAATTCACCTGCAAGCACAAACGGACATGAACGACTCATAGCGTATAAAAATTGTAGTTGTGGTAGTGAAAAATAAAGCAGTGTGCGGCACATCGACACGATGCGAGTGTTCCAATATTTTACTCTCCCATCCTACAGTGAGTATTGCTTTGCTGAGAATAGCAATGTGATTTGTTTTTGTTTTGCCTACATATGGCCGAGCGTGTGTGTGCTATGGATAGCAACAGAGAATGGCAATGTATTTTGTTTTTGTTTTTTTTGTCGTACGCTATGCGTGGTGACGTGAAAAAAAGACAGAGGCAAGCAAAAAACAACATTAAAAACAACAACAAAACATTACCATGCTGCAGAGATGTTATGTTTGGTTTGAGTTTATCTTAGTTTTGCCTTTTATTTTTTTTTTACTATTTTCTTGCAATGCGTTTACATTTATTTGCCGTTATTTTTCAGAGCAGAATATCAAAACTAATTAAGCTCATTTTATGTGTTTGTAATAAAAAATAAGTACTTTTTGTGCCCGCGAACGGAATCGTTACTAAATTCTAAAAATCTAAAAAGTGCATTATGCCTAAAGTGCGAACAAAGCTTTCTAGGAAAACTCCTGCCAATATTTTACTCTCCCATCCTACAGTGAGTATTGCTTTGCTGAGAATAGCAATGTGATTTGTTTTTGTTTTGCCTACATATGGCCGAGCGTGTGTGTGCTGTGGATAGCAACAGAGAATGGCAATGTATTTTGTTTTTGTTTTTTTTTGTCGTACGCTATGCGTGGTGACGTGAAAAAAAGACAGAGGCAAGCAAAAAATAACATTAAAAACAACAACAAAACATTACCATGCTGCAGAGATGTTATGTTTGGTTTGAGTTTATCTTAGTTTTGCCTTTTATTTTTTTTGTACTATTTTCTTGCAATGCGTTTACATTTATTTGCCGTTATTTTTCAGAGCAGAATATCAAAACTAATTAAGCTCATTTTATGTGTTTGTAATAAAAAGTAAGTACTTTTTGTGCCCGCGAACGGAATCGCTATCTAAATTCTAAAAATCTAAAAAGTGCATTATGCCTAAAGTGCGAACAAAGCTTTCTAGGAAAACTACTGACGCGACTAGAATGAGTCGATTGAGACAGGCTGTAGTGCATTTACCGCGTACTTTTACTTCAAGATGTGCCTTTTTTTACCAAAGTAATATTGACTATTTAAGCTTTACTGATATTCAAATTGGTAATATGGACAAAATATGTCCAAAGTGTAATGCAAAAAAATGGAAAAGTGAAGCTCCTGGACTTTGTTGTGATGGTGGAAAAGTAATGTTGCCAAGACTACAAGAACCAGCAGATTCTTTAAAATCCTTGATTCTTGGATCTCATCCTTTGTCAAAACATTTTCTGGACAACGTTCGAAAATACAATAACGTATTTCAAATGACCTCCTTTGGAGCAAATGAAGTAACTGAGCGAAATTTCATGCCAACATTTAAAATACAAGGACAGGTCTATCATCGCATTGGGTCATTACTTCCTACTAAAGGCAATAGCCCCAAATTTTTACAGATTTATTTTATTTCGGAGGCCGATCAACTTTCGACACGATTGTGCATGATACCCAGCCTTAAAGCAGAGCTTATCGAATTAGTTAAAGAAGTATTGAATAATCAAAATTGTTATATTTCGAGTTTCAAATATAATTTGGAAAACAATGCTTTGAACGAAACTGACAACCTTCGTTTAATTATACACGCTGATCGCCCAGTCCACAATGAGCATAGGGGACGGTATAACATTCCTACTATTAATGAGGTAGCAATTCTCTTGGTAGATGAGGATAAGGGCCCAAGAGACATCATTTTGCATTGTCGCGATGGGCAATTGAAACGGGTTTCTGAATTACATCGCGCATACGATCCTCTGCAGTACCCTGTAATGTTTCCAACAGGAGAGGATGGATATCACATAAATATTCCTCAGCAACATACTTCAAATCGCAATCAACCAAAAACTGTGTCCTGTATGCAATATTATGCCTACCGTTTTATGGTACGAGAAAATAGTTTGAATCATTTGCATTTCTTTAGAAATTTGCTGAATCAATATTCTGTGGATATGAAAGCAAAGATGATTGCCGAAAGACTACTCTACATCCGGTTAAATCAAAAAAAATTGCGTGCGGATGAGTACATACACTTAAAGGATGCATTAAATCACGATGCCAACACAAATGCTTCAAACATTGGACACAACGTTATATTGCCTTCGACATTTACAGGCTCAGCTCGATATATGCAGGAAAAAACGCAGGATGCTATGACTTACGTCCGCAACTATGGTCGCCCGGAATTATTCATAACTTTTACGTGCATTCCCGAATGGGAGGAAATCAAAAGAGAGCTTTTTGTTGGACAAAAGTCTTACGATCGACACGATTTAATTGCCAGAGTTTTCCATCTTAAAATGAAAAGGCTTATGCACATAATTACAAAAAAAAACATATTTGGCGATGTGAAATGTCACATTCTCTCGGTAGAGTGGCAAAAACGAGGGTTGCCACATTGCCATATTCTTCTATGGTTACAAACAAAAATTCAACCACACGAAATTGATGACATAATTTGCGCTGAACTACCTGATAAAGAACGAGATCCGGCTTTATTCGAAATTGTATGTAAAAATATGGTACATGGTCCATGCGGCGAACATAATATTGCATCACCTTGCATGATAGAAGGTAAATGCTAGAATGGCAGCGATTTGACATTTATTACATTTATCATCTATTTGAATTGATTATAATTCGTTTTGAAATAATCCACTTTTTTACTTTCCATTTCATATCTAGGAAAATGCTCAAAAAGATTTCCACGGAATTTTATTAATGAAACACAGATGGGTGAAGATGGTTATCCAACATACCGCAGAAGAGCTCCTCATAGTGGAGGTCATCAAACTACTCTTATTGTACGCGGAGTTATGACAACTATAGACAACCGATGGATTGTTCCATATTCCCCTATCCTTGCTCGATGTTTTTCGGCTCATATAAATGTTGAGTATTGCCACTCAGTAAAGGCAATTAAATACATATGCAAATATGTCAACAAAGGTTCCGACCAAGCAACATTTTCATTTCGAAGTAATACTGATGAAATTGAGACATACGTTAATGGTCGTTATATAAGCGCTTCAGAGGCTTTCTGGCGAATTTTTGACTTTTCTATACACCAAAGGTACCCAACTGTTATTCACCTAGCAGTTCATTTAGAAAATGGACAACGAGTTTATTTTACAGCAAATAATATGGAAGAGGTTCTTCAAAATCCACGTGAAACTACACTTACAGCTTTTTTCAAATTATGTGCATCAGATCCGTTTGCAAAAACACTGCTTTACAACGAAGTTCCTTCATTTTATACTTGGAACAATAAAATATTTTCCAGAAGAAAACAAGGTCAACCTGTTGAAGGATACCCTGGAATAAAAAAAGATACCGCGTTAGGAAGAGTATACAATATACATCCACATCAAACTGAATGTTTCTATCTACGTATGCTGCTTCATCATATACGAGGGCCTTCTTCTTTCCAAAGCTTACGAACGGTTAATGGCACTGTTTGTCCTACCTTCCAAGCTGCTTGCCAAGAGATTGGACTTTTAGAAAACGATAATTATTGGAATGATACCCTCAACGAAGCTGCCTTATTACAATCGCCATATCATCTAAGAAAACTTTTTTCAATTATAATAGTTTTTTGCCAGCCTTCAAACTGTACGTCATTATGGACCACATTTCAACAATACTTCTGCGAAGACATTTTATATAACGAACGTCAACGGCTCAATGAACCCGAATTGCCCTTTTGTGATCGAATTTTTAATGAAGGCTTAATTCTAATTGAGGATAAGGTTATCGCCCTTAGCGAAAAAAATTAACCAGTTTTGGTTTACCTTCACCAGAAAGAAGTCAACAAAATGCTGAATCCTTATACGAAAATAATTTACGATACCAATGTGATGTAAATATTTTAGAGGAATATTTGCAGGCAAATCTGCCAAACTTAGTCCCAGACCAACGTGTAGCCTACGACGAAGTTATTAACAGCATCAACAATGGCAAAGGCAAAGCATTTTTCCTCGATGCTCCAGGTGGGACAGGAAAAACTTTTTTAATAAATCTGCTATTAGCTTATGTCAGATCAATTGGACGTGTAGCAATTGGCGTAGCATCCTCTGGAATAGCAGCAACGTTACTTACTGGTGGAAGAACAGCTCATTCTACATTCAAGTTGCCATTAAATGTGTCTTCGCAGGAGCAAACTTTTTGCCTCATTCGAAAAAATGGGCCTTTGGGAAAAATTTTACAAGAAGCCGTACTCATAGTATGGGATGAGTGTACTATGAGTAACCGTGCACATATAGATGCAGTCGACCGTACTTTAAGAGATTTAAGGTCCTGCAATAAGCTTTTTGGTGGTGTAACTTTTCTTTTTGGGGGAGACTTTCGGCAGACTTTACCGGTCGTAGTAAAAGGGACTCGCACTGACATCATCAAAGCGTGCATTAAAACATCGCCTTTGTGGAATGATATTAAAAAGCTACATTTGCGGACAAATATGAGAGCTCATCTTTGCGGCATTGATACTGAGTTCCCTCGATACCTACTTTGGATTGGAGAAGGCAAGATTCAAAATATCGATGGATACATCACAATCGATTCCAGAGTTGGTAAGGTGGTGCACAACGTAAACAGTTTAATTTCTGAAGTGTATCCTGATATTGAAAATATTTTAAAAAAACCATACACTTGGCTGTGTGAGAGAGCAATCGTCTCACCAAGAAATGTTACTGTTGATGAAATAAATAATATCGCATTAAAAAAATTCGGCAGAGAAATGAAAGAATATGCTTCCATCGATACAGCGCTTTACCTTGAAGATGCCGTCCACTATCCGACAGAATTCTTAAATTCGTTAAACCCGGCTGGGTTACCACCTCATAAGCTTACACTAAAAAATGGCATTCCAATTATTTTATTGCGCAATCTAAGACCTCCCGCACTTTGTAATGGCACACGATTGGTAGTAAAAAAATTGCATACCAATGTGATAGAGTGTATTATTCTTACAGCATCATCAGCCGGACAAACAGCGTTTATTCCCCGTATTCCTATGATTCCAACTGACGTGCCATTTCAATACAAACGTCTCCAGTTTCCCATTAAAGTTTCATTTGGAATTACAATTAACAAAGCTCAAGGCCAAACTTTTAAATATGTCGGCATTGATTTGCGCTCAGATTGCTTTACACATTGTCAATTATATGTTGGTCTGTCAAGAACTGGAAATGCCAAAAATCAAACAATATTATTGCCTTTACAAGACAAGACCAAAAATGTGGTGTATCTCGAAATACTTAGAAACTAGGAATATATAAATTTCATCAGCGCAAATAATAACAAACTACCTATAATAAATTTAAAATAAATTTAAAAAAATGCATTCTATGGTTTTCTTTCAAAATGCTTATTTTAATAGAAAATGCGAACAACGTCGCATACGGGCAGCTAGTAATTTAATAAAATCGAGAATTCAATATTATTGAAAAGAAAAGTCAGTCGAAGTCCAGTGCTCTTAGAGTAGAGTGAGTATAACCTGGTTGCCTTAAGTTCGATTTATATCCATAGCAAGTTAACTAGTGAATAAAAATTATAATATTGTACTCATAAAATTGAGATTCATTTTATCAAAAAAATAAATAAAAGTGGCGCAGTCGGCCAAGTGCTGTTCGGTTGAATTAGCATATACTGAAACGAATTTTCGTGAACATTTTTTCTCAAAAGCTTGAAACGCAGTATATCAAAATAAAATTTAGTGAAGTAGGAAGAAACGACAGCTGAGATATTGAAAACCTCCTGGAAAGGCATTATAACAGACATAGACTGATGGACCAAAATAGAAGGATGGAAGAAGCAAATCTAATGAAGCAATGTTTAATCGTCTTAACGAACATTCTCAACCGGCAGACTCAACTGACTCTTAGGAGCAGAATCGAAAAGGAACTTCGATATTTACCTTGTTTTGAAGGAAATCCTGGAACTCTCGCTGCGTTCAAAAATTCAGTAGTAAGGCCCTTAGTTGAATACGGAGAGCAGGCTCCTCAAGTTTATAATGTGATTTAAAACAAGAAGATTCTGGGTCCAGCGAAAGATTATTTGGCAGCATCTCCACCACAAACATGGGAAGAATGTATGGCGAAACTGAAGCTGCAGTACAAAGCGACAAAGGATCGAGGACGAATAGTCAATGAAATCAACACTTTAGAAGTAAGTTCGATAATTGAAATTAATTCAAATTATAATTATAGAATATGATTTTTCGGAATGTGCATTATATAGTGAATATCAAAGTGAAATAATAAATAACTTGAGCAGTGTTTATTTATTTATATATGTTTTGACTTAATACAAGTACAAGTACAATGAGGCCGATTCAACGAGTTTAGAAAAAGTAAAAAAAAAATACAAGCTACTTAATACTAAAAAACAGCTCGATAAGAGAAGAGAGAAAAAAACCGAAAGGCCCAGTCAAGTTTCGCGCCGTAGATTTTCCGTGAAACTTGGCGATAAATTATAATAAGTGTTTCTCATTAGTATGTACTTAAATCAGTGTCTCTTATACAATTATTATATAGAGTAATACGGTAACAGAAAAGATAAATCACAAGTTTATTTTTTCGCGCCTATTTACATTTCTTCTTTAATGCTGCCGTAGTTCTGACATTTACTCGGCACTGGACACTTAAGGTTTTTTTTATCTCGATTTGATGCAAGCTCTCTTTGATTTGCGTTTCATTATATTCGGCCCATATTTACGACTCATATGAGGCGATATTTTAAATATTTTTTCGGTTCTTACTTATACTTCAGCGATTATTTTTATTGTTTCGGTTTACGCCCTGGTACCTTTTCTCAAACTCCTTACAATGAAACCCGAACGAACGTCCTACATAATTGCGTTCTCACGCTAATCTAATTTGTAAGATGAAAATCATATTTATAATTTTACGCAACGCTTATTAACAACAAACATGCGTAAGTGAACTAGCCCGATGACGTCAAGCGCAAAACCGGTGCTGCACGACTAATACGTACAGGAATTCTCTATCCATTATGACGTCAGCGTCAACAGTTATTATCGCATTATTAACCTCGTAGCTATTGGCGATTGAAATCTGACTGTATATTGTACCACAAGAAAGTTTGACTGGCTGTCAGTTCACATAACGAGCGAAAAGACATTTTAACGTCAAATAAATTACAACAAAATGTTCGTACTATTATGTACCTTAATTATCAAACCATTAATTACAATGGTTGTGGAGAGTAGTACGGTTAGGAAATAGATAAATCACAAGCTTGTTTTTTTCCGCCGTTTTGTTATTTCTTCTTCGAGTTGCTGTCACACTTGCGCGGCGCTGAACATTTTTGTTTTTAATATCCGTTTTTATGCGGGTTTTCTCCGATTTAAGGGTTTGAGACGTATGAGACGATATCTTCCATATTTTTTCGATTTTCAAATTCATACCGATTTTTACTTATATTTCCGAGAATACTTTTATTATTTTGCTTTAGGTCCTGGTAGCACTATTCATGCGTTTTACAATGATATCATAATCAACGTCCTAGCTTAACGAGATCTCACGTTGCTTAAAAACAACAACCTCACGTGGGCGCTTGCACTAGCCCGATGACGTCACGGGAAAAACGAGCACCACGCATGTAATACGTACAAATATGTTCTATCCACAGTGACCTCAACCGTTGTTATCGCGTTATCAGTCTCGTAGTTATTAGCGATTGAAGAATGACCGTGTTTTGTAACACAAGAATGTTAGACTGGCTACCAATGTACAAACTTAACGAGAAGAAAGACGTTTTCACGTCAAAAAAAAAACAAAATATATGTAAGTAAAATTAATTAGGTGGCGTTCGCGAAGTCGCACACAAAATTGAGCTGAGTGGTCGATATATAGACACACTGCTTCATAGTCATCTATGGAAATGTAATAATTGGTAGCAATTGGTTCAAGTCGATACCATGTGTGTTAACTTGGTTTTAATGTAAAAAATATGTATATTACAATTCTAGCCCTAAACACTGATTTATTGGCCATTTCTTGTTTGTTATTCTATCTCTTCATTACCTTCAGTGAGAGAAACTCAAGAGATAAAGGGTGGGCCATATACGATTTGGAATTTGAATCGGATATAAAAAAAAATAATGAATATTTGTCCACAGCTATAACTTTGTAAGATAGATTGAACATATAGTAGAACTATATAAAAACAGTAAACGATTTTTGGTTCGAACAATAAAAGTCTTACCGTTAATTATGTAGATATTCGATGTTTTAAGCTACCAAAAAGACTTCTTTAACTCAATACTTTATGCGGCATTCTGCGGAACCCTTAGCTTATGTGTGTCCGACACGCACTTGGTTTCTTTTTATATTATAATTCATGACATTTTGTTATTATAGGATTTCTAGTATTTTGTGTTTTATATTATTTATGAATCTATTTGTATATTTATTATGATTACGAGTGTATATATTGAAGATATGAAACAATTTTCAGTCATCCATTCAGTCATCTTTACTATCAGATTTATTCAATAATTCATTCATCTTTACTATCAGATTTCAATGATTTACAAAATTTTTAGCTAGAATCGTAGTTTTGGATATGGACACATTTATAAAAACTCACAGTAGAAAGACTCACAGGAAATTAACGTTTGACAAAAATGCAGGAAATGTCAAAATAATGGGGGTCGGTCATACATATAAACACCGTGGGACACGTCGGTTGGCCGCTACGGGCAAAAAACTGTTGAAAATTCAAAATTTGAATTTTATCACTTTTGTTCAGTTTTGTAATGATTTTTATATCTAAGATGCTTTATACACTTAACAGTATTCAATCTCTGTTCAATTTTCAATGATTTTTATATTTAAGATGCTTTATACACTTAACAATATTCAATCTCTGTGTTTCATAGAAGGAAACGAACTAAACTCAAAAACGTGAAAAATGATGACTCTGGTGGATGCTCGCTGGAAGGTACCGCAATTGTAGCGGTGAAATTTGGTGGTCTGGTCAACCACCGGGTGATTAGGGTGATCTCTGTTCATTCAATCACAGGGTGATTATGCCTGTGATTGAACATACTCCCCCCCGTTGCCAACCTTGTTGGCAACATCCTTTTTCTCCTCCCTCTCGTTAGAAATTGGTAGAACACAAAGTTTGGATATGGGTCTCGTAAGAGTGGTAGCTGATGTCCTGATGGTGACAACTCTGGTAGGGCCATCAGCCCCTGGATGTATTTTTTCAACTCTATCAAGTGGCTATTTGCTTGGAGGAAATCTCTCATCGGTTAGTAGCACCATGGACCCAGCCTTGATCTCGTTAGATGGGTGGTGCCACTTAGAAACTGCTTGATATCTCTGCATACACTCTGCTGACCATCTCTTCCAGAAGGATTGTAGTTTGTGTTAAATTAGCTGCCATGTAGAAAGTCTCGACTCAGAACACTCAAGAAGTGAAGGCTCAGGTAGTGCGTTTAGTGGCTCCCCAATGAGAAAATGTCCTGGTGTCAGGGCCCTTAAGTCCGATGGATCCTCAGATAGTGGACTTAGTGGTCTCGAGTTTAAAACCGACTCAATCTGTGTTAGCAGTGTAGTTAACTCCTCATAGGTTAACAGTGTGTCACCTATAACTCTCCTCAGATGAAACTTCAGTGACTTAACAGCTGCTTCCCACTTGCCACCAAAGTGAGGAGCGCTAGGAGGGTTGAAATGCCAAGTCGTCCCATCCTTTAATAATGTCTCTCTCAAACGTTGATTCTCTGACGTTCCAGCTTGGAAAAGGTTTCTCAGAAGTTTATCTGCACCCAAGAAATTTGTTCCACAGTCACTGTAAAGATTGTTGCAGATTCCTCGACGACTGACAAATCGTCTATACGCTGCTATAAATGTCTCAGTAGAATAGTCTGTTACAACCTCGAGATGCACTGCTGATGAAAATAAACAGACAAACACTGCTATCCAACTCTTGTGAGTTTAAGCTCCTCTACCCTTCCAAGTTTTCACTGTATATGGTCCAGCATAGTCAAGACCACAGTTGCGAAAGGCTCGAGATGGGTTGACACGAGCAGATGGTAACTGACCCATTAGTTGTTGAGCTCATACTCCTCGGTTTCTCGTACACGTGATACAGCGTAGAATGTATGAGCGAACTGGAATACGACCACCAACAATCCAGTAGGCTTGTCTCAGATAGCTTAGCGTAAGCTGCGTACCTCCATGTAGAGTTTTCTCGTGAGCATCAGCAATTACTAACGTTGTCAATGGTGAGTTGCGTGGCAGGATAGCTTGATGCTTCTCTTCAGTCGATATCTCAGCATGTTCCAGTCGACCTCCAACCCTCAAGGTGCCTACATGATCAATGAATGGTGTTAGGTTACGCAGAGAATTGGAGGTTGGTAGAGAAACTTCTCAGCAACCTCAGCTCCTCAGGAAAGAATAACCCTTGAGTTGTCTTGATAAGTACTCTTTTAGCCGCGTCCAGGTCACTCGTAGATAATGGGGTGGTTAATGATGAATGTGATTTTCCCTTGAAGCATCAAATTGCTCTAAGGCATATGGCAGTGATTTTTAATATTGGCAGTAATCTCGATCTCCTCTCTAGCAGCTCGCAGAATGGATTCTCCTCAGATTTTCTAACAGTAAAGCATTGACCTGGTCTCTTCTCAAGATTCACACTCCGAATAGATGGTAACTTGAACGTTGGCCACTCCTCAGATGTTTTCAACAACCATGATGGTCCATACCACCATAGGGAATGATCTCTCAATTTCTCAGGTGATAGTCCTCTCGATGCACAGTCAGCTGGGTTTTGTTTTCCAGCGACATAATGCCAGATAGCATTGGGCTGAAGCTCTTGTATTCGATGGACTCTGTTTTTAACATAGTCCTTCCACCTCGACGGAGGACTTTTGATCCAAGTTAAGGTGACTGATGAATCAGTCCATAGATAGGTTGGTGCTTCTGGTATCTCGAGGGTTTTCTTCACATAGCTGACTAGTTTTGCCAACAACGCTGCAGAATTTAGCTCAAGTCTTGGTATGGTTGTCGGTTTTAGAGGAGCTACTTGCGACTTAGCACAGACAATTGTAGATGAACAAATCCCAGATTCGTTAGTAACTTTCAAGAAGACTACAGCAGCCATCGCAAGCCGCGAAGCGTCAGAGAATCCATGAACCTCAATAGATGATGATGAAGTAAGCTGTAACCATCTAGGAATGTTAACAACGTTGACTCTATTAAGATCTTCTCTAAATTTATTCCACTTAAGATTCAGTTCTGTAGATAATGACTCATCCCAGCCAACTTTCTCTAACCATAGCTCCTGCATGAGCATCTTAGCCTTCACTAACACAGGTACCAAAAAACCTAGCGGATCAAAGAGACGAGCAATCTCAGATAACACTGTTCTCTTCGTAGCTTGATGTGATGTTGACTCAAAACACTTAAACTGGAATTGGTCAGAAGTAGGGTTCCATGAAAGCCCGAGAACCTTTACTGCATGCTCCTTCTCTTTCTCTAGAATGTTGATCTCAGAAACTGTGCTCTCTAGCGATAGAGTAGAAATTATCTCAGGTGAATTGCTTGCCCACTTTGCTAAGGGAAAGCCTCCAGCTGCACACAAGGATATTAGTTGCTTAGCTGATGAGATAGCTTCAGAAACTGTTTCTCCACCACCGTAAATATCGTCAACGTAACGGCCCTTTAGAATAGGTTTGACTGCCAGTGGGAAGTTGCCGCCCTCATCCTCTGCTAGTTGGTGAAGAACTCTGACAGCAAGATATGGAGCGCTTCTCGTGCCATAAGTTACGGTAGTGAGCTGGTATGGAATCATTCTCTTCTCATTATCGATCCAAAACACTCGTTGAAGATCCCAGTCATCAGGGTGAACGTTTATTTGCCGAAACATCTTGGTTATATCGGTTGCAAAGAGGACTCGATGCCTTCTGACCCACAACAACACATCTGATATATCTGGTTGAATTTTTGGACCAATGTGTAGAAGATCGTTTAACGAGGTTCCAGATGTGGTCCTACTGGACCCATTGAACACTACTCTTAGCTTGGTGGTTGTACTCTGCTCTTTCAAAACTCCATGATGAGGAAGATAGTAGATAGGTGTCTCATAACATGAAGTAGGAGCTTTTCTCATGTGATCTAGAGTCTCGTATTCTTTCATAATTTCTGAGTATAGTCGTTCATACTCTGAGTTATTGTCTAGACGTCTTAAAATACTTGACAAGCATCTTTTGGCCTTAACAGAAGACTCACCAAGTAGTGTAGGTGGAGCCTTTGGAGGCAGTCTCACGATGTATCGACCACTAATATCTCTAGAGTGTGTACGCTTGAAGTGATCTTCACATTGTTGTTCTTTAGGACTCAGTTTAGAGGTTGTAGACTCAGTGATGTCTTCCTGATTCCAGAATTTACTGATTAAATAGTGAAGTTCTTCATCAGTCGTAGTATGATGACAGTAAGACTCGTGTATAGCATGATGATGTTGCGCAGAACCATAGATAATCCAACCGAAGATTGTTGACTGAGCGATAGGTGTTCCTTTTTTACCTCGAATAACTCCAGATAGCATACTTTCACTCACAGGAATAGTACCCAACAATATATCAACAGGTTGTGAGGTATAATAAACTGGATCAGCGAGATCCAACCCGTTTAGATGAGGCCAGCTGGCTGCTTCACAGTTCTCAGAAGGAAGATGCGAGGTAAGCTCACTCACGATAAAGGCTTGAGTGACAATAGATAGCTCAGAGTATCTTGATTTTAATTTCAGCGAACATACTCCTTTAGTCACTCCACCAAAGGCATTTCCAATACCCTTTAGAGGGATGGTAGAAGCTTGTTTAGGAATTCTCAATGTTTTAAAGAACTTCTCTGAAATGAAAGTTAGCTCAGATCCAGGGTCGAATAGTGCTCGTGCCTCCACAGGTTTTCTCTGATGATGAATTACTAATACTTTGCCTGTTGCTAGCAGCACAGCAGGCTTCTCGCTCTCAATTCTCGAGTCTTGATGTCTAGATGGTAGTTGGCTGTCTCGATCAGCTGCTTGACCATTTTGATGCACCTTAGATAGTACTTTCTCATTGTGTGAAGATGTTGTCTCAGCTCTAATTGGTATCTCAGATTTGTGAAGTCAGCTCGATAACGATGACGATCTCGGCTCCGATGGCTTCTCAGTCGGTGAAGGTCTTCTCTGCTCGATGGCTTTGGATCGGTCTTCAAAATGTATCTCCGTGTGGTGAGCAGCGCCACACTTTTGACACCTCTTGGAACTTATGCAATCCTGGACCTTGTGACGTCCAAGACAGTTGAAGCAAAGTCTTAACTCCTTTACTTTAGTTACCTTCTCGTTCACAGTAAGAGCTCTGAATTTCGGACACCAAAGAATATAGTGCTTCTGCGAGCACATGGCACACTCGTTGAGCACATCAGCCTTCTCAGCTGGAGCTTCTTTGAAAGCTGTTGTAGCATAACTCACTGCAGGTTTTTTTCGGCACCTTGTGGAAGATGTTTTGGCTTGATTATGATTTGCTCGTTGATGGTTTGCTGGGTGATGGTGGTCTCGATTCAAATCTCTCAGTGCCTAATGCGGTGATCTCGAGAAATTCCAATAGCTTCGCGTATGATGGGAATTCTTTACTCAATCCAAGTTTAGTCTCCCACTATGCAACAGTATCCGCATCCAATTTATTGAGCGTTGCAGTTATTAACAACACATCTGAGTACTGTACTGGAGATCCCAATGCCTTTAAGGCATCAATTGCTCGGGTGTTGGTGGCGATTAACTCCTTTAGTTGGGCTGCAGAACCTCTTGTGACTCATTGTCCAAATAGAACTTGCTCGGCGTATTTCTTCATCAAGATTCTCGGGTTGTCATAACGTCGTACAAGCAGATCCCACGCTGGTTGGAAGGTTTTACTCGTGGGTGGCAAACTCGAAAGAAGATCTTTTGCCTCACCAGTTAGTTGAGTCTTCAGATAATACATTTTTGTAGCAGGATCAAGACTCGGTTCGTTACCGACCACTGCAAGAAATAGGTCTCTGAATGTCACCCACTCAAATGGATCTCCTGAGAATTTTGGTAAGGTTATCTCGGGTAGCTTGTGACTTGATGAAGCGGCGGTTGGTCCAAGGAATGAGCTATTTAGTAGTTCATGGCCACTCGGGGTCTTGGCTTCCATTAACGCTTCTTTTCTCTCGAACAGTAGTGTTCTGATATCTCCATATAAAGCTTGTATTATGTTATATACCTCTTGCTGATGATATTCCGTTTCAAGGATGTCACACTTGCCATCATAGAGAGAGTTGTTCAGTTCTTCCACGTGATCCCATTTTTTTTCGACAAGCTCTAATCGACTCGTTACAGATGGTAAACTCATGGTAGATAGTTTTTCGGTGGTTAAATCACTCTTCAGTTTCTCAAAATTAGTCTTACTTAGTCTTTGCATTTGTAGTTGTAATTTGTGTTCTAATTTAGAAGCCATTTCTCAAAATAGTTAATTACGCGGAATTTCACGATTGACAGAAAATTAGCTCTCCACACTAAATGTCCCACTAGTATTTTAACTCAAAATAGTTAATTACGCGGAATTTCACGATTGACAGAAAATTAGCTCTCCACACTAAATGTCCCACTAGTATTTTAATCTCATGAAAATGTTAAATAAATTGTTTATGTTTGATGATTTTGCTTAAAACGCACTCAAAATCCGGCTCGAAGGACCAAATGTTCAGTTTTGTAATGATTTTTATATTTAAGATGCTTTATACACTTAACAGTATTCAATCTCTGTTCAATTTTCAATGATTTTTATATTTAAGATGCTTTATACACTTAACAATATTCAATCTCTGTGTTTCATAGAAGGAAACGAACTAAACTCAAAAACGTGAAAAATGATGACTCTGGTGGATGCTCGCTGGAAGGTACCGCAATTGTAGCGGTGAAATTTGGTGGTCTGGTCAACCACCGGGTGATTAGGGTGATCTCTGTTCATTCAATCACAGGGTGATTATGCCTGTGATTGAACAACTTTCACCATCTTTTGTATGTACATCTTTAAACTCAATTTAGAGAAAAATGATGTATGAAAAAGAGGTAGAAAATGTCAAAATAAGGGGGCTTGGTTATACGTATGAGCTGCCTAGGATGCTTCGTTAAGCCGCTACGAGCAAAAAACCATTAAATGTCCAAAATCGGAATTTTATCAATTTTCCCATCTTTTGTATGTACACGTTTAAAAACACAATTTAGAGAAAAATCATGTATTACAGAAAGGTAGAAAATGTCAATATAATGGGGATCGTTTATACATATGAAACCCTTTAAGTGCATAATTTAGCCGCTACCGGCAGAAAGCTGTTAAAAGTTCAAAATCTGAGTTTTATCAGTTTTCGATTTTTTGTATGTATATCTTGAAAAACTGAATTTAGAGAAAAATTATGTACGACAAAAAGGTAGAAAATGACAAAATAATGAGGGTCGGTCATACTTACAAATACCCTAGGATGTTGCGTTTAGCCGCTACGGGCAAAAAACCGTTGAAAATTCAAAATTTTACCGGAAAAGTACCCTCCAAACCTGAAGAAAATAGTCCAATTTCTGATTCCTGGAATCTTTCTTGTCCCATGATTCAAAATTCATAAATTAAAATACTATTTTTCAAGAACCTGTAAAAATCCACTTGCTACGGTTTGAGTAAACCAAAATAAATTTTCTCTTCAAAGTTTCCGATTCCCCACAGCGAATTGGCGAAAGCCCCGGAAACAGTCAGGTGCATGTGCTAAGATCTTTATATAAAAGCTAATTCTGGTTCGAGCACGCGAAAACTAATTACCTAAGATCAATACCATAGCTTCATTTATGCAAGTAAACTAACGCCTACTATCAAAAAGACAGCGATTTTTTGTCAAAATGGTATTTCGTTTGTCGTATATTTTGGAATTCTTGCAAAATAACGCAGTGATCGTTCTTAATACATAAAAACTAAACTTAGATTTCCATGACACAAACCTTTGTACTAATTTTGGTTCGTTCATCAGAAAAATTGTTAACTAAGAAGCATACCCCTAGTGATTTTTTTCGCGAATTTAGTAACAAAAAATAGATGTTAGCACTCACCGTCGAAAATACTATTAGTATGTAAAATTTCAGATCGATTGATCAAACGGTCTAGGAGGAGTTTGGTTACAAATGTTTCATATTTCGTCGACGCATAAGAACAACTAAAGGCAGCAATTCAAAAATCTCAACACAGTTTTGTAAGAGTGTGCGGAGACTGCTAGACCCTAGAGTGGATTGAACGAGAGGGGCTACCGCGATTGTAGGCCCGCAGCATGCGAGTCACGGGTTCCATCCTGCCGTAGTCAGTGTGGTGGAAGCTTATCTCGAACAACTGTGAACTTCTGAGGTCCCAGTGTCCGGGCCTAGAGGAGATCTAGTTCGTAATAAGCGGCGCACGTGTTCCCCTGGAGGACACCATGCACGAAAGTGATGTCGGCAATCGCCCGTCGACAAGAAAGAGTTCGTAAACCGATGAGTCCCAGACGATCCACGTACGGAGGCAGGAGGAAGGGATCAGGCCATGGGGGGAATCTAAGGGCACCCCGTAGGAAGCGGTTCTGTAATGCTTCTATCCTTCCCGAGTGAATTTGATGGTAGGGAGACCAAACCTGGGAAGCATACTCGAGAATCGGTCGAACAAGGGAGGTATACAGAGATTTACATATGTATGGGTCAGCAAACTCCCTGGACCAGTTACTTATGAAACCAGTCATCTCACTCGCTCTGCGGACCGCATAGTTGATGAGGTCCGTAAAGAAGGGTTTCGAATCTAGGTAGACACCAAGATCTTTGACGAGACCGGCCGTGCTCATGGCAGAGTCGTTAATGCTGATGGTGTAAGGCACAGTATCACGTTTTCTGGAGAAGCGTACATGCTCGCACTTAGAAGTGTTGAGCACCGGATTGCTTTTCTGGCAACATTCAGCAAACCGACTAAAATCGTTTTGTAGAAGCCTGGAATCAGACAGAGAGCGTATGCTTTTAAATAGTTTAGTGTCATCAGCATAGCTTAGAATTGAGGAGTCACGCACTACCCTGGAGGCATCATTTGTCATCTGAGGGACACCCGAGGTGGCGGTTATGGAAGTAGAGAGTTGGGAGGAATTGGATACGGTAAGTGCGCTTACGGATCTACGAGTCAATCCAACAGATGAGAGGACCAAAACATTCTACTAGTTTGAGCTTAAGGATAATGAGGCTATTAGGGATGCTATCAAATGCTTTACTCATGTCAGTGAAGATTGCATCAACAGTCTCACCGAGTTCGAGGGCATTGATAGTTTGGGATGTGAAGTGGAGAAGGTAAGTGACGGTCGAGTTACCCTTAAGGAAGCCATGCAGATGAGGAGAAACTAAGGAAGGGAAGCTCGTTCAAAAATGTTGGCAATAACAGAGAGTTTCGCTATCGGTCGGTAGATGGAAATTAGTGACTTGGAACCCTTTTTGTGGACGGGGATTGAGAGTACATCCTTCCAAACATCAGAAAACATGCCTGTTTTTAGAGAGAGGTTGAATAGTTGGGATAACGGTCCGGAAAGATAGTTGGCACATCTTTTAAGTAAGAAGGGGGATAGACCATCTGCACCCGGGGAGAGATCGTCATGGAGGCTGAGGAGAAGAGAGGAGACATCTTCTTCACTGATAGTGAGGTTTTGAAAAACCAGTTCCAAGAGGGTCGAGGTAGGCTTGAGTAGTGAGAAGTATTCTTCATCAGGAACAAAGGCATCATCCTGGAATGTGGAGGGAAAGAATTAGGCAAATGCATTTGCAATAGAGTTAGGGTGGTCTAACTCCATACCGAGATACGTAAGGGATTGCGGATAGTTGTCCCTTTTACACTTTCTTTTCGAGTTAACGAAGGAGAAAAATTCTCGGGGATTTGACAGAAGGTTGGACTTTGCCGTCATAAGGTACTTGCTGTACAGCGAGTTAACCTTGGACGAGAACTCACTATAAGAAGCATGGAATTTGTCATAGGCGACGTAACTGCCAGTGACTAGGTATCTGTTCTAATTGGGGTTTGGTTTGTTCCTCAAAGTTTTATGTTCCTTAGTGTACCAACAGGGAGAGGAGTCAATAGGGGGAGGTGTGAATAAAGGCGTCGAGGAGGAGATGCTCTCGAAGAGAATGCTGTTAAAGTCAGTGTTTTGGTTCTAAAAATCAAAGAAATAACTGCAGGAGCCTCAGCGGCCAAATTATATAACAAATATATGTAGTTAAGAAGAAATCAGATCAACTGTAAATAATAAATATGTTGGCCAGAATAAATATAATTTGAACAGTTTTCATTCAAACTATTCAACCATAGAACTCACTATAGGTGGTAAAAACTACAGTGCCATGGTCGATACTGGTTCAATTGTAAGCCTGTTAAATTCGAAAACCGTACCCAACAAAATTTACGAATGTTTAAGTAACGAGTAAATTCAAATTAGTACCATTGTAGGAAGAGTTAGTAGAGACACTGAATATGTTAAAACAGAGTGTCCAGAAGAATTAAGGCACCCTATTAATGCACGAATGAAATAGGTAGATATATATTTGGATAAAACTTATGGTTTTTTATTGGCATGGATTGGATTGTAAATTGATTGGATGGATTTGACATAATAAATCAAGAAATTTTTTACCCAATAACACAAAAGTACCTTTTTTAAATAAAGCAATATAAAATGAAGTAAATACATTAGAAGCAAGCAAAATAGAAAACATTTAGTAAGACCACTTAAACCAGAACAAAAAGTCAATGTGCTAAATTTATTGGAAAAATATAAAAGTTTGTTATATAAAGACGGGCACAGATTACCTAATGCTACCAGTATAGTTCACGAAATTAAAACGATAACAAACGAACAAATAAATTCGAAGTTATATGCAATACATAGATATCCGCCGCAACATGAATCAGAAGTTAGGCAACAAATGAAAGATATGGAGGCTCAGGACATAACTAGAAAAAGTAGCAGTAAATAAGCTGTTCTGTTTTATTTTTCTTAAATATAGTTGTTATATTTTCTTTTTCCTGTTTGTCATATTTAAGTTGAATGTTGGTTTTAAATGCAATTTTCGGTTGATTGACTCATCTGTTTATTGCTCAAAAATTTAATTAATACATTTAAATTCCTCTTAGTTTACTTCTCTGGAATATTCAATTATTTCAATTTCTAATAACTAATATAATTCAATTACTTTTTGTAACTAACATCAAGATCAGAGTTTACAATTCCTCCTAGTTCTTCTCTCAGGAATATTCTATTGTTTCAATTTCTAATAACTAGTACAATCCAATTATTACTTATAACTAACATCAAGATCAGAGTATACAATTCTTCCTAGTTTACTTCTCTGGAACATTCCATTTTTTTTCAATTTCTAATATTTAATACAATCCAATTATTTCTTGCAACTAAGATCAAGATAAGAGTTTACAATTCCTCTTAGTTTACTTTTCTGGAATATGCCATTATTCCCATTTTTAATAATTAATAGAATCCAATTATTTCTTGTAACTAACATCAAGATGAGAGTTTACACTTCCTCTCCATTTACTTCTATGAAATATTCCATTATTATAATTTCTAATTACTAATGCAATCCAATTATTTCTTGTAACTAACAACAAGATCAAAGTTTATAATTCCCCTTAATTTACTTCTATGGAATATTCCATTATTACAATTTCTAATAACTAATCAAATGCAATTATTTTTTGAAACTAACATCAAGATCAGATTTTACGGTTCCTCTGAGTTTACTTCTCTGGAATATTCCATTATTTCAATTTCTAATAATTAATACAATCCAATTATTTCTTGTAACTAACCTCAAGATACGAGTTTACGATTCCTCTTGATTTACTCCTATATTCGTGTTCGGTGTGGAATTTAACTTGGAACCGCGGTTGATGGGCTTCAAGAGCCACTTTCAACTCTAAGTTATTTTTCTACACCGATAAGCTTTTAGAACCGTATTCGGTGTGGTCCTGCTGCTACTGATCTCTGATCCCAATTCCCCCTCATTTTATTTCGTGGAATCGGAACTTTGTTCCCTTCTCGCGAAATCTCCGTAGTGTACCGTGGCGCCATCTGCCTGTTAGTACTGTTCGTACGATTTTTACATGTCGTCGTTTCGACATGTGGTGTTTTCACGTTTCAGTGTTTTGATCAGGTTATGTGAAGTTGGTCAACAAGGTTTGTTAACTATGTTTGAATATGTTTGTTACTCATATATGTAATTGGTGTTTCCAGAGTTTCGTTTACGGAGTAGCATGGGACAGTACCACCACAGGGAGGTTTCATGAAAGTGTTGAATGTGGTTATGTTCATTAGTTATGTTTATTTTAGGGTTCTGGGGCGTCCTTCTTTTGTTCAGCATAATAGCAGTAGGATATAACAATAGGTGTTCAGCATGAAGATTGTTATGATGAGGCTATGGAGACGTAATGATTTGTGGAGTTATTTTGTTAATTTGTAATTTATATTTTCCTTTTTAGGGGCTCGGGCGAATCATGTCACAGCTCACCTATAATAGTTATCCCCAAAAAGCAAGGTAATTCGGGAAAACAAAAATTTAGGATAGTTGTAGACTATAGAAGACACAACCAAGTAACTATTGACGACAAATTCCCTCTGCCAAATATATATAACAATTTAGACAAATTAGGGAAAGCTTAGTACTTTAGTTCAATAGGTTATCATCGAATTCTTGTATCAGAAAAAGACATAGAGAAAACCGCTTTCGTAACACCAGCAGATCTCTATGAGTTTATCGGAATGCAATTTGGGTTAAAGAATGTTCCTGCCACATTTCAACGGTTAATTAACGAAGTATTCAGGAACTATATAAATAAAATATGCGTCGTTTATTAAGACCATATTCTGGTATTCTGCACTTCGCTGGAAGAACATCAAAATTTTTTGGAAAAGATTTTTAGAAAATTGGTAGAACAAAACTTAAAGGTTCAAGCTGATAAATGTAGCTTTATGAAGAGAAAAGGATTGTCTAGACCATATACTAACCATAGATGGTACAAAACCCAATTCAAACAAAGTTGAAGCTATAAAACAAACTCCTCTTCCCAAAACTGACAAACTGTTAAAAAGCTTCGTAGGAAAAACGGTATTTTATAGAAAATTCATAAATGACTACGGTAAAGTGGCTTATTCTCTAACAAAATACTTGAAAAAAGACACAAAAATTGATATAAAAGATCATGAGTATGGAGAAGCTTTTGAGAATCTAAAGTTACTAATATCCTCGCATCCAATTTTAAAACATCCAAACTATGAAAAAGAATTTGAAGTCACCACCGATGCAAGTGATTACGCTACTGGAGCCGTTCTTTCGCAAGAAAGTCACCCAGTATGCTACGTTTCCAGGACACTTAACATGAATGACAGGAATTATAGTGTCACTGACAAGGAATTTTTAGCTAATGTTTACTCAGTTAATTATTTCAGCCTCTACTTGTACGGTATAAAATTTAAAATAATAACTGACCATGCACCCATTAAATATTTAAATGCAAAATATAAGGGAAAAAAGTTTTTACAAAGAAATAAAAGATGGATTTTAAAGCTACAGGAATTTAAATTTGATGTTGAATATCTTCAGGTTAAAGATAACAAAGTAGCAGATTTCCTTAGCAGAATTCCAAACAGTCCGCAGATAAATGAGGACAATAACAGTTAATCCAACATGGATGAAAAGCTACTAAACCATATAGGCATAAAAGAAGAAATTATAAATAAATATAAAACATAAATAATATTAAAATTGTAATGTTTATTTATTAGTTATTGTAATTAAAACTGAAAATTTAGTCGTGCGCCAATTTGGACTGCCGCAATTTCTATATAGAGAAAGTCCTTTTAGGTAATAGTGCCAGATGCAAGTAGTTCTTGCTCTCTAGCCGTCTATTTTCTTTCTGATCCACAAATAAAATCTTAGCCTATTTATAATAATAAATTATGCTTACTTAAAATGAAATTTGCTTAGCACTCATTGCTTAACCTAGGTAAGTGTTATAATTAGGTTAGTCTTAAGTTACGAAATAATTAAATATCATATTAAATTTAAGTACTTGAAAATTGTCGTATCTAATTTCATACTTACCAATTCATAATTTGCTGATGACTCAATTCATCGAATTGTGAATTGGTACGTTGAACTCGTTGCAAGGTCAAGGTGGTTCATTATTATGTTTAGGCGTGTATACGCATCGTGCGTTCACACTACACCTTCGGGGCTTTTGTGTGGAAACTTATACTTATATGTTTAAGTTGAGACATCAGGCGCGGATTCAAGGGGGGGGTCACGGGGGTCATGACCCCCCCCAAAACAGCCCGCATTTCAAAAAATAGAGCTGAACCAATATTTTGAAAACCGAAAAACAAAAAAAACCAAACGAACAAGTTCCAATTAAAAGTATTATTTATACGACAAAATCGAATCTTCTATTTTGTCTCGCAAATCTATTAACGATCGCATCGATGTCCAATTCGATGTCGCGATGGATGTGTAGCAGTGCCAGCCCGGTGAGCCTGTCTTCTGCCACAGTTGACCTCAACCAAGTTTTGAGGCGACGGAGAGTTGAAAAACTCCTTTCTGCAGTGGCTCCAGTAACAGGAAGAGTCTCCAAAATCCAAAGCAGTTTATTGATAGCCGGATAAACTATTTCATCACACGCATCAAGGGCGAGAGGAACCGAATCTGGGAGTTCACCGCCGTTTGCAACAATTCGTTTCCACTGAGCTACCCACAACTCGAATTCTGCAATAACGCTCGAAGAGGGAGTGTTCAGAAGCCTCTGGTACGTTTTTGCTACAGCATGAACTTCTTCAATGTCCTCCGCTGTATAGGAAGTCCGAGGCAGAAACACTTTCAACCCAAATAGCTTCATCACGTCTGGAGAGAGCCTTTCATTGAGGTCCGTCACAACGTTATCCAACAGAGGAACGTAAATTCCTCTCCTGAAATATTCCTCCGGGGTTTGATTTTGCTGGTGATTATCTCGATGTTTTTGGCGAGAAACAGCGCGTGGTACTTTCAACTCCACATCCAACCAGGTTGCGAGATTTTCAGTTTCAGAAAATAGCTTTTGAAAAACAAAATCAGCATCGCTTCTTTTCTTCTCAAGCACAGTCAAAGTATCTTGTATCAAACCGGTTGCTTTCTTCAGATCTAATGATGGTGTTTGCAGTATTCGGCTCAAAGGTAAAGTTACTCCTACAAAAACAAAAATAATTAAGTTTTTGAACTATTGATTGATCGAACAAAAAAATGTTCAGTTATAGCATAAATTGAGTAATTTTTTGATAGTAAAAAATGTGAATTAAGGCGTTTCTCAGTGATTAACAACGATACAAAGGGCATCCGCGTCATTTTTTCAAAATTTTTTCGTAAGGATAATAAAGAAGATAGTAAGAAAGTTATATACATGCCTAGAACATCACTCAAGCAAGAAGTTGAAACCAAAAACGTTGGGTTAAGAAGAGCGTGATGAAGGTTTGCGGCAGCAGATGCAGTTTTCTCATCCTTCCAATCAGAAATCTCATCAAGTGCATTACAAATTTTCATCAGCTTTTCACCTTGAAACTGCATGTGTCCTTCGTGATGTTCGACCCATCGTGTCTCGCAAAGACTTTGAAGAGATTTGCCACCAAGCTCTTTTTTGAAGACGCTGTGCCTTTTTGCCGAAGCATTTGCAAAAGCTACAATGGTTTTCATTGTTCCTGAAGCATTTCGGCAGCTGGTGACATTGGACGATTTCAGTAAAGAGTTGTTCAAAACATGATTATTGCAAGGACAACGTCGAGCTTGAATTGCCACTTTCATCAACTCGTGACATGCCCCTTTCATATCAGACGCCATAGCCGAGCAACTGTCTGTACCAATCCCAATCAAGTATTGCAAGTCTAAACCAAATTTGTTACACAAATCTATGACAATATGTGCAACTGCCACTCCAGTTAAACGCCGCTCGTTTCCTACTACATCTTCAGGCCGAATGTCAGAGTACGCATCGCAAAACGTGATGAAATCTTCTCTGGCAACTCTGTTCCAGTAGTAGCGAAGTGACAAGCTGAGTTGTTCCGTGTGTGAAATGTCGGTCGTCTCGTCGAATATGACAGAAAAAAATTTAGCCGTTCTTACTCTATTCAGAATGACTTGCTGAATTTCTTCTTTGCAGGCTTCTATCAGTTGATTTTGGACGGTCTTGCTGATGTACGTCGCATTTGCACCTACAGTTTCTAAATGATGCTGAAGAGTTGAGTCACCAGAATCAATTCTAAAGCGAAGGAGTGCCCTGAAGTTTCCATCGTTTGCCACTGGACTATCTCTGTTGTTGGTCGTATTCAAGAGCGGTCCGTCATCCCTATGACCACGTAGAGAAATATTCTGCTGACCGCAAAAAATAATGGTTTTGATGATAGGTCTCAACCGCTCTCGATTTTCTTTGACCTGTGCACCTCGTTGCACATGGACTTGGTTGATCACTTCAGATTCTGGATTGTGGAAAGTCTTAAGAAAAGTTTTCCCAGCCTCTACCGCCTTCTGGTGATATTGGTTGCGTTGGTGAATTAAAAGCGCTCCTTTTTCACCCATCAAATCATCGAACACTTTGAGTGGTTCTCGAACTAGTCGCTTCAGAGAAGAATTTGTTTGGTAACCTTTTCCTAAGCTCGAAGCAAATAGTACGCAGTACACACAATAAAGACCTTGATCTTTATGAGACAACACTAGCCAAGGAAATTTTTCTAGATGGGATCTTTGAGCGTACTTCTTTGTTTCCTTTCCTTTCTTCATCACGACATTATGAGGAAAAGTATAGTCGGGAGGAGGTTTCCAGTGATGCTCTAGTAGTTCCGCCTTAGTGAAATCATCGATATTGTTTTGACCCACGTAAGACCCTATATCGGATGCAAAACGAGGCTGAAAGGATGGTTCGTTTATTTCCGCAGACAAGGAAGGGGATGGAACATTTTCAACCCTACGAGCGACGATAGAAGTACTAGCTGACGGGGTAGATTCTGTCGATGACGATGATGCATCAGAACTAGTTTGAAATTCCAGTTTATGACTTTTAGAAAAGAAAGAGTCAATTGTCCTTGTAGAAGCTGGTCGTTTTGCCTTTTATTAGAAACAAAAACAAATTCAAAATTCTTAATGAGATATGATAGTGTCTGATGCAAATCTGTTCAGGTGATCGATACAGTTTTTTAGATCTCACACTTAAACGTTGTTGTCAAATTAACGAACATATCAATTTTTGAAACAAATCATTTGACTTTTCATCATTTAACATTTCAATTCTACAACAGCAGAGTCCAGCTTACGTGTAAGCATATAAATTACTACTAAAATCTACTACTACTAATGAAATCTACTACTTAAAATATTTTACTTCTTGATATTTATTCATAAAAAGACGCGTATTTTTGTCAAATTATTTATATTTGACCTTAATTGTCAGCTCAGATTGTTAACGTAAGCTGTAATTAGGTGACGCAACTGGCGAATGCTTTTCTTCAATTGTGTGAATATTTACCATAATGCATCCGCAAAATGGAACTACTCCTTTTCCTCGTTTGCTCAAATAAATCCTTGTTTTATCTTCTCACTTTTGTTGTTTATTTCTGGTTTTTGATTTGTTACCTTCTTTTTTATCGCAAAATTCAATAAAAACTAACCTGATTTCAACGACACTGAAATCAACAATGGATTTATTTGGTTATTCTTGTTATTTTTGTTATTTTTCATTATTTTCTATCCTGTGACCCCCCCCGGGAAAAAATCCTAGATCCGCGCCTGTGAGACATGTGTTGCTTGGGTTAATTGGCATATAGTTTTCATTGGTTATTGTGGAATTCCTTATGTTTTCCATCGATATCCACAATTGAATTGACTCCATTTCTTTTGACCACAATATATGGTCCTTTGTTCGGCCTTTGAGCCTTCTTTCTACTATCTATTCGTATTAATACCTTATCTCTTACCTTTAATGGTAATGGATTTATATTTTTATTCTTGATTACTCTACTTGCTTTTACTTGTTCTATAACACCTTTACCTTTATCCAGGGCTCTTTTCGTTCATAACTTAAATTCATTAACGTAATTATCCAAGTTGTATACACTTTCTGCTGGGTTTATTTCTTGTGTTGGTATGTAAGGGAGTTTTCCAAAAACTAACTCATAAGGAGTATAACCGGTATCGACATTAAGCGAAGTATTGTAAGCAAATGTATAATAGAGTAACCATATGTCCCACTCATCTTCATTAGCAAATGATAACCTATATTCATTCAAAACTTTATGATTCCTTTCCACCATTCCGAGGGTTTCATGGTGATAAGGAGCTGAATATATTTGTTTAATTTTTAAAGTACTGCACATATTTCGCATTAAATCATTTGTAAATTCAGTCCTCTATCCGATTTGAGTATTTTAAATTGGCCAAATTTCATTATAAGTTCTTTTACTAAAGTTTCAGCTACTGTTTTCGCATCTTTAGATTCTATGGGTGCTATTATAAATTTCGATAATTCACATTGCATAGTCAAAATATATCGGAAATGATTTGAAATTCGCAAAGGTATCTATTTGTATAACCTGTATCTATCTGTATAACCTCAAATGTAGTAGTAGGTGTATCGGTACATATAATTCTTTCTTTAGTATGTCTGATTTGTTTTGATAACTGGCAGGTTTTGCATGCATTAATTATTTTCTTTGTCATGGTACTCATTCCCTTCCAACAGTATCTCTGTTTAAATTTTAGAATCGTTTTTCGGATATCTAGATAACCTCCATGGGGTGATTCATGATATTCGTTTATCAAATCTCTTTGTTTGCTTATATCTTTTACTGGCTTCGGTGGCATGTATATTAATATGTTAAGATTTAAGCATTTCTTCTTATTTAATTTATTATATAATTTCTGGAGATCTTCCTTGTGTACACAATCAAATAAATCATCATGATTGGCCAATGCTAGCTCATTTATCTTTTAATAATGGGTTACTTCCAACAGCTTCTCCATGATAAATTTAAATTTATTAGGATTTTTGCTGCGGTAACTAACTGTTGGTTTCTTCTCATCAGGAACTGGTTCACTGAGAGAATTAACACTACAACAATCCACAATTATTTCTTTATTCGTTCGAACTATACTGATATAAAGATCCCAAATGCTGGTTTTGTTACGTATATCATTACTCATGAGTTTGTTTTTGACTGTCCGCGGTATATTAAATTTTAATTTATTGACATTACTAACGTCAGATCAGGATGTACAATCCCAAATATGAAGTTGATCAGGCTTCTTTGGAGAGTTGTCATCTCGCACTTTGGCATTAGTATTATCGTTGCTTTGTTGTTTAGTCATGCCCCTTGTTATAGCCAGAGTCTTTAATTGTCTCATCCCTTTCTAATGGGATCATACTTTTTAAAATATCTGAATTTAACTCAATGCGAGACAAGGCATCTGTATTGGTATTAATTTTTCCATCTATGTATATTATCTCAAAATCGTAATATGCCAAGTCTAACCGTATTCTTGTTAGTTTTGAGGATGGATTTTTGCGGGTAAATAGTGAAACTAAAGGTCTGTGGTCAGTGACCACGATGAATTTTTTGCCATACAATTATGGTCTGAAGAAATTAATACCCCAGTGTATTGCTAACAGTTCCTTTTCAATTATGGGTTTGTTAATACATGTTTGTTGAGTGATTTGCTTGCATAGGATATGGGAAAGTCAAAACCTATTTCTCCTTGCGATAAAACTGCTCCTAAGGCATAGCTTGAAGCATCAGTGGTCAATACGAATGGTTTATCAAAATTTGGATATTGGAGAACAGGTGGTTTCAACAACTTATTTTAATTCATCGAAAGCTTCTTGGCAAGAGTTGTCCCAAAGAAATTGCACATGCTTCTTTAATAATTGACTCAGGGGTTTTGCAATTTCTGCAAAGTTTTGAATGAAACGCCGGTCATAGTCGCAAAACGCTACAAATCAGCGTACTTCATCCGTGTTCTTGGGAATTTGATACTTCTTTATAACCTTGTATTTTTCTGGGTCAGTTTTCACGCCATCTTTAGCAATTAAATGGCCTAGATATACGACGTGTGTTTTCAGAACTTGGCATTTACCTGGGTTGAGTTTCAGGTTGTTCTGCCTTAGCCGTTCGAATACTTTCCGCATGTTTTGATTGTGGTGGTTTATACTACATCCTAAAATAATAATGTCATCTACATAGAGAATAGCCTCAAAATTGAGTCCGCATAACGCAACAGTCAACATACGTTGAAAACTATTTGAAGAGATTTTAAGACCGAAAGGTAATCTAGTAAATTGGTAATGACCGTTATTATGAGAAAAGGCTGTTAGTGGCCTTGAACTTTCGTCTAATTCTATTTGATGAAATGAACTAGTCATATCCAGGGTTGAAAAATATTTCGCCCTGCCTATTTTATCTACAACATCCTCCAATCGTGATAAAGGAAACTTGTCATTAACAATTTTGGTATTCAATTTTCTAAAATCTACTACTAAACGCCACATTTTCTCACCATCGCCGCTCTCTTTTGATACTATTAAGAGTGAAGAATTGTAAGGACTACGAGCGGGTTCTATGATGTTGTCCTTTAATAATTTTTGGACTTGCTTTTGTTCTTCTTCGTTTTTTGAATGCGGAAGCCTGTAATTCTAAATATACACAGGTGTTTTGTCTGTGAGTTCCAAACTCTGTCCATAGAAATTGTTCACAGGCAATTTATCTGTTTCCAGGTGGAAAATGTCTTGAAATTCTTCTATGATGTTTAAAAGACTAGTACGAGCCGAAGGATCTGATGATGAAATATCAATGAGGTGAAAAATTTCTTCGAATCTCTTTTTCGTTTTCGCTTCTGATCTTGATGGTATTTTTACTAGTTTCACTTCATCTTGTCTGAATTCCATTGGTTAATTAATTTCGGATTGATTGACAAGGAAAGATACCGTGTAGGTCTCATAATCGATTCTGCACATAAATCGATGGAGAACATCTCGTCCAATTATTCCGTCTGTGTAGATTGGAAAATCATCATTAACTATGGAAAATTTGTGTTTGAAAGAAATCTCGTTTCCAATGTAGAGATTTAAATTTACAGATCCACGTGAATTTATTACTTCGTTCGTAATACCTGTTGACTTGCAACTATCTGCCATGGGAAAAGACACGTCTTCTTCAATAATACCCCTTTTACATATTGAGACATCTTCCCCTGTGTCAACTAAAAATCTAGGATGCTGTCTCGTATTTTTGCAATATAATGTGATATAATTTACACAGTTATCCAAAATTTTATAAATTTTTGATCCGGTCGGATCAGTTACTCCGAGCCGGATATTTCCGAGTTTTCCTGATCCTGAACATTATATCGCTTGTTTATATTTTGGTTTCTTCCGTTATGACGTGTATTGTTCCTATTATTGTTATTACTATTTTTATTATTATTATTTGTATTATAACCACTATTATTGTTTCTGTTGTTCATATTATTCCCGGAGTTATTGTTTCTACGGTTATTGTTCCTATAGTTATTATTGTTATTGTTATTATTCCTATAAGTGTTACCTCTATAGTTCCCATTTCTGTTGTGACCATTCCCATTATAATTTCTAGTATTGTAGTTATAATTCCTATTGTTATTACGCTGATTAAATTGTCTATTCCTATCATTTTCCTTATAATAAAATACGCTGTTTGGTGCCTGTGTCTGACTTTTTTCTAACTCAAGGCTAATTTCTATAGCATCTGCCAGAGTATTTGGCCTTGATGCAAAAACTGTACCTTTAAGTTGTTCATTCAAACCATTTTTAAATACCGACAGTGCATATGTGTCGTTAATCTTTGTAATAGTTTCTATTTGAGTTGCTGCAGCACCTGTACCCAAATCAGCTATCTGTTAGGATCTTAGTTCGCATATTAGTTCTAAAATTTTGTCTTTGTAGACTTTTATGCTCATTTTCTTTTGCATAAGGCTGCTTAAGGCTGTATGGATTTGTGGTATGGTGTTAGTGGTCTTAAATCTTAAACGAGATCTGGCAGATAAATCTTCAAATGTTGTAGGAACTCCCGTACTACCAATTATTAATTGAACATTAGTTGTTACCTTAACATTCTATACAAAATCTACAAGAGCTGTTTTACCGTTTGCATTTAAACTTTTATGCAATATTTCTATTAACTTTATAAATGAATTTAATTCTTTTTGTTTTCCTTCAAAAACAGGATAACTTTCATGGCAGTTTGTAAATCGAAATCCGCCATCTTTGAGTCTTCTAATACTCTAGCAAGCTGAGCTTCTAACAATTTTACTTTCTCTGGATATATCTTCGCGAAATGTTGTTTTATTTCTAAAATATCGCTATCGTCACTTACAGTGCACAAAGGTGAAAATTTCGTTCGAATTTTATCTAATTGCTCCTGTCTGCCTTCTATAGTAACCAATGTGTATACTTTTTGTCCTTTCTTTTTTTAAATTCTTTCATATATCTTCAACTTCTTTCACTAGCGCTTGTATGAATTATAATAATATAATTTGGTTTTGAAAGTAAGTTTGTGGCATCGGGAGCCCACTTACATCAACTGGGTTTGAAAATTCTACTGGAAAATTATTTTGCTCTCTATAATCGTCACTCGAGATGTTATCGGAACTCAAATATGTTCGTTCCTGTCCGGACATACTGTTAAAGATTCCTGCATCGATGAAAGTGCAGTTTTCATATTTGGGTGTTAATATAACTGAATTGAGGGTGCTGACGAGCATCTTTCAGGGCAGTTTATCATAAGGATACCCAGAAACATGGAGGGAGGTAAGGGTTGCCTTCATACCCAAATCGAGGAGGTCGAGCAACACTACACCAAAGGACTTTAGGCCAATTAGCCCCTCCTCGTTCCTATTAAAGACAATGGAGAGACTTTTGGACCTTAACATTAAACATAACACCAAATAGAGGAGGAGTGTATAGCACAGCACGCCTAACTTAAAGGTAAATCGGTGGAAAGTGCGCTGCATGAAGTGGTCGGAACGATTGAAAAATCCCTCCAGCAAAAGGAATATGCCCTAGGAGCGTTTCTGAACGTAGAGGGAGCGTTCAACAACGTCAAGACCAATGCAATAAAGGAGGCATTAATGGAGCTGAAAGTGGAGCCCACCATCACATACTGGATAATAAATATGCTAAAAAGCAGAATTATCAGTGCAGAGACGGGAGAACACAAAATCAGAAGACTGGCGATCAGGGGTACACCACAGGGAGGAGTAATATCCCCACTTTTGTGGTTGATCGTAATCAACACGATCTTAAAAGAACCCAGGGGTAAGAGAGTTAGGGTCACCGCCTGCGCAGATGACGTAATTATACTGACAACAGGCAAAGATCTACAAACGATCTAAGACACCATGGGTGAAGCTTTAAAAGAAACTAGCAACTGGGCGGATAGAAATGGCCTAGGGATAAACCCGGAAAAGACGAAGCTAGTTCTCTTCACCAGAAGGTATAAGATACCAAAGGTTAGCCTACCAAAGGTGAAAGGACGGGTACTAAACCCTCTCTAGAGAGGCGAAGTACTTGGGAGTCATCCTGGACTCTAAACTCACTTGGAGGAGTAACGTGGAGGAAAGGATGAAAAAAGGAATAAACACTTTCTACATGTGTAGGAAAATGTTCGGTAGGAACTGGGATCTGCAACCAAAGATCATACACTCGATCTACACAACGATTGTCAGACCCATTATCACATATGGAGCCCTTGTGTGGTGGAAGGCAATGGACGAGGAGACGAACAGACAGATGCTGGGAAAGGTGCAGCGTCTAGCAGTGATAGGTACAACGGGAGCGATCAGAAGCACACCTCAGGCGGCGCTGGAGGCGATCTTAAATTTGCAACCGTTAGACCTATTTATAAAGGGCCTGGCAGCCAAAACAGCCCTACGGCTGAGAGAAACGAAATTGTGGAGGCACACAGGTCAAGGGCATGCTAGTGTACTGGAAGAGATAGTAAAAATGGGAGGCACCGTTAAAACTGGAGTGCTAAGTCAGCGCACGGTCTATATGGTGGCAAAGCAATGGTTTGGAGAGGAGCTGGAGATCAAAATTCCAACCAGAAAGGAATGGGAAAATGGTTCCATTTTTGAAAAAGACGAAATAAGCGTCTTTACGGACGGCTCAGTCACTGAAACGGGGACTGGAGTCGGTATATTCTCGGAGATACTCGAGGTCAAGGAGTCACACAGACTCAACAAAGGCTGTAGTATATTGCAGGCGGAAATTAACGCGATAGAGAGAGCAGCAAGACTAAAGCAGCTGACCGACGAAGAAATTCTGAAGGTGACAATCTGCAGCGACAGCCAGGCGGCTCTTAGAACACTGGAATCTAAGACAATCAAGTCAAAGGCGGTGATGAGGAAATAGGAGTCATGGATGTTCAACTATTGAGGAACTTTGCCAGGTGGAAATGCCTCACGACAGAGGAAAAAAGGAAATATGGGGATAGCAAAAATAAAAAGGGCATCACAATGGGCCATTTGGCCACCGAGTGGGAGGGGATCGCACAATCAGTGTGAACTCTCCACCCTGATAACCTAACTAAACCTGTCTGGAATTTGCGTACAAACGTACCAACTTTCATTTCCTACCTTTTCCTTTTTCTCTAAATTGATGTTTTAAAGGTGTGCAGGCAAATGTTTGGAAATATGATATAATTTCAGATTTTGAATATTTAACAGTTTTTTGCTAGTAGCGGCTAAATCGAGCATTCTAGGGGATACGGCAAACCCCCATTATTTTTTCTTTCCCCAACTTTTGGCCATATATCATATTTCTCTAAATTATGTTTTTAAATGTGGGTCCATACAAAAGTTGGGAAATATTATAAAATTCAGACTTTCGCGCACTTTCCATAAATATTCGTGAAAGTTAAGTCAAGAAATAACTGTGAAATTGTGATTTTCCATATTTTTCTAAATAAAATTCGCATATATTTTTATCAAATCAGCAAAAAACAATGGCATAAGTAAACGATGGCTTTAAATTTGCCTGTGGTAAGGCATCCATATTATTGTCTGTGGCCATATGTTCATTGTTTCGGCTTTTGTCCAGAAGAATGCAATTTTATTAGCCACAGATTGCCACCTTCCACGCAAAAAGCAAAAGAATGAAAATATGAATATTGACAGTGATATGGCTGCATTTACTGCTCACATTATCATTGACATAGATATAAGGTTTGAGTGAAAAGAATGCATGTATTTGGCATAAATGGTTGGTTATTCAGTCGAACGTATGATTTATGCAAATGATAATGTTAAATAAGTATGTTCTATATTTTGATTTTTTCGTAGAGGAATGCAATTATATGTTAATTCTTTTGGTTTGTGCCACCAGTAGAAGATTGATCCATTTGGTTTCATTTTCGACTAATTTAGTACTTGTTATGTGTCGGGGACACAAACCAAAAATTCACACGCACACATTCTTCCCAAAAGCATCATCTACGCTATAGGTGTGCTCAATTCACGCATACTATCCCATTGATTTTTTTAATTTCAATTTAAAATTAAACTAATTTATAATTAAATTTAAGAAAAAAGATTAAGAACATAGAGGAAAACCTATTCTTTCGAATGGTACAATTTTTATCCTGGTAAGTCCACCTGGTTTCCTGTAAAAGGGATAACAAAAAAACGTGTCGCCTATTTATATATAGATATAGATAAATTATGCTTAATTAAAATTAACTTTGCTTAACACAAGTTGCTTAACCTAGGTAAGTGTTATAATTAGGTTAGTCTTAGGTTACGAAATAATTAAATATCATATTAAATTTAAGTACTTGAAAATTGTCGTATCTACTTTCATACTAACCAATTCATAATTTGCTGATGACTTAATTCATCGAATTGTGATTTGGTACGTTGAACTCGTTGCAGGGTCAACGTGGTTCATTGTTTCGTTTGTGCATCGTGCGTTCACACTACAAAATATAACTCAACAGAAGAACTAAAAACAAAACATGGAAGAATTGTTCATCAATTAATTGTTGAAATAAATCCAAAAAACAACGAAGAAAATGTTTATGAAATTTTAAGAAAACACATAAAAGTAGGACATGTAGGTATATATTTAGATGTAACAGAAAAGATTATAACAAAATTCAGGAATACATAATAGAGTTATTCTCAGGAGATAAAAGATGAAAATTCAGGCGCACAAGAAATAGAAACCGAAGCAGAATGTCATAAACAAATATCCTTGTATCAAACTAAAGAATTTGCATTCAATTCCCCCCCAATCCAGCACGGAACAGCCCCCTGTCCCATAATTTCCTCAATTGTTTCCCAGTTCACTACCCTCTCCTCCCTTATATACGTGGTAAATATTCGCCACCTCCGGCCCCACATAACCAGCATTCCCCCTATAATTTCGTTTCTATCCTTCCCATTGAGCACCTCTCCCCAACTTCCTACACCTCTCTTCACCGCCAACACTAATCCTCCCTTCGCTCTTCTCCTCATACTATCCCTACGTGCCTCTTCCAATATGATTTCGTAGTCTCTCATCTCTAACTCAATTCTATCCTTTCCTTTACTACCTGCCTCTGCCCACGTTTCCACCAAACATGCTATATCAAACTCTCTTATATAATCCCAAAACTCCACTTCCCTCTTTCCCACCCTTGCACAGTTCCAAACCAGCATCCTCCCTCCCTTACTCTTCTTTCCCCTCCCTCTTGTCATGTCTCTGTTCTTCTTCCTTTCCCTTTGACTTACCGCCCTGCAACGCGCACCTTTCCCCACCCTTCCTGCCACTAGCACCTACACTGCCGCAACCTTTTTCAAAAACCCCATTTACCTATCATCCCATGTAAACTCCACCTCGCCAATCGTTATGTAACTTCCTTTTATTGAAACGTTTTTCCCTATTCCTCATTCTGCCCTGTCTTTCGCTCCATGTGAGGACCCTGTCTAGAAAAATGTTCGTGCCCTTCAGCTTTAACCTCTTGTCCAGAAACTTATCCCTATCCCCTGTGCTTTTACAAACCGCTATTATCTTGTGATCCAAGCCTCTTATTAATTGGATCCCCTCTACCTTTATTTCCATACCTAACTTCTCTACAATACACCCCTCTATTTTGTTTTCGTCCTCCCTCCCTATCCCTTCAACCCATGTGAGTACAATTTCCTTCCCTCCTCCTAACTAACTCCAGCTCCCACTCCAACCTTTCCTCTCTCCTTTCCCTTTCCTTTTCCTTTTCCTCCTCTTCCTTTACCTTTGCATCATTTCCCCCCCCCTCCATACACCACCCTTCTACCAAATCCTTCAGACATCTGAGTTCCTGCTTCACCGATGTCAGATCCTCGTTAACCTCCTCTACTTCTTCTTTTATCAGCCTGTCTCCCTCTTTGGCCTTCAACCTCACCTCCTTTTCCGTTCTTATCTTCTCCTTTCTCGCCCTTTCAATCTCCTCAAGGGAGATCTTCACCGCCTTCCTCAGTTCTTTCTCCACTTTTCCTCTCTTTGTCTACCGCTTTGTCTACCGGCGCTTTGTCTACCGGCGGGGCCCTGGCCACCTACCCTGTCCTGTTTTGGATAAGCGAAGCCTCTTGTCTCTTCGCCCGCTCAATATTCTCCTCCGCAGCCCTCGGCTTCTTCCAACACCGGATTCCTTAGCATCCTCCTACTTTCCAACGCCTCGTTAATGGTTTGCTGCCTCCGCTCTGCATCCATTGTGTATGAACAGCTGTACCTATCAAGCCAACGGAGGTTTAAAGTGAAATCTGCAGTCGAAAAACTCTATTCGCAATGGCTGTCGCAGAAAATCGCTTCAACTCAACCTTCTATTTTATGTTTCCGAAGTGCATCTTTTATTGCACCAAAATTGTCTTGCGTTTCAGTCCACGCTATATAAGATGTATTATTTACACTTTATTATACACACAGTAGTAGAAGTTTTTGTTTCACCCATAGACATATGCAGATGTTTAATTGAACTATGAATTTTTTCAAAATTGTCAGAAAATTAGTAGTTGCTCGAAACAGGCCAGTTTAAAATAATCGATCATATGCCAAGTTAAATATTCAAAGAAATTTATTCCGAAAATGAATTTGTGTTAGAATATAACTAGGTGGCGTTCGCGAAGTCGCACACAAAATTGAGCTGAGCGGTCGATATACAGACACTCTGCTTCATAGTCATCTGTGGTAATGTAATAATTGGTAGCAATTGGCTCAAGTCGATACCATGTGTGTTGACTTGGTTTTAATGTAAAAAATATGTGTATTACAATTCTAGCCCTAAGCACTGATTTATTTGGCCATTTCTGAAGGTATCTCTTCATTACCTTCAGTGAGAGAATTTCAAGAAATAAAGGGTGGGCCATATACGATTTAGAATTTGAATCGGATATAAAAAAAACTAATGAATATTTGTCCAAAATTATAACTTTGTAAGAAAGACTGAACATTTCTATTTACGAGTGAAACACGACATCATTCAATCTTGTGAGTGGCAACTTCAATTTCGTGTTTCAAGGACTCAATCGTCTTTGGATGATAAGCGTAATATATATCCTTAATATGTAGATCCCCACAAAAATAGTCTAATGGGTTCAAATCACAGCTCTGAGGCGCCCAATTCGGATCAACATTTCGCTTTATTTTACAAGATCGATTGTATCGTTGGCTGTGTCGCAAGTCGCCCCGCCCTGTTGAAACCAAATGCCGTCCATGTAACCCTCTTCAATTTGTGGAAACAAAAATTCATTTAACATGGCTCTGCAACTCTCGCCATTGACCCTGACGGCGGTTCCTTCCTCATTTCCGAAAAAACGGCCCAATTTACTGCCGTAACAGTCACTTGTTGGGGATGAACGTATGGATTCTTGGATACACAAATGCGACAATTTTGCTTATTGAAATAGCATCCACGGTGGAAATGAGCTTCACCGGAAAAGATAATTTTTCGGTAAAATTGTTTATCTTCGACCAAACGATCTTCAGCCCATCCAAAGCGATAGTCGAACCGAAAAAGCATCGGATGTTCATGAGGCTTCAATTCTTGGACTCTTGTTTGTAGCCAAAATTCTCCTCAAACAAGTGCGAGAAATGTTCAGTTCCTGAGAACGATGACGAATTGATGTTGATCGATGGTCATGCACACTACGCGCAACCGCAGCAACGTTTTCGAGTGTGCGCACTGGACGAAAATGGGAACGGGTTGTTTTGTTCAATAACGAACCGGTTTCACAAACTCGCTTCACTGATTGATCAACTGATTGGAAGGCAAATTTTTTCTGTAAATTTTTTATGGTTTCCGTAGAAAACTCACCAGTGTTGAAGTAAGTTTTCAATAATTCCGAACTTTGTTCAAGTGTAAAGCGTGCCATTTTGTAAACGTCAAACATAAGACTAATTTTCTGTTAGCTCATGAAAGTCATTATGCCTATCAAACTCCAAATATACGGTAGTTCGTATTCCAAATGTTAGATGCCTCTCCCTGTATTTTCTGTTTAGTTCTAATCCTATTGTGAGCCCTATTTAAATATAGTTTATAAATTATTATTTCCTCTACACTGCTGAATTACTCAGCTTCTCTAATTTATGTTAAATAATTTAGAAAAGATGTAATTTATGCTATTTATTGTTCTGAAAAATGCTAAACTTGAAATGACTTGATTCCTGTAACTCTAATTATCATTTTTAGGGTTCCGTAGAAAACACGGAACCCTTACAGTTTCGTCATGTCCGTTTGTCCGTATGTCACAGCCATTTTATTCGGAAACTATTGAAACTATATAAATGAAATTTAGAAGTAAGATGTCTCCTGTGAACCACTAGAAAATGCAGTAGTGAAAGTAAAGAAAAAAGTTTTATTAAGGGTGGCACTCCATTCATGTGTCTGAGGGACAAGATTTTTTTTTTCATTGCACATTCCCGTGTGAGGTATTTTTAGATAGGCCGTTCAAAATGACAATGATGTTGTTAGAAATTTTTTTCCTTTAAGCTAATCGTTCGCGAAATATACGCTTCTAAATACGTCAAAAATGTGTCCCCCCCTCTCTAACTTTTGAACGACGGGCCAGAAAAATCTGAAAATATTAAAGGTAGTAGAACTATATAAAATCAGTCAACGATATTTGGTTTGAACAATAAGAGTCTTACCGTTAATTATGTAGATATTCGATGTTTTAAGCTACCAACAAAGATTTCTTTAACTCAGTACTTTATGGGGCATTCTACAGAACCCTTAGCTTATGTGTATCCGACACGCACATGGTTTCTTTTTATCTTATTAATCATGACTTTTTGTTATAATGGGATTTCTAGTATTTTGTGTTTTATATTATTTATGAATCTATTTGTATATTTATTATGATTCCGAGTGTATATATTGAAGATATGAAACAATTTTCAGTAATCCATTCAATCATCTTTACTATCAGATTTCTTCAATAATTCATTCATCTTTACTATCAGATTTCAATGATTTACAAAATTATTAGCTAGAATCGTAATTTTGGATATGGACACATTTTTAAAAACTCAGAGTAGAGGAAATTGATGTTTGACAAAATGTAGGAAATGCCAAATAATCGGGTTGGTTATACATATAAACACCGTGGGATATTTCGTTTGGCCGCTACGGGCAAAAAACTGTTGAAAATTCAAAATTTGAATTTTAGCACTTTCACCATCTTTTGTATGCATATCTTTAAACTCAATTTAGAGAAAAACGATGTATGAAAAAGAGGTAGAAGATGTAAAAATAAGGGGGGTCGGTTATACATATGAGCTCTCTAGGATGCTTCGTTTAGCCGCTACGAGCAAAAAACCATTAAATGTCCACAATCTGAATTTTATCATTTTTCCCATGTTTTGTATGTACACGTTTAAAAACTCCATTTAGAGAAAAACTATGTACGACAAAAGGGTAGAAAATGTCAAAATAATGAGGGTCGCTCAAACATATGAAACCCCTTCAGTGCATAATTTAGCCGCTACGGGCAAAAAACTGTTAAAAATTCAAAATCTGAGTCTTATCAGTTTTCCGATCTTTTGTTTGTATATCTTTAAAAACTGAATTTAGAGAAAAATCATGTATTAAAAGCAGGTAGAAAATGACAAAATAACGGGGGTCGGTCATACATACGAACACCCTAGGACGCTGCGTTTAGCCGCAACGGGCAAAAAACCGTTGAAAATTCAAAATTTTAACGGAAAAGTACCATAAAAACCTCAAAAAAATTGTCCAATTTCTGATTCCCGGAATCTTTCCTGTCCCATGTCCCTTTCTTTCCACACATAAAAGAAGACATGTAGGTATATATTTAGATGTAACAGAAAAGATTATAACAAAATTCAGGAATACATAATAGAGTTATTCTCAGGAGATAAAAGATGAAAATTCAGGCGCACAAGAAATAGAAACCGAAGCAGAATGTCATAAACAAATATCCTTGTATCAAACTAAAGAATTTGCATTCAATTCCCCCCCAATCCAGCACGGAACAGCCCCCTGTCCCATAATTTCCTCAATTGTTTCCCAGTTCACTACCCTCTCCTCCCTTATATACGTGGTAAATATTCGCCACCTCCGGCCCCACATAACCAGCATTCCCCCTATAATTTCGTTTCTATCCTTCCCATTGAGCACCTCTCCCCAACTTCCTACACCTCTCTTCACCGCCAACACTAATCCTCCCTTCGCTCTTCTCCTCATACTATCCCTACGTGCCTCTTCCAATATGATTTCGTAGTCTCTCATCTCTAACTCAATTCTATCCTTTCCTTTACTACCTGCCTCTGCCCACGTTTCCACCAAACATGCTATATCAAACTCTCTTATATAATCCCAAAACTCCACTTCCCTCTTTCCCACCCTTGCACAGTTCCAAACCAGCATCCTCCCTCCCTTACTCTTCTTTCCCCTCCCTCTTGTCATGTCTCTGTTCTTCTTCCTTTCCCTTTGACTTACCGCCCTGCAACGCGCACCTTTCCCCACCCTTCCTGCCACTAGCACCTACACTGCCGCAACCTTTTTCAAAAACCCCATTTACCTATCATCCCATGTAAACTCCACCTCGCCAATCGTTATGTAACTTCCTTTTATTGAAACGTTTTTCCCTAATCCTCATTCTGCCCTGTCTTTCGCTCCATGTGAGGACCCTGTCTAGAAAAATGTTCGTGCCCTTCAGCTTTAACCTCTTGTCCAGAAACTTATCCCTATCCCCTGTGCTTTTACAAACCGCTATTATCTTGTGATCCAAGCCTCTTATTAATTGGATCCCCTCTACCTTTATTTCCATACCTAACTTCTCTACAATACACCCCTCTATTTTGTTTTCGTCCTCCCTCCCTATCCCTTCAACCCATGTGAGTACAATTTCCTTCCCTCCTCCTAACTAACTCCAGCTCCCACTCCAACCTTTCCTCTCTCCTTTCCCTTTCCTTTTCCTTTTCCTCCTCTTCCTTTACCTTTGCATCATTTCCCCCCTCCTCCATACACCACCCTTCTACCAAATCCTTCAGACATCTGAGTTCCTGCTTCACCGATGTCAGATCCTCGTTAACCTCCTCTACTTCTTCTTTTATCAGCCTGTCTCCCTCTTTGGCCTTCAACCTCACCTCCTTTACCGTTCTTATCTTCTCCTTTCTCGCCCTTTCAATCTCCTCAAGGGAGGTCTTCACCGCCTTCCTCAGTTCTTTCTCCACTTTTCCTCTCTTTGTCTACCGCTTTGTCTACCGGCGCTTTGTCTACCGGCGGGGCCCTGGCCACCTACCCTGTCCTGTTTTGGATAAGCGAAGCCTCTTGTCTCTTCGCCCGCTCAATATCCTCCTCCGCAGCCCTCGGCTTCTTCCAACACCGGATTCCTTAGCATCCTCCTACTTTCCAACGCCTCGTTAATGGTTTGCTGCCTCCGCTCTGCATCCATTGTGTATGAACAGCTGTACCTATCAAGCCAACGGAGGTTTAACGTGAAATCTGCAGTCGAAAAACTCTATTCGCAATGGCTGTCGCAGAAAATCGCTTCAACTCAACCTTCTATTTTATGTTTCCGAAGTGCATCTTTTATTGCACCAAAATTGTCTTGCGTTTCAGTCCACGCTATATAAGATGTATTATTTACACTTTATTATACACACAGTAGTAAAAGTTTTTGTTTCACCCATAGACATATGCAGATGTTTAATTGAACTATGAATTTTTTCAAAATTGTCAGAAAATTAGTAGTTGCTCAAAACAGGCCAGTTTAAAATAATCGATCATATGCCAAGTTAAATATTCAAAGAAATTTATTCCGAAAATGAATTTGTGTTAGAATATAACTAGGTGGCGTTCGCGAAGTCGCACACAAAATTGAGCTGAGCGGTCGATATACAGACACTCTGCTTCATAGTCATCTGTGGTAATGTAATAATTGGTAGCAATTGGCTCAAGTCGATACCATGTGTGTTGACTTGGTTTTAATGTAAAAAATATGTGTATTACAATTCTAGCCCTAAGCACTGATTTAACAGTATTTGGCCATTTCTGAAGGTATCTCTTCATTACCTTCAGTGAGAGAATTTCAAGAAATAAAGGGTGGGCCATATACGATTTGGAATTTGAATCGGATATAAAAAAACTAATGAATATTTGTCCAAAATTATAACTTTGTAAGAAAGACTGAACATTTCTATTTACGAGTGAAACACGACATCATTCAATCTTGTGAATGGCAACTTCAATTTCGTGTTTCAAGGACTCAATCGTCTCTGGATGATAAGCGTAATATATATCCTTAATATGTAGATCCCCACAAAAATAGTCTAATGGGTTCAAATCACAGCTCTGAGGCGCCCAATTCGGATCAACATTTCGCTTTATTTTACAAGATCGATTGTATCGTTGGCTGTGTCGCAAGTCGCCCCGTCCTGTTGAAACCAAATGCCGTCCATGTAACCCTCTTCAATTTGTGGAAACAAAAATTCATTTAACATGGCTCTGCAACTCTCGCCATTGACCCTGACGGCGGTTCCTTCTTCATTTCCGAAAAAACGGCCCAATTTACTGCCGTAACAGTCACTTGTTGGGGATGAACGTATGGATTCTTGGATACACAAATGCGACAATTTTGCTTATTGAAATAGCATCCACGGTGGAAATGAGCTTCACCGGAAAAGATAATTTTTCGGTAAAATTGTTTATCTTCGACCAAACGATCTTCAGCCCATCCAAAGCGATAGTCGAACCGAAAAAGCATCGGATGTTCATGAGGCTTCAATTCTTGGACTCTTGTTTGTAGCCAAAATTCTCCTCAAACAAGTGCGAGAAATGTTCAGTTCCTGAGAACGATGACGAATTGATGTTGATCGATGGTCATGCACACTACGCGCAACCGCAGCAACGTTTTCGAGTGTGCGCACTGGACGAAAATGGGAACGGGTTGTTTTGTTCAATAACGAACCGGTTTCACAAACTCGCTTCACTGATTGATCAACTGATTGGAAGGCAAATTTTTTCTGTAAATTTTTTATGGTTTCCGTAGAAAACTCACCAGTGTTGAAGTAAGTTTTCAATAATTCCGAACTTTGTTCAAGTGTAAAGCGTGCCATTTTGTAAACGTCAAACATAAGACTAATTTTCTGTTAGCTCATGAAAGTCATTATGCCTATCAAACTCCAAATATACGGTAGTTCGTATTCCAAATGTTAGATGCCTCTCCCTGTATTTTCTATCTTAGTTCTAATCCTATTGTGAGCCCTATTTAAATATAGTTTATAAATTATTATTTCCTCTACACTGTTGAATTACTCAGCTTCTCTAATTTATGTTAAATAATTTAGAAAAGATGTAATTTATGCTATTTATTGTTCTGAAAAATGCTAAACTTGAAATGACTTGATTCCTGTAACTCTAATTATCATTTTTAGGGTTCCATAGAAAACACGGAACCCTTACAGTTTCGTCATGTCCGTTTGTCCGTATGTCACAGCCATTTTATTCGGAAACTATTGAAACTATATAAATGAAATTTAGAAGTAAGATGTCTCCTGTGAACCACTAGAAAATGCAGTAGTGAAAGTAAAGAAAAAAGTTTTATTAAGGGTGGCACTCCATTCATGTGTCTGAGGGACAAGATTTTTTTTTTCATTGCACATTCCCGTGTGAGGTATTTTTAGATAGGTCGTTCAAAATGACAATGATGTTGTTAGAAATTTTTTTCCTTTAAGCTAATCGTTCGCGAATTATACGCTTCTAAATACGTCAAAAGTGTGTCCCCCCCTCTCTAACTTTTGAACGACGGGCCAGAAAAATCTGAAAATATTAAAGGTAGTAGAACTATATAAAATCAGTCAACGATATTTGGTTTGAACAATAAGAGTCTTACCGTTAATTATGTAGATATTCGATGTTTTAAGCTACCAACAAAGATTTCTTTAACTCAATACTTTATGGGGCATTCTACAGAACCCTTAGCTTATGTGTATCCGACACGCACATGGTTTCTTTTTATCTTATTAATCATGACTTTTTGTTATAATGGGATTTCTAGTATTTTGTGTTTTATATTATTTATGAATCTATTTGTATATTTATTATGATTCCGAGTGTATATATTGAAGATATGAAACAATTTTCAGTAATCCATTCAATCATCTTTACTATCAGATTTCTTCAATAATTCATTCATCTTTACTATCAGATTTCAATGATTTACAAAATTATTAGCTAGAATCGTAATTTTGGGTATGGACATGTTTATAAAAACTCACAGTATAGGAAAATATTGTATGACAAAAATGCAGGAAATGTCAAAACAATAGGGGTCGCTCATACATATAAACAACGTGGGACACTTCGTTTGGCCGCTACGGGCAAAAAACTGTTGAAAATTCAAAATTTGAATTTTATCATTTTCCCCATCTTTTGTATGCACATCTTTAAACTCAATTTAGAGAAAAATAATGTATGAAAAAGAAGTAGAAAATGTCAAAATAAGGGGGGTCGTTCATACATATGAACCCCTTAAGTGCATAGTTTCGCCGCTACGGGCAAAAAACTGTTAAAAATTCAAAATCTGAGTTTTATCAGTTTTCCGATCTTTTGTATGTATAACTTTAAAAACTGAATTTAGAGAAAAATCATGTATGACAAAAAGGTAGTAAATGACAAAATAATGGGGGTCGGTCATACATACGAACACCCTAGGACGCTGCGTTTAGCCGCTACGGGCAAAAAACCGTTGAAAATTCAAAATTTTACCGGAAAAGTACCCTCAAAACCTGAAGAATATTGTAAATTTTCTGATTCCCGGAATCTATCTTGTCCCATGATTCAAAATTCATGAATAAAAATACTATTTTTCAAGAACCTGTAAAAAACCATTTGCTACGGTTTGAGTAAACCAAAATAAATTTTCTCTTCAAAGTTTCCGATTCCCCACAGCGAATTGGCGAAAGCCCCGGAAACAATCAGGTGTCTGTGCTAAGATCTTTATGTAAAAGCTAAATCTGGTTCGAGCACGCGAAAACTAATTACCTAAGATCAATACCATAGATTCATTTATACAAGAAAACTAACGTTTATTGTTACAAAGACAGCGATTTTTTGTCAAGATTGTATTTTGTTTGCCGTATATTTTGGAATTCTTGGAAAAAAACGCAGTGATCGTTCTAAATACATAAAAACTAAATTTAGATTTCCATTACACAAACCTTTGTACTAATTTTGGTTCGTTCATCAGAAAAATTGTTAACTAAGAAGCCTACCACTAGTGATTTTTTTTGGCGAATTTAGTAACAAAAAATAGATGTTAGCACTCACCGTCGAAAATACTATTAGTATGTAAAATTTCAGATCGATTGATCAAACGGTCTAGGAGGAGTTTGGTTACAAAGGTTTCATATTTCGTCGACGCATAAGAGCTTCGCTCGCTTCGCTCGCTCAGCTCAATGAAGTATATCACCATGAACACCCCACACATTAACTCCAAGAAATAAGTATACATGGTATTTTCTACAAAAATTGTATTCTCTTTAAGAATAATAAAACAGAAATCATCGAAATTGATTAAGAACTAATTGCAATAAAAATGGCATTCAAATTGAAAATTTATTAAAATTCCAATGAAAGAAATGTATACTGTATATAATGTATGTTAACACTGTCAATGGAAGTGTGTTAGATCATTATAACAACTTTACAATTAAAATATTAGACTATTAGTTTTCAAAACAAAAAACTGTGTTCCATGAACGACTTTACTATCCGAAAATCAAAATTGTTCGTATTTTGAAGGTAAACTATCGTTTGAAGACAACATGTTAGTAAACGAGCGAAATCTAGATTAAATCGAAAATTTGGACCATCATAAAAATATTTAATACATGGACTCTACTTATTATTGTAAGCTTCCTTCTTATTCGATTTATTGAGTGAATGTGATGAATCAGCACTCAGTGAAGAAGGTTCAAGTTTTTAGAAGGTGTGTTCCGGTAGTTAGCGAATTTAGAAATTGTTTTAGTTGCAGTGAGCAAATTCAATGAGTTTTGTCTAATACATTTTCAACGGTTTAAATCAATTTCAATAGAAGTTAAATATTAATAAAATTTCCAAACTTAAAAATGGCAAGCTGAGGCTTTGTTACAAGTCAATTCCTGCTTAAACTGGGAAATTGGCCTGTAATGGCTGCCGAAACGAATTTCATGGATCCTGTCCCAAAATGAGTAAGGTAGACATTGACTGCATAACGGCTGATGGGATGATCTGGAGATGTCAACATTATGCTAGCTGTAGGAGAAAAAGTTTGCGTTTTGAATCGGATGTAACGGAAGGTAAATTAACACTACAAGACCTAATAAAGAAACTAACGGAAGTTGCGGAGAACAAAAACACACAAGAGCGGAACATCAGTAAGTCGTATGAACTGCTCTATGAGAAAATCGAGGAGAACACGAAAGCAGTAAAATAAATACTACAGTAGAAAATTGTCTAAGAATGATGGAATCTTTAAATGATGAAAATGTAAAGTTAAATAAACGTGTGGCTGAACTAGTGTAGTGTGAACGCACGATGCGTATACACGTATTAACATAAAATAAACAACGTTGACTCTGCAACGAGTTCAACGTACCAACTCACAATTCGATGAATTAAGTCATCAGCGAATTGTGAATTGGTAAGTATGAAATTAGAGATAGTGACATTATTTTTAAGTAATTTGTGTGCACTGGAATTTAATATTTAATTAATTATTTATTTGTGTAACTTAAGTAATGTACTCACCCAGTAATCGATAACTAACATAATTATATGTCATGACACTTATCTAGGTTAAGCAATTATTGTTAAGCAAAGTTAATTTTAAGTAAGCATAATTTATTATTATAAATAAGATTTTATTTGTGAATCAGAAAGAAAATAGACGGCTAGAGAGCAACTACCTGTTACCAAAAGGACTTTCTCTTTGCAGAAATTGCGGCTTACGTTTCGGCGCGACAGAACAAAAGGAAGCCGAATATCGCGCACGACAGAACAAAAGGAAGCCGACCGATACAGTAGTAACACCACCAATTAAGAGGAAGGGACGTGGAGGAACACAAGTAAAGTTGCGACAACAAAGAAAGGAACTTTACCGGCTCATCGCAATTACGTCACGAGAGCAGCAGAAGAACTTTTTCAAGAAATTAAGGCAACTACAGTGATGGGGAATTGCCAAACGAATGTTCTGAAGACCTTTGTCGAGAAATCCCAATCATTAACTACAGCAGCGGTACTTATAGGGATTTTTATAAAAGCCTATTTTTATAAGCGTTACAATGAAAAATATGTAAAGAAGCAATTAGTTAGGACTATTAACGTATAATATTTTAGAATAATTAAAAATTAACAATATTAGTTTTCTTACATAATTTAATAAATAATGGAAATATAGAAGATGTAAAACATTCGTTACGCAAGAAATACAAGAGCTAGTGAAAAAAGTTGAAGATATATAAAAGAATTTAAAAAAGAAAGGACAAAAAGTATACACACTGGTTGCTATAAAAGGCAAACAGGAGCAATTAGATAAAATTCGAATGAAATTTTCAACTTTATGCAATGTAAGTGACGATTGCGATATTTTAGAAATAAAACAACATTTCGCGAAGATATATCCAGAGACAGTAAAATTGTTAGAAGCTCAGCTTGCTAGAGTATTAGAAGACTCAAGGATGGCGGATTTTGATTTACAAACTGCCATGAAAGTTATTCCTGTTTTTGAAGGAAAACAAAAAGAATTAAATTCATTTATAAATTTAATAGAAATATTGCATAATCTTGTAGATTTTGTATATAATGTTAAGCTAACAACTAATGTTCAATTAATAATCGGTAGTACGGGAGTTCCTACAACATTTGAAGATTTATCTGCCAGATCTCGTTTAAGATTTAAGACCACTAACACCATACCACAAATCCATACAGCCTTAAGCAGCCTTATGCAAAAGAGAATGAGCATAAAAGTCTACAAAGACAAAATTTTAGAACTAATATGCGAACTAAGTTCCTTACAGATAGCTGATTTGGGTACAGGTGCTACAGCAACTCAAATAGAAACTATTACAAAGATTAACGACACATATGCACTGTCGGTATTTAAAAATGGTTTGAATCAGCAACTAAAAGGTACAGTTTTTGCATCAAGGCCAAATACTCTGGCAGATGCTATAGAAATTAGCCTTGAGTTAGAAAAAAGTCAGACACAGGCACCAAACAGCGTATTTTATTATAAGGAAAATGATAGGAATAGACAATTTAATCAGCGTAATAACAATAGGAATTATAACTACAATACTAGAAATAAAAATGAGAATGGTAACAACAGAAATGGGAACTATAGAGGTAACACTTATAGGAATAATAACAATAACAATAATAACTATAGGAACAATAACTCCGGGAATAATATGAACAACAGAAACAATAATAATGGTTATAATACAAATAATAATAATAAAAATAGTAATAACAATAATAGGAAAAATACACGTCATAACGGAAGAAACCAAAATATAAACAAGCGATATAATGTTCAGGATCAGGAAAACTCGGAAATATCCGGCTCGGAGTAACTGATCCGACCAGATCAAAAATTTATAAAATTTCGGATAACTGTGTAAATTATATCACATTATATTGCAAAAATACGAGACAGCATCTTACATTTTTAGTTGACACAGGGGCAGATGTCTCACTATGTAAAAGGGGTATTATTGAAGAAGACGAGTCTTTTTCCATGGAAGATAGTTGCAGGTTAACAGGCATTACGAACGAAGTAATAAATTCACGTGGTTCTGTAAATTTATATCTCTATATTGGAACCGAGATTTCTTTCAAACACAAATTTTTGATAGTTAATGATGATTTTCCAATTTATACAAACGGAATAATTGGACGAGATGTTTTACATCGATTTATGTGCAAAATCGATTATGAGACCTACACGGTATCTTTCCTCGTAAATCAATCCGAAATTATTTTACCAATCGAATTCAGACCAGATGAAGTGATCATCAAGATCAGAAGATATAGTACCAATAAATATAAAAATCAACAGTGATCATGTCATAATAGGTAAACAAATACGGAAAGGTGTATTCATTGCCAACACCATTATACCAGCACGGGGTGTATGGCATGTTAAGATTTTGAATTCAACCGACTCTGATATCACGCTCGATGACATTGATGATAATTTAATCATTGAACCCTTGGCAGATTATAAAGTCGTTAGTTTGGGGGGAAAAGTTAAAAGCGACAAAACGAAAAAGAGATTCGAAGAAATTCTTCATCTTATTGATATTTCATCATCAGAACCTTCGGCTCGTACTAGTATTTTAAACATTATAGAAGAGTTTCAAGACATTTTCCACATAAAAACAGATAAATTGTCTGTGAACAATTTCTATCGACAAAGTTTGGAGCTCACAGATAAAACACCTGTGTATATTAAGAATTACAGGCTTCCGCATTCACAAAACGAAGAAATACAAAAGCAAGTCCAAAAATTATTGAAGGACAACATCATAGAACCCTCTCGTAGTCCTAACAATTCTCCACTCTTAATAGTACCAAAAAAGAGCGGCGATGGCAAGAAAAAGTGGCGTTAAGTAGTAGATTTTAGAAGGTTGAACACCAAAATTGTTCATGACAAGTTTCCTTTATCACGATTGGAGGATGTTCTAGATAAAAAAGGCAGGGCGAAATATTTTTCAACCCTGGATATGACTAGTTCATTTCATCAAATAGAATCACACGAAAGTTCAAGGCCACTAACAGCATTTTCTGATAATAACGGTCATTACCAATTTACGAGATTACCTTTCGGTTTTAAAATCTCTTCAAATAGTGTTCAACGTATGTTGAATATTGCGTTATGCGGACTCGATTTTGAAGCATTTCTCTATGTAGATGAAATTATTATTTTTGGATGTAGTATGAGCCACCACAATCAAAACATGCGGAAAGTATTCGAACGGCTAAGGCAGTACAACCTGAAACTCAACCCAGGTAAATGCCAATTTCTGAAAACAGAGGTCGTATATCTAGGCCATTTAATTACTAAAGATGGCGTAAAATCTGACCCAGAAAAATACAAGGTTATAAAGGAGTATCCAATTCCCAAGACCACGGATGAAGTACGCAGATTTGTAGCGTTTTGCAACTATTACCGGCGTTTCATTCAAAACTTTGCAGAAATTGCAAAACCCCTGAATCAATTATTAAAAAAGCATGTGCAATTTCCTTGGGACAACTCTTGCCAAGAAGCTTTTGATGAATTAAAAAATAAGTTATTGAAACCACCTGCTCTCCAATATCCAAATTATGATAAACCATTCATATTAACCACTAATGCTTCAAGCATATTGATGATATGGAACAATACTCGAGAGCAAACGCTGTTGAGATCCATGGTATTCCTTGCTAGCCTAATGAAGATGTTGTAAGTGTCGGTAAGGAAGTTGGGAAAGCACTGGAGATGGACGTAACCGAATCCATGATCGACACCTGTCATCGACTAGGACATAGAGTTGGGCATAACAACTCTCCTCCAGGCATCTTTGTGAAATTTGTACGACAGCTAGATAAGGAAGAGATCTTGAGGAAACGTCGTATCAAGAGGACTCTTTCAACCAGAAGCATGAATATGGTAATCGACCAGCCTATGTACGTGAACGAGGCCCTGACAGCAGTGAGGAGGCGACTCTTGGCTAATGCGCGGCTGCTAAAAAGGGAAAAAAATTTCCGATTCCTTTGGATTCGTTCTGGAACAATTTTCCTCCGAAAAGAACAGGGATCAACGGTCGTTCAGGTAACCTGCCAAGCTGACTTTAATAGGTTATAATTAGATTTAATCCAAAACAAATTTTCGATGATTTACCTTTTCAGTATTAATATTTTAATAACAATTATTAGCAAGTTAATTAATTTGTATACATACATATTGTCTAGTATAGGTTTTTGTTTTGTAATTCACTTTGACACACCTTAATTCTACTGGAAAAAAGTTCGAAATAATTCATTACAATATTAGAAGTCTTAGAAAGAACTTTGATTTGTTTGTTACTGAAATATCAGCGAAGAAAATTAGGCCCGACATAATCATTCTGTCTGAAATTTGGAAAATACATCTGAGGCTAATTTAAACGTAAAATGTAATGACAATTATAGAGCAGGAGGTATTGCTGTATATCTTAAAAATACCATAGAAAATGTTAATGTGGTACAACTACACTCTCAAACAGCTGACGTGTTATTAATCTCTTTTGTTTTTTCACAAGAAAAGTTTCATTTGTTGGCCTTGTACAGGCTTTTGTTTAGTCCTGTAGATACATTTATAAACGAGTTTGCAGGTCTTTTTAATGATATTAACAGTTCTATTAATAATGCTAAAAATCTCTTCTGGTTAGGTGACCTGAATATAAATATTTTAGATGATTTTAATAACTCTGTTGATAATTACATAACATTAATGGCAAAGAATGGTCTAGAAAGTTTGGTAAATGAGCCAACTCGTATTACAGGTCAATCTAAAACCTGTATAGATCATGTCTTCGCAAGAGTCTTGTGCAAGACCAAGGTTGTTGTTGAGGCATCTGTAATACACGCTGGTATTACTGACCACTCAATGACACAGCTGCATGTACGTATTGTTGGAGGAGGAGGAGGAACAGTTGGAGGGGAAGGAGAAGCGCCACCTCTTGCTAGCTATGTCACGGACTATGGTCGGATAAAACAGCTACTAGAAGGAGCTGACTGGTCAGCTGTATACTGTCAATCTGATGCGTCTATAGCATTTGATGTTTTTTTCAATCTGCTCCACAGTTTCATACTGAAGTGTAGAGTAGAATTATGTAAAGTCAATAATTACAGACATCTTAAACCATGGATTAATGATTACATATGCTTAAAAATAAATAGGAGAAATCACATTCTGAAATTACTCAAGAAGCATCCACAAAATAATGAGTTAGGATCATACTATTTGAATTTTAGAAATAAATTGAATAAGGATATAAAACAGCTGAAAAAAAAGTTTGAAAAGTGTGAAGGAAACGTGAAAGCAACTTGGAAAGTTGTGAACGATATAACAGGTCAAACTAAAGAAGTAGAGAGTGGAATTAAATTAGATATAGATGGAAAATTAACTGATGATTATTATAGTGTGGCAAATTAATTTAATAATTATTTTTTGGAGACAGTAAACAATATAGATCTTAATACTTCTCTGCCAAAGAATTTCTCTCAGCTGAATTACAAAAACTATTTTGAAGAAGAAACTGAGACAAAATCAATTTTTATTGCCCCTGTCTTGCCTGATGAATTAATGGTAACTATTAAGTCATTAAAGAATAATACATCGCCAGGTATGGATGGACTCAGTACTGGCTTGGTAAAGGAGATTTCCGAAAGTATCTTAGATGTATTAGTGTATATAATTAATTTAAGTTTATGATACGGTGTTTTTCCTTCTAAATTAAAAAATGCAGTAGTAATTCCATTGTTTAAAAGTGGCTCTAAATCTAAATGTAATAACTACAGGCCAATATCATTTTTATCGTGTTTCTCTAAAATATATGAAAGGTTAATGAAACGAAGATTACTTATGTTCCTAGAAGTTACAAAATTTTGTAGTAGTAATCAATTTGGTTTTAGAGCAGGTTTGAGCACAGAAAATGCCCTTTGTGAGTGGGCTGTTTTTGACATTAAAAAAGCCTTCGACACAGTCGATCATGAAATCTTATTAAGCAAATTATTTAAATGTGGAGTGCGTGGCATAGCTTTGAAATGGTTTGAAAGTTATTTGCTAGATAGGAAACAGTGTGTAAGGGTAAATTTAGTCTTAAGTGAAGTAGGAACAATTAAACATGGAGTACCTCAAGGGTCAGTTTTAGGAGCAATATTATTTATAATTTACATTAATGATCTCTGTAGTGCAAATTTACATGGAAAGATAACGTCTTTTGCAGATGATACTGCTCTCTGTTATTCTGTATTGAATTGGCATTCTGTTGAGCAAGCAATGAATAAGGATTTAGAAGCTCTACAGTGGTGGTTTTCTTCAAATCATATGCTCTTAAGAGCAGAAAAAACAAAGTATATTAATTTCAGTCTAAAAAAGGATATAAAGCTGAATAATCAAGTTTTCTATAAATGTACAGAGTGTTTAAATTCACAAGTAGTGTGTGTGAAAAATAGGTGTGCTGCAGTGGAAAGAGAAAACGCCAAAGAGTATTTAGGAATAATTATTGACAGCGAGTTAAGCTGGAAAACGCATATCAGTCAACTAAAGACTAAAATTAGCAGTATATTAAGATATTTTTATTTTTTGAGAGCTCTGGTTAGCCGCATAATTATAAGAATGTTATATTTTGCGCTAGTTCAAAGTAGAATGGAATATGGCATTATTTTTTGGGGTAGTACCTATGATACTTTACTTAATACTATCTATCTGAAACAAAAGCATGTTATTAGGATTATTTCATTCAAAACGAAATACGAGCACTCACTTTCACTTTTTCTTGGTTTGAAGATATTACCATTAAAATATATCTTTGTATACAAAGTGCTAAAAATGTTTTATCATAGAATTGGCACAAAGATCTGTAAGTTCAATGAATACTCGCAAAAACTGAGAAATGTAAATAGGTTTGTAATTCCGAAACCAAGTAACACATTTTTTACTAGAACATATAACTTTTTGGCACCCAGGCTTTATAATAAACTTCCATCTAGTATAAGGCATTTGAAAGATATCAAAGTTTTTCTGAAGAATCTGAAAGAGTGGTTGTTCACAGTGGAAGATCTTAATATACTTATTAAAGTCCTAAAATAGGAATACATTTAAGCTTTACATCTTGAAATACTTATGCACTATCTAAGTGTTAACATTTTAATAATCAAAAACTTTTCTATTATAAATTATTGTGTGAAAATTGAATTGGTTAGGATAGAATATATATAATGGTAAGAGTAACTAAAGTTTTAGTTTAGAGTAAATACTTGCTTTTGTTTGATATCTTACACGGATTATACTATGTAGGACCGGAAGTGTATGGAAAAAATTAAACCCTTCCAGGTGCTGTAAGCAAACTTTATTAAATGATGGAACCTTAAAACAGGCATTTGCCTAAGAGGCCCTAGATTTATTTCTTTCTCCTTTGTGAAAATTGTTATTGTAACGGCAAAATTTAAGTTTAAGTATGATAATAATTAATATTAATGTGACATATTAGATTACAAGGTTAATTAGTATTATTACATATGACTATAAATTATAAATACTATAAGCAAAAATGGAGAATTAAATAAATAAATAAATAAATAAAAAAAAAATAAAAATGTATACAATACACTCAGAATAATAACAAAGTAAAATATAAACAAAAAACTAAATGAAATTATATAATGTTACAAAAATATAAGAACAAGTTAGATTATATATTTCTTAACCAGAAATCTATTATATTAAATTGTTATTTTATAACCAGTAATCTATTATTTTGAATCGTTATTTCTTAACCAAACAATTATTTCATTTTTAACAGCGACGATATTTTTATTTTCAAAGTTCAATAATTTTCTTCTTAATGAAGTTGGCATCATATTAATATTCTTGGAGCCGAAGTATTTGTAATTTTGTTGACCTACTGTTTTAAACATTTTTGGACATCTTATTTTAAGGTTGGTAGCTGCTCTCGTGGCCTTAGAAGTATTTCTTAGTTCATTTAGATCAGCCAGATGTAGGGAAATTTTCAAAACATACAATTGTTTTATGGTGAGTTGATGCGTTTCTTTAAATAAAAGTTTTGATGGGTAGTTTCTAGGTTTATGGTAGATTTTCTTGAGTGCAGCTTTTCGAAGAACTTTAATCACACCGATATGGGTAGTATTTGAACCGCCCCATGTTAAGATCCCATATCTCAAGATGGATAAAAAAAGTGCGTGATAAATGGTACTAGCAAGGATCTTGTTGCCAATTATGTTCCGCAGCATTCCAAGAGTGTATGGGAGGTATCTGAGTTTGTTATTGAGTTGTTTCAGGTGCTAGTCCCAGCTTAAGCGCCCATCAATTATGACGCCTAGGTATTTAATGTAGTTTGCTCTTTTTAGTATTTCTTCTCCACCTGTATGAGTAAATTTCAGCTCCAGGATTTGTGGAATGGCATCAATATGCGAAACGAACAAAGTGAAGTTAGTTTTCTGGACATTAACAATCAAGGAGTTGTTTGCAAATCATTCTTGAACGAAAGGTATCCCTCTTCTCATGTTTTTAAAGACTTTGGTCCAGTTTTGCCCACTAAAAATAATTTTTATGTTGTCGGCAAAGGCTAGAATTTACCCTGGTATTTCGATTTTAAACATATCGTTTATGTAGAGAATAAATAGACGAGGTCCTAGGACAGTTCCATGAGGCACACCATAGCTCATTATTTTAATATTACTCTCCGCATTGTTTAGTTTTACCGCTCAGATAGTCTTTTATCATTTCATGTGGCAAACTCCGTATCCCAGGATATTCCAGTTTTTTCAGAAAATGGTTATGATCTAAAGTATCAAATGCCTTTGCACGGTCCACGAAAATTGCAGCAACCTGTTGAGCTTTGTCTACTTTCTCATATAAAGTATTAATGAATTGAGCTAAGCCATCCTCCGTAGAAATATGCTGTCTAAATCCAAATTGTTTATTGCTGATGACATTGTGCTCGTTTAGGAACTGCATCAGCCTCTTGTATATAGCTTTTTCCATTATTTTTCCAAATTTAGGGATGATTGATAATCGTCTATAGTTACCGACTATCTCTTTTTTCCCTGATTTGTAGATTGTATTGATTACAGCTTTTTTGTATATTATAGGAAATTGAGCAGTTTTAAAACATACGTGGATTGTGTAGGCTAATGGCTCAGCAATTATATCGGCTATGGATTTGATCATGAGTGTTGTAAATTGATCGAAGCCTGGTGATTTATGCTATTTTAGAATCGTTATTTCCTCGAGAATTTCTTGTACAGTGACTGGCCTTAGTGCAACAGAATCTAGTACTCTATCCGTTGAGCTATAGTCGAATTTTTTATGCTTTATCTGGTTAGCTAATGTTTCGTCCACATTTACGAAATAGTTGTTAAAGAAATCTGCAGTTTCTCGGTTTGTTACAGTTCGGGAACCATCAGGTTTTAGTAATTTAGTGTTTTGTCCCTTGTTGCGTTTTTTCCTATCTTTAATATATAAAAAGATATATTTTTGAAAATGTTTGTCGCGGCTAAACTCGGAATCTGCCGAATCGATTTCAATAGAATTTGGCATGAAGATTACCGTCTGGTAGGTGAGTGTTTATGAGTGTTTTAAGAGAAAGTCGACTTTAGCGCTTAAGCTTAAGATCAATAAATGAAGAGAGATCGTGCAATTATCGCATCGTTAGCGGTTACTCCCTCTCTCTTAAATATGAGACGTATTCGAGAGAACATTTCTGCATTTTGTTGATTGCACGATCTCTCTTCATTTATTTTTCTTAAGAAGCAAAGTACACTTTCTCTTGATATGAAATCCATCCAAGAATTCATACTAGAGATGGATGCGACTTCATGTCATGTGGTTTTCGATTAGGAAATGGGGATTGATATATTTGTGGATCTTCTTATGCCCATCTCGAATACGAAAACGTCAACCTTTACTTGCGTATTAGGGAACCGTTACTTTTCGCTTTTGCAAATCGGAACAAAAGCTCTCTCTCAAGAATTCTCTATGATTTGACTCGGGTTATTCAATAAAATTTTGGTTCATTAAACCCGTAGCAGATAGATTTGTTCAAATTGGTGGAAAATGGTAAATATTTTTTTGAATTTCAGATCGTAGGACAGCATAGTTTCCGGAAATCCCAAGTCTACTAATTTTCTTCCGGTTTGAAGGGTTCTTTTCCGGTAAAAATTAGAATTTTTAACGGTTTTTTCCCCGTAGCGGCTAAACGAAGCGTCCTACGGGATGCATATGTATGACCAACCCCAACTATTTTGACATTTCCTACCTTCCCTTCATACATCAACTCTCTCTACATTAAGATTTTAAAGGTATGCATTCAAAAGATCGGAAAATTGATAAAAATCAGATTTTTAGTTTTTAACCATTTTTTGCTCCTAGCGGTTAAACGAAGCGTCCTATGGAGTTCATACGTATGACCGACCCCCATTTTTTTTAAATTTCCTAACTTTGAATCCCAAGTTGACCAATTTTCTTCCGGTTTGAAGAGTTCTCTTCCGGCAAAAATTTGAATTTTATACGGTTTTTTTGCCCGTAGCGGCTAAACGAAGCGTCCTACGGGTTCATATGTATGACCAACCCTCACTATTTTGACATTTCCTACCTTCCTTTCATACATTATTTTTCTCTACATTAAGGTTTTAAAGGTATGCATTCAAAAGATCGGAAAATTGATAAAATTCAGATTTTGAATTTTTAACGATTTTATGTTCCTAGCGGCTAAACGAAGCGTCCTACGGAGTTCATACGTATGACCGACCCCCATTTTTTTTAAATTTCCTAACTTTGAATCCCAAGTTGACCAATTTTCTTCCGGTTTGAAGGGTTCTTTTCCCGTGAAAATTTGAATTTTTAACGGTTTTTTGCCCGTAGCGGCTAAACGAAGCGTCCTACGGGATGCATATGTATGGCCAACCCCCACTGTTTTGACATTTCCTACCTTCCTTTGATACATCATTTTTCTCTAAATTGAGGTTTTAAAGGTGTGCATTCAAAAGATCGGAAAATTGATAAAATTCAGATTTTGAATTTTTAACGATTTTTCGTTCCTCGCGGTTAAACGAAGCGTCCTACGGAGTTCATACGCATGACCGACCCCCATTTTTTTTAAATTTCCTAACTTTGAATCCCAAGTTGACCAATTTTCTTCCGGTTTGAAAGGTTCCTTTCCCGTAAAAATTTGAATTTTTAACGGTTTTTTGCCCGTAGCGGCTAAACGAAGCGTCCTACGGGATGCATATGTATGACCAACCCCCACTGTTTTGACATTTCCTACCTTCCTTCGTAAGTAATTTTTCTCTAAATTGAGGTTTTAAAGGTGTGCATTCAAAAGAACAGAAAATTGATAAAATTCAGATTTTGAATTTTTAACGATTTTTTGTTCCTAGCGGCTAAACGTAGCGTCCTACGGGATTCATACGTATGACCGACCCCCATTTTTTTTAAATCTCCTAAATTTTTCAATACATCTTTTTTCTCTGAATTGAGTTTTTAAATGTGTGTCCAAACACAAGTTATGATATATAATAAAATTCAGATTAAAATTCGTAAACGCAAAATCTCGCATTTTTCGGAAATATTTTGTAATTTTTTATATATAGTGGAAACTCAATTTGTATATTTTTTCTTTAAATCAATAGAAAATACTATAACACAGAAAACAGAAATTTTTGAGTAAATTTTACTCTCCAATGGTACACATTTTTATTTGTGTTTGTTTTGTGCAAATTTCAGAACATTAAAATTGTGTGCAATGTGTGTACATGTACATTGTGTTCCATCCGCGAAATTTTGTTTCAGCCCCCTTTCCTATTATTGTGATCACTCATTCCCTATTTGACAATCAAACATCAACATCAATTTGCGCACTGTCTGTTCTTTAAACGTTAAAGACGGTCAAAGGCGCATAAGGCCCATGGATCTTTTGTCTGCTGTTACGTGTGTGATGTTGGAAAAAAATGGGTAGAGAGTCACATGGGATCGCGACATCCGGTAAATTATTTTGTCTGTGATTAAACCTTAATTTTTTTTGTAAGTAGAAGAAAGCAATATTTTTCAAAAAATTCGAAAATAAATTTACACGGCTAACGTGGGCGTATTGTTGATGTGGCCGATCGGATCGGAGTAACCTCTCAAACATTACTGTGCCATAAAAAATTTACATTCGGTACTAATCGAAGTTTAAGTAAAAAGTCAACCAGTTGTGTTTGAGTATCAACCGGCAATCTATAAATCCTTATTTGTTTCATTGTTGTCACCGAACATAGAATAAATTTCGATTTCTTATAACTACTATATTTCAATGTTTTTGTAACTTTAAAATTAATAGGTGCTGTAAGGTTTAGTAATAATTCCAAAATTGGCTCTTTTTGAAAGAGTGCTTGAATAATTGTTTTAAGTTTATTTCTCATTTTCTTATTAAGCACTATTCATACTTTCCATTTATTATCCATTTTACGGCGAAAATTTGTAGCCAAACGTTTATAAAAACATTGTTGAAAAAGTCAAAGATTTTTTGGAAGTTTTTGAACTTATGTTACAATCAAAAAATAACTGCTAAGAATCAAAAATCTATAACTAAGGAAAAACAAAACATATAAAGTATCAACATATACAGTATACAAAAAATATGCAGTATTACGTAATGCCCAGCAAAGCAGGGGGTACAGCTAGTTTAACATGAAACTGTTTATCATATCCCAAACGTCTTTTTGATCCCGGTTGCTTTAAAGTTGGCGTTTGTAGAAAGAATAGCAAGCTTTTTTAATAACTGTATTTAATAAATTACGGTACCTTTTGTATTGACCTAAAATACTTCGGTTTAGGGATTTAATGGCAGTTTGGTGCAATTTATCGCGGTGTTTAATGCTTCTCATAATGCCTGAAGTAATCCAGGGATTCTTATTTTTACAAGTAATTTTTTTTATGCTTGTACATTGTTTTCTGGCGTTGTTGAGGATCTCATGAATTCTACCTGCATATTTGTCACTGTTTTCAAGTCTATAGTGTTCAAGTCTTTTGTACAATATTACGAAATTTCGTTAAGTTCAGGAACTCCTTTGAGTTTGGTTTTTTAATTGTGGTTGATTCATCAGCAACTTGAGTTGTTATTATAATTGGATAGTGATCTGTGATCCCGTGGGTTATTATACCAGATAATATTGAATCGATTGATTTGCTTGTTTTTGCATAGCAATGGTCAATGCACGTGGATGTTGAAGTTGTTACTCTAGTTGGTTTATTGATTAAAGGTAAAAAACCATTGATGGCTAGCATATTCAGATATTCTGTAGTGATTTTACTACTGTTATCAAGTACACGTATGTTCACGTCGCCTATAATTATTTGTTCAGTATTGGTATTGGTATTTAAATCGCTTAGATAGTTGTCCATTTCTTCTATGAATTCAATATCATTTATCGTAGGTGACTTATATATGCCCATTACTTCGTATATTGCGTTTTTTAAGGGTATTAAAATTTATCGAACAAGTTCCAATTTTGTCAATACGGTGTTCTTGTTCAAGACCGGATTTTACAAACATTATGACACCATCATTTTTGTTTATTTCTCCTTCGTAATAGTAGGTATTGTATCCCTGTATACCATACAGATCAATATTTACCTCTTCCGTTTCGGAACATACAATCACGTCAGGGATATTTTTTAGTTCATTGATGAGAATAATGAGTTCTTCGAAGTGTTTGTTGATGCTGCAGATGTTTAAGTGTAATACCGTAAGGCCAAAACGTTGACTAGCCATTGTAATTAGTTATTTATAAATTACTAGTGCTGTTGTTCACGAAATAAATTCTTACACACGATGGAAAGTATGGGTAATCTGTGTTATTTACCAGTTTTTTAAATTTACTTGTATATGTATGCCATTTTCTTATGTCATCAGTTGTATGATTTATATCAATGTTGACATTATATCTATTCTTATGTATCTACAGTTTGCACAGTGTACTTCATTCGATACACATTCAGTTGAGTCATGATCACCAGCATATCTCTTACAGGCTTTGATATTTCTACACTTTGATCTGGAGTGGTTATAACCACAGCAATTCTGACATCTGTTCAGGTCTGGTTCATCATAAGCAAAACATCTTTGCCAGCATATAAATCCCTTTCTCCCTAGCATTATCTTGCTATAAGCCTCCTTATTAACTTCACGTATGGCACTAGGAGTATGTGCTTTTTTATTTATGTATGTATGTAAAATATTGAGCAAATTGTTTTTTTTATCTTAATTTCTTTCAACTATTTCGTTTCTTAGTTCATCATCATTGATTTCAACATTTTCGATCCCCAGAATTTTGATTTTAGGCAATCCGTATGCTTGGACTTTTATATCTAATTTATCTTTAGTGTTCTGCTCCATAGAGTTTGCAGCATTATCTCTATCCATTTCACTATTAAATTTAATAAAAGCCACATTGTCTCTAGCGTTATTTTCCCATTTTCCTTATTAATAAGCTGCTCGTTTTCAGTTTTTAACTCTTGTATATGTTTATGTAAAATTTCCACCTCTTTTTTGAATTTCTCTCTATCTATGTAACATAATTACAGCTAATAGCATAGTTGAAATTTCTGTCTCCGCAATGACTCCAGGATAAAAAACATTGTTTGATTCCTCCAGTTTTGGGGTTGTGAATTCAACTTCGTCTGGATGTTTATCACAAACTATTAAGTTTTTTGTAATATAAACGATTTTTTTTATTAATATCACTTTTGTGGTTGTTATCGTCGCACAAAATACAAACGCAGCATCCAGCTGTTTCTTTTGGATGACATTTAAGATAAATGTTCTTTGGCACATTTTTGGCATTTCAAACGTCAAACGAACACGTAAATTTCGCGATTTTGAATTGTTGAGAAAATTTCTAACTCTCTGAAATTTATATTTTATCTTGTTTTGAACTATTGTTATAATCTTTGGCAAAACATGACGCACGTCCAACTTGTTCAACGGCTCTACTGTTACTTGCTGTTCTATGTAACTTACTCGCTCTACTTTTATAATCATAATTTTTATCAAAACTAAATTTAAAGGTCCTGACACAATTCAAGAGAATTATAATTTAGGTCACGTGTATTCCCTTGACAGTAATCAAGAAGGTTCATGCCCTTACAGGTCAATAAAATTGATGACCTGCTAATATCAAAAGGTATGAAGGTCCATGGAAGCATTTGAAAAATGAAAAATCGACATCCGTTCCCACGAAAAAGTGGCGAATCGTCATTTGGATTTTCCATAAATTATTAAACAATGTATTCGACGAATTAGTCTTTAGAAAATCTTGTAACAGTTAGTCGTGAATGAAGTTGTTACTCACGTTTAAAAAAAGTTTGTTTTAAAGAAGTAATTAAAGAATTCTTTACAAAATTGACGCAGTCGGCAGGTTTGCTATCCATAGATAGACAATCCAGTGATATAAGGAACCTGTGAGTGCAAGAATCTGTAAAGTGATAAAACTTGTGAAGTAAACCACGTTAACAGAGGGACAATTGTCAGTTCAAATAAACATAATGAACAAAACTTTCGCCGAAATATATAAAAACACTAAAAAGTGACAAAATGTTGTAAGTGTCGACAATAGGAATCTCTTAATTTGATATATATACAAAAAATCATAGGAAACCAATCAAGCAACTGGGAGCCTGTGCCAAGGATCTGCAAAACCAGCAATCCACAACGCAGCACTGCGAGAAAATTTAGTTTAGGAGGGGAAGATGAAGAAGTAACTTTAGGAATTGAGGCTTCTTTCGGCTGCTGCGGGTTAGGATCAGCTTTTAAGGCAGCAGCGGATCCATATGAAACATACTTCTGAACGAAGTTATTTAGCGCTGAGCGGAGATAAATCTGTCGACAGCCCTTACAGCTTTAATTTTTTTGATATCTTCTATATTTGGGGCATTTATAATTGGATGGATGACCCTTTTGGTTGCACATGCAACAAAAGGGGATTTTGTTCTCAAGTTATTTACCTGACGTTTAGAAGTCTTGAGATTGTGACCTAGGTCTTTTCATACAGCTACATGTATTTTGCAGATATTAAGGTTCTGGTACCTGGTAGAGTCGCTTTTGTTGAGACATGGAAGGCGAGCTCATTTCCGGATTTGGAAGAAAGAGACTTTTGCGATACCCTTTTGAAGAGCGAGGAGCACGTCGTCAGCTTTGAAGGTTTCACTTTTTTTAGAAGAATGGTTGGGATATTCACACCCTTAGTACTATGGGTGAAATGGATAATTCGGAGCTGTGTTACCTGTTCTTAGATAATGCCCAGTGACCCCTTGGAATAGACGATTTTAAGCGATTTGTTAGCATTAACATTGAGTGAAGGTACGGTGTCCTAATTTCTCTTTTGAGGTAATTGCTACAAGCTATAAATAAGCATTGCATTGAATAACTGGTGGCAGTTTAAACTGGCCAGTAGAATTTGGGACAGACGGCAAAAGCTGGAGCTTTGCCAAAGAAGTTTGGGGAAATAGTTGGATAACGAGGGGCAACAACAGGAGATTTGGCAGTAGAATTGTGGGCAATAGTTGGGGGCCTGGGGGTAACAGCTGGGAATTTGGCAGTACGAAAAGGAGTTGAAACGGAATTGTTAGTAGCCCGAATAATTGCTTTTGTGCGGGTTTGGGTTGTAACCGGCTCGGAAATCCATGTATGACCTAAAGCACGATGTACGTATTCTAGAAAATTCTGGAAGCGTCCTATCAGAATTGTCGTCACATTTATCATGACAGAACTAAATACATCTGTTTCAAATGAGTTTCGAACGTGAGCTGAAAAAATGAAATTCCAAATAGGAAAGACGTAGGAGAGGATAAGTCAAATAAGTTGCATGAACTTAAAGGATCTTTATTTCTGGATCAAGATGGTCATTGCGACGAAGAGAATAATGCAGATATTTGGTTCGTATCAGAACCTTCTGCGAAATGTTTTGTCGTGAAAACGTCTTTTTTCTCGTTGTCTATGTATATTGGTAACCAGTCTAACTTTCGTGCGTTACAAAACACCGTAATTCTTCAATCGCTAATAACTACGAGACTAATAATGCGATAACAACGGTTGAGATCCCAGTCGATAGAGCATGTTTGTACGAATTTATTTTACGCATGAATACGCGTGATTGTTGATAATTAGCGTTGCGTGAAGTGATTTATGAGCGAAGCGTCAGAACACGTTTAAATAGGACGTAGATGTGGGTGTCATTGTAAAGAACTTGAAAAGAACTACCAGAACCTAAGACAAAACAATAAAAATATTCACCGATCATATAAGTTAAAATTGGTATGGGAAATGGGAAAAGAATTAAAGATATTGTCAAATATGAGTCGTAAATATGCACCGAATTGTAAAAGAATAGAATCGGAGAAAATTCGCATCAAAACGAATCTAAAAAACAAAACATATCGAGTGCCGAGCATCTGCAAGAGCTACGGCGGCGTCAAAGAAAAAATGAAAAAACGGTAAAAAACTATAAACTTGTGACTTATCTATTCTGTGGCCGTAATACTCTATATGATGTTTGTATATAAGAGACCAGTAACTAAAGTACATGCAAGTACGAAATACTTGTTATAATTTTTTTTGCCGTTGAAACGTTTTTTCGCTCGTTAAGTACACTTATAGCCAGTCAAACTTTCGCGCGCTACGAACTACAGTCAGAATTCAATCGCTGATAACTACGAGACTAATTTTTCAACAACAACGGCTGGAGACACAATGGAGAGAACATGCCGGTACCTGTAAAATTATAAATTAGTGTACCGTGAGATCGCGTTTAGCTAGGACGTTTATTCGGGTGACTTTGTACAGAGTGTGAGAAGAACTATTAAGCCTCCAGTTGAAACAATAAACATAATCGCCGGAATTTTATTTAAAATTGGTATTAAATTGAAAACTGATAAAACTTGTAAGATATCGCCTCATATACATAAGTCGTAAATATTCGCCGAATTGAATAAAACTCAAAACAGAGAAAGCTCGTATCAGAAGGAATTTTTAAAACCTCAAATGTCCAGTGCTGAGCAAATGTCATAGCTACGGCCGCATCGAAGAAGAAATGAAAAAAAGGAGCAAGACAATAAACTTGAGACTTATTTATTTCGTAACCAAGCTACTCTATATAACCATTGAATCTAAGAGATTTATTAAGGTATACATTCACATGACATGCACATTTATTAAGGTATTAGCAAGAAACACTTCTTATTCTATCCCGTAGTTTTCACGAAAAATGTACGGAACGGATCTTAACTGAGCCTTTCGGTTTTCATTTACGATAAGGTTGATTTTTGGTATGAAGTGTACATAAAGAAATTTCAAAGAGTTTTCAAGGCAATTGGCGTGGCCGATCTTTCTGGCTGCCAAAGATGCATATTGCAATTACCTTAGATATATTCATACTTGATCTTCCATCGGTGATATTGCTAGCTCCACCAAGCCATTTTGTGTTTAGAGGATTTGATCAAATGAATATTTAACTCATCCTTTACGTAAGTTCAGCCGCTTTTTATCTCATGAAAAAAGTCACCTCTATTTCGTTTACTTAATTTAATTTTAATTTTACTTTATTTAAATTATAATTATTATTAATTTATCTCTTTTTTAATTTTGATTATTGCCCTTTGTTTGTTATGAATATTACTTCAATTGATAATATATAATAATTTCCCTCCCTTTTCATAACGCACGTGCTACGGGGGTGCTAGGTGTTAGACGTTGCGTCTGGCCATTTCTTAGGAGTCCGAATTCAATGTTTGCGATAAAATAAATGGAACAGTGGCACGTTCCACGACTAGTTTTTTCCAACCAGACTTTTGTTCCTGTTTTCTCTAGGACATTTGGTTTGGATAACAGTTTCCTTGATCACTTTTCTGTTGGTTTATGTCCATTGGACTGTGGAGTGGCACGGCCGCGCAATAATATATCTCGAATTCTGTTTCGTAATAGTCGTTTTTTATGATGCACATGAGTTAGAGCCTTGAGCTAACAAACTTTTATATGCTTTGCAACAACAACGCGTGCTCCCGCTAGCTATCTGGTTCAATTTGGATGAACCATTTTTTAATTGAAATGTTGTACACCAGATGCCCCTTTTTAATTCTAAAGATTCTCCAAAGCACCACTTTTAAAGGTCAAAATTCGTAACAAATTTCATTCGCGCTGTTTCGTGACGGATTCTGTGACCAGGCTGTGGACGGCCTTACGTTTTTGTTGGTTAGGTCTAAGGGGAGAGTTGTAGGATGTAAATGTTGTCGGCATTGAATTAATAACTAGATAAGGAAGGGAAAATAAAGGCACTATTATCCATTTGGGTGGGCCAACATTGAACGATGCCATTGTGTAGGAATTATGTAAAAAAACAAAAAAAAACATTCTTAAAGTCAAATTTGCTTTTATTTTCGAGAAATTCGAGGCATAAATACCTCTATCATAATCTCAAGTTTTTGTATTTTAGTTTACATTTTTCGACGTAAACATAGATGTTTTGGTTTCTTATCAAGTTTGCGCATTCGAGTGGGGTAAGTGACGTATTTATTTGTTTATTTAATGACTAGCTGTGCCCGCGACTTCGTGCGAGTTACGTTATGCAACATATCGCAACCACAAAAATTGTAAGAAGTTTCTGCAAAAAATGAAGCTTCAAACATGAAATTAAACCTGTTGCATAAACTTCCCATAAATGTTGCCAGCAACTCATAATCACGTTGATTTCTATCAACGTGATCAGAAATCAATGACCCTAAAACCATGACCCTAAATAAACTCACCATTTCCGATGTCCGAGTTAATGTCCCCAACTTGCTTTGCTCTTTCCTGTTTTCCCATCAAAATAATTCAAACCAATATTTACCTCAACGAATTCTCACCTTATCGAACTCCGACGAACTTTTATTTTGATCGATCAACGAATTCCAATCTATATATAAATAGGCGACATGTTTTCTTGTTATCCCATTTACAGGAAACCAGGTGGACTTACCAGCATAAAAATTATACCATCCGCAAGATTAATTTTTCCTCTATGCGCATCATTTAATTTTTTTTCTTACATTTAATTATAAATTAGTTTAAAATTAAATTAAAACTAAAAAATTCAATGGGATAGAGTGTGTGAATTGAGCACACGTATAGCGTAGATGATGCTCTTGGGAAGAATGTATGCGTGTGATTGTTTTCTTTTTACCTGAGGATATGCAACCATATGATGATTTTTGGTTTGTGTCCCTAATAAATGGCAAGTACTAAATTAGTCGAAAATCAAACCAAATGGAGCAATCTTCAACTGGGGACACAAACCAAAGGACTTAACATATAATCACAGACAATAACATACCAGATGTCACGATCACATAAATGACTGTGTACCCAATTTTTTCTGACGCAGTCATGAAATGACGGATGAAAATGACTTTGCAGGGTATGTGTTTTTGGTGACTGCAACGCTCATTCGGTTTCTAGAGACATTTTTAAATTTTTAGGGAGTAAAAACTGGTTTTGAGAGAAATGGGTCATAAAGGTATCTACGTACACCACCAAACGGACTGTTGGCTGTGTAGTGGTACATAAATTCGTTTTTCGAGAATTCGAATCGAATTTTGTTTCACTCCAGCAACATCAACAATTCCTTTGCTTTGGTAGAAACAATATTTTGGTTCATTGAACCCGTTGCAGGTGATTTTTAATTCAAAATTACATGTAAATTGATGAATTTTATATTAAAAAACGTCATTATTTCCCGGAACCAAAAATTAAACAACTTTCTTCCGGTTTTTAGGGGTTTTTTCCTTTAAAAATTTGATTTTTTAACGGTTTTCCGCTCATAGCGGCTAAACTAAGCGTCCAAGAGGGTTCCTATGTATGACCGACCCCCATTATTTTTCTATTTTAAAACCTTTTTTCATACATCATTTTCCTCTAAATTAAGTTTTTAAAAATATGCAAACAAAAGTTGGGAAATATGATAAAGTTTAGATTTTGAATTTCTTTCCAAACAGTTTTTTGGTTGCAGTGGCTAAACTAAGCTTCCTAGAGGTGTAATATGTATGACTGACTCCCAATATTTTGACATTTTCTAACTTTCTTTCATACATCATATTCCTGTATCGTCAATTGTTAAGAGTGTTTCCATACAAAATCAAATTTTTAATTTTCAACTGTTTTTTCTCGTAGCGGCTAAACTAAGCTTCCTAGGGGGCTACTAGGTATGGCAGAACCCCATTATTTTGTCATTTCCTTACCTTTTGCCATGTATCAAATTTCTCTAAATTATGTTTTTAAAGTAAAGTATGTCCACAGAAAAGTTAGGAAATATGATAAAATTTAGCTTTTCGAGCGTTTTCCGGGAGTATTCGTGGATGTAAATCTCGCTTTTTCTGTAAATGTCCATAAAATTTGTAATTATTAATGGATTTTGATACAAAATTTACATATTTTTTATCAAATTTACCAAAAACTCTAATACACAAAAATTTCCACTTTCTATAACAAAAACAGAATTTTTTGAGTGTATTTTCGTGTACGTGAGTAAATTTTACTCACCAATTGTACCCATACACATGATTTTTGTTTGTATTTTCTTATTGAAAATTTCAGAAAATCCAAAAATCTATTTGCTCCGCGAAAATTTCTTTCAGCCCCCTTTCCCCTTATTGCGATGACCCTTTGCCATATTGACAATCAAACACCAGCTACAAGAAAAGTTCGCTCTCAGAGCGCATTGTCTGTCCTTCAAACGTTGCAGTCGTTCCAAAGCACATATGTTCCATGCGTCATTTGTCTGCTGTTACGTGTCTGCTGTTGGAAAAAATTGGGTACTAGTTATTGTCTGTGATATAATTCAGAACGATCCGTGGGAAAAGGAGATAAATTGTGTCGGTGAAAATAAATCTATATATAAATAGGCAACACGTTTTTTTGTTATCCCTTTTACAGGAAACCAGGTGGACTTACCAGCTTAAAAATTATACCATTCGAAAGATTAGTTTTTCCTCTATGTGCATCAACTAATTTTTTTTCTTAAATTTAATTATAAATACGTTTAATTTTAAATTGAAATTAAAAAATTCAATGGGATAGTATGTGTGAATTGAGCACACGTATAGCGTAAATGATTCTTTTGGGAAGAATGTGTGCGTGTGAATGTTTTACTTTTTGCCTGGAAATATGCAACCATATGTGAATTTTTGGTTTGTGTCCCCGATACATAACAAGTACTAAATTAGTCGAAAATCAAACCAAATGAATCAATCTTCTACTGGTGACACAAACCAAAAGAATTAACTTATAATTGCATTCCTCTGCGAAAATATTAAAATATAGAACATACTTATTTTACATTATCATTTGCATAGATCATACGTTCGACTGAATAAACAACCATATATGCCAAGTACATGCATTCTTTTCACTCAAACCCAATATCTATGCCAATGATAATGTGAGGGGCAAATGCAGCCATATCACAGACAATATTCATATGTTCATTCTTTTGTTTCTTGCCTGGAAGAAGGCAAATGTTGGCTTATAAAATTGCATTCTTCCAGACAAAAGCCAAAACAATGAACATATGGCCACAGACAATAATATGGATGCATTACCACAGACAAATTTAAAGCCATCGTTTACTTATACCATTGTTTTTTGCTAATTTGATAAAAATATATGCAAATTTTATTTTAAAAAATATGGAAAATCACAATTTTACAGTTATTTCTAGAAAACGCGAGGTTAACTTTCAAGAATATTTATGGAAAGCGAGCGAAAGTCTGAATTTTATCATGTTTCCCAACTTTTGTATGGACCCACATTTAAAACATAATTTAGAGAAATATGATATATAGCCAAAAGTTGGGAAATGAAAAAATAATAGGGGTTGATCATACCCCCTAGAATGCTTTATTTGGCCGCTACGAGCAAAAAACTGTTTAAAATTGAAAATCTTAAATTATATCATATTTCCAAACTATTGTCTGCTCACCTTTAAAACCTCAATTTAGAGAAAAAAGAAACGGTAGGAAATGAAAGTTGGTTCGTTTGTAGGGAAATTCCAGATATATTTTATTTACAATATATATGTATTTCCCACAACTTCATAATTTAGTCAAAACCATATGATCCACGGTCCATGTGGTTTATTGAATCATATCCTCTTCTGTATGAGAGATGGTAAATGCAGCAAAAGCTTTTCTAAGGACTTTTACAATACAACTCAGGGCAATGTTAGATGCGTCGTGTAAATGGTATAACAGGTAACTTTCGTGGCCACTCTGATGGCAACCGTTATGCTGTTACTTAAAATCCATATCTTTTCGCGAAATTTGATTGCTACTTAAATGTGGAAGTTCTTGGCACAATTAAGAGTCTAAAATATATGTACAAATGTGTTTATAAGGGATACGACTGTGCCTCATGACAGTTTGGATGAGTTTGAGGTGGAGTTGATGGCAACGGTTATATAGATGAAATTGACAGTTTTCTGTCCGGTCACTATGTTGGATCTACGGAAGATAGTTGGCGGATAAATGAGTATCCAATGCATTACCAGTCACGTAATATCTTATAGTTCGACTTGAATGTCACTTGCCTCAACGGCAAAATATAGCCTTTAGGGAAGGAAATGTTCAGCAAGGTCTTAAAAATCACAGAAGAACAAAATTGACTGCATTCTATGAAATCAATCGAATTAATTCGTCCGTGTTTCTATATACAGAGACGCCGATGCGTTATATTTAGGTAGATAAAGAAAAGAAATCGAAAAACCTCAAAGAGGAAGTAGAAGAGCTATTGCTAGATTATTTCATGTTTTATGTTGAGGTGTTCCGTTTGAGAATATTTTGCGTCATGTTCGAGGTCCCACCAGGATTTGGGTAGGTACTGTTGGGAACATTATTTACTGCACATTTTCAGCACATGCACGACGTATCGCATGAAATTATGGAGAGTAGTGTGAATATTTATTAGAAGTAAAAGAGTGTAAGTCCTCTCAGCAGTTAAGAAACTTATTTGCCATATCCTATTTGTGGTATGAACTTTCCTACAATTGCTTTAGATTTGTGGAATGAATTTAAAATGTTCATGTGTGAAAACTTTTTAAGAAATTCTTCAGAAAATGATTCATATAACCTTGCTTTATAAGCTATTGAGGAAATTTGGTCAGTAAACGATTCGTTCGGTGCTTCAACTAAATTTTTCGGAGGTAAGACTTTTTTACTCTGTGGAGATTTTTGACGAATATTGCCAGCTATATCTCACGGTACACATGTACCACTTATTGAGAATTGCCTTACTTCATGTTCGAATTTTCAAAATTCCACATAATAACTTTTAGCCAAAACATGAGAGCTTCACCTCATGAGATTGAGTTCGTTAAATTTCTAAAATCTCTTGGTAATGGAACTTTACCCACATTTCCAGATTACAGCCAAGATGTTATTGAAATTCCTTCCCATTTAACTAGCAACTTCGTGATTGCAGATACATACTTATGGCAATGTATCTGAAACCATAAAGTCTAACGATAATCTCAATTCGGTTATATTAGCACCCAAATATGAAAACTGCACTCTCATCGATGCAGAAATCTTTAACAGTCTGTCCGGAGAGGAACGAATATATTTGAGTTCCGATAACATCTTGAGTGACGATTATAGAGAGCAAAATAATTTTCCAGTAGAAATTTTAAACTCAGTTGATGTAAGTTGGCTCCCACAAGTAAGTTGGTCCCACAAATTTACTTTCAAAACCAAATTGCTTACTTCTACTTATTCATAATTTTTGTACAGGACATGACTTGCGTGGTCAATGGTACGCGTATTCGTTTAGTTCAAATGCAAAAGAAAATTGTTTGGATTGTGAGATTTTAGCAGGAAATAAACCTTAATTATACAAGTACACTTCTGCCTTTTTCCTTCGAAAGAACTCAATTTCCCGTCATTCTGGCTTTTGCGATGACAATAAATAAATCCCATAAATCCCAAACGTTTCAGAAAGAAGGAATCTTACTCAAACTACCTATATTTTCTCACCGTAAATTGTTTGTTGTAGCCAGTAGAGTTAGATCGTTTGATCGATTGCGTGTCTATATGTATTTCTGAAACACAAGGCCAAGGTCATTTGGCAGAAGATGAAAGAATTCTTACAAAAAGTATTTTGTATGAGAAAATTTTAAGATCTTTTAAGATCCGCAACCGCACTCGCAAGGTTTTCGATAATTATAGTTAGGGCCTCATTTAATATAGATGTACTTTGACGTGCAAAATGAGCTGAAGTGATTGCTACTACAGTCTGAACTAAATAACCTTTTACTTACAATGCTACTGTATATATAGCGTCATGCGCGAGCTATTAGTGAGCGTAGCGAACGGCGGGGGTTGGCGAGCGTAGCGAGCAGTGGGCGTCCCCCTAGTATTGAATAAAAGAATAAAATATTTATTGTGAAGTTAATAGAAGAAAAAAACATGTGTGTTTCTATGTGGGGCTGAATGTGAACTGAACTGCAAAGTTACTTTCTGTCAAAAAAATCATTTTAGTACAACCTTTTAGAGTGCATTCTTATAATATAGTTTCGGTTCAAATTATATACTTTAACAATAATTGCATTCCTCTACAAAAAAATCAAAATATAGAACATACTTATTTAACATTATCAATGGCATAGATCATACTGAATAACCTACCATTTATGCCAACTACGTGCATTCTTTTCAAACGTATTATCTTTCCAATGATAATGTGATGGGTGAGGGGCAAATGCAGCCATATCATAGACAATAGGCATATGTTCATTCTTTTGCTTTTTGCCTTGAAGAAGGCAATCTTTGGCTAATAAAATTGCATTCTTTCAGACAAAAGCCAAAACAATGAACATATAGCCACAGACAATAATATGTATGCATTACCACAGATAAATTTAAGGCCATCTTTTACTTATACCATTATTTTTTGCTAATTTGATAAAAATATATGCAAATTTTATATAAAAAAAATAAAGAAAGTCATAATTTTAAAGTTATCTCTAGAAAACGCGAATTTAACTTTCACGAATATTTATGGAAAGCGAGCGAAAGTCTGAATTTTAGCATAATTCCTAACTTTTCTATGGACCCACATTCAAAAACATAATTTAGAGCACATGCTGGTTGTTGTAAGACTTTTGTCCAAACCTCAATTTTTCACAAATGGAATTCTTTGAACCTCCAATGTATTGCTTTCGTGTGCTTTCAGTGGTATTGCATCCACTCTTTTAAGGCAAGATAGAATTCTTCAAAAAGTTTTCAAATAGCTCATACCCATTTTAGAGAATTCCGCAACAAGCCTCTCTGTAAACAGTGAACAAGCTCAGTTCATAAGATCTGCATCTATCATTATCACAGATGAAATTTCAATATGTCATCTAAACTTTACGGAGGTAAGACTATTTTACTCTGTGGAGATTTTTGACGAACATTGCCAGTTGTACCTGCCATATGGTACACGTGTACCACTTTTTGAGAATTGCCTTACTTCATGGCCGTATTTTCGATATTCCACAATATAATTTTGACCCAAACGATAAGAGCTCATGAAATAGAATTCGTTTAATTTCTTAATTAGTCAGGTAAACTTCTGCCATTTTCCTTTGAAAGAACTCAATTTCCCGTCATTCTGGCTTTTGCGATGACAATTAATAAATCCCAGGGGAAAATGTTTCAAAAAGTAAGAATATAACTAAGACAACCTGTATTTGCTCACGGTCAATATTATGTTGCAGCCAGTATAGTAGAGCAATATATCTGAAACACCAGCGCAAGGTTTAAGCAGGAGATGATTGAATTTTTGCAAAAAGTATTGTTTATGAGGAACTTTATGATCTTTTTGAATTCCCAACCGCATGCCCTAGGTTTTTGATAGTTGTAGGTGGGGCCTCATTCAATAAACCTGTACGTTGACGTGCTGAATGAGCTTAAATGATTGCTACTGAAGTCTGAACTAAATCACCTGTTTATTGACAATGCTACTGTATATGGAAAGCCATGCGCGAGCTATAAAGGTGAGCGTAGCGAACGATGGGGATTGGCGAGCGTAGCGAGCAGGGGCGCTTCCCTAGTTTCAATGATCAAATCAATTAAAAAATATATTTAAGCTAGTAAAGTTATCTTGCTAAAAGCTTGCTAAAAGCCTTCCAGAAAACTTGCCCAATAAGCAGAGCTCGAAGGGAAACCAATAAGTGGTGGAACAAAGAGCTCAAGCAACAGAGGGACGTTACTAGAAGGCTTTATAACAAAGCAAAGAAAAGTAAAGAAGAGGAGGACTGGGCTAATTACAAGCGCAGTTTTAATGAGTATAAGATTAAGATAAGAAAGGCAAAATGGGACTCCCTGGTCGACTTCCTTAACTCCATAGAGGACGTGAACGAGGCCTCAAGGTTCAGGAAAATTCTTTCCAAAGACGTCATAGTCACGGGAAACCTGAAGAGACCAAATGGTTCGTGGACGGAGTCGAGCAAGGAGACACTAGAGCTGCTGATGGAGACCCACTTCCCGGGCTGCCTGACAACATGGGGCGAGGATGAGAACCCAACGATCAGGATTAGTCCAAAGGAGGTAATTATAAGAGACGCCATCACCAAGGAGAAGGTAATATGGGCGGTGAAAACATTCGAGCCATATAAATCTGCGGGACCGGATGGAATCACACCAGCCATGCTGCAAAATTCGATAGGCAGCATAGCAGATGTACTGACGAGCATCTTTCAGGGCTGTTTATCTTTAGGATACATCCCTGGAACATGGAGAGAGGTAAGGGTTGCCTTCATACCCAAATCGGGGAAGTCAAGCAACACCACACCAAAGGACTTTAGGCCAATAAGCCTCTCCTCGTTCCTATTAAAGACAATGGAGAGGCTTTTGGACCTTTACATTAAGCAGAAGACCAAAATAGAGGAGGAGTGTATAGCACAGCACGCCTACCTCAAAGGTAAATCGGTGGAAAGTGCGCTGCATGAAGTGGTTGGAACGATTGAAAAATCCCTCCAGCAAAAGGAATTTGCCCTAGGGGCGTTCCTGGACATAGAGGGAGCCTTCAACAACGTAAAGACCAATGCAATAAGGGAGGCATTAGAGAAGTTGAACGTGGAGGCCACCATAACGCACTGGATAATAAGTATGCTAAACAGCAGAATTATCAGTACAGAAGTGGGGGATAACAAGATCAGAAGACGGGCGACCAGAGGCACGCCACAAGGAGGGGTAATGTCCCCACTTTTGTGGTTGATCGTAATAAACTCGATCTTAAAAGACCTCAGGAGTAAAAGAATAAGGGTCACCGCCTACGCAGATGACGTTGTCATACTGACAACTGGCAAAGACCTACAAACGATATGCGACACCATGTGTGAAGCCTTAGGGGAGACAAATAAATGGGCAGAGGAGAACGGGCTAGGGATAAATCCTGAAAAGATGAAGCTTGTTCTCTTCACCAGAAGATATAAGACACCGCAGGTCAGACTACCAAAGGTGAAAGGACAAGTACTAGATCTCTCGAGAGAGGCAAAGTACTTAGGAGTCATCCTGGACTCTAAACTCACTTGGAAAAGAAATGTGGAGGAAAGGATGAAAAAAGGAATAAACACTCTCTACACATGTAGGAAGATGTTTGGTAGGAAATGGGGTCTACAGCCACGGATCATACAGTGGATCTACACAATGATCGTCAGACCCATTATCACGTATGGAGCCCTTGTATGGTGGAAAGCCATGGACAAGGAGATTAATAAACAGATGTTGGGAAAGGTACAGCGACTAGCAGCGATAAGCATAACGGGAGCTATTAAGAGCACACCTCAAGCGGCGCTAGAGGCGATGTTAAGCTTGCAACCGTTAGACCTCTTTACAAAGGGTCTGGCAGCCAAAGCAGCCCTCAGGTTGAGGGAAACAAAACAATGGAGGCACACAGACCGGGGTCATGCTAGTATACTGGAAGAGATGTTGAAAATGGGAGGCGCCGTGGAAGCCGGAGTGCTACGACAGCACACGGACTACATGGTGGCAAGGCAATGGTTTGGGGAGGAGTTAGAGATCAAAATCCCAACCAGAGATGAGTGGGACAAAGGTCACATCCTAAACAGAGGAGGAATAAGCATATTCACGGACGGCTCAGTAACTGAAATGGGGACTGGGGTCGGCCTATACTCGGAGATACTACAAGTCGAAGAGTCACATAGACTCAATAAAGACTGTAGTATACTGCAAGCGGAAATCAACGCAATAGAGAGAGCAGCAAGACTAACACAGCTGACTAGCGAAGAAATTCGGAAAGTCACAATCTACTGCGATAGTCAAGCGGCTCTTAGATCGCTGGAATCTAAGACAATCAAGTCAAAGGCAGTGATGAGTTGCAGGGAAGCACTGTCCTGGATCCGAGACAAAGTCAGCCTCTGTTGGGTACCCGCACACAGCCATGTGGAAGGGAACATACGGGCGGATAAACTGGCAAGGATCGGAACCGAAATTCACAGTGCTGAAGAAGCTAACTCCACAAAGCCACAGATGAGATTGTTGAAAGATTCCATAGACAGGATAATTCGGGAACAACACAGCAAGAGATGGAGCAACAGAGACGACTGCTTCAACTCAAGGCAACTGTGGCCCAGAATTGATGAGGTAAGAACGGCGGGCTTGTTAAGAGCAACAAAGACCTCGGTGCGGACCACCACAATGGTCATTACAGGACACTGTCCGGTTGGGAAAAACCTCCAAAGGTGGGGGCTCGCAAACGACAGTCTCTGTAAGGAGTGCGACGAGGAAGAGGAGACTGTGGAACACCTTTTATGCTCCTGCCCAGCATTAGCCGAAAGTCGGCGGCTCACACTGGGAAGTGAATCCTTCAGAGGGATGGGGGATGTAGGAGCCATGGATGTCCAACAAGTAAGGAACTTTGCTCAAACGTGGAAATGCCTCAGAGCAGAAGACAAAAGGAAAAAGCGATAGGAGAGGAAGGGGTTTTTCAAAACTAAAGGGCATCACAATGGGCCATCTGGCCTCCGAGTGGGAGTGGATCGTACAATCGGTGTGAACACTCCACCCTGAAAACCTAAACCTAAACCTAGTAAAGTTAGAGGAATAGTCAGTCTTAAGACCACAGTCAATGTGACAACCCCGAAGAGTTGATTATTGTAAAAGACAGTTCTTAAGAACGTCTTACTAATTGTCACTAATAAAAACATAAGTTTTTGTCAAAAGTAAGAAGGTGTATTATTTTTTTATCCGAAGATAAAAATTAATATTTAATTGGCGCAGTCGGTAGGATCCTCTTCTGAAGAATAAGGGTCCAGTGATCAAACCTACGTTATTCAGAAGCACCATAGAAGTATATCTGTTGTGATGCGTCGCGTCACCTAAAAAGAAGGGAGGTTAGAACATAACAAATAAACTATGCGACTCACTAACCATACCCGCAACACATATGAACCTAAAAAACTTAATGCACCAGAAATTTAACATACTCACTCGAACATGTCACGCGAGAAGTCGATGTCGGTGTTTATGTTTACACAACATAGTCCACACAGCGAGCAACATAGTCCACACAGATAGTGCACACGGAGTATTTCATGGGGAATAAAACATTAAGCATAAAGCATGGAAAACTGCCTAAAAAGCATTAAACACCGAAAGTTAAACATGCACTATACTTACCATCAACCGTAAACACAACACGGTGGAACAACGTAAATAAATCTACGAATATATATAATGTAAACAAACCTACTATTTCATAACACTTACGTGAGCATTGGATCCCGGAAACCTATGTCAACAACATGAAATTCACTACCGAACATAAGACACGCGACATCACAACACGTTCTTAACCTAGACTGAAACGTCAAAACGAAACATGGGGAAACGTAAACAACTCCATCAACTTACGTTGTTCTAAGAACCTCCGCCCGTCACCGGTAGATGGCGCCATGCAGAAGTTAAGTGCGTTTCGTAATTTACGGCAACCTCGCTCCAACGGTCAAAAATCCCGGTTGCTTGGAATAAAAAGCGGAGAAAAATTGGGGATATCACCAGTAGTTGGATCAACTTCAAAACCTTAAAAGTCAGGCAGACCATTCACGGGAGTAGACATACAAGGAGAAGTAAGTGATCCAAACCGAACAAGGTTCTAGAAGCCTATCGATTCTCTGGGAGCTTGAGTTTGAAAGTGGTCATAGTAACCCATCAAACTCAAGTTCGAATTTGTCAAACCGAACAAGGTTCTAGCAACCTATCGGTTTTCTGCGTTGGGAGCTCGAGCTTGAAAGTGGTCACAGTAACCCATCAAACTCGAGCTCGAAGCTGCAAAACCGAACAAGGTTCTCGAAACCTATCGGTGTAGTAAGGAACTTCGTGTTGAAAGTGGTCACCAGAACCCATCAACCTAGTTCCAAGTACGGCGTCATTAAAGTGGCTACATCATAGTGTCGGGGACGTCGCGAACAAGTTTAGAGGAGGCGTAGCGTGATTCCAGGGCCGGACCGAGGCCGATTACCCTGGAGGAATACCGAGCCAGGAATCGGGGCAAGCAGCAAGTCGCCGCGCCACCGGTCGTAGAACCAGAGCGTCCCGTGAAATATAGGACTGGAGTGGAGGCAAACTTCAGGCGGGCCATAGAGGAGGTTCGTCGTCGTCTGCTGCTGGCAGTATGGAAAGAGGAGCGCCTGCGGATCAGCAAGGAGATCCAGCGGCTCCATAACGAGCGGTTGAAGTACCGCCGCAGCAAGAGAAGTAATAATAGAATTAAGAAAGCAATTGTAAACTAGATTAAATGGAATGGAATAAATGGAATGAAAACTGAATAAAATTAGTATTAAAAACACAAAATTTGATGAAAAAAATTACTGATGAAGACAACATATGGTTGTCGAAACAAATTTGTATAGGTTTAAAATAAAAACAGCGCTAATTCAGGAACGTTTTTCTTTTCAAACACCGAAATATTAGAATTTGAAAGAAGAAGAAATTAATAAACCAATTTAACCAATTCAAGATTCCAAGAATAGCAAATTTGTATGTACAAAATCAGAGAATCCGTGTTCGATCAAAACAGAAAGATCTAAGCCAACATGGAAAAGCTAAACCTACAAAACCTACAACAAGTAGTTCAACAGATGCAAGAGCAACACCAAAGGGAAATACAAGCCTTGAGACAACAGCTTCAAAACCCACAAAGAGTTTTCGAGCTAACCACCGACTAGATTTTGAAGAAGTTCCAGTGCGTAAAGACGTTCACAGCCACAGGAGATTACACCTTACAAGAATTCCTCAATGCAGTAGAAAATACATCATCTTTATGTGGAGAGAATGCAGCTTCGTTACAACATGGTCTACGAATCATCCTTACTGAGAAGATCCAAGAATACGCCAAGAGTTGCATCCAACACCTCGGAGATGACATAATTTGGGAACAGATAAAAACTGAATTGAGACCCGAATTGAGACCCAGGAGAAGTTACAAGAAGCTGATGGATGAGAGTGGTAATTTAAAGGTACATAGTTTAAGAGAATTGTTTAAAAATATTAGGAGAATTAATTTTCAGTTAAATGAATTATATGAATTCGATAATAATAAACCCACAAATTATAATCCAGACAATAATGATAACAATTTAGTTGATGTCGTGAAAGATATGTTAAACGGGAGTGATGGAGTATATGTCAGACAGAGTATGTCGCTTAAAGACGTTTGTAATATTTTTGATGAAATGTGTCTCTTAGATGAAAACGACACAATCCATTATAATTATAGAAAAAGGCAATAAAGATTCAGGGTTCCATAATTACACTCGTAATAATTTCAAACATAACTATAGTGAAAAACCTAATAATAATCGCGGTGACAATTCACACAAAAATCCCAGTAACCAACAAAATAACTAGTTCTGACTAACACGGGACAATACAGACAAAATTCTGGACAACAGCGACAATTTAATAATCGAAATTATTTCAATAATAAATCCGGACAGTTTAGGCAAAATAACAATCGGAATCATTTCAACAACAATTAAGGACAGTTTAGACATAGACAAACTCAGGAGTTTAACAACAATAATACTAACAATAGCCCAGAACCTATGGAAATTGACAATATACAACGGAATTGTGACGTAAATTTTTCAAAAGAGCCTCGGGAGGAAATCTACTCATAATAAGCTTGACCATCGATAATACTAAAATTCATTGTCTCGTCGATACCGGGTCTTAGACGGGCATTCTAAAACCAAACATATTGAAAAATTATTTTGAACAGAAAACCAAAAAACCTTTTTACTATTCTACACTTAATGGAATCTGCAAAGTTTCACATAAATTAATTACCCCAATCCCGGTTGAATTTAAAATATCAGGAAGTTTATCATGGAAAGTAATGGATCTATCAGGCCGCAAATATGACGGTATAATTGGCAAAAACTTTCTCACCCCTTTAAAAGCTAAACTCGACCTAGGGAACAAATTTCTAGAAGTTAACAACCAGAAAATCTATTTTGAAATCAACGATCACTACATTGTTATAAATGAAATTTGTAATATTGAAATTAGCAACATCAATTAAATAAATCTTGACCATTTAAACCAAGAAGAAAGAATTCATATCCTCGAAATCTTAAAACAATACCAAGAACTATTTTACAAAGAAGGCGAAAAATTAACTTCCGCTCATGAAGTACATCATGAAATAGTTACAACAACTAAAAACCACATTTATGCAAAAATATACCGTTACCCTAGAATTCACGAACAAGAAATCGAAAGACAAAATAAAGAAATGTTAGATCAAAATATAATTGCTCATAGTAACTCACCATATAACAGTCCTTTGTGGATCGTTTCAAAGAAGTTGGATAACTCCGGGAAACAAAAATGGCGGATAGTAATAGATTATAGGAAAGATAATAGATAGATAGTAGATAGATAGTATTCTTGACAAACTAGGCAAAGCTCAATACTTTACAACCTTAGCTCTAGCTAAGGGCTTCCACCAAATTCTCGTAAAACCCGAAGACAGAAAGAAAATAGCGTTTTCGACACTCTTTGGATACTATAAATTTTTTAGGATGCCTTTCGGTTTAAAGAATGCCCCAGCAACCTTTCAAAGATTGATTAATTCAGTACTTCGAGATCTTATTAATAAAATCTGTGTAGTATATCTTGACGACATACTAATCTTCAGTACATCTTTGGAAGAACATATCAACAATTTAAAAGGAGTCTTTAACAGAATAAAAGTAGCCGGACTAAAGATTCAAGTTGATAAATGCAATTTCTTAAAAAGGGAAACAGAATTCTTGGGACATATTCTAACTCCGAATGGAGTGAAGCCATACCCAAATAAAATACAATGCATTCAAGATTTAAAACTACCAACAACCCCGACACAAATAAAGAAATTTCTCGGTATGGCAGGGTATTATAGGAAATTTATAAAGGATTATGCAAAAGTAGCTCATCCAATAACTAGGTATCTTAAAAGGCAGCAAAAGTTAACCAAAATGACCCAAATTATAATGGTGCTTTCGAAAAATTGAAGGAAATAATTACAGAACATCCAATCTTGAAATATCCAGACTTCAATAAAAAGTTTAAGTCAGTAACCGATGCTAGAAATTTTGCTCTTGGTGCAGTATTAACACAAGGTGGACATCCAATTTGCTATGCATCTAGAACTCTAAATGACCATGAGAAAAACTACTCAACCATAGAGAAAGAACTGTTAGCCCTAGTCTGGGGAACAAAGTACTTCAGACCATACCTTTACGGGAAGGAATTCGATCTAGAAACAGATCATCAACCGCTTAAGTGGCTCCAAACAAAATATTCAGGTAAGGACATTAATCCTAGACTACAAAGGTGGCTAATTTCTTTGGGAGAATATGACGTAAAAATTGAATATATCAAAGGCAAATATAACAAAATTGCCGACTTTAAAAGTAGGATAAACGTAGAAACGAATGACATAAATCAAATGGAAAATAGAAGCAATGGAGATATCTTAAAAACTGAAAATTTGAGTTTCAACTTAGACGAGATGTTATCCAAAAATCCAATTCAAGCCGACCATGTCACAGAAACTGAAAATTTGAGTTTCATCTTAAGTGACGAAGATCAAATAAATAATTTAGACGATGAGTCAATATGGATGTTGAAACCATTCATTCACAGGAAGAAAACTTTAATGACCACATCCCTATTTTAGAGACCATTGTAAATCCATTTAAAATACAAATAATTTTACAAAATACCAAAGAAAAAGAGTTCGAACACATTTTTAAAAACAGACGAATTTTTATTGACAGTCAAGACTCAAGATTTAGAAAATGGAAATAGTAATGATATATTAAGAAGGTATATAACAAAAGGGAAGGTAGGAATATATTGAGAATTGAACGATCACGAATATAACAAACTTCAGCAAGTAATAATTAATTTTTTCCCAAGGAATAATGATACCAAATTTGTTAAATGCACCCATATGGCCCTAAACGAAGAAAACGAAGAGCAACTTAATAAACATACATCTCTTTTTCACAAAAACGAGTCAGGTCATTCAGGAATCTTAGCAACTTATGAGTGTATAAAATCAAAAATTTACAATCCACAATTGAAGCTTGAAGCAAGGGAAGATTATGTTGAAGAAAGACAAGAAGGGTACATTTAAAACTACAAATCCTTAAGACACAAAGAAGAACCCAAATTTAGAAAATACAAACCAAAGGCGTTCATGACTCCAATTTAAAAAGACCTTTTAAATTTTCAGACAATGAAAATCATGGGAATCCTAATTGCATTAGCCCAGATTCAGAGTTAGGATATGTAAAAATCAAAATAGATGAGGAAGAATTAGTTAAAAATTTTGACAAAGTCTTACATATAATAAACCCAAAAGAAATTATAGAAATTGTTAACAAAATAAAATCAGTTATCAATTCATATATTCTCGGTGTAAGAAAAGATATAGCAATCCATCAAATAGAGAGTATAAGAAACCAAGTAGGAAACTTGATTCCACATAGACATAAGAGAGGACTAGTAAACCTAGGAGGGAAAATCTTAAACTGGGCTTTTGGAACAATGGACGATAACGAGAGACAAAACATTGAAAAACATCTTAATTTAGTTGACCAAAACAGCCACCAACTTATCCAGGCAATGCACCAACAAATCAAAATAAACGACAACTTCAATAAGACGTTCACCTTAATTAAAAACGCCATAGAAGCAGATAGAATTAAAATAGCCAAAAAAATAAATTCAATAGAAAAAAGATCATTTACGGAAGGAATATTTTTATACCAAATGGTGAAAATAAATTTCTTTAAACGGCAAGTAGAAAACATACAAGATAATTTTGCTTCTGCCAGGTTGGGCATCTTACATCCTAGTATCTTAACAAGCGAAGAAATTAAAGCCTATGACATCGACTCGGTGAAAGTCTCACAAATAAGGTTAGGATTGGCTAAACATTATTATGGATTAATTGTATTTGCCATTAAAATACCTAAAATCCTTGAAACAAATGATAAGCCAATTTTAGTTTCCATAGGAAACGTAAATAATAAAAACATTTATCAAGATATTGAATACATAATTGGAGATAATAATGTTACATTTACATATGAAAAAATAAAATATTTGGGGAAATCAAGCCAAGTAAGAATTGTATTTTCAAAAACAATTGTAAGTTTATATTTAGCAATGAAGAATACATAGAAGTCGGTAACAAAATTCTAATATTAAACAATGTATGTAAAAGACAAAATGTTAAAAAGTTCTTGTGACGAAAGAAAACTCAGACTTAAGGAAATTATTTTATACATTTTCAAAATTGTACTATTAAAATCGAAACAAAAGTTAGAGTAATAAAATGAATAAATTTGTAATTAAATATACTAGGTGGCGTTCGCGAAGTCGCACACAAAATTGAGCTGAGCGGTCGATATACAGACACTCTGCTTCATAGTCATCTGTGGTAATGTAATAATTGGTAGCAATTGGCTCAAGTCGATACCATGTGTGTTGACTTGGTTTTAATGTAAAAAATATGTGTATTACAATTCTAGCCCTAAGCACTGATTTATTTGGCCATTTCTGAAGGTATCTCTTCATTACCTTCAGTGAGAGAATTTCAAGAAATAAAGGGTGGGCCATATACGATTTGGAATTTGAATCGGATATAAAAAAAACTAATGAATATTTGTCCAAAATTATAACTTTGTTAGAAAGACTGAACATTTCTATTTACGAGTGAAACACGACATCATTCAATCTTGTGAATGGCAACTTCAATTTCGTGTTTCAAGGACTCAATCGTCTCTGGATGATAAGCGTAATATATATCCTTAATATGTAGATCCCCACAAAAATAGTCTAATGGGTTCAAATCACAGCTCTGAGGCGCCCAATTCGGATCAACATTTCGCTTTATTTTACAAGATCGATTGTATCGTTGGCTGTGTCGCAAGTCGCCCCGTCCTGTTGAAACCAAATGCCGTCCATGTAACCCTCTTCAATTTGTGGAAACAAAAATTCATTTAACATGGCTCTGCAACTCTCGCCATTGACCCTGACGGCGGTTCCTTCCTCATTTCCGAAAAAACGGCCCAATTTACTGCCGTAACAGTCACTTGTTGGGGATGAACGTATGGATTCTTGGATACACAAATGCGACAATTTTGCTTATTGAAATAGCATCCACGGTGGAAATGAGCTTCACCGGAAAAGATAATTTTTCGGTAAAATTGTTTATCTTCGACCAAACGATCTTCAGCCCATCCAAAGCGATAGTCGAACCGAAAAAGCATCGGATGTTCATGAGGCTTCAATTCTTGGACTCTTGTTTGTAGCCAAAATTCTCCTCAAACAAGTGCGAGAAATGTTCAGTTCCTGAGAACGATGACGAATTGATGTTGATCGATGGTCATGCACACTATGCGCAACCGCAGCAACGTTTTCGAGCTTGCGCACTGGACGAAAATGGGAACGGGTTGTTTTGTTCAATAACGAACCGGTTTCACAAACTCGCTTCACTGATTGATCAACTGATTGGAAGGCAAATTTTTTCTGTAAATTTTTTATGGTTTCCGTAGAAAACTCACCAGTGTTGAAGTAAGTTTTCAATAATTCCGAACTTTGTTCAAGTGTAAAGCGTGCCATTTTGTAAACGTCAAACATAAGACTAATTTTCTGTTAGCTCATGAAAGTCATTATGCCTATCAAACTCCAAATATACGGTAGTTCGTATTCCAAATGTTAGATGCCTCTCCCTGTATTTTCTATCTTAGTTCTAATCCTATTGTGAGCCCTATTTAAATATAGTTTATAAATTATTATTTCCTCTACACTGTTGAATTACTCAGCTTCTCTAATTTATGTTAAATAATTTAGAAAAGATGTAATTTATGCTATTTATTGTTCTGAAAAATGCTAAACTTGAAATGACTTGATTCCTGTAACTCTAATTATCATTTTTAGGGTTCCGTAGAAAACACGGAACCCTTACAGTTTCGTCATGTCCGTTTGTCCGTATGTCACAGCCATTTTATTCGGAAACTATTGAAACTATATAAATGAAATTTAGAAGTAAGATGTCTCCTGTGAACCACTAGAACATGCAGTAGTGAAAGTAAAGAAAAAAGTTTTATTAAGGGTGGCACTCCATTCATGTGTCTGAGGGACAAGATTTTTTTTTTCATTGCACATTCCCGTGTGAGGTATTTTTAGATAGGTCGTTCAAAATGACAATGATGTTGTTAGAAATTTTTTTCCTTTAAGCTAATCGTTCGCGAAATATACGCTTCTAAATACGTCAAAAGTGTGTCCCCCCCTCTCTAACTTTTGAACGACGGGCCAGAAAAATCTGAAAATATTAAAGGTAGTAGAACTATATAAAATCAGTCAACGATATTTGGTTTGAACAATAAGAGTCTTACCGTTAATTATGTAGATATTCGATGTTTTAAGCTACCAACAAAGATTTCTTTAACTCAATACTTTATGGGGCATTCTACAGAACCCTTAGCTTATGTGTATCCGACACGCACATGGTTTCTTTTTATCTTATTAATCATGACTTTTTGTTATAATGGGATTTCTAGTATTTTGTGTTTTATATTATTTATGAATCTATTTGTATATTTATTATGATTCCGAGTGTATATATTGAAGATATGAAACAATTTTCAGTAATCCATTCAATCATCTTTACTATCAGATTTCTTCAATAATTCATTCATCTTTACTATCAGATTTCAATGATTTACAAAATTATTAGCTAGAATCGTAATTTTGGATATGGACACATTTTTAAAAACTCAGAGTAGAGGAAATTGATGTTTGACAAAATGTAGGAAATGCCAAATAATCGGGTTGGTTATACATATAAACACCGTGGGATATTTCGTTTGGCCGCTACGGGCAAAAAACTGTTGAAAATTCAAAATTTGAATTTTAGCACATTCACCATCTTTTGTATGCATATCTTTAAACTCAATTTAGAGAAAAACGATGTATTAAAAGGAGGTAGAAAATGTAAAAATAAGGGGGGTCGGTTATACATATGAGCTCTCTAGGATGCTTCGTTTAGCCGCTACGAGCAAAAAACCATTAAATGTCCACAATCTGAATTTTATCATTTTTCCCATGTTTTGTATGTACACGTTTAAAAACTCCATTTAGAGAAAAACTATGTACGACAAAAGGGTAGAAAATGTCAAAATAATGAGGGTCGCACAAACATATGAAACCCCTTCAGTGCATAATTTAGCCGCTACGGGCAAAAAACTGTTAAAAATTCAAAATCTGAGTCTTATCAGTTTTCCGATCTTTTGTTTGTATATCTTTAAAAACTGAATTTAGAGAAAAATCATGTATTAAAAGCAGGTAGAAAATGACAAAATAATGGGGGTCGGTCATACATACGAACACCCTAGGACGCTGCGTTTAGCCGCAACGGGCAAAAAACCGTTGAAAATTCAAAATTTTAACGGAAAAGTACCATAAAAACCTCAAAAAAATTGTCCAATTTCTGATTCCCGGAATCTTTCCTGTCCCATGATTTAAAATTCATAAATTAAAATACTATTTTTCAAGAACCTGTAAAAAACCACTTGCTACGGTTTGAGTAAACCAAAATAAATTTTTTCTTCAAAGTTTCCGATTCCCCACAGCGAATTGGCGAAAGCCCCGGAAACAATCAGGTGCCTGTGCTAAGATCTTTATGTGAAAGCTTATTTTGGCTCGAGCACGCGAAAACTAATTACCCAAGATCAATACCATAGCTTCATTTATACAAGAAAACTAACGGTTATTGTTGCAAAGACAGCGATTTTTTGTCAAAATTGTATTTTGTTTGTCGTATATTTTGAAATTCTTGGAAAAAAACGCAGTGATCGTTCTTAATACATAAAAACTAAATTTAGATTTCCATGACACAAACCTTTGTACTAATTTTGGTTCGTTCATCAGAAAAATTGTTAACTAAGAAGCCTACCACTAGTGATTTTTTTTCGCGAATTTAGTAACAAAAAATAGATGTTAACACTCACCGTCAAAAATACTATTAGTATGTAAAATTTCAAATCGATTGATCAAACGGTCTAGGAGGAGTTTGGTTACAAAGGTTTCATATTTCGTTGACGCATAAGAGCTTCGCTCGCTTCGCTCGCTCAGCTCAATGATTCCGAATAACGGAATTAACGTTCGAAGATATGATCATCAAACAAGAAGAGAACATGAAAGAGATCAAGGAATTACATTACCAAAATTATGTTAACATTGACTGACTAGGTTCAGTTTCAATATTCTTAATACCCAGTTTTATACCCCTTATCATAGGAAACAGAAATCTAAAAGTAATACTAGTCAACAGGATTCAGGAGAATCCAAACTCTAGCGGGGGAAGAGTTACGTTATGCAACATAACGCAACCACAAAAATTGCAAGAAGTTTCTGCAACAAATGAAGCTTCAATCTTGAAATTAAACCTGTTGCATAAACTTCCCATAAATGTTGCCAGTATGGCGATCATGAAAGGAGAAAAATGTGTAATGCTCGTGACCGGGAATCGAACCACGGACCTTCCGCTTGCCGGGCGGGTGCTCTAACCACTGAGCTATCCCGAGCACATTCCTTGTCCCTTTCATGATCCCATATATTGAGTTGCCACACCAGCAACTCATAATCACGTTGATTTCTATCAACGTGATCAGAAATCAATGACCCTAAAACCATGACCCTAAATAAACTCACCATTTCCGATGTCCGAGTTAATGTCCCCAACTTGCTTTGCTGTTTCCTGTTTTCCCATCAAAATAATTCAAACCAATATATACCTCAGCGAATTCTCACCTTATCGAACTCCGATGAACTTTTATTTTGATCGATCAACGAATTCCAATTTCAATAAGTTTTGATGATCAAATCAATTAAAAAATATATTTAAGCTAAAAGTTAGAGGAATAATCAGTCTTAAGACAACAGTCAATGTGACAACTCCGGAGAGTTGATTATTGTAAAAGACAGTTCTTAAGAACGTCTTACTGATTGTCACTAATAAAAACATAAGTTTTTGTCAAAAGTGAGAAAGTGTATTATTTTTTTATCCGAAGATAAAAAGTAATATTTAATTTGCGCGTTTGAGCTTAACAAAAAAGTTGTTCAGTTCGCAGATTTTACTTTAAATTATTGAATCTCTATTTCGCGTATAAAAATACCTATGCTAATTTCGATGAAGTTCTTCTATTTTGTGAATCGATATTTTGCTTTTGTACATATTTCTCCATTTAGTTCTTTATTTTTCGTTTTTGTATTTTGAGTCTAATTACTATTTATCTTCGGTTTTTCGTATTAGCTTTTGTGAAAAATTTCTTTATATACAATGTTTGGTGTACGAGTTTTTTGGGCTAAGACATCAACACTACTGGCATTCCTCGCACGTGAACATGCAACGTATAGTAGTAAAGCAACCCTAAGTCAAATCTACACCAGCTTTACTGAATGTTTGCCCTTAGGATTTGTTGATTGTCGTAGTAAAACTGACATTGATAGGAAATTGCAGTCTTTTGAAGTCAAATGGGAAATTCGACGGTATTATAGGAATCCGTGGTAAGAAAGCTATTTCACCTTTTCCGCATCCATCGCCACATACGACCTTCTATAATGTTTCTTTGCAACGACACTTTTCGCAACCTAGTACCATTGCAAAATTTCGGTGAGTTTAAATTACGGAGTAGAATGATGGGCATGCCAATCTTAAGTTCCAGTTTGCGAGGGGGTAGACCAGGCTCAATTATACTGTTTAAAAATTCTGTTGGATAATTAACCACTTTATCTGGATTGCAAACTGTATTGATGGAAAGGTATGTTTGTGATTCACCTGAAAGCTTACCTTTAAGGCGCTGATTAAGCGCAGTAACCTGGTCGTTCGTAGGCGCTAAAATTTATCTTTCACACAACCACGAACCTTCCTTGATATTGAGGTTATGAATATCATCATAAAAATGTGAGAATTGAAATTGAAATGAAAAATTAAGCTTTAAACTAAAATAATGTAATGAAAAATTTGAATTTAAAATAAAAATGTGAGAACTGAAATTGAAATGAAAAGTTTAACTTGAACTAAAACATTGAAATAAGGAATTTAACTTGAAACTAAAATATTGTCATGAAAAATTTGACTTTAAAATAAAAATGTGAGAATTGAAATTGAAATGAAAAGTTTAACTTTAAACTAAAATATTGTAATGAAAAATTTGACTTTAAAATAAAAATGTGAGAATTGAAATTGAAATGAAAAATTTAACTTCAAACTAAAATATTGTAATGAAAAATTTGACTTTAAAATAAGAATGTGAGAATTGAAATTGAAATGAAAAATTTAACTTTACACTAAAATATTGTAATGAAAAATTTGACTTTAAAATAAAAATGTGAGAACTGAAATTGAAATGAAAAATTTAACTTTAAACTAAAATATTGAAATGAAAAATTAGACTTTAAAATGAGAATTTAAATTGAAATGAAAAATTTATCTTTAAACTAAAATATTGAAATGAAGAATTTGATTTTAAAATAAAAATGTAAAATTTGAAAATCTGAATGAAACATTGTACCAAGGGAAAATTTAAGATTTAGGATTTAGAAAGGAGAGAAAAAATATTGTGAAACATTGTCAAGCCCGAATACCAATAAAAATTAAAGTGAATTAAACAAAAAACAAATAATAATATATGACCTTTTCTTAAAAAAAAAGGAAAAAGGGGAAGGTGAGAAGGGTCGAGTGATCTTGACACAAGCACTCCTCGATCCTATGTTGTGGATCGAGAAAAGCACAACATAAAATTTGGTGGCAGCGGTGGGATGCCACGACTGATGGCATCCTAATAAAAAAAATCCTACGATCCAGCGCAATTCCTGTGTATTCAGAGTATCCAGTGAATCCAGAAATCCTGCGTAATCCGGAGTTCCAGAGATCCAGGAATCAATAATAAGGTCAGCGTAATTTAATTAAATTTTGCTTTTTGAATATACATATATACATATATATAATAGAAATAAGAACAATTGTAAAAAAATTTGTAAAGGGGGATCCTTTCTTTTTTTTGAGTTCTTGGAAATTTACAAGAAAACTTTACGAGAAACTAACTCAGAAACTTAACCGAATGTCAGTAAACTCGTTCGCTTAAACTTAAAAATCGCGATCTCGAATAAACCGTCCAATGCCTAATAAAACAATCATTTTCCTTCAGAGGAGCACACGAAGCCTTAAGTCTCCTTAAAACTTTCGCTGAGGCTGGCGAGAGATCTGAATAATAATAATTATTTTCGAAGTGAATTGGAACAAACAAACATTAAATAACCGCGTTCTAAAGATTTTTTTTTTAAAAGAGTAGAACACGCTATTGAATTTCTTTTGTGGTTGTTCGATATGAGTAATAAACATCTATAACACATATTCAGACTAGAGGGTTCGAAATTTTATAATTCTTATGTAATTCGTCTTACGAGGTATGCGCGTGCGTTTTTGCTGCGAAGCAACTTAGTACGCATAAGTTAATGAAATCTCGAGGCACAAATTCCCCAATGAATCCTTTAATTTTGCTCTAATTCGTTTAAATTACCTCTGGACTTAATTTTACTCAATCGTCTTCACAATCCTTTAAATCCTACATATTGTCGTCCCTATAATTACTACAACGTCGTATAATATTCTTCACTTTCGACTTTTGTATAACTTGATTTCTTATTTTGATTTTGATCTCGACGATTTCTTATTATGGTCTAATTTGAATATTCCCATAGTTACCTCTAAATCTTTAATATGGTCGTAGTCGTAAACGACACCTATTTCATCTACAAAACTGTGAAGAAGGTTCGTAAATACGTGGCAAAAAAAATTAGCACTCGAGGACCAACAAAATGTAACCATGAAACGACCCCAATGAGATATAATTTTTAATGTTTTTTACTTCGATCCGAAAAAAAAATAAACAACAGCAAATGGAGCACCCAAACGTAAACAATAATTAAACAATCTATGTAGGAATGAAATAAATACGGTAGTCTTGTATTTAACCCAAATCTTGTAATCCAAATCGAAGTTCTAAATTTAAATCCAAATCTAAGTCTAACCTAAATTTATATATAAAATTTATCTAAATCATTATCCTAAATCTCAGAATTAAAAAAAAAAAAATTTAAATCGAAACCAAGTTCTAATCGAAACCCAAACCGACTCTGAATCTAAATCTTTGTGAAACAAAATCAAATCAAAGAAAAAAATGGTTACTCTAAAATTTAAAACTAAAACGAATCAATAATGTTTAATCCAATTCTGTCTAATCCGTCAAAATCTATTTATTATTCAGAGTTATAAAGCGAAATCAACATCTAAGTTCTAACATAATTTAAAATCTATCTCAGTCCAAATCAAAAATCAAAGGCAGAGTATTTGAATACTCTTATACATAATTCTTTATAAAAACTATCACTTATATTATTCTGCCTGACGATATGCTAATTAAACAAGGTTATCCAAAAGTCCAAATATTCCGTCTGATGATCCGATTTGAAGTAAGTTGTCCAAAAGTGTAAACTAGAATGACCGGTGCAAGAAGGTACTTGTCTTCTTATTTCCAATTCTTTTTCCCTCCGAAGATTCCTGGGAATTGCAAGTGTTTTGTAATTGCGTTCGAACGAGAAATTGTTTAGTCTTCCCTCTGAATTACAGGTGTTTTGGTTTCCAAGAATCAAATATGGTGCTCGCAATCGAATGAGTAATTCCTTCCCGTTGCATCTGGATGACGTCACAGGTAAGTATTCGTTGCATGACGTCATATGTGGAAAAGTAGGTGACATAAATAAGTAGGTGACGTCAGTGAAATAGTTGACGTCATGAAGTCTTCTTAAAAAGAGAAGTGCTGTAATTCCGTTGTATCATCTCGGGATGTCTTCAAGTGATGTTTGTTTGGCTTTAGTATCTTCTTTCGTAACTATATATATCTAAAAACCCCTCTTTAGCATACACTATCCGTAGAGGTCACATCAATTACACCAAAACCCAATTAATAAACCTTTATTTTACACAAAAAAAAAACAAATAAAAATAATTTAACGAAAAACAAGAAAAACAAAAGATCCCACCTAGCAACACAAATATGTACATAAGCATAGATATAAGAACAAATAAATATTGTAAAATACATTGTCAACGGCACGCACGATTTACCCCAAACCAAATTTTTCTTTTTCTTCTGTTTTAAAATAAAAAAAAAAAAGCAGAACTAAAAACTAAATTAAAAAGAACCATAACCACACTGTAACATCGGCGCGTGGCAGTACGGGATAACACAAGAAGGAATTTTTATGACCAGAGATCCCGTTCTGCCTATCCTGTTGATTCCCTGGGAATCAACGAACCATCTGTTGTTCCCGGGGACATCCGCCCCCTAAATGTACGGAAAATCAACTCTGTAATTGATTTCAAAATCGAAATCAGAAGAGTTGATATCTCGTGCATTGTTGTCCAACTCAATTGATTCCGTACGAATCAGTTGAGGCTGTAAATTGTATTCCCTGATCCATGAAAGAATGAAAGAGCAATTAATATGAAAAGAAATTGGTCTTTCATGGATCTGGGTCCGTTTCGGACCATTGTCCAAATGCAGATATAAACTGCAGGATTTTGGTTCGGAACACAGTCTTTTGGGGACCAAGAGGTCGTGCTGCCGAGTTGGCAGCCGACAGTGAGCCTTTTCCTTATCGGGTCGTCGTACTGGCCGATTGAAAAATTTGACTTTAAAATAAAAATGTGAGAATTGAAATTGAAATGAAAAATTTAACTTTAAAATAAAATATTTTAATGAAAAATTTGACTTTAAAATAAAAATGTGAGAATTGAAATTGAAATGAAAAGTTTAACTTGAACTCAAATATTGAAATGACGAATTTACCTTCAAATTTAAATATTGTAATGAAAAATTTGACTTTAAAATAAAAATGTGAGAATTGAAATTGAAATGAAAAATTTAACTTTAAACTAAAATATTGTAATGAAAAATTTGACTTTAAAATAAAAATGTAAGAATTGAAATTGAAATGAAAAATTTAACTTCAAACTAAAATATTGTAATGAAAAATTTGACTTTAAAATACAAATGTGAGAATTGAAATTGAAATGAAAAGTTTAACTTGAACTAAAGTATTGAAATGAAAAAGTTGACTTTGACCTCAGATATTGAAATGAAAAATTTGACTTTAACCGCAGATATTGAAATGAAAAATTTGACTTTAAACTAAATTATTGAAATGAAAAATTTGACTATAAAATGAGAATTAAAATTGAAATGAAAAATTTAACTTTAAACTAACATATTGAAATGAAGAATTTGATTTCAAAATAAAAATGTAAAAATTGAGAATCTGAACTTAAAACGTAATGAAAGATTGTAGCAAGGGAAAATATAAGACTTAGGATTTAGAAAAGAAAGAAAAAATATTGTGAAATTAAAGTGAATTAAACAAAAAACAAATAAAAATATATGACTTTTTCTGAAAAAAAAGGAAAAACGGGAAGGTGAAAAGGATCGGGTGATCTTGACACAAGCACTCTCGATCCTATGTTGTGGATCGAGAAAAGCACAACATATAGGAAGTGCATTCCTCATGCTGCACATGCTCAAAGTTCACTTAACGAACTTTTAAAGGGAAGTCTTAAAGGAAAGGATACAATTGGTTGGAATGAAATAGCTAAAAAAGATTTCATAAAGATCAAAAACAAATTGGCACAAGCCACACTGTTGGCCCATCCTTCAAACACTGCTAGAAGATCAATCTCTTGCGATGCATCAAATACCTCAATAGGAGCAGTCATCCAACAATGGATAAATGGAAATTGGCAACCCTTAGTTTTCTTTTCGAAAAAGTTGAATGATACAGAACGGAATTATAGTGCTTTTGACCGTGAGTTATTAGCTATTTATCGAGCAATTAAACATTTTCTATATATGCTCGAGGCTCAAGACTTCACTATTTTTACGGATCATAAGCCTTTAATTTTTGCCTTTAAGCAAAACCTTAACAAGGCTTCTCCTCGACAAGCTAGACAATTGGACTTTATAAGTCAATTTTTCACTGACATTCAATATATATCCGGGAAGGAAAACCTTGTCGCTGATTCATTGTCAAGAATTGAATCTTTTACTAAAACTTTAATTTATTCAGCTCTTTCTAAATCTCAAGAAGAAGATGCGGAACTAAAACATTTACTACAATCAAATTCAAGTTCCTTTGTTTTTAAAAAATTAGAATTACCAGGTTTGCAAGAAGATATTTATTGTGACACCACAACAACTGTTATAAGACCTTTTATAACAAAACCGTTCAGAGAAATTGTTTTTAATTCTATTCATGGACTATCTCATCCATAGGAGTTAGAACAACAACAAAATTAGTAATTGAACGTTTTGTTTGGCCATCGATTAAAAAGGATTGCAGAGAATTAACTAAACAATGTCTATTTTGTCAAAGATCAAAAATAACTCGACATATACACTCTCCGACTGGAAGCATTTCGCCACCCAGTTCCCGATTGCAGCATGTACATTTAGACATAATTGTGCTACCTCCTTCAAACAACAAAAGGTATTGTCTAACCTTCATTGACAAGTTTACAAGATGGCCAGAGGTATCTCCCTTAGAAAATCAGGATGCTGAGAGCATTGCAGAAGCCTTTTACTCTGGATGGATTTGTAGATTTGGAACACCACTTCATGTTACAACCGATAGAGGACGACAATTCGAATCTCTTTTATTCCAATCACTTAATGAGTTGACTGGGACAACTCATTTTAAAACAACCTCATATCATCCCAAGTCAAATGTGATGATTGAACGGTTTCACCGACAACTCAGAAATGCAATTAAATGCTACAAAATTAAGACTCTGACTCAGATTCTACCATCAATTTTACTTGGAATAAGAGCATCTTTTAAAGAAGATATAAAAACAACTCCTGCTGAAGTTTTATACGGAGAACCTATCATGCTTCCTGGACAATTTCTGACAGAAACTAATTTGAAGGATGATTAAGAAAATTTTGTAACAAATTTAAAACAGCATTTTCATTATCTACGACCAGTAACACCAAAATGTCACGGAACCAGCAAACCTTTCATTTTTAAAGAACTGAAAAATTGTTCGTACGTTTTTATCAGAAATGATTCAAATACTAAAACAGTTCAACCAGCATACCATGGACCTTTTGCGGTTTTGAAAAAGAATGATAAAACTTTTGAAGTAAACGTTAATGGAAAAACTAACATAATTTCAATTGATCGACTTAAAACTGCATACATTTTTCATAATTCTAACGTTGAAAACATTCAAAATGAGTCAATTATTTCTGAGTTTAATCTTGCTAACTCTTTTTTAAATGTAGATTTACAACAGCCAATAGAAATCGTTTCCAGGAAGAGAGTAACTTTTTCATCAAGAGTTTTCGCCTCTTGGAGTGGCGAGGCGGTACTGCGGCGGATGAGCTAACTTGTATAAACAATTAATAATAAATAAATAAATCTACTGAGTTCTACTTGTTTAATTTACATTCTTAATAGGCTTTTTTATTGAACGCAGTAGTCAATTGTTTGTAATTTATATTCAACTGTTTTAAAATGTTAGTTATAATTAAGTCAGTCAGACGTTTTTAACTTAATAATCATTAACTTAATTTTTGAATTAATGAAAATTAACTTGAACTTATAATAAATCATTATTTTGTGTATAATTAAAAAATAAATAACCAGAACTATTAATTAATTATTATTGTGAAATTGTTGAATTCAATATTTAACATTAAGAATAAATTGTGTTTTAATTAATTAGTAACACAATTATTGGAGTTTGGCATTGAAGCTCACAGTACTTTGGCTTTGAGACTATTTTTGGGTATACTGCAGACTGGACTTTCCGTACGGTCTAAATCTAGTGGGATTTTAATCATTGAATATGCCGGTTTCCCCCCAGGAAGTAAGGTTGTTGCTATGCCGGACGATGCGACTCCTATGGCAATCTTCTTTTTTGCACGTATTTTGGCCAGCAAAAGATTAATCAAAAATGTTTTGCTGGTATCACCTGGAGCGTCTAAAATATTCACCCCACCAGCACTTGCATTTACCCTATCAATAAGAAGTCGGTAAATTTGATTTTGTTCATCATTTAATTGTTGTTCAATATGATTTATAGTATTTTGAAGTTCAACTGGATCAAAATTTATATGTTCAATATATTCCCTGTTTAAATTTTCACCAATTCCATCGGTCGCTTGTGGAGATGGTAAACCATAATAAGGGAGAAAATTGCCGCCTATCGAAAGAAGAAGTCTTGTAATGCAAACAGAGCTCTATTTGTAAATATGTTTAAATGAGCATGTATGTCTGCCTTCGGGTAATGCCGTTGAAAGTTTCTTACATAATCATCCGTAAAATGATCCTTAAACTTGTCCCATAACTCTGTAGGATTAGAGACATTGCAGAAAACTAATAAAATGGCGAATATCTCTCGTAATTTAAATGCGTTGCTGCTTATATTGGCATCTGTTAAGGCGTCGCACCAGTGATTATCGCCTTTTAGTAAGCCAAGAGCAGGGCAAGCCGCTTGATATGTTGGATGTTAAGTCCCATTCACTCTTTTGAGACTTTCAAAAGAAGTTGGTCCTTGACAAATGTTAATAACAACCTTAGATGATAACATTCCCGATTATTGAAATGAATTGTGTAGATTCTCCTAAGTGTATGCTCGTGAAATATACCGGGATGACCCTCCACAGGAGTACCTCGACGTCGCCGTTGGAATGTTCCATTTTTTTTTTATTAAATGTGTAATAACCTGGTATTTCTTCGTACAATAAAGCGGCTGCGAATTCGTCGTTATTGCACAGATCGAAAAATGCCATCAATGTTGTGTTTCCCGAATTTTCTACCACTCTACGGACATTGCTCGGATCAAAATAAATTCTCTGAGCATTTTCTAAGTTGATATCTTGATGTATTACCGCAGGAAGGCGTTCGTGAAACGTAAATGATAACATGCGCCAGATTGCCTCGGATGTACTAATATATCTTCCATTTCGATATGACGTCACTTCATTGTTAGCATTTTGTGGAGCAAATACTGCCAAGTCTGAAGCTTTATTGACATACTTACAAATGTATTTTATGGACTTAATACTACTACAGAGTTCAACGTTGATATGTGCTCTAAAAGTGCGTGACAGTACCGGTGAAAATAGAACAATCCAGCGAATGTCGATATCGATAGAGTAAGCTCGTGATTGGATTGTCGTTTTTATACCACCATTTTCCGACTGACGTCTGCAAAATGGATAACCAACTTCACCTGTAACAGTATCTGTTGTAACAGATTTAGAGAATATTTTACTACAGATACTGTTCTTCATACACGGAGATCGAGGATTGTAAGAGCCACATGGACCGTGCACCATGTGGGTTTTCACAACATCAAATAGCTCTGGATCAACTTCTTGATCTTACAATTCTGCTCGAATAACATCATCGATTTGCCCAGCTCTTATTTTCGTTTCTCACCATATTAAAATGTGGGCATAAGGCAAACCACGCTTCTGCCATTTTACACTATACATAAAACAGCGAACGCAACCCAAAATTTTTTCTTTCACCGGAAGATCCATCAGTTTTTTAACTTTTGCTTAAAAACTCTTGGTACAAATCATGCCGATCAGAAGCCAACTGCCCTGTAAAAAGTTCGTTTGTTATTTCGTCCCATTTAGGGTTGGTCGTGAACGTTATGAAGAAATCGGAGCGCCCATATTTCAAAACATAACAAAACGCATCCTGTGTGCGTAAGTCCTCCCGTAAACGATGAAGGTAGAATAACTAACTGGCCCAAGTTCTCTACATTCTCATTCTGATGGATTGGGTCTTGAAGGTGAATATAATTTTCAACTCGAAGCTTCTTTTGATTAGTTCGCATCAAAATAAGTATTTCTGTTTCGATTTTAGCATATACGTCAACTTAATATTGATTAGATAATTGTTTGTAACTATGCACAAGATTGTATTCGTTTTCTCTTATCATTAATCGGGAAGAATAGTATTGTAGAGCGGATACCGTCTTTTGGAAATTTGGTTGGCCTGTGTTGGGTTCAATTTGATAAACGGCAAAGTTATATCGATCGTCCCCATAAACAAACATTAGAAGATACTGCAAAACTTCATACGATCTATGAGTTTCTGAGATTCTCTGTAATCGATTATGATGTCTGTGAAGTATCACGTTTATCACAATTTTGATTTACCAGTACCTCAGATACTTCGTTTGTTGTCGGTTCGTTATGACGACCTGAATGCTCTGCTGAAGGTCGTCGATTAGCATTTATAACTATTTTATAGTAATTTTCATTTGAATTTGGTGCAAAAGATTGAAGAGCAGTTCTGAAATCATTTATGTAAATGTTGTTTTAAATAAGCATATCTTGCAAGCTTTCTACTAACATAGGATTTAGATTTGTGAAAAATTGTAACCTTGCGTCTCTTTGTAGTACATAATCGCTAATGAAATATATTTGTAAAAATTATTTTCTTGCATTATCTACTGGTAAAAGAAAACCAATTAAATGATATACCTGCCCTTGCATTTTGAACGTGGGCATATAATGCCTTTTGTATTACTTTCGCCCCGAAAGAAGTGATTTGAAAAGCGGAATTATAATGTTTAATATTATTTAGGAAATGTTGATGTAGATAATGTTTGCCACATAACAAAGACTTAAGCGGCTCAGGTGGATGTTGGACAGAGTTTAAGCGCACTCTTCCAGACGAACAACAAATACCTTTTGACTCATCTTTCCACCTTAAACCTTGACATTAGTTGCAACATACATTCATGGGGCCTATCTCAGACGCAGCAGAATAATTTATTTGGGCATCATAATTGAACCCACAATTATTATTTTCTCGCCATGCAATATTACGTCTATTGGTCCTTCTTATTTGGCCATTATTTAGTCGTTGTCATCGGTTTGTTTTACTTTCAATATCCCGCAGAGCACTTGTCGTTTGTCTGGCAGTATCCAGACGCCTTTCTGCAAAGGCAAAATTCATTTCTGTTTGACGAATGATACTCAAACTCTCACGGAGCTTAGATAAGCGCTCGATTCTTTGACTTTGTGACTTATGATACCCGTCGCATTGTTCTGTAATATCATGCTGTTCCCGACTTTCCATTTCACGTTGATTTTGGTGATAACGACGATAATTATCTAGTCTTTGCTCTCTAGACTCGGATGATACTAAACTTCGCGAGACAGCGTGTTGAATAAGATCATCTTCAAATCGCTGCTCTCTTGAATCGTTGGAATCAGGGATTCGGGAGACAGCGTGTCAAATACGGTCATTTGCTAATCGCTACTCTCTTGAATCGGCTGATTCTAAGCTTCGCAAAATAGCGTGTTGAATACGATCGCTTTCTAGACGGTGATCTTTAGACTCCAAAGATTCTTGAGTCCTTGACGATGAATGACGCGTTCTCTCTAACCGTAATCTTTCATTCCTCTCAGAAGTAGTCTCATTTGACCTAGAAATGGACTTCCGTAATTTACAATTTATTAGACGACTTCCCCTATCCTGTTGAGATTCATTTTCACGTTGCAATCATTGGCTTTTCGCCTTTCTTGAGTTTTTAGAGAGATTTGATTTTATTGTAGGCTTAACTAATGGGCGTGCACTTTCCACAATACTAACTAAAAAAATTACCTATAAATAATTTATCAATTTCAATGTAAATACTAAACACACATGTGGAGATATAATTTTATTTAAGACGGTACAGAGAGATAATTCTTTGTTCTTTGCAACTTATGTAATTGATTTTTATTTAAAAGACTTTATATAATTGATGACACGACCAACTTCCTTTCTAGTTTGTTCTCGATTGCCGCCCCTTGATTCATTCGCTTATCTTCAACCGCAATGGGAGCTGTTGATAAGGAAGTAACACATTGTACCACAATACAGTGTATCAGTGTATTCTTACAATGTACTACTTCAAATGTACTGTATAAAATACATTTTGATGAAAGAAAAACTTTAAATAATAATTTATAATTAATTACTAATCAAAAAGGTCTTACTGTAGGAAAACAGTGTACATGTAACGAAACAATATGAGTTAAGAAGAACAGTCAAAAAGTAAAAGATACCTTATTAAACAAAACAGTATGATATAAATGCTGGAAATCAATTTTTAAACGAAGTCGTTGAGACACAACCGTTAGTGATAGCCCGCTCGCGCGTTCTGAGCCCGCGCGACAGGCAGCCTTTGTGATATGAAGTCATTGGTGGGAGAAGGGGTGGGAGGCACCCGAAATGATGGCGCAGTGGTGCCATGCGCAAGGGCTGCGCGTATTTGGACATTGCAACGTTACTTTATTATTATTCTATTTTATATATGTAAATATATGATAATATATATATATACTAGCTGTACCCGCCCGCTTTGCTGGGCATTACGTAATACTGCATATTTTTTGTATACTGTATATGTTGATACTATATATGTTTTGTTTTTCTTTAGTTATAGATTTTTGATTCTTAGCAGTTATCTTTTGATTGTAACATAAGTTCAAAAACTTCCAAAAAATCTGTGACTTTTTCAACAATGTTTTTATTAACGTTTGGCTACAAATTTTCGCCGTGAAATGGATAATAAATTGAAAGTATGAATAGTGCTTAATAAGAAAATGAGAAATAAACTTAAAACAACTATTCAAGCACTCTTTCAAAAAGAGCCAATTTTGGAATTATTACTAAACCTTACAGCACCTATTAATTTTAAAGTTACAAAAACATTGAAATATAGTAGTTATAAGAAATCGAAATTTATCCTATGTTCGGTGACAACAATGAAACAAATAAAGGTTTATAGATTGCCGGTTGAAACTCAAACACAACTGGTTAGCTTTTTACTTAAACTTCGATTAGTACCGAATGTAAATTTTTTATGGCACGGTAATATTTGAGAGGTTAATCCGATCCGATCGGCCACATCAACGATACGCCCACGTTAGCCGTGTAAATTTATTTTCGGCGAATTTGTTGAAAAATATTGCTTTCTTCTACTTACAAAAAAAGTTAAGGTTTAATCACAGACAAAATAATTTACCAGATGTCGCGATCCCATGTGACTCTCTACCCATTTTTTTCCAACATCACACACGTAACAGCAGACAAACGATCCATGGGCCGTATGCGCCTTTGACCGTCTTTAACGTTTAAAGAACAGAGAGTGCGCAAATTGATGTTGATGTTTGATTGTCAAATAGGGAATGAGTAATCACAATAATAGGAAAGGGGGCTGAAACAAAATTTCGCGGATGGAACACAATGTACATGTACACACAATGCACACAATTTTGATGTTCTGAAATTTGCACAAAACAAACACAAACAAAAATGTGTACCATTGGAGAGTAAAATTTACTCAAAAATTTCTGTTTTCTGTATAATAGTATTTTCTATTGATTTAAAGAAAAAATATACAAATTGAGTTTCCAATATATAAAAAAATATAATATATAAAAATTTTAATCTGAATTTTATCACGTCACACACGCTCCCTTTGCAGGATGTCACCGTATGGTCAATGTTTTTTGCACAATTTTGTGCCGTGGCGAAATTTTTGTGTTGCTGGCGATTCTGCCAGCCTGGCTGTTTGAATTCGATTTTGAAATTCAAAATCGGCAAAATTTGGTGAAAAATCCCCATTTTTCGGTGCCTGGCTTTGATTTGACTTTTCAAAATCGGCAAAATTTAGTACAAAATATCCCCATTTTTCGGCGCTTCCCCCTCCGCCGCGCGCGATGCGCCACCGATCTCGCTTATCCTAGTGATTTCTTTGATCCTTTATCTATCCAGTGGTATAATTTAATTTCGGATGTAGTGCAGAGATTCGAAGCTACAACGCCAAACTGTATCCCCCGATTTTATCATTAGTTTTTTTGGATTGCCCCCGTATGGTAGTAAATTTAAAGACGTATTCACGTCAAAAGTTCCGACAGAAGTAGCCAACACGAATCCGGAAAGGCCAGGAGTGGTGCAACTAAGAAACGGGAGAAAATATTATAGGGGTCACTCGGATCCAACTGGGAGCAAGTACCAAGAATTAATTAATAAGTTACAAACAGAAACAATCAGTATACACAAAATGGCAAATGTGCCATTAGTTCACAACGTCCTTTGCAACAACGTGCCCATTTTAACCGGAGAAGATAGCCCACGTAAAGGAAGTGAGGTAAATGAATTCGCAAACTGTGCCCGCATAGCGTATGACACACTGGTTGACGCACAGGACCAGGTACTATTTGTGAGACTACTGCCCACAAGATTGAGAGGACGAGCATTGAATGCCGTCCAGTCAGGACTAAGAGACTCATTGGAAAACATAAAAGCTACACTAAGGTCAAATTTTATACAAGGGACCTCATACATCACGCTTAATAACCAGTTAAGAAATGTGCAACAATTGCCAACCGAAACACTATGCGGTTATTTTAACCGGGTAAAAGCGTTGATTAATGCTTGTAAAAGAGCCGCGGAAGCCCAATACACCAACGGAGGAGAAGGACTAAAAACCGAAATCGAGGAAGTGGGCATTCATTGCTTAAAATCGGAATACTTTATTCCAATTACAAGTTTTATTTATTACAAGAATTCGAAAATACAGTTGAAGCATTGGGGCGGAAAATAACGAAGCTAGAACAAACAGAACAATGTATGAACGCGAGACCACATAGTCGGCATGAAATAGGACGACAGGTATTTTTAATAGGCCAAGACATAAACCATAGCATGGATAATCGGGAATCCATCGGACACCAACCGGAACAGTACCGGGACCCACCAAGAAATAGGTTCGAATCCGGAAACTTTAGGTACAACCAACCACACCTTTCGAATAATTTTCCTCCACGAAATTATCACCCCAATGGCAATACAGGAAGATATAATAATAACTTCGCTCGAGGACAACCAGCGAGGCGGCAAGTGAGATGTGAATTTTGTAATAAAATGGGCCACATCATGGCAGAATGTCGTACACGACAAATGACGCCGTTTTGCTCCGTATGTAGAATGTATGGGCACACTAACAAAAACTGTCGCTCCCAAAAGCAGCAAAACCAATATCAACAGGGAAAAAGAGGCGAACATCAGAGACAAGTAAACCAAACCACCACCAGTAGGGGTAGTAATCCCTGCAATTTTTGTCTAGCCACCGACCACCTGGAAACTAGATGTTTTCTTAAAGCAAGATGGGAGAGAATGCAACTAGAAGATAGGATGAAGGACACGGGAAACTCAACGGAGACGATCGAGCGCACCACGAATCGTCAGTAGAGAGAAACAGGTGCGCGATCATGCCTAATTTGCCTATAATAACTATACCCACAAACATAACAACCCAGAATGCCCCAAAATTTATAATCGACACAGGGTCAGAAATCAGCCTCATAAAGGCAGATGAAGTACAAGAACAATACTTAAAAGAAGTAAACGCCTTAGATAAGGTAACATTAAATACCATATCCGGGGAAATAGAATCGGAAGGTACCATAATGGCTTACCTAGACACAGCGCGACCATACCCCTCTTAATTTCACGTGGTAAAGTCTACTAACCCAGCAAACGTGGTTGGAATAATAGGCAACGATTTTGTAGTAGAGAATTGTAGTGTAGAGGGACCAGCTAGAAGATTAGTTTTCCCGACAATAGGAGGACAAGAAGCCATAACAATACCTTTCGAGGAAAATCCACGTAGAAGGGCAGACAATAACCGTTTCGTAGACGTTATAGCTACACGCAGGTCAGACGTCAACCAAGAAAATTCCTTCGAAGGGCACACAAAAAGTCACAGCTCGCAACCTACGGCGTGTGAACTAACTTCACATGATGGAAGGGATGACGTGGTAGAACCAGTTCTATCACAACGGGAAAAAGACAACGGGAAGCAGGACCTGGCAACAGCTCTCGAGACTGTTCAACAAGATGAGGGTGGTCAACAATATGGGAATTCGCACATTCTTATCGAGAGATATAGCAATCATACTCGCAAATATGACGGTCCTAGCAGTCCGAGCCCACACGTGGCGAAAGATAAGGCTTCGGAAAAAGGGCAAAGTAATGACGATAAAACGTCCCCAGTCCAAAATAACGAAAATTACATTACAGTAACGACCCAAGAGGCCATTGAGGTACCATCCAGAACAGTGAAATTTTTTGAAATTCCAACAAATCTGCAAGGAGAATATATATTTATCGGGGAAGAAGTCAAACAAGGAGTGTACATTAGTAATGCTTTGGTGTCACCAAAAAATAGACAAATACAATGCAGTTTAATGAACATAAATAATCATGAGGAAATAATCCATACCTTTAAACTCTTATTGGAAAAACACAGTACCCAAGAAAGGGAAGTAGAAAAAGAATATAGTAATAAGGAAAAAGAAATATACAACATACAAAAGGGAGAACCAGAGGAAAACAAGGAAGCCCAGGAAAGGGTAACCAAACTAATGGAAATAGTAGGTATAGAAAAAGATTTGAATGAAGAAGAAAAAGAAGCAATAACACGAACCATAGAGGAGTTCCAAGATGTGTTCCATTTGCCCGGGGAAAAGTTAGGTCATACAGCGACTGTACGATATGAAATAGGAACAAGTGCCGATAAAATATAAGATGTACAGACTCCCCGAAACTCAAAAGCAAATAATAAACGACGAGATAGAGCGACTCCTGAAGGATGACATTGTTGAGCCTAGCTGGAGTCAGTGGAACGCCCCCTTACTAGTGGTTCCCAAGAAACCGGGGCCCTCTGGTGCGAAAAAATGGAGAATAGTAGTAGACTACCGAAAACTTAATGAGATAACGGAGGGGGACGCATACCCACTGCCGGGAATAGAGCTAGGGAATGCCCGTTATTTTTCGGTATTGGATCTCGTTAGTGGTTACCACCAAATATCTATGAAGGCGGAGGACCGGGAGAAAACAGCTTTCAGTACCCCGTACGGGCATTACGCGTTTAAAAGAATGCCGTTTGGTTTAAAGGGAGCCCTGGCAACGTTCCAGCGTCTGATGAATCATGTGTTGACGGGACTACAGGGGCTACGTTGTTTCGTGGACCTAGATGATATAGTCACCTATGGTAGAAACCTCAACGATCATCAGCGGAAAATACGCGAAATACTACAGAGGTTAAGGGAACATCGTTTAAAACTAAACCCAGAGAAATGCAATTTCCTGAAGAGGGAGATAATATATCTGGGACATAAATGCGGGACTGAAGGGGTCGCGCCCGTTCCTAGTTTAGTCAGAAGCGTACAAGAATTTCCGACCCCAACAACGGTGAGACAGGTGCAATCGTTCTTGGTTTTGGCAAACTACTACCGGAAGTTCATTAAGGGGTTCTCAAAAATCGCAGCTCCGATCAACAAGTTGTTAAGAAAAGACGTAAAGTTCGATTGGGAGGAACAATGTACGCAAGCGTTCAACACTCTGAAAGAAAAACTAATTACACCACCAGTACTGCGGTATCCAATTTTCGATGAGCCGTTCAAATTGTATCCCGATGCCAGCGGGGAAGCGCTGGGAGCAGTCTTGGCGCATGGACCCGAAAATAACGAAAAACCGATTGCCTACGCCAGTCGAGCACTAAATTATGCGGAACGAAGTTATTCCACGATTGAGCGCGAACTGCTCGCGATTGTATGGGCTGTAAGAAACTACCGGAGTTACCTGTACGGAAGGCCCTTCACTGTCTTCACTGACCATCAACCATTGCGCGGGGCCATACGTATAAAAGATCCCACTAGTAGAATATTGAGGTTATGGCACAAGCTGTCAGATTACACTTTTGATATTCAATATAAGGAAGGGAGGAAAAACGGCAACGCCTTAAGCCGAATCCCGTATGAAGTCTTAGCGGTAACGCGGAGACAAGCCAGAGAAATGGAAACAAACACTATTCCAACGGATCAAGCGAACAGCGTGGTACAAACGAACCCAGCAGAGAAGAAAACGCCGCCGCCTTCCAGTACCAGAAATGAATCGCGACAACAATCAGGGGAAGAACAAAAAAGGGTATTAATGGACGCGAACGAAATCAAGACGATACTAGCCAACTGTCATGACGCACCATTTGGGGGACACCAGGGGATCCAAAAGACGTATCAAAGTTTAAAGCGTGAGTTCTATTGGAAAGGAATGAAGAAGGATGTAGTGAATTACGTAAAACGCTGCAAAAAATGCCAAACCAACAAACAAAGCAGAGAGCACAAGGAACCTCTGGTTATTACCGACACCGCAGAATTACCTTTCGATAAGGTATACCTAGACATCGTAGGGCCATTGCCGGAAACAGTGAACGGAAATAAATATATCTTAAGCTTTGAAGATGATTTAACAAGGTTTATGGACGTGGTACCACTAACGAATGTAGAAGCAACAACAGTCGCACAAGCATTTGTGGACGAGATAATTAGTCGATACCGAATTCCGAGAAAATTGGTCACTGACCGAGGAGCCAATTTCACTTCGGAGATGTTCCGTCATGTGTGCAAATTGTTCAAAATTCATAAACTGGAGACAACAGCTTATCACCCTCAAACGAACGGTGCCCTGGAACAATCTCATAGACCCTTAATGGATTATCTAAGGAGTGTCGTTGACGAGAACCAGGCGAACTGGGATGAACATTTGCGTGCAGCAATGTTTGTGCGAAATTATAATGTCCATATTGCAACAAAGTTAACCCCCATGGACTGACTATATGGCCCCTCTACCCAATAATCTAAAAAGAGGGCCCCAGCCTATATATGATCACGAAAATTATTATTTGAAATTGCGAAAAAAACTCCAGAAGACCTACCAAATTGCAAAGGAGAACATACAGAAAAGCAAAGCCCTCTCAAAGGAATACTACGATCAAAAGACACACCCACTCAAAGTGCACGTGGGAGATGAAGTGCTCCTCAAGAATGCGGCGCGAAAGAATAAACTTACGCAATTTTGGCTAGGACCATTTAAGGTTTTAGCGATAAATAGCCCAGTAAACACGACAATACAGATGGGCAACAAAAAACGAAGGGTCCATAACAACCGATTAAAGTTGTTCAACTGACACCACAATAATTTCCTTTCATCGTTTCAGGCTAAACATGCTGCTCCACATTTGCTTGCTGGCTGCAATAAGTACAGCCCAAACGCCACTTGAGATACACCCCCTCAAGTTACGAGGGGTGGTATTCGAACCAATTGGAGCAGCCCAAATTTATCAGGATCACTGGACTGTGCTGACGCGTATCACGAAACCAACTTGGGAACCTTCGCTGAAATACTTAGAAGAAAGCCAAAAGGCACACGCCCGACTATGCGACACCCAAAAAGAGTTCACCTTCATCTTCGGAGGCGACATGTGCCATCACTGGACCTACGTTCTCCAAGAACGAACTAACCAAATCACCGAGCTCATAGAAAAGATAGAGCTAACAATGAACCTCAAACACCGAACTAAACGAGGTCTCATTAATTTCGGGGGGAGAGTAATGAAGACACTGTTCGGCACTATGGATGATAATGATTCCGAGCAAATACACAAAAAATTGGAGGAACTAGAAAATGAGAACCGGCAAAATCAGGACCTGGCCAGACAACAGGTCTCAATCGTGCGCTCAAGCATCAAAACGATGAATGAAACAAACTTGGAGATGACTCGGCGATACAACCAATTGGTGCGGAAGATTAATGAAATAAGTAACCGGGAGCACAATGAAACACCAAAATACACGGAAGAAATGAAAAGCATGCAGACGAGAACAGATATAAATGAAATCATGATACTAGTATTAGGAGAACTGCAGCATATATACCTCGATGTGACCGATTTATTCATCACAACCGAAACCATTAACAAGAAGGAGTTGAGCCCCCTGTTTATACCTTCTCATCAATTCCGCGAGTTGTACAATAACGTAACCAAAATATATAACGGGAAGGAGACCAACATAGTCTTCCCCATTTTAAAACGAATCACTAAAGTCGATTGTCAATTCAATGAACTAGGAATACTAGTTCAAATACGGATACCACTAGTAAACGCAGTACGGTACATTACAAACCGAGTATACACCACGCCCGTACCTACCAATCATAGTACATTCTTCCTGTATGACGTGGACTTGGACTTGGACTTATATGAACACGAGCATCACTCAACTAAGTTTCGGTATGAATGAACTGGACTACCGATTCCAATACACCACCATAAACGAAACATACGTAATCTGTCATCGGAATCAACCAACCCGAACGCATCCCACTAGAACAAATTGCCTTACGGAATTATTAAGAGAGACAAATGGACAAACTGATGTTTGCAGTTTTCGCATAATGGAAGAAGCTAAGAACATGATCGTACCCATGCATCAGGAGAATGCTTGGCTGTACTGGCTACAGGGAACCACATTCCTAGTTGCTCAATGTGATACTATGGAATACACGGAGTTACTTCAGAGCCTCGGAATAGTCATGTTGAAAGAAAAATGCGTGTACCATTTTAAGATTCCTCCTTAATTGTTTGGAAAACACTTGGGATTGTTCCGCAGGGTTCCGCTCAGATCAAGCAGATCCCGTTGGAATGGAAGGAGAGGTAAAGTACTGGGAATGATGGAAATAATTATTCTTTTGAACTAATTTTATTTACGTCACTACGGTTACAGCTGTAAGTTACTTACTGACTAACTATCTGAATTTTGCGGGGTTCTTATACCTAGTTTGCAGTGCTACCGCAGCACTAAAATGTCGTCACCTCAAACTTTCCCATCGGAATTCTTTCGATGAGGCAACACCTAACGAGGTCAGATCGATCTGCATTGGTTTGCAGATCGCATTGTAGGTGGGAGTGTCTCCAGACGATCGGTCGATGGACAGCGTGGGAAACTGGAGGCGGAGCCAAACAGTGGTCAGCGTGGGAATGGAACGGGAATGAAATGGAATGGGATGACCAGGGAAATAATACCTTTTCTGTGCCTCAGAGGATTGAAACCTTTTCTTTTTCTTCGGTCCGAATGGGAAAGTTTAGTCTGTTTCGCTCATTGCTGCGCTGCATCATGTGGTACATTACACCTTCCCCCTTTTGGAAGAGAGGTTTTTCTTGTTTTATTGAGAGCAAGGAAAATCTCTTTTCTGTACATGATTAACTTAGAATCTACCTTATAATTTTTTTTTTGTTTTTTTGCTTTTAACATATTTTATTAACATTTTCATATATTCAACCTCATACTACTTGATCTACACTGGTTATATTTGTCAAAAGTTATTACGAATTATTATATTTCCTTAATCTATTTTTATGTACGGTAATTAGTTTATTGTTTGAATCTCTTATAACACAATTTGGTTCGGATATCTCGATTACTTCATATGGTCCTACAATAGTGGATCCATTTTCCTTCTATTTTGTATTTTTATAAAAACTCGTTCCCCTCCCTTTAAGCGTAATGTGTTACGATCTTGATTTTCTGTATTTATTCTTCTGGCCTTAGATTCTTGTAAATATTGCCTTGCTTTTATTACACTGGATTGTAGTCTATATTTTACTTCTTTTGCATAGAGGTCATGATTATACATTGGATCAGGACGTTTGTGTGGTATTTCCATAAGTGCCGAGGGAGTTTTACCGAATATGAGTTCAAATGGTGTATACCCATGCACGGTGTTTGGAATTGTATTGTAACAATACGCGTAATAAGGGGTCCAAGTGTCCCAATCGTCGTGATTTTCGTTCACAAAACATCTCAGATATTCGTTCAGGGATTTGTAATTCCGCTCTAAGGCCCCTATTGTTTCTGGATGTGCAGCAGTTGCAAACAGTTGGTTGATATGTAGGTACCCACATATTCCTTTAAATACCTGATTTTTATACTCCGTTCCCAAATCAGACTTAATGTAGCTCATTGGACCATATTTGATAATGAATTCATTCACCACAGCTTTTGCTACGGTATTTGCTTCTTTGTCTTTTATGGGTATGACTACCACATACTTGCTTAGATCGCATTTTTCGCAATTATTTACGTGTTTCGCTATAGATTTTTTCATATTTCTCCAAAGATATATAGTTTTTAGTTTCTTATACATTCGGGCCTTTCCTAGATGTCCTCTTGTGGATGTATTATGATATTGATTCAAAATGTCGACAATTTTTTCTTCATCTGATATATGTATGAGCGGCTTGTACAATTTTATTGAAACGTTTTTTACATAATTAAAAATTTCACTTTCTGTAGAAAGTTTCAGAGGTTCGGTCTGAACTTCATAATAAATTTCTTCATCCAACCTTCGGATTTCACGCTCTAATGCGGATTCCATGGATTCATTTATATTTCTTCGAAATAACCGTTTTATTAGTACTGACTTGCTATCCTGTATTAGGATGTTTAGTTCATTCGTGGCGCAGCTGTTCGCCATGAACTTTAATTCTACTACATATTTTAATGATTCGGACGGAGATACCTCTAGTACTCGCAGTTGATCAGGCTGCTGTGATTCTGTATCCGACCTTTCTGAGTGTCTGGTTGGTTCTTTCGATTTTGACGTCATCGCCTTGTTTTAACTTGTGGAACACTGACGTTCTTTATCTATTCTAGATAATGCATCTTGTCCACTGTTTTGCTTCCCTTTCACAAATTCTACCGTGAAATCGTATTCCTCAATATCAAGTCTCATGCGTGTTAGCTTGGATGATGGGTTCTTCATTGCAAATAGATAAGTGAGCGGCCGGTGGTCTGTTCGTAGTACAAATTTTCGACCATAGATGTAAGGTCTGAAATGATTTATCGCCCAATGTATGGCTGCTAATTCCTTTTCGAAAACGGACTTATTTGTTTCCCCAGGTGTAAAAGTTCTGCTTGCGGAAGCTATAGGGAGGTCCTTATCTTCGAATTTTTGAGATAATATAGCTCCGCAGGCCTCATTTGATGCATCTGTCGAAATTATAAACTGTTTTCCGAAGTCGGGGTATTGGAGATTTGTAGGCGACATTAACGTCGATTTCAGTTTATCGAATGCCTCTTGTTGCAGCTCTGTCCATTCAAATGTCGCCTTTTTTCGCAACAATTTGTTAAGTGGTAGGGCAATGTTCGCAAAGTTGGGAACAAATCTTCTATAATAGTTGCAAAATGCAACGAATCGTCGAGTATCGTCAGCTGATTTGGGTGTGGGATAGTTCTTAATGGCTTCATATTTTGAAGCGTCGGGCTTAATTCCTTCGGCTGACACCTGGTGTCCCAGAAAAGTTACCTCTGTCTGGAAAAATTTTCACTTTTCAGGATTTAGTTTAAGATTTTTGTCTTTCAGTCTCTTGAATACGCTTTTAAGGTTTTTAAGATGATGATTATATCATCAATATAGAGAAATGCAATGTCCGGAGGCAAACCTGATAGTGCTATGTTCATCATTCTCTGGAAACAATTTGGACTAATTTTTAAACCGAAGGGCTATTGTAGATTGCCCTACAATACAAACTGGTAATGGCCTGAATTCGTTGAAAATGCTGTATACTTTCGTGAGTCTTTCTCTATTGGAATTTGATGAAAGCCCGACATAAGATCAAGGGTTGAAAAGAATTTGGCTCGCCCCATTTGATCTAAAATTTCTTCAATCCTGGGTAAGGGAAATTTATCTCCAATTACCTTTTTGTTAAGGTTTCTAAAATCTACTACCAGCCTCCATTTTTTTACATCTTTGGACTTCTTTGGCACAAGCAGAATTTGTGAATTGTATTGCGACACTGAATTTTCGATGATTCCGTCGTTTAAAATTTTCTGTACTTGATTATTGATTTCTTCCTTATGAGCTTCAGGAAGTATATTATTATGAGCTATAATTTTTTATGTAGACGGGTATATTGTCCGAAATTTGTTTTGATTGCTCATAGAAACTGTTCACTGCCAATGGCTCATCATCCTGGGCGAAAACTTCTTCATGCTCGGAACATAACTCTTCCAATTGTTTCCTTGCAAACTCTGGGGTATTCGAGAAGTCAATTTTTGATATTAGTTTATTTGCCCATTCAGCCTTTGTTTTACACCTTAACACTCTATATTCCGATAGTAGACTTAGCTTTAATTTACTTGCATCGACTTTCACTGTATGGTCTGTTGTACTCAATATTCTGACAATAGGATTAGCTGCTGAAATTATCGACGCTGCTGTATAGCCTTTTGGACATATTTCTTGGTTATGGATTACCCAGTCATCCTTATGCTGGCTGTGTAATTTAAGGACACGCATAACTTCACACCTAGCTGGTATCAACAATGCGTCCTTTTCTGGACTGTTCTGAATTGGAATTTCTAAAACTTTATTCGGTAGATATAACGTTAACAGCCACGTATCGTAGTTTATCTGGGCCTTATATGTTACTAAAAAAAGCTTGGGTGTGGCTGTGTCATGGACACGGCCGTGTGTTGTACGTGAATACGTTTATGTAACGGGTAATATTTCTTGAATAAAATATTTTTATTTATGTATTTAGGACAAAAGCAAGGAAACAAATCAGTATTTTGTTACAATATATCTTTATTAATTATAGGTATGTGATACGAAAAGTACGACACAAATGGCATACAAGATACATCCAGATTTCTGGTAAACGTTAAATCAATACAGGTACTATCTAACGTTGTTGGAGAAGTTTCAATATAAAACAAATCGAACTCGCTGAGCATGAAGTCAGGCAATGAACAGTTTTGTGAGACATCAACATTAGAGTCTCCAACCATCATAACTGGTGTAGTAAGATTAGGCTCGTAATAGGGTATAATTTTAGCGATGTTTTTGGAATATTTTAACAACGATCGTATCATTAAGAGTTTAATATCTGCTAACGCTGTGCCCGGGTGGATAGACCCGAGTATGAATTTGAAGATGCCATTGGCCTTTATGTTTACTAGCCAGACATCACCTGCTTTTGGGTCTTTCATTTCCAAATAAATTTCCGAAATGTCAATGTCAACTCTATTACAATCAGTGAAGCTATTGATGTTGCGATATATGGCGACTCCACTGGCTTTGGCTTGATGATGATGATACCGCTACCGATAAAGTAGTAGCAATTTGTCTGTTCTTAGCGGTTTTACAATATGAAGTCAAATCAAGGCCAGGCACCGAAAAATGGGGATTTTTCACCAAATTTCGCCGATTTTGAATTTCAAAATCGAATTCAATCAACCAGGCTGGCAGAATCGCCAGCAACACAAAAATTTCGCCACGGCACAAAATTGTGCAAAAAACATTGACCATACGGTGACACCCTACAAAGGGAGCGTGTGTGACGCTCGCATGTGTTTGTTTCGATGAGAACCAAACGCATGCGGGCCCCACACACACTCTCTCGGTGGGGTGACACCGATCGTTGCCGTTCGGTTGCACAATCACATGTACTGGCGAAATTTTTGTGTTGCTGGCGATTCTGCCAGCCTGGTTGTTTGAATTCGATTTTGAAATTCAAAATCGGCAAAATTTAGTACAAATAACCCCATTTTTCGCGCTCCGCCCTCCGCCGCGCGCGATGCATCACTGATCTCGCTTATCCTAGTGATTTCTTTGATCCTTTATCTATCCAGTGGTATAATTTAATTTCGGATGTAGTGCAGAGATTCGAAGCTACAACGCCAAACTGTATCCCCCGATTTTGTCATTAGTTTTTTTGGATTGCCCCCGTATGGTAGCAAATTTAAAGATGTATTCACGTCAAAATCTATGCCTAGTATGGCGTCTGCTTCGAACGATACGCTATTATCAACAACATGGAACGTATGTTTGATCGCGGTGTCACCATGAAATATCAAGTAAGTTTCTGTAGAACCCATAGAAAGCTGAGTAGTGTCCGCTATTCCTCGTAGTGTACATTTATTTTTGGCGTAATACATTTGGGTTGGTTTAATTAAGTGTCTTTTAAATAAGGATACATCCGCACCAGTGTCTACAAGAAGAGTACACTTCTTGTCACACATCTCGACGTCAGCAACTATGAAGTTTGCCAGATTTAAGCTTATGTTGTATATTCTCTCATTTCCTCCTGTCCCCCCAACTGACTTGGGTCGGCCTCTTGCTGAGGGGCTTGGTCTTCCTCCGAATTATAGTAGTGTATCCTTTGATTATTCTGCCCTCTGTTGCCACTAAAATTCCGTCGGTTGCTATTGTTGTGTCCGTTGCGTTGATTATTGAATCTATTATTTGCCTGGCATCTACCACCTGAGGGCACATAGTTATCTTTATTTCTATTTTGTGTGCCCGTATTTTGGTTATTGAAATTGTTTTGTCTTTGCCGCCAGTTATTCGGCCTACTCCAACTTCCGCCGTTATTCTGAAACTTTGGTTTATTTTGCCTTTCCTGTGCATTAAAATGTAACACATTGGCTTTTACCGGCTTGTCTATGGCAATTGCTTTAGCTGCAATTTCGGAAAGCTTCGTGTAGCTTGTCGCCTTTAGTATGATAGATATTTCAGGATTCGAAACATTTTCTACCAGCGCTTGTTTTGCGAATTTTTCGGCAAGATTCTCGGCCGATTCACCACTTGCTACGTTCTCTGAAACGAAGGCTTTCGTGTGTTGCTAAATCTTCAATTTGACTAATATAATCAACAAGCCTTTTATTTCCTTGTTGAGTTGCCTTCAGTTGTGCCAGTAATGCGTCCGATGAGTATTTCACCGAAAATTTTTGACGAATTTTTCGCTTAATCGCTTCTACTGTCGTTAGATCTTCATTTATAGCCAGTTTTGCTCGACCTGTTATTCGAGTCTTTATAAATTTAACCATTATTTGTTTATGCGCCGTCTCTGTAAGTTCATCCAGTAGACTAACCGCATCGAGGAAGGATTTCGTTTCATCCTCCTTGCCACTGTAATGTGGTATCAAAGCTGTTGCCGTCTTAATATCGAACGGCATGCTGCTGCTGGTATTTACCGTACGAAGGTCATTTTGAATCTTTATGAATTCTTCAATTTCTTTTCCTAAATCTCTTATTGTTACATATATTTTCTCCAGGTCTTGTGCTATACCAAGAGTAGTTTCCGTAGGTTGCAATGCTTCTGCTTATGTGAGTAATTCTTCTACTGTATTTTCCTTCTCTATTAACGTTTTAATAGTATACACTGCAGACCCTTTTTTCTTAAAATTTATTAATATAGCTTCTAGCTGTGCTTTTATTGCTTCCAAGCCCTCCATTTGACTCATGCCTTGCTATATACTATAGCTATTCTAGCTGGCGAGCTTAAGTAACGCTTTCGAAGACCTCTTCGGTGATTCATGTATATCTTATAGACCATATTCAAAATGAGCACTATCAGTATTGCGCATAGCACAAAGAAAATTTGCGGGTTGTCGGTCCTTACTATGTCTTGCACCGTCACATTGTTAACTATTTCTCCATTATTGGATGTCTTAGTGTTTTTGTTTCCCATTCTGTATTGGTTAACCAAGATCGTAATTGGGAAGTAAGTAGTATCCTAAATTTCAACAAGATTCAAACAACATTACAAATTTTCTATATATATTTTACTTTATTTTCTTCTTTTTATTTAGTCTATTCAAATCATTCTTGGCTTTGTTCAAAAGTAAGTTAAATCTATTTTTTTCCTCCTCTGATCTACAATTTTCTAAAATGTCTCTTAGTTGTTTAACATTCTTTTTGATTTGATGCCTTTTTCCACCTCTAGTTTTTTTTTTAGTCATTTTCTTGATTTTATTTTTATTTTTATAAAATCTCTTTATGTCCAATGGTTTAGGCCCGCAACGCGCATCTTCGAACGTAGGTCTTTGTATCTCCGCCCCTTGCTTCACTATCCCTGCTGGAATCCGGTAATTTGCTGGAAACAACACTCACTGCTCCTTGTTCCTCTGCTCTGGTTTCTTCTGCTTCATTTGTTGTTTAATTTCTCCAGTTCGCTATATTACTCGTATGAGTAATTTGTCCTGTCACGGTCGCCATGTAAAATTCCTCCTTAATTGTTTGGAAAACAACTGTTGCTGGGTTTACACTAGCTACATTACACTGAAACCCATCTAGCTGAGTTTACATTACCCTACCACGACCGGTAGTATACACACCATGAAAATATACCAGCCAGAAGAAGATCTAGTACCATCAATCGATTTTTCTTGCTACCAACCCCCAAAACGGGGAAGTACCGGAAAAACTGGGATAAAAATGCTCCACTCGATTACATTCAATGACAACATAAGAGCTGAAAGTAAAGCCGTGGACAAACTAGAGCGGAAAAATCACGTGAAAAACGAATATCCATACAAAGTAATATCGGTACAACCATATCAAGCTGCCTCCTCGTTTTGGCGATAATATGGATAAGCCTAAAGATCTATGGAAGAAGGCAGGTGGCCCAACAAAGGGCCACCCATAGAAACCGCAGAAAGCCAAGTGTGAACATCATACCGGTGCCTATTATGATACCTTGGCGCGACCAAATCATACAAACAGAGAAGATAAACAATAAAGAAACCCCGACAAACAGAACCGCAGCAAACTAACCAACATCGAGAAAAAGAGAGACTAGAATAAGTAGAACCTAAGCTAGAACTAGACATCATACACCTAATAAAGAACTTAATAGAAACAAGGCAACAATTACTAACATCTCAAACTCACATTGGCAGAGAACCAACGCCAGAGGGAATAAAAAGGAGAGCCAGCCTCGGACTCGACGATCAAAAGGAATTAGATAACTTCCTAGCTGAAGCAGCCGAATGGATCGAGAAACTCGGGATTTCGGACAAAGAAGAAGATAATGACAGTGAAACCGACACACCCAAGACAAATGTTAAGAGAATTGCAAGAGACCACTGAACCCAAGGTAGTACCCGCGGAGAGCGCCGAACCCGAGATAACGGAACCCTATATAGAATGCGCGAGGACTGGTACCCGACCCCTCGTCGACCCAAAGTTTTTCAAATTTCGATACAACATGGCCAACAGTGAGGAGACAGCGGCGCGAGATGTCGTTGAAACGAAACCACCATATATTGGTATAACAAATATAGGATAGGATTAAAGCAATCAAGCATTAAAAATTTTGAAATAGATATATGTACACAGATAATATGTAACCTTAGTTAATGTAATGTGTAACGTACGTAATCAAAAAAAAAAAAAAAAAAAAATAGGATCAATACTTATGTTTCTTATTTGGGGAATTAAGAATATATAAAACATATCTGATATTCACTTCTATAGCCCTAGAGTAGTTGATTCAAATGAAGATGTAAAGTTGAAAGAAACCGAGAATAGAACATAAAATTAAATTGTAACTTTAAATTAACTAAGTTGAATCGTTTACCTTACGTCCATTCAGCCAAAATAGTTACTCAAACAAAAAATAATATGTAAAATCAATACAAAAAAATACTATGTGAAGTTTAATTAAGTTCAACCAATTGTAACAAGTTAGGAATATAGATCTTACATAATGAAAAAAAAATTTACATAATATTATATATACACGACAAACACCTATGGCTGGGGGGAGCTTTTCTAAAAAGGGGAGGAATGTTGTGACTCAAAAATACTACGGCCGATAAACATCTAGAATGCTATCTGTGGCCTACATTAGAAAATATCCACGCTAACCAAATCTCACCAATTTAAGCAAAAACCACATCCAAATTGACCGTCCACATCCGTTCCAGAAGACGTACCACGAAGACTAGAGACATCCAGCCACAGCCACCGAGAGTCAGCAAAGAGTCAACCAGCCCCGTTAATCCGAAGATTAGAGACATCCAGCCACATCCAACGAGAGTTAACAAAGAGTCAACCAGCCCCGTTAATCCGAAGATTACAGACATCCAGCCACCTTCCAGCCCCGTTAATAACAAGACAAGCCAACAACCAGCCCCGTTAATAACAAGACAAGAGGGCTAACCCGATCAAGTTATCGGCTACCCAAAGACCTGAACAGCCCTCGTAGGCAGCAGGCATTAATCCGACGACAAATGAAGGTAGCTGAAGAAAACCAGCTTCGAGAAGCTCTAAAGGACCCTACAGCAGGACCGAGACCGATAACCTTGGAGGAATAGCGTCGTCGACAAGCCGCTATGTCACCTAAAACCGACGCAGTAGCCGATAAACATCCCCCGAAGAAACCCCGTTCCTGAGTCGAGGCATACTACCAGAGACAGCTCCAAGAGGCTCAAAGGGAGCTGATACTGGCGACAACGAAGGAGCAGAAACGTGAAGCCAGTGACAGAATTAACCGACTGAAGATGAGCCGTAGGAATTATTGCCACCAGAAGAAGACGGGCATGGCAGCACTACCGAAGTATGGTTCTTAGGGTATAGTTTGGAATAAGTAAATTTGCATGGGAATTAGTAAATATATAGTAATAAGAGTTGGGTTCAAGGGAAGTTTGTATGCCAAATAAAATATAGAACACTTAACAAATATCTGGACTTTTGAGAAGGAAAATATTAAAATCCCAAGTTAAAGAAAAGGACCCAACAGATCCACATAGAGGAAAAACTAATCTTTCGAATGGTATAATTTTTATCCTGGTAGGTCTACCTGGTTTCCTGTAAAAGCGATAACAAAAAACGTGTCGCCTATTGATATATAGGTATTGTTACCCTGTGACCCATCTGACCGATCCCGTTAAAAGGAGGAGTCAGATGAGTCCCGCAGTGACGACCTGGGGTCGATGACCAGTCGACCTGGAACATCAAGAAGGGATTGGCGTGTGCGAGATTGAGTTTTTGAAAAGTTTTTTGACATTTTTTTTGGATTTTGGATTTTGAGAGTTTGATTGATTTTCTAATTAGTAAATAAAGTGAACCATGGAAAGTACAAATGGTAAAAATGGATTCGTTTCATTCGACGAGGTCCTGTCTTCGAGACTTTGTAACACTTGTGTCAGGAAGATTAGATGACGCGCTTAATAACACAACTGGAGCGTATGACCTGACGAGATATAAACATGTGACATCTAGCCCAGCAGGTCCGCCAACAAATCAGCTCAACCAGGAGGAAGTCAATAATGGTAGAGTATTGTTAAACCCAGAATACCCCAACACCGCTCATATGTGTACCTCTGCGCCAACAAGACTCATTCAAGTATCCCTTATGGATTACGATGGTTCATTTCCTTGGGAGGACTACGAGCTCCACATGCAGAAGGTCGTAGGTGCGAACCGGTGGACCGAGGAAGCTAATTGCGACGAGATGCATTGCACTACGTGAGACTGTGTCATCCATCACAACGCTACAATCTGCGGGACATTCGACAATTATTGATGACACGCTTTGGGGAAAGGGTAAACGCGTCATCCTACGCAAATCTATTACTCAAAAGGACACAACGCAACGGCGAGTCCTTGCAACAATTCGCTACTGACGTAGAAAGACTATCGAGAGCAGCATATCTTCACTGGCCATCACACGTCGTGGAAAAAGTGGCTCGTAAGCGATTCATCAGTGGTCAGGGACCGTAATCTACAAACGGTGATCGCTGCCTGCAGAGTAGCAGAGGATACTCGACAAGGTAAATGCGTCCGGTAACAGCAAGACCAACCACTGTCATCGCTCGGCCCCAGGTGGAATCGACGCATTGTCAGCCAGCCAACGTCCCGGTTCATCAATCTTCGGCATTTGACCCGAGAATAGAACCACGACCACATTCAAGAACTGACAGCAATACGGCAAGTGAAATTCATAACAAGGCAAGGACATCGGGAAACGACAAAGGGCCAGCTTAAAGAAGTCGAAGCTAGCATCCAAACACCGAAGACTTCAAAGATCACCGGCACTGTAAAATGGTATCACGCGAAGAAAGGCATGGGCTACATTACGAGGAATGATGATGGTCAAGATATCTGGGTGATAAAAAGAGACATTACAAGTTGGAATAAAAAACATCGTTTCGCGTCTCTTCAACAAGGAGAGGTGGTGGAATTCCACATCGAACACAACGGCACAAAAGGCTACCGAAGTCACCGGCCCAAACGGAAAGAGCGTTCTGGGTAGCCCATATGCGCCACCGTGGCATAACCATCGCACTACCACGCAACCACCGGCTTTTATACAACCACCCAGCACCATGCCCGATCCCTGCGCACTATCGCCAGCATCCAAACCCAAATCAATTGGAACCAACACAGTGAGTGACAGTGTAGTCCAACCCCAGCGTCGACCAGAACAAACAGCGACTCTTACCATCAGTGACGACGTCAGCCATCTCAATCCCTCACCTAGAAGTCAACCATTCCAAACAAACTGGCAAACATTTCCTCCTAAGGGCTGAAAGTCACGGGCGAAATGAAGCCCCTTAGCATCCGTATTTCTTCTTCATCGTCGAACGACATTTCTGTGCTTGGGCAAATAAATAATACCGACTGCCTTATGTTAGTGGATACCGGAGCAACCAAATCCATCATTCACCCGCGTATTCTTCTAGCAACAAACGTTCTATCACCCATGCGCCCGAGCTTCGCCCACATCCGCAGTGTAACTGGAGAAATAATACTCGTAGAAGGTAGAACTGAGGTGCAAGTCACCATTCCTCCACTCCAAATAAGTCACCAAGTCTACCTCACAGCCATCGACCACTCTTGCACATTGGGGGTCGATTCCTTACAACAGCATCAATGCCATATAGACTTTTGTAAGAGCGTTCTAAAAATTTGGGACGTAGAGGTCGAATTTGTCCAGAAGGGAGTAAACCAAACCTGTTACCTAGCTGCCTCACAGATTCTCGATAACGCTCCCGAATTAGACCGCATCCAAGAAATGGTTGAAAGGAGCAGCAAAGAGTTACAGCCAGTGCAGAGGACAGATCTACAAAGCCTCATCAACCATCACCCCGGCACCTTTTTCACATCCCCTCATCAACCGTCACCCCGGCACCTTTTCTGATCTGGGAAACACGACCGTCCGTTAGCACTACATCGAGACCGACCTCCACCTACCGGTAAAGCAACCATTTCGCCGCTTGCCGTATGCCCGAAGAGAAGAAGCGCGGACCCTCATAGAAGAGATGCACCGTCAACAAGTTATCAGACCATCTAAAAGCCCTTGGTGCTCCCCAGTAGTCTTTAGGTAAAAGGATGGCAGCACTCGTTTTTGTGTGGACTATCGCCGGTTGAACGAGATCACCCGTAAGGACTCCTACCCCCTGCCACGGATGGAATTGATCCTCCAAGTTTTGATAGGTTCGCGTTGGTTTGCTACCCTTGACTTACAATCCGGTTACTGGCAAGTAGAGCTCGACGAAAAGTCTAAGAAGAAAACAGCCTTCAGTTGCGGAGATGGATTGTGGGAGTTCAACGTGATGCCATTTGGATTGTGCAACGCACCGGCCACCTTTTAACGTCTGATGGAGGAAGTTTTGAGAGGAGTGCCATACCAGATGTGCCTAGTGTACCTCGACGATTTGATCGTACATGCACCTACCTTTCCGGAGTTTATGTCTAACCTAGCGACAATCTTCATAAAGCTAGAGAAGGCGGGACTCAAACTGTCACCGAAAAAGTGCGACCTCTGCCAGCAGGCACCAGTCAAGCTGCCTTTTTGGAACTGAAAACTCGCCTGACCACAGCACCTCTGTAGCAGCTCTCCACTGAGGTGTCACCGGCGACCGGCCAGTTTCTACCGATTCCTATGCCGATGCGCTCCTGGATAGGAGATCCATGAGTACACTCGTTTAACATTGAAGGACGCCTCCCGGCGTGCTGAGGATCGATACAACCTAAAGGTTAACACGAAGGGCCTTGAACCAGACACGCGAGTATGGCTTTACACGCCCAGAAAGGTGGTGGGGAAGTGTCCCAAACTCCAATGTATTTCAGATGGACTGTACGTCATCCTAGAACGGATCAACGACGTGGTCTACTGGATCAAGCGAGAAGGGAAGCAGAAGCAACTAACTGTCCACCGCGATCAATTGACGCCATACGTCTGCGATGAACGACTGATGCACTGACGGCAGAAAATGTCAACCAGCTCGGTCAGAACTTCGATATTCTTGTATATGTATTAATTAGTTAAGTGAGCGCGAAAACAACAAAAAAAAATTATTACCTCGAACATTGTGTACAAAGAGGTACTTCAAACCATACTTTTTCCGTTCTGTGCGTACTGTTTATACCAAGGGTTGTGAATAACTTCTTATATACTCTTATAACTTCTTTATACCTTAACTTCCTATAACATTATATTATATCCATTATATTATAATCGGGTAGAGTAGAGTTTACCTTAATTTTTTGTTAGTGAATTTAAAGAAAAAACCCATATTTAGTTAGATGTGATTGTGATCTTTATTTTAAGGGGTGGTAAAATTAGTTTTTCCGTTCCAAAACACTAAATTTTCAATATTATTCCCCGAGCCGCTCATACAAAAATTTGTCTCTTTTCGCAAATTTTCAGAAATAAGGAGGTATTGTGCACATTTCGATCTTAGAACACAAGAACTGTGAATTGAAGCTGAGTTCTGATACAAATCATACACATCAGCCCTTTACAAAAGGCTTGGGCGGCAGGAGGAGCCAAAAAATTTTCCACGCCTTAAAATAAAAAGTATATTCTAATATATCTAAATAAAAAAAACATTTTTTGAAAAACAGTCACTAACACGAAATGAGGTAAAGTGTACTCTACCCTTATAATGAATTAGAAAATTCCATATGGGTACGCCTCCCATGATAAACCTGGGGGGAATGGAGTTAGAAGATATAGATGATATAGTTGCTATTCATCAAATTGATGATATCACCCATAAAGCAGTGGCGTTCCTTCATGACAATTCTTCAAAATAAGTCTTCGTTCCCCTTATTCATCAGTGATGCTACCTGTCCATTCATAAAAAATACATTCCGTCCCGATCCTCTCATACACATACAAATTAATCCATTCAAATATGTGACTGCGGCGAAAGCAGGATAACAACGGTAAAATACGAGTACTTCACACAATAAGTAAAATCGTGATTTCATCATGGCTGACTATAGATACTTGGAAGATACGGAAAACTTGGAGTATGATAGATTCCGCAAACTTTTCCAGGTAAATTAACGCAAAGATAAACAAAAATGAGATGTTGTTAATGAATGTTCTTACGTAGGGATGAGACCTCCTGTGACATCTACTGAACAGGAGGACATTCAGAATACAGGAGCACGCTTTCTTACTGAGCCTACGCAAGGTCCGAGTGGCATGCATTATGGAAGCAGTGACGAAACAGCAGGTTCTTTTCAATCAGATTCCATGCTGAAGACAAAATCAAGAAAACGTCGTACTGTCACAGAATTGGAATGAGTCAAAAACCGCAGAATACCACCATCGCAAACGTCCACAGTCACGAAGGCAGAAGGTAAGCTACACCATATCAACAACTCATTTTTTTTATCCTTTCAATGGTTTATTTCAGGATGTAACTGTAGTTCTAACAAAATCTTTGTAAGAATACTACAGGAATTGGGCGAACTGGAAAGCGAAATGAAAACAATAAAAAGCAAATTAGCCCAATTGAGAAGAGCTCGGAAGAAAACCTTCTTGCTAAGCCGATTCGAACTGCTGAGGACGTCTTTGTCTTGGAAGAAAAACTATAATTGTCTAAAAGTTGAAATGTATGCGATGAGGAAAACACGGCACATATACAAAACTATTGCACACTTTCCAGAAAAAAACATTTTTAGCAGTTGGTGATTCCACAGAGCCAAGGAAATTTGCCAAAAACTGCATTGAAGCACTGTTGACGGATCCAGCGGCAGTGCAATTTTCTTGGTATGGAACCAAAATCAAGAAAAGTATGAAGTCTACCTGCATAGTTCTCGCATTAAAATGTAATAAGGATTTTGAATACATTCCTTTTAGCTCATATTAATAAATATTCATTATTCCTTCCGTGGGTGCTTTCAATGAGCGCTTTGGATCGTTGACCCTTCTAGAACATGTTTCCATGAAGCACCTTGAGTATGCTGGGGATAGAATTAAGAGAAAAGAACTGCCTAAAAATAAGATTAAATAAATACTTAATACATAAATTTGACTCATTGTTTTATTTGAAGAAAATTACTTATTTAAAACTGATTGTTATATATAACTAGCTGTACCCGCCCGCTTTGCTGGGCATTACGTAATACTGCATATTTTTTGTATACTGTATATGTTGATACTTTATATGTTTTGTTTTTCTTTAGTTATAGATTTTTGATTCTTAGCAGTTATCTTTTGATTGTAACATAAGTTCAAAAACTTCCAAAAAATCTTTGACTTTTTCACCAATGTTTTTATTAACGTTTGGCTACAAATTTTCGCCGTAAAATGTATAATAAATGGAAAGTATGAATAGTGCTTAATAAGAAAATGAGAAATAAACTTAAAACAACTATTCAAGCACTCTTTCAAAAAGAACCAATTTTGGAATTATTACTAAACCTTACAGCACCTATTAATTTTAAAGTTACAAAAACATTGAAATATAGTAGTTATAAGAAATCGAAATTTATTCTATGTTCGGTGACAACAATGAAAAAAATAAGGATTTATAGATTGCCGGGTGATACTCAAACAAAACTGGTCAACTTTTTACTTAAACTTCGATTAGTACCGAATGTAAATTTTTTATGAACTGCCTAAAAATAAGATTAAATAAATACTTAATACATAAATTTGACTCATTGTTTTATTTGAAGAAAATTACTTATTTAAAACTGATTGTTATATATAACTAGCTGTACCCGCCCGCTTTGCTGGGCATTACGTAATACTGCATATTTTTTGTATACTGTATATGTTGATACTTTATATGTTTTGTTTTTCTTTAGTTATAGATTTTTGATTCTTAGCAGTTATCTTTTGATTGTAACATAAGTTCAAAAACTTCCAAAAAATCTTTGACTTTTTCAACAATGTTTTTATTAACGTTTGGCTACAAATTTTCGCCGTAAAATGGATAATAAATGGAAAGTATGAATAGTGCTTAATAAGAAAATGAGAAATAAACTTAAAACAACTATTCAAGCACTCTTTCAAAAAGAGCCAATTTTGGAATTATTACTAAACCTTACAGCATCTATTAATTTTAAAGTTACAAAAACATTGAAATATAGTAGTTATAAGAAATCGAAATTTATTCTATGTTCGGTGACAACAATGAAACAAATAAGGATTTATAGATTGCCGGTTGATACTCAAACAAAACTGGTTAACTTTTTACTTAAACTTCGATTAGTACCGAATGCAAATTTTTTATGGCACAGTAATGTTTGAGAGGTTAGTCCGATCCGATCGGCCACATCAACAATACGCCCACGTTAGCCGTGTAAATTTATTTTCGAATTTTTTGAAAAATATTGCTTTCTTCTACTTACAAAAAAAGTTAAGGTTTAATCACAGACAAAATAATTTACCAGATGTCGCGATCCCATGTGACTCTCTACCCATTTTTTTCCAACATCACACAGCAGACAAAAGATTCATGGGCCGTATGCGCCTTTGACCGTCTTTAACGTTTATAGAACAGACAGTGCGCGAATTGATGTTGATGTTTGATTGTCAAACAGGGAATGAGTGGTCACAATAATAGGAAAGGGGGCTGGAACAAAATTTCGCGGATAGAACACAATGTACATGTACACACAATGTACACAATTTCGATTTTCTGAAATTTGCACAAAACAAACACAAACAAAAATGTGTACCATTGGAGAGTAAAATTTACTCAAAAATTTCTGTTCTCTGTGTAAAAGTTTTTTCTATTGATTTAAAGAAAAAATATATAAATTGAGTTTCCAATATATAAAAAATTACAAAATTTTTCCCAAAAACGCGAGATTTTGCGTTTACGAATTTTAATCTGAATTTTACCATATATCATAACTTTTGTTTGGACACACTTTTAAAAACTCAATTCAGAGAAAAAAAATGTATTGAAAAATTTAGGAAATTTAAAAAAAAATGGGATTCGGTCATACGTATGAATCCCGCAGGACGCTTCGTTTAGCCGCTAGGAACAAAAAATCGTTAAAAATTCAAAATCTGAATTTTATCAATTTTCCGATCTTTTGAATGCACAGCTTTAAAACCTCAATTTAGAGAAAAATGACGTACGTCAGGAAGGTAGGGAATGTCAAAAAAGTGGGGGTCGGTCATACATATGAGCCCCGTGGGACGCTTCGTTTAGCCGCTACGCGCAAAAAACCATATAAAATTCAAATTTTTTCGGAAAAGAACCCTTCAAACCGGAAGAAAATTAGTCATCTTGGGATTACAGGAAACTATGATGCCCTACGATCTGAAATTCAAAAAAATATTTACCATTTTCCACCAATTTGAACAAATCTATCTGCTACGGGTTTAATGAACCAAAATTGTATTGAATAAACAATTAAAACCGGCCCTACGGAAATACAGAGTGTCAAATCATAGAGAATTCTTGAGAGAGAGCTTTTGTTCCGATTTGCAAAAGCGAAAAATAACGGTTCCCTAATACGCAAGAAAAGGTTGGCGTTTTCGTATTCGAGATGGGCATAAGAAGATCCAAAAATAAATCAATTCCCATTTCCTAATCGAAAACCACATGACATGAAGTCGCATCCATGGATGGATTTCATATCAAGAGAAAGTGTACTTTGCTTCTTAAGAAAAATAAATGAAGAGAGGTCGTGCAATCAACAAAATGCCGAAATGTTCTCTCGAACACGTCTCATTTTTAAGAGAGAGGGAGTTACCGCTAACGATGCGATAATTGCCCGATCTCTCTTCATTTATTGATCTTAAGCTCAAGCGCTAAGGTCGACTTTCTCTTGAAAAGTAAAACGTGAAAAATTTAAATCTTAAATATTTCCAAAAGTTTAAAACCAATTTTTTTTAAGCTTTACATAAACACTCATAAACACTTACCGAACATTACAAAGTTATCAACATAGAGATATACATAAGTTTGGCTTTCTCTTGTACATTTAGTGTACAGACATGGATCATTTTTTGACCTTACATAACCTATTTTACTTATTATTTTACATTATTAAATTTATCGTTCCAATACTTAGAAGACTTTTTTAAGCCGTACAGTGATTTTTGTAGTCTTACAATATTGTTGCCATCATTATACGCCCCTTGTGGTAATTTGATGAATACTTTTTCTTCTATATCCCCATATAAAAAAATTGATTTAGGACAACCCAGTAACATTATAACTAGATCAAAGAAATTGAAACAAAATAAAAAAAGCTGGGGTGTGGCTGTGTCATGGACACGGCCGTGTGTTGTACGTGAATACGTTTATGTAACGGGTAATATTTCTTGAATAAAATATTTTTATTTATGTATTTAGGACAAAAGCAAGGAAACAAATCATTATTTTGTCACAATATAACTTTATTAATTATAGGTGTGTGATACGAAAAGTACGACACAAATGGCATACAAGATACATCCAGATTTCTGGTAAACGTTAAATCAATACAGGTATTACCTAACGCTGTTGGAGAAGTTTCAATATAAATCAAATTGAACTCGCTGAGCATGAAGTCCGGCAATGAACAGTTTTGTGAGACATCAACATTAAAGTCTCCAACTATCATAACTGGTGTAGTTAGATCAGGCTCGTAATAGGGTATAATTTTAGCGATGTTTTTGGAATATTTTAACAACGATCGTATCATTAAGAGTTTAATATCTGCTAACGCTGTGCCCGGGTGGATATACACACACCCGAGTATGAATTTGAAGATGCCATTGGCCTTTATGCTTACTAGACAGACATCACCTGCTTTTGGGTCTTTAATTTCCAAATAAATTTCCGAAATGTCAATGTCAACTCTATTACGATCAGTGAAGCTATTGATGTTGCGATATTTGACGACTCCACCGGCTTTGACTTGATGATGATGATACCGCTACCGATAAAGTAGTAGCAATTTGTCTGTTCTTAGCGGTTTTACAATATGAAGTCAAATCAAAGCCAGGCACCGAAAAATGGGGATTTTTCACCAAATTTTGCCGATTTTGAATTTCAAAATCGAATTCAATCAACCAGGCTGGCAGAATCGCCAGCAACACAAAAATTTCGCCACGGCACAAAATTGTGCAAAAAACATTGACCATACGGTGACACCCTACAGAGGGAGCGTGTGTGACGCTCGCATGTGTTTGTTTCGATGAGAAACAAACGCATGCGGGCGCCACACACACTCTCTCGGTGGGGTGACACCGATCGTTGACGTTCGGTTGCACAATCACATGTACTGGCGAAATTTTTGTGTTGCTGGCGATTCTGCCAGCCTGGCTGTTTGAATTCGATTTTGAAATTCAAAATCGGCAAAATTTAGTACAAAATAACCCGTATTCACGTCAAAAGCCCCAGTGATATCCATCTGATGTATTGGTAGATTTAGCTTAGTAGCAACGGAAGCGAATAATCTAAATGTTGTCAGCTTGGCAACAGATGAGTCAATTTCGTGCAAATCGAAGGTGTCATTCTGTTCGAAACCTCTGGCAACTAACCTGGCCTTATATTGGACAACATTATCATGTTTCTCAATTTTAAATTCCCACTTACTACTTATAATGTTTTGCTTTTCAGGTACTGTGCACACTATCCATGTCTTGTGTGCTTTTAGGTTTTCGAGTTCTTGTTTGACAGCTTCTTCCCACTGATAGGCGTCGCTCCTTTGCATGGCTTCCTTATAGGTTACTGGTTATGTTTCTGCAGTGTAAATATTTTGACAGTTATAAAAGTGGGTTGGGTTTCTGACGCATGAGTTCCGACGAGGTGCATCTGACTGTAATATATTAGCACCGTTATATTCACTGCATTCTTCATTTATTTCTTCAGGTTCACAGGCATGCTGGTCTTCATCTTTCGTTTCGTTTGTAAAGGTTGGACTGTTTATAAGCTCTATCTCAGGATCTTGTTGGTTATTATTAGTGACTGACATTTCATTGTTTGGTGTTTCTGTTGCAGGTGCTGGGTCTACCTTTTCCGATTTTTCTATGACCGGTTCCAAGAAAATAATATCCCTTTTTACTAACACCTCATATTTTCCTGGATAAAATATTCTGAAACCTTTTACATTCTCTCCATAACCCACCATAACTGCAACTGCACTCTCCCCTTTAGAGTCCCATTTCCTTATTTTTTCTTTTGAAATATGGACAGATACACGGGTACCAAAAATGTGTAAATTACTGAGATCATACTGTTTATTTGTCCATACTTCATATGGTGTTTTTCCTGGTTCATTACTTCTACCCGTTCTATTCAGAACATATGCTGCAGTGTTCACTGCTTCAGCCTATAGTTTCTTAGGAAGACTCTTGGCACACAGCATTGATCTAGCTGCTGCTGTCAGAGTTCGGATCTCCCTTTCCGCCTTGCCATTTTGTTGAGGGGTATATGGTACAGACGTTTGATGGACTTTTCCTTTGTCTGAGAACAAATTTGACACATCTTCATTAATAAATTCTAATCCATTATCACTTCGAAGGCTGACTATATTGTTGCCTGTGACATTTTCTGCTTTATTTAAAAAATCTTTAATACAATTTATTACCTGGTCCTTCTTTTTTATGAATTATACTGTTCTATAGCATGAGTAGTCATCTTTTAAAATCAAAAAATACCTTGAGCCTCCAACAGAAAATTCCTCCATGGGTCCACAAAGATCTGCGTGTATCAGTTCACATGTTTTGTCGTTTTTGTTTCGCTGGTTGTAAACGGTAGACGGTGTGCTTTACCCTCCAAGCAGCCTCGACACTCTTCGAACTTTTCATCGGATACTTTGATGTTGTTGTTCAATAATACAGCTTTCACATGTTGTATATTCTGATGTACAAGTCTCTCATGCCACTCGTTTAAACTTGATCTGACTTCTGTAGTATTTGCAAAACCGCACTTTAGCCGTAAATCCATGTAGTAACCACTTCCAACTCGTTTTGCGATTGCACAAACACGGGCATTTTTGTAGAATTTGCACGAGCTGTCATCTGTTTTCATGATCAAACCTTTTTTTGTAGCGCGATTTACAGAAAACAAATTGATCTTTAAGTCTGGAACGTATAGCACTTTATCAATGGTAGTATCCACCCATTCTCTACCATCTTGCACTTGTACTGCCATTTGTCCCCACCCTAATACACTAATCGCCGTGCCGTCCCCGATTATTACAGATTTTTTTGAAGTGTCCTGGAAATATGTAAATAATGTACGATCGCAACACATGTGTTCGTCTGCACCAGAGTCCACAAGCCACATAGATTTTTGATATTGTTCTTGATGATTATTGGAGACCAGAAACGCGTTACCTTTTTTATTGTTCTTAATTTTCCAAAACCAGCATTTAGATTTATAGTGTCAAATTTTTCCACAGTAAAAACAACTTTTATTTGTGCTCTCTTCGTTGTTCTTTTTATCAGCTTTACATTCGCTCTGAAAGTGCCCTTTTTACCACACTTGAAACAATTTCCTTTCTGTCTATACTTTAGTACAAACGCAGACGATGATGAACTTTGCGCCGGTTCTTGGTTCTTTTCCATTAACTTTTCTTCTTCCACTAACAATCTACCCACTAAGTTATCCAAGGTTTGCTTTACGTCCGAGGCAGATTCCCATGCCGAAGCAAAATGTTTGAATTCGTCTGGTAGCGACATAAGTATTTTGGTTATTACGAACTTGTCAGAAATTTCTTCACCCATTTGTCTTAGTTGGTTCTGCATTTCTTGAATCTTTGATAGAAATACAGACATTTCAGTACCTTTTTCATACTTGTATTGAATAAATCTTTGTTGCACAATATGGATACTAGTTTTGGTCCTTTGTTCATACACACTTTGAAACTTCCTCCACATTTCTGCAGACGTTGAACACGATATAATGTGTAGCATAACATCTTCGGTCATCCTTGTAACTATTAAAGTCTGTGCCCTAGCATCCTTTTTGTCCCAAGCAGTTTTCTGGTCAGCGTCTTCTGGGTTTGTACTGCGACCTTCCACTACATCTAGCCAACCTTTCCCACGCAACAATACTGTGATCTGGAAATTCCAGATATTCCAGTTCCTGGAACCTTCCAGTTTCAACATGTTTTGGCTGTTTTCCATCTTAATCTAACTACTTTATAAGATGTATTTTTCCTACCTTCCAGCAAAAACGTAGCGGCGTGGTTTTAACTTAACCTCAAAAATTTACGATCAACTACGACGTGTAGTAGTTCGACTCAGCATGTTTTACAAATTTGATTATGGTTCAGGTACCTGGTCTGGGCCCATACGTACGTACGCAACCACGTACGCATGGCAAACGGAGAACTATATCAAGTGGTCGGGAAAACCAAAGTGTCAATTAGCGTCGACCAGAAGAGGAGGGAGATGGAGTTACTGGTCATTCCGTCCATACCAAACGAAATCATATTGGGGATTGACTTCTGGAAGGAATTTGGCCTCGTCCTCGACATGAGGGGGTTGCAGTGGGAAACAATCGCAACCTGTGCAGCCAACCAGGAACAGGCCTTGACGGGAAGGGAAGGTCTCACCGAGAAGCAGCAGGACCTATTGGAAAAGACGATAGAGGAAGAATTCAGCAAGATGGGAGAGGGCCTGGGATGCACCACCCTGGTCAAACACACAATCCGAACCAACGCGCAACCAATTAAACAAAGGTATTACCCAGAGTCACCAGCGGTACAAAAGCACATCCACGAGGAGCTGGATGAAATGTTGCGACAAGGTGTGGTGGAACCATCCAAAAGCCCGTGGTCGTCACCCATCTTGCTGGTACGCAAGAAGGACGGGTCGTTTCGCTTCGGCGTGGACTTCCGAAAGCTAAATGCAGTGTCGGAAAAAGACGCGTATCCAATCCCACTCGTAGCAGCCACACTAGACAAACTGCGCTGAGAAAAATACCTGTCCTCCCTATACGTCAAGTCTGCCTTCTGGCAGGTGCCGATGGAAGAAGGCTCCAAAGCGTACACGGCCTTCACAATCCCAGGAAGAGGGTTGTTCCAGTTTAAACGGATACCATTTGGGTAGCACAATTCCACGGCAACTTGGCAAAGGCTGATGGATAACGTGATCGGAGCGGATCTAGAATCATTCGTGTTCACGTATTTGGACGACGTGATAATCGTAACACCAACGTTCGAGCGGCATATCGAGGGGCTGCAGGAGGTCTTCAGACGCATCACAGAAGCAGGGTTGAGAGTGTCTCGCGAAAAATGCAAATTCTGCAGAGAACGGCTCCAATACTTAGGGTACGTGCTCAACGAGGAAGGACTCCACGTAGATCCAGAGAAAGTAGCAGGCGTCCACCAAATACCACGACCAAGCTCCGTAAAACACGTTCGACAGTTCCTAGGTATGGTCTCGTGGTACCGGAGATTCATACCAAGCCATGCAACCTTGGTGGCACCGCTAAACGCCCTGCTGAAAGAGGGATCACGATTTCAGTGGACCAGCGATTGCGAAACAGCCTTCTAGGACTGCAAACGGAAGTTGACCGCAGCACCTGTCTTAGCATGCCCGGATTTTGAGCGGCCATTTAAGATACAAACGGACGCATCAGACGTCGGTTTGGAGGCGGTGCTCAACCAAGTGTATCCGACAGGCGAACGGGCGGTATGCTTCCTCAACCGATCCCTGACAAAAGCGGAACGCAAATACACTTTGTCTAGGAGTTCTGTGGGCGGTGGAGAAACTCCGTCCATACGTGGAGGGCACCAAGTTCTCAGTCATAACAGACCATCACTCCCTGGTATGGCTGAACAATCTGAAGGACCCGAACGGCAGGTTGGCACGATGGGCAGTGAGACTCCAGCAATTTGACTTTGAATTCATTCACCGAAAAGGGAGGGAAAACGTAGTGCCAGATGCACTATCTAAAGCAGTGCCGCTGGAAGCAAACCTCGCGGCCATAAAGGCGAAGAGACTAGCAACAAAAGCAATGCGCGAGGAATTAAAAGAAATCCATACCAGATTGACGGGGAAAGTACGGAGGAAAACGGTGCCGGAGGCGGAAAGGGGGAACGTGCTCTGGGAATGCCATGACGACCCGAAAGCGGGACACATGGGGGTGCGACGTACGCTGGATCGGGTGAAACAAAAGTGGAATGGAAGGACATGTCCAATATGGTCAAAGAGTAAGTCAGAAAGTGCAAGATATGCCAAGCTATAAAGGTGGAAAGCTAAACAGCGGTATGGTATCGCGAGTGACGGGGGTAACTGAACCCTGGAGCACAATTTGTGTCGACCTAATCGGCCCTTTGCCGAGATCCAGCAAAGGGCACCGACACACCATGACGGTGGTAGACTACTATACGAAGTTCGCGCTAATCATACCAATGAAAGCTGCAACAGCCAGCGAGGTGACCCAACTGCTCGAAGAAAGGGTCTTCTTGATGTTCGGCGTACCGTTAAAAATCGTCTGCGATAACGGGGTACAATTTAGATCAAAGCAGCTACAACACCTTGCCGAGGGCTATGGCATAGACATCTGCGACACAGCGTTGTACCATCCACAGGCTAATCCGGCGGAACGAACCAATCAGGAAATAAAAAAGAATGGTACGATCATACGTAGGGACGAACCAACGAGATTGGGATAAGGAATTAGCCAAAATCTGATGCGCCCTACGCACGTACACGCACGAAAGCATGGGGGTAGCCCCATACTTCCTGAATTTCGGGCGGGAAATGGTCACCAGCCGCGTTGGTCAGGTAGAAACTAGTATGGACGGAGGCACCACAGATCCTAAACAACGTGCAGTGGAGCTCGAAGCGATCAGGAAAAAGGTGCACGAGAAACTGACCCGTACGCTGACGGATCAGACACGGCGTTATAATCTCCGGAGGCGAAGTCCAGAATTCGAGGAAGGCGACCTAGTCTGGCGTCGAAATTACTCCCAATCGGATGCCAGCAAACACTACGCTGCCGAACTGGCACCAGAATATATCGGCCCCTTCACCATTCAAAAGAAAATGTCCACCGCCACATACAAGCTGATAGACGAAAAAGGCAAGGAATCGGGCGTCTGGAACGGAAAAGACCTTAAAGTCTACATACAGTAGCGCTAAAACACTCCACGCGCCCCACTAGAGACGACATGGTAGCCAGAGGTTAGAATCGTAAGGTTAGGGGCGTTCGGAGAAAAGTTAGAATCGTAGAAAAGTTAACAAAATTAAGGGTTAAATTAAGGGTCGTCTGGAAGAGTGCGAATTAAGGGTAGGTTCAAGGCTGACAGGAATAGAAGACAGGATCGGGTGATCCTCTTGAGGTAAGGGGGGGAATATCACGGTTGCGTTTCCTCCAAGCATCGGGGAACAACGCGCAGTTAAGCTAGGTCGAACGTCGCGGCGGACACTTTCGGTTCGCCATCCTGCAAAAAACCGCCAAGAGATAGGCAATCGCCGGCAGAGCCAAAAACTACGAAAAATCGGACGATTGCCTACCTCGGGGCGTTTATGCGCGGAACAAACGGCATCCACTCCGAGGAAGATCGCCCAAGCGACTGATCGTTTCATCAGCTAGCACTAAAGGATGACCAGCAAGGAGGAAATAACTCCACCCGCATCGAGCACGGCCGAGAGTCATTCAACTCGCACGCGTCTCGGGTCAATGATCGCTTCGAGAATTCGATCAGTGACCTCGTCCCTATTTCCCGTCAGGACTTAGCGTGGGAAGAAATGCGTTCCCATACGACTCAATGGGGGAGGAGCCTCCTGATCACATTGGAGTCGAGTTCAATGACCGGGACGCCAAACTAGGAACCGCATGCGAAGGGAGTACGTGACTCAGGGCACGCGCGAACGAGGACACGCGCAACGATGAAGATTGGTGCCGTGTGTAATCCGGGATCCCGTTGTGGAAAATTAGGATATAAGGGGGCCCTAGCAAGAAATAGGGACTTTTTTAAATCATTCTGCTGCGTCTGAGATAGGCCCTATGAATGTATGTTGCAACTAATGTCAGGCTTTAAGGTGGAAAGATGATTCAAAAGGTATTTGTTGTTCGTCTGGAAGAGTGCGTTTGAACTCTGTCCAACATTCACCTGAGCCGCTTAAGTCTTTGTTATGTGGCGAACTTTATCAACCTCAATAATATTAAACGTTATAATTCCGCTTTTCAAATGACTTCTTTCGGGGCGAAAGTAATACACGAAGGGAATTATATGCCCACGTTCAAAATACAAGGCCAGGTACGTTATATCATTTAATTGGTTTTCTTTTACCAGTAGATAATGCAAGAAAATCATTTTACAAATATATTTCATTAGCGATTACGTACTAGAAAGAGACGTAATCGACGACCTTCAGCAGAGCATCCAGGTCGCCATAATGAACCGACAACACACGAAGTATCTGGGGTACTGGTAAATCAAAATTGTTATAAACGATATATAGTACTTCACAGACATGATAATCGATTGCAGAGAATCTCAGAAACTCATAGATCGTATGAAGCTTTGCAGTATCCTCTAATGTTTGTTTATGGGGAAGATGGATATAACTTCGCGGTTTATCAAATCGACCCCACCACAGGCCAACCAAATTTCCAAAAGATGGTATCCGCTCTACAATACTATTGTTACAGATTAATCATAAGAGAAAACGAATACAATCATCGGCATATTTACAAACAATCATAAAATTAATATTTAGTTGACGTATATGCTAAAAACGATACAGAAAGACTTATTTTGATGCGAACTAATCAAAAGAAGCTTCGAGTTGAAAATTATATTCATCCATCAGAATGAGAATGTAGAGAACTTGGGCTAGTTAGATATTCTACCTTCATCGTTTACGGGAGGACTTACGCACACAGGATGCGTTTTGTTATGTTTTGAAATATGGGCGCTCCGATTTCTTCATAACGTTCACGACCAACCCTAAATGGGACGAAATAACAAACGAACTTTTTACAGGGCAGTTGGCTTCTGATCGGCATGATTTGTACCAAGAGTTTTTAAGCAAAAGTTAAAAAACTGATGGATCTTCCGGTGAAAGAAAAAATTTTGGGTTGCGTTCGCTGTTTTATGTATAGTTTTTAATATGGTTAGAAACGAAAATATGAGCTGGGCAAATCGATGATATTATTCGAGCAGAATTGCCAGATCAAGAAGTTGATCCAGAGCTAAGATTCGCTAAATCTTTTACTACAGATACTGTTACAGGTGAGGATGGTTATCAGTTTTACAGACGTCGGTCGAAAAACGGTAGTATAAAAACGACAATCCGATCACGAACTAACTCTATCGATATCGACAATCGCAGGATTGTTTTATTTTCACCGGTACTGTCACGCACTTTTAGACCACATATTAACGTTGAACTCTGTAGTAGCATCAAGTCCATAAAATACATTTGTAAGTATGTCAATAAAGGTTCAGACTTGTCAGTATTTGCTCCACAAAATGCTAACAATGAAGTGACGTCATATCGAAATGGAAGATATATTAGTACATCCGAGGCAATCTGGCGCATGTTATCATTTACGTTTCACGAACGCCTTCCTGCGGTAATACATCAAGATATCCACTTAGAAAATGCTCAGAGAATTTATTTTGATCCGAGTAATGTCCGTAGAGTGGTAGAAAATTCGTGAAACACAACATTGATGGCATTTTTCGATCTGTGCAATAACGACGAAATCGCAGCCGCTTTATTGTACGAAGAAATACCAGGTTATTACACATTTAATAAACAAAATGGAGCATTCCAACGGCGACGTCGAGGTACTCCTGTGGAGGGTCATCCCGGCATATTTCACGAGCATACACTTGGGAGTATCTATACAAATCATCTCAATAATCGGGAATGTTATCATCTAAGGTTGTTATTAACATTTGTCAAGGGACCAACTTCTTTTGAAAGTCTCAAAAGGGTGAATGGGATTTAACATCCAACATATCAAGCGGCTTGGCCTGCTCTTGGCTTACTAGAAGGCCATAATCACTGGTGCGACGCCTTAACAGATGCCAGTCTAACCAGCAACGCATTTGAATTACGAGAGATTGTCGCCATTTTATTAGTTTTCTGCAATGTCTCTAATCCTACAGAGTTATCGGACAAGTTTATGGATCATTTCACGGATGATTATGTAAGAGACTTTCCACGGCATTACCCGAAGGCAGACATACATGCTCATTTAAACATATTTACAAATAGAGCTTTGTTTGCATTACAATACGATCTTCTTTCGATAGGCGGCAACTCTCTCCCTTATTATGGTTTACCATCTCCACAAGCGACCGATGGAATTGGTGAAAATTTAAACAGGGAATATATTGAACATATAAATTTTGATCCAGTTGAACTTCAAAATACTATAAATCATAATGAACAACAATTAAACGATGAACAAAATCAAATTTACCGACTCCTTATTGATAGGGTAAATGCAAGCTCTGGTGGGGTGAATATTTTAGACGCTCCCGGTGGTACCAGCAAAACATTTTTGACTAATCTTTTGCTGGCCGATATACGTGCAGAAAAGAAGATTGGCATAGCAGTCGCATCGTCCGGCATAGCAGTCGCATCGTCCGGCATAGCAACAACCTTACTTCCTGGGGGGAAACCGGCATATTCAATGTTTCAAATCTCACTAGATTTAGACCGTACGGAAAATCCAGTCTGTAGTATACCCAAAAATAGTCTCAAAGCCAAAGTACTACAAGATTGTGTCTTTGTAGTGTGACGCGAACGAACTATGGCAAACAAAATTTCTATAGAAGCCGTGAATAGGATGACGCAAGCCATATGAAGTAATAATCTATTATTTGGAGGAGTCAAATTTTTATTTCCTGGAGATTTTAGATAAATAATACCAGTTGTGATTCGTGGTACGCGAGCCGATGAAATTAACGTCTGATTAAAACGTTCAGTACTTTGGAGACATTGTAAAAAACTTCATTTAAAGAAAAATAGGAGAGCACATTCAGGCGATTCAGAATTTAGCAAAATTCTTCTTGATGTTGGAGAGAGAAAGTGTCTAGAAATGAATAGTACTCGTGATATAGAACTACCTACCGGTCTTTGTCAGGTTGTGGCGGACACTGAAACTTTAAAACATATTTATGATGGTATTCATAATCCCAATATCAAGGAAGGTTCGCGGTTGTGTGGAAAATAAATTTTAGCGCCCACGAACGACCAGGTTACTGCGCTTAATCGGCGCCTTAAAGGTAAGCTTTCAGGTGAATCACAAACATACCTTTCCATCAATACAGTTTGCAATCCAGATGAAGTGGCTAATTATCGAACAGAAATTTTAAACAGTATAATTGAGCCTGGTCTACCCCCTCGCAAACTGGAACTTAAGTTTGGCATGCTGGAACTAAAATTTCCCATTTGAATTCAAAAGATTGCAATTTCCTAGCAATGTCAGTTTTGCTACGACAATCAACAAGTCCCAAGGGCAAACATTCAGCAAAGCTGGTATAGATTTGACTTAGGGTTGCTTTACTGCTATACGTTGCATGTTCACGTGCGAGGAATGCCAGTAATGTTGTTGTTTTAGCCCAAAAAACTCGTACACCAAACATTGTATATAAAGAAATTTTTCAATAAAGCTAATACGAAAAAACGAAAATAAATAGTAATTAGACTAAAAATACAAAAACGAAAAATTAAGAACTAAATGGAGGAATATGTGCAAAAGCAAAGTATCGATTCACAAAATAGAAGAATTTCATTAAAATTAGCATTTTTATTTCTATACGCAAAATAGAGAATTCATAAGTTATAGTAAAATCTGCGAACTGAACAATAACTTTTTTGTTAAACTCAAACGCGCACGAAGTCGATGGCACAGCTAGTCATTAACTAAAAAATAAATATTTAAATAACGCTGTCGGTGCGTGAACTTCTTTATATATAACTTAATTCCGATAAAAGTATCGCGGCATTCCTGCAAATGTTTCATAAGAAAACACCACAGGAAGTCCATTGTTTGTTGCAATTACGAAAGCTAGATGGCGCGATTAGCACTCAACACACTCGAATGCGGAAACTTGATAAGAAACCAAAACGTCTATGTTTACGTCGAAAAATGTAAACAAAAATACGAAATTTGAGGTTATGATAGAGGTACTTATTTCTCGAATTTCTCGAAAATAAAAGCAAATTTGACCATAATTAACATAATTACATACATACATAATTCCTACACAATGGCATCGTTCAATGTTGGCGAACCCAAATGGATAATAGTGCCTTTAGTTTCCCTTCCTTATCTATTTATTAATTCAATGCCTACAACATTTACATCCTTCAACTCTCTCCTTAGATCTAACCAACAAAAACGTAAGGTCTTCCACAGCCTGGTGACAGAATCCGTCACGAAACAGCGCGAATGAAATTAGTTACGGATTTTGACCTTTAAAAGTGGTACTTTGGAGAATCTTTAGAATTGAAAAGGGGCATCTAGTGTACAACATTTCAATTAAAAAATGGTTCATCCAAATTGAACCAGATAGCTAGCGGGATCACGCGTTGTTAATGCAAAGCATACAAAAGTTTGTTAGCTCAAGGCTCTAACTCATTTGCATCATAAAAACATTGGTTGTCTGTAAAGCCGGTTGACGGACGATAATTTTACGTGATTACGTCGTAAGAAAGCATTGATGAAAAATTGCCTACTTTTATGAATTGAATTGAATTATTTTCACTGAATTATCATTATTTTGTATAATACAAAGAACGAGCTAATTGAAAATGTTAATTTTTTCAATTAATTTTTTTACTTAAATTATGCAGATTAATTATAAGTAACAATATACTTTGTATTAACAATTTATTTATTCGTACATACGCGTATTAGTTTGGATTCAAGAGAGATTCTTGAATCCACACTAATCTACGTATGAACGAATCTCTCATGAATCCAATCTCATACGAGTATTAGTTTGGATTCATAAGAGATTCTTGAATCTACAATAATGCGCGTATGAACGACTCTCTCATGAATCCAATCTCAAACGCGTATTAGTTTGGATTCATGAGAGATTCTTGAATCCACACTAATACGCGTATGAACGAATCTCTCATGAATCCAAACTATACGCGTATGAGACGGGATTCATGAGAGATTCGTTCATACGCGCATTAGTGTGGATTCAAGAATCTCTCATGAGTCCAAACTAATGTACGAATCTCTCATTCGTCCGCTCAGCTCAGGCGGAACGTGACAATGAGTCACGATTTTTCATTTGTGCAGCCGGCCATCGATTTATAAGACGTTATCACGTCAAAAACGGCTATTACGAAACAAATTTTGAGATATATTATTCCGCAGCCGTGCCACTCCACAGTCCAATGGACATAAACCAACAGAAAAGTGATCAAGGAAACTGTTATCCAAACCAAATGACGCATAGAAAAAGGGAACAAAAGTCTGGTTGGAAAAAACCAGTTGCGGAACGAACTACTGTTCCATTTATTTTCTCGTACACATTGAATACGGATTCCTAAGAAATAGCCAGACGCAACGTCTAACACCTAGCACCCCGGTAGTAGGTGCGTCATGAAAAGAGAAAGAAATTATTATATATTATCAATTGAAGTAATATTCATAACAAACAAAGTGCAATAATCAAAATTAAAATAAGATAAATTAATAATAATTTTAATTTAAATAAAGTAAAATTAAAATTAAATTAAATAAACGAAATAGAGGTGACTTTTTCCATGAGATAAAAAAGCAGCTAAACTTACGTAAAGAATGAGTTAGATATTCATTTGATCAGATCCTCTAAACACAAAATGGCTTGGTGGAGCTAGCATTATCACCGATGGAAGATCAAGCTGAATATATCCAAGGTACTTGCAATATTCTTCTTTGGTAGCCAGAAAGATCGGCCACGCCAATTGCCTTAAAGAGCTCTTTGGAATTTCTTTATGTACACTTCATACCAAAAATCAACCTCATCGTAAAAAAAAACCGAAAGGCTCAGTCAATAAGAAGTGTTTCTTGCTAATACCTTAATAAATGTGCATGTCATGTGAATGTATACCTTTATAAATCTCTTTGATTCAATGGTTATATAAGTCTAAGTCATAAGTTATATAAGTCTCAAGTTTACTGTTTTGCTCCTTTTCTTCATTTCTTCTTCGATGCTGCCGTAGCTATGACATTTGCTCAGCACTGGACATTTGAGGTTTTTAAAATTTGTTTTGACACGAGCTTTCTCTGTTTTGCGTTCTATTCAATTCGTCGAATATTTACAACTTATGTATATGAGTCGACATCTTACAAGTTTTATCGGTTTTCAATTTAATACCGATTTTAAATTAAATTCCGGCAATTATGTTTATTGTTTCAACTGGAAGCTTAGTAGTTCTTCTCACACTCTGTACAAAGACACCCGAATAAACGTCCTAGCTAAACGCCATCTCACGGTACACTAGCTTATAATTTTACACGTACAGGCATGTTCTCTCCATAGTCTCCTCAGCCGTTGTTATTGCAAAATTAGTCTCGTAGTTATTAGCGATTGAAATCTGACTGTATTTCGTAGCGCGCGAGAGTTTGACTGGCTATATGTGTACTTAACGAGCGAAAAAACGTTTCAACGGCAAAAAAATTAAAACAAGTATTTCGTACTTGTATGAACTTTAATTATTAGTCTCTTAAATACAAACATTATATAGAGTAGTACGGCTACAGAATAGATAAGTCACAAGTTTATAGTTTTTTACCGTTTTTTCATTTCTTCTTTGATGCCACCGTAGCTCTTGCACGTGCTCGGCACTCGATATTTTTTGCTTCTTGAATTTGTTTTGATGCGAGTTTTCCTCGGTTCTAATCTTTTAAAATTCGGTGCATATTTACGACTCATATGAGACACCATCCTTAATCCATTTTCTATACCGATTTTTACTTATATGATCGGTGAATATTTTTATTGTTTTATCTTAGGTTCTGGTAGTTCTTTTCAAGTTCTTTACAATGACACCCAAGTCAACGTCCTATTTAAATGTGTTCTGTTGCTACACTCATAAATCACTTCACACAACGCTAATAATCAACAATCACGCGTATTCATGCGTAAAATAAATTCGTACAAACATGGTCTGTCGACTGTGATCTCAATCGTTGTTATCGCATTGTTAGTCTCGTAGTTATTAGCGATTGAAAAATTACGGTGTTTTGTAACACACGAAAGTTAGACTGGTTACCAATATACATAGACAACGAGAAAAAAGACTTTTTCACGTCAAAACATTTCGCAGAAGGTTCTCATACGAACCACATATCTGGATTATTCTCTTCGTCGCAATGACCACCTTGATCCAGAAATAAAGATCTTTTAAGTTTATGCAACTTATTTGACCTATCCTCTCCTACGTCTTTCCTATTTGGAATTTCATTTTTCAGCTCGCGTTCGAAACTCATTCGAAACGGGTGTATTTAATTCTGTCATGATTATCGTGACGACAATTCTGATAGGACGCTTCCAGAATTTTCTGGAATACGTACATCGTGCCTTACGTCATATATGGATTTCCGAGCCTCTTACGACCCAAACCCGCACAAAAGCAGATATTCGGGCTACTACAAACTCCGTTTCAACCCCTTCTGGTACTGCCAAATTCCCAGCTGTTACTCCCAGGCCTCCAACTATTGCCCACGATTCTACTGCCTTATCTCCTGCTGTTGCCTCTAGTTATTCAACTATTGCCTCAAATTTCTTTGGCAAAGCTCCAGCTTTTGCCGTCTGCCCCAAATTCTACTGGCCTTATTAAACTGCCACCAGTTATTCCATACAATACTTATTTTTAGCTTATAGCAATTACCTTAAAAGAGAAATTAGGACACCGTACCATCACTCAATGTTAATGCAAACAAATCGCGTAAAATCGCCTATTCCAAGGGGTCACTACGCATTATCTAAGAATAGCTAACACAGCTCCGAATTATCAACCTCATTCATAATGCTGAGGGTGTAAAAACCCAAACCATTCTTCTAAAAATAGTGAAACCTTCAAAGCTGACGACGTGCTCCTTGCTCTTCAAAAGGGTATCGCAAAAGTCTCTGTCTTCCAAATCGAGAAGTGAGCTCGCCTTCCATGTCTCAACAAAAGCGACTCTACCAGGTACCAGGACCTTAATATCTGCAAAAATCATGCAGCTGTGTGAAGAGACCTAGGTCACAATCTCAAGACTTCTAAACGTCAGGTAAATAACTTGAGAACAACATCCCCTTTTGTTGCATGAGCAACCAAAAAGGTTACCCATCCAATTATGAATTCGCCAAATATAGAAGATATCAAAAAAATTAAAGCTGTAAAGGCTGTTGACAGATTTATCTTCGCTCAGAAGCAATCCGCGCTAAATAACTTCGTTCAGAATTATGTTTCATATGGATCCGCTGCTACCTTAAAAGCTGATCCTAACCCGCAGCAGCCGCAACAAGCCTCAATTCCTAAAGTTACTTTTTCATCCTCCCCTCCTAAACTAAATTTTCTCGCAGTGCTGCGTTGTGGATTGCTGGTTTTGCAGATCCTGAACACAGGCTGCCAGTTGCTTGATTGGTTGAGCAAGCCTTTATCACACTTTCCTATGAATTTTTGTATATATATCAAATTAAAAGATTCCTACTGTCGACACTTTCAAAAGTTTGTCACTTTTTCGTTTTAATTGATATTTCGGCGAAAGTTTTGTTTATTATGGTAACTTGAACTGTCAAATGTCCCTCTATTAACGTGGTTCACTTCACAAGTTTTATCACTTTACAGATTCTATCACTCATAAGTTCCTTATATCACTGGATTGTCTATCTATATGTATAGCAATCCTACCGACTGCGTCAATTTTGTAAAGAATTCTTTAATTACTTCTTTAAAACAAACTTTTTTTAAACCTGAGTAACAACTTCATTCACGACTAACTGTTACAAGATTATCTAAAAACTAATTCGTCGAATACATTGTTTAATAATTTATGGAAAATTCAAATGACGATTCGACACTTTTTCATGGGAACTGATGTCGATTTGGCATTTTGGAAATGCTTCCATGGGCTATCAGCTATTGGGCATACCTATTGATTTTAGCTGGTCATAAATTTTATTGACCTGTAAGGTGCACGAACTTTCTTGATTACTGTCAAGGGATTGCACCGTGGATTTTTTTTCAGATACACGTAGACTCGTGTATGTTACTACACCCTCCTTTAAATAAGAATTCTATTGAATTCTGTAAAGACCTTTAAATTTTGTTTTGATAGAAATTATGATTATAACAAGGAAGCTTACAATTATAAGTAGAGTCCAAGTATGAAATATTTTTAAGATGGTCTTAATTTTCGATTTAATCTAGATTCTGCTCGTTTACTAACATGAAGTCTTCAAACGTGAGTTTACCTTCAAAATACGAACAATTTTGATTTTCGGATAGTAAGGTTGTTCATGGAACACAGGTTTTAGTTTTGAAAACTGATAGTCTAATATTTTAATTTTAAAGTTGTTATAATGAATTATCCCACTTCCACTGATAGTAACATTTCTATCATTGGAATTTCGATACATTTTCAATTTAAACGCAATTTTTATTGCAATTGGTTCTTTATCAATTTTGATGATTTCTGGTTTATTAGTCTTTAAGAGAATAAAATTTTTGTAGAAAATACCATATATACTTCTTTCTTGGAGTTAATGTTTTGGGGTTTTCATAGTGATATACTTCATTATTATATTCAAACACAATTTCATTTTCGGAACAAATTTCTTTGAATGTTTAACTTGGCATATGAGTCTGTTTCGAACGTTTGAGGAGCTTTGGCGGCGAGCAACCACTTATTTTCTGACAGTTTTGAAATAATTCATAGTTCAATTAAAAATCTGCATATGCCTATGGGTGAAACACAAACTTTTACTAATGTGTGTTAGTGTATATAATATATCTTATATAGCGTGGACTGAAACGCAAGACAATTTCGGTGTAATAAAAGCTGCACTTCGGAAACATAAAATAGGATGTTGAGTTGAGGCGATTTTCTTCGACAGCCTTTGCGAATAGTCTGCAGATTTCACATTAAACCTCCGGAAAGAGAGGGAAAGTGGAGAAAGAACTGAGGAAGATGGTGAAGATCTCCCTTGAGATGATTGAAAGGGAGAGAAAGGAGAGGATAAGAACGGTAAAGGACGTGAGGTTGGAGGCCAAAGAGAGAGACAGGCTGATAAAAGAAGAAGAAGAGGAGGTTAACGAGGATCTGAGATCGGTGAGGCAGGAACTCAGATGTCTGAAGGATTTGGCAGAAGGGTGGTGTATGGGTGAGGGGGAAAGTGATGCAAAGGTAAAGGAAGAGGAGGAAAAGGAAAAGGAAAGGGACAGGAGAGAGAAAATGTTGGAGTGGGAGCTGGATTAAGTTAGGAGGAGGGAAAGAAATTGTACTCACATGGGTTGAAAGGATAGGGAGAGGGGACGAAAACAAATTAGAGGGCTGTACTCTAGAGAAGTTAGGGGTGGAAATAAAGGTAGAGGGGATCTAATTAATAAGAGGCGTGGATCACAAGATAATAGCGGTTTGTAAAAGCACAGGGGATAGGGATAACGTTCTGGACAAGAAATTTAAGCTGAAGGGCACGAACATTTTTCTAGACAGGGACCTCATATGGAGAGAAAGACAGGGCCGAATGAGGATTAGGGAGCTAGCAAGAAAAGAAAGGGAGGAAGGGAAAAACGTTTCAATAAAAGGAAGGTACATAAGGATTGGCGAGGTGGAGTTTACGTGGGATGATAGGAAAATGGGGTTTTTGAAGAAAGTAGCGGCAGTGTAGGTGCTAGTAGCAGGGAGGTTGGGAAAAGGTGCGCGTTGCAGGGGGGTAAAGCAAGGGGCAAGGAAAGGAGGAGAAAGGAGACATGACAAGAGGGAGGGAAAAGAAGAGAAAGGGAGCGAGAATGCTGGCTTGGAACTGTGCCAGGGTGGGAAAGAAGGAAGTGGAGTTGTGGGATTATATAAGAGAGTTCGATATAGTATGTTTGAAAGGAAAGGATAGGATTGAGTTAGAGATGAGAAACTACGAAATCATATTGAAAGAAGCACATAGGGATAGTATGAGGGGAAGAGCGAAGGGAGTTTTAGTGATGGCGGTGAAGAGAGATGTAGGAAGTTCGGAAGAGATGCTCAATAAGGGGAGTGCTGGATATGAGGGGCCGGAGGTGGTGGATAATTACCACGTATATGAGGAAGGAGAGGGTAGTGAACTGGGAAACAATTAAGGAAATTATGGGAGAGGGGGCTGTTCCGTGCTGGATTGGGCGGGAATTGAATGCAAGAACAGGTACGGAAGGAGGGGTCAGACTGAGGAGGAATGTGTAAGGAACTCCAAGGATAGCACCGTTCAGAAGGAAGGTCGGTAAATGCTGGAAAATCTAGAGCAACTGGACAAGAAAATACTTTATGGGAAGGAAGGGCACATTTATAGGCCCGATGGGTAGCTCGGTGATCAATTACGTAATCGAAAACGAACAAGGAATGGAGGAGGTTAAAAGATTAGATATAATACATAGGATAGATTCAGATCACTCTCCGATAGAGGTGAGCTTTAGGAACTGGAAGAATGTGGAAGAAAGGGAAGTTAAGGAGAAATGGATAATTAATTTGGATCAGAATTCAATTGAAGGATATAGGGATAGACTTGGAAATTTGGAAGTGAGAAGTAGCTGCGGAAAATTTGACAGAAAGAATAAAAGGGGCATGGGTGAGAGTGGCGATGAGGAAAAAGAGGAAAGACAAGCCTTGGTGGAATGAGGAATGTTTAACAAGCAAGAGGAGTCTACAGAGATATCTCGTAAAACTAGTGAGATCAGGGGAGGAGAGGGAGATGTATTTTGCAATGAGTTAGAGCACAGGATACTACTGGGAAAGAAGAAGACGAGGGAGGACGAAAAAATAATGGAGAGAATTATTAAGGATAGGACTGGGAGAACATTCTGGGAAGAAATAAATAAGAACAGGGAAAGGAGAGAAGGTGTCGATGATGCCATCAAAGATACGTTGTGGGACATTTTGAGCGGCAACTAAGTGCAAAGGAGGATATGTGGGACGTGGACCTGGAGGTGTTGGAGCGGGGCGAGTAGGAGTCGAAGGAAGAAGTGTAGTAGATTTATTTTTGGAAGGGGGAAAAACAATGACTATGTTTCTAGTCGCGAACGACTAGTTCAAGAAGGAAGGCAAAGGCGATGATGTACTCACCTCCTTTCCTTCATAGGATCTGGTTTAGTGATTCGAAGTTGGCGTCTGAAACGACGTAGAAAAAGGAACGAGCTGTTCGGGACAGCTCTGGAAGCCGAGAAGGCTTGAGCGCTCTGGCGAGAAGTCCCAGTCAGGCAATCGAGCGGCGGACGTGTTCTGGCTGGCCAATACTAGCTAGTTCGGCGTTTTTGGGGTGGGTTCTTGGCTCGAAGCTGACCACCGGATCGACTACAGAAAAATTAACACGTCCTAAAAGGTTCGTGCCAACGGATAGTCGCACTGTTCCCAAAATAAAAAATAAAAGGAGAGGGGAAGGTTAAACGGATGGGACGGGAGGCGTGGGAACCTAACGAACCTTTTTCCTCGAAAAGGAAGGAAAAGCGACTCACACAAACAAAGGTAATTCCTCGATGTCACCACGAAAGGAGGGAGAGAGAGACGAAAAGAAGGGTAATGTGGCCATGAACCGGGACAGAAGGAGACTTTCAGGGCTAGGATCTAGAAGGAAGGAAGATTTATCTACTAGACCGGGAAAGGAAAGAGGGAGAAAAAAAAATAATAGAAGGGGGACGGAGAGAAAAAGGGGGCGGGGCGACATCCTAGATCGACAGATCCTCTCTATCTCGCTGGTGGATCCAGCTGTTTTCAGATCCACAAACTTTAAAGCCAACTTTATCCGAACGCGATTCGGCTTTCCCCCTATTATAACTTGGAGGGACATACAAGGGGAGCTCCGCTCCTAAGCATAAGTTACCACATGGTTGGTTGGTTCTTTCTTCCCGCTAAGTCAATTAGATTCGGTGTGTCATACTAACTAAAGCTCATAAATGTTGGGATCAACGAGTAATAATATTTGGGACCACTCAGAGATCATGTGACCTTTGAATTTCATACCAGTTTCGTTCTTGTCTCCATTTTTCCCATATAATTCCTTAAATTTAATATTCTTACAGCTGAGTCAGTAAAACGTTTGGGGTATTGGATAGTTTCGATTGAAATTCATTTAACTATTCATGAGCATTATTATACCCCTGCACACCATAACGTTCTTATTTACAGAAGAAAATTTAAATTTTTAAGTTATTTTGAATCGCAAGCACTAATATATTCTCTTAATCAGACTATTAGGGCTTGATCAAAAATTTGATAAGTAAATCTTAACGAACATTAGGACACTCCAACAAATATTTTTTTACTTTCTTTTTTTCTTTCCAACCAGAACAACATTGTTCCTCTACTATTCTTCTTCTCGGTAGGTTAATTATAGGCAGTCCATTACTGTCGCTTTACACTGAAAGATTGTTTCCCGCGGATTCCGTTTTAACTCGTGCATCAACTGTGTGTTCACTTCCTACAACCACTACGTTCCTTGCAGAAGGGCAAAAAAAACTATAACCTAAAAGGAAGTACGTGCCAAGGCAGTCGACCAAATGATTTTCTGGGTGTCTCTTTAGATTTCCCCCTTACTTTTGTCACGATCAAATAACTATCTTATAATTCTTCTATTTTTTTCCTTCCAAAGTATTTCTAACCACAACCACGAAAATCGAATGAAAACAAACTGCCTCTAAATGCGTAAAGATCAAATTCGAAGAAAAAAAAAAAACAATTTATAATTATATTTAACTATTTGACGTAAAGTGCAAAACAAAATGTCTTATTTCAAGGTTGAATTACGAACTCTCTTGATTTTTTTTTTCCACTTTTGTCGCAGTTTTTGATTATTTATTGTTAGTTATTCTGCACCAAATTACGCAAAAGTCTCGGTATCATTTTGTTCTGATTTTTCCGGTTCGGTCGGGTCATCGTGGTCTTTTCCCCAAAAAAAAAATATAGTCGATATTAGCCTGGCCCAATTTCGCGACTATTTCCATCTGGACGGTGCACGCGTAGGGAAAAGGAGGGTGAGCACTCCTAGCATCCCACTCATTTCATAATGGTCCGGGTCTACCAGCTGTATTGAGCAATTCCCTGCTCTCTTCCAGATGCTGAAAAACCACGCTACCTGCACACCTGGCACTGCAAATCCACTGCGTAATTCCTATACACTTTCGTTTGAAGGGATCGAAATGAAACTCGAAACAGCCATGGCGGAAGGATAAACACAATTTTCTAGTTAAATCTCTAAAGGAAAGATTCCCTTCGTTTTTATTTTTCATTTATATTCACAAAACTAAATTCCCTCTTTTCGTTAATGCAAATTCCTAACAAAAAAACATATTCTAACCTATGTTAAGAAAATAAATTTTCATAACTTAAAACTACCAATTTAAAAATCAAAATTTAATTGGTATTCTGTGACACGCGCGCGTGGCAGAACGGGATAAAAAAAATGAATGCAAAAAAATTTTTATTATTGCATATCCCGTTCTGCGTTTCCTATTGATTCCCTGGGAACCAACGAACCATCTGTTGTTCCCAGGGATATCCGCCCCAAAATGCACAAACGATCAATTCAACTATTGACTTTAAAATTGAATTGATATTTTTTGCATTGTAGCCAGGCTCAATTGATTCCGGGGGAATCAGTTGAGTTTGGACAATGGACATCTCCCGGTCCATGAAAGAGCAATAGAATCTAAAAGAAAAGAATTGGTCTTTCATGGATTGGAGTTTCGCTGTCCGGTCATTGTCCGCTGCAGGATAAAACCTGCAAGATTCTTAGAGACGAGTCAGTGGATCAGAAGGAGGACGTCGTGCTGCTGGTTTGAAATTGAAATTCCTTACAAAAAATATATATAATTTGAACGTAAAAAAAATATTCGAAAAATTTGCAAATTTTTGTGAACTAAAATTTAAAAGACTTGGATATAAACTGGAAATTAAATAAGTAAAATTTAACTTTATTAACTTTGCGAAAAATTATATATGTGAAATCTGAATTAGTTAACTTTGCGAAAATTTATTTGTGTGTAAAATATAATTCGAACGTAAAAATAATATTTGCAATTTTTGTGAACTAAAATTAAAAAGTCTTAGATTTGAATTGGAAATTTAATAAGTTAAATTTAACTGAGTTAACCTTGCGAAAAATCAATTAATGTGAAAAATATAACTCGAACTTCAAAATAATGTTTGCAAATTTTTGTTAAACATAAATTTAAAAGCCTTAGATTTAAATTGCAAATTAAATATGTGAAATTTAACTTAATAAACTTTGCGAAAATTAATCATATGTAAAATATGAATTGAACTTAAAATAAAAATCTGAAACATACTGTGAAGCTACAAACTAACATTTCAGAACTAAAAATAGATAAAGTGAATTTCAACTTATTTTTGTTTTTGTGTAAATAAAATTCGAAACCCTAATTCATTTCGAGATACCGGGACGAGTGACCTTAACCTTCACGTCAGGAAAGCACTCCTCGTTCCCTTGTGACACAGGAAATGATGATTATGATTACATAATTTTTTTTGTAACACCTTCAATTCTTCAAAGAATCACCAAAAAAAAAACCAAACGAAAAAAAAACTTTTAACTTCTAATTCTTTATATAATCATAAATACTTTTCTTTACATTTCAAAATTATTCGTCGTCACACAAATTAAATTCATTTATTCCTTTAATACTAAGCCCTATCATACTTTAAAATTCAATTTTTCAATAATCAGCAAGTACCCTAAAATGGCTAGACGTTCTCGTCCGATCCTCATGACGACCCAACACCAAAAGAGAGCGATTCAACTCCTCCGCTGGTGAGGATTACGGAGGATCCCGTTATCCTCAATGGGTTAGCTGCTCCCTTCCGGCGTGAAGATGATCACGGTTGTGACCAGAGTTGAGTGACCATTTCATTTTGGACAACTGCTCAATTACTACAGAAGGTCAAATAACGCTAGGGGAATTACAAAGAGCGATAAAGAAGCTAAAGAAAAGAAAGGCAGCAGGGCCAGAAGAAGAGTGGGCACGTACGAGAAGAGACGGGAGGGAGATCTGGAGGGAGTGAGAAAGGGTGGGGAGGGACATTGGAAGGCAGAAAAGGAAGGAAGAAATAAGTGATTCGAGATACGCGGAAGAGATACGGACTTCGTTCCTAGAAGAGGAGGAACCTTTATACTAAGGGAGGGCCAGGAATAAAAGAAAAGGGGAGATGGCTAGTATTGCAGGCTTCAGATTAGGAAATGATTCGAGTGCGTGCAAGTACTGGCTTCGGACGGAAGAACAAATGTGAAGACTTTGCGTTAGAGAGAAGAAATCTCTAAAGCATGTTTTCGAGGATTGTGAGTTAACGGGAGCTAATGGAAAAAGGTGGAAAGATGTGTTAGGAAAAGGGGTGAGGGACAGATTATTGGCTCTGCATGAAGTAACTCATAAAAGAAGACTCCATTTATCAAACTTCAATACATGATGTCTTCTCTTAGTGTTTTAGTTATGATTCAGTATATACCCCCCTTCTGGTTACGGGGTTATAATAATACAATATGATACAATAATAGTATGTATAAGCCCACCCTTGTTATTAGATTATTTTGTATAATATTTTAAATGATTTGAGTTATTGGATAATTGTGTTTAATTTTGTGAACCCCTCTATAATTATTAGATAATTATGTATAACTTTGTAAATCATTTGATCAATAACTATACTCATATAATAATAAATATTGTTACCCTGTGGTCCATCTGACCCGATCCCGTAAGGAGGAGGAGTCAGACGACCCAGCGGTAAAACAGGCGAAAAACGACCTGGGGTCGTTGACCGGTCGGATTTTTGGTTTGCGGAAGGAGCGAGATTGTTGGATTGGGGAAGTTTGAATCACATTATTTTGGAAGTTAAAATTAGATTTTGTTGGAATTTTGAATTGGACATTATTTTGGAAGTTTGAATTAGATTTTTTTGGAATTTTGAATTGGACATTATTTTGAAGTTTGAATTAGATCTTTGAAAGTTGTGTAATAAACGTTAAATAAATTATGGCTGAAAGTGAAAATGGACTAATCTCCTTCGACGAGGTACCGGCGTCGGAACCTTGTAACACTGGTGTCAGGTGTGAAACCGCAACTCCGTGCCTTCCAAAACTGGAGGAGCAGATGTCGGTCCTGTTGACTCAACTGGAAAGAATGCAGGGTCAAATGGATCATTTTTCAACCAGCATAGACCAGCAAAACTACTACCTCTCCATTATCAAGGAGGAAGTCTATGTTCTGAAGCTCCAGAACACAACCAGAACGATCTCTAGCAATCTATCGAGACCTCACCATGCGGCATCTAGCCCAATAATTCCGTCAATGAACCAGAACAATCAGTAGAGGATAAACAATGACTTACAACACGCCAATAGTCCAAGATCAGAAGCGTTTGCCATAAATCCCGAACAATTCAGAGCCGCATCCACATACATCCAGACGCCGGCAAGACTAGTTCCCGTGCCACTAATGGAATACGACGGTTCGTTCTCCTGGGAGGACTACGAACTTCACTGGCAAAACGTCGTAAGTGCAAACCAATGGACCGACGAAGAACAACGGATCCAGCTTCTCAGCAAAATGCGAGGAGACGCACTACACTTCATAAGACAGTGTCATCCATCACAGCGTTGCAGTCTCTGGGACGTCCGACATTTGCTGTCGACTCGCTTCGGGGAGAGGGTCAATGTGTCCACCTACGAGAACTTGCTCATCAGAAGAACGCAACGGAGTGGGGAATCGCTGACACAATTCGCAATGGAAATAGAAAGACTGTCGAGAGCGGCCTATCCACACTGGCCATCACACGTCGTGGAAGAAGTGGCTCGTAAGCGGTTCGTCAGTGGCATCAGCGAGCTAGATGTTCAAGTCGCCGTCAGGGACCGTAATCCGCAAACTTTGGCTGACGCCTGTAGAGTAGCAGAGGAGTTACAGGAAAACAGAAGAGAAGCACGATACGCGACCAGGGTAATGCGTCCGGTAACTGCAAGACCAACCACAGTCATCGCTCGGCCTCAGGTGGAGTCAACGCATCTACCACCAACCAATGTTACGGAACCTGCCTCTGATCCGAGGATATTTCGTCAATGTCCTGCCCCTGATCCAAGGTTAGATTCGCGACCACAATTGAGTGCTGACAGTACGGCTGCTGAAAGTCAAAAGAACGCAAAGAGTTCGGGAAACGGAAAAGGGCTAGCTTAAAGAAGTCGAAGTTAGCGTCCAAAAACAACAGGACTTCAAAGTTCACCGGCACGGTAAAATGGTACTCCGAAAGAAAAAGAGGTGGTGTGATAACAAGAGGTGATAATGGGAAGGAAATTCGGGTGCTAAGGAGGGACATTAAGGAATGGAACAAGGAACAACGATTCGCATCTCTGCGGCAAGGGGAGGTAGTGGAGTTCTTCGTCGACGATGATGGACATAGACCACGAGCTATCGAGGTGACGGGACCTAAAGGAGAAGAAGTATTGGGTATCCCACATGCCCTACTAAGACGCTACAGCCCAAGTCAACACAACCCACTGGGCCCACGTCCAACCACAAAGACCCATTGCCGACACCCAGGGCCAAACAGACCGGAAGAAACCAGTCGAGGGACAACACCACTCAAACGAGTGGCCATACTACCCGTCCCCTGCTTCAACACGAGCCAATGGGAACTGTTACCGCCAGCCACGATGTCATTCACCCGGGGCCTTCACCAGTCATTGGCCAAGATGTCATTACTCCCGAGCCTTCACCTAGTAGTCAAAGGAACTGCCAACCGTTACCTCGGAAGGGCTGAAGGTAACGGACTCAATAAAGCCCCTTAGTATCCGCATCTCAAAGTCAACGAACAACGACATTTCGGTACTGGGACAAATTAATAGGACAGACAGCCTGATGTTGCTGGACACCGGAGCTACCCATTCCATCATCCATCCGCGTGTTCTACTAGCGACAAACGTGAGATCCCACATGCATCCGAGCTTCGCACACATTCGCAGCGTTACTGGGGAAACAATACCTGTGGAGGGGAGAACCGAAGTTCAACTTACTATTCCATCTCTCCAAATAAACCTTCAGGTATATGTCGCGACAATAGATCACTCCTGCATCCTTGGGGTCGACTTTTTGCAGCAACACCATTGCATCATCGATTTCAGCAAGGGCGTGTTAAAAATTCGGGATGTGGAAATCGAGTTCGTCCGAGAGAGTGGAAAACAAGTGCGCCACCTAGCATCCGCGAATACCGTCGAGGGGGCTCCTGAAGTAACGCGCATGGAGGAGATGATCGAAAGGAGTTGCAAGGAATTACAGCCGATACAGAAAGCGGATCTTCAATCTTTGGTACAACATCATCAAAACGCGTTCTCTGTGTCTTCGTCCGACCTAGGGAGGGCGTCAGTTAGCAAGCACGTAATAGAGACTGATACATCACAACCCATAAAACAACCATTTCGCCGTCTGCCGTATGCCCGGAGAGAGGAAGCCCGAACCCTCATAGAAGAGATGTACCAGCACAAAGTTATAAGGTCATCGAATAGTCCCTGGTGCTCCCCAGTAGTCCTCGTTAAGAAAAAGGATGGCAGCACTCGTTTCTGTGTAGACTATCGGCGGTTGAACGAGATCACCCGTAAAGATTCGTACCCTTTACCACGAATGGAGTTGATCCTCGCGGCTTTGGTAGGATCACGTTGGTTTGCCACCCTTGACCTACAGTCCGGTTACTGGCAAGTGGAGCTCGACGAGAGGTCTAAGGAGAAAACAGCCTTCGGTTGCGGAGATGGACTGTGGGATTTCAACGTGATGCCGTTCGGATTATGCAACGCGCCGGCCACTTTTCAGCGGCTGATGGAGGGAGTACTCAGAGGAGTGCCTTATCAGGTGTGCCTAGTGTACCTCGACGATGTGATCGTCCACGCTCCCACCTTTCAGGAGTTAATGACGAACCTCGCGACAATCTTTGGAAGGCTAGAGAAAGCTGGACTAAAACTGTCGTCGAAAAAGTGCGAGTTATGCCGGCAAACGGTGAAGTATTTAGGACACGTGATCACACCAGAAGGAGTTCATCCGGACCCAGACAAGGTATCGGCCGTTGCAGAATGGCCCACCCCAAGCAATGGTACCGAAGTTCAATCGTTCGTTGGTTTATGCGGTTATTACAGACGATTTATAGCCGATTTCGCGAAGGTGGCTAAGCCATTACATGAACTTAGTAAGGCAGGAACGAAGTTCGTGTGGTCATCGATTCGCCAAGCAGCTTTCTTGGTACTGAAAAATCGGCTGACGACAGCTCCGATCCTTTGCCAACCCGATTTCGAATTACCATTCGTACTGGACACCGATGCAAGCAGCTATGCCATGGGTGCTGTGTTGGCGCAGAGTGTCGACGATCAGGAACGGGTCGTCGAATATTATAGCAAAACTTTCAGTCGCGCAGAAATTAACTATTGCGTAACGAGGAAAGAGCTCCTGGCGGTCATCAAAGCAGTCAAACGCTTCGCCCCGTACTTGCTTGGAAGACGTTTTCTCCTTAGGACCGATCACGCGTTGCTACGGTGGCTTATGAATTTTAAGGAACCAGAAGGACAGGTTGCCAAATGGATCCAGCGACTCCAGGAGTTCGACTTCGATATCTGCCACCGACCAGGCGCTAAACATCTGAACGCGGACGCGCTATCACGTCGCCCATGCACTTCAGATTGTCGACCATGCATGAGATTGGAGGAGCGCCAGAAAATACACGTGCGGTTCACAGGAATCAGGGACGAAATGGTTGAATTACAGAAAACGGATTCGGTGCTAGGACTCCTATATCAATGGAAAGCCAGCAACGCCAAACCTTCCAAAGAAGACATCAGGGACCAATCACCCGACCTTAAGGCATACTGGACCATGTGGTCTAGCCTGTTCGTGTGCGATGGGAAATTGTGCCGACACTTAACACAAGTACCGGACGATGGACACCAGGTTCTGGTCCCGAAAAGCCTGGTAAACACAATACTCCAACTAGCTCACGATAGGTGGGCACTTCGGTACGGACAAGACACTAAAAAACGTCCAACATAACTACTACTGGATTGGTTGCGTGAAGGACGTCGACAAATTCTGCCGTAACTGTACCACATGCCAAGCGAGACATGGCCCTCGAACACGGCAAAGATCTAGATTGCAGACCTACAACGTCGGAGCGCCGTTTGAAAGGATCGCCGTAGACGTACTGGGACCGCTACCCAAAACAGCGAAAGGAAACCAATACATCCTCGTGATAATGGACTATTTCACGAAGTGGCCCGAGGCTAAACCGGTACCTGACCAAACCGCGGAAACAGTAGCAGAGGCATGTGTCCAGGACGTATTTACTCGCTTCGGAGCCCCCATGCAACTACACTCCGATCAGGGACGTAACTTCGAGGCAGCGGTTTTCCAGAAGGTTATGCAGATCTTCGGCATAAACAAGACCCGTACAACGGCTCTGCACCCGCAATCAGACGGAATGGTGGAACGATTCAACCGGACCATCTTGGATTACCTAGCGAAGTTCGTGGACAGCAAGCAAGGGAATTGGGACCTGTACGTGCCCCTTCTTCTGATGGCTTACCGTAGTGCAATACATGAGACAACAAAACGTACCCCCGCGCTGTTGTTGTTTGGTAGGGAACTACGGTTACCAGCGGCTCTCTACTGCGGCGTACCAGAAGACCCACCGGTTTCCACAGAATCCTACGCCGACGCGTTGCAAGAAAGACTACCCGAAATCCACGAATACACACGACTCACCTTAAAAGATGCCTCTCGACGCGCAAAGGACCGATACGATTTGAAAGTCAACACCAAGGGGTTGGAACCTGATACTCGCGTATGGCTATACGCACCCAAGAGAGCTGTCGGAAAGTGCCCCAAACTCCAGTGTAACTGGGAAGGACCTTACGTCATCCTGGAACGAATCAACGAGGTCGTCTACCGGATTAAGCGTGAGGGGAAACAGAAACAACTAACCGTCCACCGCGATCGACTGGCGCCATACACCTGCGAAGAATAAGCAAAGTACAGACTGTTCGGAATGTTGACTAGCTCGGTCGGAACTTCGAGCTTCCAAGGAGGAGGCAGTGTTACCCTGTGGTCCATCTGACTCGATCCCGTAAGGAGGAGGAGTCAGACGACTTAGCGGTAAAACAGACGAACAACGACCTGGGGTCGTTGACCGGTCGGATTTTTGGTTTGCGGAAGGAGCGAGATTGTTGGATTGGGGAAGTTTGAATCACATTATTTTGGAAGTTAAAATTAGATTTTGTTGGAATTTTGAATTGGACATTATTTTGGAAGTTTGAATTAGATTTTGTTGGAATTTTGAATTGGAATTTTGAAGTTTGAATTAGATCCTTGAAAGTTGTGTAATAAAAGTTAAATAAATTATGGCTGAAAGTGAAAATGGACTAATCTCCTTCGACGAGGTACCGGCGTCGGAACCTAGTAACAATATAATAATAATAATAATACTCTTTAATTTGTTCGTCAGTGAGGACATTATGATGCACAATCCCATGTCTAGCAGAGGCTATATTGTCGAGAATGTGTTCAATCCTTTCTTCAAGGTTTCGAATTTTGAAAAGTTTGTCCAAAAACAAACATTCTTGCATATTTTGGTTTTTGATGCTATTTAATTGGAGTATGGCTAATATTCTATCAGATTCTATGATTTATTTGATTTGATGAAAGTGTCCAATAAACTGGTCATATATCAAAACTCGCTTCACAGAATTTATTAAGAAAGTTTTATTCTTTATTTTGTAAAAAAAAAACCGAAAGGCCGCGCCGTAGATTTTCCGTGAAAACTTGGGGATAATATTATGATAAGTGTTTCTTATTAGTATGTACTTAAATCAATGTCTCTTATACAATGGTTATATAGAGTAATACGGTGACAGAAAAGATAAATCACAAGTTTATTTTTTCGCGCCTTTTTTCATTTCACCCTTAATCCTGCCATAGCTTTGACATTTACTCAGCATTAACCACTTTAGGTTTTCTTAGTTTCGTACTTCAGCGAATATTTTTATTGTTTCAATTCAGGTCCTGGTAACTCTTCTCAAACGCCTTACAATGATACCCGAACGAACGTCCTACAAAATCGCGTGTTCACGTTACACTTATTTATAATTTTACGCAACGCTTATTAACTATAATTAAGCGTCAGTGAACTAGTGAACTAGTAAGTGAATGACGTCACGCGCAAAACCGATGCCGCTTGACAAACACGTACAGAATTTCTCTTTCCATTGTGACCACAACAGTTGTTATCGCGTCATTAGCCTCGTAGCTATTGGCGATTTAAGTCTGACGGTATATTGTACCGCAAGAAAGTTTGACTGGCTATCAGTGTACTTAATGAGCGTAAAGACGTCTTAACGTCAAAAAAATTACAATAAAATTTTCGTACTAATATCTACTTTAATTAGAAGACTATTAATTACAATGGTATGGAGAGTAGTACGGTTACAGGTTACAGAATAGATAAATCACAAGTTTATATTTTTTCGCGGTTTTTTATTTCTTCTTCGATACCGCCGTAGCTCTCACATTTGCTCGGCATTGAACATTTGTGGTTTTTAGTATTCGGTTTAATTCGGGTATTTCCGATTTGAGTTTTTTAAAATCCGGTGCATATTTGCGCTTCACATATCATATGCATATTTGCGCTTCACGCTTCATATTTGAGACGATACCTTCCATATTTTTTCGATTTTCAAATTCATACTGATTTTTGCTTATATTTCGGAAAATATTTTTATTGTTTCGCTTTAGGTCCTGGTAGATCTTTTCATACTTTTTTCAATGATACCGCAATCAACGTCCTAGCTTAACGCGTTCTCACGCTAAACTCATGAATATCCTCACACAATGCTTAGGCTAGACGCAAATTGAGGCGCCTATAGCGCGTGTGACCTGACATGACACGCACGTGTCACTTGCGTAGTGTCATGATGCGCATACTGAGACGCAGTTTCAGTTTCGCGAAACTATTTAAAGGAAATTTTTACTGAGATAATTATTATTATTATTATGAACAGTTTGTTGTATACGTTTTTTAAGTAGGTAAAAATTAAAAAGTTTGAAATTACTATATACTAATAAATTAATATAATATATATACTATTGGAATATACGAAATACATATATTATATTATTAATATATTATACATATTTACCATAATTTCAATGGTGATTGTTATATTTAATAATTTATTATTGGTATCCAATGTCGTACTCACGTAACAAGTTGTTATTATTAAACTTGAGTTCGGAATCAGAATCAGATAATGATTTTGAGGATGAAGTCTTGGTTCATTATTTGATGGCTAAGAAAATAAAATCTCCCAGGAAGTATATTTTGTTGGAAAGGCAAAAATACGGACAATTTAGAATCACAAATAAGATGAGTGATTCTGATTTTACGAACTACTTTCGAATGAGTCGAAAGCAATTTGCTGAAGTTCATGGGATGATTCAAGAAGCCATTGGCTCAAATGGATATAATGCCCAAAAACCGGTCTCAACTGAGGAAAAACTTGCAGTGTTTTTGAGGTGACACAATTTTTTATTTTATATATTTAATACTAGCTGTACCCGCCCGCTTTGCTGGGCATTACGTAATACTGCATATTTTTTGTATACTGTATATGTTGATACTATATATGTTTTGTTTTTCTTTAGTTATAGATTTTTGATTCTTAGCAGTTATCTTTTGATTGTAACATAAGTTCAAAAACTTCCAAAAAATCTTTGACTTTTTCACCAATGTTTTTATTAACGTTTGGCTACAAATTTTTGCCGTAAAATGGATAATAAATTGAAAGTATGAATAGTGCTTAATAAGAAAATGAGAAATAAACTTAAAACAACTATTCAAGCACTCTTTCAAAAAGAGCCAATTTTGGAATTATTACTGAACCTTACAGCACCTATTAATTTTAAAGTTACAAAAACATTGAAATATAGTAGTTATAAGAAATCGAAATTTATCCTATGTTCGGTGACAACAATGAAACAAATAGGGATTTATAGACTGCCGGTTCAAACACAAACACAACTGGTTAAGTTCTTACATACACTTCGATTAGTACTGAATGTAAATTTCTTATGGCACAGTAATATTTGGGAGGTTAATCCGATCCGATCGACCACATCAACAATACGCCCACGTTAGCCGCGTAAATTTATTTTCGGCGAATTTGTTGAAAAATATTGCTTTCTTCTACTTACAAAAAAAGTTAAGGTTTAATCACAGACAAAATAATTTACCAGATGTCGCGATCCCATGTGACTCTCTACCCATTTTTTTCCAACATCACACACGTAACAGCAGACAAAAGATCCATGAGCCGTATGCGCCTTTGACCGGCTTTAACGTTTAAGGAACAGACAGTGCGCGAATTGATGTTGAAGTTTGATTGTCAAATAGGGAATGAGTGATCACAATAATAGGAAAGGGGGCTGAAACAAAATTTCGCGGATGGAACACAATGTACATATACACACAATGCACACAATTTTGATGTTCTGAAATTTGCACAAAACAAACACAAACAAAAATGTGTACCATTGGAGAGTAAAATTTACTCAAAAAGTTATGTTTTCTGTGTAATAGTATTTTCTATTGATTTAAAGAAAAAATATACAAATTGAGTTTCCAATATATAAAAAATTACAAAATTTTTCCGAAAAACGCGAGATTTTGCGTTTACGAATTTTAATCTGAATTTTATCATGTATCATAACTTTTGTTTGGACACACTTTTAAAAACTCAACTCAGAGAAAAAAGATGTATTGAAAAATTTAGGAAATTTAAAAAAAATGGGGGTCGGTCATACGTATGAACTCCGTGGGACGCTTCGTTTAACCGCTAGGAACAAAAAATTGTTAAAAATTCAAAATCTGAATTTTATCAATTTTCCGATCTTTTGAATGCATACCTTTAAAACCTTAATGTCGAAAAAAATGATGTATGAAAGAAAGGTAGGAAATGTCAAAATAGAGGGGGTTGGTCATACATATGAACCCCGTAGGACGCTTCGTTTAGCCGCTACGGGCAAAAAACCGTTAAAAATTCAATTTTTTACGGGAAAAGAACCCTTCAAACCGGAAGAAAATTGGTCAACTTGGGATTCAAAGTTAGGAAATTTAAAAAAAATGTGGGTCGGTCATACGTATGAACTCCGTAGGACGCTTCGTTTAGCCGCTAGGAACGAAAAATCATTAAAAATTCAAAATCTGAATTTTATCAATTTTCCGATCTTTTGAATGCACACCCTTAAAACCTCAATTAAGAGAAAAATGATGTATGAAAGGAAGGTAGGAAATGTCAAAACAGTAGGGGTTGGTTATACATATGCATCACATAGGACGCTTCGTTTAGCCGCTACGGGCAAAAAACCGTTAAAAATTCAAATTTTTACCGGAAAAGAACCCGAAGAAAATCGGTCAACTTGGGATTCCCGGAAACTATGATGTCCTACAATCTGAAAGTCAAAAAAATATTTACCATTTTCCACCAATTTTAACAATTCTACCTGCTACGGGTTTAATGAACCAAAATTGTATTGAATAACCCGAGTAAGATTTGTAGAAAACAATTAAAACCGGCTCTACGGAAATACAGAGTGTCAAATCATAGAGATTTCTTGAGAGAGAGCTTTTGTTCCGATTTGCAAAAGCGAAAAGTAACAGTTCCCTAATACGCAAGTAAAGGTTGAAGTTTTCGTATTCGAGATGGGCATAAGAAGATCCAAAAATAAATCAATCCCCATTTCCTAATCGAAAACCACATGACATGAAGTCGCATCCATCTCTAGTATGAATCCATGGATAGATTTCATATCAAGAGAAAGTGTACTTTGCTTCTTAAGAAAAATAAATGAAGAGAGATCGTGCAATCAACAAAATGCCGAAATGTTCTCTCGAATACGTCTCATATTTAAGAGAGAGGGAGTTACCGCTAACGATGCGATAATTGCACGATCTCTCTTCATTTAATAAGCTTAAGCGCTAAAGTCGACTTCTTCTTGGATGGGTAACGCTATGTATTCGAGAGACACGATTTGATTCCCATTTTCATGATCTTCTTCGTTTCTCTCTTAGAAATATTTCGCGTGACGGAGCGACAATAATTGCACGATCTCTCTTATATTCTAAAGTAGATTTTCTCTTGAGAGTCATTCATGGATACAGATTGTTTCATATCAAGAGAACTCTACTTAAAATTAAGAGATATTATGAAATCAAACTACCGAATTGTTCTCGCGAATACAGTTCATGCTCAAGAGAGTGAGAGAAATCGGTAAAAATTTGTACTCGAGAGAAACGATCGCTCTTAATTTCTTTATTTCAAGCTTTCGCACGGAATGAAGATGCTCTCTTAAAATCAAAACGACCAAAACATTAAAACTACCATATCTCGAAAAGTTTTTGGCGAATTTCTTTGAAATTTCTTTCTTTCTAATAAGACTAAATCCTACCAAATTTCATAAAAGTTGTCCCGGTAGATCCGGAGTTTTGCCGCGACAAACTTTTGTAAAAAGATCTTGTTTTATATATATAAGATTATTAATATATATATATATAAGTAAAATAACAATTTTAGTAATAAGAATTAATTCGGATTCAGTAAGAGTTCAGTATAGTAATTCAGTAAGATTTAATTATGGTTTTTATCCCTGCAAACTTGACAAATAGTCGGTGATGTTAGTAATACCAGATTCATCCCTGTTGACTGGTTCACATTGTTGTGAGTGAGATGAATTTGACCAAGTTTGCGGAGATGGTTGTTGCGAATACTCGTATTGTGAAGAGGACGACGACAATGTCGAAGACGATCCTTTGCTCAGATTCAAAATTTGTTCCTCCGCTTGTGACACAGCCTGAAAAATTTTGCCTCTGACTCTATGCTGATAAATGGTGGGCATGGTTTTAGTTAGCTGGTACATGGACATAAAAAAATTGTAAAGGGGGTCATCACTATTGTTCGATTGCAGTGTTCTTCTTTCTTCCGTCCGTTCTCGTGCTCTATCTTCACGCAATTCCATAGAACGCTGTAGTAAGCCACGAATGTCGTCCTCTTTCCTATTTTTTTTGCCGTTTTTTGTATGCCACCTGAGTAGAAGTAGAAATGTTATGCGGTAGTGTTCGTTTTGTACTATTGGATTCTTCATCGTTGCCTCTAGTGTCTTCAATGTACGACTCCTCACGCCCCTCATTTATTACTGTGGAGGTACTTCCTTCTACGGCCTCGCTGCTTTCAATCTGCTCACTCGCTGCTGTAGTAAGACTTTGAAAATCTTCATCATTTACAATGTTTCCTTCACGGGTTCCTGCTGACATAAAAGGGTCCAAAAATGACATCTGCTTTTGGAATCTCCATGGCTTGATGTTCTCAGCAGCAGCGCCACTTTTGAGACATTTCATCTGGCGCCGCCGTACATCACGATAGCTGCCCCTTAGTTTAAGCCATAACGTTTTTGCTTCTTCTCCTGCAACAATATTAATTATTATTAATCTAATAAAATAATATCTAAGTGATGCGTACTGTTTCAGATATGTAGCTTCTGGAGAGAGCTACAAAAGTATCGCTTATAACTATCTACTGTGGGACCGAACAGTGTCTAACATTGTGAAAGAAGTAGCTGTCGCTATATGGAAACACATGCAACCAATATATTTAGCCGAACCTAAAACACAAACATGGCAATTAGTAGCATCACGGTTTGAGCAAAGGTGGCAATTCCCGCACTGCGTTGGAGCTATTGACGGAAAACATATTTTGATTAAAAAACATTGGTTGTCTGTAAAGTCGGTTTACGGACGATAATTTTACGTGATAACGTCATAAGAAAGCATTGATGAAAAATTGCCTACTTTTATGAATTGAATTGAATTATTTTCACTGAATTATCATTATTTTGTATAATACAAAGAAGGAGCTAATTGAAATGTAAATTTTTTCAATAAATTTTTTTACTTAAATAATGCAGATTAATTATAAGTAACAATACGCTATGTATCAAAACCCCCTGGATGTAGTGGTCTTGACAAGCCATGAAGCAGATTTTGCCTATGTGTATGTAAGGGCCGTCGTCTCTCGATATTCCGCGTAGTGATGTACGAGAAATTCATCGCGTTTGTTATTTCGTCCGCGAATTTCATGTAACTTAACTGTTTAAAATGGTTATTTTATATAAAATTTATGATGAGTGCTATTATTGAAGTATTTTTAATTAATCTAAAACAAAGTCTAAATCGAAAAATCCGCCAAACGCGCACAAAATCGGATTTTGTCGGCGATATGAATTTTGACGTTTGTTGTTTTGTTGGTAAACAAACGCAAATATTTATTAAACTTAGTGTTTGTGATTCTAAAATAGTGAAATAATATTTATATTAATAATGACATAATAATATAACAATTTATTGTGATGGTTTGAATATACAGTAAATTATAGCAATATATAAATTGCTAAAAAAAATTATTTTTATATGCTGAACTTGTGAAAATATGTAACAATTTAAATAAAACGTTTATAAATGTAACATGTTAAAAATGATTTATGTAAATTTCAATTTTTTTCTAATAAAGGAAACTTGAAATATAATAAAAAGTGTTTTTTTATTTAATTTTTCAGGTACAAAAATTGTTAACATTTTAAATTTTTATTTTATAATTTGAATTTTTTTATTATTTTTTGTTGATTTCCATTGTTATTGTTTTGTATGTCGTATATTTGGTTGTTTTTTATGTTTAATTTGTAAATAACGCAATTTTCTCAATCAATTTTTATATATGTGAATTCATTTTCCTATATAATTTAATTTTATTCCACTTTTCTATATATAAATATATATTAATACTTATTTCTATATAATTGTATTCATTTTTGTATATAAAAAATATCCTAATATGAATAACAAAGTTATTTTGGTATAAAATATTTGCGTTTTTCAAAACTCCCGCAATGAAATTTTCATTTCGCTTATGAAATTTCATATTCTTCGATGTGGCAACCATATTCTTTGATGCTAAGGGTGTGGTAGTAGAAAAGTCTGGTTCATGGCTTGTATTACTACCACATCCAGGGGGTTTTGCTATGTATTAACAATTTATTTATTCGTACATACGCGTATTAGTTTGGATTCAAGACAGATTCTTGAATCCACACTAATATGCGTATGAACGAATCTCTCATGAATCCAAACTCATACGAGTATTAGTTTGGATTCATAAGAGATTCTTGAATCCACACTAATGCGCGTATGGACAAATGAGAGATTCGTACATACGCGTGTTAGTTTGGATTCATGCGAGATTCTTGAATCCACACTATTATGCGTATGAACGAATCTCTCATGAATCCAATCCCATACGCGTATTAGTTTGGATTCATGAGAGATTCTAGAATCCAGACTAATACGCGTATGAACGAATCTCTCATGAATCCAAACTGAGAGAACTGAAACGGGATTCATGAGAGATTCGTTCATACGCGCATTAGTGTGGATTCAAGAATCTCTCATGAGTCCAAACTAATGTACGAATCTCTCATTCGTCCGCTCAGCTCAGGCGGAACGTGACAATGAGTCACGATTTTTCATTTGTGTAGCCGGCCTTCGATTTATAAGACGTTATCACGTCAAAAACCAGACAAAAGTGGATCGTCATATTTCAACTATAAACACACGTTTTCCATTGTTTTGATGGCTACAGTTGACGCGGACTACAAATTTATAACAGTTGATGTATGGGAAGATTCAGCGATGGGAATATATTTGCTAGTGGTGCGTTGGGAACGAAAATGTTAAAGCAAACTTAATTACTTCCGCCTCCTGAAGGAATGCATACAATTTCTACACCAATGCCGTACGTGTTTGTGGGAGATGAGGCATTTCCTTTGTCAGAAAATCTCATGAGACGATATCCAAGGAGAAACGTAACTGGAAATTATGAACACCAAATTTTCAACGTCCGTCTTTCTAGAGCAAGACAAACTGTAGAATGTGCCTTCGGTATACTTTCTTCAAGATTTCGTGTGTCCAGGAAGCATTTTGAAAGTAAAGTGGAAACAGTGAAGGATGTTGTAAAAGCAGCTTGCATTTTGCATAACTATTTGCGATCCTCAATTGTTGTACCAGAAGATGTAAACGATATTGAACGGTTGCCAGAAACCCAGTTACTTCCTGTACAAGGGAGCAGGGTGAGGAATTCATCAGCTGCTCTCAGAGTGAGGCAAAATTTCACTGACTATTTTAATAATTGGGGAGCAGTTCCATGGCAACATCAGTCCATTATGCTTGGAAATTATTGAAAACATTGTGCCCTTCGTTTTTTGTAACTTTTTGTTTTCATCTTCAGTTTGTTGTAAGAACAAGTTACCAATTTTAAAACAATTTGGAAATTACAATATACATACTAATAAATTTATATAATAAATAATATGTATTGAAATATACGAAATATGTAGGTACTTACCATCTTTCAAATTTAATTCTTTTCCAAGTTCACCCCAAATCCTATACTTCAACTTAATTTTCATGTAATTAGCATCATTTGTGTCGTACAGTTCCCTGTGACCCCTCACTCCCTCAATCAACCTTTCTTCTGCCATAATTATTAAATTATTATTTATTTATAATAAACACACTACGCAAAGCTACGACGGACACGGCACGACTGACACGAGAAACTGTGCCCCAACTATTGGCACGCGAATCATAGGTGGCGCGAATCACTTCACGTTACGTGGAATTGCCAATTTGCGCTGTTGTGTATAAATACACTTACCACAAAAAATCGCGCTGTGCTGCGCCACCCCACACGCGTTATACGCGTTTCAATTTGCGCCTAGCCTTACAAGCAACAATCACGCGTGGGCTCCTGCACTAGCCTGATGACATCACGGGGAAAAAAAACGCAAGGCCCAGTTATGGTCCGCGCCGTAGATTTTCCGTGAAAACTTCGGAATAAAATTATAATAAGTGTTTCTTACTAGTATGCTCTTAAATCAATGTCTCTTATACAATGGTCATATAGAGTAATACGATGATAGGAAAGATAAATCACAAGTTTATTTTTTTGGCGCCGTTTTTCATTTTTTCTTCAATGCTGCCGTAGGTCTGACATTTATTTGCCAATGGAAACTTTAGGTTTTTTTGAATTCGTTTTGAAGCAAGTTCTCGCTGATTTGTGTTTTCTGCAATTCGGCCCATATTTGCGACTCATAAGAGACGATATCTTTAATTTTTTTTACAATTTTCAATTTAATACCGATTTTGACTTATCCTTCGGCGATGATTTTTACTGTTTCACTTTTCACCCCAGTCAATGTCCTAGCTTAACGCGTTCTCACGCTACACTCATAAATATCCTCATACAATGCTAAATAACAACAATTACACGTGGGTGCTTGCACTAGCCCGATGACGTCACGGGAAAAACGAGCACCGCACAAGTAATACGTACAAATATGTTCTATCCACTGTGGCTTCAACCCTTGTTATCGCGTTATTAGTCTCGTAGTTATAAGCGATTGAAAAATGACGGTGTTTTGTAACACAAGAATGTTAGACTGGCTACCAGTGTACATACTCAACGAGAAGAAAGACGTTTTCACGTCAATATATAAATTTTCATATATCTCAAGCTTATCCTGTTCGTCCATAGTTCTGAACATCCATTGGTATACTGTTCCTTTTGCGCAAATTAGTCCCTTTTTCTTCTTTTGACGTGAAAACGTCTTTCTTCTCGTTGAGTATGTACACTGGTAGCCAGTCTAACATTCTTGTGTTACAAAACACCGTCATTTTTCAATCGCTTATAACCACGAGACTAATAACGCGATAACAAGGGTTGGGGCCACAGTGGATAGAACATATTTGTACGTATTACTAGTGCGGTGTTCGTTTTCCCCGTGACTTCATCGGGCTAGTGCAAGCGCCCACGTGAGATTGTTGTTTTTTAGCGTTGTATGAGGATATTTATGAGTGTAGCGTGCGAACGCGTTAAGCTAGGACGTTCATTGGCATATCATTGTAAAACGCATAAGAAGGGCTACCAGGACCTAAAGTAAAACAATAAAAATATTATCAGAAATATAAGTAAAAATCGGTATGAATTTGAAAATCGAAAAAATATGGAATATATCGTCTCATATGAGGCGTAAATATGCACCGAATTGTAAAAACCTTAAACCGGAGAAAATCCGCATCAAATCGAATATTTAATACCAAAAATGTTTAGTACCGAGCAAGTGTGAGAGCTACGGCGGCATCGATGAAGAAATAAAAAAACCGCGGTAAAAAATAAACTTGTGACTTATCTATTCTGCAACCGTACTACTCTGCATAACCATTGTAATTAATAGGTTGACAATTAAAGTACATATTAGAACGAAAATTTTGTTGTTATCTCTTTGACGTTAAAACGTTGTTTCGCTCGTTGAGTACACTGATAGCCAGTCAAACTTTATTGCGGTTTAATATACCGTCAGATTTCAATCGCCAATAGCTACGAGGCTAATAATGCTACAACAACTGTTGAGGTCACAGTGGATAGAGAATTCCTATACAAGTTTACTGTGAAGCATTGGTTTTGCGCGTCATGTTACCGGGCTAGTTCACTAATGCTTGATTGTTGTTAATAAGCGTTGCGTAAAATTATAAATCAGTGTAGCGTGAGAACGCGATCATCTACGACGTTCGTTCGGGCGTCATTGTAAGGAATTTAAGGAGAACTACCAGGACCAAAACTGAAACAGTAGAAATATTTTCTGAAGTACAAGTAAAAATCGGTATAAAATTGAAAATTTAAAACAAAATTAAAAATATGGGCTTAAATGAGTCGTAAATATGGGCCAAATTAAATAAAATGCTAATCAAAGAGAGCTTGAATCAAATCCAATTAAAAAAAACCTTAAGTGTCCAGTGCTGTTGTGATTGAGCCTAGGACCAGTCTCACGTGTTCCATTTTTTCCCCTTTTCCCCTACCCCTTTCTTGTTAAAAGAGAAAAAAAACTTTTCATGGGAACTCGTCCGTTCCTAGCCTAAAAGGATGACGTCGCATTTTGGGTCCCATGCGCGATAATTCTGTCGCGATCGAGCCTTATCACCAAGATGAAACTTGATCGCTACAGAACAAATAATCAACCTCGCGACAAAATTCCCGTTGCGATCAAATTTTATCACTCTGGTAAAATTTTATCGCAACAAAATCGTAGCATCGCGACGAACTGTCGCGATCGAATTTCATCACCGTCGTGATGAAATCTGATCGCGTAAGTTCGGAAAACAAACTAAAAGCGCTAATTGCGCACATTTCCGGTCGCCATACGCAACCTAATGAAAATGCGCATTAGCACATTTGTGTCCCTACTTAAGGGCCGCAAAATGTCGCGCATTTTCGGTAGTGCTTTTGGACCGCTGACTGACAGGTCGCCACATCTATTTCTAAAACTTCCCGTTCTTTTTGTCTTATTGGCTGTTTCGTTCGTCCTCCCCTTATTTTCGCCGCCGGTCAACGGGCAGACCCGGGCTCGTATTAAGGAAAAGTGAATTTAAATTAAAAGAAATTGAGAAGAAAGTAATCGAAGTGTAAGTTAAGAAATTGAGGAGAACATAATTGAAAATTTTAATATATTAAAATTATAAACAAAAATCACCAAATGTTCTCAAAATTTAATTGAAGTGTAAGTTGAGTTAATTTTGACTAAAAGAAATCGAAGTAATCGTAGTGTAGGTTAAGAAATTAAGGGATACATAATTGATGGTGTAAGGATATTAAAATACTAAATAAAAATCACGAAATATTCACAAAATTGACGTGTATGTTGAGTTAATTTTAATTAAAAGAAATTGGAAAAACATTAATTGAGGTTGTAAGTTGAGTTAATTTAAATTAAATTGGAAGGACATTAATCGAAGTGTAAGACAAGAAATTGAGGAGAAAATAATTAAAAATTTTAAGATGTTAAAATATTAAACGGAAATCCCGAAATGTTCTCAAAAATTTAATTGAAGTTCTAGGTTATTAAAGTATTACAAAAAAATTTAATCGGAATTAAAGTTACAACAAAGGAAGTGCTGGAATAATAATAATGTTGTGTGAAATTTAAAAAAACAATATATAAACAGAATAAATTGAAAAAATAATACAGGCAAAACAAATTTTTCTTGAAAAAGGAAAGGTCGGGTGCAGGTGACCTTCGTTTTCGGGAAAGCACTCCCTGTTCTTTTCCCTTTTAACACCCTGGGGTAAAACATTTGGTGGCAGCGGTGGGATTGCCGATTGAAAAAAATAATAAGAGTTAATAAATTATAACACAATAAAAACATTTTAACCAAAAGTGAAGGGTGAAAGTGTAGTGGAAAGAGTTTTGAGCAAATTTTTTCGGTGCTCCAACCCTGGCCGCACCTTTAGGGGCCGGCGAGTCTTCAACGAGAAAAATAGGAGGAGCAACAAAATCAACAGCCAGCCAGGAAAACAGGAAAAAACAACCCTCAACTGCCGAAACAAAAAAAAACATGAAGCCGTGAGTTACTTTGTAGGGTGAAAATTTTTGAAAATATTTTAGTTAGAAACTGTAAACCTTTTGAGAGCCCCTAATATTTTTAATTTAGTTTAAAAATTTATAAAAATAAATAAATTAATCCGCGCGCCTAATAGAAATCCAAGATTCTCCCTACCTAAGGTAAGAGTCTTGGACAATCTATTAAGTAAGGGATTTGTCACGTCGACATTCCAGACACCTCAGAAGAATAATATAAAGATATAATAAAAAAAAAAATTTTATAAACAAGAAATTTATATTCTCAATGTCATCACCAAATCTTCCTTCAGCCTCCTCTTTTTCTTTGTTTGAGTAAATGAGTTCGAATCCTTGGCGCCGTGTATGATATAATCATACTTTTTTCTATTTTGCTGGGAAATACGTAAGCTTGAAGGGTCATATTTAGGGGACGATCTCCCTCCTCCCTCCAAATCGTATTCAAAAAAAAAAAAAACAACTAACTTTGGGTCGCATCCTAGATTTCTGATTCTCCTGTTGCACCAATCACCCTGAAATCGTTTTTGATGCTCTCGTTGTTGACGCTCGTTCATCCGTATCTTGGCATCGTCCCACCTCCTCGAATCGTTTCATGAAAACAGGATCGTTCAAGCTCCGATCATCTACCCATATCCTAACGTCGTGCCTCTCGCTTTATTTAAAAACAAGAGGTAACAATAAATATATATAACGATTTGCATACGCGACGACCCGCGTCTAAAACTTATCCCTCGAGTGTTCCAAAATTTTAACCTTTTTTTGCGTCAACGAAATATGAAACCGTTGTAACCAAACTCCTCCTAGACCGTTTGATCAATCGATCTGAAATTTTACATACTAATAGTATTTTCGACGGTGAGTGCTAACATCAATTTTTTGTTACTAAATTCGCGATAAGAAATCACTAGGGGTAGGCTTCTTAGTTAACAATTTTTCTGATGAACGAACCAAAATTAGTATGAAGGTTTGTGTCATGGAAACCTAAATTTAGATTTTATGTATTTTGAACGATCACTGCGTTTTTTTCCAAGAATTCCAAAATATACGGCAAACAAAATACAATCTTGACAAAAAATCGCTGTCTTTGTAACAATAAACGTTAGTTTTCTTGTATAAAGGAAGCTATGGTATTGATCTTAGGTAATTAGTTTTCGCGTGCTCGAACCAGAATTAGCTTTAACATAAAGATCCTAGCACAGTCACCTGATTGTTTCCGGGGCTTTTGCCAATTCGCTGTGGGGAATCGGAAACTTTGAAGAGAAAATTTATTTTGGTTTACTCAAACCGTAGCAAGTGGATTTTTACAGGTCCTTGAAAAATACTAAGGCTATTCATTTCACTTCGTAAACTCTTCTTATTTGTCGTAAACGTCGTATTTCGTAAAGTTTACGAAATTTCGTATTTCTCCCCATAGAAAAAATAAGAGTATTCGTTTCACTTCGTAAACTCTTCGTATTTGTCGTAAACGTCGTATTTCGTAAAGTTTACGAAATTTCGTATTTCTCCCCATACAAAAAATAAGGGTATTCATTTCACTTCGTAAGCTCTCCGTATTTGTCGTAAACGTCGTATTTCGTAAAGTTTACGAAATTTCGTATTTCTCCCCATACAAAAAAGAATACGAAATTTCGTAAACTTTACGACGGTAAAAAGTGTCGTATTTGGCGTATTTGGCGTATTTGGTATTTCGTTTATGCTGTCAGATGTTCTTATTTTCAGCTTGTTATTTTTATTTAAATATTTTTCAATTAAATTATTAATAAATGATTTTAAAATACATAAATGCAAGAATATTTGTTTTGTTTTGTTGAAATTTTCAGTTTCATTATTTTAATAGGAAATTCGGTCCTGGGACGAGCCATATTTTCAAAGGAAGTCTACCGCATAGGCATGTCCATTGTTTTTCTACGATTTGCATAAATTCAGAACTAAGTTATGCTGCCTTGGTGTGGAAAAGATGACGGGACATTTGTGTCACTTACTATATTCCTTGACAAATCTTGATCATTCCAGTTTGGAAATTCAAAGTATCAAGAGGTTCTTTTTTAAATTCAGTAGTAATCTTATTAAGAGTGAAGTTTTGTTTAAGAAAAGAAAATTTTTGTGTCCTTAAAACATGTGCGAAGAACCGGTGAAAAAGGCAAGTGTTAAAAATTTGAATTGGAATTTTAACTAATTGAAATTGTAGTGTTGGAAACGGGAAGTGGCACCTACAGGTGGCCGAAAAGCCAAACTGTGCTTTTACTGGAGTCAATAATTGACAAATTAAAAGAAAAACCAGATTGTTTTGAGGTTAGTATGTATAATTTTTAACGGAAAATTGTTCATCTGTAATTTATTTTGCAGAAACCGACTGCGCCAAAATTTTACAAGGCGTTATTTGATGCCTACGAATTCGAAGAACTTGGGCCAACGGTTATCAAAAATAAAATGAGGAACCTGAAAACATTATTTACAAAAGCCGAGGACTGGAGGCAAGGTACTAGTGCTGGTTTAATGGAGGAGGGGAATGAGGCAACGGTTAAAGGTGAACGATAAGATAAATGTACCATCCAGTTGGTTGAATTTTCGTCTTTTCTTTGCAGAAAACATAGAAAAAATTTGTCCTCATTTTGAGTTACAAGGACAAATTTTCGGCATGCGTAAGAACATTACGCTGCCGACAATTATAGACTCAGGGCCAAGCGATCTATCTCATTGCGTTGATGTTGACGTAGCTGGACCATTTATCGAGGATTCGTTCGACTTAGACTACAACATCATTTACGACTCCGTACCAACTGACTGCCCACCTGAAAATGAGCAGCCCATCGCAGAAGTTGCAGCAGAGGCTGCAGGGGAAGATGAGACCAGAAGGACTTCTGAAAATGAGGTCAGAAGACCTACTGGCGCGGGTACACCTCGCACTAGGAATACTAGGGACTTTCAAAAGCGTAAAACGCCGTCTCTTGTAGATTATTTGGCCAGTACCCAAAATAGCAGAAACGAGATCGAAAAACAACGACTCGCAATTGAGAAGGAGCCAGCCGCTCTGAATCAGAGAAAGAAAAAATTCGAGGTGAACTTAGATTAAGAGAGTTAGAAATTGAAAAGAAATACGAAATCCAAAAACTAGAATTAGAATTAAAATATAAAAATAATGTGATTTAAAGAACTTGAAACATGAAGTCCAAAACGTAGAATTAGAAGTAAATAACGAAAATAATGTGATTTGAGCAACATGAAACATGAAGTCCAAGAACTAGATTTTGATAGTTTTTAATTAGATATTAAATATTAAAGTTGTAACCTTTTAATTGAGTTTTAGATTTAGAAAATGAAATATAATATTTATACTGAATTAATTATCTTCTTTCATTAAATCCATGATGGTTATTCTTTTCAATTCACCGTAGCGATCATACTCTTCTGGTTGGTTAGCATGGTTTTCATCTTCATTATATACACTTTCATTCTGAGAAGAAATATTTTCTTCAAGTTCTTTATCTGATGTATTTATAGTTCGAATTATGTTATGTAGAATACAACATACGTATATCCATTGGCAAGCAAAGCGATTCGCATCATTTCCAACGTTAATTTTTAATTCTTTCAAACTTGAAAAACGCTCCTTAATAAATGCAAAACAATTCTCGATTCGAACGCGGTATCTACATAAACGTTCATTTAAAGCATTTCTTTTGTTTGCGGTTCTGGTTGCTGAGCTTGACCGAAACAGAGTTAAATCCGTTGATGTTGTTTTGTATGCGCTGTCCCCAGCTATCCATTCGTTTTGGGAAAGTGATATCTGGCATTTGTAAACAAACTGCACTTAGAGTACATCTGGTTATCGTGTACACTTCCCGGATAACCAAGCACAGTGTTACGAATTTCGAAATTATAATCACAAACTACTTGCAATTTTAATGCATATTGATGCTTTCGGGTAAAATATGATTCAGGATTCGTAGTCGGCTTTTCAGCTAAACGGATTTCAGTGCCATCTACGTACCCAATGCAAAATGGCAGTTCATGGCTCGTTCTTTGCTATCTGGCCAATATAAATACTTTTTCTGAATGTTGCATATTGCTCTAAATACTCTTTTAGTGATGTTCATTATTGAGCCGCCATCTCCTACACCGAATAAACTTGCAATTTTTGCTATGGATGCCCCTTCATCGTAGGAGCCAAGGCGATATAACACAATCATCAGCTGTATTTTAACTGGAATCTGTTTTCAACAGTTAAATGCGTTAAATACTTCATTATCTTTGATTAAATGTAGAATATAGTCAAATGTGTACCAATTTACACGTAAGAGTTGACGAAATCTGAGTTCATCTAAATTTGGTACTATTTGATGTGAAATTGCCTGACTTTTCGGCACAGATCCTATGGAATTACGAATACCATAACGAAATATCATGCCAGCAATATAGTTGGCTATAAACTCATTTATAATTTCATCGATATCGTTTTGGGAAGTAGAACCTGCAATTTTTGCAAAGTAAAAATTAAAACTTAAAAAAAGATTACTATACTTATTTGTTCCAGAATTAATAGCTCGCAAACAGCTTTGTCGTGTAGGAGCTTTAAAATTTTCTATTTTTCACTGCTTTTGGGCATTGTTTTAGTTCATAAAACTAATAACATATATAATTGTTATGACTTCTAATTTTGAAATGACAAATGACATAAAATATGACAGATATTTGCAAAGTTTACGAAGAAAACAGTTTGGGGTGTTCACGTCAATTTTGTTTACGACATTTACGACATATACGAACTTACGAAGTGAAATGAATACCCTTAATAATACGAAATTTCGTAAGCTTTACGACGGTAAAAAGTGTCGTATTTGGCGTATTTCGTATTTCGTATATGCTGTCAGATGTCAGTTTGTAAATAGATTCTTATTTTTATTTAAATATATTTTTGTAGTAATTTAGTTAATTGTATTAAAAACACATAATTAAAAATTATAAGTCAAAACTAGATAATTTTACTTATTTCATCCAAAATTAATAGCTCGCAAACAGCTTTGTCGTACAAGAATTTTAAAATTTTTAGCTTTTCAATGGTTTTAGGCATTGTGTTAATTAAAAAAAGTTAATAAAATAAAACATTTTAATTTTGAAATGACAAATGACATAAATTATGACAGATATTTGCAAAGTTTACGAAGAAAACAGTTTGGGGTGTTCACATCAATTGTGTTTACGACATTTACGATTTACGACGTTTACGAACTTACAAAGTGAAATGAATACCCTTAATATTTTAAGGGACAATATTCTGCAGGTTTTGAGTAGAGATGCCGCGAATACTCGCTATTATTCGGTATTCGGCATTACTCGACATTTATTTTGTTATTCGTCGAATACCGAATCATAACTAGTATTATTCGACATTCGGCGAATAGTAGTCTAAAATATACTCTTAATGAAAAAAAAATTGTAGACTTAAAAATAATCAAACTTAAATTTTTCTTAAAAAACTAATAATAAAAACAAATCATGTCATGGTGAAGTTAATTAGTTAGGCTTTATAATTAATTTCCCACAATTTAATATCCCACATCCCACAATTTAAGAATGGACAAAATAAACAGAACGCGCGTCGGTCAACAAAAAGGAGTGCCGACGTGCAAAATACAGCTGCCGAAAACAAAGAATACGTATGAAAAAGGAACCTACTTCTTACATTTTTTATGTCGAATAATGATGGCGATATACTCGACTATTCGCCATAGGGAATGGTGATTAATCGGTATTCGACTATTCGCTATAAACACTATTCGCGGCATCTCTAGTTTTGAGGGTACTTTTCCGGTAAAATTTTGAATTTTCAACGGTTTTTTGCCCGTAGCGGCTAAACGCAGCGTCCTGGGGTGTTCGTATATATGATCGACCCCCATTATTTTGTCATTTTTCACCTTTTTGTCATACACGATTTTTCTCTCAATTCAGTTTTTAAGGATATACATACAAAACATCGGAAAAGTGATAAAACTCAGATTTTGAATTTTTAACAGTTTTTTGCCCGTAGCGGCTAAATTATGCACTCAAAGGGTTTCATATATATGAACAACCCCCATTATTTTGACACTTTCTACCTTTTTATTATATATGAATTTTCTCTAAATTGAGTTTTTAAACGTGTACATACAAAAGATGGGAAAATTTATAAATTTCAGATTTTGGACATTTAATGGTTTTTTGCTCGTAGCGGCTAAACGAGGCATCCTAGTGAGCTTATATGTGTAACCGACACCCCTTATTTTGACATTTTCTACCTCTTTTTAATACATCATTTTTCTCTAAATTGAGTTCAAAGATGTGCAAACAAAAGATGGTGAAAGTGATAAAATTCAAATGTTGAATTTTCAACAGTTTTTTGCCCGTAGCGGCCAAACGAAGTGTCCCACGGTGTTTATATTTATGACCGACACCCATTATTTTGACATCTCCTGCATCTTTGTCATAAATTATTTTCCTCTACTGTGAGTTTTTATAAATGTGTCCATATCCAAAATTACGATTCTAGCTAATAATTTTGTAAATCATTGAAACCTGGTAGTAGAGATGAATGAATTATTGAAGAATTCTGATAGTAAAGATGATTGAAAGAATTACTGAAAATTGTTTCATATCTTCAATATCTTCAATATATACACTTGTAATCATAATAAATGTACAAATAGGTTCATAAATAATATAAAACACAAAATACTATAAATCCCATAATAACAAAAAGTCATGATTAATAAGATAAAAAAAAACAAGTGCGTGTCAAACACACATAAGCTAAGGGTTCCGTAAAATGCCGCATAAAGTATTGAGTTAAAGAAATCTTTGTTGGTAGCTTAAAATATCGAATATCTACATAATTAACGGTAAGACTCTTATTATTCAAACCAAAAATCGTTTACTGTTTCTATATAGTTCTACTACCTTTAATTTTTTCAGATTTTTCTGGCTCGTCGTTCAAAATTTAGAGAGGGGGGGACACACTTTTGACGTTTTTAGAAGCGTATATTTTGCGAGCTTAGAGGAAAAAAGTTTCTAACAGCATCATTGTCATTTTTAAAGACCTATCCAAACAAACCTCACACGGGTATGTGCAATGAAAAAAAAATCTTGTCCCTCAGACACATGGTTGGAGTGCCACCCTTAATTATTTAATTGAGCTGGGCGAGCGAAGCGAGCGGAGCTCTTATGCGTCGACGAAATATGAAACCTTTGTAACCAAACTCCTCCTAGACCGTTTGATCAATCGATCTGAAATTTTACATACTAATACTATTTTCGACGATGAGTGCTAACATCTATTTTTTGTTACTAAAATCGCGAAAAAAAATCACTAGGGGTAGGCTTCTTAGTTAACAATTTTTCGGATGAACGAACCAAAATTAGTACGAAGGTTTGTGTCATGGAAACCTTAACTTAGATTTTATGTATTAAGAACGATCACAGCGTTTTTTTCCAAGAATTTCAAAATAAACGCAAACAAAATACAATGTTGACAAAAAATCGCTGTCTTTTTGACAGTTTACTTGTATAAATGAAGTTATGGTATTGATCTTAGGTAATTAGTTTTCGCGTGTTTGAACCAGAATTAGTATTTGCGTAAAGATCCTAGCACAGGCACCTGATTTTGAAAGCTGTTTTCAGGAGCTTTCGCCAATTCGCCGTTGAGAATTTGAAAACCTGAAGGGAAACTCTATTTTGGTTTATATAATTCGTAGCAAGTGGACTTTTATAGGTTCATCAAAAATAGTAAGTATATTTATGAATTTTAGATCATAGGACACCAAAGATTCCGGAAATCAGAAATTAAACAATTTTCTGCCGGTTTAAAGGATACTTTACCGGTAAAAATTTGAATTTTCAAGGGTTTTTTGCCTGTAGCGGCTAAACGAAGCGTACCAGAGGGTTCATATGTATGACCGGTTCACATGTATTGGGACATTTCCTACAGTTCTTTCATACATTATTTTTCTCTACATTGAGTTTTCAAAGATAGATATGCATACAAAAGATGGGAAAATTGATTGAATTCAGATTTTTAATTTTTAACGGTTTCTTGCCCGTAGCGGCTGAGCGAAGATTTTTAGAGGGATCGTATATATAACCGACCCCCATTAATTTGTCATTTTCTATCTTTGATATATTTGATATATTATCATTCTCTTAATTGAGTTTTTAAAGATGTGCATATAAAAGATTGGAAAATTTATAAAATTCGGATTTTGAATTTTTAACGTTTTTTTTTGCCTTAGAGGCTAAACGAAGCATTTTACGAGTTTCATATGTATGGCCAATCCCCATTATTTTGACATTTTCTAACACTTTATCATACATTACTTTTCTCTATCGTAAGTTTTTAAAAATGTGTCCATATAAAAGTTAGAAAATATGACGAAATTTAGAGTCTTGGTCATAATTTTACAAATCAATAAAATCTAATAGTAGAGATGAATTAATCGAATGAATAACTGAGATTTGTTTCATAACTTCAAATAAACACATAGATTCACAAATATTGTAAGAAACATAATACTAAAAATCTCATGATAATAAAAAAGCCATGATTAATTATAGAAAATGTTAATTTAAGTAATAGCAATCAAGTAATATAAAAGTTTATTAAATTTTAAAGGACTCAAGTATTATAAAAGTTTACTGTTGATCAAATGCCAGGATGATATGAATAATAATAGTATAAAAGAACACGCGTATTAATGTTAACTATAGAATGCCAGTTGCAGTCGGAAATCCACTGCATACTCTAGAAATTAAGAGACTCAAGTTTACAGGAAAATAGAAATTTCCATTGCTCGAAAGTATCAGTTGCAAGGTAACCGTAAGAATTAATTTTAAGACATCCGTTGACAACAAATTTCAAAGGAAACAGACATGAAGCGACATGCAACAGTCTGAAACGATTCCAGTTAAAATTATTATAACTAGGAATGCCGGTTGCAGTCGGAAATCGACTGCATACACTAGAAATTAAGAGACTCAAGTTTACTGGAAAATAGAAATTTCGTTTTTTTTTTATTTATTTCTTTTTCCACAACTATGATACGAAGAAGGAAAATACACATTTTCCCCTATTTGGGAAGGTATACTCATTCGAATGAGGTATCTAACACCATCATTGAAAAAAAAATTGTTTGCCCTACAAAAATCATGGACCATGGGCGAAATTCTTATGAACAAATGTTTTCCTTCGTATCTTAATATTTTGTATCTCAAATACAAGTCTGAAGCTTAACGAATCTAAAACAGTTGATTTCACGGTGATATACCAAATATTCCAGGAGATATCAATTAAATTATAAATATTTTCGAAAATCAATTTGAACTCAGAACTTTCTATAACATTTTAATAAATCACAACGATTTCCAATTTATATATCAGCAATATAGACTAACTAAGGTATTTATGTAGATATATTTGCAATATGATTCAAAATTATTAAGATATTCAACATGTAAAATGTAAGGACATAATTTATCCAAGACACAAATTAACCAAACTTCAATTACGAATTTTTTCACAACTATGATACGTAGAAGAAAGATACACGTAGAAATTATATGCGTGGGTTTGAGCCATATATAGATATACCTATATCTCTTATCAGAGCGTGAGCAATGCATATGCGGGAGAGCGTGGTATCTATTTGGACTAATTGCCACCAAATTTTACCCTTCCCCAGTTACTATAAAGCAGAGTGTCTATATCTCAACCACTCAGCTCAATTTTGTGTGCGACTTCGCGAACGCCACCTAGTTATTTATTCACAAGCTTATGAGTACCGAAATTAGAAATCGTTGAACAATTTTTGAAACAAAGGGATAGTTGGCTTACAACGAATGTAATCTATACAAATCCTTTCAATCAAACGTTGTAATCCGTTTTCCTTTTGACGTGAATACATCTTTAAATTTGCTACCATACGGGGGCAATCCAAAAAAACTAATGATAAAATCGGGGGATAGAGTTTGGCCTTGTAGCTTCGAATCTCTCCACTACATCCGAAATTAAATTATACCACTGGATAGATAAAGGATCAAAGAAATCACTAGGATAAGCAAGGTTAGCGGCGCATCGCGCGCGGCGTAGGGGGAAGCGCCGAAAAATGGGGTTATTTTATACTAAATTTTGCCGATTTTGAATTTCAAAATCGAATTCAAACAGCCAGGCTGGCAGAATCGCCAGCAACACAAAAATTTCGCCAGTACATGTGATTGTGCAACCGAACGTCAACGATCGGTGTCACCCCACCGAGAGAGTGTGTGTGGCGCCCGCATGCGCTTGTTTCTCATCGAAACAAACACATGCGAGCGTCACATACGCTCCCTTTGTAGGGTGTCACCGTATGGTCAATGTTTTTTGCACAATTTTGTGCCGTGGCGAAATTTTTGTGTTGCTGGCGATTCTGCCAGCCTAGTTGATTCAATTCGATTTTGAAATTCAAAATCGGCAAAATTTGGTGAAAAATCCCAATTTTTCGGTGCCTGGCTTTGATTTGACTTCATATTGTAAAACCGCTAAGAACAGACAAATTGCTACTACTTTATCGGTAGCGGTATCATCCTCATCAAGTCAAAGCCGGTGGAGTCGCCATATATCGCAACATCAATAGCTTCACTGATTGTAATAGAGTTGACATTGACATTTCGGAAATTTATTTGGAAATTAAAGACCCAAAAGCAGGTGATGTCTGTCTAGTAAACATGCCAATGGCATCTTCAAATTCATACTCGGGTGGGTGTTTATCCACCCGGGCACAGCGTTAGCAGATATTAAACTCTTAATGATACGATCGTTGTTAAAATATTCCAAAAACATCGCTAAAATTATACCCTATTACGAGCCTGATCTTACTACACCAGTTATGATAGTTGGAGACTTTAATGTTGATGTCTCACAAAACTGTTCATTGCCTGACTTCATGCTCATCCAGTTCAATTTGTTTTATATTGAAACTTCTCCAACAGCGTTAGGTAATACCTGTATTGATTTAACGTTTACCAGAAATCTGGATGTATCTTGTATGCCATTTGTGTCGTACTTTTCGTATCACACACCTATAATTAATAAAGTTATATTGTAACAAAATAATGATTTGTTTCCTTGCTTTTGTCCTAAATACATAAGTAAAAATATTTTATTCAAGAAATATTACCCGTTACATAAACGCATTCACGTACAACACACGGCCGTGTCGATGACACAGCCACATCCCCGCCTTTTATTCTTCGATACAAGTACTGTCCTACACCCTACCTTAGATTAAGTCCGTTAGTCCTTCTTCTTCAACTTGCCAATTCCTAACTTCAATCCTTTAATTTATATTGACGTTTTCTAACTTCAAACGACTCCTTTGATTCTTAGCCCTATCGCTCAAATAACCTCCTCCAAACAGTCTAACAATGTCCACGTTTCACGATCTTTGTCTTGCGCAAATGCAAATTAATTCAGAGATCGTCAAATTATATGACAACTTCAGTAAGGCGCCCTGATCTTCAAGAACCGCCGATGATACAAAAAGGAAACTCAGCGTCCTAGAGGCAGCTTGGAAAACTTTTCAAAACGAGCATGTTTCTCTCAAAGATCACCTCGAACGGGATGACAAGCATGAATATTTTACTCTCGATTGCCATGGTAAGGCCCACGATTGGTACAAGACCACGAACGCGGCCCTTAGTGATTGGCTCGCCAGCCCCTTACTAGCTAAGACTACCAGCAAATTATTCATACCTCCAGCCCCCGAAATTAAAAACAAGTCTAACGCCCTCGCAGCCGATTCTGAAGTCAGTGAATCCCCTTATCCTGGAAGGCTCAGGCTCCAAAAGGAAAGAAGCCAGGTGATCCGGAGAATCGTTTCTCAAATTACCCCTGACTTCCTCCGAGACGCCAGCAAAGTTGCCATACAAAACAAAATTTCCACCCTGAAAAAGTATTGGGAACCCTTCGAACAGAACCACTTTTAAATTTTAGCTGTCTTGAACGATGACGAGAAAGAAGACCCATATTTCGCTAACAATAATTTCGAGGAGATCCAAGGTCAATATGATAATACTTTTGACCTACTGCAAGATGGGTTGCAGGACAGATACCCTTTCCAAGAACCTAATATTCAGGACCATGATGCTTCCCCCTAATATTCAGGACCATGATGCTTCAATTCTACACCATGCTTCCCCCACGTCCGGGATCTCCCTTGCCAATTCACAACAACTGTTGCCAGAATTTTCTGGAAATACCAGGGATCTACACAGATTCCTTACCTGTGCAGAGAATATTTCTTTTCCACTGTGTCAACGGGGACAGACCATCAAAGTTTCATGGGTCTTGTCGAAAGTTAATTGAGTGGTCCAGCGTACGACGTGTACAAATATAACCCCACTGACGACTGGACTGTTCTACGTTCCAATGAACAATGACCCAAGCTGTTGTAACATTTATCAGAAACTGTTAACAGTGCCAGACAAACAAAGTATTGCGAAATCCTAAGATCCCTATGAAAATAACTTCAGTGAGTTCCACGCCTTTCGAAAGAGTTTATTTAGATGTTGTGTGGCCCGCTTCGTACCTAGGAAATAAATACCTCCTAACTTTCCATGATGATTAAACAAAATTTTCGGAGGCAATCCCTGTTCCCAATGCCGAATCAACCACCCTCGCGGAAGCGTTTACTTCTACAATCTTGTGTAGACACGGGATACTTGAAAGCATCTTGACTGATCAAGGTGCTAACTTAATCGCAGGAGTGTTTCAGGAAGCCTCAAAATACCTAAGGATCAAGAGGCTGAAAACAACTCCCTACCATTCTCAGTCTAACGGAGCCCTAGAGAGAAGTCATCGAACTCTAGCGGAATACCTCCGTTCTTACATAGAAAAAGATCCCCTGTCGTGGGACACCTGGGTTCCTTACGCCATGTTCGTGTACAACACTACTCCCCATTCAAGTACCAATTATTCTCCACACGAACTCCTTTACGATTTTCCCGCCAAAGTTCCAAACCATCTGAAGTCCTCCCCCGAAATTGGGTACAATTACGACAATTATGCCCATGAACTCAAAGCACGACTCCGGCATTGTCATCAAATCGCTAAACAAATCGCGTTAGAAAATAAAGAACGGTCTAAACAACACTACGACAAAGGAACGGAACAAAAATCCTTTGAAATCGGAGATCTCGTTCTTCTAAAAGCGAGAACAAAGGGTAACAAATTCTCACCCTTATGGCAAGGCCCTCACGTTATAACTCAGGTGAATACCTCGAAAAATTCAACAATAAAAATAAATAAAACTGGCAAGTGCGAGTCGGACCCGCACACGAAGGGTTCCGTACTACCAATCATTCTAGTGCTCGTGCACGTGCACTGAGTCATGAATGAAAATTTCAACGTCATTGAAAAATATAAAACGGCGATAAGGAATACTGTCGCATCGTAACAGCATTCCTTATCGCCGTCTTCGCTTTTGGATCGTAATGCGCATTAGATCGTTATGCGTAAGTTCCTCTTCGTTGTTGGTAGCGCTTTTCGTATCAGCGCGTGTATGATTTTGTTTCAAATTTTTTTTTTATTTTTAAATTTTTTTTATGATTTTTTGTTATAGCGGCTACAGTAATACACACTTTTTTTTTTTTTAATTTTTTTAATTTTTTTTTTAATTTTTTTTAGACTTGTTTTTGTTTTATTTTTCAATTTTTTTTATGATTTTTTGTTATAGCGGCTACAGTAATACACACTTTGTGAAAATTTGAAGTGTATAGCTATTATAGTTCAAGAGATACAGCTCTGTGACAGACGGACGGACAAAAAAGTCATATTAATTATGGATGTATGGATTTTTTCTTGTTTTTAGGGTTCCGTATTCTACGTACGGAACGCTAAAAACAAGGAAAAACGCGTACCTAATAACAACCTAAAAAAATCCATACATCCATAATTTCTCAACTAAGTTCTCTCTCAAACTAAAACATCTTCCCTTCGTTCTCAGGGCAAGGGTTTATCTGTTCACGGTCCAGTGCGTTACAGTCTCAGCTTTCTCTCGCGGGGAGCTAGGAATCCAGATTACTCCTCTCGCCTCCACGGTCGGCTTATACTTCGAAGAAATAGAAAGGACGCGACTGTTCACAAGCGAATGGAAGTTAATAACTTACTACGCCGCCTTCAAGGAAGAATAACTGTCAATATTAAGAATCACGGGTAAGCTTCAGCAAATGTATAGCCAGTTGGCCTCTGAGACGCCCGTAGAATCGATCTGTCTCTCTGCTATCGCGCAATTAGATAACTTTGAGGAAGCGATAGAAAACAAAAATAGGATTATATTTCCCCCTTTTATAAAAACTGGGTCCCTTTTTAACTTTGTCGGGATGGTTACCAAGCCCCTTTTTGGAATCCTTAATGAGGACGAAGCACAAGGACACGACGAGCAAATCACGAACCTTCAACAACATAATCTCCACATACATTCCCTATTAAAAAATCAGACTTCTATTTTGGGCGCGACCATCAACCTAACCAATAAAACTTGGGAAAGCATTCGGAAAGATCGTGCCGTGATCTTTTCCAAATTAACCAGTCTTGAATCCAAAATCTCCAAAGTGGAGAGTCAAATACATGTGAATCAATGGGCTACCGAAATCAACTCTCTTCTCTCATTAGTTCTTAAAATTATAAACCAGTACCAATCCATCCAATCGGACTTAATAGAGCTATTAGTGGATGTAAAACACGGCAAATTCCACCCTACGTTCATAACCTCTTCCCAGATGGAAAACCTCCTCTCTACCATTCGACAGGAAAGGGACCCTCAAAGGACTCTTCCGTTCGTTCCTTTCTCCAACGTGATCTGGCAAATTTACAAGCTCTCTACCATGTCTGCTTCAATAATCAATATTAAATTAATCATTGAATTAAAATTACCCTTACCCTTCGGAGATACATACCAAACATTGAAGATTCTTCCATTACCCGCAACCTACAACGATTCCTTATGCTTTATTCAACCCTCTTCCTCTTCCAAGTCCTCTTGATAGATCTTAACCAAGAGCATTTTTATGAAATGAGCATTAGCGATTTTCACGACTGTCTTTAACGAGCGAAATTCCCTATTTTTAATGCTCAGTCAAGCCCGTTCAAATGTGAAATTGCCCTCATAAGGAGTTGCGTAGATACATCCCAGTGTCAACTTACTTGTACCGAGCATATCTCTTACTGGATTTCCCTCTCTCGCCCTAACACTTGGATCTACGCCACAAAGACACTCCGTAACGCCAACGTCGTGTGTAACAACTCTGTTCAGTCCTATGAATTAAATCAGACAGCGTTACTCCACATTGAACCCACTTGCTATCTCAGAACCAGTAACTTGATCATACATGGCCAAAACGAGAGGCAAAGCTCTAGTTTCCCCCATAGCATGCGTCACATGAATGTCACAGCTCTCTTGGCCTCTCTTGTCATTTTAATAACTCCACTAACGCGTTATTTTAATTCTCTTCATCCCTAAGCCGGGTTTTTTTATTTAAACTAAATTTTAATTAGCCACCGTTGCTTGAGATCATAACCATATGCTCAAGTAAATAAGTCATCTCATCCTCTTCATGAGTTATTTTACTGGTCCTATCACAACCTTACTTCCTTGTCAATCCTACGAGGCTGGTCCTTCCTTCATCACCGTCGTGATGAATCAGCACTTTTTTGTCCCTACTTAAGGGCCGCGCAAAATGACGCGCATTTTCAGTCGTGGTTTTGGACCGGTGACTGACAGGTCGCCACATCTATTTCTAAAACTTTCCGTTCATTTTGTCTAATTGACTGTTTCGTTCGTCTTCCCCATTTTTTCGCCGCCAGTCACCGGGCAGACCCGGGCTCGCATTAAGGAAAAAAGAATTTAAATTAAAAGAAATTGGAAAGACAGTAATCGAAGTGTAAGTTAAGAAATTTAGGAGAACATAATTGAAAATTTTAAGATATTAAAATATTAAACAAAAATCACGAAAAGTTCTCAAAATTTAATTGAAGTGTAAGTTGAATCAATTTAAGTTAAAAGAAATTGGAAAGACATTAATTGAGGTTGTAAGTTGAGTTAATTTTAATTAATAGAAATTGGGAAGACATTTATTGAGGTTGTAAGTTGAGTTCATTTAAATTAAATTGGAAGGACATTAATCGAAGTGTCAGACAAGAAATTGAGGAGAGCAAAATTAAAAATTTTAAGATATTAATATGTTAAACAAAAATCCCGAAATGTTTTCAAAAATTTAATTGATGTTCTAGGTTATTAAAATATTACAAAAAAAATTTAATCGGAATTAATGTTACAATAAAGGAAGTACTGAAAAAATAATAGAATAACAGAATAAATTGAAAAAAAAAATATACAGGCAAAACAAATTTTTCTTGAAAAAGGAAAGGTCGGGTGCTGGTGACCTTCGCCCTCGGGAAAGCATTCCCTCTGCCTTTTCCTTTGAACACCCTCGGATCAAACAGTGCCGAGTAAATGTCCGAGCTGCGGCAGCATTAAAGAAGAAATGAAAAAGGCGCGAAAAAATAAATTTTTTACTTATCTTTTCTGTTACCGTATTACTCCTTAGTCTATATAGCTATTGTATTAGAGATATTGATTTAAATACATACTAATAAGAAATGCTTATTCAAAATTTATCCCCAAGTTTTCAGGGAAAATCTACGGCGCGGACCTCGACTGGGCCTTTCGGTTTTATTTATTGCTCTCTCACATTGGTTGGTTACTAACATTCACTCCAGACTAGCATTACCAATATCTGCAAATTTCGGTGCTCTTTGAATGTTCGTTGGACGGATGTTATTCAAGTTAGATTAAATGAATTAAGGTTCTTGATCATGTATTACCGCCCTGTAATTTTTAATGGAACCTGCAGAACGTTTTTCTTCATAATCTTCCCCTTCAACATTTAGTTTATTTAAGAGTTTCTCTTGTACTTCTTTGATACTTTCTAGAACTTTCCCTGAGTGTACATTCTTGTCATGTTTATGGCGTATAGTGATGTAGCGTATAGCGTATAACGTAACGTTGAATGATATCTACTGTTATATGCTCCGATGGATTTTTGTAGAAACCTTTTAAGCGAAATATTTTGGTAGTTTTGCTTTAGAATTGGATATATTTCTGCTATGCTACTATGAATTCGTTCAACTTTTGAGTTTCTAATATGCGAATTTGGTTTTGTAAGGTGAAGTGTAATATCATCCTTTTGCAGAAATTGTTTAATTTGAATTGCCTTGTATTCGGTTTCGGCTACTATTGTTTCAGATTTACCTAGTTTACTAAAATTAGCTTTATTATGACACAAAAACCCCAAATCTAGCAAGTTCACTATTACACTAAAGTACATGACCTTACTTAACATTTGGTTTTGTTATCAAATACCCATATTTGGCATGCATATGTGATAATGGCATGGCAGTAGATAAGTGTCCATTACAATCTTTTTGTATTCTGGACTATAGTTTCCTTTCAAAAACTCCTTTTGTGCGCAGTAGCTGTTCCAGGCTATGTTTATTCATCTGTATATATCTTTGTCGTTATTGGTGACAACTGCTTTCCTAGATAGATATAGGTCTCCACATATTCTATTCTTTTTTCATTTACTTTTATAGGTTTCTGTAAGCTGGTGGACATGTTTTTAGTTTTGTTTGGGTTCATACTCAGGCCTACTCTTTTACTTTCCACATCTAAGATTTGAAGCATTTTTTCCAGGGCTGGTGTAGTTTCGCTGAAAACAGGTATGCCATTCACAAACCTCAGATGCGCTAGATGCTGATTTTGACGTGAAAACGTCTTTCTTCTCGTTGAGTATGTACATTTTTAGCCAGTATAACTTTCTTGTGTAACAAAATACCGTAATTTTTTAATCGCTCTTAACTACGAGATTAATAATGCGATAATAACAGGTGAGGTCACAGTCGATAGAGCATATTCGTATGTATTCATTCTGCAGTGTTTTTAATGCCCATGATTTCATCGGGCTGATGTAAGTGCCTACGCGTGATTGCTGTTAATTAGCGTTGTGTGAAGTTATTTATGAGTGTAGCGTGAGAACACGTTTAGCTAGGACGTTGATTTGGGTGTCATTGGAAAGAACGTAAAAAAACCTATCAGGGCCTAAAGTAAAACAATCAAAATATTCAACAAAATATAAGTAAAAATCGGTATGAATTTGACAATGAAAAAAAAATCAAAGATATCGTCTCATATGAGTCGTATATATGCACCGAATTGTAAAAGCCGAACCGGAGAAAACCCGCAGCAAAACGAATCTAAAAGACACAAAATGTCGAGTGGCGAGCAAGTGTCATAGCTACGGCGCCATCAAAGAAGGAATAAATAAACGGTGCAAAGCTATAAACTTGTAATTTATCCATTTTGTAACCGTACTACTATACATAATTTTTGTATTTAAGAGATTAATGATTAAAGTACATATTAGAATGAAACACTTGTCATAATTTTTTGCCGTGAAAACGTCTCTTTGCTCGTTAAGTACACTGATAGCCAGTCAAACTTTCTCGGGTTACGAAATACAGTCAGATTTTAATCGGCAATAACTACGAGACTAATGGTGCGATAACAACGGCTGAGGACCCTCTGAAGAGAACATGCCTGTACGTGTGTATCGTTTGTTTTGCCGTAACGTCATCATTCTAGTGTGAGCGTCTATGCGTGATTGTTATCAATTAGCGTTGGTGTAGCGTGAGAACGCATTACTTAGGACGTTTATTCTGGTCTCCTTCTAAGGAGCTTGAGAAGAACTACTAAGCCTCCAACTAAAAAATTAAACATATTCGGCGGAATATTGTTTCAACGCTCTAACAAGCGTTAGGAAGCGGGGAGTGCTTTTAATAGAAGTTCACCCGCACCATATCCTTTCTTGTCTTCCAAGGAAACTATATTTATTATTTTTTTTTTCTTTTAAGAAAACACAACCACAGTTATTATTTGTTGTGTATTAATGTTACCAATCTCTACTTCAAGCCGTGATCGTGGTCGGACGTGTTTCAGGATTACTCTGCTTTACTTAATAACTGTTTTTAAAACTAAGTCACAAGCGAAAACAAAATAAAAAATAAAACAAAAATAAAAACAAACAACGTTAATGTTAACGGGCAAACGGTGAAAAGTCGGGAACAAACTTTTGTTAAAAATAAGAACAACGAATCGATTTTGTGTGTCGTTACCTGCGGGTTAAGTGAGTACAAAAACTCAGGAAACCAAATTTTAAAAAATTCTAAAAAAAGGCGAACGGTTCAAAGTTCAAAGTCTAAAAACAAAGGCAGAAAACACATCAAATTAAGAAATAGTAGAACTTAAGCACAGCACCAAGTACAAGATGTCGTCGCAGTTGTCACCGGAAATGCTACTGCTTCTAGAAAAGATGGAGGAGAAACTAAACCTCCAAACGGTTGCAATAACGGACAACATCACAACCGCGGTTCTACTTAAAGTGGACGAAAAGATAAAGCCATTACTGGAAGAAAATGCGATATTGAGAGTAGAAATTGAAAAACTCAACAGGAAATTAGAAAACATGGAAAACTGCGGAAGACGGAATAACGTTCTAATACATGGAATCCCTGAACAAGAGAATGAGACCGACGAAATACTTAAACTGGTAGTATCCACCACGCTGGGAGAAATAGGTGCAACACTGAAGGACGAAGAAATTGACAGATTAAAAAGACTAGGAAAACGGGCCAAAGGAGATGGAAAAATCAGACCAATCCTACTGGCTACAACAACCCTTCAAAAGAAGATCAAAATACTAAAAAACAAGGAAAAAATGAAACCCAATACCTACATCACACAGGACTTCACAAAAGAAGCTCGGCTTAAAAAGAAGCAGAGAAGGAATATCGATAAAAAAGGGTTGGAAAAAAGAAAAAGATCCGAAGCATCTACCCCCGAAACTAGCCAAGAGTACAAAAAAACCGACCCAAAAGTAGCGAAGAGAGACGCCTTTCAATACCTACGAGAGCGATCAACCTCACTATCAGACAAACACTCACCCAGACTCCAAGAAATGGGCACCAAGACCCAAAAAACCACAGCAAACTAAGCAACAAATAAACAGTCTCCCACCACGGCTGGTCCCCGCGGGAGATCTAGACCAACACCCTCCAACAAAAACAAAAAACAGCAAACTCTACATAGCGACACTAAATACTAGAACGCTACGAACCCCCGAAAGTTTACTAGAACTCGAAGATGCGTTGAAGGACCTTAAGTGGGATATTCTGGGAATAAGTGAAATGCGAAGGGCAGGTGAATGTATAGAAGAACATCCAGACTATGTCATGTTCAACAAAGGAGACATCGGAGGACAAAGAGGTGTGGGATTCATAGTCAAAAAGCATCTAAGAAAACACATTCTAGAGTTCAGTGGAAAAAATGACCGAATCGCTATATTACATATCAAAATGCCCAGCTTCAAAAAAACATGGACAATCATCCAAGCCTATGCACCCACAGAAAAAGCCGAAGAACTCGAGCATAAGTCCTTCTACAATGTCTTATCCCAAATTACAAGCAACTACTCAAGCAATGCTATTATTCTAATGGGAGACTTCAACGCACAAGTTGGAGAAAAACAATGCCAGGAAGAGTGGGTTTTAGGCAAATTTGGTCACGGTAAAAGAAGTAAAAATGGACAAAGGCTGGTAGATTTCCTACTTGAACATAATCTCACCCTTCTAAATAGTATATTCAGGAAAAACATAAATAAAAAGTGGACTTGGATCTCTCCAGACGGAAGATTTAGGAACGAAATAGACTATATTATAAGTAGCCACCCGAGATATTTCACTAATACGGATGTCATATCAAAATTAAACTTCGATACAGATCACCGCATGGTGAGAGCATCCGTCAGGACTACACCTCCGAAAGGGAATAAAAGATTCGCACTTCCAGGAACCACATACCGGCCAGAATCGTATAAAGCATCAGCTTATTCTTTAGTTAAACTTAGTGGAGAAAATCTCAAATCCGACACAATAGATGTAAGGACAAGCTACAACAATCTGCAAGCAAAACTTACATGCCAAAATAACGAAAGAGTAGCAAAAAACAAATTTAAACTGAGTGATGCAACGCTAGAACTCATAAATAAAAGGAAAAGATTATTCGGCTGTAAAACGAGGAAACAAAACATCCAAAGCATTACAGATCTAAGTAAGAAAATCAAAGAAGCCATCAGAAGAGACAGGAAAGTTAGGAGATTGCAAACACTAGAAAAACATATAATGAAAACAGGAGGAACCAGGAAGGCTCTAAAGGGACTTCGTGAAGCCAACCAATGGATCCCGAAGCTGAAAAACAATCAAAAAACTATTACCAACAGGAAAGATATAAATAATCTAGCCACTAAGTTCTACCGTAATCTCTACTCCAATCAAGACAGCAACATGCAAGTGAATCAGAATCAAAAATGGTTGGACTATGATCCGTCGTTATCAAATGCAGAACCTGAAATTCTACCTAGCGAAGTTAGAAAAGCAATACTAAGCCAAAAACTAGACAAAGCACCAGGCCCTGACAAGATTACTAACGAGACACTGAAAGGTTCTGTAGAAGAACTGACTCCCATCCTAACGAAAATCTTCAATGATATTCTGACATCAGGATATATCCCAGAACAATGGGAAACATCGCATATAATCCTTATTTACAAGAAAGGCCAAAAGGACGATATTGGGAATTACAGACCAATAAGTCTGATGTCCAACATCTACAAGATATTCTCCAAGATCATTCTGGATCGAGTTAGTACTACTCTAGATGAAAGTCAACCCATGGAGCAAGCTGGATTTAGGAAAGGCTTTTCCACGACAGACCATATACATACATTAAAGCAGATTATGGAGAAATATGATGAGTACAATAAACCTCTGTATATGGCTTTTATCGACTTCTCCAAGGCATTTGACAGCATAAGCCATGCAGCCATATGGGAAAGCCTCGAAATTCAGGGAATCCCTCCACTATACATAAATAAAATCCAGAACATTTACTCCAAGTGTAAAGCAAAAATACAGCTGGAATCCTTGGGCGAGGTATTTCAAATAAAAAGAGGTGTCAGGCAAGGTGACCCGCTCTCCCCCAAGCTGTTCTCAGCAGTTTTGGAAAATACATTCCGACAGCTGAACTGGAGTAAATTTGGACTACGTATAGATGGACGAAAGCTAAACAACCTAAGATTTGCAGACGATATTGTCTTGCTCGAAGAAAATCCATTGAATCTAGGAAAAATGATCCAGGACCTAGTCAGAGAAAGTGACAAAGTTGGCCTGTCGATAAATATAAACAAAACAAAGTTACTAACAAACTCGGACAAATATGAAATTAAAATCAACAATCAACTTTTTGAATATGTGGACGAATATATCTATTTGGGACAGATTATGTCACATACGGACCAAACCACGAAAGAAATCAAGAGCCGAATAGCAAATGGTTGGAAAAGATACTGGTCCCTAAAGGAAATTATGAAATCAACTGAGCTTAGTACCAGCATCAAGACAAAAGTCTTCAACACCTCCATTCTCCCGTGCATCACATATGGATGCGAAACCTGGTCACTCACAAAACATCACAGAAACATGCTAGAGTCTTGTCAAAGAGCCATGGAAAGAAGCTGGATAGGTATCAAGAAACATGACAGAAAAAGAAACACCTATATAAGAAGCAAAACAAAAGCTACAGATATTCTTACAAAGATAGATCAACTAAAATGGAGATGGACAGGACATATGCTGCGTAGTACCAAAGAGAAATGGAGCAGAATCATAACAAACTGGTATCCTAGGGATGGGAAAAGAGACAGAGGGAGACAGAAAAAAAGATGGGAAGATGAATTGAAACTCACAGCGGGGCCAAACTGGAGAAGAGTTGCGCGAGACAGATTACATTGGAAGATGTTGGAGGAGGCCTATGTCAAGAGACACACTGAACTCAGAGACATCATATGAACACAGAAACACCAAAACCACGAGAGTTCAGGATCACGGGCTTATTATTATTATTATAATGTTACCAATCTCACCCCTTTTTTTATTTAAAGATCACATGATAATTATCCTTAAATTTCCGCTTACAATTTTTTTTTTTGTTTTCTTCAATTAAAAAAATTTAAACTTATTTTTCTCTGTACGATTTTTAATATTTTTATCGTCATAAATTTTACACTTTCAATGTTATTGATTAGTAACCATTTAAACTAAATTTGACTGTAAGAGTTCTTAATTTTTATTGATTAAACATTTAAAGTTAATGTTTCTGTTTGGGTTTCTGGACATTTTTATGGTTTGAAATTTACACTTTGGATTTTACTGGTTGAGATTTTAAATTAACTTCCTTTGTAGAATTCTTAACGTTTTTATGGTTTTACAATTTTGACTTTTTTAACTTAATTTTCTTCTTGAATTTTGATTTTGATAAGTTTTCTAAACTTTACACTTTGAATTTTTCTTGAATTTTACTAGTTACAATTTTAAACTTTATTTCCTTTGTAGGTTTCTTATCGTTCCTTTTTTCTTTTGGTTCTAGAATTTTTCAATTTTTAACTTAATTTTACTTCAAATTTTTTTGTTTTACTTTGGATTTTACTGGTTGAGATTTTAAATTAACTTCCTTTGTAGAATTCTTAACGTTTTTATGGTTTTACAATTTTCACTTTTTTAACTTAATTTTCTTCTTGAATTTTGATTTTGATAAGTTTTCTAAACTTTACACTTTGAATTTTTCTTGAATTTTACTAGTTCCAATTTTAACTTTTTATGGTTTCTAACGACCGAGCCCAACCGACTGCCCACCTTCCACTCCAACTCCCAACTGACCACTGACTGCCGCCGGTTTCTCCCTCCTTTATCAGCGGCGAAAATCGCTGATAGCGCATCTTTTAGAATGTCGCGCATGGCGACCAAGAATGTGCGCGATCAGCGGTTTTCGCTTTGTCTTTGTTCTGTCCGCGCTCAAATTTCTAAGAAAAGAATTTCTTAGTTGCGTGTGGAGACGGAACCTGATCATGCAACATTGTTGCATGATTGAAAATGCTGCGTTAGCGTTATTCTCTTCTCTTTTTTTTTTTTTTTCAAATTTGACGCTCGCGTGTAATTAATACTACGGGGAGGAGTGAGAGGGGCATGGGGAGCCACGTGTACATATGTGAGACTGCCTTTAGGCTCAGTCGCAACATTCCATCCCCCTTGGGAAAACAAAATTTTTTTTTTGAAATAGGAAAAAAAAAAAAATTTTGTTTTTACAATTTCGTATTTATTTTACTATATTCTAAACACAGTTAGATTTTGTGTTTGTACACGTTCTATTATATATAAAAAAAAGGCTTGTATCTATTTTAGACCCTCTAAACATAACATAACCTACGTGTTTTAACAGATTTTCTCTTACAAAGACGTGCCTATCTAGTCTTTTATAACACAATATATGTGTCTTAACAATTTCTTTTAATTTGAGTTAGGGACGGGGAGTGCTTTGAGTAGAAGTTCACCCGCTCCCTTCTTTTTGATAATAGTGATCAAAAAAAATATTTTCTTTTACAATGATAAGCTTATCTATTCTAGGCTTTTCTTACACAATATATGGTTTTAACCATTATGACACGACATTTGTGTCTTTACAATTTCTTTTAATTTGAGTTAGGGACAAGGAGTGCTTTTAAATAGAAGTTCACCCGCTCCCTTTTTTTTTTGATAATAATGATTATATAAAGACAAATATTTTCTTTTACAAGGATATGTATATATATGTATATCTTATAGCGTCGTCCTCTTCGAGGGTACCAAAAAGGGTTTTAGAGATTTTTCCGACAATGTTAAGGAGGGCTCTCGGTTTTCTAGAGTGTGTTAGCAATAGTTCGTTCCTGCTTTCTATCTGGTTTTTAAGATAAACTAATTGTGTTATAGTGTTATTACAAGTATGGGTCTTAGGTGCTCCTTTTTGTACCTTGTTACATATTTCTCGGGCCTTGAAAATTAATGTTCTTACGTTGGCGAATTCAGCATGGAAACTGGTCAGGTTGTAGAATATGATGATTTTCCATTCGTTGGAATAAAGTTTAGCCCTACCGCATTCTTCGAAGTATATTCCGGCATTGGACTCTAGGGGCGTCGTCTTGAATCCTGGGCTCGCGGCGTACGCAGCCGACGTTACCAACGCAAACAGTGAGAAAATGGTACTCCTGGAAGGGTAATTGAAAATGGTAAGCTGTGTTTCCCAAAGGCGCCAGTTAGGTTTTTGAATATCGAGTAAGATAAGATAAGAATATCGGTGGGAAAAACAAAGGAAGAAGAAAAGGAAACAGGATAATAGGAGACCTGCATATAAAAAAAAAATCGAGTGGAACGGAAACCTTTTCGCGACATAGTGTGGCTTTGCTTTGGGCCCATAGGGGTACTAACCCGGGGCGGATGCCGTTGGCGTATAGCTAGCGCGCTACATAAAATTATCTTATGGCTATAAAATTTTTGTTACAAACACCGTCTGAATTAACACCGTCGTGGGAATTAAAATAACACGTGAGTGAGAATAGGAGTGAATTGACAATTGAAAGATGAGTAATAAGTAGGAGATTCTGACAATAGTACTCAGCACATAGCATGAGGAGAGCGAATAATAAGGGAAAGGATAAGTACGAAATAATACCTTAGCTAGGTGCAATTTGTTGCAGTTGCAGTTCTAGTATTCGGCCTAATTGTTAAGAAGCCATCCACGAGTCAATATTACCACCGGACAGGGAAAAAAAAAAAAAAGGTTTGGACAGTAAGGGGAGGGGCCAACTTGGTGCGGGTGCAGTTTAGCGTCTTACCCAGGACGATAGAGGATAAAAAAGGGTCTTGCAGATCAATTACTACAAGTCAAATCAAGTTCACAATGATTAGCGGATGGTTTGAAGAATATCAATAAAGTGACTGATATAGCGAGTATAAGCGATCCCAAGCACAACCAAAACAGAAAACATGGAAAAATTAACCAAGGGGGATTTTGTTAAGTCTAGCAAGGATAAACGTGGAGAAAAAAGGTATGGTAAATTTGTGGGTGCAGTTTAACGTCTTACCCAGGACGATAGAAGATATTAAGACCCCAGAATCTATAAAATAGCCCGTGGGAACACCAACGGGATTCGGTCGAATGAAATAGGAAGAGAATAGAAGGAAAAACGACTCTTAATAAGGATGTAGTTTAACGTCTTACCCAGGACGATAGACTTTCTCGTAGTATGGTTTAAGGTCGTTGTTGTGTACCCGTTTTTCTTTATTTTTGTACATTATTGTGGAATTTTCGTTAGAATTTATTTTTGTAATAGTGTAAGGTCCATGCCACAGTGGTGAAAATTTGTTATCCTTGGTTTTTGCCGCGAGTAGGACTTTATCTCCTATTTTGAAACATTTTTCTTTGGTTCCCTTGTCGTAGTAGGTTTTCGACTTGAGCTTTTGCTTCAGCATGGTTTCTCTTGCGATTCTATGACTAAATTGCAATCGTGCCCTTAGTTCGTTTGCGTAGTTTTCATAGTTATAACAGAGTGTAGGCGTATTTTTGAGGTTATTTGGTATCTCTGCCGGAAAACCGTAAAGGAGTTCGTGAGGGGTGAAGTTGGTGCTAGAATGGGGTGTGGTGTTATATACAAACATTGTATAGGGAATCCACGTGTCCCATGTTTGTATATCTTTCTCTACATAGGATCTAAGGTACTCGACCAACGTTCTGTGGCTACGTTCTAGGGCTCCGTTTGTTTGCGGGTGGTAAGGTGTAGTTGTTAACCTTTTAATCTTTAGGAGTTTTGAAACCTCACGGAACATCCCTGCAATGAGGTTCGCTCCTTGGTCGGTGAGTATACTTTCCGGAATTCCATGTCTACATATGATATTGGTTGCAAAGGCCTCAGCTAAAGTGCTGGAATCGGTAGTACTAATAGCAATAGCTTCTGAAAATTTAGTCAAGTCGTCTTGGAAGGTAAGTATGTATTTATTACCGGTGTAAGAAACTGGGAGAGGTCCCACTACGTCGAGGTAAATTCTCTCGAAGGGTTTGGAGCAAGGGTTGGATATTTTCATTGGGATTTTAAGATTCCTTGACGCCTTGTTTTTCTGACAGTAGTCGCATGATTTGATAAATTTGGAAGTGTCAATGGCTAAACTCTTCCAATAATATTGTCTTTTTATTCTTTTTATAGTCCTCGATACCCCTTGGTGTCCACCGGTAGGTAATATATGGAAATCCTTTAATTCCTGGTTTATCTCGGACGTGGGGTCAAGAACTCTGACTGAGTCAAAATAGAGGTTTACCGTTATTTCATTCGGGCGGAAAGTTTCTCGAATAGTAGTCTTGAGAGTCAACCGGGTCTGTAAGATAGTAAAGGGGACGGAGATATGGACTTCTTTTGATTTGAGAGACACGATATACGCGTTAATTTTTGTGAGGGATTCCTTTAACCTTTCTTGATCTTGAGTGGTTCGAGTGGGGAGGTTGAGTTTGAATATGTGGTGTTCAATGTTCCGGGTGCACACGAAGGTATGATGGGTATTGAGGTTAAGGTTCTCTTCTTTTATATTGAGTTTTTCTTCTAACCTCCTTCCTAGGTAGCTTTCGTGGAGGGGTAGTAGGAAGAATTTGGGGGATTTATTTAGCAAAAGGAGAGAGTCATTCTTCTCTATTATAGTTGCTTCGTTTTTTGATGAGCGTTCTTCGGACGATACCTTTTTAACGGTAGAATTTGATAGTGGTTTTTCTACCGAGGGGCTTTGATTTTTAGCTTGGTTTCTGGTGACGACATTCACATTGCATTTGACGTTTTCTTGGGGTGCTTCTTCTTGGACATCGGGTATGGCGCGACTGAGAGCATCCGCATTGGTGTTCAACTTACCAGCTTTATATACCACTTGGTAATCGAATTCTTCCAATCGGATACGCCATCTCATTAGCCTGGACGAAGGATTTTTCAGGTTCATCAACCATACCAAAGGCTTATGGTCTGTAACCACGGTGAACTTCCGACCATAGACATAAGGTCTGAACTGTTCGACGGCGTAGACAATGGCTAATAGCTCCTTTTCGATAGTAGAGCAACGAGTTTCAGCGTCGTTCAATACTCTACTAGCGAAAGCTATTGGCAGGTCTCCGAGATCGGTATTCTGTGATAGGACCGCTCCTATGGCCAGATTGCTAGCATCTGCGGTGACGTAGAACTCTTGAGAAAAATCAGGATATGCCAGGATAGGGGCCCTGATCAGACAATCCTTGAGTTCACAGAATGCGTCGTCGCATATAGCGTTGAATTCGAAGGGTACGTCCTTCTTTAGAAGTCTGGTTAACGGTTTGGCTATTTTAGCAAAATTAGGAATGAATCGTCTGTAGTATCCGACGAAACCTAGGGAGGCTCGAATGTCTTTTGCTCTCTTGGGCCTGGGATACGTTTGTACGCTTTTAATTTTAGAAGGGTCGGGCTTAACTCCCCTTTCAGTTATCAAGTGTCCTAAATACATTATTTCCTTCCGTAGAAAGTGGCATTTTTCAGCTTGTAGTTTCAAATTATTTTCTTTTAATCTCTCGAATACTGCCCTTAATCTGGTGTTATGTTCCCCAAGATTGTATCCATGGACAACTATATCGTAAGCAGTGTATGCCCTGTAGTCCAGAGAGCACGTTATTCATTGCTCTTTGGAAGGTGGCGGGAGCGCCTTTTAACCCGAAGGGCATACGGTTATATTCATAGTGCCCGAACTGGGTGCTAAAAGCAGTCTTCTCTCTATCTTTTGGGTCCATTTCGATTTGGTGGAACCCGTTGGCCAAGTCCAGAGTAGTGAAGTATTTGGACTTCCCTAGTTGATCCAGTATCTCAGTGATGTGCGGCAAGGGATAGGCATCTCCTACTGTGGCCTCGTTTAATTTGCGAAAATCTACCACCACTCGCCATTTCTTATTACCGTTCTCGTCAGGCTTTTTCGGGACTAACAGGAGTGGAGAGTTCCAAGGACTGCATGATGGTCTGATGATATCATTCCCTAACATTTCTTGGATCTGCCTATCCACTTCCCTTTTATTGGCCTCGGGCAGCCTGTAAGGTCTGGTGTAAATGGGGGGTTGGTTATTCTTTACTTCAATTTTGTGAGTTGCCGCGTTAGTATAGGTTAGATAATCCCCTTCGAGGAAAAATATTTCATTAAATTCTTTACAAATCTCTTGGATACTCTTGGTTTCCTCTGAGTTACAGTGGTCCAACTTGACAAGATTATGCAGCCTTTTTATTCTGCCTTTCAAGGGATCCTTACCATAATCAGTGGTTACTACGTCGAAGTCATCTAGATTCCGATAATCTAGGTGAATGTCATTTCTCCGAAGAGTTATGTCGTTTTCATTATTGTTCAAAAGGAGTACCTTAACCGAACCATTGATTGGTTTTGCAATAATGTTGCCCAATATGATTCCTGGTTGGATTTCCTTTTTGAATGTAACTATTTCGGCGTCGGATGGTGCTGGTACTTGTATAACAGTTTCAGCCCGGGCCGGGATAGTTACGTAATCATCCTCTTTCTTTTCATTGCAAGGTAAAGGGTTTGATTCGTGAGATTCCTCTGAGATTTGTTGTGTATTAGGAGTTCCTTTCTGAATGTAGGGAATTAGTACGTTTTTAGGTGTTAATGAGTTTTTCAGGACGCATTCGCGGTAGTTTTCGGAGAGATAGTTACAGGGCTTAGTGGCCATCAAGGTAAGAGTTCTTGTGCCATAACTTATGATTGCGCCTGTTTTTAGGAGGAAGTCGTGGCCCAGTAGGCCGTCATAGGCCAGAGAACACTGGTCGATTATTTGAAAGGAATGATCTATCCTCCTGGTTTTGGATAGATTCAGAATTCCTGTGATAGAACCTTTGGTAGGGGTGGATTTGGAAAAAAGGGTGTTGACGTTATAGATAATATGGTTGTTGATCTCGCAGTCTGATCTTAGGCCTTGATTAAACTTATTTCCGCGCCGGTATCTATTATGAATTCAATGTTTGAGTCCTTGCATAAATCGAGGGGTAGGACATCAGTGAGCATCCCTGACTTAACGTCGAGGGGTAGAGTTACTGGTTGTTGCTGGGAGAACGAAACGCCTGTTTGGGATTTGTGTCGGCTCGGGAGATCGTCCGCGAAGGGTTGCCGACTGCTAGCCTCCGCTCTCGACAGTTTACCGTATGCTGGTCGTTTGAGTGATTTCTATTGGTCGTCCGGTTTTGAAGGTTAGAATGGGGGTCGAAGGAAGTGGTTTGACGTGGGTTAGAATAGTGAGAGGGTTGAGATGAACGAGGGGTGTTACTGGAATTACGGACCCTACAATCAGAGATTTGGTGTCCTGTCCGTTTGCAGTATCTGCAATAGGGAGCAGGTTGTTCTCCACCGCTAAAAGTCATGTAATTGTTCGATGGTTTGTGGGGAAAGTTAGGAAGGGGCATTGGTTGAATTTTCTGGGGGCATTGGGGAGCTAAGTGTCCTAAGGTACCGCATTTGTAACAGGTAGGTTGTTGCCTCATCACTACCGGTCTACTTGGGGGAGTAGAGGTTCTTGGAAACTCGTACCTTTGGAGTGTGTTCGGAGGTGCTCTCACCTCTATTCTCGTGGCGTGTTCCAATATATAACTAGTGACGGAACTAAGCCTTTTGTCTTGATAGACCTTGGCCGGCATTTGAAGTTGATTGTTGGATAATCCATCCTCAAATGCTCTTATCGCTAGGGTTTCGTTATCATTGAGAAGAGAGCGCAGAAGGATCTCGTCCCTAGTATATGCCCTGGTGGCCTCATTTAAGAGAGAGAGATTTGAAATGATTCTTTGGACAAAATCTTTAACGGTTTCTCCGGACTTTTGCCTCATTTGGTTTAACTGGGTTTGGAGGTTGAAGCGCGAAAGTCTGGGTTCGAATTTACTACGAAGAGCGGTTTTCAAGTCGGGCCAAGAAAGGATCTGTACTTTAGGACGTCATAGGCAGTACCTGATAATTTGCTCTTTATGACTCCTAGGAATAATTTGTGCTCGTCCTCATTGCGAATGGTGTCGAATATATCATCGGCGCAGGACAAAAATTTGTGCAATTCCTTGGAATTGCCATTAAACTCAGGGATCAAATTTTGGGCATTAGAAAGAGAGAGCGAGTGAAGAGGATGTGAATCTATTTTATTTTCAGGAATGGATCCTCTTTGAATTGGCGGTCCTTCACAGAAACCTTCCTCCGACTGCTCCATCAGGAGGTCTATAGCGGCGTAGTACCTGGTTTCCGTACGTTTGTATAGTTGGGAAGAGAAATATTCCGAATCTTCTCCTTCCGAACTATAATTTTTAATAATCTCGAAGTGTGTTTCTTTGAATGGTTCCCAATATTGGTCGAGATTAGAGATTTTCCGATGAAGAACAGATTTTCTAAGACCAGCTAAGTCCTGGTTTTCTACCTCATCGGCCAGACTCAACAGAAACTTGCTCCTTTCCTTTTGGACTCTTACTAACTTCACGTGCGTCGTTAGGGACGAATCGCCGGCATCGTCTGATTGCTCGCGAGGGGCAGCTGGAGTTTTCTTAGGTCCCATTTTGATTTCAGAGGCTTTGACGATTTGACAATCGGGAGTTTGGAGTAGTGGTGATGGGAGAGGTAGAAGGGTTTCGGGGTTGGCGACGACGACCTCTTCAAGTTCGTCGCCCTGATCCGGGTTAGAGGGATCTGACTCTAATACTTCTAACTGCTGCAGTTTTCTCTGGATAGATTCCTGAGTGGCATCGACCCAGTCCTTTGCAGTGTCAAAGCACCTTTGTTTAATATAGTCGTGAGACTGATCGACCTTTGCACGACTTTTAATCTTCTCGTCCGTGTCACGAAAATTTTCCCAAAGAGAGGAAAGGGTTTTTAATTTACTACTCAAAACTCTAGTAGATTTTGTATCCCTTACTGAGTCGTGTATTTTCCTAATATCCTCGATCAATAATAATTTGGAGGCATATTCCTTTTCGGTCATTCTAGAATTTCTCGGACGGTCTCAAAGGCTTGCAATAGTCTTTGAAAAGAAACCCAAAAGAAAAGGTCTTAATCGTAAATATGAAAACTTCGAACGTTAAAAGAGTTAAGGTAAAGGAGGGTTTGTCCAGCTATGGAAAAGAAAATAAGAACAGAGAGAAAAAGAAAAAAAAATAAAGGAGGTCTTTTAAGGAGACGATCAGTTGTTCCCCGTAAGATTAGCGATATGTTCTGCTAAGAAATACCGGCGAAAAGATAACGCATGCTCAATACTTGATATAAAAAGGTTCAAGCGAAAGTAACTAAGGGAGAGAAAAGGAAGGAAAACGACTTCTTGGACTTAATATCGGCACCAAACGTCCCGCCAATGTTTGGTACTTGGGACGGTATACAAAAAGGGTTAAAAAAAAGGTTAACGGATTTAGCAATAATTTACCAAATTGGGTATGGGTATGGGTGATTAAGGTGAGGGAACATACTACAATTATGTGATTGTGGATTTGAAATCTTTGTATGTAGCTTTAACTGATGTCTTGTGCTAATAATTTTTCATAATAGAATAATAGAACTTGTTTGGTTTGCTGTACATGACGCGGAATTTATGAATCAAGAATTAAGGAAAGACAATTGATAATTGAAAAAAGATTTGATTTTAACCGAGGAATAAAGGAGGATCATCCCTTACAGCTATTTGACATGGTTTATATATATTAGTATAAGCCTACTATATTTGACTTTCCACATTGCGTAAGGTTAATAAACCATAGAGCCTAGTCAGGGTTCTGGAATGTAGAAATGACCATTCCCTTGCCTAATAAACTATCCAAGACTCTTACCTTGGGTAGGGGAAATCTTGGAGTTTTATTAAGCGAATTAATTTTGTTTATTGAATTCCCAAAGTTATCGAATTTCAATCATGGCTCGGGGGTTGGCAATGTGCAAAGTAAAATAATAGTTTGTTAATCTATTATTATTTATTTCCTTAATATAAGTTTCGTATGAAGGGTAAACTCACGATTCCATGTCAGTCCTTGCACTTGTTGTTGTCCTCTTCCTGTGTTTTTTTTTTTGTTTTCGGTGTGGACTCGTCGGTCCCTATAGTTGTGGGCAGGGTAGGAGCCCCAAAAGTAGTCACGTTGGAGTTAGTTAATACTCGCCTGAAGCATGCGACCCTTTTCACTACACTTTCACTAATTTGGTATATTAAACATTTGCAACATTAAATTTTTATTTTTTTTTATATTAGTTTTTTTTACTTTATTATTTATTATTTATTTTTGGGATCTAGCGGCAAGATCCCACCGCTGCCACCAAATGTTTCAACGCTCTAACAAGCGTTAGGAAGCGGAGAGTGCTTTCAAGAGAAGTTCACCCGCACCATATCCTTTCTTGTCTTCCAAGGAAACTATATTTATTATTTTTTTTTTCTTTTAAGAAAACACAACCACAGTTATTATTTGTTGTGTATTAATGTTACCAATCTCACCCCTTTTCTTATTTAAAGATCACATGATAATGATCCTTAAATTTCCGCTTACAATTTTTTTTTTGTTTTCTTCAATTAAAAAAATTTAAACTTATTTTTCTCTGTACGATTTTTAATAATTTTATCGTCATAAATTTTACACTTCCAATGTTATTGATTAGTAACCATTTAAACTAAATTTGACAGTAAGAGTTCTTAATTTTTATTGATTAAACATTTAAAGTTAATGTTTCTGTTTGGGTTTCTGGACATTTTTATGGTTTGAAATTTACACTTTGGATTTTACTGGTTGAGATTTTAAATTAACTTCCTTTGTAGAATTCTTAACGTTTTTATGGTTTTACAATTTTCACTTTTTTAACTTAATTTTCTTCTTGAATTTTGATTTTGATAAGTTTTCTAAACTTTACACTGTGAATTTTTCTTGAATTTTACTAGTTACAATTTTAAACTTTATTTCCTTTGTAGGTTTCTTATCGTTCCTTTTTTCTTTTGGTTCTAGAATTTTTCAATTTTTAACTTAATTTTACTTCAAATTTTTTTGTTTTACTTTGGATTTTACTGGTTGAGATTTTAAATTAACTTCCTTTGTAGAATTCTTAACGTTTTTATGGTTTTACAATTTTCACTTTTTTAACTTAATTTTCTTCTTGAATTTTGATTTTGATAAGTTTTCTAAACTTTACACTTTGAATTTTTCTTGAATTTTACTAGTTACAATTTTAACTTTTTATGGTTTCTAACGACCGAGCCCAACCGACTGCCCACCTTCCACTCCAACTCCCAACTGACCACTGACTGCCGCCGCGTTGGTTTCTCCCTCCTTTATCAGCGGCGAAAATCGCTGATAGCGCATCTTTTAGAATGTCGCGCATGGCGACCAGGAATGTGCGCGATCAGCGGTTTTCGCTTTGTCTTTGTTCTGTCCGCGCTCAAATTTCTAAGAAAAGAATTTCTTAGTTTCGCGTGGAGACGGAACCTGATCATGCAACATTGTTGCATGTTCGAAAATGCTGCGCGTGGAGACGAAACCTGATCATGCAACATTGTTGCATGATTGAAAATGCTGCGTTAGCGTTATTCTCTTCTCTTTTTTTTTTCAAATTTGACGTTCGCGTGTAATTAATACTACGGGGAGGAGTGAGAGGGGCATCTGGAGCCACGTGTACATATTTGAGACTGCCTTTAGGCTCAGTCACAACAATATAATTCAAAATCGGTATCAAATGTAAGACTGTAAGACTTGCAATATATCGTCTCATATACATAAGTTGTAAATATGCACCGAATTGAATAAAACGCAAAACAGAGAAAACTGGCATCAAAACGAATTTAAAAATCCTCAAACATCCAGTGCTGAGCAAACGTCATAGCTACGGCAGCATCGAAGAGGAAATGAAAAAAGGCGGAAAACAATAGACATGTCTTTTATCTATTCTGTAACCGTATTACTCTATAAAACCATTGTATTAGAGAAATAGATTTATATAATTATTAACAAGAAACACTTATGTATCTTATCTTATTCTATTCCGAAGTTTTCACGGAAAATCTACGGCCCGGACCTTGAATGAGTCATTGCCATTAATGAGTTAAGTCACTAATGGTTTGTCATTGCCACACAAGTGTGTGTGTTATGCTGTCGAATGCTTTAGAATAATCCATAAATGCTATATAGAGTGGTCTATTGAATTTCTTGTAATTTTCTATAAGCTGTTCTATAACATGGATGTGGTCGACAGTTGAGAAGCCTGCACGGAATCCTACCTGTTCCATTGGTTGATTGCTATCAATTGTTGTTGTTATTCGACTAAGTATGACTGATGAGAATAGCTTGGAGATCGTAGGTATCAAACTTGTTGTTACCAATGTCTAGGGTGTTTCCTTTTTTTGCAGTAATAAAATGTCTGAGATACACCACTGTATAGGAACATGACCTTGCTCTCGCACTTTGTTGAATAATTTTGTTATGATATTAGTTAGTACTGGTGCTCCAATTTTAATGGCCTCGTTAGTTATGTGGTCTAGTCCTGTGCTTTTGTCAGGTTTTAATTTGCAAACATTTTTATGTATTTCTTGTTCATCAGTGGCTAGTAGCGTTTCCTCCGAATTCTTGATAGTTGGACCAACCACTTCCACTGCTGTGTCACCCTGATACTCTTCAAGATTTCTATAGAATTCTGTTTTGACTATCTATGGTTAGTTTTCTTGTTCTCTTTTCTCTATGACCGTTTTCTAGTTTTGTTATTCAGTTCTTGTGTGTGTTTAAGTCCTTGATCCCCTTTTTCGTACTTCGATATTGCTTTAGGTTTTGTTCTAAAATATGTTTTCTGTGGTTTTTATAATCTTTTCTTATGACTTTATTTGTTGCTTTGAATAAATTCTTAAGTCTTATCATATCGTCTTTGTCTTTAATTTTTTGTTTCATTAAATCTGAGCGTTAATTTATTAGTTTTTGTGTTCCTTCGCTAATTATTTTATCTGCTTTATAGTCTTTATCTATTTTCAGGCTTTGTTTAATTATTATTTCTAGGGCATCATAGTAGCTTTGAACATCATTACTATTGCATACATATTTCTGTAAGGCGAATGTTAATGTTATCACTGAAGTTCTTCAAATACTCAGATTGTTCAGTGTCGGTTTCACGTGTTTTTGGTCACATTTTGAATGTCTTTCTCAAAAGAGATGATGCTGTCAGTGTCAGAAAGGCTATGACTAATCGATGGTCAGATGGAAAGTATATTTTGTTTATGACTCCCATGTTGGCTATGCACTTGGGGTGCTTAGTCATTATAAAATCTATTTCATTTTTGTTTGTCTATCGGGGGAAATCCAGGTCCATTCACGACTAAGATTTTTCTTTAGGTTGGTGTTCGTTGTACAGAGCTTGTGTTCAAAGGCATATTGGATTAGTTTCTCACCACTCAGGTTGCGTTTGCCATAGCCATAGTTACCTAGTATAAGTTTTTCTTTGTGCTCAGTTTGATCAATCTTTGCATTAAAATCTCCTAGTATCAATATGTTTTTTTTCAGGTGTTTGTTGGGCTTTTTCAAGTTCTTCATAGAATTTATTAATTTCAACTTCATCTGCTCCTTCAGTTGGTGCATGGACTTGGATAAGTGAAATACAGTGTTCTCCAAATTGCATGCGCAGTAGGGCTACCCGTTCAGATATGCTAGTGAACTCGATAATGTTGGCTTTGTATTTCCGCCTTATAAGGAACCCAGCTCCGTATAGTCCAGGTGTGTCCCTTTTGTAACAGAGAATGTGTTCATGATGTTCTTCTGTATAATGTCCATTTTCTGACTTCTGCTAATCCTAATATATTGTTACCCTGTGGTCCATCTGACTCGATCCCGTAAGGAGGAGGAGTCAGACGACCCAGCGGTAAAACAGACGTACAACGACCTGGAGTCGATGACCCGTCTGATTTTGTTTGCGGAAGGATCGACATTTTTGGATTTTTGAAAGTTTGAATTAGTTTTTTGGCAGTTAGAATTAGTTTTTATAAAAGTTTGAATTAGAGTTGGAAAGAATTTTTGAAAGTTGTTTGATAAAAATTAAATAAATTATGGAAGCTGAACGTGAAAATGGACTAATCTCAATCGACGAGTTACTGGCGTCGGAACCTAGTAACAATATCAATTTGAATGTTTTTCAATGAATGCACAAGTTCAAATGAACTTTTCTGTTCACGCTATAGTTCTCACATTGTATGTTCCAATTTTCAAGACTCTTTTTGGTTTTTCATTTACTGCTGGAGGATTTTGGTCGGATTCCCAACGGGAACCAGCCAGACTGGGGAATGTTTTTCTAGGCGTTTTGTTTATATTTGTATGTTTTTTATTTATCTCGCTGCCGAGTTCCTATGTGTGCTCGGAAGTGGGGGTGGCAGTGGTGGGAGTGTTTCTCCTTCCTCTCATCATGTCAAAGGCGTTCATGGTGGTTGTTTTTGTTGTTTTCGTAGGTTTCAGATTGCTCTTTTCGGCGAAATTTTTTTGTAAAATTGAAACAGAGCGCCCGTATTGTCATTTTTCTGTTGTTTATATGTTATCTCGTTGACGAGTTTGTCGTTTTTTCGTACTGCATACTTCCCCTTCTTCTTCTATCAGCTGTTGTTGGAGTTCCTTTCTTTTTGTTAGTACATTTTTAGGATAGTCTTCTGTTAGGTAGATTTCGGATAGTTTATTCTTGTTTCTCATGATTCATTCTTTAAAAAAAAAAAGTCTGCGTTCTCACCTTACCCTCCTAAGGCCGCGCCACCCGTCCACCTGGTCCAAGCGCACTCATCGTTGCTCTCCCCGACTATAAAAGTTCCTCGACATTCATAACGTCATACCCAATATCACACTGACCTCCGATAAAATGGTGGATGCTGGTGAAAGAGAACATCTTCTTTACAGTACGTTTGCCGCCCATTTACGAAATGACTAAATGGTTTAAAATTATATTTATTAATGTGAATTCCCTTGGATTTTCTTCGGTTACATAAGTCATACATTCTGCAAGTTACCGAAACAAAACTTCTAGCCAGCGAAAATTCTGTTTTCGAAGATCTGGACCTTCTTTCATTTCAAAATTGAAGCTTCCAGTATTAACCTACAACCAGACGATGCAAATGGTCTAAACCTGTTCCTATCTATTCATGCAAGTTTCTTGATAATCGCCTTGACACTTCTGGCACCAGTACTCTAGTATCTATTCCCGCTACCGCACTTTTCGTTCAACACTTTTGACAGTTCACTCAGTGAGATGTCACTCCCAACTGATCGGAATCTCACCATTAACGAAATAATGACTCTGCCGAAAAGTTGCAGGACATTCTCCTCGCCACAACATTCATGTTGTACATGTCCCAACGTAAAATATCCAGAGTAGCTATCAGGTCTGTCTTTGCGACATCACTCTTCGTCTTATACAATAGCGCACGTCCATTAAACGTGAGCTTCATCTTGCTGGACTGCCCGATCGTATATCATAGCTTAAATCAACCCTGCGAAACAAATATCTGCATAACTCTCTTCGAAGCATCAACCAAAATTCCATAAAGAACGTTGACTCCCCCTTTATATCGTTACAACTATTTATATAATTTTTATATTCAATTTTATTATTTTTCATACAATTATGCATAAGCTCAGCCCATCCTGAAAAAACTTACTGAACTGTTATCCGACTCAAAGCAAATAACTGCGCAACGTTATAATTTGCAAACAGTTGCATTTTCAGAACCCGTCCCACATTCAAACCACTACGCGTTCTTTATGGATTCCCCCAACGTGACCCAAAAATAAAAATCTTTTTCTGTTTGGAGTTGTATGTCCTCTGCCCAAAGGGGAAAGCTCCTCTATGGTGGTAACTACCGGAGTAAATACAATGGAAAACATTGAAGCAATTGTTACTTTAATGGAAAGGCTTACATCGTCCCGATCGACAATTTTTTCCTTTACATCGAGTTCATGTTTACATATTCCTGGTGCAATCAATATTGGAGGGTCATCGACTGCTACATCAGTAGAAAAGGTGAATAAAACAGCCCGAAAATGTCACAGAGGGACAGTTAAAACCAAGAAGTGAAGGAAGAAGTAACTCGATCGGCTCAAGGAGCCTCCAGAAGACGCTGTGGTATATTTATATATATTCTTAGCTGCAAATATGTGAAAATCGGAGATTTAAATGCTCACCATATTGAAGTGCTCGTCTGAAGCACCGACCAATATTAACGTGAGATATGTAAGATAATGAAGAGCACCAATCAGTGCTCTGTGATTATCAAAAATGAGAACTCTCCTCTTCAATGTTAAGACAATAACTCACTTTATTCATTATGCTATTTATAATAGTTTTCACAGGTTGAACTTAAGTTTAATAACTTCATGGGAATTAAGTTCCCATGAGAACCAAAACTGATGAAGAATTGATTGCACTTAATTCTAAGTATCAATTCTTGATATGTCCCCTTTGTTCTAGGTATATTGTGCAACTGTGCTAGGTAAGTGCATCAGGTAAATGCATTATGTAAATTTCTGTTCTATTGCATATTCTAGTAATTGTCTTCACTAATTTGTTATAATGTATAATATTTGTGTCTGTGCTAATTTGTTATAATGTGTAATGTTTGTGACTGTGCTAATTAGTCATAATGTATAATGTTATAATGTTCCTATGCTAAATTTGATCGTACTAAAGTGCCTTTGCTCATTTTTAACAGGGAGATTATTCCATTTAGTAAAAGGGTGATCCTTACAGCTGCCTGAACATTCTTGAAATACGCTGGAAGACTCAGGAAGAAACCTCAGGTAGAGACCACGAAATTCCGACCCGATTAGAACGTCCAAACCAGCTCTTTGGCTTGGAGATGAAATATGTAAAGAGACTAAGTAACTAACCCCCAAACCGGCATTTTGGCTGGGGGACAACTATAAGAACAATATAATACCAAACAAAGAGGGAGTAATAAACACCTCTGATAATTAATCAACAACAGATTGATAGGCGAAGAAGAAACCAATAAAACTAACGAAACTAATAAAATAACCAGTAAATACAAGTAATAAATAAGAAATAAGCAAATATATAAACAAATAAAAAAACAAATTGACAAGTAAACGAATAGATAAGCAAATAACGCTAACTCCTCAAAAGAAGAAGCGGCACTCAACTTAATGAGGGGGATCGACCTGGAAACTGCGTTGAGCGACCGCCGCCGCACAGACAGAATCATTTATTTATGAAGGAGAAACTGGAAACAACAAAAAAGACGTTTACGTTTACGTTCTCATATACAGGGAAAACATTTAATTGATAGATGAATGATCGAGAACTCAATCGCACCAATAATTCCCAATTCCAATTGTTCGTTGACCGAATACGTGCATCAGGGTACATGGAAATCGGAAAGTCTTGATCAGGAACCACGATGGAAACCCCTGATCGTGAGAATCGTCAAATCAGTGATATTGGTCCTATATATAGGCTCCAAGAAACAATAAGCGGACCGTTGGGCGAGACGACCACTCAAGGAAGGTGGCTCTAAAGCTAAAGGTAATCCACCCGAAAATGGTTTCATAACATATCGGACTGGGTTTAAAGTTGCGAGAAACCACGGTCCTCGTTTAAATGAGTTCTACGTCGTCGACCCTAGCAGAGGCACTGATAAGCCCAAAGGCGAGTCCTAGACTGTTAAGCCTGCCGGAGTAACGAGAGGCATAGACACCGAGAGGAGACGCCTCCGAAGAAGGACGTTCCGTCACCAACATACAGGACTATGGTGGAGGCAAATTATTGCAGGGGCATTGAGGAAGTCAGAAGACTTTACCTGACCACTGTGGGCCCGGACGAACGGCTATGTTTGAGTCGCGAGATTCACCGAACGGCAGAGATACAGAAGAGACAAGAAGAGGGGAATCAATGAAAACGGGAGGAGTAACCAAGGATAGGTTAAGATTTATGAAATAGTCCAAGATAAGTCCTTAAGAACCCAAGTTATTGTCAAAGAAAAGAAAATGAAAGCTCAAACAGAAGAAAATTCGTCTTTGAAACTAAGTTAGGGTAACCAAATAGTGTTCACCAGCAATGTCCCATCAACAACTAAATAATGGCATGGTTTGGCACCTCAAAGGCAAAGGTTCCAAGATCATGCATAAATGCTTCGTGCTGCACAATTATAGACACTAGCTGTACCCGCCCGCTTTGCTGGGCATTACGTAATACTGCATATTTTTTTATACTGTATACTATATATGTTGATACTATTTATGTTTTACGTTTTCGATATTAGCAGTTGTCTGTAAGTTAACAAGTTAAGTCAGTTCAAAAACTTTCAAAAAATCTTTGGCTATTTCAACACTGTTTTTATTAACGTTTGGCTACAAATTTTCGCCGTAAAATGGATAATAAATTGAAAGTTTGAATAGTGGTCAATAAAAAAATGAGAAAATGGATTTAAAGATTGCCGGTTGAAACTCAAACACAACTGATTAACTTTTTACTTAAACTGCGATTCGTACCGACTACTTATTTCAATTATCTTAGCTTATTTATTTATTTATTTATTTATTTATTTAAACGGACAGATTGTCCTTACAAATAGAGCAAATGAATTTATACAAAAATAATAATACATAATAGAAAAATAGAGACGACATACAGAAAATATAGAATTATATTAGAAAACATATAGAAAACGACATATAGAAAAATATAGAAACATAGAAAAATATAGTGTGATACAGAAAGTTACAGATAAACTAAATAGAACGTTGACATAAAAATATTTTTAAATGTATAAAAAAATACAAATTTCAGAGAGAGCCAGGAATATACAAAATTAATAAAATGAAGAACGAGGTTATGTTGGTTAAGAGAGCGTACATTGGACAAGGAAATTGATAATTAATCTAGATAAGTAAAATTAAAAAAACAAAAGATAAAATAAAAGTAATTAAGCCGCGTAAATTAGAGACCTAAATAGCTGTGATGAAAGAAATAATAATATTACTGCGTTATTATTGGGTTAATGCAAATCAAGTGTGCGTAAGTAGTTTTTGAATTGGCCGATCGAGATGTTGTCACGAAAGTGGGAGGGGATGAGGTTCCACACACGACGGATGCGGTAGAGAGGAGAGAAGAATACGAAGTTAGACGCAGCGTGTTGTTCGAGGACCGGGCGCGAGACCCGGAGATTATATGGAACTGTGCGAGACGTTAGCTTCTCGCAGAGCGTAGCTGGAGATATAAGACGATGAGCAAATTTGAAAGCCGTGAGACGGTCGTAGTAATGGTGAAGGAATTGAATAGATTTAAGATTGAGGTCGCGCATTAGTGGAGTGTAGTCATGGTCGTCGAAGCTCATTGGACGACCAGTCTTGTAGCCAGTGTATCTTAATATGCTATGTTGGGGACCTTCCAGGTTTGCAGCAGATGAAATAGTCCATGGTGACCAAATAATAGAGCAGTAGGTGAGTTTAGGAATGGCCAGGGTTTTTTAAAGGTGGAGAACAGCAGAAGGATTAGAGAAATCACGGGAATCAAGTTAACATTGCATCGAAGATAACTCCCAGGTCTGAACCTTCACTGACTCTATTTAGAAAATCTGATTGTAGCATGTATTGGAAGATAAAAGGAGATTTGCCTCTACAAAAGTTTATTACTTTGCATTTTGCTACATTGACTTTAAGACCATTATACTCGGACCATTTGAGGAGATTCTCGAGGTCGCGCTGCAGCCTCGAGGCGTCGAGAGGACTTAAGATGGGCGAGAAGAGTTTTACATCGTTAGCATAAAGTAGGGCGAGTCCCGAAAGCAGGCATGATTTAAGGTCGTTAAAGAATATGTTGAAGAGTAGAGGGCCGAGATGAGAGCCTTGTGGTACCCCTGATGTTACTTCGTAGGGCTCAGAGGTAACATCTTTAAACCGCACCAGTTGGGACCGTCCAGTTAGTTATGACGAGATCCAGTTGAGCAGCGTGCCACTGATTCCAAAGTTTCTCAACTTCTCTATAAGTCTTCTGTGGTTGACGCTGTCGAAAGCCTTAGAGAAGTCGATGTATATGGAGTCAATCTGTATTGAGCTATTAAGGCTCGAGAAGAGAAAGTCGGAACATAATAGTAGATTGGTTAGGGTCGATCGCTCAGGTCGGAAGCTCAACCACTAATCTTTGGTCAATGAATTCCGATAATTTTGTAGTAACAAGAGCATCCAATAACTTCGGAAGAGTGCTCAGAAGAGAGATAGGGCGGTAATTTGTTACGTCGTCCTTGGCACCGTCTTTAAAGATTGGGATGACGTATGCAGATTTCCAAGCGTTGGGGATAATATCAAGTTTAAGGGATTTTTTGAAGATGATAACGACAGCGTCTCCAATCGCTGGCCAGGTATTAACAATAAATGTGGCTGGTATATTATTGGGCCCGCCGCGATTCTTAGGGTCTAGTTTAGAGACCAGAGTATCAAGATCGGAGCGACGAAAAGATATTGAGCTGAGAGTCGACGAGGGATTTGAGGTGCGGTAAGGAGAGAGGTTAGTGCAGGTGTATACTGATTTGAAATGATTGGCAAAGAGATCAGCGGATTCAGAGAGGTTGCGGGAATAGATGTTGCTACATCGCATAGTGTTGGGGAAACCCTTAGGGCTGGAAAGTGAGTCAACATGGGACCAGAAACGTTTACATTCGTTATTAAATAAAGCTGACTCGATGCTGGCTATGTAGGCCTTATAGGCAGATCGCGTTTCACGATTGCAATGCGCTCTAGCTGCTTTAAAAGCAAGATAACCTAGTTGTTTATGGGATGTTTTCCAAGACATGTGAAGCCTTTTCTTGTCCGAGATGAGACGTTTCACGGTTGATGTGTACCAACGAGGAAATATAGATGGGTAGGTTCGGTGGATCAGGATGAGCTTACCAATAATACTATGAAGGGTAGAGTAGAAAGTGTTGGTGATTTCATTGATATCATCTGACGAGAGCAGGACTGACCAATCCAACGCGTTAATAGCTTTACAAATTGCATTGTAATCTGTGTTGAAGAAGTCACGTTTAACAGAAATAGAGTTTAGAACACGAAAATTATTAATTCTTTCATCACAGTTTAGGTTAATTTGGAAGTAAGCTGGGAGATGATCCAGGTCTCTTGGAAGTAGGTCGTCTTCTAAGTCGATGTACTTGATGGAAAATAAGGAGAATAACAAGTCCAGAGTATAGCCTTTTTCGAGGTGATTAGGATGAAGTTAATGAAGATCAAGAGACTGTGAACAATTAAGAATGTGGCCGCAGCTCAGTAGAAGGTTTGGAGAGGTATAACATTCAGGAACCCTCTCGTAGGACGTTGATGACCAGACTATATGAGGAAGATTGAAGTCACCGATTAACAATGGTAAACGGTCGCTGTAGCGTAAGGAAGCATCTTCAAAGGTTGGCACACATCGAAGTACATTTGGATCGGTGAGTTTGGTGGAAGGTAAGCCGCGCATAGGAGAATTTTAACACCATTACCATTAATTCTTATGGTTAAACCTTCGGCGGATAAGAGGCTTTTGACCAGGTGGCAGGTAAGAATCGATGAAACAGCAACTAGAACCCCACCTCCTCGTCGATTATATAATGGTGTTTCTAGTCTGTCGCGTCTAAAGACAGTAAAGCTCGCCAGGCTTAACTCTGATGAAGAAGTAAATGGGTGAAGCCAGGTTTCAGTGAAAACTATTATATCTGGAGTTCGAGTGAGTTGATGTGCATTTGATGAAAGGTAAGAAAGCTTATTGTTGATGGAGCGAACGTTTGGGTAATACAGTACCAGGCTACGAGGATCGAAAGTTACTCGATGAGGAGGACAGGAGAACTAGGGCATTTGGCGTGATGGCGGGTGTGTTAGCATCAGAGTTGTTGGTTGGAAGTAACGTTGGCTCTCCATTGACATAGCGTATCACTTTGGGAAAATGTGGGTGGTTCCTGTTGTGGTTTTCTAGTTCAATCAAAAGTTTTTTGAGGTGCTCCCTTTCCAACGATGTTTTGTCGCTCGAGATTCGTATACCTGGTGGGAAATACGTGCGGCTTCGGATTACCTGGAGAACCTCGCCACGGTTTCGAAGCTTAACCAGTAAAGGCCTATTTGAGTGGCCTTTCCTGTTCCCGATGCGGTGCACTTGGACGTTTGTGGTATCGATACCTGCGCATTTAGTAATTAAGGTGGCGGCCGACGACGAGTCAGCGCCTGGCTCAGATTGTTCTGCTACATCGAACAGGATCACATTGGAAGAGCGGTCGATCCGATTCTGAACCTCATGAGTGATAGCTTGGATGCACGGTTGGGGTAATGGACCGGTGTGTTCAAGAGTGCTGAGCTTATCCTCAATGACGGCCAGCTGTTGTGAGTGCACGTTGATGGTCTTGATTTTAAAGGTGTTTGCCGATATGGAATCTTCAATGGAGTTAAGGCGGTTGGAGATTGAGCCAACATTGTTGACAATAGAGTCAACCGTAGTGGAAAGCCCTCCGGGGATATAAATAACGGCTAGCCTAAGCCTCTTTGATGTATTAGACGCCTCCCTAGCCACCGGGCGCGTCCACGGGTTGCGGATAGTGGAAGTCCAGGGGAAATTTCTCTTGGATCGTCGAGGAATAGGCAGAAGAGTACAAGTTGAACTCGGGAAGCTCAATACTAGGCCGCGGACAATGGGAGGACCCCCCTTTTAAATATGGAGGGTTTGAGTAAACTACAAATTACCCCAGGTGGTGCGGCGACTCAGTCGTCAAATCCATCCACCTCTCAAATCTGGTGGCCGTCAAATCAATCAATCTGGTGGCCGTGCCCCATTCGGATTCTGGGGGGGGGGGGGGGGGGCACACTCAAGCCTGTGGCAGCAACGACGGTGGAACACATGCGTTGCGGTGGATGCTACAAGTGGGAGGCAACAAGGCACAGGTGGGTCGTTTAGCCTCTCTACAGGCCTGGAGACAAAGGTTCAAACTGACGACGGCATGTCCGTCAACAGTACAGGAACCATTGACTCTGAGGCCGAAAAGAGATTGCTGGGCGAGACTACCGAAGCCAAGGCCTCTGAGAAGAAGAAGAGGAAGCCGACCAAGGCGCAACTGTCCCTCAAGAGGTACAAAAGTGCCAAGGCCAGCTTGAAGAAACTCTTGCTAAGGTAGCCCGAAGAGCTCTCTGATAAGAGAAAGGCTACTTAGCAAGAAACTAGAGGATTGTCGCCGATTTCGAGAAGAATATCGCTTCGCAGAAATTGGGGACAATCGTTGAGGAGCTCCCAGGACCGGCAAGGTCCGAAACCGGAGCTAGTGGTAAGAGCGCCAAACTAAAGCGGTCCAATGCTGTTGCCTACTCACCCTCAGGAAAACCCCTACAGCCGACTTCCCAGAAGAAAGCTAAAAGGGAGCGATCCAACGAGGAGGAGGAGAAAACAGCAAAAAAGGCCAAAACCTCGTCGGTAGACCAAGCGCCCACCGATTGTCAGATGGCTATCATAGATCGATCAGATCTAGATGGCAAAATATCTGGCGAAAGGTGGGAAATGGTCGAGACGGAGCTTCTGTATGCGATGGCGAGCGAGAAGAGTTGCTCGATGGAGGACTTGTCCTTCGGAGGTGAAAGCTGGCACAAGGGAGTCAAGGTCATTGGCTGCTCGGGGAGAAAATCCGTTGATTTTCTGAGCCGTGTAGTAGAGGGCCTTGGCGAGCTTTGGCCAGGAGCCAAATTGGAGGTGGTTCCGAAATCGGAGCTACCACTGCGGAAATTGGCGCTATTGTGGATTCCTCCCCACAAGTGGAGGACGAAGCCACAATGAAGTTGATTTCCAGGCAGAACGGTCTGGACACGAGCAAATGGAGAATTATCTCCTCCAGCAAGTGTCCAAACGGAGTTGGCAAGGACCTTGTCGTGACGGTAGACGACTTGTCCTTCGCCAAGTTAAAGGATTCAAGGGGAAGCATTAAATTCGGCTTTAGTGCAGCAAAAGTGAGGCTTCCCAATGAATCCAAGAGCGGCATCGAGGAGGCTGCAAGCAGTGCAAAGTAATTTGCACCACTGCGAAGCGGCCATCGAGGATTTGATGCTGTACATGGAGGCAAATGGAGTAGACGTGGCCTTAGTCCAGGAACCGTGGCTCTCAGGGGACAAAATCCGAGGATTTAGGTCAAAAAATTATAGTCTACTTCACTCAAGCACAACAGGTAAAAAAAGAGCGTGTATAGTAGCATAAAGACCATTAAACCTCACTCTACTTTCACAGCACAGCACAAATGACATGGTGGTGGCAGTACTAGAGGAGAGGGGCAAAACTAACCTGCTCCTGGCCTCAACGTACATGCCATACGAGGAAGGAGACCCCCCAGCAGCAGCGGTCCGGGTACAAGAGGCCGAAGTTAGAGGATGGCACATGGTGATGGGATGCAACGCGAATGGTCATCACGTCCAATGGGGAAGCAGTGACATCAACAGAAGGGGTGAGTCAATTTTAGAGTATATAATTTCTACCAACCTAACAATTTGTAATCGGGGTGACACACCCACCTTTACTAACAAAATTAGGGAGGAGGTAATAGACCTTACATTGGCCACTAGCACTACTAATTTAAACGTAGGAAACTGGGGAGTTCCTCCCGAGCACTCCTTTTCGGATCATGGGAGAATTCTCTTCGACATTAATCGGAAGGTTCAGGTAGGAAAACCCTACAGGAATCCAAGGAACACGGACTGGAATAGATTTTCCACCGAAGTGGAGAAGGCAATGAAAACTAAGAGCACACAGTGCTTCGGTACCTATACGGTGGCGGACAGTACACGGTGGCGGACCTGGAAAAGTCCGCAAAACAACTTTGCAAGATTTTGCTGAAAGCCTTCCAGAAAACCTGCCCAATAAGCAGAGCTCGAAAAGAAACCAATAAGTGGTGGAACAAAGAGCTTGTTCAGAAATCTCTAACCTCACTGTTCCTCACTGACTAAAAATATTTTACCGCAGTGTACCGCACTTACCTTCGTCATCACACCTTGACCGATGGGATCGTTTTACTACAGCTGCCATCGACCAAGCCTCGTCAGCGTCTTCCAGAAAGAAAAATTAACCGAGCATGCTTTCATTCATCGTCGAAATAGCTGAGTCAATTATCGGTCTAAGACCTTTGCACACTTCAACACAAGTCTTGGTGTAACACCTTGATTTGCTTTGTCAAACCTTCCCCCTTTTGAAAAGGAGTCAAAAAGGGTAAGTTAGAGGTGTAACACCTTAACTAATTTCATTAAAGCACAGGCAAAAGAGTCTGCGCTCAACATAGCTCAAGCAACAGAGGGACGCTACTAGAAGGCTTTATAACAAAGTAATGAAAAGTAAAGAAGAGGAGGACTGGGCTAATTACAAGCGCAGTTTTAATGAGTATAAGAATAAGATAAGAAAGGCAAAATGGGACTCCCTGGTCGACTTCCTTAACTCTATAGAGGACGTGAACGAGGCCTCAAGGTTCAGGAAAATTTCTTCCAAAGACGTCATAGTCACGGGAAACCTGAAGAGACCAAATGGTTCGTGGACGGAGTCACTAGAACTGAACTGCTGATGGAGACTCACTTTCCGGGCTGCATGACAACATGGGGCGAGGAAGAGAGCCCAACGATCAGGATTAGTCCAAAGGAGGTAACTATAAGAGACGCCATCACCAAGGAGAAGGTAATATGGGCGGTGAAAACATTCGAGCCATACAAATCTGCGGGGCCGGATGGAATCACACCAGCCATGCTGCAAAATTCGATAGGCATAGCAGAGGTACTGACGAGCATCTTTCAGGGCTGTTTATCATTAGGATACATCCCTGAAACATGGAGAGAGGTAAGGGTTGCCTTCATACCCAAATCGGGGAAGTCAAGCAACACTACACCAAAGGACTTTAGGCCAATAAGCCTCTCCTCGTTCCTATTAACGACAATGGAGAGGCTTTTGGACCTTAACATTAAGCAGAAGACCAAAATAGAGGAGGAGTGTATAGCACAACACGCCTACCTCAAAGGTAAATCGGTGGAAAGTGCGCTGCATGAAGTGGTTGGAACGATTGAAAAATCCCTCCAGCAAAAGTAATATGCCCTAGGGGCGTTTCTGGACGTAGAGGGAGCGCTCAACAACGTCAAGACCAATGCAATAAAGGAGGCATTAATGGAGCTAAAAGTGGAGCCCACCATCACGTACTGGATAATAAATATGCTCAAAAGCAGAATTATCAGTACAGAGACGGGGGAACACAAGATCAGTAGACTGGCAACCAGGGGTACACCACAAGGAGGGGTGATATCTCCATTCTTGTGGTTGATCGTAGTCAACTCGATCCTAAACGATCCCAGGGGTAGGAGAGTTAGGTTCACCGCCTATGCAGATGACGTAGTTATACTGACAACAGGCAAGGACCTACAAACGATCTGCGACACCATGGGTGAAGCTTTAAGAGAATCGAGTAACTGGGCGGAGAGAAATTGCCTAGGGATAAACCCGGAAAATACGAAGCTAGTTCTCTTCACCAGAAGGTATAAGATACCAAAGGTTAGCCTACCAAAGGTGAAAGGACGGGTACTAAACCCTCTCTAGAGAGGCGAAGTACTTGGGAGTCATCCTGGACTCTAAATTCACTTGGAGGAGTAAAGCGGAGGAAGGGATGAAAAAAGGAATAAACGCTTTCTACACATGTAGGAAAATGTTTGGTAGGAACTGGGGTCTGCAACCAAGGATCATACACTGGATCTACACAACGATTATCAGACCCATTGTCACATATTGAGCCCTTGTGTGGTGGAAAGCCATGGACAACGAGACGAACAAACAGACGCTGGGAAAGGTGCAGCGACTAGCAGTGATTGGTATAACGGGAGCGATCAAGAGCACACCTCAGGCGGCGCTGGAGGCGATCTTAAATTTGCAACCGTTAGACCTATTTGTAAAGGGCCTGGCAGCCAAAACAGCCCTACGGTTGAGAGAAACCTAACTGTGGAGGCACACAGGCCAGGGGCATACTAGTGTGCTGGAAGAGATAGAAAAAATGGGAGGCACCGTGGAAACCGGATTGCTACGACAGCGCACGGACTATATGGCGGCAAAGCAATGGTTTGGGGAGGAGTTGGAGATCAGAATCCCAACCAGAGAGGAATGGGAAAATGGTTTCGTTTTTGAAAAAGGCGAGATAAGCGTCATTACAGACGGCTCAGTAACGGAAACGGGGACTGGAGCCCCGGAGATACTAGAGGTCAAGGAGTCACACAGACTCAACAAAGGCTGTAGTATATTGCAGGCGGAAATTAACGCGATAGAGAGAGCAGCAAGACTAAAGCAGCTGACCGATGAAGAAATTCAGAAGGTCACAATCTACAGCGACAGCCAGGCGGCTCTTAGAACACTGGAATCTAAGACAATCAAGTCAAAGGCGGTGATGAGTTGCCGAGAAGCACTAGCCTGGATCCGAGGACCAAGAAATAGGAGAGGGGGGGGATAGCGAAATATAAGGGGCATCACAATGGGCCATCTGGCCACCGAGTGGGAGTGAATCGCACAATCGGTGTGAACACTCCACCCTGCTAACCTAACCTAACCTAGTGGAAAGGCCTTCAATGGATTGTTTATTCATAGAGATGGTCTCCTGCACAGCACGGAAGTTACTGGCAAGGTGATTGAAAGAGCGAGAAGATTGATCATTACTTGCTTTAAGTTCGCTGCGGAGGGATTTGATCTCACCAAGAAGGAGTTTTAGTGTAATTTGATAAGGTTCCGATGACGGTTCCGTGCCAGCGATTTGCTGGTCCGATTGGGACCGATTAGTAGAGGGGCTTGTCGTCGGTGATGCGAAGTGATGTGGAGATGTCGATCTGGGGCCACAACATTTACTAGAGATACCGGGTTGAGGAGTTAGGCATCTTTCCGAACAGGACTTGGGGTAGCAGGTGTTACACTTACCGCATGTGAGATCGCCTGACGTGTTCCTGTTGCAATAGGCACAAGTCGTATTCTTTGATTTCTTTGTGGTTTTGTCGTCGCCGGCAGCGTTCTCGGCCACTGCAGCAGACCTTTAAAATAGGTTGCTGGAGGACTTAACTGTGTCTCCCATGGCGTTTTTTTATTTTATTTTTTTTTATTTCATTTATTTATTTATTTTCTACCCCAAAGTACGCAAACTCAGAAGTGAGTGAAATTTCCGAGGTGACTGTACTTGTGCAAATACTGGGTTCGAAGGACAAAGGCTCAAACCAAAAGTTCACGATTAGGCTAGGTCGCTGAGTGGAGTTTCCGAGGTAAAAGCATGGGCAAAGAATTACGCACGCCATAGGCATATCTACATATGGCTCAAACCCACGCAAATAATTTCTCATCCTCTGATAAAAGCATAAGCAAAAGAATTTGTCTTGAACATCCTCTTATCAATGCATGGCCAATGCAACAACAAATGCACTGATATTATTCTGACGTGTAAACGTCTTTCTCCTCGTTGAGTATGTACATTGGTAGCCAGTCTAACATTCTCGTGTTACAAAACACCGTCATTTTTCAATTGCTAATAACTACGAGACTAATAACGTGATAACAACCGTTAAGGTCACAGTGTATTGAGCATATTTGTACGTATTTCTTGAGCAGCAATTGTTTTCCCCGCGACGTCTTCGGGCTAGTGCAAGCGCCCACGCATGATTGTTGTTTTTTAGCGTTATGTGAGGATTTTTATGAGTGTAGCGTAAGAACGCGTTAAGCCAGGCATAAAAAGCATTAAAAAACCTACGAGGACCCAGGGCGAAACAATAAAAATATTCTCCGAAATATAAGCAAAAATCGGTATGAATTTGAAAACCGAAAAAATATGGTCGTTATCGTCTCATATGAGGCGTAAATATGCACCGAATTGTAAAAAACTCAAATCGGAGAAAACCGGCATTAAACCTTATATTCAAAACCATAAATGTTCTCTGCCGAGCAAGTGTGAGAGCTACGGCGGCATCGAAGAAGAAATAAAAATATGGCGGAAAAAAATAAACTTGTGATTTACCTATTCTGTAACCGTACTACTCTTCATAACCATTGAAATTAATAGTCTGATAATTAAAGTACTTATGAGTATGAAAATTTTGTTGCAATTTTTTTGACGTTAAAACGTCTTTTCGCTCGTTAAGTACGCTGATAGCTAGTTAAACCTTCTTGCGGTAAAATATACCATCAGATTTCCATCGCCAATAGCTGCGAGGATAATAATGCGATAACAATTTAGGTCGCAATGGATAGAGAATTTTTGTACGTGCTTATCGTGCAGCATTGGTTTTGCGCGTGACGCCATCGGGCTAGTTCACTTATGCATGATTGTTATTAATAAGCATTTTGTAAAATTATAAATCTGTGTAGCGTGAGAACGCGATCATTTAGGCGATCGTTCGGGTGCCATTGTAAGGAGTTTGAGAAGCGAAACAACAAAAATATTCGCTGAAGTATAAGTCAAAATCGGTATTAAATTTAAAATTAAAAAAAAATTTTAAATATCGGCATATATGAGTCGTAAATATGGGCCGAACTGAATAAAACGCAAATCAAAGAGAGCTTGCATCAAATCAAATTCAAAAAAACCTAAAGTGTCCAATGCCGAGTAAATGTCAGAGCTACGTCAGCATTAAGGAAGAAATGAAAAAAGGCGCGAAAAAATAAACTTGTGATTTATCTTTTCTGCCACAGTATTACTCTTTAACCATTGTATAAGGGACATTTACTTAAGTACATACTAATAAGCAACACTTATTATAATTTTGTCCCCAAGTTTTCATGGAAAATCTACGGCGCGGACCTTGACTGGGCCTTTCTGTTTTTTATTAATTACGGGTCAACTACTTGACCAATTTGAATTAAAAGTATATTCTGCACATATTCGTCAACATATCTTTTAAATTGTGCATTTTTATCAAAATCGGACATGTAGTTTGCCCGTAGGAGAGGTCACAAAGGTTATGTTTGCGTATTAATTATAGTATAGATACGCTTTCGATCTGCTAGGTAGTAAGCAGAAGCGAATTTCGAGAATTTGTCGATAACCGCAAAAAAGCTACACTTCATTATCACGTAAGTGTCTATGTGAATGATAACTTAAACATTCGATGGAATTGGGACATACTAAAATTTCGGTTTGATTGACCATCGGTCGTATGAGACTCCTGGACACATTTCACACTGGGTAATGATGATTTGAATAAGTTCGAACACCTTAGGATAATATATTTCATTCTTGATTTTATTGTACGTTACTACTATGCCTGAGTGCAAGCTTTCCTTCTCATTGTAAAAGGAGATGCCCTGTAAATACAATTTAAAAACTTCACCTGGCTTTGATTAGAAGAAAGATCCCTTTACTTTTCCTGTACTTCATTTTATTGACCATCTTGTAACTTTGAAAAAATCCCTGTCTTTCCTTTAATAATATGTCTTCTTAAGATATCGTCTAAATTATCAAAATCATATTGTACATTATAAATGGTCTAAGAGTTCATCCCCCACAGAACGAAATGTTGCCATAGTTGTATCGTCCGCATCTATGTCTGAATCAACGCTTGACAGAGTTTTTTGCGATTCCTTCTTTCACTTCACAAGCGTCCTGGCAATGTTCACTCTCCCAATTTGATCTTTGACGCCTTGTCACCAACCTCTATATCCCCTCTTTACCTCTATATTTCGCATGGAGATATTTTATTAGTTGGTGGTCAGTAAAAATTCTAAACTTCTTATCGTACAGGTAAGGTCTGAAATAATTAACGAACCATATTATGGCTAGGAATCCCTTCACTATGGCAGAATAATTGCATTCGTGATTATTTAAGGTTCTTGCAGCGAATTAAATAGGATGACCTTCTTGCAGCAAAACGGCTCCTATTGCATAATTGGATGCAGCGGTTGTTAATGAAAACTTTTATAGTGATAAAATTTGATCGAACTTTTCGTTGCGATCAGATTTTATAGCCACTATCACCATGCATTATAAAATTGGATCGCGATCTAGTCGCACAGTAAACAAAACGCTGACTGCACCCATTCTTTGTCGCCATGTGCGGCATTCTCATAATCCGCGCCTCAACAAAATTTTGAACCCCGAACCAATGCGCTGGTCAGTCCTAATTTTGGCCGGTGAATTGAGTGGTCGCCGGCTTCCCTTCTCTTTTCTCCTTCAGTTGTTTCGAATTCGCGAGCAGTCCCAGGGCAGACCACTGGGTCAAAAATTTTACTTAAAGGACCGAAAAAGGAGAAAAGAATATATAATCTAAAGTGTCGTTTCGAAGAATTGAAAAATGTTAAATTAAATAATGTGCAAGGTCACCCTGTTATAGCATAGACATAGAAAATTTATTGAAAGATAAGTACACGTCATTAATTGAAAATATTAGCATAGACAATTTGTTGAAAACTCAGCAAAGATAATTAGTACCAGTTCTAAAGAACACTTAATTAGTAAAGATTAGTAAAAATACTTAATTAGAAAAGAAGATTAAGCTAAGACAATGAAGAAGTAAAGAGAATCAATGATCATAATTGAGAAAGTACTTTCCATAGTTTTTCGATCTTAAAGCTTATGAACTTTATTGTGCTCAAGAGAATCGAATCGATTGCACAAAGGCTCTGACTCAACTTTGTGCAATCAATGTCAGTTCGCATGGAAACAGTTCCAATAATGTCATTAAACTTAATGTTAATTAGTATAAATAATCGATGTAATTTTGAAATAAAGTCAGTCTGATTTTAATCGTCAAACGGCGTTTGATTCTATAGATAATCACAGGCGACTTGTTATGTTCAATCTCACATAATATTGGACGGGGCTTTACCGACAAATTCAGTATGGTGAGATATCAGACTCCTTAATTCATTAATTCTTAAACCCTACCCAGTCAGTGAATTTTTGCTAATATTTTGAAAATAACAAATTGAAACACTGCGTTACTTGGTCTAATCCTTAATCATGCCCACTTTTCGTACTACTTAGTACTACTTCAGTATGTACTTCAGTAAATCAGTGTCTCTTATACAATTGCTATATAGAGTAATACGATGACAGAAAAGATAAATCACAAGTTTATTTTTTCGCGCCTTTTTTCATTTCTTCCTTAATGCTGCCGTAGTTCTGACATTTACTCGGCACTGGACACTTTAGGTTTTTTTGATTTCGATTTGATACAAGCTCACTTTGATTTTCGTTTTATTATATTCGGCCCATATTTACGACTCATATGAGCCGATATTTTAAATTTTTGTTTCAATTCTTACTTATACTTCAGCGAATATTTTTATTGTTTCAGTTTACGTCCTGGTACCTCTTCTCAAACTCCTTACAATGAAACCCGAACGAACGTCCTACATAATTGCGTTCTCACGCTAATCTGATTTATAACTTAACGCAGCGCTTATTAACAGCAAACATGCGTAAGTGAACTAACCCCATGACGTCAAGCGCAAAACCGATGCTGCACGATAAACACGTACAGGAATTCTCTATCCATTGTGACATCAACAGTTGCTATCGCATTCTTAGCCTCGTAGCTATTGACGATTGAAATATGACTGTATATTGTACCACAAGAAAGTTTGACTGGCTGCCAGTTCACATAACAAGCAAAAACACATTTTAACGTCAAATAAATTACAACAAAATTTTCGTACTAATATGTACGTTAATTATCAAACTATTAATTACAATGGTCATGGAGAGTACGGTTAGGGAATAGATTAATACCAAGTTTGTTCTTTTCCGCCGTTTTTTATTTCTTCTTCGATGCCTCCCTAGCTCTCACACTCTCTCACTCTTATCAGAGCATGAGCAATGCATGTGCGAGAGGGTGAGCTATAAGTGGATCCCCGTTTGTGGTGTGAAATTCCTTTCAGTGTGACCAGATTAAGATTCAACTTTATGCTAGATGTTATCTGTTTAATTTTGCCAAACTTTCTGATAGTGGTTTTAATAATTTCTGATATTAGTTTTCAAAATTGATTCTTAATTTTAATTACCATCTTTCTCTGGTTTCTCGGTATTTTGATAAAGAAGCATTGAGTTTTGGGCCATGTTGATCATATATTTTTACGCATCCATCCTGGTCTCTTGCTGCTTGTTAAACATGTAGGATTTCCGAAACGTGCTCATTCGTAAATTTGTTCGGTAGGTCGTTTTTCAAGTTACCCATTCGAGAGAATATTGGATCATAAGCCGTATTCGACATGTGGCTCCAGATGGTTTCGGTGTTGTGCTATCAGAACTTCATCCCGATTCCTCCTGGTGTCAATTTTTTTGCATGTCAGGCTCATGTACCGAATTGGCCAATGTTGAAGCTAAAAAATCCGAATTCTTCGTAAATAACATTTTACGTATCAAGAAATTGCATTTGTTCAAATATATTACAATTAGGTAATACCGATTTTCAAAATAAAATTAAATCCCGATTTTAAAATATGTTATGTAAGACCGAATGCTACCAATTTTGTGCTGCAGTTTGATGTTATTATGCTAAAATCTGCCAAATTTTTCTATTCTGTGACCTAATCCGCTAAGTGCTAAATTGGTAGTTAAATTTTTCTAAAATCACAGGTTTCTGTTAAATCGGGTCATACTAATTCTTTTGCTGATACTTTTATCAGAGAGTGAGAAATTATATGCCTGGGATTTAGCCATATATAGGTGTGCCTATGGCGTGAAAAATTCTTTGTCGAAAATGAATATTAGAATCACCCGACAAAACCGCTATCGTGTGTGACAATTAGAATCAACTCGGCAATTCGAATCAACATAATATCTCATTCGAATCAAATATGATTAGAATACATAATATCTCTAATTTGAATATAAATCTGGTCACACTGCAGCACAAACGCATCTATACATATGGAGAGAAATTGTGCTTGCACATAGCTCAGAGCCATATGTAGATATACACACTATCTTTTTTTGGTCATGCTCTTATCAGAGCGTGAGCGATGCATATGCGGGAGCGTGAGTAAGTGAAATTTTCCACTTACACAGCCAAAGGTCATATATCCAAAAGACCCACACTCCCGCATATGCATTACTCACGCTCTGATAAGAGCATGAGCAAAAAAATTACACACTATCTACATATGGCTCTGAGCTATGTGAAAGGACAATTTCTCTCCATATGTATAGATGCGTTTGTGCTGCAGTGTGACCAGATTTATATTCAAATTAGAGATATTATGTATTCAAATCATATTTGATTCGAATGAGATATTATGTTGATTCGAAGTGCCGAGTTGATTCTAATTGTCACACACGATAGCGGCTCGAGGAAAATATATATATTTTTAAGAGATAACTTTTTTCAAAATCAAAACGAAACAAACTTGAACGAATCCTCATTGCCTCAAATATAAGTTAAGTTTGCCAAGCAATGATAGATTCGAATTGATTCGAATTTTTGTCGGGTGATTCGAATATTCATTTTCGATTCGAGTCTCATAACTAATTCAAATCGCCTATTTCTGCTATATCTGGTCTCACTGTTGGACTGTGTCAAGAAACAATTTCTCTTCCTAGCACTCGTGGATACGCAATAAACTCGCGCTGATAAGAAAAGAAATTGTCCAATCACACACCCCAGAGCCATATGTTGAATATATCTTTGGGGTGCGTAGTTCGTTTGCTCATGCTCTTATGAGAGCGATTGAGTTGGACAATGGACATCTCCCAGTCCATGAAAGATCAATAGAATCGAAAGGAAAAGAATTGGTCTTTCATGGATTGGAGTTCCGCTGTCCGGCCATTATCCCAACGCAGATAAAAACTGCGGGATTTTGGTTCGCAACTCAGTCGATTTTGGAAGGGGACATCGTGCTGTCCGGTAAAAGAATTAAGAAAATTTTTTGAAGTGATGTAAAATAAATTGTTATACATAAAACTTAATTCAAAAATTAGAACCAGATTGTTAATATGAAGAAATTAGAAATAAATCTTAAAACTATGAAACCAAAATTAAAAAAATTTGAAGTGATGTAAAATAAATTGTTATACATAAAACTTAATTCAAAAATTAGAACCAGATTGTTAATATGAAGAAATTAGAAATAAATCTTAAAACTATAAAACCAAAATTAAAAAATTTGAAGTGATGTAAAATAAATTGTTATACATAAAACTTAATTCAAAAATTAGAACCAGATTGTTAATATGAAGAAATTAGAAATAAATCTTAAAACTATGAAACCAAAATTAAAAAAATTTTGAAGTGATGTGAAAAAAATTGTTAAACATAAAACTTAATTCAAAAAGTAGAAAAAATTAATTAAATTAGATTAGATTATTAATATGAAGAAATTACAAATAAATTTTTAGACTATGAACCAGAATTAAACCTTTGAAGTGATGTGAATTAAATTGTTAAACCTGAAACCTAGTTTAAAAATTCGAATCAAGATAATTAATTTGAATAAATGAAATATAAATCTTAAAACTATGAAATCAAAATTAAAAATTTGAAGTGATGTAAAATAAATTGTTAAACCTAAGGCTTAATTCAAGAATTAGAACTAGATTATTAAGATGAAGAAATAAGAAATAAATCCTAAGACTATTAACCAGAACTAAAATTTAGAAGTGATGTGAATTAAATTTTTCAACCTGAAACCTTGCTTAAAAATTCGAATCAAGATAATTCATTTGAATACATGAGAAATAAATCAGAAATAAATCTTAAGACTATGAAATCAGAATTAAAAATTTTAAGTGATGTAAAATAAATTGCTATACATAAAACTTAATTCAAAAATTAGAGCAAGATTACTTATATGAAGAAATCAGAAATAAATCTTAAGACTATGAAACCAGAATTAAAAATTTTAAGTGATGTAAAATAAATTGTTAAACCTAACACTTAAATCAAAAAATTAGAACTAGATTATTAATATGAAGAATTACAAATAAATCTTAAGACTATGAACCAGAATTAAAATTTTGAAGTGATGTGAATTAAATTGTTAAACCTAAGACCTAGTTTAAAAATTAGAAGCAAGATACTTAATTTGAAGACAATAGAAAATACTTCTAAAGATTTATCATAATATATGTAGATCCAAAAACCTTTAAATATAAATAAAGTAATGAAGTAAATGAATTAACTACGGTGACTTATTATTCAATGAAGTGTCGAGTGATCTTGCACATAAGCACTCCTCGATCCCTTGTTATGAACATAACTTTTATTATCATAACAAAAATTTTGGTGGCAGCGGTGGGATAGCCACAACTGATGGCATCCAGTGAATCCAGTGATCCAGAAATCCTGTGTATCCTGAGTATCCAGTGAATCCAGAGTATCCAGAAATCCTGTGTATCCAGAAAACCTGCGTAATCCAGAGTTCCAGAGATCCATAAGTCAATAATAAGGTCAGCGTAATAAGGTATACATATATACATATATAGAAGTATAATATATAGAAGTAAGAACAATTGTAAGAAAATGTAAAGGGGGATCCTTTCCTAATTTTTTTTTCTCTCTCTATCGTTATTCCGACGAAGACTTCAAAACAACTCAAGATGATCTAATTTAATAATTTTACATTATTCTTTCTTAAAGAAATATGTGAATACAAAAAAAAATATTTCTCTTAAAACTCGTAAAACTAAATTAAACCCTTTAAAACTAAGTTAGCTGAATAGAAAATAGATTTTTTCTTTTTGAATATTTTGCGTTGAAATACTGCTCTTGAGCACCTAGAATTTAAATTTTTTTTTTGTCTTTTTACTTGGTTACAAAAAAATTGCCAAAAATGAATGGCTATTATAAAAATATAAAATAATTTATATCATAATATTAACGTTTACCTTATGATCAGTATATTGTTTTCCATTATCATGAAGAAAACACAGAAATTATGTTGTGATTTTGGAAAGTTTTATATATATTTTATAGTTTTTAAGAAAAAAAAAAAAAAAAAAAAAACCCTAACTTTGTCGATCCATAAGCAACCCCAAAACATGGTCATAGTCGCGAATGACACTAGCTTAATTTATAAAACGTCTAAAAAGGTTCGTGAAGACGGGGCATAACTACCCCTCGAGGACCAACTAAAGGTAACCCATAAACGACCCCAATGAGATATAATTTGTTTTCTCTTCAAGAAAAAAAATAAAAAAATAATAATAACATCGGGAATGGAGGCTCCTAAACGTTATCGATAATTAACATATCTGTGCAGGAAATTAATAAATACAGGGCTACCAATCTAAATCCAGATCTAAATCTAATCTGAATTTAAATCTAAAATTTATCTTAATCAGTATTCTAAATCTAAAATCGAAACCCTAATTTATAATCCCAAACCTAATCGGAACTAAGCTCAAAATTCAGAAATCTAACATTTGTCCAAAATCCCAATCGAAATCCAGCATCTGATCGTATCACCAAATCAAGACAAAAAAAAAAATTTTAATCAAGATCTAATCTAAACCCAAACCGAATCTAAATCAAAACCATCGTAAAACAAAATCATATCAAGGAAAAAACTCTTACTCTAAAGTTTTAAACTAAAAGGAATCTATAATCTAAAAAAATTCAATTCTGTCTAATCCGTCAAAATCTATTTAATAATCAGAGTTATAATGCGAAATCAACATCTAAGTCCTAACATCATTTAAAAATGTATCTAAATCAAAAAATCAAAGATCTAATACTAATCCAAATCTCCGTTAAAACCAGAAAACTAAATCTTAGTCTAAGTCCGAAATCCAGTCCTAAGTCCAATCACAATCTGAAGCAAAAAAATTGTCGACCAATCCCAATAAATATAACCCTAAACAAAACTAAAATACAAAATCATTAAAAGACTAATTATATGAAGTAAGGAAAAGTCATTGAAACTGGAGAAAGCCTTGGAGCTCCCAGCAATGATGCTTTCTTACAATAAGTGAACTACCACATTCCTTAAGATGAGAATACGTCCAAAATTCCAAGTCAAAAGGAATCTATTCTGACTCTAGATCATTAAACTGCTTGTTAGGCATAACCAGACATATTCTGACTCTTTCAAGGCCCAGGCTGAGATTGACTTCAGCTGTAACCTGGCCAGAGTTGAAATGAGCGACAATACCGACAACCAACCGGGCGTCATATTGGGCGATAAGACTGCCATAGCAATCATTGACTAAATTGGTTGTCCTTGTTCCTAACAACAGGGTAATATGGCCAATCTACGTCAAAAGGAGATATTCAATGTAGATCGTCGAAATCTAGAATACTCCGACGTAGCCATGCAAAAATTACGTAGGGGATCCAATAAGAGGTAGAACAAGAAACTACATAAGGTCTTTTAATTGGATCTTCGTAATTCCTAAGAGCCCGAACCAATAGTTCCATCCCTACAAATAGTCTTACAATGAAATACTCTCCTTTTGTTTTATAATTATTGAGATCAGGACCTTCGGGTCAGCCTTCGGGTTCTCCATAATTATTAAAGTGAAAGTTCCATTTGGTTGACAAACTTATAAGAAAATTAAACCTATCCCCTTGAACGCATTCAAAATCGTATAAGCGAATCTACAATCCTTGCAATTTTCCTAATATGCCATCGACTTCTAAATTTTTACTCTCCTTCGGTTTTCTCAATCTGCGGTTTGGAAACATTAGTGAATACTTTCGTTTGGGCTGTTCTCCCCTTCTTCTTCCTTTTTTTGTTCTTTGATTTAAAATTGTTAAGAGTTTTAACCTTCACCCGATTGGTATATTCAGATTTCGTGGTATTGCTAAAGTTTTACCGTTAATCTCTACATTTGAAGTAGAGCAGTCTGCCTTAATTTCTTTTTCTACTCCTCGAGGAGTTACCTTTCTATTGGTATTTTGTGCTTGAGTAGATAATCTACTGTCCGTTCTTAAGTCCTTCGTAGTCATTACCGCTTTTATTTGCTCAATAAGGCTTTCGGTTTGTTCATCATTAGTGACATATGCGTTTTGGCCAAGTCCTGGGTGATTTCAATGAATGTTTCGGAATTTTTTTTGTGGTATTATTATTTAATGAGGAAATTCTTGACCCTCGAAATCTATGAATTATTGATCTAAATTCTGATCTTTTAACACCTGAAGTTCGTGTATCACGCTCCACGTTAACTGCTATATAACTCGCTATACAATTTTTAGTATTTTATTTATCCGAGTACAACCGTAGCACTCGCGAGCTTGCCAGTTCACGATAAGTAACCCCCCCCGGTCCAGAACCAAATAACCTTATACCCCAAAAAAAAAAAAAAAAAAAAAAAAAGGGAGTAAGGATCCCACCTACGTGTGCATGACGTGTACATAAACCTAGATAGATATAAGAACAAATAAATATTGTAAAATACATTGTAAATGGCACGCACGATTTGTCCCAAACAAAATTTTTCTTTTTTTTTATCTAAAAATAAAAATTTTGTTTCCCCTAGGGGGATGGTGTGTTATGAAAATTAATTTTCATAACAACGAATTAAAACTAAAACTCCGAAGCACCATAACCACCCTGTGACTTCGGCGCGTGGCAGAACGGGATCAAGAAAAATGCATGCAAAAAAAAAAAAAACAAAAAACGTTCACTGTGGCACATCCCGTTCTGCACTCCCTATTGATTCCCTGGGAATCAACGAACCATCTGTTGTTCCCAGGGATATCCGCCCCCAACATGCACAAACGATCAATTCAACTATTGAACGTCAATAGTCGAATTGATCTTTTGTGCATTGTAGTCGGGCTCAATTGATTCCGTGGGAATCAGTTGAGTTGGACAATGGACATCTCCCAGTCCATGAAAGATCAATAGAATCGAAAGGAAAAGAATTGGTCTTTCATGGATTGGAGTTCCGCTGTCCGGCCATTATCCCAACGCAGATAAAAACTGCGGGATTTTGGTTCGCAACTCAGTCGATTTTGGAAGGGGACGTCGTGCTGTCCGGTAAAAGAATTAAGAAAATTTTTTGAAGTGATGTAAAATAAATTGTTATACATAAAACTTAATTCAAAAATTAGAACCAGATTGTTAATATGAAGAAATTAGAAATAAATCTTAAAACTATGAAACCAAAATTAAAAAAATTTGAAGTGATGTAAAATAAATTGTTAAACATAAAACTTAATTCAAAAATTAGAACCAGATTGTTAATATGAAGAAATTAGAAATAAATCTTAAAACTATGAAACCAAAATTAAAAAATTTGAAGTGATGTAAAATAAATTGTTATATATAAAACTTAATTCAAAAATTAGAACCAGATTGTTAATATGAAGAAATTAGAAATAAATCTTAAAACTATGAAACCAAAATTAAAAAAATTTTGAAGTGATGTGAAATAAATTGTTAAACATAAAACTTAATTCAAAAAGTAGAAAAAATTAATTAAATTAGATTAGATTATTAATATGAAGAAATTACAAATAAATTTTTAGACTATGAACCAGAATTAAACCTTTGAAGTGATGTGAATTAAATTGTTAAACCTGAAACCTAGTTTAAAAATTCGAATCAAGATAATTAATTTGAATAAATGAAAAATAAATCTTAAAACTATGAAATCAAAATTAAAAATTTGAAGTGATGTAAAATAAATTGTTAAACCTAAGGCTTAATTCAAGAATTAGAACTAGATTATTAAGATGAAGAAATAAGAAATAAATCCTAAGACTATTAACCAGAACTAAAATTTAGAAGTGATGTGAATTAAATTTTTCAACCTGAAACCTTGCTTAAAAATTCGAATCAAGATAATTCATTTGAATACATGAGAAATAAATCAGAAATAAATCATAAGACTATGAAATCAGAATTAAAAATTTTAAGTGATGTAAAATAAATTGCTATACATAAAACTTAATTCAAAAATTAGAACAAGATTACTAATATGAAGAAATCAGAAATATATCTTAAGATTATGAAACCAGAATTAAAAATTTTAAGTGATGTAAAATAAATTGTTAAACCTAACACTTAAATCAAAAAATTAGAACTAGATTATTAATATGAAGAATTACAAATAAATCTTAAGACTATGAACCAGAATTAAAATTTTGAAGTGATGTGAATTAAAATGTTAAACCTAAGACCTAGTTTAAATATTAGAAGCAAGATACTTAATTTGAAGACAATAGAAAATACTTCTAAAGATTTATCATAATATATGTAGATCCAAAAACCTTTAAATATAAATAAAGTAATGAAGTAAATGAATTAACTACGGTGACTTATTATTCAATGAAGGGTCGAGTGATCTTGCACATAAGCACTCCTCGATCCCTTGTTATGAACATAACTTTTATTATCATAACAAATATTTGAACAAATGCAATTTCTAGATCCGTAAAATGTTATTTACGATGAATTCGGACTTTCTAGTTTCAAAATTTCCCAATTAGGTACATGAGTCTGACATGCAAAAAATATTGACATCAGGAGGAATCGGGAGAAAGTTCTGGTAGCACAACACTAAAACCTTTTGGAGCCACATGTCCAATACGGCTTATGATCCAATATTCCCTCAAATGAATAACTTGAAAACCGACCTACCGAACAAATTTACGAATGAGCACGTTTCGGAAATCCTCCATGTCAAACAGCCAGCAAGAGACCAGGATGGATGCGTAAAAATAAATGATCAACATGACCGAAAACTCAACGCTTCTTTATCAAAAAACACCGACACACCAGAGAAAGATGATAATTGAAAAATAAAATCAGAAAGTATCAAAACCACTATCAGAAAGTTTTGCAGAATTTAACTAATTTTGCCCTAACATCTAGCATAAAGCTGAATCTTAATCTGGTCACACTGAAATGAATTTCACACCACACACGCACATGCATTGCTCACGCTCTGATAAGAGCATGAGCAAAAGAAATTGTCGATTTCTCTCTTCGACAATACTCTCTTGAACATGCTCTTATCAATCTGTGGTCAATGCAACAACAAATGCCCTGTTATTATTTTTATTAATTACGGGTAAACTACTTGGCTAATTTTAATTAAAGTATATTCTGCACCTCCCCGGCAACATATCTTTTAAATTGTGCATTTTTAACAAAATCGGACCTGTAGTGTGCCCGTAAGAGGTGTCACAAAATTTGTGTTTGTGTATTAATTGTAGTATAGATATTGTTAATTTTATTTCAAATTTTATATAAAAGTGTTAAAAAAATTACTGAAGTTGTTTTCATCTCGTTTCTGTACATTTGTAGACAGGTCCCGCTTTTTTCAGGCAAATCCCGCATACTAATAACTGGTTTCCCGCATATTCGTGAATAAAAGTTGGCAGCCCTAGTCCTGACCCTTGATCAACTGTTCCGTCCCAGCAGCTTTGACAATGTTATCAGCCCAGCGTTTCTGAGATCTACCAACTCTCCATTTTCTTTGCGGACCTAGCCATTTAGTGACTGTAAGTGTCCATCTATTGTCTTTCAAGCGAGAAACATGTCCTGCTGACCGATAGGTTGCTAGAACCGTTTTCGGTAGGTTCTGTTGTTTTCGTGTCTGACTTTACATATCCTTTTCAATGCCAGCATACTGCGCTTCACTGCTCTTTGACATGACCTTACTTTACATTTGGTTTTGTGACTAAATACCCATGTTTGGCATGCATATGTAAGGCATGGCAGTAGACAAGTGTCCATTACAATCTTTTTGTATTCTGGACTATAGTTTCCTTTCAAAACCTCCTTTTGTGCCCAGTACCTGTTTCAGGTTATGTTTATTCTCCTGTTTATTTTTTTGTCATTGTTGGTATTGTCAAAAGACACCTGCTTCCCCAGATAGATATAGGTCTCTACATATGCTATTGTTTTCTGATTAACTTTAATAGGTTTGTGTAAGCTATTCGACATGATTTTAGTTTTGTTTGGGTTCATACTCCGGCCTACATTTTTACTTTTCACATCTAAGATTTGTAGCATTTTTTTCAGGGCTGGTGCAGTTTCGCTGAAAACAGCTATGTCATCCGTAAACCTCAGATGGGTTAGGTGCTGATTTTTTACCTGTATCCAATCTATATTTTGAAAGACACCTTCTAGAATAGCTATGAATAGTTTCGAGGAAAGAGAATCACCTTGTCTTATGGCTTGTCTGATGGGAAACTTTGCACCTTTGGTTTTTAGTTTTATTCTCCTTGTGTTTTTGGGGTATAGCTCGTTAATGATTTGTATGTATCTGTCATCCACATTATTTTTTTCCAATGTTTGACATATAGTTGTGTGTGTTATGCTGTCGAACGCTTTAGAATAATCCACAAAAGCTATATAGAGTGATATATTTAATTCCTTGTATTTTTCTATAAGCTGTTCTATAACATGGATGTGGTCGACAGCTGGAAAACCTGCACGGACTCCTGTCTGTTCCGTTGGTTGGTTGTTATCGATTTTTGTTGTTATTCGACTTAGTATGACTGATGAGAAAAGCTTGTAGATTGTAGGTATCAAACTCATTGGTCTAAGGTTACCAATGTCTAGTGTTACGACACGCCGCATAAGTAAACCTGAAAAGCGTTAAAAATGAGTAGCTGAATAATTTCACTAAACACTTATCACTAACCATAACCAAGACAACATTTGAATGTTATCATACGCCGCATAACCCAAATCGCAACAACACTGGAAAGTCATGAAAACCCACATAAATATGTAAACCTAAGACAATTAAACCATAAGTAATTAAATGATTTCACAATACTCACCACCAGTCATAATCACAATTGTTGAATAAAACATTTATATAATAGTTAAATAAAGTAAATTTACATTCTATTATTGAACACTTTTCTTATATAGATTCACATTGTTAATACTAACAGGCTCAGACTATGACTCAAATGAAAGGCGTTTGGTTGCACGCCTGTTGCTATATAAGTCTATAAAGTTCTTTTTCATCATTTTCGTTAACGTAGTGGTACTGTATTTCAATATGTTTGGAATTTTTAGTAAAATTACCATACTTAGCAATCGTCAGACCCGTGAGTTATCCTCATATATTTTTAATGGTTTTTCAATATTTAATTCAAAAGCTTCTTTCAAGATGTTTTTAAAGAAAATTACATCTGTTACTGCCTCTGACAATGCAACGTTTTCAGCACAAGTTGACAATTTATTTACTGAGTTCTGGTTATGTGTTTTCCAATTTATGACATTACTATATAGACGTATTACATAGCCTGTAGTAGATTTTCTACTCGATTCTGTCTCCAGCCCAGTCAGAGTCTACCATACGAACTAATATATCATTCTTATAATTTTTTTCAAATGTTAATTTCAAATTTTTGGTTTTATAAAGTTATTTTAAAACTCTTAACGCGTCTTCCATATGTGTTCTCTTATAGCAGTTTTGAAATCTGCTCAGATAGTTTATGCTATAAAAAATGTCAGGTCTCGTTCCTGTACTAATATATAATAGTTCACCGATTAAATTTCTATAGTTTACATCAAAGTCAATTTGTTCAGAAGGTTCTAGATTAAGTTTAAATTTCCTGGGAGTTTAAAATAATTTTGCATTCTGTAAATTATATTTGGCCGCAAACGATTTTATGTTTTTTGTCATTAAGGTAATTTTACCTGCTTCTAAATCATGATGAATATCAATGCCAATATAATTTTTCATTTTACCTAAATCTTTCATTCTAAATCTATTCATCAACTTATCTTTCACATCATTAATTATGTTTTGATCCGTACAACAAATTAGTAAATCATCGACAAATCTATATATATAAAAATCAATGTCTGTCTGTGTGTATGTTATTTATGGACTCCTATACCGTTCATACGATCAAGACGAAACTTTGCCAGTTTGTTGTTGGCGTTCATGCGGTGGTTTCTAAGTAGATACGAAAAAGTTTACCATAGATGGCGCGCGCGGCGAAATTCAAAAACTTGCTTTAAACCGAATAATATGTAAGTTTAGTATGTGTTGGTGCGCATGCTTGACTGAATTGCCTGGAATCATGCGTAAACAGTTATGTCTCATCATACACACTCTCATGTATGAGTGTGCGCACTTGACAGAAGGGCATAAACAGTTAATCGAACCGAAACGAAAAAATTGCGGCATTTCGCAAGTGAAAAAGCAAAATAAATATATTGTGTGCACATCTTCGGTATTTTGAGTTCGATCAATTGCATTCTTCGATTCGCGATCGTACGAACCGTCAACTATTTTGAACTCTTAGTGGATTTCCGATTGCGATTACGAAATCACGTACATATTGTGTTCACTTCAATTGCCGGCCGGCAATCTCTGCGTGTGACATAACCTAAGTTGAACGGAGTGTGTGAATTGAACAACAAAGGGCATACCTTGCGTTGGACTTATTTGTGAGTTGAATTGCATTAAGCCAAAATGAAATTTTTAGAATGCGTTTCCTATTTATTGAATGCAGGTTTCGCCGTCAAAGCAATTATGCCGCCAAAGCGGAAATCAATTGGTCGCTCCACATCACAAGCACGAAGAGTGCGGGTGTCACGATCAGCTGAAACGGATGCGCAAAGAGAAGAAAGATTGGAGGGCATGCGTTTACGCAATATCCAATGCCATACGGTTGAAACAGAGTAGCAAAGAGAGGCCAGACAAGAAACCAATCGTGCACCCACTGCCCGATCCCGTGCGTCTGAAACCGGCGAGCGACGAGAGGCTAGACAGACAACCGATCGTGAACGTACTGCCGAATCCCGTGCGTCTGAAACAGGCGAGCGACGAGAAACCAGACAAGCAATCGATCGTGAACGCACTGCCCAATCCCGACGTATAGTACATGCTGAACTGAAACTTGGTGCATTCAATTACAATGCTGATTATGACTACAGTCTACACCCAAGTGTAGCCATTGGGAAAATGGATAAGGTGTGCCTACATTGCGGTGCAATGAAGTTCAAATCTGAAACACCAGGCATGTGTTGCGCAAGTGGCAAAGTTAAATTACCGCCATTGCGCCCACCACCCGAGCCACTATTGTCATTGCTTTCGGGTGATTCATCGGAATCCAAGCACTTTTTGAAGAACATACGCAAATACAACTCCGCGTTTCAAATGACTTCATTCGGAGCAACTAAAATCGTCCAACACAATTTCATGCCAACTTTCAAAATCCAAGGGCAGGTATATCATTGCATCGGATCGCTTCTGCCGGTTCCCGATGTTGAACATAAATTTCTCCAAATCTACTTCATGGGCGATGATGATTTGCAAATCGATCAGCGATGCAGTTACAATCAAGGCACCAGACGAGAAATTATATCGGACCTACAAACATTTTTCCATCAAAACAACGCTTTGATACGATTGTTTAGAACAGCAATCGAGAACATGCCAGCGGATGATTACAAAATCGTAATAAGAGCCGACAAAACACCTGCCGGAGAGCATGCCAGACGCTATAACGCACCAACCATCAATGAGGTGGCCATCGTTATGGTTGGAGAAGAATTCGATTTGCGTGACATCATACTTCACCGACGAAATGACACGATTCAGCGTGTCGCTGAAACACATCGATCTTACGACGCATTGCAGTACCCCATAATTTTTTGGGAGGGGGAGGACGGATATCACTTCAATATTATGCAAACTAACCCAACTACAGGCGAGTATTTGCATTTTTATATATATCAATGCTTACATTTCATTACTTCAAACTTACAGGTGCTCCACTCAACAAAAAAGTATCAGCAATGAATTTTTATGGATACCGTATAATGATACGCCAAAACGAAATAAATAACATCCTGAAATGCCGTCAGTTATTTAATCAATATGTGGTTGACATGTACGGCAAAATCGAAACTGAACGGCTACTTGATATTCGCTTGAATCAAAAGTCACTGCGTTCAGAGGAATACATTCACTTACGAGATGCGATTGCGAATGATGGAAATGTCAACGACATTGGCAAGATGGTCGTACTTCCAGCAACATTCACTGGAAGTCCGCGTCACATGCATGAGTACGCCCAGGACGCCATGACATATGTGCGCTCATACGGTTGTCCCGATTTTTTCATCACGTTTACATGCAATCCGGCATGGGACGAAATAAAAGAGCTTCTGTTGCCCGGCCAAGCTCCATCCGATCGACACGATTTGACTGCACACGTTTTCAAACAAAAACTCACGAAATTAATGGATTTGATTGTGAAACATGAGATTTATGGTGAAACTCGCTGCTGGATGTACTCGATTGAGTGGCAAAAGAGAGGACTTCCTCATGCACATATCTTAATCTGGCTCAAAACGAAAATCCAACCAGATCAAATCGATGATGTCATATGTGCAGAAATACCTAATCCTGAACAAGATCCGATGCTATTCGATATTGTCACAAAAAATATGGTGCACGGACCGTGCGGTGCATTAAATCAACAGTCGCCGTGCATGGTAGATGGCAAATGTTCAAAAAGGTATCCAAGAGATTTGACTTATGAAACTCGCACCGGAAATGATGGCTATCCACAATACAGACGCCGAAAACCAAATTTTGGTGGTCACACAGCTACAATCAGAATGAGAAATGGTGAGATGGAAATCGACAATAGATGGATTGTGCCGTATTCGCCGTTGTTATCGAAAACATTCCAGGCGCATATCAACGTAGAATATTGCAATTCCGTCAAATCCATCAAATACATATGCAAATATGTAAACAAAGGCAGCAACATTGCAGTATTCGGTGTTACTGATCAAAATACGGCACCGGATGAAGTGACTCAATATCAAATGGGTCGTTATATCAGCAGTAACGAAGCTGTGTGGCGCATTTTCAGTTTCCCGATTTACAGCCGCCATCCCACCGTTTTTCATCTCAGTGTACATCTCGAAAATGGCCAAAGAGTCTACTTCACGGAATCCAACGCACGAAATGATGCCACTGCACCACCCAACACAACGGTCACAGCTTTTTTTGCATTGTGTCAAGAAGATGCATTCGCTTCTACATTACTGTACGCAGAAGTACCGAAGTACTATACGTGGAATGCTGTATCGAAGAAATTCACACGTCGCAAGCAAGGCGTTCGGGTGGAAGGCCATGCAAATTTGTACGCGTCTAACGCATTGGGTCGTGTCTACACAGTGCATCCAAATAACGCAGAGTGTTACTATTTGAGAATGCTGTTGGTTAATGTAAAATGCCCAACTTCATTTGCAAATTTGCGGACGGTCGATGGCGTAGAATGTCAGACATACAGAGAAGCTTGCCAAAAACATCACTTGCTCGAAAATGATCAACATTGGGAAACAACATTGAGAAACGCATCTGTCAGCTGTCATCCGCGACAAATACGAACATTGTTTGTGTTGTAGTTTAATTTCTCAGTTGTTAAACTTCACTTTAACAACAAGTTCTTGAACTCACTACAGTTAAATGTCGAAGGTTGACAACTCATTTGATAAATCAAAGTCCTTATTCTAGTTCCTTACATATGCCAATTTATTACAAACTCTAGCATATTCCAATTTATTTTAAACTATAGCTCCTTAAACCTTATTTCAAAATCTCTATACAATCCAAATTTACAAGATCTCTTTATAAACCAAATTCGTGATAGCTCCTTAAACCTTATTTCAAAATCTCTATACAATCCAAATTTACAAGATCTCTGTATAAACCAAATTCGTGATAGCTCCTTAAACCTTATTTCAAAATCTCTATACAATCCAAATTTACAAGATCTCTGTATAAACCAAATTCGTGATAGCTCCTTAAACCTTATTTCAAAATCTCTATACAATCCAAATTTCTTTTCGTACGCTCATGACTTTAAACCTATTTTACGGGGTAATTCTTACAGCTGTACTTGGCCAAAATTGCCGACTGTTGGGCGAATTCGAATTCGCGTTCTCCAGGGTATCTCTATCTGTTCGTTCTTATTTATTTATCTCTTTTCTTTTCTAATTCTCTTCTTTTCTCTTATTATTGTTTTTCTTTTTTTTTTCTTTTCTATTTATTTTTCTTCTCTTTATTTTTTTCACCTCTCTTTTCTTTCCGATACCTGAGCCGCTCGTTGTGTAGCTTCTGCAACTCCCGGCTGATTTGCAGACGTTGCTCCTGACCTACGGCCAACAACAGGCGACGCCGGACCTCCTCTATAGCCCGGCGGAAGTTAGCTTCCTTCCCTGTACGGCATTTCGGGACACGGACGTTGGGCAGGGGGGATGGCTGCGTGGTCTTCCGTCTGGCTGCGTTCCGGGCGCGGTACTCCTCCAGAGTAATGGGCCTAGGACCGGCCCCTGAGTCACGCAGAGCCTCCGTCAACGACTTTTTGGGTGATGATGGCACTACGAATGGACCAACTCATTAGTTTGGTTGATTTGGAATCTAGTTGATGGGTTTTATCAACCACTTTCAACTTGGGGATTCCCCAGAAACCGATAGGTTCCAGGAACCGTGTTCGGTTGGTTGGTTTGGACGTTAAACGATGGGTTTATACAACCACTTTCGCCTAGGCGCCCCCAAAAGACCGATAGGTTGCTGGAACCGTGTTCGGTAGAGAAATTTGATATTGGGATGATGGGTTTTTCAACCTCTTTCAACCACAATTTCTGGTTACCGATGGGCTTACAGACCGCTTTCGGCGCTAGTTGCACTCACTTGTCCTTGAATATTCTCCTCAGGTCGAGCTTTGACAACTGATGCTTTCCCTAGCTTTCACCGGCTTTTTATATTTTGAAACCGGGAATTTCGTCCGTTATTGCGATGTTGTCATGTGTTGCTAAATTCTTCTTATTGTACGGTGGCTCCATCATGTAGTGACTAGTTGAGTTTTTTAGAACTCACTTTTCCTCATGTGGTTGGTTTTGACAAGTGACAGTCGGTTTTGGCGAGTGACAGTGTGCAGTTGTTTATGTTTGTTTTATGTACGTTTATGTGTTTCTATGCAGATTTATGTGGACGGCGATGCTCAGGTAAGTTTTATGGGACCAGCTGATGTTTGATGTTTGATTTCTTCTAGGTATGTTTTGTTTTGAACCACTTCGGTGACTGTTGGATGGTGACCATGGTGACATGTGACATTATGCTTTGCTATGTTTATATGCTGAACTGTTGCGCATTAACATTGTCAGCGTGAACATAAACATCACTTCTCTTGGTGAATGAAATGGTGATTATGATTATATGTGTTTTTTGTGTACTTTGTTTTTTAGGTTATCCGGTGTTCTGGGTATGGTAGGTGCTTCATGTTTGCGTTATTATGCTGTTCTAACCCCTTTTCTTTTTAGATAGTGCGGCGTCTCACAACATTCCTCCCCCTTTTGGAAGTCCCCCGCCGGGTGGGTGGCGTTTCCTGGGGTACAAGAACTAGTACTTGTTTGTAGTGTGAAGTGTGGCGGTTTTTGTGGTAAGAGTGGTTCAACCTGATTAGTCTGCGTTTGTAATTCTGAATGTTAGGCGGTTAGAGGGTTCGCGCGATTCAAGTAAAAGTGTTATTTTTATACTTAGGGTAGTTCAATCTTAAATTCCTAGTTCTGTAACTCTTGTATTCATTGGTTTCTCTTTATTTCATTTTGCAATTTACATCTATTTTGTTTCGCCTTAACTTAGTGGTTTTTGTTTTTCCGCCTTGGGTTTCGTCTACGGGTGTTTTTCGTTCCCTCCTGGGGTTGACAGTATTTATCCCCGTACATGGCTGACTGATCTTCGGTTTCAGGCTCGCCTAATTGCAGTTGCTGGAATATCTGGTCTGTTTCCTGCAGGGTGATATTAAGTTGGATTTGTTGGTATAGCCGGTCTGCTTCCCGTAGGATGTCGTCCCACTCGGCCTTGGTCAATCCTAGGTCATCGATTTCAACGGGTGTACTGTTCTGGTCCATTGTAAATCTGGTAATTAGGAATATTGTAGTTATTAATGATGTTCGGTCTAAAGTGTGTGTGAGTGGGTGTTCTGATCTTAATTAAATAATTTCAAACGGTTGTTATGTACGCGACGTTTCTTATTTCTTATTAAAATTGTTGTGTTGACGGGGTTATTTATTGCTGTGACTCGGTAGGGCCCCGTTCAATGTTGAATCAGTTTGTTTCGTCGGGCCGTATTTCTGAGAAGCACTTGATCTCCAACATGGATTTTAATTGGGTTTGTCTTTTGATCGTAGTATTCTTTGGACTGGATCTTACTCTCTTCCAAATTCCTTCGCGCGGTTTGATATGCTCGCTGGAGCTTGTTTCTTAGTTGTAGGAAATAGTTCTCGTGATCGTATACTGGTTGGGGAGTTTTCTTCAAATTGTTGGGAAGGGGGGCGGAGAAGCCATATAAGCAATCCATAGGTGTTAATTTTGTGGTTGTGTGCATACTATTGTTCCTGACGAACATTGCTGCTCGCAGTTGCTCATCCCAGTTTGTTTGGTTGTCGTCTACAAAATTCCTTAGATATTCGATTAGAGGCCTATGTGATCTCTCCAATGCTCCGTTGGATTGAGGATGGTATGGTGTCGTTTCAATCTTCCGTATCTTAAATAACTTGCACAATTCTCTGAACATTTCGGAAGTGAAGTTGGCTCCTTGGTCGGTAATTAATTTTGTTGGTATTCTGTAACGACTTATTATTTCCTCCACAAAAGCCTGTGCCACAGTTTTCGCCTCCATATTTTGGAGTGGTATTACGTCCATGAAGCGAGTCAAATCGTCTTCGAAACTTCGGATATACTTGTTCCCGCGTGGTGTTTCTGGAAGTGGACCCACAATGTCCATATAAACCTTGTCGAACGGTTGTTTGGCGGTGTCTGTTATGATCATCGGCTCTCTGTGTTCTCTATTTAACTTATTTATTTGACATTTTCTGCATTTTCGTATATATTTTTTAATATCCCTCATCATATCCCTTCCAGTAGAACTCTTTCTTTAAGCGGTGATATGTTTTAAGAACTCCTTGGTGTCCTCCTAGGGTCTGTCAGGATTCTTATTTGTGGTTTTTCCTGTACGGATGGTTCCTCCAGTGGATTTTGTTCCGTGGGCTCTTTTGCTGGAGCAGTCTCTTCCCCGGTTTCTGAGGCTTGTTCTTGTTGCTCTCTTGCCTGTTTTCGTGTGGTCACCATCACCTCGTATGGAATTCTGCTCAGAGCGTCCGCGTTGCCGTTTTTCCTGCCTTCCTTGTACTTGATTTCAAAGGTGTAGTCGGAAAGCTTGTGCCACAACCGAAGTATTCGGCTTGTCGGATCTTTAATCCTAATCGCTCCTTTCAGGGGTTTGTGATCGGTGAATACTTTGAATGGTCTGCCGTATAAGTAACATCTGAAGTTCTTCACTGCCCATACGATTGCTAAAAGTTCTCTTTCTATGGTCGAATAATTCTTCTCTGCGGCATTCAATGGTTTCTCTTCCTTGTCCGGGCCTTGTGCTAGCATTGCCCCTAGAGCTCCTCCACTGGCGTCGGTGTGAAGTTTAAACGGCTCTTTGAAGTTTGGGTATCTTAGTACCGGTGGACTGATTAACTTATCTTTAATAGTGTTGAATGCTTTGGTGCAATTTTCGTCCCATTTAAATTTTACATCCTTCTTCAGGAGGTTATTTATTGGTGCTGCTATCTTAGAGAAATCCGATATAAACTTTCGATAATAATTTGCTAGTCCCAAGAAGGACTGCACCTGTCGGATTGTTTTGGGAGTAGGGAAGTTTCTCACGCTGTCCACCAAACTCGGATCTGGTTTCACTCCTTCCGTCGTGCATTTATGCTCAAGGTATATAATTTCCTTTTTGAGAAAATTGCATTTCTCTGCGTTTAATTTTAGGTTATTGGCTCTCAATCGTTGTAATATCGCCCGTATTTTTGTTTGATGATCCGTTAAATTCCTGCCGTATACAACTATATCATCCAGATATACGAAGCACTGCAGACCTTGTAACCCAGTTAATACGTGGTTCATGAGACGCTGGAACGTTGCTGGTGCTCCTTTTAGCCCAAAAGGCATACGCTTAAAGGCGTAGTGTCCGTAAGAGGTGCTGAACGCAGTTTTGTCCCGATCTTCTGGTTTCATTGCAATTTGGTGATATCCGCTGGCGAGGTCAAGTACTGAGAAGTACCGAGAATTTCCCAATTGGTCCAGGATATCTTCAATTCTGGGTAGTGGGTACGCGTCTCCTTCAGTGACATTGTTCAATTTTCTGTAATCGACTACGATTCGTCATCGTTTCTGCCCATCAGGCCCTGGTTTCTTTGGAACTACTAGTAGTGGTGCGTTCCATTCACTCCAGCTTGGTTCGACTATATCTTCGTCTAGTAATCTATCTATTTCCTCATTTATTACCGCTTTTTGTGTTTCCGGTAGCCGGTACATCTTACATTTTATCGGGTGTTGTCCTGGTTGTATTCTTATTTCATGCTGAGTCGTGGTTGTGTGGCCCAATTTTTCTCCCGGTAAGTGGAATACGTCGTGAAAGTCCTTAATAATTTTGTTCATTTCTCTCTTTTCCTCCGGGTGTGGGTGTGGTGGTTTTGACTTCTTCGTTTGGGTGGGGTTCCTTAGCATGATCCTGGTCAGATTTAGGTTCGCTCCTCCCGGTACACACCTTTTCCTGGTTTTTCGTACATGTACCCGTTTCGAAGAGTTTTGTTAAACCTTCCGGTAGTTCTTCTGTCAGTGTGTCCATCCACTCACTCTCCTGTGAGTGCTTATCATGGTGTCTACTGGCAGTGTTGTCATCCCCCCTAGCAGTTTCGCTAAGACATTTTCGGATGACTGTCCCCGTTTCTGGCCTGTCTGGAACTATATCATCGCCAAAACGTTGACGACTTGGTAGGGTAGCCATTGTTTGTCTTTCGTAGTAGCTATCTGGATCCACGGTACTGTCATCCCCCATAGCAGTTTTGCTATGAATTTTTCGGGTGACTGCTCCCGTCTCTGGTCTATCTGTAGCTATGACGTCAACAAAACGCTGTCGAGTTCCCCGCTGTTCCTGATCCTCCACAAAGTTTATCACTGTTTTATTTTTGCCATCCTGGGATGGGAATGTTAATCTTTTGGCAGGTCCTTCGATATTACAGTTTCTGGACAGGAAATCGTTGCCCAGTATACCCACTACGTTAGTGTGAGTCAGGGATTTTATCAGGTGAAATTTACACGGATAAACTTGGTCCAGTTTTACGTGCCCTGTAATGGTGCCTTTCGATGATACCTCCCCGGAAATCGTATTAAGCGTTATCACTTCTTCCCTATTTATGAGCTCCCGCTTATGATTATTAATTTCTTCTTCTTTTATTAGACTGATCTCTGCCCCCGTGTCAACTATAAATGTACTGATTTTGTTTTCTAGGATGTCCAGGGATAAGTTTACCATCGGTATGTTTGGTTTTTCTTCACACCTTTTTCTTTTATTTAGTGACGACTCGCGGTGTGATCGATTGTCACTTCGCAGTTTTCCGAAAATGAGGTCTTCGCTTGTTTTTCCAATTGCAGTCGTTCCCATCTTTCTTTTAGGAAGCACCTGTTTTCGGTGTGTCCATTTTCCATGCAAAAGTTACATACTTCTGTTGGGGGTGCAGCGGTTGTGTGGTTCACCTGTCGGTTCCTATGGTCATTAGTAGCTGCATACGTATGGTTACGCTGCCTCTGGTTGTTGCAATTTTGGGTTGAGTGTCCGTAGGTTTTACACATCGTGCAGAATGGTGTCATCTGCTTTGTACGGCACTCGGCTATCACGTGTCCTGGTCTTCCGCAGAAATGACATCTTATCTGCCGTTTATCCTTTCTTTCTCGAGGTGTATTGGTGTTGTTTTCCACGGCATTTCTTTGCATCGTGTGGTAACTATTGTATCCATTGTAGTTTCTCGCCGATGGGTATTGTGGTTGTTGCTGGTTTTGTCCGAAGGTTCGGGGTTCCCTTGTTGTTTGATTTCGAAACCGACTTTCGGGCTGGCTCATCGTGTGTAACCCTGGAATTGCTGGTTGCTGACTTGTCATCTGCTGATTTGCAGTGCCTTGCTGCATACATTGTTCAGTCTGTTCAAGCCTTGCTATTTTTCTTCCCAACGCTTCCAAGTTGTTGTCGCAGTCTTCGAGCAGGTAAAATTTATAGTTATTGTTTGTTATCCCTAGCGTGAAGCAATGCAGACCTACTTCCTCGATTTCGATTTTTAGTCCTTCACCACCGTTGGCGTACTGTTGTTCTGCTGCGTTCTTGCAAGCATTTATTAATGTTTTAACCCTATTGAAATAGCCCATCAATGTTTCCATGGGTAATTGCTGCACGTTTCTTAATTGCGTGTTCAGTGTTATGTAGGAGGTGTTCTGTATTAAGTTTGATTTAAGGGTGTTGAATATATCCTCAAGTGTCTCGTTAACTCTAGCTTGTACAGATTCTAGGGCTTTTCCTCTTAACCGTGTTGGCAATAGTTTTATAAATAGCGTCTTATCTTGTACTTCGAACAGTGTCTCGTATCCCAGGCGAGCGCAGCTAATGAATTCATATACCTCGTTTTGTTTTCGGGGGCTGTCTTCTCCCATTAATATCGGTACGTTGTTGTGTAACACGTTGTTTACTAACATTATGTTTGCCATTTTCTTGCTTTCTATTTCTTTTGTTTCCCCAATTTTTTTTTCTCGATTTCTTTTCGTGTGTTTGCTGTTGGCCCCTGTTTGTTGCTGGCTTGGTCGTCTTTTCCTTGGTCCGAGTTCGTCTTATAATACCTTCTCCCGTGTCTCAGCTGCATTATGTCTGTTTCTGGCTCTTCTGGTGTTTGTTGTATATCTCCTGTTTCTATATTTCCTTCTATCTGATTTTCTATTCCCGGTTCTGTTATCTGATAAGTTTCCTGGTTGCTTGACATAGACGTAAGTTTTGTTATCTGTTCCTTCCTCGTTGTCCTTCTTTTCATTAGATTCTTCACCTGTGTGGGTTTCCTCAGTGCTTGTAGAGAATTCCGGTTCCGGATTATCAATTGAGAAGTATTCTAGAAACCTCGAAAATCTAGTTATAGATGATTTCAGAGACGATTTCGGGGTTGACTGGGCCATATACTGTGTTTTTCGTGTGTTTTATCATTTTGTTATGACTAATTTCTACTAGCTAAATATATTTTCCTTGAATATTTTTAATTTCTTTTCCTATTTATATTTCTTTTTTCTGATATATATATATATATATATTTTTTTTTTTGTATTTTTTTTTTTTTGTTTTATGTTTTTATGTATTTTTGTGTTTAGTATTATTCTTTTATTGTATCCTTTTTTAATTTCGTATATCTTTGTTTTTTGTTTTTTCTTTTTTCAGCTTGTAACAATTTTAATACAAATATTCCTTAATAAATAACTTATCCAAACAATCCTATTTTATGTCTTATATTCTGCAGCGTACCTTCAACATTTACCTTATTTAAATTTAATTTGATTAATTTTGATCAATATTATTTTCTGTGCGTTTAGGTCCTTAATGCGGCTGCGCCAGTTGTTGTAGTTAATTTTCTCAGTTGTTAAACTTCACTTTAACAACAAGTTCTTGAACTCACTACAGTTAAATGTCGAAGGTTGACAACTCATTTGATAAATCAAAGTCCTTATTCTAGTTCCTTACATATGCCAATTTATTACAATCTCTAGCATACTCCAATTTATTTTAAACTATAGCTCCTTAAACCTTATTTCAAAATCTCTATACAATCCAAATTTACAAGATCTCTATATAAGCCAAATTCGTGATAGCTCCTTAAACCTTATTTCAAAATCTCTATCCAATCCAAATTTACAAGATCTCTGTATAAACCAAATTCGTGATAGCTCCTTAAACCTTATTTCAAAATCTCTATACAATCCAAATTTCTTTTCGTACGCTCATGACTTTAAACCTATTTTACGGGGTAATTCTTACAGCTGTACTTGGCCAAAATTGCCGACTGTTGGGCGAATTCGAATTCGCGTTCTCCAGGGTATCTCTATCTGTTCGTTCTTATTTATTTATCTCTTTTCTTTTCTAATTCTCTTCTTTTCTCTTATTATTGTTTTTCTCTTTTTTTTTTCTTTTCTATTTATTTTTCTTCTCTTTATTTTTTTCACCTCTCTTTTCTTTCCGATACCTGAGCCGCTCGTTGTGTAGCTTCTGCAACTCCCGGCTGATTTGCAGACGTTGCTCCTGACCTACGGCCAACAACAGGCGACGCCGGACCTCCTCTATAGCCCGGCGGAAGTTAGCTTCCTTCCCTGTACGGCGTTTCGGGACACGGACGTTGGGCAGGGGGGATGGCTGCGTGGTCTTCCGTCTGGCTGCGTTCCGGGCGCGGTACTCCTCCAGAGTAATGGGCCTAGGACCGGCCCCCGAGTCACGCAGAGCCTCCGTCAACGACTTTTTGGGTGATGATGGCACTACGAATGGACCAACTCATTAGTTTGGTTGATTTGGAATCTAGTTGATGGGTTTTATCAACCACTTTCAACTTGGGGATTCCCCAGAAACCGAGAGGTTCCAGGAACCGTGTTCGGTTGGTTGGTTTGGACGTTAAACGATGGGTTTATACAACGACTTTCGCCTAGGCGCCCCCAAAAGACCGATAGGTTGCTGGAACCGTGTTCGGTAGAGAAATTTGAAATTGGGATGATGGGTTTTTCAACCTCTTTCAACCACAATTTCTGGTTACCGATGGGCTTACAGACCGCTTTCGGCGCTAGTTGCACTCACTTGTCCTTGGATATTCTCCTCAGGTCGAGCTTTGCCAACTGATGCTTTCCCTAGCTTTCACCGGCTTTTTATATTTTGAAACCGGGAATTTCGTCCGTTATTGCGATGTTGTCATGTGTTGCTAAATTCTTCTTATTGTACGGTGGCTCCATCATGAGTTTTTTAGAACTCACTTTTCCTCATGTGGTTGGTTTTGACAAGTGACAGTCGGTTTTGGCGAGTGACAGTGTGCAGTTGTTTATGTTTGTTTTATGTACGTTTATGTGTTTCTATGCAGATTTATGTAGACGGCGATGCTCAGGTAAGTTTTATGGGACCAGCTGATGTTTGATGTTTGATTTCTTCTAGGTATGTTTTGTTTTGAACCACTTCGGTGACTGTTGGATGGTGACCATTGTGACATGTGACATTATGCTTTGCTATGTTTATATGCTGAACTGTTGCGCATTAACATTGTCAGCGTGAACATAAACATCACTTCTCTTGCTGAATGAAATGGTGATTATGATTATATGTGTTTTTTGTGTACTTTGTTTTTTAGTTTATCCGGTGTTATGGGTATGGTAGGTGCTTCATGTTTGCGTTATTATGCTGTTTTAACCCCTTTTTTTTTTAGATGGTGCGGCGTCTCACAACATTTGCAATTATTTTGACAACATGTTCGCCCTCCAATCCCAAAGATCTATGGGAGAAATTCAAAGAGGATTTGGGTGAAGATATTTTGCATCAAGTTCGCACCATTAGCCGGGACAATACCATTCCATTTTCGCCCACCATTTTTAATGAAGCTCTGATCAAAATTGAAGACATATGCTTAGCTATCAACAACAAAGCACTCATTCAACTTGGAATGGTTGCACCTCAACGCTCTGCCCATGACATTTGCGATCGAGATTTATTGAGAGAACAACAATTTAACGTTGATGATTTGCGCACATTTGTTGAAGCAACCAAACCTCTTTTGGTTGCAGAACAAATGTTGACTTATGTAACGATTGCGAATGCAGTGACAAGTGGCAACGGTGGTCTGTTTTTCCTTGATGCACCTGGCGGCACAGGAAAAACGTTCCTCATCAGTTTGCTATTAGCTCACATTCGCTCTGAAAACGGAATCGCTCTGGCCATCGCTTCATCAGGTATTGCGGCTACGCTGTTGGATGGTGGGCGAACAGCACATTCGGCACTCAAATTGCCATTGAACATGCAATTCGTCGAAACCCCAACATGTAATATCGGGAAAGGTTCTGGCATGGCGAAAGTGCTGCAAACTTGCAAACTGATTGTTTGGGACGAATGCACCATGGCACACAAAAAATCGGTGGAAGCACTTGATCGCACTCTTCAAGATTTGCGAGGAAATACGCAACCATTCGGAGGAGCTCTCATTCTATTAGCTGGAGACTTCAGACAAACTCTACCAGTTATACCAAAATCAACACCAGCAGATGAGCTCAATGCTTGCCTCAAAGCATCGCATCTCTGGAAACATGTGAAGAAAATTACGCTAACCACCAACATGCGTGTACATCTGCAGCACGATGCGTCGGCAGCCACATTTTCCAAACAACTATTGGACATTGGGAACGGAAAAGTATCACTTGATGCCGAAACAAAATGCATTTCATTTCCAGCCAACTTTTGTGTTATGGTGTCAATTAAAGAGTTGATTCAATAGGTTTTCCCACAAATCGCCACCAATCACAAAAACCATCAATGGCTTTGCGAACGAGCGATTTTGGCTGCAAAAAACAATGACGTCAATGCAATCAACTACGCAATCCAAGAACAAATCGCTGGCGATTGTGTCACCTACAAATCGATTGATAGCGTTAGGAATGCGGACGAAGTTGTGAATTATCCAATTGAGTTTTTAAACTCTTTGGATCTCCCAGGAGTGCCACCGCACATATTGTCGCACAAAATTGGAACGCCCATAATTCTTCTTCGCAACATCAATCCACCTAGATTGTGCAATGGCACCAGGCTTGCAGTGAAGAGACTTATGCCCAACGTCATCGAAGCGACAATTCTCAATGGCAAATCAAAAGGAGAAGATGTGCTCATCCCACGCATTCCTATCATCCTCACCGATATGCCATTTGACTTCAAACGATTGCAATTCCCTGTTCGCCTTGCTTTTTCTATGACAATCAACAAGGCACAAGGTCAATCGCTTGAAGTGTGTGGACTAAATTTAGAAAATGCATGTTTTTCGCACGGTCAATTGTATGTCGCATGCTCACGAGTGGGACAGCCGACAAAATTATTTGTTTTTGCTCCAGATGAGAAGACAAAAAATATTGTGTATCCACAAGCACTTCAATAAAATTTACATTTTAGAATTCTTTACCACTATTTTTGCTAATATTAATTTTTTCATCGATAAAGAGTAAATCACTATTTTTTTCAAGCACATTGCAACGCATGCCGGGCATTAGCTAGTAATAATATATAAAAAAATTTGAAATCTTGAATTTTTACATGCAAACAATAGTCATGTTTACTTTTCTTAAATTCTAATTCCATAATAAATTTATCGAAACAATTAGACCATTATCTTGGGCTTTCTCTTAACCCATATAAACATTTTTTTAATTTACAAACTTGGTTTCTATTTATATTATAACCTTCAGGCTGCTTAACATATACTTCAGAATAAATTTTTCCATTTAGGAACGCTGTTTCAACCTCACTTTGATCAATCATGAAATTATGTTGACATCAATACGCTCATAATAACATTAATGTCTGCATTTTGACTACTGGGGAATATATATTGCCTAGGCGTTCCTTTTGATGAAAACCTCTAGCTACTAGTCTAGCTTTGTAATTATTTTCGTCCTTCTTTTTATAAATCCATTTAACATCAATGATCACTTTGTTCCCAGGTTTATTCACCTGTTCACATGTATCATTCGTATTGTTTTGAATCCTTACAAGCTGTCGCTTCATCAAAGTTGTTTGGAATTTCCGCGTCAACCAAATGTACATAAATGAAATTGGTCGTATGTTCATCATATCCATATCGTCGCACTGGCTCTTTTATTCTATATGACCGCCTAATATCAAAATTCGTTTCTTCTTCCGTACTTGTTTTCTTTAGATTTATATCAATTTTATTTCTTTTATTTTTTTTACATTGTGGCGACTCACAAAATAACGTTCTATTCTTGTGTTATTAATTCTAAGGTAGTAGTTGTAGCGACTCACCAATTACAATGCAAAATGTGAGAAAGGTGACAGTCTCTAACAAACTTTCATGGAGTTAACAACGGAGCATTATAAATAAAATCTTTATATCTATAACACAAAAAAATATTTTTTATTTTTTGCACTGAACATTATTAACCCAATTTTTCATTGTTGGAGAACCAATTTGTAAGTATTACTGCGGACGAATAAGTAATAAAAATTAAACCGTACCAAAACACTACAACATCAATTTGTTTTTCATTATTTTTCTCATCTTCTTGATTTTCTTTATCGTTTGTATTTTGATTCGCTGTATCTTTAGTCTCATCATTCTCATCTAAACAAATTAGCTTAAATTATTCTTCTACTTCTTTTGCATGCCTTGCGTGGACTATTCTACCGTCCAGTAGATCTCTGTATCCCATTTCACTATAACCCACTAAAAGTCCTAATTTTGATTTATCTACCCAACTCCTTTCCATTATCACAATTCAACTTTTTAATTCTCTTTCCTGTTAAATTTTCTACTAGATTACAATATTCTACTAAATATTTATAGGTGTCTGATTTATGCTTTATACAGTACTTTTCCGCACGCTTACAAAAGTCGTCTATAAAGGTTAGAAAAAATCTTTTCCCATTACAACCTGTTAATGGATGAGGTCCACTTAGATCTGTGTGTATAATTTCTAATAGTTTGCCTGCTCCAGTCCGCTTATTTTTAAATGGTAAATTTCATAACTTGCTTTCCATATAAGTGGCACATTTTATGAACTCGCTGCCCAATTCTTTGGAAATGCCATGGACTAGACCATCTTTGCTAATTTTTTTTAAGTATTGAAAGTTTACATGCCCTAGGCATCTGTGCCATTTTTCTTTTTCAGTCATTTCCTGATTGTTAAATATGTTCGACATAATTTCCTTGTTTGTCTCGTTGTCGGTATAATTCTCTAAATGATAAAAATTATTTATTTTTCCTGCTGTTGTTACTAGACTTTTTTTATCATAAATTTTGCAAATATTGTATCATATAGGCAACCCTATTGCCAATCTGTGCTTACTTCATAGCTCAGTACGTCAGAAGTATATCGTAACAATGAAGTCGGTGACGGAGCATATGTATATATATAGTGTAGAATAGAGGAGGTTTTGAGAATAAAAGTTGGGTTTTTTAACCATTTTTCCCAACTATAAGAAGTGTTACATTTCGTCCCTTTGCTACGGTCTCTGCCACTGACTATCGAACATATATTCCCTTCTGAAAATATTATACTATTTTCCGTTATTTTTGCTTAGCTAAGTAAATTCTGTTTCATTTCACGTACGTAATAAACATTACTTAAAGTTACTTTTGAATTTGTTTTGTAAGCCTTAAGCATACTTGTTATCTTTCCTACTTTTGTGGCTTGTAAAATTTTACCATCTTCGAAGAATACATTTTTTGGTTCTTTTAATGTTACGAATTCATCAAAATATTTATTACTATTTATTATGTGGTCCGTACATCCACTATCCAAAAGCCACGTTATTTTACATCTGTTAATATAATTGCTATTATTGTTACAATTTACTTTTACCTCGTGGTCCAAATTATACGTTAAAAATGCCGACTCATTTCCACAACGCGCGCGGTTTTGGTATGATGATGCTGCGTTTGAATAGCCGCTATTGTTGTGTCCATTGCCATAGCCACCTCGTTGATACCCTCTGTAACTGCCACGCTGAAAGCCTTGGTTGCCACGACCACGTTGAAAATCGCTGTCGCCGCGCTGATTGCCTCTGGTATGGCTCTGTTGATTTTGTCCTCTTCTACAGTTTTTTGATTGGTGACCCGGTCCACCACATTTGAAACATTTTCCTCGAATGTCAGAGATAAACGCATTCGAATTTTGTTTTTCACCATTTTAGGTTTCTTTTTCCATTGCCTATATCATTACCTTAGATTTTACGTACTCACATGTCTGCTGGTCACCTGGTAACACCTGATAAGATTTCCAATATAGTTTCACTCGGACGGAAGTGCTTTCAACAAGTATCGTAGCTTTTCATCTTCCTGTATTGTACCTCCTGCCATTTTTACTTCATTTACTGCATTCTCGAACTCGTCAAAAAGTGATGATGCTATATCGTAGTTCTTGAGTTGAATATTATCTAGTTTGGTTCTGCAAACCATTTGTAGCGCCGAGCATTTTTTTAAATACATGTTATCAAATTTTTCTATTATTTTCTATGCTGCATCAAATTCTCCGACATATTCCAATTGTCTGTCTGAGATTGATCCATATCTATATATAAATAGGCGACACGTATTTTTGTTATCCCTTTTACAGGAAACCAGGTGGAATTACCAGCATAAAAATTATACCATTCGAAAGATTAGTTTTTCCTCTATGTGCATCACCTAATTTTTTTTCTTAAATTTAATTATAAATTAGTTTAATTTTAAATTGAAATTAAAAAATTCAATGGGATAGTATGTGTGAATTGAGCACACGTATAGCGTAGATGATGCTTTTGGGAAGAATGTGTGCGTGTGAATGTTTTACTTTTTGCCTGGAAATATGCAACCATATGTGAATTTTTGGTTTGTGTCACATTATGGAAAATCACAATTTTAAAGTTATTTCTAGAAAACGTGAAGTTATCTTTCACGAATATTTATGGAAAGCGAACGAAAGTCTGAATTTAATCATGTTTCCCAACTTTTGTATGGACCCACATTTAAAACATAATTTAGAGAAATATGATATACATATAGCCAAAAGTTGGGAAACGAAAAAATAATACGGGTTGGTCATACCCCTAGAATGCTTGATTTAGCCGCTACGAGCAAAAAACTGTTTAAAATTGAAAATCTGAAATTATATCATATTTCCAAACTTTTGTCTGCTCGCCCTTAAGACCTCAATTTAGAGAAAAAAGAAAAGGTGGGAAATGAAGGTTGGTACGTTTGTACGGAAATTCCAGATATAATTTATTTACAATATACAATGCATATCCCACAACTTCATAATTTAGTTAAAAACCACATGATCCACGGTTCATGTGGTTTATTGAATCGTATCCCCGTCTGTATCAGAGATGGTAAATGCAGCAAAAGCTTTTCTAAGGACTTTGACAATACAACTCAGGGCAATGTTAGATGCGCCGTGTTAATGGTATAACAGTTGACTTTCGTGGCCACTCTGTTGACAGCCGTTATGCTGTTCCTTAAAATCCATATCTTTTAGCGAAATTTGGTTGCTACTTAAATGTGGAAGTTCTTGGCACAGTTAAGAGCCTAAAATATATGCAGAAATATGTTAATAAGGGATACGACTGTGCCTCATTACAGTTTGGAAGAGTTTGAGGTGGAGTTGAGGGCAAAGTTTATATAGATGAAATCAATAGCTTTTTGTCCGGTCACTATGTTGGATCTACGGAAGCTAATTGGCGCATGAATGAGTATCCAATGCATTACCAGTCACGTAATATATTATAGTTCGACTTGAATGTTACTTGCCTCACCGGCAAAATGTAGTCTTTAGGAAAGGAAATGTTCAGCAAGCTCTTACAAATCACAGAAGAACAAAATTGACTGCATTCTATGAAATCAATCGAATTAGTTATTCCGAGTTTCTATATACAGTGACGCCGATACATTATATTTAGGTAGATAAAGAAAAGAAATCGAAAAACCTCAAAGAGGATGTAGTAGAGCTATTGCTACATTATTTTATGTTTTATGTTGAGATGTTCCACTTGAGACTATTTTGCTTCATGTTCGAGGTGCCATCAGGATTTGGGTACTGTTGGGAACATTATTCACTGCACATTTTCAGCACATGCACGACGTATCGCATGAAATTATGGAGAGTGGCGTGAATATTTATTAGAAGAGAGTTAACAGTTAAGAGAGTTATTTGCCATATCCTATTTGTGGTATGAACGTTCCTACAAATGCATTAGATTTGTGGAATGAATTCAAGATATTCATGTGTGAAGACGTGCTTTATTAGCTATTTAGGAAATTTTTTTCAGTAAACGATTCATTCGGTATTCCAACTAAACTTTTCGGATATAAGACTATTTTACTCTGTGGAGATTTTTGACGAATATTGCCACCTACATCTCACGGTACACGTGTACCACTTATTGAGATACCACTTATTGCCTTATTACATGGTCCAAATTTTCAAAATTCCACAAAATAACTTTCACTCAAAACATGGATCTTTACCTCATGAGATTGAATTCGTTGAATTTCTTAAATCTCTTGGTAATGGAACTTTACCCAAATTTCCAGATTACAGCCAAGATGTTATTGAAATTCCTACCCATTTAGTTAGCTGCAACTTCGTGATTCCAGATACTTATGGCAATGTATCTGAAACCATAAAGTCTAACGATATTCTCAATTCGGTTATATTAGCACCCAAATATGAAGGCTCTACTTTCATTGATGCAGAAATCTTTAGCAGTCTGTCCGGAGAGGAACGAATATATTTGAGTTCCGATAACATCTTGAGTGACGATTATAGAGAGCAAAATAATTTTCCAGTAGAAATTTTAAACTCAGTTGATGTAAGTTGGCTCCCGATCCCACAAATTTATTTTAAAAACCAAATTACATACTTTTACTTATTCGTAATTTGTGTACAGGACATGACTTGCTTGGTGAATGGTTCACCTATTCGTTTAGTTCAAATGCAAAAAAAATTTTTTTGGATTGTCAGAGTTTAGCAGGAGTTTTCCGAAACACACGTATTTTGACACGTGTGACGTATTTTTGCCTTTTTCCTTTCAAGAAACTCAAGTTCCCGTCATTCTAGCTTTTGCGATGACAATTAATAAATCCCAGGGGCAAACGTTTCAAAAATTAGGAATCTTACTCAAACAACCTATATTTTCTCACCGTTAATTTTATGTTGTAGCCAGTAGAGTTAGATCGTTTAACCGATTGCGTGTTTATATGTACTAGTTGGACGCTCCTGCTCGCTACGCTCGCCAACCCCCGCCGTTCGCTACGCTCACTCTAATAGCTCGCGCATGGCGCTCTATATACAGTAGCATTGTAAGTGAAAAGGTCATTTAGTTCAGACTGTAGTAGCAATCATTTCAGCTCATTTTGCACGTCAAAGTACATCTATATTGAATGAGGCCCTATCTATAATTATCGAAAACCTTACGGTTGCGGTTGCGGATCTTGAAAGATTTTAAAATTTTCTCATCCAAAATACTTTTTGTAAGAATTCTTTCATCTTCTGCCAAATGACCTTGACCTTGTGTTTCAGAGATACATATAGACACGCAATCGATCAAACGATCTAACTCTATTGGCTACAACATACAATTTACGGTGAGAAAATATTGGTAGTTTGAGTATGATTCCTTCTTTTTGAAACTTTTGGGATTTATGGGATTTATTTATTGTCATCGCAAAAGCCAGAATGAGGGGAAATTGAGTTTTTTGAAAGGAAAAAGACAGAAGTGTACTTGTATAATCAAGGTTTATTTGTGGTGTCGAAATACGTGTGTTTCGGAAAACTCCTGCTAAAATCTCACAATCCAAACAATTTTCTTTTGCATTTTAACTAAACGAATAGGTGTACCATTGACCAAGCAAGTCATGTCCCGAATAAGTAAAAGAAAGCAATTTGGATTTGAAAGTAAATTTGTGGGATCGGGAGCCCACTTACATCAACTGAGTATAAAAATTCGACTGGAAAATTATTTTGCTCTCTATAATCGTCACTCAAGATGTTATCGGAACTCAAATATTCGTTCCTCTCCGGACAGACTGTTAAAGATTTCTGCATCGATGAAAGTGCAGTTTTCATATTTGGGTGCTAATATAACCCAATTGAGAATATCGTTAGACTTTATGGTTTCAGATACATTGCCATAAGTATCTGAATTCACGAAGATGCTCACTAAATGGGAAGGAATTTCAATAACATCTTGGCTGTAATCTGGAAATGTGGGTAAAGTTCCATTACCAAGAGATTTAAGAAATTCAACGAATTCAATCTCATGAATCTCTCATGCTCTCATGTTTTGGGTAAAAGTTATTTTGTGGATTTTGAAAATTCGGACCAAGAAGTAAGGCAATTCTTAATAAGTGGTACACGTGTACCGTGAGATATAGCTGGCAATATTGGTCAAAAATCTCCACAGAGTAAAATAGTCATACATTCGAAAAGGTTAGTTGAAGTAACGAATGATTCGTTTACTGAACAAAATTTCCTTAATAGCTAATAAAGCATGCTTATATCAATCATTTTCTGAAGAATTTCGTAAAAATTAGGATATGGCAAATAACTCTCTTAACTGCTGAGAGGACCTACACTCTTTTACTTCTATAAATGGTCATGCCACTCCCTATCATTTCATGCGATACGTCGTGCATGTGCTGAAAATGTGCAGTAAATAATGTTCCCAACCGTACCCAAATCCTGATGGGACCTCGAACATGAAGCTAAAATAATCTCAAATGGAACAACTCACCATAAAACATAAAATAATCTAGCAATAGCTCTACTACTTCCTCTTTGAGGTTTTTCGATTTATTTTCTGTATCTTTATACCTAAATATAATGCATCGGCGTCTCTGTATATAGAAACACGGACGAGCTTATTCGATTGATTTCATAGAATGCAGCAAATTTTGTTCTTCTGCGATTTTTAAGAGCTTGCTGAACATTTCCTTCCCTAAAGACTACATATTTCCGGTGAGGCAAGTGACATTCAAGTCGAACTATAATATATTACGTGACTGGTAATGCATTGGATACTCATTTATGCGCCAACTAACTTCCGTAGATCGAACATAGTGACCGGACAAAAAGCTATCGATTTCATCTATATAAACTTCGCCCTCAACTCCACCTCAAACTCTTCGAAACTGTAATGAGGCACAGTCGTATCCCCTATAAACATATTTGTACATATATTTTAGGCTCTTAACTGTGCCAAGAACTTCCACATTTAAGTACCAATCGAATTTTGCTAAAAGATATGGATTTTAAGGAACAGTATATCGGTCGTCAACAGAGTGGCCACGAAAGTCAACTTTTATACATTGGCTAGAGTTGTATTGTAATAGTCCTTAGAAAAGCTATTGCTGCATTTACAATCTCTCATACAGACGGGGATACGATTCAATAAACCACATGGACCGTGAATCATATGGTTTTTAATTAAACTATTAAGTTGTGGGAAATACATATATATTGTAAATAAAATATATCTGGGATTCCCGTACAAACAAACCAACTTTCATTTCCTACCTTTTCTTTTTTCTCTAAATTGAGGTTTTAAAGTTGAGCAGACAAAAGTTTGGAAATATGATATCATTTCAGATTTTGAATTTTTAACAGTGTTTTGCTCGTTGCGGCTAAATCAAGCATTCTTGGGGGTATGACCAACTTATTACCCCCATTAGTTTTTCATTTCCCAACTTTTGGCCATATATCATATTTCTCTAAATTATGTTTTTAAATATGGGTTCATACAAAAGTTGGGAAATATAATAAAATTCAGGCTTTCGCTCGCTTTCCATAAATACTCGTGAAAGTTAACCTCGCGTTTTCTATAAATAACTGTAAAATTGTGATTTTCGATATATTTTTATCAAATTAGCAAAAAACAATGTTATAAGTAAACGATGGCTTTAAATTTGTCTGTGGTAATGCATCCATATTATTGTCTGTGGCCATATGTTCATTGTTTCGGCTTTTGTCTGGAAGAATGCAATTTTATTAGCCAAAGATTGCCTTCTTCCAGGCAAAAAGTAAAAGAATGAACATATGACTATTGTCTGTGATATGGCTGCATGTGCCCCTCACATTATCATTGGCATAGATATTGGGTTTGAGTGAAAAGAAAGCATGTATTTGGCATAAATGGTTGGTTATTCAGTCGAACGTATGATCTATGCAAATGATAATGTTAAATAAGTATGTTCTATATAATGATTTTTTCGTAGAGGAATGCTATTATATGTTAATTCTTTTGGTTTGTGTCACCAGTAGAAGATTGGTTCATTTGGTTTGATTTTCGACTAATTTAGTACTTGTTACTTATCTATCACTTGTTTGTGTTCCCAAACCAAAAATTTACATATGGTTGCATATTTCCAGGCAAAAAGCAAAACAATCACACGCACACATTCTTCCCAAAAGCATCATCTACGCTATACGGGTGCTCAATTCACACATACTATCCCATTGAATTTTTTAATTTCAATTTAAAATTAAACTAACTTATAATTAAATTTAAGAAAAAAAATTAGGTGATGCACATAGAGGAAAAACTAATCTTTCGAATGGTATAATTTTTATGCTGGTAGGTCGACCTGGTTTCCTCTAAAAGGGATAACAAAAAAACGTGTCGCCTATTTATATATAGATTTCTGAAACACAAAGCCAAGGTCATTTGGCAGAAGATGAAAGAATTCTTACAAAAAGTATTTTGTATGAGAAAATTTTAAGATCTTTTAAGATCCGCAACCGCACCCGCAAGGTTTTTGATAATTATGGATAGGGCCTCATTCAATATAGATGTACTTTGACGTGCAAAATGAGCTAAAATGATTGCTACTACAGACTGAACTAAATAACCTTCTTACAATGCTACTGTATATATAACTCCATGCGCGAGCTATTAGAGTGAGCGGAGCGAACGGCGGGGGTTGGCGAGCGTAGCGAGCAGGGGGCGCCCCCCTAGTATGTAGAATGGTGCCTTTACATCTCTTTCCGCCCAGTTCTTTTCATCGTCATTGTTTGTCTGAGCACGTGTTGCTTGCTCCATCAATTTCATCAATCGTTCAATATTTATGTTTATTTCAAACATAAACATAAGTCCACATTATACCTTTCTGTGTTTTCACTTTTAGTTTCATTGTCTATTTCACATGTAGCTCGTTATTTTGCTTTTCTTTATTTCATAAGTTCACATATTAATCCGATTTTATTTTTGTAGTCGTTCTGTATTTATGTTTATTGCAAATATAATCATAAATCCACATTATACTTTTGTGTGTTGTCACTTTGAGATTCACATATAGCTAATTATTTTGATTTTCTTTATTCTATAACCCACGCGGGCTCGGAGATTTTCAGACATGCGGTCCTGGTTTTGCTACACTTATTCTTTTTTATTGCAAACAATCATTTCCATTATTCTTAATACTTTTTACGTTTTACCAACCGTGAATAAAACATATATATAATAGTAAAAAAAAGTAAATTTACATTTCATTATTGAACACTTTTCTTATATAGATTCACATTTTTAATGCTAACAGGCTCAAACTATGACTCAAAAGAAATGCGCTTGATTGAACGCCTGTTGCTTGCAACCCAATTGACGATAGCCCTGCATGGTAAAATATAAATGATGCCAGCTGTGCCAAAAACTAGAGGGCGTAATTTACAATATTACAACAACAATTACACTGTAAGTTTATGAAACTCCGCATAAATAAACCTAAAACACATAAAACGTAAGTCATGAAATGATTCCACAATACGTACCTCCAGTCGTAACCTTAAGTGAAATGTCAAAATGCCACATTTCGAAACGTGAGCAACATAAACGGTCAGTACTAAAAATGCACTAAGTGGATCTCGTAAGCACATGGCAACCGCGCAAAAACGGAATCAAATCCCGGTTCCATGAAATAAAATGAGGAGAAATTGGGATCAGAAATCAGTAGCAGCAGGACCATCAATCGACACTCATACATAGCTGTAACAGTGAGTGGACGCAACTCATATTGAACAAACTTAGGAAGGAACTTCTTACCGAGCACGGTTCTCAAAACCTATCGGAGTAGGAAAAGAACTAAAAGTTGAAATTGGTTCTTGAATTTCATCAACTGCGATTCCTGCGGGAGGCTCTGCGGGACTCAAGGGCCGGTCCTAGGCCCATTTCGCTAGAGGAATATTTTAGTAATTTTCAGCAGAAACATTTGTAAGGTTTGGAGTGCTAATGTCCGAATTTTAAATGGGCCTAAAATTCTGCAAGATTTTGGTAGGTTCCCTAAGAGGAAATTGTACTAATGGAATAGGTTGTAGTTGGATTGTGCTCAGAAAATAAATTAAATAATTCGATGAGCATTGTATAAAATACTAGTTGCAAACTTTACACAGAGCTTGGTTATATAGTAAAAACATTGGATTGCACTCAGAAGGTAAATATATTCTTCGTATTTGTAAGGAGATATATATTATTATATATGAGTACGTAATTCGATGAGTATTGTATAAAATAATAGTTGCAAACATTACACAGGACTTGGTTATATAGTCAAAAAGTGTATTGTATTCACAAGGTAAATATATTCTTCGTATTTGTAAGTAAATATAATATACTAGCTGTACCCGCCCGCTTTGCTGGGCATTACGTAATACTGCATATTTTTTGTATACTGTTTATGTTGATACTTTATATGTTTTGTTTTTCTTTAGTTATAGATTTTTGATTCTTATCTTTTGATTGTAACATAAGTTCAAAAACTTCCAAAAATTCTTCGACTTTTTCAACAATGTTTTTATTAACGTTTGGCTACAAATTTTCGCCGTAAAATGGATAATAAATTGAAAGTATGAATAGTGCTTAATAAGAAAATGAGAAATAAACTTAAAACAACTATTCAAGCACTCTTTCAAAAAGAGCCAATTTTGGAATTATTACTAAACCTTACAGCACCTATTAATTTTAAAGTTACAAAAACATTGAAATATAGTAGTTATAAGAAATCGAAATTTATCCTATGTTCGGTGACAATAATGAAACAAATAAGGATTTATAGATTGCCGGTTGAAACTCAAACACAACTGGTTAACTTTTTACTTAAACTTCGATTAGTACCGAATGTAAATTTTTTATAGCACAGTAATATTTGAGAGGTTAATCCGATCCGATCGGACACATCAACAATACGCCCACGTTAGCCGTGTAAATTTATTTTTGACGAATTTGTTGAAAATTATTGCTTTCTTCTACTTACAAAAAAGTCAAGGTTTAATCACAGACAAAATAATTTACCAAATGCGATCACATGTGACTCTCTACCCATTTTTTTCCAACATCACACAAGTAACAGCAGACAAAAGATCCATGGGCCGTATGCGCCTTTGACCGTCTCTAACGTTTAAAGAACAGACAGTGCGCGAATTGATGTTGATGTTTGATTGTCAAATAGGGAATGAGTGTTCACAATAATAGGAAAGGGGGCTGAAACAAAATTTCGCGGATGGAACACAATGTACACGTACACACAATGCACACAATTTTGATGGTCTGAAATTTGCACAAAACAAACACAAACAAATATGTGTACCATTGGAGAGTAAAATTTACTCAAAAATTTCTGTTTTCTGTGTAATAGTATTTTCTATTGATTTAAAGAAAAAATATACAAATTGAGTTTCCAATATATAAAAAATTACAAAATTTTTCCGAAAAACGCGAGATTTTGCGTTTACGAATTTTAATCTGAGTTTTATCATATACCATAACTTTTGTTTGGACACACTTTTAAAAACTCAATTCAGAGAAAAAAGATGTATTGAAAAATTTAGGAAATTTAAAAGAATGGGGGTCGGTCATACGTATGAATCTCCAAGGACGCTTCGTTTAGCCGCCAGGAACAAAAAATCGTTAAAAATTCAAAATCTGAATTTTATCAATTTTCCGATCTTTTGAATGCATACCTTTAAAACCTTAATGTAGAGAAAAATGATGTATGAAAGGAAGGTAGGAAATGTCAAAATAGTGGGAGTTGGTCATACATATGAACCCCGTAGGACGCTTCGTTTAGCCGCTACGGACAAAAAACCGTATAAAATTCAAATTTTTGCAGGAAAAGAACCCTTCAAACCGGAAGAAAATTGGTCAACTTGGGATTCAAAGTTAGGAAATTTAAAAAAAATGGGGGTCGGTCATACGTATGAACTCCGTAGGACGCTTCGTTTAGCCGCTAGGAACAAAAAATCGTTAAAAATTCAAAATCTGAATTTTATCAATTTTCCGATCTGTTGAATGCACACCTTTAAAACCTCAATTAAGAGAAAAATGATGTTTGAAAGGAAGGTAGGAAATGTCAAAACAGTGGGGGTTAGTCATACATATGCATCCCGTAGGACGCTTCGTTTAGCCGCTACGGGCAAAAAACCGTTACGGGTTTCATGAACCAAAATTGTATTGAATAACCCGAGTAAGATTTGTAGAAAACAATTAAAACCGGCTCTACGGAAATACAGAGTGTCAAATCATAGAGAATCCTTGAGAGAAAAGTAAAGGTAAAGGTAAAGGCAAGTAAAGGTTGACTTTTTCGTATTCGAGATGGGCATAAGAAGATCCAAAAATAAATCAATCCCCATTTCCTAATCGAAAACCACATGACATGAAGTCGCATCTATCTCTAGTATGAATCCATGGATGGATTTCATATCAAGAGAAAGTGTACTTTGCTTCTTAAGAAAAATAAATGAAGAGAGATCGTGCAATCAACAAAATGCCGAAATGTTCTCTCGAATACGTCTCATATTTAAGAGAGAGGGAGTAACCGCTAACGATGCGATAATTGCACGATCTCTCTTCATTTATTGATCTTAAGCTTAAGCGCTAAAGTCGACTTTCTCTTGAAAAGTCAAACGTGAAAAATTTAAATTTTAAATATTTCCAAAAGTTTAAAACCAATTTTTTTTAAACTTTACATAAACACTCACCTACCGGACAGCAATCTTCATGCCAAATTTTATTGAAATCGACTCGGCAGATTCCGAGTTTAGCCGCGACAAACATTTTCAAAAAGATATCTTTTTATATATTAAAGATTATATATAATATACGTAATTCGATGAGCATTGTATAGTACAGTAGTTGCAAACATTACACAGATCTCAGTTTTATAGTTTAAACATTGGATTGTATTCAAAAAGTAAATACATTCTTCGTATTTGTAAGTAAATATAATATACCATATATAAGTACGTAATTCTATGAGCATTGTATAAAATACAAGTTGCAAACATTGCACAGAACTTGCTTATATAGTTAAAACATTGGATTGTATTCAGAAGGTAAATTTATTCTTCGTATTTGTGAGTAAATATAATACATTATATATAAGTACTGAATTCGATGAGCATTGTTTAAAATAGTAGTTGCAAACATTACACAGAACTTGGTTTCATAGTTTAAACATAAGATTGTATTCAGAAGGTAAATATATTCTTCATATTTGTAAGTAAATATAATATATTATATATAAGTACGTAATTCGATGAGCATTGTATAAAATAGTTAGTGACCGACCGAAAGTTCGGTTTCGGTTCCGGTTTCGGCCAGTTACGGCCAAAAAATTTAGTTTCGGCCTTAGTTTCGGTTTCGGCCAAAAAATGGCCGAAACTTTCGCCCGCGCCGAAACTCCAGTGTTCGTTAATATTATTAGGTTCGGTTTTGGCCAAAAAATGGCCACCGGCTCAGTCTGCCACCCTCCATCGTCGATCGCATTGTGTATGAAATAAGACCAGAAATCGCAGACGACTTAATGGGTTTTTAATGGGTTGGTGACGACTAAAACTCATTGAGTTCGTTTCTGGGCGACTTCCCTAATCGATAAGAGGCATTTTTCTTCACTTATTGATTAGGGGAGCTGCAGCCGGCTAGAACCCATAGTTGAAACCAAACCTCAGAGGAGGAAACATCATCGGTCAGTGAATCTAAATTGCAGTGAATCTCATCATCGTTCAGTGAATCTACTTTGTTTTGCACATAAATGATTATAGGTAAGTATTTCTTTTGGTTTTAACTTTTTACCTTCACATACTTCAGTTATTATATAAATATAATTTATTTCAATGGCAATTATTAGATGTTAAACTTCATTTTGTTGAGTTTTATTTTTAAGCAACATTTTCTTAATGACCTATGAGATAATATTTATTTATCTTATAATAATTACCTCATTTGTTTTAGGTAAAAAATGTCACAGAATGTAGCAAATTCGATTTGGCAGTTTTTTGAAAAACGCATTTGCGATTCATCTAAAGCTGTTTGCAAACTTTGTAACAAGTCATATTCATTAGGAAGCCACGAACCAAAAAGACAAACATTGCACGGATTAAAATTACATTTATCAAAATTTCATGACGCGGAACACAGACAAGTGTTAAAACGACAGTCAGAAATCGATGATTTGAAAACAGAAACTAAATTAATGCGAATGAATTCAAAAATCACATCAGAAGTATTGTGTACCGATCAACCGAATCTTGTTCAGTCAACGATCCCTAGTTTGACTTCTAAATCTAAACTTCTACAATGGCCTGATGATCATGAAATTACAAAGAGGATTGACAAAGCAATAATGGACCTTATAATTGTGGATATGCTGCCCTATACATTGGTGGAAGGTAAAGCATTTCGGCGACTCAATTTCACCGATCCCCTTGCAGTTCACAAATATAAAATGAAGTCCGAAAAATATTTTAGAACATCACTGATGCCGAAAACATACGAAATAATGAAATCGAAAGTAATGAATTTAATTGCAAAAAGCGAGTGGGTCAGTGCTACCACCGATATCTGGACCAATTCATGTAAAACATGTTCACTTCTCAGCTTTACAGCTCACTTCATTGTAAACCATCAACGTCTTAAGGTTATCTTGGGTGCATGCGTGCTGGAACGAGACCATAGCAGTCAATATATTGAACAAAAATTTACAGAGATGGTGAACGAATGGAGTTTAAACAGCAAGATTTTTCTGGTCCTACGTGACAATGCAGCAAACATGGTTTGCGCAATGCGGGGTAAATATGAATCTGTAGGTTGCGTCGCACACACGCTACAGTTGGTGATTAAACGAACACTATTTTCAGACGAAGAAACCAAAGACTTGCTAAATAAATGCAGAAAAATCGTAGGCCATTTCCACCACAGTGAGCCAGCAACCAGAAAATTGACAGACTGTCAAAAACAATGCGGACTGCCAGAACACACTTTGGTGGAAGATATTGATGTGAGGTGGAATAGCACGTACTTGATGTTACAAAAGCTTTTGGAGCAAAAAAATGCAGTTAACTTGTATAGTGTTGAGCATGGTAAGATTGATACACTTCTCTCTAATGAATGGGATGTGATAAAGAACATCACAGCCGTTTTGAAGTTCTTTTATGAAGCTACACTGGAGCTATCATTTGGTGACGCATGCATATCAATAGTGATACCTTTGATATCATTATTAAACCGCAAATTACAGGTTCGATGCTCAAATGACGATGAGATGATGACAAGTATGAAAAACTCATCGTACGAGTCTGTAAATAGGAAATTCTCTTTTAAAAAAAAAAAATAATTCGTTGATGCTACAATGCTGGATCCAAGATTTAAATCCAAATACCTCAATTGCAATGAAGTGGATGCTGCAATAACAGAAATAATATATTCTTTGACTGAGCGTGATAACGACGGCTCGCTACAGTCCCACGACGGAGAGAATCCCTCAACTTCAAATTCAACTGGATTATTCTCGCAAGCCTTTAACATACACAAAGAAAACGAGAGTCTTTGGGATATCCACGACGATATTCCTAATCCGACTGAAATACTTCGACCTGAAGATGAAAAAACTATTTTGAAAGACAAGATTCAATCTTATCTGTCGGAGCCATTATTGCAACGCACTGCCGACATTTATTGTTATTGGAACAGCAGTCCATATGCTACCCTAAGAAGAGCAGTCTTAAAATACCTTTCCGCTCCGCCAACTAGTGTTCCAAGTGAGCAACTGTTTAGTACTGCTGGACAAATTTACTCAGATCGTCGGAATAATCTGCTAGGTGAGAACGTAGAAAAATTGCTTTTCTTAGCGTACAATCTAAGGCTTTTTAATTACGAATACTAAAAATAAAATACTAATTTGAAATTTGTAATATATCTTTTTTTATTAGATTTTATTGCTATTTTTAAATTAAGTAGTAACTTACTGAGTAGTTAGTAGGTACATAATTGTCGTACAAATTATTGTAATCTATCTTTAGTAAGACTGAAAAATAAAAAACTTTAAAATATTTGTTGCGTACTTTAATGATGGTCTTTTTATTTTATTTAACACTATATAACTGTCTGTATGTATATGCAAATAAATGTGTAAAAAATACACTAAGTTTAGTATACAATAAAAATTTTAAATGTGTTTAAGTAAGTTTCGGTTTCGGTTTCGGTTTCGGCCGAAACTGAGAGCAAGGCCGAAAGTTCGGTGTCGGTTTCGGTTTCGGCTGAAAAACCTGTTTCGGTCGGTCACTAAAAATAGTATATGCAAACAGTGCACAGTTATTGGTTATATATTTAAAATATTAGATTGTATACAGAAAGTAGCAATAAAAAGATAATATAACCAACAGACTATTGTGTTAATGGCTTACCTTCAACATTATAACAACACATATGAATACCACAAAGATTAAATAAAATAAAAATATAAGGTAAAGATTTAATATAACAACTAAAACTAAATAAAACATAATATAGGGTGTTCCCTTTTCTATACAGTAATACAATGTCTGAGCTACGCCACTGTATAGGAACACGACCTTCCTCTTTGTTGAATAATTTTGTTATGATATTAGGTAGTACTGGTGCTTAAATTTTTATGGCCTCGTTAGTTATATGGTCAGGTCCTGTGCTTTTGTCAGATTTTTATTTACAAACATACTTATGTATTTCTTGTTCATCAATGGCTAGTAGCGTAGTTCCTCCGAACTCTTGATTGTTGGATCAACCAATTCCTCTGCTGTGTCACCCTGATACTCGTCAAGATTTCTATAGTATTCTGTTTTCACTATCTATGATTTATTTTCTTGTTCTCATTGGCTATTCAGTTCTTGTGTGTGTTTAACTCCCTGATCCCCTTTTTCGTACTTCGATATTGCTTTAGATTTTGTTCTGAAATATGTTTTCTGTGGTTTTTAATCTTTTCTTATGGCTTTATTTGTTGCTTTGAATAAATATTCAAGTCTTATCTTATCGTCTTTGTCTGTAATTTTTTGTTTCATTGAATCCGGGCGTTAGTTTGTTAGTTTTTGTGTTGATTCGCTATATTATTTTATTTGCTTTATAGTCTTAATCTATTTACAGGCTTTGTTTTATTATTATTTCTAGCGCGTCGTAGTAAGTTTGAACATCATCATTATTGCATATGTCTGTAAGGCGTTTATTTATATTATCACTTAATTTCTTCAAATATTCCGATTGTTCAGTGTCGGTTTCATGTGATTTTAGTAACATTTTAAATGTCTTTCCTGAAAGAGTTGGTGTCGTCAGTGTCAGAGAGGTTCCGACTAATCGATGGTCAGATAGAAAGTCTATTTTGCTTATGACTTTCATGTTTGTTACGCACTTGGGGTGGTTAGGCATTATAAAATCTATGTCATTTTTTGTTGGTCCCTCGGGGAAAATCAAGATCCATCTACGACTAAGTTTTTTCTTAAAATAAGTGTTCATTGTACAGAGCTTATGTGCAAAGGCATATTGGATTAGTCTCTCAACCCTCAGGTTGCCTTTGCCATAGCCATAACTACTAAGTATAAGATTTTCTATGTGCTCAGGTTGACCAATCTTTGCATTAAAATCTCCTAGTATCAATATGTTTTTTTTTCAGGAGTTTGTTGGGCTTTTCCAAGTTCTTCATAGAATTTATTAATTTCAACCTCATCTGCTCCTTCAGTCGGTGCATAGACTTGGATAAGTGAAATAAAATGTTCTGCAAATTGCATGCGTAGTAGGGCTGCCCATTCAGATATACCAGTGAACTCGATAATGTTGGCTTTGTGTTTCCGCCTGATAAGGAACCCAACTCCGTATAGGCCGGGTGTGTCTCCCTTGTAAAAGAGAATGTGTTCATTATATTCTTCTGTATTAAGTCACATTTTTCTGACTTCTGCTAATCCAAATATATCAATTTGAATGTTTTTCAATGAATTCTATGAACTTTTTTGTTGACGCTAAAGTTCTCACATTGTTGAGGGTTTGTTGCTGGAGGGTTTTAGTCTGATTCCCCACGGGGACCAGCCGGATTGGAGAATGGTTTTCTTGGTGTTTTGCCTAAATTTGTAAGTTTTTTATTTATATGCCTTTATATATCCGGCTGCCGAGTTCCTATGTATGTTTGGAAGTGGGGGGAAGTGGTGAGAGAGTTACTTCTTCCACTCATCATGTCAAAGGCGTTTAAAAAAGCCGAAAGGCCCAGTCAAGGTCCACGCCGTAGATTTTCCGTGAAAACTTGAGGATGAAATTATAATAAGTGTTTCTTATTAGTATGTACTTAAATCAGTGTCTCTTATACAATGTTTATATAGAGTAATACGGTGACAGAAAAGAAAAATCCCAAGTTTATTTTTTCGCGCTATTTTTAATTTCTCCTTTAATTCTGCGGTAGCTTTGACATTTACTCGGCACTGGACACTTTCGGTTTTTTTGATTTCGATTTGATGCAAGCTCTATTTGATTTGCGTTTTATTCAATTCAGCCCATATTTACGACTCATATAAGCCGATATATTTTTTTTTTATTTCAATTTAATACTGGTTTTTTCTTATACTTTAGCGAATATATTTATTGTTTCAATTCAGGTCCTGGTAGCTCTTCTCACACTCCTTACACTGACACCCGAACGAACATCCTACATAATCGCGTTCTCATGATACACTTATGTGGTGAATCTCCACCACCGTCTCCAACATATCCTTGTTTCCTAAAAAGAAAGGATATTAATTATATGAATATATCCAAACCACGTACCTGCATATGACAAACGTCACCAGTCACATGTTGCAAACGTCACCTGTCAATCATGCGATCAATCATGCGATCATTCACTGGAAAACGTGAATCTCCACCACCGTCTCCAACATATCCTTGTTTCCTAAAAAGAAAGGATATTAATTATATGAATATATCCAAACCACTTACCTGCATATGACAAACGTCACCAGTCACATGTTGCAAACGTCACCTGTCAATCATGCGATCAATCATGCGATCATTCACTGGAAAACGCCACATCCACACAAAGTGTCGGAACTTAGTACTTCGAAACAGTACTAAATGGTACCGGATGGTTGTGCAATGAGGTGAATGCTAAATGTGAAGAGTCGCGAAATTTAAATGGAACAACGAACCAAATTAATGATTGGGAAATGGGAACAGAAGTTCAACTTATGATTCGAATTATGCGGGAAATGCATTTTCGTGAAATGCAAATGGAAATTGGGAAATTGGGACAATAATTCCATGGAAATTAACAGAGTGGGAATTTACGCCACGTAAGGGAGAAATACGGAAATGGACAGGGAAAATCAGAGAAAAGGCATTCGATCACCAGCAGACGAGACGAGAAGAGCCAGTTAGCCGTCCAGGAAGACCAGCCAATCAGCTCAATTACTAGTACCAGGAAGACCAGCCAAACAGACCAACCAGGAAGCCTACCAGTACAACCAAGTAAAAAGTGAGTATGAAACACTCGTCGATAAAGAAGAACTAGCGGATGAGAGCTCTTAGCCTCACCGCTTAAGCCTCGACCACGGTTCTTTGAACCTATCGAGCATAACTACATTGGATTCACTGGGCAATTCTCCCCCAGTGAGCGACAAAAAGCAGCAATTACAAGAGGAGCTCCGTAACCCCAAGGTTGGACCCCGACCTCTCACGATAGAGGAATACCGGGAAAAGAGAAAGGGGCAGGCGCACCAGAGAACCACTCCGGAGATACCAGAAATACCACCGAAGAAACGGACGGGCAAGGAGGCGCGATTCCGGACGGACATCGAAGAGACGCGACGTCGACTCCTTCTGGCTGTGGGTCGGGAGCAGCGAACAAGGGTGGAGCAAGAACTCCAACGGCTGTACAACGAGCGGAGACGATATCGCCAGGCAAAGAAGCTGGCCAGGTACAACCCAGCGAACGAATATTAATGGTCCAATTTAGTTTAAGAGAAGGTTGTATTTGTTAATTAGTAAGAATAATAAATCTATAAAAAATAAATGTAAAAGTTGTGTAACGATCGACTATTTAATGGTGTTCAGGAGTATACTCCCCCGAAATAGATTTACTGTGAGGTTCTCTCCTCCAACGACACAAAGAGTCGAGGGAGAATCTGCACATAAATTTGACGCAGCCGCTTTTCGGACCTACCTCTAGCAAATTGGTTAAGAGGAGGTTAGAGTAGAATTGTAGAAGCTTGAAAAGAAAGAAAAATAGGAAAATTTAATTAGTCAACTTTTAGGAAATTGCTCGGTTGATGGGTCAAAATATAAATATAAATAACTTTGATAATATTTGAGAGCAAAAAGAGAAAATAAAGTAAAAGACACTTCTGAACACAAGTCGATAGCGATAAGTAAATGAGAAATGTACTAAGGCGAGGGATAGGAACTTAATGGGTTCTTAATTAACTTAACAAAATAAACAATATACATTGTCACGTGCAAAAATTGCTGACAAGCCTCCGGCCCCTCCGGAGGTTGGTGACTCACCCGGCCTATTGCTCACGAAGAAAAGGTCGTGGGTGGGCGCCACTCGTTTTAGGCGAGTCACCTGTGCGATTCGCGGTCAAAGCGAGAAATCCCGCGGTCGCGTTGATTGAAAAAGAATTCTTTCCGTTACTCTACTCACTTTAATTTCCAACTATTGTTCATAGGTGCCGGCTTACAATTTCATACATGTATCTTCTTAAACTAACTATCCTACCCCTACTCTATTCTTAGCGCTTAAGATCACTAACTAACCTTATCTCACCTCATTCCAACCTAATATTAAGTACTTATCTCTAGTGAACCGCTCGTTGTCGTCGCTCCCTTAGCTTCCGCCGTGGCCCCTGCTTCCTCCACTGATGGCTGCGACCTCGCTAACTTGCTGCACAAAATGTCTTCGATTTGTCCTTCAGCACTACTGTTTCAAACAATTAATGAACTCTAAGTAGACTATCTTCATCGTGTCTTTCAGCACTCGCGCTAGATACCCTCGATATTGGGTGAAATGTCTCTAACTTGTCTCTTAATCACTGATCTCAATTTAACGAACTCTAAGTAAACTGTCTTCCCCGTGTCTTTTAGCACTCGCGCTGGATACCCTCGATATTGGGTGAAATGTCTCTTTTAATCGCTGATCTCAATTCATCTTTTGATCACTGATCTCAATTTAATGAACTCTAAGTAAACTGTCTTCCACGTGTCTTTTGGCACTCGCGCTAGATACCCTCGATATTGGGTGAAATGTCTCTAACTTATCTTTTAATCACTGATCTCAATTTAACGAACTCTACGTAAACTGTCTTCCACGTGTCTTTTAGCACTCGCGCTAGATACCCTCGATATTGGGTGAAATGTCTCTAACTTATCTTTTAATCACTGATCTCAATTTAACGAACTCTACGTAAACTGTCTTCCACGTGTCTTTTAGCACTCGCGCTAGATACCCTCGATATTGGGTGAAATGTCTCTAACTTATCTTTTAATCACTGATCTCAATTTAACGAACTCTAAGTAAACTGTCTTCCACGTGTCTTTTAGCACTCGCGCCAGATACCCTCGATATTGGGTGAAATGTCTCCAACTTGTCTTTTAATCACTGATCTCAATTTAACGAACTCTAAGTAAACTGTCTTCCACGTGTCTTTTAGCACTCGCGCCTCAATATTGGGTGAAATGCCTCTAACTTATCTCTTAATCACTGATCTCAATTTAATGAACTCTAAGTAAACTGTCTTCCACGTGTCTTTTAATCCTTGATCATATTACCGGCACCTCTCGCGGGTTTCACCATCACCCACTTTTCATAAATACTTTTCTTCACGTAAACTAATCGCGACCACGAATCTCTTTCTTTTTACAATCGCGTGACTCCGTCCTTATGCTCCTGTACAAGGTCAACGATCGAATTCCCACGTCGGTCGATGACCCCGATGCTCGTGTCGACTGGTTCCTACGATTCTCAGTCGTACGGCACTCAAAGGGGGCGGGGTCAACTAGCCATTGTTGCTCACCCTTGACTGATGGCCGGCTAGGCGATCAGTCGCTTTAGCGTCGCGACGGCGGGTGGACCTTGATTGACTCCCGATTATGCGCCTTGGGGTAGGCAATCGCTTGCTTCTACGTAATATTTTCTCTGGCCTGCGATTGCCTAACTCTTGGCGTTCCGAACCCGGAAATCGCGACCGTGATAACATAAGTGAAAATATCAAACATTGTATTAGCGGAATATCTTGAAGTTAATGTATATGACATAAGACACTAATGCATAGTACGTAAGAAGCTAATGTACATTCGATGTGATAATCTGAAAAAAAGAGAAGAGAAAAATTAAGAAAAAAGATACATATATAAAGAAAAAAAAAAGATATAGAAAAAAAAGATATAGAAAAGAAAAAAAAAAGAAGAAAAAAAAACAAGGAAAGAAAATATATATACAAAAAGAACAAAAATACTAATGAAACAATAATAATGATAATAGTAATAAGCGAATAATAAGAGGACAATGATACAGTTAACAACGCAAAAACAGAGTAACCGAATATATGGCCACATCTACACCCAAAATTCCGGTGAATAAAAAGTTAAGGAAATTTTTAGAAACGATAAACTGCTTCACATTGGAAACAGAAATCGAGGAAATTCTGGAAGCACTAGCTGTTCGTGAGGCATCCACAGAAGGAGATAACACAAATAAAGACGGTGGCACACTCAGCGCGGAAGATCGCACAAACCCAGAAAACACCAACGAAAACAACACAAACACGGGTGCTTCACCTAATAAGCAAGAAGTAGAATTCAGCACGGAAGGACCTCAGGCAGAGGAACAGGAGGACAAACGGGTGCAGGCAGTGGATAACGGAGTACCAGAAGAAAACGATGAAGAGATCCAAAGACCCCTGTTACGAGAAGTAGTATCACTCAGGAACGGGAGGCGATATATCCGGACACACTCAGTTAATTCCGACCCCGGAGGTAGTGGTAACAAGCAACGAAAACTCCGGAAGAATACAGATAGTGAGACTGTAGGCGAATCGAGTACAACAGAACGAAAAGCAGGTTGTAGCGATAGCAGACAACAAAGATCACGACGACATACAGATAGTGAGGTAGTGGGAGAAGAAAGTACAATAGAGGAAGAAACTAAAAAGATGGCCAACATAACCCTGGTGAATAGTATACTTCACAATAATGTGCCAATTTTGGCTGGAGAGGATGGGCCCCGCAAGCAATGCGAGGTGAACGAATTTATAAATTGCGCGCGTCTAGGATATGAAATCCTCACAGAGGTGCCAGACAAAGTATTATTCACTCGATTGCTACCAACACGATTAAGAGGCAAGGCACTCGAAGTGATACAAGCAGGTGGAACCGACACATTGAACGAGATAATTTCAACATTGAGGGCAAACCTACTCCAGGGAGCATCCTACATCACGTTGAACACTCAACTTCGAAATGTTCACCAGCTACCAACGGAGACGTTATTGGGGTATTTTAGGGTGAAAGACCTCATTGCTGCCTGTAAGAATGCTGCAGACGTGCAGTACCCTAATGGAGGAGATGGATTAAAAGCCGAAATAGAGGAAGTAGGCCTACACTGTTTCAAGATGGGAGTGCTAAATTCAAACTACAAGTTCTATCTCTTACAAGACGTCGAGAACACGCTGGAGGCGATAGGGGCTAAGGTCAGAAGACTTGAACAGACGGAGCAGTGTATGCAGCAGCCGCAACAGGACGTCGCCAGCCCGATGCAACAACCAACCCAACCCAACTTTTACATGGCCGCACAACGGCCGCAGCAACCGTTTGTTATCAAGCAGGAGTACCATCAGAGAGGTCCCCAGAACTACAGGAATGGGGGTCAACAGTACCAGTAAACACGCAGGAATAGTTTCCAACCGGCTGGGAATAACTATCGAAATGGGAATCAGGGGAGTCCACGAGGCAGGCCGGATCGCCGACAGATAAGATGCCATTTCTGCAACCGCGAGGGACATGTAATGGCAGAGTGTCGCACAAAACAAATGACACCGTTCTGCATAAGTTGCAAGGCGTATGGTCACACAGCACAAAACTGCAACTCGCACGGTAGGAACCAAACAAATCCAGGTCCAAATGGATATAGGGGTCGCCAGGTGAATCACACCACGGCAAACGATACAGAAGAAAAGTGTAACTTTTGTCTGGTGCTTAGACATACGGAAGGCAGATGTTATTTGAAGGAGAGATGGGAACGATTACAGCTGGAAAAACAAACCATAAACAGGTCCTCGGAGAACTGCGAGGGGGCGACTGGACACACCTCGAGTCGCCACTAAAAGATAAAGAAAGGCGGTGTGGATCGTGTCCAGAAATCCCTATAGTGAGTCTACCACTGAATGTGGCCCAAAGAAGTAAAAACTTGTTCATAATAGACACGGGAGCCGAAATAAGCCTTATAAAAGAAGACGAAATTAACGAAGAAAGGAAAAGAGATATAAATAGAGCAGAAACTATCAGACTCAACACTATTTCAGGGGAAACTTCTTCAAAAGGAACCATCAGAGGACACATAAATTTGGATAAGATTTACCCATGCAAGTTTCATATTATAGAAACTGTCAATCATGGGAACATAACGGGATTATTGGGTAACGATTTCTTGTCTAAGCATTGTAATATTGAGGGCCCCGCACAGCAGCTCGTGTTCCCAACCACAAGCAATGGCAGAGGAACAATTATAAAATTTGAAGAAAACCGCAACCAACACGGGAATGACGTACACTTCGTGGACGTAATAGCTGCTGGTGGAACAAGCCTTGAGCGTAGTCACACCAGGGAGGAAAACACTCGAGATGACCAAAGTAGCACTACTATGGGGAGTGGAGAGAAACCTGAAACACTGAGTAAAGACAACGCTGGCCAGTCAGAAGAAATGCGACAGACAAAGGAATCGGGAAGCAACTCCACCGCCAGGCAAAGCTGTCCGAAAATATGTGGAAGCACAGGGGAAGTAATGCCTACAGCGGAAATACTGAGTGACTTGGAACAACTCTTCGAGATAGGTACGAAGCATGAAAACTACGAGAGTAGGATGTGTACCAGGAAGAGTAGTGTAAAATGTCTTTCAGCCCATAACAAAGCCCAAAACAAAGAGAGTTGTGAGGGAAGCTGTTCAAAAGAGGAACCCATAACCACAGAGCCGAGAAACATCGTAATGCCAGCCAGGACAGTGAAATGCGTGGAAATGACCACGGATAGAGAAGGACAATTCCTAACCGAGGGGGAGGAGATAACGCCGGGGGTGTATATCAGCAATGCGCTCGTGCAGATCAAGAACGGGAGAGTGAAACTGAGAGTATTAAACGTAAACAGTCACGAGGTAGAAATTAAAAACGTGACAGTAAAACTACGAGAGTACGAGGAAACAACGGCGAGGGGAAAAGACACCGAAGACCCCGAGCGGAAAGTCGCTATTGCACGGGTACCGAGGAAGGGAAACCAGCCAAAAGGGAGTCCCAAATCAAAAAACTAATAAGTATGGAGAATAACTTAAACACCGAGGAAAAAAGAGAGATAAACAAAATAATCGAAGAGTTTCAAGATGTTTTCCATTTGCCGGGGGAAAAATTGGGACACACCACGACCGTACAGCACGAAGTACGGATACAACCCGGAAAACAGCCAATCAAGTGCAAGATGTACCGCCTGCCAGAAACACAGAGGGACATAATAACCGAGGAAATCCAAAGATTACTCGATGAAGATATAGTAGAGCCAAGCTGGAGCGAATGGAACGCACCATTGCTAGTAGTCCCCAAAAAGCCGGGACCGGATGGAAAGAAGCGATGGCGGGTAGTGGTCGATTACAGGAAGTTGAATGAAGTGACCGAGGGGGATGCATATCCACTACCCAGGATCGAAGATATCCTGGACCAGTTGGGGAATTCCCGATATTTCTCGGTGCTCGACCTCGCCAGCGGCTACCATCAGATAGCAATGAAGCCGGAAGATCGGGATGAAACAGCGTTCAGTACTCCTTACGGGCATTACGCCTTTAAACGAATGCCGTTCGGACTGAAAGGAGCACCAGCAACGTTCCAGCGACTCATGAACCATGTGTTAACTGGTTTACAAGGATTCCAGTTCTTCGTGTACCTGGACGACATAGTTGTATACGGCAGGAATTTAAACGACCATCAAGTAAAATTACGAGCAATACTACAACGGTTAAGAACCCATAATCTAAAGTTAAACGTAGAAAAGTGCAACTTCTTGAAAAAAGAGATTATATATCTCGGGCACAAATGCACAACAGAAGGGGTGGAGCCTGATCCGAGTCTGGTAGACAGTGTCAAAAACTTCCCGACACATAAAACCGTTCGCCAAGTGCAGTCGTTCCTAGGGTTAGCCAACTACTATAGGAGGTTCATATCGGACTTTTTTAAAATAGCGGCACCCATCAACAAACTCCTAAGGAAAGACGTGAAATTCGTTTGGGACGAAGGTTGCATAAAAGCCTTTGACAACCTCAAGAAGAAATTAATAAGCCCACTGGTACTCCGATACCCAAACTTCAAAGAACCGTTCAAACTATACACGGACGCGAGCGGAGATGCGCTCGGCGCCTTCCTAGCACAGGGTCAAACCAGCGAGGAGAAGCCAATAGCTTATGCGAGTAGAACACTGAATGCGGCAGAGAGGAATTACTCTACCATAGAACGAGAACTCTTAGCCATAGTATGGGCAGTGAAAAACTTCAGATGTTACCTGTACGGACGACCTTTCAAAGTATTTACTGACCACAAGCCATTGAAGGGAGCAATAAGAATAAAAGACCCCACAAGTAGGATATTGCGATTATGGCACAAACTGTCCGATTACACATTTGAAAAAGAATACAAGGAGGGTCGCAAAAACAATAACGCAGACGCCTTGAGTAGGATCTATTACGACGTGCTGGTAACCACACGAAGACAGACGAGGGAACAAAGAGAAACACCAGAAGGAGTAGTAGAAGCGGAGGAACCGGCCACGGGCGAGCAGCCCGAGTCTACGCCAGCAAACAGTATACAGGAACGAGGAAGATCACCCATACAAATTTTAACAGACCCACAGGATATAGAAACTATACTGCGAGATTGCCACGACGCACCTCTGGGAGGTCATCAGGGAGTCTTCAAGACCTACCACCGGTTAAAAAGGGAATACAGCTGGAAAGGAATGCTGAAAGACATCATGAAGTATATCCGGAAATGTAAGAAGTGCCAGCTAAACAAATTAAGCAGAGAACATAAGGAGCCGATGGTCATAACGGACACAGCCCAGCAACCGTTCGACAAGGTGTACATGGATCTACAGGATCTAGTGGGACCACTACCAGAAACGCCTCGCGGAAACAAGTACATTCTAAGCTTTGAGGATGATCTCACCCGGTTCATGGATGTCGTACCGTTTCCAAATATGGAGGCAAAAACAGTAGCCCAAGCGTTCGTGGAAGAAATCATAAGTCGGTATAGGATACCGAAAAAATTAATCACTGATCAAGGGGCAAATTTCACTTCCGAAATGTTCAAGGAAGTGTGTAAGTTATTCCGGATACGGAAACTCGAAACAACGCCGTATCATCCACAAGCCAACGGGGCATTAGAAAGATCCCACAGGCCTTTGGTAGAATATCTGAGGAATTTCGTTGATGATAATCAAACGGATTGGGATGAGCATTTACGGGCAGCCATGTTCGTCCGAAATAACAGCATGCACTCCACTACAAAACTAACACCCATGGACTGCTTATACGGGTTCTCCGCCTCGCTGCCCAACAACTTAAAGAAAGAACCACAACCTGTGTACGACCATGAGAACTACTTCTTACACCTAAGAAATAAGCTCCAAAGAGCCTACCAAACAGCCCGAAAGAATTTGGAAGAGGGTAAAATTCAGTCGAAGGAATACTACGACCAAAAGACCAACCCGCTGAAAATTCACCTAGGAGATCAAGTACTACTGAGGAACGCGGCTCGAAAGAATAAGTTGATACAACCCTGGGTAGGGCCATACAAAGTGGTAGCCATAAACAGCCCAGTCAATAGTACTATAATGATAGGGAAACGAAAACGACGCGTTCATAACAACAGGTTAAAACTGTTTCACTAAAACCAGCTCTGTCTTTCCAGAAATGCTCTTTCAAATCACGCTACTGACATTGGGAGCCACAACTCAACCAGCACCGGTCGAGATACATCCGATTACTCGTAAAGGAGTAGTGTTCGAGCCTCTCAGAAAAGTGCAGATTTATCGCGACCATTGGACCATTGTAACCCGTTTACCAACACCAACGTGGGAACTACACCTGAAATACCTAGCAGAATGTGAAACCGCGATCCATCACCTCTGCGACAACACGGGCCTCTTAGTCGGGGAAGAGTATTGCTATCACTGGCAGAGTGAAATCAGGAAACGAGTGAAACAAATACGCGAGCTTATGGACAAGGCAGATTATACGCTGACACCGCACGGTCGAACCAAGCGAGGACTGATAAATTTAGGGGGAAAAATAATAAAAAGCATCTTCGGAACCATGGACACTGAAGACTCGGAACACATTCATCAGAAGTTAGCAGAGTTGGAAGATAACACGAAAGCCACTTTGGATTTAGCAAAACAGCAAGTCACCGTGATGAAAACCACCCTAAAGGCTATGAGTAAAGCCAATGAAGAGATGACGATAAGGCAAAACAAGTTGACACGAAAAGTCGAGCTTTTGAACTCCAAGATAGGAGAAATAGACAAGCATTCCGACCAACTCCACGTAATACAAGTACGCCTAGACCTCAACGAAGTAATACTATTAATGATGGCGGAACTACAGCAGATGTATTTAGAGATAACGGACTTATTTATAGTCATGGAAGCACTAAACCGACGGGAACTCAGCCCACTGCTACTACCAACCAGACAAATTCTGGAAGTTTATGCCAAGGCACTTGAAAGCCAACAGGGAAGAAAAACATTCATGGACCAGATCACGCTTCAAAAGATTGCCACGGTAGATTATGAACAAAGCCCGGGAGGCACCCTCATACAGGTCCAACTACCATTGCTGGAAGGTCAATATATACCTTGAACAGGATATACACGACACCGATAGATTCAGGGCACAATTCATACTACGTGTATGACATCGGGACCACATATTTCTTAAACACCAGTAGGTCCCAACAGAACTTCGGATTAACAGAATTAGACTATCAAAGTCAATGCACCCAAGTGAACACAACCTATAGCGTTTGTCACCATGGCGATCCAGTTCTAGCGAAACCAACACGCACCGATTGCACATCAGCATTGTTCCGAGCCACTGACCAAATACCGACTGGTTGTCAGATACGCGTATTGATAAACGCAGGACCCGTCCTAATCCCTATGCATCAGGATAACGCTTGGCTCTATTGTACAACAACCGACCCCACTCATAAGCCAGTGTGAGAGCCAAGAACAAACCTATCAACTAACTGGTTTGGGCATAGTGGAGTTGAAAAATAAATGTGTGTACCATCTAGCTGAATACACGCTACCATACCGAATTACAGAAATACAGCCACTAAATATGCATCAACCCGGAGAAATTCTACCGCCGACCGTAGACTTTTCCAGATATCGAGTACCGATTAAACCCCGAAAAACGGAAACGCGGATGGAAATCTTGCATAAGAAAATGAGAAATAAACTTAAAACAACTATTCAAACACTCTCTAAAAAAGAGCCAATTTTGGAATTATTACTAAACCTTACAGCACCTATTAATTTTAAAGTTACAAAAACATTGAAATATAGTAGTTATAAGAAATCGAAATTTATCCTATGTTCGGTGACAATAATGAAACAAATAAGGATTTATAGATTGCCGGTTGAAACTCAAACACAACTGGTTAACTTTTTACTTAAACTTCGATTAGTACCGAATGTAAATTTTTTATAGCACAGTAATATTTGAGAGGTTAATCCGATCCGATCGGACACATCAACAATACGCCCACGTTAGCCGTGTAAATTTATTTTTGACGAATTTGTTGAAAATTATTGCTTTCTTCTACTTACAAAAAAGTCAAGGTTTAATCACAGACAAAATAATTTACCAGATGCGATCACATGTGACTCTCTACACATTTTTTTCCAACATCACACAAGTAACAGCAGACAAAAGATCCATGGGCCGTATGCGCCTTTGACCGTCTCTAACGTTTAAAGAACAGACAGTGCGCGAATTGATGTTGATGTTTGATTGTCAAATAGGGAATGAGTGTTCACAATAATAGGAAAGGGGGCTGAAACAAAATTTCGCGGATGGAACACAATGTACACGTACACACAATGCACACAATTTTGATGTTCTGAAATTTGCACAAAACAAACACAAACAAATATGTGTACCATTGGAGAGTAAAATTTACTCAAAAATTTCTGTTTTCTGTGTAATAGTATTTTCTATTGATTTAAAGAAAAAATATACAAATTGAGTTTCCAATATATAAAAAATTACAAAATTTTTCCGAAAAACGCGAGATTTTGCGTTTACGAATTTTAATCTGAGTTTTATCACATATCATAACTTTTGTTTGGACACACTTTTAAAAACTCAATTCAGAGAAAAAAGATGTATTGAAAAATTTAGGAAATTTAAAAGAATGGGGGTCGGTCATACGTATGAATCTCCAAGGACGCTTCGTTTAGCCGCTAGGAACAAAAAATCGTTAAAAATTCAAAATCTGAATTTTATCAATTTTCCGATCTTTTGAATGCACACCTTTAAACCCTCAATTTAGAGAAAAATGAAGTACGAAAGGAAGGTAAGAAATGTCAAAATAGTGGGGGTCGGTCATACATATGAGCCCCGTGGAACGCTTCGTTAAGCCGCTACGGGCAAAAAACCATATAAAATTCAAATTTTGCCGGAAAAGAACCCTTCAAATAGGAAGAAAATTGGTTAACTTGGGATTCGAAGTTAGGAAATTTAAAATAAATGGGGGTCGGTCATACGTATGAACTCCGTAGGACGCTTCGTTTAGCCGCCAGGAACAAAAAATCGTTAAAAATTCAAAATCTGAATTTTATCAATTTTCCGATCTTTTGAATGCATACCTTTAAAACCTTAATGTAGAGAAAAATGATGTATGAAAGGAAGGTAGGAAATGTCAAAATAGTGGGAGTTGGTCATACCTACGAACCCCGTAGGACGCTTCGTTTAGCCGCTACGGACAAAAAACCGTATAAAATTCAAATTTTTGCAGGAAAAGAACCCTTCAAACCGGAAGAAAATTGGTCAACTTGGGATTCAAAGTTAGGAAATTTAAAAAAAATGGGGGTCGGTCATACGTATGAACTCCGTAGGACGCTTCGTTTAGCCGCTAGGAACAAAAAATCGTTAAAAATTCAAAATCTGAATTTTATCAATTTTCCGATCTGTTGAATGCACACCTTTAAAACCTCAATTAAGAGAAAAATGATGTTTGAAAGGAAGGTAGGAAATGTCAAAACAGTGGGGGTTAGTCATACATATGCATCCCGTAGGACGCTTCGTTTAGCCGCTACGGGCAAAAAACCGTTACGGGTTTCATGAACCAAAATTGTATTGAATAACCCGAGTAAGATTTGTAGAAAACAATTAAAACCGGCTCTACGGAAATACAGAGTGTCAAATCATAGAGAATCCTTGAGAGAAAAGTAAAGGTAAAGGTAAAGGCAAGTAAAGGTTGACTTTTTCGTATTCGAGATGGGCATAAGAAGATCCAAAAATAAATCAATCCCCATTTCCTAATCGAAAACCACATGACATGAAGTCGCATCTATCTCTAGTATGAATCCATGGATGGATTTCATATCAAGAGAAAGTGTACTTTGCTTCTTAAGAAAAATAAATGAAGAGAGATCGTGCAATCAACAAAATGCCGAAATGTTCTCTCGAATACGTCTCATATTTAAGAGAGAGGGAGTAACCGCTAACGATGCGATAATTGCACGATCTCTCTTCATTTATTGATCTTAAGCTTAAGCGCTAAAGTCGACTTTCTCTTGAAAAGTAAAACGTGAAAAATTTAAATTTTAAATATTTCCAAAAGTTTAAAACCAATTTTTTTTAAACTTTACATAAACACTCACCTACCGGACAGCAATCTTCATGCCAAATTTTATTGAAATCGACTCGGCAGATTCCGAGTTTAGCCGCGACAAACATTTTCAAAAAGATATCTTTTTATATATTAAAGATTATATATAATATACGTAATTCGATGAGCATTGTATAGTACAGTAGTTGCAAACATTACACAGATCTCAGTTTTATAGTTTAAACATTGGATTGTATTCAAAAAGTAAATACATTCTTCGTATTTGTAAGTAAATATAATATACCATATATAAGTACGTAATTCTATGAGCATTGTATAAAATACAAGTTGCAAACATTGCACAGAACTTGCTTATATAGTTAAAACATTGGATTGTATTCAGAAGGTAAATTTATTCTTCGTATTTGTGAGTAAATATAATACATTATATATAAGTACTGAATTCGATGAGCATTGTTTAAAATAGTAGTTGCAAACATTACACAGAACTTGGTTTCATAGTTTAAACATAAGATTGTATTCAGAAGGTAAATATATTCTTCATATTTGTAAGTAAATATAATATATTATATATAAGTACGTAATTCGATGAGCATTGTTGAGCTGAGCGAGCGAAGCGAGCGAAGCTCTTATGCGTCGACGAAATATGAAACCTTTGTAACCAAACTCCTCCTAGACCGTTTGATCAATCGATCTGAAATTTTACATACTAATAGTATTTTCGACGGTGAGTGCTAACATCTATTTTTTGTTACTAAATTCGCCAAAAAAAATCACTAGTGGTAGGCTTCTTAGTTAACAATTTTTCTGATGAACGAACCAAAATTAGTACAAAGGTTTGTGTAATGGAAATCTAAATTTAGTTTTTATGTATTTAGAACGATCACTGCGTTTTTTTCCAAGAATTCCAAAATATACGGCAAACAAAATACAATCTTGACAAAAAATCGCTGTCTTTGTAACAATAAACGTTAGTTTTCTTGTATAAATGAATCTATGGTATTGATCTTAGGTAATTAGTTTTCGCGTGCTCGAACCAGATTTAGCTTTTACATAAAGATCTTAGCACAGGCACCTGATTGTTTCCGGGGCTTTCGCCAATTCGCTGTGGGGAATCGGAAACTTTGAAGAGAAAATTTATTTTGGTTTACTCAAACCGTAGCAAATGGTTTTTTACAGGTTCTTGAAAAATAGTATTTTTATTCATGAATTTTGAATCATGGGACAAGATAGATTCCGGGAATCAGAAAATTTACAATATTCTTCAGGTTTTGAGGGTACTTTTCCGGTAAAATTTTGAATTTTCAACGGTTTTTTGCCCGTAGCGGCTAAACGCAGCGTCCTAGGGTGTTCGTATGTATGACCGACCCCCATTATTTTGTCATTTACTACCTTTTTGTCATACATGATTTTTCTCTAAATTCAGTTTTTAAAGTTATACATACAAAAGATCGGAAAACTGATAAAACTCAGATTTTGAATTTTTAACAGTTTTTTGCCCGTAGCGGCGAAACTATGCACTTGAGGGGTTCATATGTATGAACGACCCCCCTTATTTTGACATTTTCTACTTCTTTTTCATACATTATTTTTCTCTAAATTGAGTTTAAAGATGTGCATACAAAAGATGGGGAAAATGATAAAATTCAAATTTTGAATTTTCAACAGTTTTTTGCCCGTAGCGGCCAAACGAAGTGTCCCACGTTGTTTATATGTACGAGCGACCCCTATTGTTTTGACATTTCCTGCATTTTTGTCATACAATATTTTCCTATACTGTGAGTTTTTATAAACATGTCCATACCCAAAATTACGATTCTAGCTAATAATTTTGTAAATCATTGAAATCTGATAGTAAAGATGATTGAATGGATTACTGAAAATTGTTTCATATCTTCAATATATGCAAGAAATGAAGCCTCATGACCATCTGATGCGTTTTATGTTCGCCTATCGCATCGGATGGGCTGAAGACCGTTTGGTCGAAGATGAACATTTTTACCGAAAAATTATCTTTTCCGATGAAGTTCATTTCCACCGTGGAGGCTATTTCAATAAGCGAAATTGCCGCCCTCAGAGCCGCCCTCAGAGCCGCCCTCAGTGTCAATGGCGAGAGTTACAGAGCCATGTTAAATGGATTTTAGTTTTTAAAAATTGAATAGTGTTACATCGACGGAATTTGGTTCCAACAGGACGGGGCTGCGACACAGCCAACGATACAATCGATCTTTTGCGCACCTCTTTTGAACATCGAATAATAAAGCGAAATTCTGATCCGAATTGGGCGCCTCAGAGCTGTGATTTGAACCCATTAGACTATTTTTGTGGGGATCTATTAAGGATATATATTACGCTTATCATCCAGAGACGATTGAGTCCTTGAAACACGAAATTGAAGTTGCCATTCACAAGATTGAATGATGTTGTGTTTCACTCGTAAATATAAATGTTCAGTCTTTCTAACAACGTTATAATTTTGGACAAATATTCATTAGTTTTTTTTATATCCGATTCAAATTCCAAATCGTATATGGCCCACCCTTTATCTCTTGAATTTCTCTCACTGAAGGTAATGAAGGGATACCTTCAGAAATGGCCAAATAAATCAGTGTTTAGGGCTGGAATTGTAATACACATATTTTTTACATTAAAACCAAGTCAACACACATGGTATCGACTTGAACCAATTGCTACCAATTATTACATTACCAAAGATGACTATGAAGCAGAGTGTCTATATATCGACCGCTCAGCTCAATTTTGTGTGCGACTTCGCGAACGCCACCTAGTATAAAATAGTTAGTGACCGACCGAAAGTTCGGTTTCGGTTCCGGTTTCGGCCAGTTACGGCCAAAAAATTTAGTTTCGGCCTTAGTTTCGGTTTCGGCCAAAAAATGGCCGAAACTTTCGCCCGCGCCGAAACTCCAGTGTTCGTTAATATTATTAGGTTCGGTTTTGGCCAAAAAATGGCCACCGGCTCAGTCTGCCACCCTCCATCGTCGATCGCATTGTGTATGAAATAAGACCAGAAATCGCAGACGACTTAATGGGTTTTTAATGGGTTGGTGACGACTAAAACTCATTGAGTTCGTTTCTGGGCGACTTCCCTAATCGATAAGAGGCATTTTTCTTCACTTATTGATTAGGGGAGCTGCAGCCGGCTAGAACCCATAGTTGAAACCAAACCTCAGAGGAGGAAACATCATCGGTCAGTGAATCTAAATTGCAGTGAATCTCATCATCGTTCAGTGAATCTACTTTGTTTTGCACATAAATGATTATAGGTAAGTATTTCTTTTGGTTTTAACTTTTTACCTTCACATACTTCAGTTATTATATAAATATAATTTATTTCAATGGCAATTATTAGATGTTAAACTTCATTTTGTTGAGTTTTATTTTTAAGCAACATTTTCTTAATGACCTATGAGATAATATTTATTTATCTTATAATAATTACCTCATTTGTTTTAGGTAAAAAATGTCACAGAAAGTAGCAAATTCGATTTGGCAGTTTTTTGAAAAACGCATTTGCGATTCATCTAAAGCTGTTTGCAAACTTTGTAACAAGTCATATTCATTAGGAAGCCACGAACCAAAAAGACAAACATTGCACGGATTAAAATTACATTTATCAAAATTTCATGACGCGGAACACAGACAAGTGTTAAAACGACAGTCAGAAATCGATGATTTGAAAACAGAAACTAAATTAATGCGAATGAATTCAAAAATCACATCAGAAGTATAGTGTACCGATCAACCGAATCTTGTTCAGTCAACGATCCCTAGTTTGACTTCTAAATCTAAACTTCTACAATGGCCTGATGATCATGAAATTACAAAGAGGATTGACAAAGCAATAATGGACCTTATAATTGTGGATATGCTGCCCTATACATTGGTGGAAGGTAAAGCATTTCGGCGACTCAATTTCACCGATCCCCTTGCAGTTCACAAATATAAAATGAAGTCCGAAAAATATTTTAGAACATCACTGATGCCGAAAACATACGAAATAATGAAATCGAAAGTAATGAATTTAATTGCAAAAAGCGAGTGGGTCAGTGCTACCACCGATATCTGGACCAATTCATGTAAAACATGTTCACTTCTCAGCTTTACAGCTCACTTCATTGTAAACCATCAACGTCTTAAGGTTATCTTGGGTGCATGAGTTATATTAAACGGAAATGCAGTCTTTGCATCAGACTTAAGTTTCGCCATTCCCACGGGAACGAACTGAAATCACTGAAATCAGAAAACCTTGAAAATTGTCTCGTGTTGCGTCGCCACGAGGAGCAATATGAGCTCCACGAGCCTTTGATTCTAGAACAGTTTTCCCATGATTTTTCGACAGGTAAGCATTGTTGAATAGATTTAAGAATTAGGGTAAGTAACGAAAAGTTCAGTTCTTGTTTGGCAGTCGTGCTATTAAAGTGTAAACAAAAAAGTGTTCGATAAAAAAATAAAGCTCTTATATTTTAAAAATTCAAGTGTTTTAAATTGAAAATTTAATTGGCGCAGTCGGATCGGATTGATTAAACTGATCAATCCTTGTCGAATCTACATAGCGAAAAGCTTAAGAATTTCCAAAAAGTGGTTCACTTTTTTTTCAAATAAAATGAATAAACCAGTATTCTAAACAAGTGAAAATTAAGTGGAAGTGAAAAAAAAAAAAATAATAAGTAAATAAAATAATAAATAATAAAATAAAATAAGAGAATAAACTGATATTCTTTGTAAGTAACAAGAATAAACTGATATTCTAATTAAGAGAAAATTTAAAAATCTATTAACATCAACTGATAATAATTAATGTTTCCTCAATTGGGAGAAAACTAATAAGATAAAGCAAAATCAATAAAGTAAGTGCTCAAAGTGGCTCGCAAGAACATTGATAAAAGTGAAAAGTTTTGGTCAAATATATTAAACATGGAACCAATCGAACAAAGATTAGCTACTGCCCTAGAAAATATCGCGACTTTGGTAATAAGCCAACAAGCAACTCACCCCACAAAGGAAATTGCGTATATCCCAGAATTTTCGGGAGATCATCGCACATTAACACATTTTATCTCCATCGTGGACACCCATTTAGCGAACACACCAGAGGAAAGAAAAGGTTTGATCTGGAACACAATCAACAACGTGAAAATAACAGGAAAGGCAAAAGAACTCCTATTGAATAACGCCGTCAACAGTTGGTCAGCAGGCAAATTACTCCTCACACAACATTTCAGACCATTATCCAACCTGAAGGACATTACGAGAAAAATCAACGGGATTAAGGTAGGCAGCATTGCTGAACTCCATATTAAAATTGAAAATGTAGTCACAGATATAAACAGTTTTTCTTTGTATGAACCAGATAGGGATAATGTCAAAACTATGCTTTACCACACATTGATAATAAAAATTAAAGATTTAGTAACAGGTAGTTTGGCTAGGGAAATAAGACATTTGAACGATTTATACGAAATTAAGAGAATATTATACACTTATATTGGATTTGACGAAAATTTAGATGGAAGAAATTTCCACTCCAAACCACAATTTTCCCAAAAACCCAAACCAAATCCCTCTCAAAATAATCAGAATAGTTCTGGAAGACATAGAAATTTTCACTCCGGTTCAGATCGAGCAAGAAATAATCAGAATCATTTCCATAAATCTAATCATAATCGAACTTTCAATCCGTCAGGACAATATCGAAATGCTTCACAAAACCCTCAACCGATGGATATTGATAATATTCAGAAGGTTGATGAAACAAATAATAATTTGGAAAAAGAAGTTTTTTTTCTGAATTAAGCCTCGGAAATAAACTGTATATCCTCTTGACAATCAATGAACACCAACTACTAGCTCTAATAGACACCGGATCTACTATGAGTATAGTTAATGAAACAAGGGTAGACTGTAAGGACTTTCCAATAATAGATACTCTTATGTTACAATTAAAAACCATTAACAACGAAACTATGGAAAGAGTAGAACGAATATCTACTCCCGTTCCCAAAGAATTTATGATGAGCGAAAATCATCGAATCAAATGGTACAAACGTAAATTAGAAAATAAAGAATACGATTTATTGATAGGTATGGATCTTTTGAAAAATATTGTTAAAACTATGGACTTTACAATGAAAGAATTAACTCTTACCAATAACACTAAAATAAAGTTGTATAATGAACCTGACCAAATTCATGAATGTTTTGAATTAAGTGAATCTAGGGAAACAAATTTAGACCATCTTAATGGAGAAGAACGTAGGGAAATTAGGAAAATACTAGATGAATTCCAAAATCTCATCTATCATGAAGGAGACCAATTAACAAATACTGATACTATTACCCATAAAATTCAGTTAACCACAGATCAACAAATACATGCTAAAGTTTATAGATTACCTCCTCAGCACGAGAAAGAAGTTGAGAGACAAGTAGATGAAATGGAAAGACAAGGGATAATTAGGAAATCTCATAGTAGATATGCATCCCCTATTGTCGTAGTAGCTAAAAAATTAGATAATTCAGGTATACAAAAATTTAGGCTCTGTGTTGACTATCGAAAATTAAATGAATATACTGTTGATGATAAATTTCCTATTCCTAACATTGACGGAATCCTAGATAAACTGGGACGAGCTCAATATTTTACTACTCTCGATCTTGCCAAAGGATATCATCAGATAAAAATGCACCCAGATGATATCGAGAAGACAGCCTTTGTTACACCAAAAGGATTATTTGAATATGTACGAATGCCTTTTGGGTTGAAAAATGCTCCAGCCACATTTCAGCGGCTGATGAATGAAGTTTTACGGGAATATATAAATAAAATCTGCATCGTATATCTCGACGATATTCTAATTTTCTCTACAAGTCTCCAAGAACATCTCCAAAGTATAAGAAAAATTTTCAATGAACTAAGTAAACATAATTTGAAAGTACAATTTGATAAATGTTCGTTCCTTAAGAAAGAAACTGAATATTTAGGACATGTTTTAACAGATGAGGGAATGAAACCAAATCCAAATAAAGTAAAATGCATTGAAGAATATCAATTACCTTCATCAGAAAAACAGCTTAGAGGTTTTTTAGGAGCTACAGGGTATTATCGTAAGTTTATAGAGGGTTATGCCAAGCTAGCTCAACCAATGACAAAATATTTAAAAAAGGGAAATAAAATCAATATAAATGACCCAGAATATATTACTGCATTTGAAAACCTTAAACAAAATATTATAAATCACCCAATTTTAAAATTTGCTGATTTTGAGAAACCTTTTGAATTGACAACGGATGCATCAAACTATGCTATAGGTGCAGTTTTGACGCAAGAAAAACAACCAGTTTGCTTTGCATCAAGGACTCTTAATGAACATGAGAGGAATTATTCAACAACCGATAAGGAGTTCCTAGCAATTGTGTGGGCTGTAACGTATTTTAGACCATATTTATGGGGTCGACGTTTCAAGATAATTACAGATCATCTCCCAATAAAATATCTAAATAAAAAATATTCAGGCAAAGAGTTTAGTCAGAGAACACAGAGATGGTTGCTTAAATTGCAAGAATACCAATTCGATATTGAATATTTAAAAGGCAAAGAAAATAAAGTAGCCGATTTTCTTAGTAGAATCCCCGTAGAAAAAGACCATGTTGAGCAATCGGTCCATGAAATTTCAGATAATGCCACAATTCATTCAGAATTGGAACAACAATTAGACCATTTTCCCATTAGAGACGCTATAGTCAATATATACAAAACTCAACTGATTTTAACCAATGAAGATAAGCCTGAATGTATAACAATCCACAAAAATAGAATTATTCATGTAAACCTAACAAAGTCTGATGAGGAACTCAAAAGTTTATTTAAAAAATTCATAGCAAAAGGTAAAATTGCAATTTATACGGATCTTTCTTATAGCGAATATAATAGGATACAACAAATTCTCATTGAGCTTTTCAGTCATGATAAACAAATTAAATTTGAAAAAGTTACAAAAAGGGCTAAGGATATATCAACTGTCGAAGAATTAAATAAACAAATCGCGTTGTATCATACTAAAGAAAGCCTTCACAGCGGTATCAGTGAAGCGTATTATCAATTGAAGGACAAAATTTATTTTCCGAATATTTTCGAGCATATTCGAAGACAAATAAATAATTGCCAAAGATGTCAGATGATTAAATATGAAAGAAAACCAATAAAACCAAAATTCCAAATAACAGAAACCCCAACTGAAGTAAATCAGATACTACATGTAGATGTCTTTCATATTAATAGACGATTTTTCTTAACATTAATTGATAAACTGACCAAGAAAGCTTTTATTTACGAACTTCCTAATATTAATTGGATTACAAAAAGAACTAAGTTAGTAGAACATTTTTCAAAATTCGGTAAGCCAAAGAAAATAGTTGCCGACAACGAATTTCAAACCCTAGTATCCTTCTTTATGTCTCAAGGTATTGACCATCATTTGACCACCTCTAGAACTCACACAGGAAACAGTGACATCGAAAGATTTCATTGTACTCTACAGGAAAAGCTTACAGGAATAGAAAATAACGATTTAACTTTAACCGAAAAATTATATCAAGCCGTAGATAATTATAATAACAGGTACCATTCGACAATTAAATGCACTCCTAACGAAGCTATAACAAAAAATCCTCAAGAATTAACAGAGTTAGTTAGGGAAATGAAAGAAAAAGTTATTGAAAAAGTAAATAGGAATCGAGAATCGTATACAGAACAAAGAGTTAAGGCTCCAGAAAAAGTTCACTGGAGAAGAGGAAAAGAGGTCCCTCGTTACGAAATACGTCCAACTAATAATAGAGCACCCATTAACCTTAAACGTCCCCGTCTCTTTACAGATTATGATGCTCTTAGTCCCACTACTTTTCCTTGTCCCCGTAGAAGCAAACCTTCAAATTCAAAAATTAGAGAGCCAAGCCGGATACACAATAATTAATTTGGGCAACACTGAAATAGTAGAAGAAACACAAATAATAGCTCATATAGTCAGGCTAGACAAAATCCAAGAAATGATTTATAAAATTGAAGACGAATTACATCCTGATGACATATCTCCTTTGATCACGAAGAAAATTGAAACCATTCGACGAAAGGCAGATATAATGAAAATTCATAGGCATAGAAGAGGTTTAATGAACCTAGTAGGAAAAGCAAGTAAATGGCTTTTTGGTACAATGGATGAAGAAGATAAGCAGGAAATTACTAAATATTTGCAGATATTAGAACAAAATACATTTAAGGTTTCACAAGGACTGAACCAACAAATTTCTATTAATGATTATTTTAACGAAACCCTTCACCTTTTTGTAGAAAATAGTTTATCGAATCAAAATAAAATTATCCAAGAGTATACGACCATATCTGAAGAATTCAAGAGCATAATAAAGCACCAACGATTATTGGACGCCACCCTGAAATTACAAATTTTGGAAGACAAAATCGATCACATCTTAGACAATATTGCATCAGCTAAGGTAGGAACATTACACCCAGGAATTCTTACTGCTGAAGAAATCCATACATTCAATATTTCTATACAGAAATTAGAAAATGCTCGATCCGGTATTTTGTTGTATGACTCAAATACATTGATTATCAATATCAAAATCCCAACTAAATTAGTGAAAGTACCAGTGCAATTCCTTATTCCTCTTCCTAACAACCTATTCCAGGAAATTTCAGAAGAATCTCAAACATTTATAGAATTCAATAATGAAAAATATGTAGCTAAAACCAAAGTAATGTACAAGAATGAATTAAAACCGATTGTAACCTGTTTAAAAATAAAATGTAATAAAAGAATAAATTTAAATGAAGAAATAATTAAAATAAACAATGAAGTAGTTGTAGCCATAAACTTAAAGAACTCTAAGATAATTAATAATTGCGATGAGAGAAAACTTGAAATTAAAGGAAACTATTTGTTTCGAATACAGAATTGTTCAATAACGATAAATAATGTAAATTATAATAATATGATTAGAAATTTTGAGGAAAATGATATTTTCGAAGTTTATAAAGAAAATTGGAATGATGCTAATCTGACCCTAGAGAAAGTATCAATTAAACAAATAGAAAATCTAAAACATATAAAGTTAACGAGAATATATGGAAGCATTAGTCTTGGAATAAGTATATTACTGATTGTAGTAGTAATTGTAATAATATTAGCCATTGTTTACTTGTACCAAAAGAAAAAATTGTTAAAGATTGTACAAAAACCATGGGAAAATGAATCTCAGGAGAGATGTTCGAATCTTAAGGAGGGAGAAGTTATATTAAACGGAAATGCAGTCTTTGCATCAGACTTAAGTTTCGCCATTCCCACGGGAACGAACTGAAATCACTGAAATCAGAAAACCTTGAAAATTGTCTCGTGTTGCGTCGCCACGAGGAGCAATATGAGCTCCACGAGCCTTTGATTCTAGAACAGTTTTCCCATGATTTTTCGACAGGTAAGCATTGTTGAATAGATTTAAGAATTAGGGTAAGTAACGAAAAGTTCAGTTCTTGTTTGGCAGTCGTGCTATTAAAGTGTAAACAAAAAAGTGTTCGATAAAAAAATAAAGTTCTTATATTTTAAAAATTCAAGTGTTTTAAATTGAAAATTTAATTCATGCGTGCTGGAACGAGACCATAGCAGTCAATATATTGAACAAAAATTTACAGAGATGGTGAACGAATGGAGTTTAAACAGCAAGATTTTTCTGGTCCTACGTGACAATGCAGCAAACATGGTTTGCGCAATGCGGGGTAAATATGAATCTGTAGGTTGCGTCGCACACACGCTACAGTTGGTGATTAAACGAACACTATTTTCAGACGAAGAAACCAAAGACTTGCTAAATAAATGCAGAAAAATCGTAGGCCATTTCCACCACAGTGAGCCAGCAACCAGAAAATTGACAGACTGTCAAAAACAATGCGGACTGCCAGAACACACTTTGGTGGAAGATATTGATGTGAGGTGGAATAGCACGTACTTGATGTTACAAAAGCTTTTGGAGCAAAAAAATGCAGTTAACTTGTATAGTGTTGAGCATGGTAAGATTGACACACTTCTCTCTAATGAATGGGATGTGATAAAGAACATCACAGCCGTTTTGAAGTTCTTTTATGAAGCTACACTGGAGCTATCATTTGGTGACGCATGCATATCAATAGTGATACCTTTGATATCATTATTAAACCGCAAATTACAGGTTCGATGCTCAAATGACGATGAGATGATGACAAGTATGAAAAACTCATCGTACGAGTCTGTAAATAGGAAATTCTCTTTTAAAAAAAAAAAATAATTCGTTGATGCTACAATGCTGGATCCAAGATTTAAATCCAAATACCTCAATTGCAATGAAGTGGATGCTGCAATAACAGAAATAATATATTCTTTGACTGAGCGTGATAACGACGGCTCGCTACAGTCCCACGACGGAGAGAATCCCTCAACTTCAAATTCAACTGGATTATTCTCGCAAGCCTTTAACATACACAAAGAAAACGAGAGTCTTTGGGATATCCACGACGATATTCCTAATCCGACTGAAATACTTCGACCTGAAGATGAAAAAACTATTTTGAAAGACAAGATTCAATCTTATCTGTCGGAGCCATTATTGCAACGCACTGCCGACATTTATTGTTATTGGAACAGCAGTCCATATGCTACCCTAAGAAGAGCAGTCTTAAAATACCTTTCCGCTCCGCCAACTAGTGTTCCAAGTGAGCAACTGTTTAGTACTGCTGGACAAATTTACTCAGATCGTCGGAATAATCTGCTAGGTGAGAACGTAGAAAAATTGCTTTTCTTAGCGTACAATCTAAGGCTTTTTAATTACGAATACTAAAAATAAAATACTAATTTGAAATTTGTAATATATCTTTTTTTATTAGATTTTATTGCTATTTTTAAATTAAGTAGTAACTTACTGAGTAGTTAGTAGGTACATAATTGTCGTACAAATTATTGTAATCTATCTTTAGTAAGACTGAAAAATAAAAAACTTTAAAATATTTGTTGCGTACTTTAATGATGGTCTTTTTATTTTATTTAACACTATATAACTGTCTGTATGTATATGCAAATAAATGTGTAAAAAATACACTAAGTTTAGTATACAATAAAAATTTTAAATGTGTTTAAGTAAGTTTCGGTTTCGGTTTCGGTTTCGGCCGAAACTGAGAGCAAGGCCGAAAGTTCGGTGTCGGTTTCGGTTTCGGCTGAAAAACTTGTTTCGGTCGGCCACTAAAAATAGTATATGCAAACAGTGCACAGTTATTGGTTATATATTTAAAATATTAGATTGTATACAGAAAGTAGCAATAAAAAGATAATATAACCAACAGACTATTGTGTTAATGGCTTACCTTCAACATTATAACAACACATATGAATACCACAAAGATTAAATAAAATAAAAATATAAGGTAAAGATTTAATATAACAACTAAAACTAAATAAAACATAATATAGGGTGTTCCCTTTTCTATACAGTAATACAATGTCTGAGCTACGCCACTATATAGGAACACGACCTTCCTCTTTGTTGAATAATTTTGTTATGATATTAGGTAGTACTGGTGCTTAAATTTTTATGGCCTCGTTAGTTATATGGTCAGGTCCTGTGCTTTTGTCAGATTTTTATTTACAAACATACTTATGTATTTCTTGTTCATCAATGGCTAGTAGCGTTGTTCCTCCGAACTCTTGATTGTTGGATCAACCAATTCCTCTGCTGTGTCACCCTGATACTCGTCAAGATTTCTATAGTATTCTGTTTTCACTATCTATGATTTATTTTCTTGTTCTCATTGGCTATTCAGTTCTTGTGTGTGTTTAACTCCCTGATCCCCTTTTTCGTACTTCGATATTGCTTTAGATTTTGTTCTGAAATATGTTTTCTGTGGTTTTTAATCTTTTCTTATGGCTTTATTTGTTGCTTTGAATAAATATTCAAGTCTTATCTTATCGTCTTTGTCTGTAATTTTTTGTTTCATTGAATCCGGGCGTTAGTCTGTTAGTTTTTGTGTTGATTCGCTATATTATTTTATTTGCTTTATAGTCTTAATCTATTTACAGGCTTTGTTTTATTATTATTTCTAGCGCGTCGTAGTAAGTTTGAACATCATCATTATTGCATATGTCTGTAAGGCGTTTATTTATACTAGGGGGACGCCCACTGCTCGCTACGCTCGCCAACCCCCGCCGTTCGCTACGCTCACTAATAGCTCGCGCATGACGCTATATATACAGTAGCATTGTAAGTAAAAGGTTATTTAGTTCAGACTGTAGTAGCAATCACTTCAGCTCATTTTGCACGTCAAAGTACATCTATATTAAATGAGGCCCTAACTATAATTATCGAAAACCTTGCGAGTGCGGTTGCGGATCTTAAAAGATCTTAAAATTTTCTCATACAAAATACTTTTTGTAAGAATTCTTTCATCTTCTGCCAAATGACCTTGGCCTTGTGTTTCAGAAATACATATAGACACGCAATCGATCAAACGATCTAACTCTACTGGCTACAACAAACAATTTACGGTGAGAAAATATAGGTAGTTTGAGTAAGATTCCTTCTTTCTGAAACGTTTGGGATTTATGGGATTTATTTATTGTCATCGCAAAAGCCAGAATGACGGGAAATTGAGTTCTTTCGAAGGAAAAAGGCAGAAGTGTACTTGTATAATTAAGGTTTATTTCCTGCTAAAATCTCACAATCCAAACAATTTTCTTTTGCATTTGAACTAAACGAATACGCGTACCATTGACCACGCAAGTCATGTCCTGTACAAAAATTATGAATAAGTAGAAGTAAGCAATTTGGTTTTGAAAGTAAATTTGTGGGACCAACTTACTTGTGGGAGCCAACTTACATCAACTGAGTTTAAAATTTCTACTGGAAAATTATTTTGCTCTCTATAATCGTCACTCAAGATGTTATCGGAACTCAAATATATTCGTTCCTCTCCGGACAGACTGTTAAAGATTTCTGCATCGATGAGAGTGCAGTTTTCATATTTGGGTGCTAATATAACCGAATTGAGATTATCGTTAGACTTTATGGTTTCAGATACATTGCCATAAGTATGTATCTGCAATCACGAAGTTGCTAGTTAAATGGGAAGGAATTTCAATAACATCTTGGCTGTAATCTGGAAATGTGGGTAAAGTTCCATTACCAAGAGATTTTAGAAATTTAACGAACTCAATCTCATGAGGTGAAGCTCTCATGTTTTGGCTAAAAGTTATTATGTGGAATTTTGAAAATTCGAACATGAAGTAAGGCAATTCTCAATAAGTGGTACATGTGTACCGTGAGATATAGCTGGCAATATTCGTCAAAAATCTCCACAGAGTAAAAAAGTCTTACCTCCGAAAAATTTAGTTGAAGCACCGAACGAATCGTTTACTGACCAAATTTCCTCAATAGCTTATAAAGCAAGGTTATATGAATCATTTTCTGAAGAATTTCTTAAAAAGTTTTCACACATGAACATTTTAAATTCATTCCACAAATCTAAAGCAATTGTAGGAAAGTTCATACCACAAATAGGATATGGCAAATAAGTTTCTTAACTGCTGAGAGGACTTACACTCTTTTACTTCTAATAAATATTCACACTACTCTCCATAATTTCATGCGATACGTCGTGCATGTGCTGAAAATGTGCAGTAAATAATGTTCCCAACAGTACCTACCCAAATCCTGGTGGGACCTCGAACATGACGCAAAATATTCTCAAACGGAACACCTCAACATAAAACATGAAATAATCTAGCAATAGCTCTTCTACTTCCTCTTTGAGGTTTTTCGATTTCTTTTCTTTATCTACCTAAATATAACGCATCGGCGTCTCTGTATATAGAAACACGGACGAATTAATTCGATTGATTTCATAGAATGCAGTCAATTTTGTTCTTCTGTGATTTTTAAGACCTTGCTGAACATTTCCTTCCCTAAAGGCTATATTTTGCCGTTGAGGCAAGTGACATTCAAGTCGAACTATAAGATATTACGTGACTGGTAATGCATTGGATACTCATTTATCCGCCAACTATCTTCCGTAGATCCAACATAGTGACCGGACAGAAAACTGTCAATTTCATCTATATAACCGTTGCCATCAACTCCACCTCAAACTCATCCAAACTGTCATGAGGCACAGTCGTATCCCTTATAAACACATTTGTACATATATTTTAGACTCTTAATTGTGCCAAGAACTTCCACATTTAAGTAGCAATCAAATTTCGCGAAAAGATATGGATTTTAAGTAACAGCATAACGGTTGCCATCAGAGTGGCCACGAAAGTTACCTGTTATACCATTTACACGACGCATCTAACATTGCCCTGAGTTGTATTGTAAAAGTCCTTAGAAAAGCTTTTGCTGCATTTACCATCTCTCATACAGAAGAGGATATGATTCAATAAACCACATGGACCGTGGATCATATGGTTTTGACTAAATTATGAAGTTGTGGGAAATACATATATATTGTAAATAAAATATATCTGGAATTTCCCTACAAACGAACCAACTTTCATTTCCTACCGTTTCTTTTTTCTCTAAATTGAGGTTTTAAAGGTGAGCAGACAATAGTTTGGAAATATGATATAATTTAAGATTTTAAATTTTAAACAGTTTTTTGCTCGTAGCGGCCAAATAAAGCATTCTAGGGGGTATGATCAACCCCTATTATTTTTTCATTTCCCAACTTTTGGCTATATATCATATTTCTCTAAGTTATGTTTTAAATGTGGGTCCATACAAAAGTTTGGAAACATGATAAAATTGAGAATTTCGTTCGCTTTCCATAAATATTCGTGAAAGTTAACCTCGCGTTTTCTAGAAATAACTGTAAAATTGTAATTTTCCTTATTTTTTAAAATAAAATTTGCATATATTTTTATCAAATTAGCAAAAAACAATGGTATAAGTAAACGATGGCTTCAAATACTAATTCCTTACTATTGTCTGTGGCCATATGTTCATTGTTTCGGCTTTTGTCTGGAAGAATGCAATTTTATTAGCCAAAGATTGCCTTTTTTCAGGCAAAAAGCAAAACAATGAACATATGAATATTGTCTGTGATATGGCTGCATTTGCCCCTCACATTATCATTGGCATAGATATTGGGTTTGAGTGAAAAGAATGCATGTACTTGGCATATATGGTTGTTTATTCAGTCGAACGTATGATCTATGCAAATGATAATGTAAAATAAGTATGTTCTATATTTTAATATTTTCGCAGAGGAATGCAATTATAAGTTAATTCTTTTGGTTTGTGTCACCAGTAGAAGATTGATTCATTTGGTTTGATTTTCGACTAATTTAGTACTTGTTATGTATCGGGGACACAAACCAAAAATTCACATATGGTTGCATATTTCCAGGCAAAAAGTAAAACATTCACACGCACACATTCTTCCCAAAAGAATCATTTACGCTATACGTGTGCTCAATTCACACATACTATCCCATTGAATTTTTTAATTTCAATTTAAAATTAAACGTATTTATAATTAAATTTAAGAAAAAAAATTAGTTGATGCACATAGAGGAAAAACTAATCTTTCGAATGGTATAATTTTTAAGCTGGTAAGTCCACCTGGTTTCCTGTAAAAGGGATAACAAAAAAACGTGTTGCCTATTTATATATAGATTATCACTTAATTTCTTCAAATATTCCGATTGTTCAGTGTCGGTTTCATGTGATTTTAGTAACATTTTAAATGTCTTTCCTGAAAGAGTTGGTGTCGTCAGTGTCAGAGAGGTTCCGACTAATCGATGGTCAGATAGAAAGTCTATTTTGCTTATGACTTTCATGTTTGTTACGCACTTGGGGTGGTTAGGCATTATAAAATCTATGTCATTTTTTGTTGGTCCCTCGGGGAAAATCAAGGTCCATCTACCACTAAGTTTTTTCTTAACATAAGTGTTCATTGTACAGAGCTTATGTGCAAAGGCATATTGGATTAGTCTCTCAACCCTCAGGTTGCCTTTGCCATAGCCATAACTACTAAGTATAAGATTTTCTATGTGCTCAGGTTGACCAATCTTTGCATTAAAATCTCCTAGTATCAATATGTTTTTTTTTCAGGAGTTTGTTGGGCTTTTCCAAGTTCTTCATAGAATTTATTAATGTCAACCTCATCTGCTCCTTCAGTCGGTGCATAGACTTGGATAAGTGAAATAAAATGTTCTGCAAATTGCATGCGTAGTAGGGCTGCCCATTCAGATATACCAGTGAACTCGATAATGTTGGCTTTGTGTTTCCGCCTGATAAGGAACCCAACTCCGTATAGGCCGGGTGTGTCTCCCTTGTAAAAGAGAATGTGTTCATTATATTCTTCTGTATTAAGTCACATTTTTCTGACTTCTGCTAATCCAAATATATCAATTTGAATGTTTTTCAATGAATTCTATGAACTTTTCTGTTGACGCTAAAGTTCTCACATTGTTGAGGGTTTGTTACTGGAGGTTTTTAGTCTGATTCCCCACGGGGACCAGCCGGATTGGAGAATGGTTTTCTTGGTGTTTTGCCTAAATTTGTAAGTTTTTTATTTATATGCCTTTATATATCCGGCTGCCGAGTTCCTATGTATGTTTGGAAGTGGGGGGAAGTGGTGAGAGAGTTACTTCTTCCTCTCATCATGTCAAAGGCGTTTAAAAAAACCGAAAGGCCCAGTCAAGGTCCACGCCGTAGATTTTCCGTGAAAACTTGAGGATGAAATTATAATAAGTGTTTCTTATTAGTATGTACTTAAATCAGTGTCTCTTATACAATGTTTATATAGAGTAATACGGTGACAGAAAAGAAAAATCCCAAGTTTATTTTTTCGCGCTATTTTTAATTTCTCCTTTAATTCTGCGGTAGCTTTGACATTTACTCGGCACTGGACACTTTCGGTTTTTTTTATTTCGATTTGATGCAAGCTCTATTTGATTTGCGTTTTATTCAATTCAGCCCATATTTACGACTCATATAAGCCGATATATTTTTTTTTTATTTCAATTTAATACTGATTTTTTCTTATACTTTAGCGAATATATTTATTGTTTCAATTCAGGTCCTGGTAGCTCTTCTCACACTCCTTACACTGACACCCGAACGAACATCCTACATAATCGCGTTCTCATGATACACTTATGTGGTGAATCTCCACCACCGTCTCCAACATATCCTTGTTTCCTAAAAAGAAAGGATATTAATTATATGAATATATCCAAACCACTTACCTGCATATGAAAAACGTCACCAGTCACATGTTGCAAACGTCACCTGTCAATCATGCGATCATGCGATCAATCATGCGATCATTCACTGGAAAACGTGAATCTCCACCACCGTCTCCAACATATCCTTGTTTCCTAAAAAGAAAGGATATTAATTATATGAATATATCCAAACCACTTACCTGCATATGACAAACGTCACCAGTCACATGTTGCAAACGTCACCTGTCAATCATGCGATCAATCATGCGATCATTCACTGGAAAACGCCACATCCACACAAAGCGTCGGAACTTAGTACTTCGAAACAGTACTAAATGGTACCGGATGGTTGTGCAATGAGGTGAATGCTAAATGTGAAGAGTCGCGAAGTTTAAATGGAACAACGAACCAAATTAATGATTGGGAAATGGGAACAGAAGTTCAACTTATGATTCGAATTATGCGGGAAATGCATTTTCGTGAAATGCAAATGGAAATTGGGAAATTGGGACAATAATTCCATGGAAATTGACAGAGTGGGAATTTACGCCACGTAAGGGAAAAATAGGGATAAATGGACAGGGAAAATCAGAGAAAAGGCAGTCGATCACCAGCAGACGAGACGAGAAGAGCCAGTTAGCCGTCCAGGAAGACCAGCCAATCAGCTCAATTACCAGTACCAGGAAGACCAGCCAAACAGATCAACCAGGAAGCCTACCGGTACAACCAAGTAAAAAGTGAGTATGAAACACTCGTCGATAAAGAAGAACTAGCGGATGAGAGCTCTTAGCCTCTCCGCTTAAGCCTCGACCACGGTTCTTTGAACCTATCGAGCATAACTACATTGTAATCACTGCGCAATTCTCCCCCAGTGAGCGACAAAAAGCAGCAATTACAAGAGGAGCTCCGTAACCCCAATGTTGGACCCCGACCTCTCACGATAGAGGAATACCGGGAAAGGAGAAAGGGGCAGGCGCACCAGAGAACCACTCCGGAGATACCAGAAATACCACCGAAGAAACGGACGGGCAAGGAGGCGCGATTCCGGACGGACATCGAAGAGACGCGACGTCGACTCCTTCTGGCTGTGGGTCGGGAGCAGCGAACAAGGGTGGAGCAAGAACTCCAACGGCTGTACAACGAGCGGAGACGATATCGCCAGGCAAAGAAGCTGGCCAGGTACAACCCAGCGAACGAATATTAATGGTCCAATTTAGTTTAAGAGAAGGTTGTATAAAAAATAAATAATAAATGTATAAATAAATGTATAAAAAATAAATGTTAAAGTTGTCTAACGATCGACTATTTAATGGTGTTCAGGAGTGTACTCCCCCGAAATAGAGCTACTGTGAGGTTCTCTCCTCCAACGACACAAAGAGTCGAGGGAGAATCTTCACACTTATTTATAATATTACGCAACGCTTATTAACAACAGCCATGCGTAAATGAACTAGCACGATGAAAACACGCGCAAAATCGATACCACACGAAAAACACGTACAGAAATTCTCTATCCATTGTGACCCCAACAGTTGTTATCGCATCATTAGCCTCATGGTTATTGGCGATTGAATTCTGACGGTTTATTGTACCGCAATAAAGTTTGACTGGCTATCAGTGTACTTAACGAGCGTAAAGACGAAAAAAATTACAATAAAATTTTCGTACCAATATCTACTTTAATTATCAAACTATTAGTGACAATGGTTATGGAGAGTAGTACGGTTACAGAATCACAAGTTTATTTTTTTTCGCCGTTTTTTAATTCTTTTTCGATACCGCCGTAGCTTCCACATTTGCTCGGCACTGAATAGTTTTGGTTTTTAATATTCGGTTTGATGGGGGTTTTCTCCGGTTGGAGTTTTTTACAATTCGGTGCATATTTACGCCTCATATGAGAAGATATCTTCGATATTTTTTCGATTTTAAAATTCATACTGATTTTTGCTTATCATTCGGAGAATATTTTTATTGTTTCGCTTTAGGTCCTGGTAGCCCTTTTTATGCTTTTTACAATGATACACCAGTCAACGTCTTAGCCAAACGCGTTCTCACGCTACGCTCATAAATATCCTCATACAACGCTAAAAACAATAATCACGCGTGGGCGCCTGCACTAGCCCGATGAAGTCACGGGAAAAACAAGCGCCGCTCAATAAAAACGTACAAATATGCTCCATTCACTGTGATCTCAACCGTTGTTATCCTCGGAGTTAGTAGACATTGAAAAATGACGGTATTTTGTAACACAAGAATGTTAGACTGGCTACCAATGTACATACTCAACGAGAAGAAAGACGTTTTCACGTCAAAAAAGGCGCTCATGGTGTTTGTTTTTGTTGTTTACGTAGATTGAAGCTTGCTGTTTTGGGCGAAATTTTGTGGTGGAATTTATACAGAGCGTTCTCGTTTGCGTTTTTCTCGTTGATGAGTTTGTCGTATTTAAGTACTGCATACTTTTCCTTCTGCCTTTCTTCTATCAGCTGTTGTTGGAGTTCCTTTCTTTTTATTAGTGCATTTTTAGGAAAGTCTTCAGTTAGGTAGATTTCGGACAGTTTATTCTTGTTCCTCAGATTTGTTCTTTTTTCCAAGCATGTGAAAGGGAGATGAGAATAGGTCTTAGTTTTTCATTTTGTGCACCCTTATTTCCTAGGCGGTACATATTGTTGATGTCGATGTGGCTGATATTTATATTGGTTTTTGATTGAATCTTTTCAGTGACTAATTCTTTCAGATTTTGTTTGGAAATCTCTGTCTCTTTAATTCCAAAGGCTATAATAGTATATTTGCGGTTTTCGCGCTCTCAGTAATAAATTTTTTCGCGTAGGTTCCTGTTTTCGGATTTCAAGTCCGTTATTTCTTTGACTAAATGGATCATTTTCTCATCCATTCATGCATTTCCTTATTGGAACAGGTACTGGGTGCAAAAGGGGACTTTGAAAGGAAATTATAGTTCGGAATACAAAAAGATTGTAATAGACACTTGTCTACTGCCATGCCTAACATATGCATGCCAAACATGGGTATTTGATAATAAAACCAAATGTAAAGTAAGGTCATGTCAGAGAGCAATAGAGCGCAGTATGCTGAAATTGAAAATTACAGAATGACAGACACCTTAAAGCATGCCTTGAAAATAAAGTGGCAATGGGCAGGACATGTTTTTCGGTTGAAAGACAAGAGATGGACACTTACAGACACTAAATGGCTACGTCGGCGGGGGAAAAGGAGAGTTGGTAGGCCTCAGAAACGCTGGGCTGATGACATTGTGCAAGCTGCTGGGAAGGAATGAATGATCAAGGGTCAGGACAGCAAAGATTGAAAATGGCTGGAAGAGGCCCACACCCAAGAAAGGGATCCATACCTCGAGAAATAAAGTAACGTAATAACTATACTCACAAAACATATTTAAATATTAAATTACAATACATCAGCATACTACGACAAGCTTTAGTTGAGATGAATTAGCAGTCATGCTAATGGTATGGAAGTCAATGAAGGCTTTATTTATTTATTAATTTATTTATTTTTGCATTTCCATTTTAACGTCCCAAAAGTATTGTAAGCTGTTTATAAATTTTTTGTGTGAATCGGAACGACTGTCACCGGTAGCTTGTGCTTTTCTTATTATGGTAGCAATTTGGCAGATGTTAATAGTGTCAGTTGTGATGCCTATCTCTAATCACAGTGGATACTTTTCGTGACGACATAAACAAATATTCACGGGCACCGTGTGTGAATAAAACTAACCTTCGATAAGAATCTAAATTGGTTATGGCACCCGATACGTCCATCGTATATCACAAGGGAGTTCGCGCGGAACCAGGAAAAGACAACAACAAAAAGAGAGAGTCATTCATTTATGAGGGAGAAACTGGAAACAACAACATACATAGATTCTCATTTACAGCGAAAACAATTTATTGATAGGTGAATATTCGAAAACTCAATCGCACCAACAATTCCGAATGACAATTGTTCGTTGACCGAACACGTGCATCCGGGCATTATGGAAATTAGAAAGTCTCGATCAAGGAAACTGGTGGATCAGCAGCCCCGATGGAAACCTCTGATCGTGCGAATCGTTGAATCAGCGATATTGGTCCATTCAATAAGCGAACAGTCGGCAGCGAAGCCCGAAAAGACCACTCAAGGAAGATGACTCTACAGCTCGACAAGGCCACTCTTATAAGAACACCCTGCAGCTCGAAAATACCACTCTAGGAAGAAGACCTTGCAGCCCGAGAAGCCCACCTTAGGAAGAACATCTTGCAGCGAAGCCCGAGAAGACCACTCTAGGAAGAACATCTTGCAGCCCGAGAAGACCACTCTAAGAAGAAAGCGAAGCCCACGACGACTTTAGGCGACTGTCTATCAACCTGTTTATCAATAGAAGAAGAATTCGCTACTCCAAGCGCTGCACGTGGAGGATCCTTACCCAAAACATAGTAAGTAGAGAATGGACCCCAAATTCACTGTCTGAGGATGGTTCCAGGCCGAGTCCATCCGGAAACGGTTTCGTAATCTAACGGACTGGGTTTAAAGTAGCGAGAGACAACGGTCGCGGATAAGTGAGTTCTACGTTGTCGACCCTAGCAGAGGCACCAAAAGACGCAAAGGCGGGTTCTATACCGATAAGCCTAGGCATGGACCCCGACAGAAAACAATTCCAACACCAAAATACAGGACTGGGCTGGAGGAAAATTATCGCAGGGCAATTTAGGGAGTCAGGAGAATTCACCTGATCGCTGTGGGCCAGGACGAACGTCTACGATTGAGCCGCGAGATTCAACGCCTGCACATTGAACGACAGAGGTAGAGAAGAGACAAGAAGAGGTGAAACAATGATAACCAGAGGAGTAACCAGGAACAGGCTCAGATGTACGAAAATGTCCTACTTTAGAGCCCATTAAATTGTAAAAGAAAAGCCAATAAAACCTCAAATGAAAAAGAATTCGTCCTTATAACTATTTTAAGGTAAACAAGTAGTGTTCAGCAGCAGTGTACCATGAAAAACTAAACAATTGCATGGTTTGGCACCTCAAATGATCGTGCATAACAACGTTACAGCAATTAAAAACCTACGGGTACAGACAATCCAGATTTCTCATTCCCATGCACCGAGTTGGCACCCGATTTTGAAAGCTCTTTCAAGGAGCTTTTGCCAAATCGTTGTTGGGAATGTGAAACTTTGAAGAGCTTGCTCTCTTCAAAGTTACATTTTTCCTTAGGGTGAAAACCGGTTTTGATTTTATTTGCCCGGTAAATTTTTAAGGACTATGTAAAATGGTAAGTTTATTTACGAACTACAGATTACAGAATATTACAGTTTCCGAGAACCAAAAATTAGTCAATTTTCTTCGGGTCTTTAGGGGCCTTTTCCGAAAAATTTTTTCCTTAGGGTGAAAACCGGTTTTGAATTTATTTGCCCGGTAAATTTTTAAGGATTATGTAAAATGGTAAGTTTATTTACGAACTACAGATTACAGAACATTACAGTTTCCGAGAACCATAAACTAATCAACTTTCTTCGGGTTTTTAGGGGCCTTTTCCGAAAAAATTTGAAGTTTTAACAATTTTTTGGCTCGTTGCGGCTGTTGCCACCGCATCGTGAGCATTGCACTTTTCAGGTGCAATGCTCTGGAAGTCGAAACGTCCGGTCGTCGCGACAAAAATCTTACATTTCTGATGAGCATTGCACCTCTAAGGAGCAATGCTCGAATCAATTGATTTACTTAGCAATTTATGTTATTGAACTCTTAAACAAAATTAGGTCATAAGTAAAAATAATTTTTAAGCATCTTCTATTTGTATTTCAGGCGTGTGTTTAATAAACACAAGTTAGTTTTTGTTTGGCTACCTACAAGAACGCGTCTCAGTTAAAACCCTTCCCTTGGACCTCTATTAATATTGTGCAAGAACTAGCGTTACCTAGTATCTTCGCATATTAAGAAAAGGTCATTCCATATAAGTACAAGCCATCTTAACCTGAGCTAGTATTCCCTAGCATCTGACTAACACCTTGCTCTTTCCCTAACAGCGGCCAAACTGAGTGTCCTAGAGGGTTCTAATCTTTCACCGACCCCATTATTTTTCTATTTTATATCGTTTCTTCCTACACTTATTTTCTCTCAATTGAGTTTTTAAAAGTGTATAGCCAAAAGTTGGATAAAATTCAGATTTTGAATTTTTAACAGTTTTTTGCACATAGCGTATAAACTAAGCGTCCTGTAGAGTTCCCATTATTTAGTCATTTGCTATCTCTTTTCCATACATGACCTGTCTCTATTCTGAAAAGTATTCATACAAAATTTAGGAATTACAACAAATTCAGATTTTCGATAATTGTGTTATGAAATAATAAAATCTCATACTTATGGTGAATTAATTGAATGAGGTATTCAAAATTGTTGTAGGACTTCAAGATATATACTCGTTGTCATCCCAAATAAATATATAAAGTTATATATAGTATGAAAAATATAATAATAGAAATTCATGACAGCAAAAAGCCATGATAAATTAGCAAATGTCCATTAAGGAAATAGGAATCATGTCATTTCAAAGTGAATAATTTTATGTACACAATTTCCTAAATTTGTATAATGCAAATTAATCTTAGTCAATCATGTGTTATGGAAATATGATCAATATTAATAATAAATAATAATATATGTATTAATGTAATAATATATTTTGTATTATTTTCAATAACTTCATATTTTGACAAAATATATAAATAGCATTGAAAAGTGAATTGTTTCTGTATTTATTAGATAAAATAAATTCATCATCAAATAGATGTTCATGATAAGAAGTTTGAAAATATGCACCACTTCCATTTTTCTACTTTGCTTCTATTTAAATTTTTGATTTCAAATTTAAATAATGCAGATATTATTTGCCGGCGATTTCCGGAAAATATGCAAAAGTAGATATTTTTTAATAAAAAAAAGAGTCAATTGACCCCGCTTGCTCAGTACGGACGTGTCTCCGATTCGTTCTGGACTAAACCAAGTTAAAGAAAGGCTGTAAAGTTCGAACCAACTCAAAAAGTGATGAACGGTTGAACAAGAATTTCAAATTTGGTCAACATTTACGATTACTGTTTTGTAACTGTTTTGTTTAAATTCATTTGGTTTTCTTTTGAACAATTAAAGGAATTTGCAAATGTTTCTAGTGTAACTGTTTATTTTTAAACAGTTACTATACCGCCTAGCAAAAAATAAGTTGACAATTCTTCGGTACAAACGAAAAGTGTTATCAATGAACTGAACTGTGTTTCGCTGCAAAATGGGATTGTCAGATGATAAAACTAAAAAGTCTGACAAAAACCAACCAAAAATTCAAGTTGGCCTAGACAGATACCTCACGCCAAAACGGAAGAAGAGGAAGAGGAAGCCGACCAAGGCGCATCCGTCCCTGAAGAGGTACAAAAACGCCAAGGCCAGCTTGAAGAAGCTCTTGCTAAGGAAGCCCGAAGAGCTCTCCGATAAGGAGAAGGGCTTGTTGTGAACATAAAATCAAGCAAAAATAAACAAAAACCCATAGTCACCACAACCGATAATCAATCAAGCGATCAATCGACAAACTAGAACAACAGAGATCAGTTTAAATAATAAACAACCAAGAAAATTGTAACATCAAAACTCAAAACACCAATCAATAATTCAATATGAAAATCAATCAATCGATCAATCGACAAACTAGAATCTGATCACAACTCTAATAAATCAATAAACAAACACAAATACACATATACAAACAACAGCCCAATCGATGAAATTAAACACGATCAATAAAACCCGATCAACAAAAAACACGATTAAACACGATCGCGATCAATAAAAGAAGAAACGATCAATGAAACACGAACAATAAAGCCGATCAATACAAACAACCAATATAATTAGCAGCAAAGCACTATGCCGTTTGACAGTCAAGTGAAGACTAGACACTCACTGAGAATATGCCCTAATTCCCTCCTCCCTCTTACCCGCCGGTAAATACACGAATGAGAAAGAACCTTCCCACGACGGAAATGCTGACCCGACATTTAACAATCTCCAAGTGATAACGCGCACCTGTCCGAAGAAGAAATGCGACACCGACTCCTCGACGATGGTACTAGAAAATGCGCGTGTAACATTAGAAATGAAAATGCACGACGAATGCAATGGCTGAAATGATTTTGCAGGGTCATCGATTACATTCCGATCGGCAAGAGTGCCAGGGCAGCAAAGTGACCATATAAAAAGCCATCGAAAAGATCCAGAAGGGCAGAGTAGTACGAGATCCCGACCGTGGAGGACCCCCGCAGAAGACCAACCATTGAAGAAAGTCCTCGTTGCAGAACGTTGCATCGACAGAGGACAATTTGAACAACTCAACAGAAGAGAAGGAGGACACTTTGCAGGCTAGGACAAGGAGAGATTCCCCCGAAGACCCATACGAGAAAGGACCGCCGAAGGCTCAAGGAGAAGGACTCCACAAGCCAGTCTCACCCACTCTCTTCCAGATTCCAGGCAATTCGTCTTCAAAAGGTAACCTGACCAAGTAGTCAGCTACCTAAAGACCTGAACGGCCCTAGTAGGCAGCAGGCAAATTCAAACACACCTTCTCTTCCGTTAGATGACGGACCAAGTACCCTTGTCCCTAAGAGAAGCACTCCAGGATCCCACCGCTGGACCACGACCAATCACCATCGAAGAGTATCTTCAGCGTTGGAGCCGGGCAACAAGAGACGAGAGACGAGCCACACATACCCAACCCGCCAAAGTAACAGCGTTAGGGCTCAGAAGCCTATTTCCAGAGGCGACTTCAAGAGGCACAGCGAAAGCTTATTTAAGCCAGCTCGAAGAGCGACAAGGGTACAGCCAGCCAACCTGTAAACAAAACAAAAATGGAGAGGAGGAACTACCGGAAACAAAAAAGGGCAACGAAAAAGTAAGGGCCCAATTATTGGAATTAATTAACTATTGTTAAATTGAGCTGATTGGTAAATGAGAGAACTATAAAGAAAATAGAGTAAATGATTGGTTAATCCGAGAATTGTAAAGAGAGAGTCTAGCTTAATTGTATTGTTATGGTGATTGGAAAAGTTGTAAAAATAGAGAACCAGTAAATTATAAGGACTGTAAAGAAAAATCTTGAGTTAGTTGGTGAAAAAATAGTAAAATGAATGTATTGTAAATCTGAAAATTGTAAGGGGATGTCTAACTTAATTGTATTGTTTTGGTATTTGGAAAAATTGCTAAAACAGAGAACCATTATTTTGTAAGGACTGTAAAGAGAAACCTCGAGCTAATACGAGAGAATTTGGAAAAGAGAGGATTTGTTTTGTACTTATTTGCTGAGAGAGATTTGTTAAATTGTATCGCTGGTAAAACGAGAAAACGATAAAGAGAGTAAAATAAATGTATTGTAAATCTGTAAGTTGTCAGGAGAGAGTCCTGTCCTGAGTAAATACTTTGTAAAGAGTTGTAGTTGAAACAATTTCAAAAAAAGAAGGAGTAATAAATTTGTAAAAATTGTAGTTGGAAGAATTAGATGTTATAACTGCTAGTTCAGGAAAGAAGTTGCAATATATAGATGCCCAGCAAACAAGAGAAAGGTGTATTCAATCCCCTGGGGACACACACAACAGGCTACTTAATAAGAAACAAGAGGATTGTCGCCGATTTCGAAAAGAATATCGCTTCGCAGAAATTGGGGACAAACGTCGAGGGGCTCACAGGATCGTCCAGGTCCTAAACCGGAGCAAGTGGTAAGAGTGCCAAACTACAGCGGTCCAATGCTGTTGCCTCCTCACCCTCAGGAAAACCACCACAGCCGACTTCTCAGAAGAAAACTAACAGGGAGCGATCCACGGAGGAGTAGGAGAAAACGGCAAAAAGGCAAAAACCTCGTCGGTAGATAGATCGATAGACCATAGATCGATCGGATCTAGATTGCAAAATATCTGGCGAAAGGTGGGAAATGGTCGCGACGAGGCTTCAGGACGCAATGGAGAATGAGCAGAGTTGCTCGATGGCGGTGTTGTCCTTCGAAGGAGCAAGCTGGCACAAGGGAGTCAAGGTCAGTGGCTGCTCGGGGAGAAAATCCATTGATTTTCTGAGCCGTGTAGTCGAGGGCCTTGGCGAACTTTGGAGGTGATTCCAAAATCGTAGCTACCACTGCGGAAACTGACGCTATTGTGGATTTCTAGCCCACTAGTGGAGGCCTAAGCGACGATTAAGCTCATTTCCAGGCAGAAATGGAGAACTATCTCCACCAGCAAGTGCCCAAACGGAGTTGGCAAGGAGCTTGTCGTGACGGTTGACGACTTGTCCTTCGCCCAGTTACCTAGGATTTGATGTAGTAAATGGAGGCAAATGAAGTGCACGTGGCCTTAGTCCAGGAACCGTGGCTCATTGGAGACAAAATTCGAGGACTTTGGTGGAACAATTATAGTCTTTTTCATTCAAGCACAACAGGCAAAAAAAGTGCGTGTATAGTAGCAGAGAGATCACTAAATCACACTTTACTTTCACAGCACAGCACAAATGTCATGGTGGTGGCAGTACTAGATGAGAGGGGCAAAACAAACCTGCTCCTAGCCTCAACGTACATGCCGTATGAAGAAGGAGACCCCCCCCCCATCAGCAGCGGTCCGGGCTCTTGTACAAGAGACCAAAACTAGTGGCTGGCACATGGTGATGGGATGCGACACGAACGGTCATCACGTCCAATGAGGGAGCAGAGACATTAACAGAAGTGGTGAGTCAATTTTAGAGTTTATAATTACTACTAACCTAACCATTTTTAATCGGGGTGACACAACTACCTTTACCAATAAAGATAGGGAGGAGGTAATAGACCTTACATTGGCCACTAACACTATCGACTTAAACGTGGAAAACTGGAGGGTTTCTCCCAAGCACTCCTTTTCGGATCATGGGAGAATTCTTTCTGACACTAACCTGAAAGTTCAGGTAGGAAAACCTACACGGTTTGGAATAGATGTTCCACCAAAGTAGAGAAGGCAACGAAAAATACAAATAAACAGCGGTTTGGTGCCATAATCAGAACTCGAAGAAAAACCAACAGGTGTTAGAACAAAGAGCTCAAGCAACAGAGGGACGCTACTAGAAGGCTTTGTAACAAAGTAAAGAAAAGTAAAGGGGAGGAAGACTGGGCTAATTATAAGCGCAGTTTCAATGAATATAAGGGTAAGATGAGAAAGGCAAAATGGGACTCCCTGGTAGACTTCCTCATACGAATAAATTCAGAAGGTCACAATCTACAGCGACAGTCAAGCGGCTCTTAGAACCCTTGAATCTAAGACAATCAAGTCAAAGGCTGTGATGAGTTGCCGAAAAGCACTGTCCTGGATCCGAGACAAAGTCAGTCTCTGTTGAGTGCCCGCACACAGCGATGTGGAAGGAAACCTACAGGCGGATTAAATTGCAAGGATCGGAACCGAAATTCATAGTGCTGAAGAACATAACTCTACAAAGCCACAGATGAGGTTGTTGAAAGATACCATCGACAGGATAATTCGGGAACAACATGGCAAGAGGTGAAGCAACAGAGACAACTGCTTAAACTCAAGGCACTTGTGGCCCAGAATTGAGGAAACAGCAACGGCGGGCTTGCTAAGAGCAAAAAAGATCTCGGTCCGGACCATCACGATGGTCATTACAGAGCACTGTCTAGTCGGAAGAAACCTCCAGAGGTAGGGGCTCGCAAACGACAGTTTCTGTAAGGAGTGCGACGGGAAATAGGAGACAGTGAAACATCTATTGTGCCGGAGACAAATATTGGGGAGAGAATCCTTCAGAGGGCTGGAGGAAATAGGGGTCATGGATGTTCAACTATTGAGGAACTTTGCCCAGGGGTGGAAATGCGTCAGGGCAGAGGATGAAAGGATCAAGAAATATGAGAGTAGGGGGATAGCAACATATAAAGGGCATCACAATGCGTCATCTGGCCACCGAGGGGGAGTGGATCGCACAATGGGTAAGACCACTCGACCCTGCGAACCTAATAAAAATGTATGAAACAAATAAAATCAATTCATTCCCAAATATTATAATATGCGTCGTTTGCAGTCTAGTTATCCTACAAACATTCGTCGTATCGTTCGAGCCGAATTCTTATAATATGCGTCGTTTGCAATTTTGTTATCTTACATTCGTCTTATCGGTTTCCTGAACGCCCATGAGTTAGAACGCATGTGTAATCATCATGGGTGGTACCTTTGTTGTGCTAACATGCAAAAAGGAGGATCATTCTTCGTTTGGCAGCTTAGGATTTACTACTACTTTAAATTTTTTCAGATTTTATTCGCCCCATCGTTCAAAAGTTAGATGGCGGGGGGGCACACTTTTGACGACTTTAGAAGCGCATATCTCACGAATTTTTAGCGCAAATGAAAAAAATTAATAATAACATCATTGTCATTTATGAAGACCTATTCAAAAGTCCCCCACACGCGTATGTTAACTCAAAAAACAATTTTTTTCCACAGATACATGTATAGAGTGCCACCCTTTAACAAAACTTTTTTCGGTACTTTGAAAACTGCATTGTCTAGCGGTTCACAGGGAACACATTCTTCTAAGTTCCGTCAATATAGTCCCAATAGTCTCCGAATAAAATGGCTGTAACATACGGAACGACGGACAGACAGACAGACCTGACGAAACTATAAGGGTTCCGTTTTTTGCCATTCGGCTACGGAAACCTAAAAAGCGTAAACGGATGTTTTGATAGCGTAAAGAAAGGGAGAAATCCTATCCTTTTTTGAAAAAAGTTGATTCAAATGTGCATAAGGCTTTTTGCAACATGTGTATGAAATCATTTATGATATCGCATGGAGTTTTGAATGATGTTAAACGGCGTGTTAGCGTTCCGGGGCACGCAAAGAGAACTCAGAGTACTCAGAGGGCAAAGAGTACTCAGACTTTACAACAGTTTTTAAAGCGCGATGTATTAACGACAGACGAGGAAGAAGTGGTAGCTGCAGAGTTGGCAAAAGTTTATCATGGCGTAAACCATAACATGTCGTAAAATTCTATGGAACGCAATTCAAAGTTTTGTCCCGTAATATTTACTGATTCCAATATCGCATGAAAAATTCCGCTTGGTCGAACTAAGGCATATATTTTAATTGAGAACGTTCTGGCTCCAGTATCAATCAAAGATATCGTTGAAAAACTAAGAGCAGGGGAGGTTTACAGCATTTTGACAGATGCATCAAATAACGGATATGAAAAATTATTTCCAATAATTGTTAGATTTTACTCAACCGAGAATAGAATCGGCATATGCCTGCTGGATTTTTATGAGGACCCGAATGAAAAAGCGACCGATATTTATAATAATATAAAAAATAGTCTTAGAGCGCTGGATCTAGATTTGACAAACGTGTCTGCTTCCTCAGCCGACAACGCCAGTGTTAATTTTGGAAAAAAATAAATCAGTATACAACAAACTTCCTCAAGATAATGCCATTATATTGCCTGCAAGGTGTTCAGCACATTTGGTACACAATCTCGTCCACCATGCTATGGGAAGTGCGAGTTTGACGTGGAGAAATTGGCATTTAATGTGTATGGGCATTTATCATATCACGCCAAGGGAGTCCAAACATTAAAAGAACACTTCGACGATGCACTCACCAGTTTCACAATTGATCAACAAGAGTCAATCGAAATTATTTTGATTACATGGTTCAAAGATGCATTGAAATACCTGGACGATCATTTGAATTTTTCAGAAGACAATAATTTGGCAATCATGCGAATATTTGCCTTCGAAAATACATTTATTTACTAGGTGGCGTTCGCGAAGTCGCACACAAAATTGAGCTGAGCGGTCGATATATAGACACTCTGCTTCATAGTCATCTGTGGTAATGTAATAATTGGTAGCAATTGGTTCAAGTCGATACCATGTGTGTTGACTTGGTTTGAATGTAAAAAATATGTGTATTACAATTCTAGCCCTAAACACTGATTTATTGGCCATTTCTTGTTTGTTATTCTATCTCTTCATTACCTTCAGTGAGAGAAACTCAAGAGATAAAGTGTGGGCCATATAAGATTTGGAATTTGAATCGGATATAAAATAAAAATATTGGTTGTCTGTAAAGTCGGTTTACGGACGATAATTTTACGTGTTAACGTCATAAGAAAGCATTGATGAAAAATTGCCTACTTTTATGAATTGAATTGAATTATTTTCACTGAATTATCATTATTTTGTATAATACAAAGAAGGAGCTAATTGAAAATGTAAATTTTTTCAATAAATTTTTTTACTTAAATCATGCAGATTAATTATAAGTTACAATATGCTATGTATTAACAATTTATTTATTCGTACATACGCGTATTAGTTTGGATTCAAGGAGATTCTTGAATCCACACTAATATGCGTATGAACGAATCTTTCATGGATCCAAACTCATACGAGTATTAGTTTGGATTCATAAGAGATTCTTGAATCCACTCTAATGCGCGTATGAACAAATGAGAGATTGACGAATGAGAGATTCGTACATACGCTTGTTAGTTTGGATTCATGAGAGATTCTTGAATCCACACTAATGCGCGTATGAACGACTCTCTCATGAATCCAATCTCATACGCGTATTAGTTTGGATTCATGAGAGATTCTTGAATCCACACTAATACGCGTATGAACGAATCTCTCATGAATCCAAACTATACGCGTATAAGACGGGATTCATGAGAGATTCGTTCATGCGCGCATTAGTGTGGATTCAAAAATCTCTCATGAGTCCAAACTAATGTACGAATCTCTCATTCGTCCGCTCAGCTCAGGCGGAACGTGACAATGAGTCACGATTTTTCATTTGTGCAGCCGGCCATCGAAACGTTATCACGTCAAAAAACTAATGAATATTTGTCCAAAACTATAACTTTGTTAGAAAGATTGAACATTTCCATTTACGAGTGAAACACAACATCATTCAAATGACTGCCAAGGCTGGCCTTACAGTACCCCATCGGTTCAATCCAATTTTTCAGTACATTTCGATTGTTTGGGCTTCAATCTCATGAATGGCAACTTCAATTTCGTGTTTCAAGGACTCAATCGTCTCTGGATGATAAGCGTAACATATATCCTTAATAGATCCCCACAAAAAAATAGTCTAATGGGTTCAAATCACAGCTCTGAGGTGGCCAATTCGGATCAGAATTTCGCTTTATTTTTAAAGCTTATTTAGTAAAGTTTTTCATTTACATTGAAAAGATATTTGTGCAAATCAAATTAAATTGACATATAATTTATTTATTAATATTTTTATTTGAATTATTATTTTTATTAAAAATGTTCAAAAGCGGTGCGCAAAAGATGGATTGTATCGTTGGCTGTGTCGCAGCCTCGTCGTGTTGGAACCAAATTCCGTCCATCTAACACTCTCCAATTTGTGGAATCTGAAATCCGTTTAACGTGGCTCTGTAACGCACGCCATTGACTCTGAGGGCGGCAATTTCGCTTATTGAAATAGCCTCCACGGTGGAAATGAGCTTCATCGGAAAAAATAATTTTTCGGTAAAAATGTTCATCTTGAACCAAACGATCTTCAGCCCATCCGATGCGATAGGCAAAAACGCATCATGAGGCTTCATTTCTTGCACTCTTGTTTGTAGCCAAAATTCTCATCAGACAAGTGCGAGAAATGTTCAGTTCTTGAGAACGATGACGAATTGGTGTTGGTGGATGTTCATGCTCACTTTGCGAAACCGCAGCAATGTTTTCGGGTGTGCGCACTGGACGAAAACGGGAACGGGTTGTTTTGTCCAATAACGAACCGGTTTCACAAACTCGCTTCACTGATTGGAAGGCAAATTTTTTCCGTAAATTTCTTATGGTTTCCGTAGACAACTCACCACTGTTGAAGTATGTTTTCAATAACTCCCAACTTTGTTCAAGCGTAAGGCGTGCCATTTTGTAAATGTCAAACACAAGACAAATTTTTTGTTAGCTCATGAAAGTCATTTATCACACTCCAAATATACGGTTGTTCGTATTCCAAATGTTAGATGCCTCTTTCTGTATTTTGAGCCCTATTTAATTATAGTTTATAAATTATTATTTCCTCTACACTGTTGAATTACTCAGCTTCGCTAATTTATGTTAAATACTTTCGAAGAGATGTAATTTATGCTATTTATTGTTCTGAAAAATGCTAAACTTGAAATTACTTGAATCCTGCTGCTCTAATTATCATTTTAAGGGTTCCGTAGAAAAACTGAATCTTTATAGTTTCGTCATGTCCGTTTCTCCGTATGTCACAACCATTTTATTCGGAAGCTATTGAAACTATATAAATGAAATTTAGAAAATGCAGTAGTGAAAGTAAAGAAAAAAGTTTTATTAACGATGGCACTCCATACATGTGTCTGAGGAACAAGAATTTTTTTCATTGCACATAACCGTGTGAGGTATTTTTGGATAGGTCTTTTAAAATGACAATAATGTTGTTAGAAACTTTTTTCCTTTAAGCTTATCGTTCGCGAAATACACGCTTCTAAAGAAGTCAAAAGTGTGCCCCCCCTCTCTAACTTTTGAACGTCGGGCCAGAAAAATCTGAAAAAATTAAAGGTAGTAGAACTATATAAGAACAGTAAACGATTTCTGGTTTGAACAATAAGAGTCTCACCGTTAATTATGTAGGTATTCGATGTTTTAAGCTACCAACAAAGATTTCTCTAACTCAATACTTTATGCGGCATTCCACGGAACCCTTAGCTTATGTGTGTCCTACACGCACTTGGTTTCTTTTTATCTTATTTATCATGACTTTTTGTTATAATAGGATTTCTATTATTTTGTGTTTTATATTATTTATGAATCTATTTGTATGTTTATTATGATGACGAGTGTATACATTGGAGATGTGAAACAATTTTCAGCATACCATTCAATCATCCTTACTATCAGATTTCTTCAATAATTCATTCATCTTTACTATCAGATTTCAATGATTTACAAAATTATTAGCTAGAATCTTAATTTTGGATATGGACACATTTTTAAAAACTCACAGTAGAGGAAATTAATGTCTGACAAAAATGCAGGAAATGTCAAAATAATGGGGGTCGGTTATACATACAAACACCGTGGGACACTTTGTTTGGCCGCTACGGGCAAAAAACTGTTGAAAATTCAAAATTTGAATTTTATCACTTTCACCATCTTTTGTATGCACATCTTTAAACTCAATTTAGAGAAAAATGATGTTTCAAAAGGAGGTAGAAAATGTCAAAATAAAGGGGGTCGGCTTCACATATGAGCTCCCTAGGATGCCTCGTTTAGCCGCTACGAGCAAAAAACCATTAAATGTCCAAAATCTGAATTTTATAAATTTTCCCATCTTTTGTATGTACACGTTTAAAAACTCCATTAAGAGAAAAATCAAGTATGACAAAAAGGTCGAATATGCCAAAACAATGGGGATCATTTATGCATATGAAACCCTTTAAGTGCATAATTTAGCCGCTACGGGCTAAAAACTGTTAAAAATTCAAAATCTGAGTTTTATCAGTTTTCCGATCTTTTGTATGTATATCTTTAAAAACTGAATTTAGAGAAAAACTATATATGAAAAAAAGGTAGAAAATGACAAAATAATGGGGGTCGTTTATACATACGAACACCCTAGGACGCTGCGCTCATCCGCTACGGACAAAAAACCGTTGCAAATTCAAAATTATACCAGAAAAGTACCCTCAAAACCTGAAGAATATTGGCCATTTTCTGATTTCCGGACTCATTCTTGTCCCATGATTCAAAATTCATAAATTAAAATACTTTTTTTCAAGAACCTGTAATAATCCACTTGCTACGGTTTGAGAAAACCAAAATACTTTTTCTCTTCAAAGTTTCCGATTCCCCACAGCGAATTAGTGCAAGCCAATCAGGAAACCATCAGGTGCCTGTGCCAAGATCTTTATGTTAAGCCAATTCTGGTTCGAGCACGCGAAAACTAATTACCTAAGATCAATACCATGGCTTCATTTATGCAAGTAAACTAACGTTTATTGTTACAAATACAGCGATTTTTTGTCGAGATTGTATCACAGACAAATCCAGATGTCTCGTTCCCATACAACGAGTCGGCACCAAAAATTCCAAACTAGCAGACAAAGAGCTTTTGGTGAGCGCATGTTTTATGCGCTCTGAGAGCGAAATTTGTCTGCTAGTTGGTGTCGACTAGTTTGTGGGTTGCGGGAAGGGAACATCGAAATAAGAAGAAACGGGGGAAGTAAAATGTGGTGGATGGAACAAAATTTTCATTTGCTGAAATTTTTGGTTCCCTCACACCAGCATAAATCATTTGAGTGTGTACATTCGTGAGTACAGTTTACTCACGTACAGGGAAATACACACAAAACTGTCTGTTTTCCGTGTTGAAAATGGAAATTTTTGTATGTATTGGTTGTTTTTATTAATTCGGGAAAAAATCTGTAAATTATATATAAAAAATTAAAAAAATTAATATTAATAATAATAATACGAATTTTCTTGAAAAATATCAACTAACCGAAAAAATAACCAAAAATACAAAGTTTATGGAAGACAAAAGTGATGGGGTAGGGTACACATAAGTTAATTTTGTATTAGTGATTTTTTTTTTGAAAAGTACATATTCAGTTAGATGTGATTATTACCTTTATTTTAATGGGTGGAAAAATTGGTTTTTTTTTAATGTAAAGTAGATCTAGCTAATCTATATATAAATAGGCGACACGTTTTTTTGTTATCCCTTTTACAGGAAACCAGGTGGACTTACCAGCTTAAAAATTATACCATTAGAAAGATTAGTTTTTCCTCTATGTGCATCACCTAATTTTTTTTCTTAAATTTAATTACAAATACGTTTAATTTTAAATTGAAATTAAAAAATTCAATGGGATAGTATGTGTGAATTGAGCACACGTATAGCGTAGATGATGCTTTTGGGAAGAATGTGTGCGTGTGAATGTTTTACTTTTTGCCTGGAAATATGCAACCATATGTGAACTTTTGGTTTGTGTCCCCGATACATAACAAGTACTAAATTAGTCGAAAATCAAACCAAATGAATCAATCTTCTACTAGTGACACAAACCAAAAGAATTAACTTATAATTGCATTCCTCTACGAAAATATTAAAATATAGAACATACTTATTTTACATTATAATTTGCATAGATCATACGTTCGACTGAATAAACAACCATATATGCCAAGTACATGCATTCTTTTCACTCAAACCCAATATCTATGCCAATGATAATGTGAGGGGCAAATGCAGCCATATCACAGACAATATTGATATGTTCATTGTTTTGCTTTTTGCCTGAAAAAAGGCAATCTTTGGCTAATAAAATTGCATTCTTCCAGACAAAAGCCGAAACAATGAACATATGGCCACAGACAATAGTAAGGAATTAGTATTTGAAGCCATCGTTTACTTATACCATTGTTTTTTGCTAATTTGATAAAAATATATGCAAATTTTATTTTAAAAAATAAGGAAAATTACAATTTTACAGTTATTTCTAGAAAACGCGAGGTTAACTTTCACGAATATTTATGGAAAGCGAACGAAATTCTCAATTTTATCATGTTTCCAAACTTTTGTATGGACCCACATTTAAAACATAACTTAGAGAAATATGATATATAGCCAAAAGTTGGGAAATGAAAAAATAATAGGGGTTGATCATACCCCCTAGAATGCTTTATTTGGCCGCTACGAGCAAAAAACTGTTTAAAATTTAAAATCTTAAATTATATCATATTTCCAAACTATTGTCTGCTCACCTTTAATACCTCAATTTAGAGAAAAAAGAAACGGTAGGAAATGAAAGTTGGTGCGTTTGTACGGAAATTCCAGATATATTTTATTTACAAAATATATGTATTTCCCACAACTTCATAATTTAGTTAAAAACCATATGATCCACGGTCCATGTGGTTTATTGAATCATATCCTCTTCTGTATGAGAGATGGTAAATGCAGCAAAAGCTTTTCTAAGGACTTTTACAATACAACTCTAGCCAATGTTAGATGCGTCGTGTAAATGGTATAACAGGGAACTTTCGTGGCCACTCTGATGGCAACCGTTATGCTTTTACTTAAAATCCATATCTTTTAGCGAAATTTGATTGCTACTTAAATGTGGAAGTTCTTGGCACAATTAAGAGTCTAAAATATATGTACAAATATGTTTATAAGGGAGACGACGGTGCCTCATTACAGTTTGGAAGAGTTTGAGGTGGAGTTGATGGCAAAGGTTATATAGATGAAATCGATAGTTTTCTGTCCGGTCACTTTGTTGGATCTACGGAAGATAGTTTGCGGATAAATGAGTATCCAATGCATTACCAGTCACGTAATATCTTATAGTTCGACTTGAATGTCACTTGCCTCAACAGCAAAATATAGCCTTTAGGGAAGGAAATGTTCAGCAAGGTCCTAAAAATCACAGAAGAACAAAATTGACTGCATTCTATGAAATCAATCGAATTAATTCGTCCGTGTTTCTATATACAGAGACGCCGATGCATTATATTTAGGTAGATAAAGAAAAGAAATCGAAAAACCTCAAAGAGGAAATAGAAGAGCTATTGCTAGATTATTTTATGTTTTATGTTGAGGTGTTCCATTTGAGAATATTTTGCTTCATGTTCGAGGTCCCATCAGGATTTGGGTACTGTTGGGGACATTATTTACTGCACATATTCAGCACATGCACGACGTATCGCATGAAATTAGGGAGAGTAGTGTGAATATTTATTAGAAGTAAAAGAGTGTAAGTCCTCTCAGCAGTAAGAAACTTATTTGCCATATCCTATTTGTAGCATGAACTTTCCTACAATTGCTTTAGATTTGTGGAATGAATTTAAAATGTTCATGTGTGAAGACTTTTTAAGAAATTCTTCAGAAAATGATTCATATAACCTTGCTTTATTAGCTATTGAGGAAATTTGGTCAGTAAACGATTCGTTCGGTACTTCAACTAAACTTTTCGGAGGTAAGACTTTTTTACTTTGTGGAGATTTTTGACGAATATTGCCAGCTATATCTCACGGTATACGTGTACCACTTATTGAGAATTGCCTATATTCATGGTCGAATTTTCAAAATTCCACATAATAACTTTTACCCAAAACATGAGAGCTTCACCTCATGAGATTGAATTCGTTAAATTTCTAAAATCTCTTGGTAATGGAACTTTACCCACATTTCCAGATTACAGCCAAGATGTTATTGAAATTCCTTCCCATTTAACTAGCAACTTCGTGATTGCAGGTACATACTTATGGCAATGTATCTGAAACCATAAAGTCTAACGATAATCTCAATTCGGTTATATTAGCACCCAAATATGAAAACTGCACTTTCATCGATGCAGAAATCTTTAACAGTCTGTCCGGAGAGGAACGAATATATTTGAGTTCCGATAACATCTTGAGTGACGATTATAGAGAGCAAAATAATTTTCCAGTAGAATTTTTAAACTCAGTTGATGTAAGTTGGCTCCCACAAGTAAGTTGGTCCCACAAATTTAGTTTCAAAACCAAATTGCTTACTTTTACTTATTCATAATTTGCGTACAGGACATAACTTGCGTGGTCAATGGTACGCCTATTCGTTTAGTTCAAATGCAAAAGAAAATTGTTTGGATTGTGAGATTTTAGCAGGAAATAAACCTTAATTATACAAGTACACTTCTGCCTTTTTCCTTCGAAAGAACTCAATTTCCCGTCATTCTGGCTTTTGCGATGACAATTAATAAATCCCATAAATCCCAAACGTTTCAGAAAGAAGGAATCTTACTCAAACAACCTATATTTTCTCACCGTAAATTGTTTGTTGTAGTCAGTATAGTTAGATCGTTTGATCGATTGCGTGTCTATATGTATTTCTGAAACACAAGGCCAAGGTCATTTGGCAGAAGATGAAAGAATTCTTACAAAAAGTATTTTGTATGAGAAAATTTTAAGATCTTTTAAGATCCGCAACCGCACTCGCAAGGTTTTCGATAATTATAGTTAGGGCCTCATTTAATATAGATGTACTTTGACGTGCAAAATGAGCTGAAGTGATTGCTACTACAGTCTGAACTAAATAACCTTTTACTTACAATGCTACTGTATATATAGCGTCATGCGCGAGCTATTAGTGAGCGTAGCGAACGGCGGGGGTTGGCGAGCGTAGCGAGCAGGGCGCGTCCCCCTAGTGGTGCTTAAATAACGGATTCATCAAAAATTATCATCTCAAGAAGGATTTCTCTTCAAATGTTGTCCATATTCTATAAATTAAAAAAAAATTCGAGTTTTTCATGCTCCCTCCTCTTTCCTCAAGCGGGCTTGGGACCGCCAATGGCAGAGTTACAGCACTATTTTTATTGGATATATGTGTTTTGTATGTGCTTTCCTATTTACAAGCCAATTTAAAAGTTAGTTGTCCTTAAGAGTCTTTCCTTTGTAGTGCAAGAGCCATTCCGCGTCCGTTTTTCACTTATAGTCCATTTGCAATGTTTCCAAAGCAAAATTGTTATAAGTGAATCTAAAATACTTAATCTGTGATCCTTGCACTTTTGTGTCTCAGCGAACCAGTCGTTAAAGTTTAAGTTGGTTAGGGTCACGCATCTTTCTATAATATTTTTCTTTAAATTCGAAAGAGACGGGCATAAATCAAAATATTTCTTAAAAACTGAGACATGTAGGCTGCAGATTTGGTAGTAAAGTTCTGAAGGCCACTTCAAAATAGGAAAATCGTTGGAAGACTCATATTCTTTTAGTTTGAGTAAAATTTCGGAACTATTAGGTGTTCCACCGTCCTTGCAGAGGGTTTTGTAACACTCTCGACAAAGCTGTGTTACATTTTTAATAGATTTGTAGTAGCAATACCCAGCAAAATATCTTGTAGCAATGTCCGTTAATTCTGGTACTTTAATGGAAACCGTGCTTTCTTCACTTATCTGGCAATCCACGTCAAAGTCGTCTTCTAAACACTCTAATGTTTCTGTTAAATCTACTAACAGAGGACGGTCCGACTGTAAAATTAAGTTGTCCTCAACCGACTGCTTTTCAAGTATGGCACGCCAATCTACTTGCAATATTTGGTCCTCATCCTCTTCACAATTACCAAATTTTTATTTAAACGTAAACCTCATACATAATATTTTGGCAAATAGACATCCAAACTCATAAACACTTGGATTTGATTTGTTCGGGTTTCTGCACCAAATTTGTCCAAACAGATTCTCCAATGGATCTTGGTTTAGTTTTTTTGTGTTTATGAAATCTATGTTGTCGTATTTGGAAAATATTATTTTGTTTAGCTCAAGAACACCTTGAATGGTCATCACTGTTCCCTTAATGCAGAATGCTCTATTTGTTACGCCAACGGGCTTTATTTCCAGCAAATATCTTTGCATCTCCTTGAGGAAATCAATGTTTCTCTCTTCTCTAGTAAAATAGGGTTTCCCATTTAATATATCGAACAGGCGGTTCATTTTCCTTAAAAATAGTGCTGTTGGCAAAGCGTAACCTTTCAATTCGCTTGGAAATTTTTCTGTATAATATAATGTTTCCAAGCCTATAGCTAGACTTTCACTAAAAACTTGAACTGCAAGTTTAACACTCATTTTCTGGAAGTTTGTTGGGAATATGTGGGCATATGTTAACCTGGGACATATCTTAGTTGGGTGTCTCGTTTCCAAATTATAAAGATACGATATGACTTTCCAGCTAACTATCCCATCATTGGTGACTAAATCGTTAGCCAATAATCTATTCCTCATGCTTTTGAATAAATGCGGATAATCATGTAAAGCAAATATCTTGCTACCCTCATGCAAAAAATATGGACTTTTTTCTGTTATGTTTAAACTGCTGTAAAATTTTCTGTTTGTTGGACCTTGATCACAGCATAACGCACGGACATTTAAACCAAGTTGTTGACAAATGTTAAGGCATTTGAATATTTGCACAGAAAGATCTTCAGACGGGATATTACTAGTACAAGGTACATAGTAAAGAGGTTGCTTGAATTGTCCACATATACTTCGTACAATAAAAACACATATTGACTTCGCTATAATATTGGATTCTTCACCACCATAGTCAACAAAGCCCACAATTTTGTATTTGGATTTATCATATGTTAAATTGGCTTGTACACTCATTTCGTCAAAAATTAAAACAACCTCTTTTTCGAATTCCGAAGAATTTCTTAGCTCTTTATCTATTTGCTCTAAAATGAGTGGGTTAGGACCTGGAGATAAATTTTTAATGCTTATCCATCTGTGCAGTGAGCTGGGATGAGGCAAATGAAAGCCAAGAGTATTTCTCAAAAAATTGTATCCGGCTGAAGATCTGAAATATAGACACTGGCATATCCATTTCTCATCTTCGGAATATGTCTTACATGTCTCATGAGAAGTAATCAATTTTGTAAATATCTTACTTCTCACATTTACGTGTGTCAATGAGTCAATTTTTGTAGCCACACTTTCATTTTCCTTGGCTTTTAAAACCACCCTTGTCTTTCGATATATTTTTGTCTGCTTTCTCAAGTTTTTACTAATTTTCTTCATTTTTTCAAGCTGAGTGCAGAATTTCTTATTTATTTTCAGAGCCTTTTTTAATTTTCGGGAACAAAATTTGATTTGCCTATTGTATTGCAAACATCTTGTGCATGCGGTTTCCAAATCTTCCATGGATGATGGAATGTAGCTCATTTTCGATATTTCATTTAGTTCTTCGTACGTGAAATCAGTTGAATTAATTTTAATTTTAGGTCCTCCGTACGTACGAATTACTTTCGTTCTGTCGAAATTGCTGAGTATTGCTACATTATTGCTGCCATCAAGGTTAACCCGAGGATATGCCCGTCTTTTCAATAAGGATTTCGCGTAGTCATCTGCCCCAAAATGATGGCTACAGATATAGGGACATTTTCTGTCTTCAAAATCGGCTTTCACCGATTGGCACCAAATTCGATAAATTTCTTTATTTTTCAGAGGAAATCTGTGAAATTTCCTTTGAGGAAATAGTTGTTTGGTTGCTCCACATGTGGGTACAATACATTTGGTTCTTTGCCAGGACATCTAACATAGAAATCAATAGCATTTGTAAATAACTTTTGACGCAGAAATGGTTATATTCCCCCAAAGGACAAATACTTACATTGCCGTATCCAACAATATCAATATCTATTTATTTCTACACAATGATCGCAACAAAAAAAAAATACCTAATGGAGTGAACTACTTATATCTATTTATTAATTTTTATATTTAATTTATTTAATTTTATAATTTTTATAATCAAAACAATTAACAGTAACAATATTTTTGGTCTCGACTAGACTAAATTAGAAACTTGAATAATATTAGTTACATTTTGAAAAATAAAGAAAACAAACATGGCCAACTAAAGGAATTAAAAAATATCAAGTAGCCTACTTAAAAAATAATATGGAACATTTTCAAAACCGAGAAAAGCCAACTTTCTAAATTCCCTTAAAGCATCGAACTATAAATACTAATTAAGCAAGGCTTGATGCGTCCTTTACATTAAACTTGCTTATCGCCTGTTGATTTATGTATGGAAATAAGGAAAAATGTGTGGTAACATCAAACATTAATAAAATGAAAAAATTGCATGGCAAACAAAAAATGATTTACAAAATAAAACAGGCAAAACAAAACTTCAAGTACAATAAATAGGACATTCCCTTTCTTCAAAAGAAGTCTAATATTAATTCTAGAATAATAGTAAAAAATTTTATTTCATTGAAACTGACACTCTTTTGCATAGTTTTTTTATTTTTACAAATTGACAAAACAGACTATCACCGGCACCCACCGGAGTAAAATTCAAAATATACTTTTTCAGGACTAGTCAACCAGTTTTTCCTCCCCTTAAAATAAATGTTATCATTAAATCTAACTTTATTTATATATAATTACTTATTTGTTAAAAATAAGAAAAGTATAAGAATAGGAATTGCATTAAACTAGGTATACCTTAACAAAAAATTTTTAATTCAACCTCAATAACTATAGAAGATGAAATGAAAGTTCAGCAAATTACAAATTTAACTTACATTTAATATTTTAACAAATATATTGTAATGATCTTTCAAATTTTATTTGGTATTTTAATTAAATTTTAAACTATACAATTAAATTACAAATTACACCTATAAATTTCATATAAACTATATAAACTATGCAATATTCAATGTAGTCGGAGACAATCATATTGTGCAATAAAATTTTGAAGTTTTCAAAGATTGATCATACATATGAGCCCTACAGGATAGTTTATTTGATTTGATACATTGAATTTGAATTTTATGTGGACACATCTTTAAAAACTCACGGTAGGAGAAAATAATGTATGAAAGAATGTTAGTAAATGTAAAAATAATGGGGGTCTGTCATACATATGAACCCCCTAGGAACCATAACTTAGCTGCTACGAGCAAAATATGAATTTTATAATTTTTTCCAACTTTGGTCAGTAAATTTTTAAAAACTCATTTTAGAGAAAATTGTTGTATGGAAAAAAGTTAGCAAATAGAAAAATAATGGGAGTCAATCATACATATGAGTCCTCTAGGAAGCTTGGTTTAGACGCTACGGGCAAAAAGCCGCTGAAAAGTAAATTTTTTTCGCAAAAGGCCCCTAAAAATCGGAAGAAAATTGATTATTTATGGTTCCCGGAAACCATAATGTTCTCTAATGTGTAATTCGTAAATAAACTTAACATTTAAAATAATCCTTAAAAATTCACCTGCTACGGGTTGAATGAACAAAAGGTCATTCAACCCGACCAAAGGGATTGTTGTTGTTGTCGGGAAACAAAATTCAATTCGAATTTTTGAAAAATTCGCTACTGAATTTATGTACCAACACATTGCCAACAATCCCTTTGGTAGTGTGTGTAGCTACGTAAATATATAACCGGTTTTGAATTTATTTCATAGAACATTGCGATCTATGAAAGAAATTCAAAACCGGTTTTCACCCTAAGGAAAGATGAAACTTTGAAGAGAGCAAGCTCTTCAAAGTTTCACATTCCCAACAACGATTTGGCAAAAGCTCCTGAAAAGAGCTTTCAAAATCGGGTGCCAACTCGTTGTATGGGAATAAGACATCTGGATTGTCTGTGATTGTATTTTGTTTGTCGTATATTTTGGAATTCTTGAAAAAAACGCAGTGATCTTTCTAAATACATAAAATCTAAATTTAGGTTTCCATGACACAAACCTTCGTACTAATTTTGGTTCGTTCATCCGAAAAATTGTTAACTAAGAAGCCTACCCCTAGTGATTTTTTTTCGCGAATTTAGTAACAAAAATAGATGTTAGCACGCACCGTCGAAAATACTATTAGCACAAACTAATCCAGATGTCTCATTCCCATACAACGAGTCGGCACCAAAAATTCCAAACTAGCAGACAAAGAGCTTTTGGTGAGTGCATATTTTATGCGCTCTGAGAGCGAAATTTGTCTGCGAGTTGATGTCAACTAGTTTGAATTTAATATGAGGAAGGGGTCGTATGAATAAGGGGAAGGAGAGGGGGGGGGGTAAACTAAAATTTCGGCGATGGGGCACAATTTTCATTTTCTGAAATTTTCGTTTCCCTCACACACACAAAAATTGTTTGAGTGTGTATATTCCTGAGAACAATTTACTCACGTACACGTAAGTACATTCAAAAATTTCCATTTTTTGTGTTGAAATTTGATTAATTGTGGGAATAAAAAATGCAAATTCAATTAAAAAAATAAAATAAAAAATCACTATTTTTCGAATTTTTCCGGAAAACGGGAGATTTTTGAAATCTGTGAATTAACTTTTGATAGTTATTGATGGTATTTTCTTTTTGCTTAATTATTTGAATGAACTTGCATTTATAATGCTTTCATATTATTATTATTATTCATAATTTTATAATATTTTTCTGAAAATGGTTACAATGATTGAAGGAAATGGAAAATTGTTCACATTTTCAAATTTCTTATTATTGAGATGGATAGTATTTAATGGGCATTAAATATTGTTTGAGTTTTAAATTTTTTTCAAAAATATTTATTAATTTATTTGTAATATGTGATTGTAAGTTGAAATTTCATTTGATAAATTTAAAATATGTTTATCATATTTGTATTTATCGATTTGATAGAACCATATGCAAATCTATCTAGCTTAAAAAATAACTACTTTGAACTATTTTGCCCGCTTTTCTTATACGTTAAGAAATAGTATCTCGATTATTTATATTGATAATCAAAAATTCAAATAAAAACAAAGTTGAAAAATAGAAAATGGTGCATATTTTTAAATTCCTTATCAATAACATCTATTTAATAAGCAGTTAATGAGCAAATGATAACTATTCGCTGTTATTTATATATTTTCGAAAAATATTTAGTTATTGAAGAAACTTGGGTACTACTGGAAATAATACATTATATATCATTATTTATATACGTATATTATTACATTAATAGATACATTATTTTGTAATGTTATTATTGCTCATTTTTCCGTAACACCTGATTAAAAATGATTAATTTGCAATATAAAAATTTATGAAATTGTGCATATGGGAAACAAATCTGTTATTCATAGATTTTTATGAAAAAAGCTAAACTTTGAAATGACTTGATCCCTATTTCTTTAATTAACATTTGCTAATTAATAATAACTTTTTGTTATCATGGGATTTTATGTTTTTTATACTATCTACAACTTTAAATTTTCATTTATCATGATAACGAGTATATACCTTGAAGTCATAAGACAATTTTGAATAACTCATTCAAATAATTCATCATTAGTACGAAATTTTATTAATTTATAAGAAAATTATCGAAAATCTTAATTTTGTTATATTTCCTAACTTTTGTATAAATACTTTTCACAATAGAGAAAGGTGGTGTCTGGAAAAATGTCAGGAAATAACTAAATAATGGGGGTCGGCCATAGATATGAACCCTCTAGGACACTTAGTTTAGCCGCAAGGAGCAAAGGATTGTTATAAATTAAAAATCTGAAATTTGGCATATTTCCCAACTTTTCTATGCACACCTTAAGAAAATCGATTTAGAGAAATGTGATAAATGAAAAAAAGTTAGAAAATGTAGAAATAATGGGGGTCGGTTATACATATGAACCCCCTAGGATCGTTAGTTTAGCCACTACGAGCAAAATCTGAATTTTATTATATTTCCCAACTTTGGTCCCCATTCCTTTAAAAACTCAATTTACAGAAAAATTTTGCAAAAGGAAAACTTAGCAAATAGAAAAATAAAGGGGTCTGTCATACATATGAATCCTCTAGGAAGCTCCGTTTAGACGCTACGGGCAAAAAACCGCTGAAAATTAAATGTTTTCCGGAAAAGGCCCCTAAAAACCGGAAGAAAATTGATTAATTTATGGTTCCCGGAAACTATAATGTTCTCTAATCCGTAATTCGTAAACAAACTTACCATTTTACATAATCCTTAAAAATTCACCTGCTACGGGTTGAATGAACAAAAGGTCATTCAACCCGACCAAAGGGATTGTTGTTGTTGTTGGGAAACAAAATTCAATTCGAATTTTTGAAAAATTCGCTACCAGAATTTATGTACCAACAAACTGCCACCAATCCCTTTGGTGGTGTGTGTAGCTACGTAAATATATAACCGGTTTCGAATTTATTTCATAGAACATTGCGATCTATGAAATAAATTCAAAACCGGTTTTCACCCTAAAAACAAATGAAACTTTGAAGAGAGCAAGCTCTTCAAAGTTTCACATTCCCAACTATGGATGTCGAAAATTTATCGATATATCGAAATATCGATATTATTTGTTCGATATATCGATATTTTTAAGCGATATTTAATTTTCCGATATATCGAAATATCGATATAAAATTCCTACTATCGAAAACGTATGAAAAAACGATTTTTTTTCAGAACGACATATATATTACTTTTACCATAAAGAAAAATTAATATATGTATATTAATATATTGAGAAAAATTAAATTTAGCTTTTCAAAATATATGTGATAAACTGGTTAACGCGCATGTTCGAATAAATACACTATTTCTTAGAGCGCGATCATTCTTTTATAAATTGAACCGATATATCGAAATATCGATATTTTTTTCCCATCGATAAATATCGATTTCGATATTTCCAAAAAATATCGATATGATATATATCGATATTTTTTAAATTTTCGACATCCCTATTCCCAACAACGATTTGGCAAAAGCTCCTGAAAAGAGCTTTCAATATCGGGTGCCAACTCGTTGTATGGGAATAAGACATCTGGATTGTCTGTGCTATTAGTATGTAAAATTTCAGATCGATTGATCAAACGGTCTAGGAGGAGTTTGGTTACAAAGGTTTCATATTTTATCGACGCATAAGAGCAACAAGGATCTCTCTGCGTGCTGTGAAAAATTATCACTTACCAAATTCATATATATGGGTGACCTTTACAATGAGTTTTGCAGTGTTAAGGAAACTTTAAATAAAATTACTGAGGACCGTTATCAAACACCACTGTCATATGCCAAAAAATCAATAAATGAGGCCTGGCATCGAATCTACCGAAATTTTTAAAGATTTTTCAAATGAGATAATAATATCAAATAAATTGTTTCAAATTATTGTATAGCAAGTGCTATTTTACCTTTCAGAACAATAAGTATTAATTTAATTTTGTATAATTTTCATGTTTAAAATTCTGAATCCTAAAAGGACGCAGTGAAAGCCTTAAATATTATGAACTAAACCAATGACCCTTTTGAAAATCTCCTTTTATGCCCCTATTTGTCTCTTTTGCTTTTCAGGTACAAGTTGAAATTACATACATTTGAATATTAGACACCGCACCTTCTAAAAATCGTTTACATGGATTCATACACTTTAAGTGTTTTAAAACTAAACACATGTGTTTGCAGTGTATTCTCTGTGGCAATTATTGGCATCACGAAGAAATCACTAGTTCAAACAATAGAACTTTATCTCTAACAGAGCACGATTGTGAAAATCACTTTGTTTTGACTCATACTCGTAAGGAATCTGGCCGCTATATTGTTCGACTCCCTTTGGAAACTGAAATCAAGAAATCTGAAATTCGGTGCCTACAGCACTTAAGGTGCCTACAGACGATCATATTTCTATGATGTATTATCATATATATAACGAAAAAATATGATGAAGCTGTACACACGGAATATGACGAAAATGTATGACATATTTCTATGATGTTTCGTCATATATATGACATAGAAATATATTATATTATATGATCGTGTGAACAGTTCGTCATATATATGACATATAAATATGTCGTATTTTTATTTTCCATTTTCGATGGAAAAGAAATCTTTGATGAAAAGTGGCGCCAGTTTTCAATTTTAACTGTTTTTTTGGAAAAAGTTTTGGGGTTCAATTTTTCTGTCTGTGACGAAAATAAATAATATTTATGCAGCAGGTAATTACTTTGCAAATAAAAGGGAATGTGGTGATCTGGAAAATAAACTATAATTTTTACATTTTATTTATAATTTTGTAACACTATTTTATTTTCATCACTGATTTTATTTACAACTTGCTAACTTATATTTTTCGTCAAATTCAATTTGTGTATGGCAACTTCGAACAACACACAACATTAGAAGCATATGTCATATTAAATTGTGTGGTGTGTACAGTAAAAATCGCTTTGTCATATTTCCTCATCATGGAAAATTTACATCATATTTTTCGTCATATTTTCAAAAACGTGTGTGTACAGTTTATCATATAATATGTCATAGATATGACATGACACAAATATGTCATAAAATATGATGTATTTTTCTATGATCGTCTGTAGGCACCTTTAGAATCATAAACCATTTACAGTAGAAATTTGGTTCTGATCCCGCGTTTTTTCAAACTTATTCCGGGTTTCTAATAGAATACGAGATTTTATCATACATCATATGATGAGAATTTTGGATGATGATCCTGAAACATAATCAGCTTTTTACTTGCCCCACCACTGAGTCAAACCCGAATAGTAACACCACGAAATAGAGGGTAGTTTTCAATGGCTAATGCCATGGATTAGATAGAATGAGTTTGAATGAAGTATGACACTTTGGTCCAAAACTTCAAATAAACCTTTTCGATATTTTAATTTGGTTACGTCAATTTAAATAAACTAGGGGGGCGCCCCCTGCTCGCTACGCTCGCCAAACCGCCGTTCGCTCCGCTCACTCTAATAGCTCGCGCATGGAGTTATATATACAGTAGCATTGTAAGAAGGTTATTTAGTTCAGTCTGTAGTAGCAATCATTTCAGCTCATTTTGCACGTCAAAGTACATCTATATTGAATGAGGCCCTATCTATAATTATCAAAAACCTTGCGGGTGCGGTTGCGGATCTTAAAAGATCTTAAAATTTTCTCATACAAAATACTTTTTGTAAGAATTCTTTCATCTTCTGCCAAATGACCTTGGCTTTGTGTTTCAGAAATACATATAAACACGCAATCGGTTAAACGATTTAACTCTACTGGCTACAACATACAATTAACGGTGAGAAAATATAGGTTGTTTGAGTAAGATTCCTAATTTTTGAAACGTTTGCCCCTGGGATTTATTAATTGTCATCGCAAAAGCCAGAATGACGGGAACTTGAGTTTCTTGAAAGGAAAAAGGCAAAAATACGTCACACGTGTCAAAATACGTGTGTTTCGGAAAACTCCTGCTAAACTCTGACAATCCAAAAAATTTTTTTTTGCATTTGAACTAAGCGAATAGGTGAACCATTCACCAAGCAAGTCATGTCCTGTACACAAATTACGAATAAGTAAAAGTATGTAATTTGGTTTTTAAAATAAATTTGTGGGATCGGGAGCCAACTTACATCAACTGAGTTTAAAAATTCTACTGGAAAATTATTTTGCTCTCTGTAATCGTCACTCAAGATTTTATCGGAACTCAAATATATTCGTTTCTCTCCGGCCAGGCTGTTAAAGATTTCTGCATCAATGAAAGTACAGCCTTCATATTTGGGTGCTAATATAACCGAATTGAGAATATCGTTAGACTTTATGGTTTCAGATACATTGCCATAAGTATCTGGAATCACGAAGTTGCAGCTAACTAAATGGGTAGGAATTTCAATAACATCTTGGCTGTAATCTGGAAATGTGGGTAAAGTTCCATTACCAAGAGATTTAAGAAATTCAACGAATTCAATCTCATGAGGTAAAGCTCTCATGTTTTGAGTAAAAGTTATTTTGTGGAATTTTGAAAATTTGGACCATGAAGTAAGGCAATAAGTGGTATCTCAATAAGTGGTACACGTGTACCGTGAGATGTAGGTGGCACTATTCGTCAAAAATCTCCACTGAGTAAAATAGTCTTTTATCCGAAAAGTTTAGTTGGAGTACCGAATGAATCGTTTACTGGAAAAAATTTCCTAAATAGCTAATAAAGCACGTCTTCACACATGAATATCTTGAATTCATTCCACAAATCTAATGCATTTGTAGGAACGTTCATACCACAAACAGGATATGGCAAATAACTCTCTTAACTGCTGAGAGGACTAATACTCTTTTACTTGTAATAAATATTCACGCCACTCTCCATAATTTCATGCGATACGTCGTGCATGTGCTGAAATTGTGCAGTAAATAATGTCCCCAACAGTACCCAAATCCTGATGGGACCTCGAACATGAAGCAAAATATACTCAAATGGAACACCTCAACATAAAACATAAAATAATCTAGCAATAGCTCTTCTATTTCCTCTTTGAGGTTTTTCGATTTCTTTTCTTTATCTACCTAAATATAATGCATCGGCGTCTCTGTATATAGAAACACGGACGAATTAATTCGATTGATTTCATAGAATGCAGTCAATTTTGTTCTTCTGTGATTTTTAGGACCTTGCTGAACATTTCCTTCCCTAAAGGCTATATTTTGCCGTTGAGGCAAGTGACATTCAAGTCGAACTATAAGATATTACGTGACTGGTAATGCATTGGATACTCATTTATACTTATTTACCCAAATCCTGATGGCACCTCGAACATGAAGCAAAATAGTCTCAAAAGGAACATCTCAACAAAAAACATAAAATAATGTAGCAATAGCTCTACTACATCCTCTTTGAGGTTTTTCGATTTCTTTTCTTTATCTACCTAAATATAATGTATCGGCGTCTCTGTATATAGAAACTCGGAAGAACTAATTCGATTGATTTCATAGAATGCAGTCAATTTTGTTCTTCTGTGATTTGTAAGAGCTTGCTGAACATTTCCTTCCCTAAAGGCTACATTTTGCCGGTGAGGCAAGTAACATTCAAGTCGAAATATAATATATTACGTGACTGGTAATGCATTGGATACTCATTCATGCGCCAATTAGCTTCCGTAGATCCAACATAGTGACCGGACAAAAAGCTATTGATTTCATCTATATAAACTTTGCCCTCAACTCCACCTCAAATGCTTCCAAACTGTAATGAGGCACAGTCGTATCCCTTATTAACATATTTGTGCATATATTTTAGGCTCCTAACTGTGCCAAGAACTTCCACATTTAAGTAGCAACCAAATTTCGCTAAAAGATATGGATTTTAAGGAACAGCATAACGGTTGTCAACAGAGTGGCCACGAAAGTCAACTGTTATACTATTAACACGGCGCATCTAACATTGCCCTGATGTGTATTGTCAAAGTCCTTAGAAAAGCTTTTGCTGCATTTACCATCTCTGATACAGACGGGGATACGATTCAATAAACCACATGAACCGTGGATCATGTGGTTTTTAACTAAATTATGAAGTTGTGGCATATGCATTGTATATTGTAAATAAAATATATCTGGAATTTCCGTACAAACGGACCAACCTTCATTTCCCACCTTTTCTTTTTTCTCAAAATTGAGGTTTTAAGGGCGAGCAGACAAAAGTTTGTAAATATGATATAATTTCAGATTTTCAATTTTAAACAGTTTTTTGCTCGTGGCGGCTAAATCAAGCATTATAGGGGGTATGACCAACCCGTATTATTTTTTCATTTCCCATCTGTTGGCCATATATCATATTTCTCTAAATTATGTTTTGAATGTGGGTCCATACAAAAGTTGGGAAACATGATAAAATTCAGACTTTCGTTCGCTTTCCATAAATATTCGTGAAAGATAACTTCACGTTTTCTAGAAATGACTTTAAAGTTGTGATTTTCCATATTTTTTGAAATAAAATTTGCATATATTTTTATCAAATTAGCAAAAGACAATGGTATAAGTAAACGATGGCTTTAAATTTGTCTGTGGTAATGCATCCATATTACTGTCTGTGGCCATATGTTCATTGTTTTGGCTTTTGTCTGGAAGAATGCAATTTTATTAGCCAACGGTTGCCTTCTTCCAGGCAAAAAACAAAAGAATGAACATGTGAATATTGTCTGTGATATGGCTGCATTTGCCCCTCACATAATCATTGGCATAGATATTAGCACAGACAATAACTATCCAGATGTCGCGATCCCATAGATGGCTTCGTACCCAATTTTTTGCAACAGCAGACACGTAAGAGCAGACAAATGACGCATGGAACGTATGTGCTTTGGAACGACTGCAACGTCTGAAGGACAGACAATGCGCTCTGAGAGCGAATTTTTCTTGTAGCTGGTGTTTCATTGTTATTATGGCAAAGGGTCATAGCAATAAGGGGAAAGGGGGCTGAAAGAAATTTTCGCGGAGCAAATAGATTTTTGGATTTTCTGAAATTTTCAACAAAAATAACACAAACAAAAATCATGTGTATGTGTACAACTGGTGAGTAAAATTTACTCACGTACACGAAAATACACTCAAAAATTTCTGTTTTTGGTACAGAAAACGGAAATTTTTGTGTGTATTAGTGTTTTTGGTAAATTTGATAAGAAAATATGCAAATTTTATATCAAAAACCGTTGGAAATTGCAAATTTTATGGATATTTCCAGAAAAAGCGAGATTTACTTCCACGAATACTTCCGGAAAACGCGGAAAAATCAGAATTTTATCATATTCCCTAACTTTTCTATGGACATGCCTTTAAAAACACAATTTAGAGAAATATGATACATAGCAAAAAGATAGGAAATGATAAAATAATGGGATCCAAGCATACATATTAGCCCCCTAGGAAGCTTAGTTTAGCCGCTACGAGAAAAAACAGTTGAAAATTCAAAATTTGAATTTTGTATGCAGACACCTTTAAAAACTAACGATAGAGGAAAAAGATGTATGGAAGAAATTTAGAAAATATCAAAATAGTGGGGGCCAGTGATACTAAGTTGCCCTATAAGAAGCAGAAAACTAAAAATTCAAAATCTGAATTTTATTAAATATCTTAGTTTTTGCATACACTTTGGAAAACTGAATCTAGCGAAAAAAATGTATGAAAAAAGATAGGAAATGACAAAATAGTGGGGGTCGGTCATACTCATAAGACCGCTAGGATCCATAGTTAAGACGCTACGTTACGAAAACTGTTACAAATTCAAAATCTAAACTTTATCATACTCCTCAACTTTTGTCTGCGCACCCTTAAAAACTTATTTTAGAGGAAAATTGTAAATGAAAGAAAAATATAAAATTAAAAAATAATGGGGGTCGGTCGTACATATGAACCCTCTAAAACGCTTAGTTTAGCCGCTATGAGCGGAAAACCGTTAAAAAATCAAATTTTTTACCGGAAAAACCCCCTAAAAACCAGAAGAAAGTTGTTTAATTTTTGATTCCGGGAAATAATGACGTTTTTTAACATAAAATTCATAAATTTACATGTAATTTTGAATTAAAAATCACCTGCTACGGGTTCAATGACCCAAAATAGTGTTTCAACCAGAGCAAAGGGATTGTTGTTGTTGCTGGAGTGGAAGGAAACAAAATTCGATTCGAATTCTCGAAAATCGAATTTATGTACCACTACATAGCCAACGGTCCCTTTGGTGGTGTGTGTAGGTACCTTTATGACCCATTTCTCTCAAAACCGGTTCCCATTTTGCTCAAAACCGGTTTTTACTCCCTAAAAATTTAAAAATCTCTCTAGAGACCGAATGAGCGTTGCAGTCACCAAAAACACATACCCTGCAGCGTTTTTTCCATCCGTCATTTCATGACTGCGTCAGAAAAAATTGGGTACACAGTCACGTATGGGATCGCGACATCTGGTAAGTTATTGTCTGTGATATTAGGTTTGAGTGAAAAGAATGCACGTATTTGGCATAAATGGTTGTTTATTCAGTCGAACGTATGATCTAAGCAAGTGATAATGTTAAATAAGTATGTTCTATATTTTAAGTTTTTCGTAGAGGAATGCAATTATATGTTAATTCATTTGGTTTGTGTCCCCAGTAGAAGATTGATCCATATGGTTTGATTTTCGACTAATTTAGTACTTGTTATGTATCGGGGACACAAACCAAAAATTCACATATGGTTGCATATTTCCAGGCAAAAAGTAAAACATTCACACGCACACATTCTTCCCAAAAGCATCATCTACGCTATACGTGTGCTCAATTCACACATACTATCCCATTGAGTTTTTTAATTTCAATTTAAAATTAAACTAATTTATAATTAAATTTAAGAAAAAAAATTAGGTGATGCACATAGAGGAAAAACTAATCTTTCGAATGGTATAATTTTTATGCTGGTAATTCCACCTGGTTTCCTGTAAAAGGGATAACAAAAATACGTGTCGCCTATTTATATATAGATATTTTCATCCGGCATTGAAAAGATGTATCGTCAAATTCAAGTGCATAAGAATGGTCGACATTTTCAACGTATCCTCTGAAAGGAGAGTGAAATCCTTGTTAAATATGAATTGAATACAGTCACTTAGTTTAGCGTGTGTTCCTTATTGAGCTTTACGTACTGTACATTGATCGAAGGTGTCAATTCTCCATTAGCAACAGAAGTATTACGTAAGGGAAAATATGTTGATGATGTATTCGGAGGACCAGACACGATTGAAGAAGGTCAGTTGAAAGTACAACAGACATATTATGTTTGCATGGCGGTCGGTTTTCCTCTTCGAAAATGGGACAGCAATGACCCAGAAATTTTAAAACGTATATCCTTCAACTATAAAATTAATACGCAATCCATTTCAATCACCGAACACATAATTCACGTATGAGGTTTGTTCTGGAGTCTTCCGTTAGATTTATTCTAATTCAATCTGTCGGAGTCATCCAATTTGAAGCATACCAAACGCTCTGTTTTGTCCAGTATAGCTCAATTTTTTGACCCGGCTGGTCTGCTATCACCAATATTTGTAAGTACCAAAAATGTTTATGCAGAAATTGTGGGTCATTAAATCTGACTGGGACGAACCACGTAAGGAACCACAAGCTAAACCTTGGCAATCTTTCATTAAATCATTACATTGGTGAGATAGTATCAAGATACCTAGATGGATGGGTACGATGACTGATTCACCAATCGAAATACATGGGTTTAGTGATGAGTTTAAACTTGCAATGGCAGCTGCAATTTACATTAAAACATCCAGATCAAGTAAGATAAGGTTGTTATGTTCTAAAATTAAAGTTCCGCACATTAAAAGAGTGACAATTCCTCGACTATAATTAACTGCAGCAGTCTTATTACCTAAACGTGTTTCTCATTGTCAAGAGGTTTTGAATCTGAAACAAATTTCTTGCTTCCTGCGGACAGATTCTACTATAGTTCACTTTTGACTCAACAGTCATCCATCAAGGTTTAAAGATTTTATCCATAATCGGATTTGTTCAATCCAAGAATTAGTTCCTCATGCGAAGTGGAAGTTCGTTCCAGGTACAATAAAACAGCGACTTGCCAACGAGCAATCCAATGGTTCAAAAATCAATCTGATTCTCTCACTGTTGATCCACTTTCTCCAGTTGAAGTCAATGAAGCACGATTGTCCTGGTTTAGAGAAATTCAACATCAATATTTCAAAAAGGAAATCTCATGTCTACAACAAAAACCGGAAATTCCTAATTCCAGTTCACTTCTCCAGCTGACTCCATTTACAGATCGTCAAGGTTTGTTGTGAGTGCGTGAACGGCTGAATAACGCATCACTTAATACTGATACAAAACTTCCGTATATTCAACCAAGGGGAAATCATGTTTCAACTTTGCTCATTCATGAAGCTCATAAACGTACTTTTCTCGGATCAACTCCAGACACTCTCTCACATATAAGAAGCCAATGTTGGTGCCAAGCTCCAATTCGTTCGTTCATTTTAATGCGTTAAATGTACCAGCTATCGACGAACACAAGGAAGTCAACTTATGGGACAGTTACCCTACTCAAGAGTGAATTCAAATCGCGTTTTCTTAAATACCGGTATTGATTATGCAGGGCCGTATGTTATAAGAAATAGGAAAGGCAGAAATTTTAAAACTAACAAAGCTTGGGTTGCGGCATTTGTGTGCCTATCTACATACCTCTGCAATTAATTTTAAATTAGTGACGGATTACTCTACAGAAGCTTTCATTGATGCGTATAGAAGATTTGCGTCTAGAAGAGGAATATTTTTAGATGTATATAGGGACTGTAGAACACATTTTAAAGGAGCACACAAAGAATTAAAAATTCTATTTAATAAAAATACTAAACAGCTTGGAGAGATGCCGTCTTTAACTTCTAATCATGGTACCACATGACCAGGGTGACCAGATTTTCATTCAACATTCTGCTAGATGTTTGAGTTAATTCTGCTGAATTCTGCTAAACTTTTTGAAAGCTGTTTTGATACTTGGTGACAATAGTTTTAAAAATTTTTCTTAATTTTAAGCTTATTTTACGGACAATCTTCATCTGCTGTGTCGGTATTTTTATATGCAAGTGCTAAGTCTTGGGCCATCTTGATCATGTTTGTGGATGGCGTTAAATTTACGTTAAATTTACGGTCTTTTACTTCCTGTTACGAGGATAATCAAAACGTGCTCGGTCTTAAATTTGTTCCGTAGGTCTGTTTTTATATTATTAAATTCAGAGAATATTCGTTCGCAAGCCGTATTAGGCATAGGCAAAATCATCATGGCCTTTGTAAAATTTACCAAAAGTGGACACCTTTTAGATCCATCTGCCCTGGTCGTTTGAAAAATGTTGCTCCAAAGCAACAGAACTACTTCGCGATTCAAGCAGATGGCTCGCTGCTCTGTAAAATTTTGGCTCCCTGTATTCTGTGTCGATCGCTTGTATGTCAGGCACATGTACCAAATTGGGAAATTTTGAAACTATGTTCATCAAAATTGCGAATTCTTTGCATTTGCTCAAATAATTTACTAATAGGTAAACGCGATTTTTAAAATAAAATCCAGAAAGCTATTAAAGTGAGAATCCAGCCAATTGTCTGATGAAGTTTGGTTTGATTATGCTAAAGTCTGCCAAATTTTTAAATTCTGCTAAGACCAAATTTGGTGGCTAAATTCTGCCAAAATAGCAGAATTCTGCTAAATCTGGTCACCCTGCACATAACATTTTAATCCTTGTGCGAAACATTACTCAAGACAAGTTCTAGGTCATGCACAATTGACTTATGAGGAATTCACTACATTGCTTAATCGCGTTGAAGCCATTCTTAATTCAAGACTGTTAATGCCACTAACTGATAATCCTGATGATTATCCCAGAAACAAACTTAGAAAAATAAGTTCATCAAGACTTTCTCGCTGGCGACATATCAGTCATTTGATCGAAAGTTTCTGGGCTAAGTGGACTCGTGAGTATCTTCACGCAATTTTGAAATTGAATAAACCTTCTCCATCGCTTAAAGAAGGAGATATTGTTATGATTTCCGATAAGACATATCCACCTGGTAAATGGCCGATGTGTCGAATCTTTCAACTTCATCCTGGTAAAGACCGATTAGTTTTCGTTGTCACCATAAAAACTGGAGCACAAACTCTCCCTCGTCCTATAACTAAGCTTTGTCCTCTAGTTCAATACTTCGAGCGTCAAAGTTTCGCCGCCAGAGTCCACGAAGACGGGCGGAAATGTTTAATATAACCTGTTCTAAAAAATACCTTTCTAATAGAAATAAAAACATAGCAATCAAAAACACAGATGTTTGGAAACCCAGCAACCATATAATTGTCTCTTCAAGGGTTGTTTGTATAGATTTATGTTTTTTATTGGAAAAGTTATATAGTTAAAAGCAAATTGTGGATTGTGGAGTCATCTAAATGTTTATATACATATGTACAAGTTAAAAAATTAAAGATTTAATTTGATTTTTAAAAACTAAACATTATTTATTTTTCGATTAATTTCATGTTGACTACTTTAAGTTGAATTTGCGACTAAACTTATTCTTCAAAATGTGATTAATTTAAGACATCATTTTGCTGACGCTCGTGGGAATAGTCTAAGTGAAAAGTCTTTCGAGCGGAAGCTCCTGACCATGAGAAAGTTTCTTATTTCTCGTTTCCATAACTCTGGAATAATATGACCGTGCATAATTTTCACGCGCGTGTTTGATGCGCGTGTTGGATCCGCGTGACGGATGCGCGTGCCGGATTTATGTTGTTAACTCTTCCCCTTTTAGGTCCAAACGTCCTCATTTGATAGAGTTGTTATTGCTTCTAGTCCTGAATCCTGATTCGGATTCTTTGAGGTTCTGCGTAAGTGTTATTCGCTGTAGGATCTTCAGTCTCCTGTTGATTGATGTCGATGGTGTTAACCAGCTTCAGAGTTTTCTTCTTGTGTTTCAGCAGCAACAGGATGGTGAGACCAGTGATTAGTATTATTAGTAGGCCGTAGGTGGAATATTGGTGAATAGATTTTCTATCTGAAAAGATTCTAAGTTTTTGGTGTTATTGGTGTAAACTTGATTTAAATTGGTAAAGATAGTATCCTATTGAATTGCTTTTCCTGAGGCTGTAGGATTGCTGGTAACACGTGAAATGTAGGCTTCGCTTTTGATGAGAATGTTCTATTGTTGATGTTGATTGAAGCGTTGTGGTATTTTATTAGAAACATCCCGACGATGGTACGCGTTTCGCCTTCAATACTTATGCTCCCATGAAACTGATTTACTAGGAGTAGACCGTCTGAGATTTCTTCAACAGCTGGTACGTGTTGGTTTTTACTTTTGTTGCATTTGGAAGGTCGACTATTGAGCAAATTGGGCAGGCACGTAGAATTTTTGATATTTTCTAATTTGTCGCGGTCACAAATTGACAAATAATTTATCGTTTAACAATTATTGATTATTCCATAAATTTGGTTTTCGGACTTCAAGATATTTTCGTATTCTATTTCTATGATTATATTGTTGCTTCTAACCGGTTTTATTAGTAATTTTTAATAAGTTTCAATTTTAGTCGGAGGGACACAAACAACAAACAATCAACATTAACTATTACTTATAATTTTAACATTCGTAAAACTAAGGGCTTCTTCGATGGTAGCAAATGGTAAATTTTCCTTACTTAGCATGTCTATGGCTACCTTTATTTCTGAATTTGACAAAACCAAGTTATTAATTATACCGGATTTAGCCCAGTGTATGACAAAATTTACGATTTTAATTTTATATTCAATATTTGTTACAGTGATCAATTATTTTACCTTCGTGTTTAATATTTGTTAAATTATTAATTCTTTTATTGTACAATTGATCAATTATTACCATACCTGCTTATTATTATTTTCCAATACATTATTCATTTTATTTTTGATTTTTTCAAAATCTTCATGATCAGGATTACTTGCAATCCATTTCCATGCACTACCGATAAAGTTCAATGATCGTTTTGTTTTATGTGGTTTTTTCCTTTTAAGCAATTCTTGAATTTGTGAAAGTTCATGCTAAAATAGGGGTACAGGATATGTGTGTCGGTTATTTTGTTTTTAAGTATTGTCCTTGTCTCATCGATGAAAATCTGGAAGTTGTCTAGTTCAATTACGTGTATTAATTTGGAGTTTTCCTCCTGAATTTTGGCTTTGCCGTTACTCATTGATATTATTTGAGAGTTCGTTTTTTTATTTTTATTTATTCAAAGCAAGTCGAACATGAATAAAAAAGAAAATGCTATCTAATTACGCTTATATCTACCAAAGCTTTTAGCTTATACTACCTTAACCTCTGGTATTCTCTGAATTACTAATTTACTTATGAAACATTTGTTTTATTCTATGAACGTGATGCATATGCTAGGTAAAAATGCCTAAAAAGAACCCAGCTATACAATGACCTTAAAACTATGATTTTCTTACCTTACCTTAGTTAAAAGTATTTTGTAAGGAGTTGATATTGCTTACATCCTTAATAAGCAGATAAGGATATATTTTTTTTTTTTGTTTTTTTTTTTTTTTCTTTTTTGCATGTGAGAGGATATCATCTACATTAGGAAGGGGTACGGAGGAATTGTACAGGTTTGATTTTGTGTTACTCGTACTGTAGTTTCAAGTCATCGTTCAGAGCCGTTGCGTTTCTTAATAAGTTGTTAGTATGTCCGTCGAGTCTGGCAAGGTATCTGTCCTGTACATTGTCTAGGAAGGTATTTATTCCTGGACATTTAACTGCATCGTACAGTTCATCATTTGTTATGGTGTAGGTGTAAAAACGCATGTTTCGTGTTGATCGTTTGTGTGTCATACCAATAACTGTCCTGAGGGATTTACGTTCAAATACCCCAATTTGATTACTAGTAAACTTGGTAATGGTCCTTACTTAGTTTACAGTTTTTAATTTTATTTAGATTTAAGTAACCTAGTTTGGTTAAGTTACAATAAAATTTATTATTGTTAGTCAGTGAATTAGTTGAGCTCATATAGAGAAGACTTCTTTTTAAATAATTAAATAATTAATATTAAATATAAAAAGTTTATTTTTTTTGATTATTATTTTAAATAATTAAAAATTTTTAAAAATATAATAAATTATAAATAGTTATTTTTTTTTTATTATATTAATGTGTAGTGATAACTATATTGGTGACCCCGACTAGAGAAATTTCTCTAAATAATTTAAAAACTAAATAATTAATTATAAAAACAAAAGAAATAAGTGCAAAACTAAATAAATAGAAAAACAATTAAAATAAAATATAGGTGAAAAACTAATAAATGAAAAATGAAATAAAATATAAAAATACAAAACTTTTGTGAATGTGAATAGAATTTAAAAAAATAAAATAATAGTTAAATAATAATTAAAATCATATTTTATGTTGTGAATTTATATATATATATAGTTTAAATAACATTTAAATATAATAACGAGACAGAAATGACATGAATTGAAATTAATTTGATTTCATAAAATTTATATGAATTGAAATGTGAAGACAAATGAATTTAAATTTAAAAATTGATCATGAGTTAAAATTATATAAAATATTATAAATAAATTAATAAGCAAATACTTTATGAAAAAATTATATATATATATATATATATATATATATATTTATATTGATAACAGAAAGAAAATATATGCGGATAAAATCAAATGAACCATTTTTAAATATGTTACAATAATAAATAATAATTATAATAAATAATTTTGTGACATAAATTATGAAATAGTTTTCGTGAATTAAGTTGAACTATTGAAAGAAAATTATATTCTTAAAAATAAATCAATACTATTTTCTTTAAACAGTTAAAATAAAACAAATATAAAATTAATTTAAATTTTAATTCGAAGAAAACCAACATTAAATCAATTACTGAGGATTTAAAAAAAATTAATTTCAACAAACTAATCCATTAGATTTCTGTGACATCAATTGTGAATTAAATGAAATTAAACTAGGTGGCGTTCGCGAAGTCGCACACAAAATTGAGCTGAGCGGTGGATATATAGACACTCTGCTTCATAGTCATCTTTGGTAATGTAATAATTGGTAGCAATTGGTTCAAGTCGATACCATGTGTGTTGACTTGGTTTTAATGTAAAAAATATGTGTATTACAATTCCAGCCCTAAACACTGATTTATTTGGCCATTTCTGAAGGTATCCCTTCATTACCTTCAGTGAGAGAAATTCAAGAGATAAAGGGTGGGCCATATACGATTTGGAATTTGAATCGGATATAAAAAAAACTAATGAATATTTGTCCAAAATTATAACGTTGTTAGAAAGACTGAACATTTATATTTACGAGTGAAACACAACATCATTCAATCTTGTGAATGGCAACTTCAATTTCGTGTTTCAAGGACTCAATCGTCTCTGGATGATAAGCGTAATATATATCCTTAATAGATCCCCACAAAAATAGTCTAATGGGTTCAAATCACAGCTCTGAGGCGCCCAATTCGGATCAGAATTTCGCTTTATTATTCGATGTTCAAAAGAGGTGCGCAAAAGATCGATTGTATCGTTGGCTGTGTCGCAGCCCCGTCCTGTTGGAACCAAATTCCGTCGATGTAACACTATTCAATTTTTAAAAACTAAAATCCATTTAACATGGCTCTGTAACTCTCGCCATTGACACTGAGGGCGGCTCTGAGGGCGGCTCTGAGGGCGGCAATTTCGCTTATTGAAATAGCCTCCACGGTGGAAATGAACTTCATCGGAAAAGATAATTTTTCGGTAAAAATGTTCATCTTCGACCAAACGATCTTCAGCCCATCCGATGCGATAGGCGAACATAAAACGCATCAGATGGTCATGAGGCTTCATTTCTTGCATATATTGAAGATATGAAACAATTTTCAGTAATCCATTCAATCATCTTTACTATCAGATTTCAATGATTTACAAAATTATTAGCTAGAATCGTAATTTTGGGTATGGACATGTTTATAAAAACTCACAGTATAGGAAAATATTGTATGACAAAAATGCAGGAAATGTCAAAACAATAGGGGTCGCTCATACATATAAACAACGTGGGACACTTCGTTTGGCCGCTACGGGCAAAAAACTGTTGAAAATTCAAAATTTGAATTTTATCATTTTCCCCATCTTTTGTATGCACATCTTTAAACTCAATTTAGAGAAAAATAATGTATGAAAAAGAAGTAGAAAATGTCAAAATAAGGGGGGTCGTTCATACATATGAACCCCTTAAGTGCATAGTTTCGCCGCTACGGGCAAAAAACTGTTAAAAATTCAAAATCTGAGTTTTATCAGTTTTCCGATCTTTTGTATGTATAACTTTAAAAACTGAATTTAGAGAAAAATCATGTATGACAAAAAGGTAGTAAATGACAAAATAATGGGGGTCGGTCATACATACGAACACCCTAGGACGCTGCGTTTAGCCGCTACGGGCAAAAAACCGTTGAAAATTCAAAATTTTACCGGAAAAGTACCCTCAAAACCTGAAGAATATTGTAAATTTTCTGATTCCCGGAATCTATCTTGTCCCATGATTCAAAATTCATGAATAAAAATACTATTTTTCAAGAACCTGTAAAAAACCATTTGCTACGGTTTGAGTAAACCAAAATAAATTTTCTCTTCAAAGTTTCCGATTCCCCACAGCGAATTGGCGAAAGCCCCGGAAACAATCAGGTGTCTGTGCTAAGATCTTTATGTAAAAGCTAAATCTGGTTCGAGCACGCGAAAACTAATTACCTAAGATCAATACCATAGATTCATTTATACAAGAAAACTAACGTTTATTGTTACAAAGACAGCGATTTTTTGTCAAGATTGTATTTTGTTTGCCGTATATTTTGGAATTCTTGGAAAAAAACGCAGTGATCGTTCTAAATACATAAAAACTAAATTTAGATTTCCATTACACAAACCTTTGTACTAATTTTGGTTCGTTCATCAGAAAAATTGTTAACTAAGAAGCCTACCACTAGTGATTTTTTTTGGCGAATTTAGTAACAAAAAATAGATGTTAGCACTCACCGTCGAAAATACTATTAGTATGTAAAATTTCAGATCGATTGATCAAACGGTCTAGGAGGAGTTTGGTTACAAAGGTTTCATATTTCGTCGACGCATAAGAGCTTCGCTCGCTTCGCTCGCTCAGCTCAATAAAACTGATTAAAATTAATAACTTTTTTTCCATTTCAAGTGGAAATTCATTTAATTTAATTTAGAGAGTGCGTTTAAATAATAAATTGAAAATAAACATTTAAATATGAAGGAGTTATGTTATATATAACGGATTAAAATATAAAGAACACAAATTAAGAACATAGAACACATCAAGACATCATGAAGACAATTTAAGAAGAAGAAGAAGAAGAAAACATCAAGAAAGGAAATTAAGAATATCTATCTGCCTTTTTGTAAAGTAAGTCCCTACTTTTTCTTCTTTGATTAAACGGAGCATTATTATTAAACAAAAATATTTCGTCTGTTTTCGCACTCTTCCATCTTATTATATTATCATATATCTTATTATTTATTAAATAGTTATATATCATATTAAATTAACATCGAAAAATAATTCAAATTTTCATTATGAATTTACCTGAAAATACTGATGCCTCAGGTAATGGGGGTGTTTTACGATCAACTGGTGATTCTGAGCCTCAGATCGGTAGTGCTACATTTCATAAACTCCCAACCTTCTGGTCATCCATGCCTGAAGCTTGGTTTTTACAGGCGGAAAATATTTTTCAAATTAATAGGATGAGTAGCGATCAAAGCAAATTTCAACACGTGGTTGCAATACTACCACAAGATATAATTGGATGTGTCGTGGATTTAATAAGAAATCCACCTATTAATAATAAATATGAAAAATTAAAAGAGGCTCTCATCTCTAGACTCACAATTAGTGAGGAAAAAAAGATTAGAGCAATTATTATTGCCATCCGAGATTGGAGATCGGAAGCCTTCCTCTTTTTACCGTGATATGGAGACATCAATGGGTTCTTCTAACATTATTAATACTAATCTTCTCAAAAAACTTTGGATGAGAAAATTGCCTGAAGCAATCAAAATTGCGGTTACTTCTTCAGGTAAAGAAGATATAAATGCTCTAATAAAATTTGCAGATGATGTTTGGGAAGTTATTCAACCGCGAGAAGTTTATGCTGTTAATACTTCTCAAATAACAAACGCTCAAATAGAAGTAGCTAATGCCGTTGCCTCTCTTTCACTTGAGACTAAAAGTATTAAGAAGGAGGTTTCCGATTTGCGAGAAATTTTTCGACCATTTAATGATTACCCACGTAGTCGATTGCGTTACCGCTCGAATTCTAGGTCGAGGTCTTCAACACCAAACAGAAAATCCAATGGTATGTGCTGGTATCATGCAAACTTCGGTGATAAAGCCACTAAATGTTTACTTCCCTGTAATTTTAAAGAAAAATCAAATGATTTAAACTATTAAGAACTAGCCTCAAAGCGACAGATGCTAGTTTCCTTTTGACACGTCGCCTTATTGTTACAGATCCATTGACAAAATTTCGTTTTCTTATCGATACTGGGGCAGATATTTCTGTTTTACCTCGCCGTTTTTTCCCAGACTGCAAAAGTTCATCAGCAATAAACCTTACGGCAGATAATGGAACCCCTATTAAAGTTTTCGGCAATAAGTTACTAACTGTTTCTCTTAATTTACGTAGGGACTTTCCTTTTCTTTTTACAATTGCTGCAGTAGATAAACCTACTATTGGGGCAGATTTTCTTGCGAAATTTGGGATACTTGTAGATCTTCGTAATAAACGACTTATTGATACGAAAACGCAGTTAAAGGTTTCCGGGATATGCTGTTCAGTTATTACTCCTTCAACAAAAATTTCTTTGCTGACCAATAAGTTTTCACAACTTTTGAAAGAATTTCCAGAAATAACTTCAAATTCAAATTTTAATGCTGAAATTGAGCATTCAATCTAACATCATATTTTTACTTCTGGACGTCTTCCTTTTTCTTCTCCTCGACGTTTAGATGTTACCAAAAACAAAATTGCAAAAGATGAATTTGCTACTTTATGTAAGCTTGGTATTTGTAGACCGTCAAGATCTCCGGCATCCTCGCCTCTTCATTTGGTTCCTAGGCCAAATGGAGATTGGAGACCTTGTGGTGATTTCCGTCGACTTAATAATATTACTATAGCGGACAGATACCCATTACCACACATACAAAATTTCAATTTGGATTTAAGCGGTTGCAAAATTTTTTCAAAGATAGACCTTTGTCGAGCATATAATCAAATTCCTGTTGCTGAAGAGGATATTCACAAGACAGCCATAACGACACCCTTTGGAATGTTTGAGTTTCTTCGAATGCCTTTTGGATTACGGAACGCGGCTCAAACATTGCAGAGATTTATGAATGAAGTTTTGGGTGATTTTGATTTCGTTTTCGTGTACATTGATGACATCCTTGTAAGTAGTAAAAATGAGGATGAGCATTTCACACATCTACAACAAGTTTTTACCCGTTTAAAAGATTTTGGTTTAAACATCAAAGTTGAGAAATGTTTATTTGGAGTTACCGAGTTAAATTTTTTGGGGCATAATATTTCGAAAAAAGGAATTCTTCCTTCAAAAGAGAGGGTTGAGATTATCACTAATTTCCCAGAACCCAAAAATTTGAAGAGTCTTCAACGTTTCGTCGGGATGATTAATTTTTATCATCATTTTATCCCAAATCTAGCAGAATTTTTAATTCCTCTACATAGCCTTGTTGTTAGCTCGATTAAAAACCCTAAAGATTTTATTTGGACTGATAGCCATTCTACTACATTTAATAAAGTGAAACAAATGTTATCCGAAACTGTTTTTTTGGTGCATCCTATTCCTGAAGGTAATTATAGTCTCACAACAGATGCATCAAATACAGCAATTGGAGCAGTTCTCCACCAGTACGTTGATAGAACTTATCAACCATTAGCCTTCTTTTCAAAAAAATTAAACGAAGGGCAGCAAAAATATTCGGCTTTCGATAGAGAACTTTTAGCAGTCTATGAATCAATTAAACACTTTAGACATTGGTTAGAAGGTAGAAAGTTCATTGTTTTTTACAGACCACAAACCCTTAACGACAGCATTATGGACAAAAACTGATCGCTGTGCTCGGCAAGCGAGACACCTAAGTTTCATATCACAGTTCATAAATAATATTTTGCATATTAAAGGTAAATCGAATGTTGTTGCTGATACTTTATCTAGATTGGATGATCTGAAACTTGAGTCTTTTGATTCCACTAAAATTTTCCCACTAGATATTCAAAATTTCGCTAAATATCAGACAGAAGATCAGGAAATTCAGAATTAAATTAAAAATGATAAGGAACAAAGATTCCAACTTATTACATATCCTTTTTCGAAAATCAAAGTCTGGTGCAACAATTATAATAATACCATGCGCCCTCTAGTTCCTGAAGTCTGCAAAAGATCTGTTTATGAGAAACTACATTCGCTTTCTCATCCAGGCGTTCGGGCAACTAGGAAGTTAATAACTGATAAATTTGTCTGGCCCCGTATGAATCGAGATATTGGACAATGGATTAAAACTTGCCAGACTTGTCAACAAAATCAGAACTAGGTTCTTTCCCACTCCCTATGACCCATTTCCAGCACATACATTTGGATATCGTCATTTACCAGATATATACATTTACCAGTTTCGAGTGGTTACTCTCATATCTTAACATTGATTGATCGTTACTCACGATGGCCAGAAGCTATTCCAATGAAGGAGGTTTCAGCTGAAGCAATAGCAAAAGCTTTTGTAAAACATCATATTGCAAAATTTGGAATTCCAATCACCATTCACTCCTCAGTTCACTGACAGAGGAACTCCTTTTGAGTCAACATTTTTTAATAATTTAATTTCACTTTTGGGAACACATAGGATCCGTACAAACTGCATATCATCCTCAGAGCAATGGTATGGTTGAACGTTTCCATCGCCAATTGAAGGCTGTGCTTAAATCGACTAATTTTGTGAATAATTGGGCAGAAAGACTGCCTCTGATATTGCTTGGTTTTCGAACAGCTTTTAAAGCTGATTTGGGATGCTCTGCGGCTGAAATGGTTTATGAACAAACCCTCAGAATTCCTGGAGATTTTTCTATAAATAAAGAATTAGAAGTTCCTCTTTCAGTAACTTTGGACAACTTGAGGAAGTCCATTTCTTTGTTGAAACCTGTTTCTGTTACGCATAAATCATTAGACAATCCTTTCGTTTTTAAGGACTTAAAACATTGCAGTCATGTTTTCGTAAGCATTGATCGTAAAGTACCTTCACTAACACCTCCATATGATGGACCATATGAGGTACTTGATCGAACAAACAAAGTTTTTAAAATTAAAATTAATAACAAAATCAAGACCATTTCAGTAGATCGTATTAAACCAGCGTATATTGAGAAAACAGATGAAATTTCTTTGCCACGTAACAAAAAGTCAATTTCCATTGTTTTACCTTAGCTCCGTTTTTGAAGGGGGAAGTATTGTAGGTACTTACCTTTTATTTTTGTTAATACTGTAATAATTACTGTAAATAATTACTGTATTATTTCTAAGTAAAACTTAGTTTACAGTTTTTAATTTTATTTAGATTTAAGTAACCTAGTTTGGTTAAGTTACAATAAAATTTATTATTGTTATTCAGTGAATTAGTTGAGCTCATATAGAGAAGACTTCTTTTTAAATAATTAAATAATTAATTTTATATAATAAAAGATTAATTTTTTTTGATTATTATTTTAAATAAATAAAAAATTTTAAAAATATAATAAATTACAAATATTTATTTTTTTTTTATTATATTAATGTGTAGTGATGTGTAGAGTACCCAATTTGAATTTATACCATAAACGTATGTTGGTCTGATCACTTGCTTATATAATAGCAGTTTCACGTTCAGGTGTAGATTGCTGTTCCGGTTCAGTAAATGTCTTAGCGAGGCTTTGGCAAACTTTGCTATTCTCAACCTCTCTTTTACCTGTATGTTCGGGTTAAGACATTGTGTAATAACAAAGCCAAGGTATTTTATTTTACATAGAGCACCCAGGCTTTGGTTATTGATTTGAATCTGGGGTCCCGTACATCCCCTCATCTTGCTAGTGTATTTCCAGCCTACACCATGAAAGTGAATGCCTTCGCACTTACTTTCATTAATTTTTAGGCGCCAGGTTTTGAAATAATTAGCAAGGCTACTGAGGGATGTGCCCAGATTCCAAATCCCCAGTTGAGGTGAACGAGAGGACGAGAGGGCAATTATGTCGTCCGCGTAGCAAATTATTTTTGTATTCGTCTTAATTCCTGACAGGATAACAGAAGGCAGTGGGGGGAAGTACTGTGGGTCAGGAGAGAGCGGATAGTGTTGTAAAGGGAGATCTGCCAGGAACAAGGCAAAGAGCAGGGGTGCCAACACAGAGCCTTGCGGTACTCCAGCTTCGGGAGAAACTATTTTGGTTTTGGCGTTTTTGTTTTAGATGTTTGTTTGTCTGTTCGTAAGGTACGAGTCAATGATTGAGGCAAGGTAGTCTGGGAGAAGGTATAAATATAGTAGCTTCCAGACAAGCCCCTCAATCCAGACGATGTCAAATTCATTGGACAGATCAATTGTTGCTGCAAAGGTAATCTTCTTGTGCGTCATATTAAAAGCAATGTTATTATATAGAAGGGTGACTGCATCCATAGTGGAGGGTCCTGGTCTGAACCCGAATTGAAAGTCAGGTATGATATTTCTCTTCTCCACTATGGCCTCTAGTTGGCTTGATATAACTTTTTCAAAGAGTTTGCTCAGACAGGTTAGCAGTGACATTGATCGATAGCTTTTGGGATCTATAGGATTTTTGTTGGGTTTTTTAGTTGGAATAAACTTCGCTACTTTCTATGAACTTGGGTAATACCCTGTGTTCAGGCAGTTGAAGATCATTGCCAATATAGTGAAGGAGTTTTTCTTCAATTTCTTAATGATAATGTTGGGTATGCCATCATCACCAAATTTCTTGAGTTTTAATGTAAGTGCCATCTTCTGCAATTGGCCTGGCATGCAGAAGATGTTGGGATTGCGGGAGTTTGAGTAGCTAGGAAACGTGGAGCTGAATTCGCATATCGACTGTTTCTCTCTGCTGACACGAAACTTTGCAAAATCTCTGATAAAAGCGGGAGTTGGTTAGCGATTGACACTGTGTGTGAGATTTGCGAATCGTATCGACTAGAAGGTTGTTGATATCCTCTGTTCTGAATAGTATGGTGTTGGTCATGGGTTCTAGGAGAGAGTTTACTGAGGTGGTGTTGTGCCCTCTTAATTTACTCAGTTCTTTAAAGATTTGGGGACCTGGTCGTACGTTTGCTAGTTTAGTACGCAATGCATTTTGATAGATGTTACTAATAATATTTTGAATATAGTTACAGAGAAGTTGGATTTGCTGTCCCAATTCTTTGTATTTGGCGTCTCTAATATAATTTTTGCTGACTAGGTACGTGTGCCGCTGTTTTCTCAGCCTATTTTTCCGTTTAATCATCTTTAGCACCTGTTTGTTTAGCTCAACTCCTTGAGAATGTTTATGTAGGGTTTTAGCATGCACAGGTGCATGCTGCTTGATAAGTTGTGGACTGTTTCGTTTACCTCAGTGTCGATTTCGCTTTGTCCTTAGTTGCAATCACCCTTAATGTCCTGAAGCTGCTCGGCACCAGATCTCTCAGTCAGTTTTATGAATTTGCTCCAGTTCATCGAGTTAATGTTACAGTGCCGAACAGGCCCAACCTAATCCAGTTTGTTACTATGACGTTTCGAACTTTGAACAATTTTAGGCCCTATTGGAAGCAGAATACCACGGTGAACAGAAAAGCTTTCAATGGTTTGGAGCATCTCGTACCGAGGTACAAGTAGGATAACCTCAATATCTTCATGGATTATGTTGAGGTCAAGGTAGGTTCCTGCTGCAGGAAGAGTGGGACGAAAGGTTGGAAAGGTTTTCCCATCCTCCAGGGCGAGTGCCCAATCAGCCAGAATTCTGCCATTTGTGTCCTCTTTAGGACTGAACCAGAGATTATGGTGTGCATTAAAGTCACCCCCAATGATGTAAGGGTTGTCGCCACTTATCTGTTCTAGCTTGTCTAGGTCTTGCCTGTTAATAGACCCTTTTCATATCGAGTACGTGTAATAGATAGAGGCGAAAGTCAATTTCGTTTTTTCTGTTATCGTCAGGTTTATTGCTATGGCCTCTAGGGAGGTGAAGTTTGGTAGGTTAATTATTTCGAAGCTAGTATATTGCGGCACGATGATGGCTACTCCACCGCCGCCTCTGTCCAGTCTGTTCTGCAGGATAATATCGTATTTTTTAGTCTGTTTGTGATTTTAGTTCGTTCGTCTAGTTTTGTCTCTGTAAGGAGGGCAACGTCGATCTTATGTCCATCTAGTAGAAGTTTCAGTTCGTGTTGTCTGGCAAGCGTCCGTATAGAGTTACAGTTAAGCGTTAGCATATGTAACTTACGTTTTGGTCTGTTTATTTTAGTTGGTCGATGAACGGTGCTAATTCATAAGCAAAGTTGAAGAGTGTTTGTTTCACTTGGGTGGGATCGGGATTACTTTTGAGGAAGTTAACCACTTGGTTAATTTTGGTTGCAAAGGAAATTAGGTCGGCGTTGAAGTATTTTTTGAATTGCCCGTTCAGGTAGTCTAGGTAGTTTACTGTGGTATCCGTAGGTGTAGCTATCATCTCTGCTCTAACTATCGGGTTGGGAGTCGCAAGGGAGGGGATTGCAGGGAATGTTACCGATTTATTGGATTTTTGCGAGTTGGGGTCCTTAGATGCTGTAGCATATGAGATGTTGCTCTGTATGTTGTTACTCGTTGTTTGTGTCATATTGTGGCTAGTTTTGGTAGCCTCTTTTTTGGCTCTTCTCTTCGTCCTTGTAGGATGTCTATGTATTTCGGACATTGCTTATAGTTTGTCATTGCCGGGTGACCAAAATTGGTGCAGTTAACGCAATAGGGCTGTCCTTCAGCTCTATCCGTTCTATTATAATGTCCAGGAGTGTGGGTCTGTGGGCATTTCACGCATCTCAACGCAAGGTTACAATTGATTGAAATATGTCCAAACTTTTGACACCGTTTGCACTGCGTTACGGTTCTATGAAGTATGTTTTCCCACTGTATTCGTTGGTTCAAAAGGTATTTTATGGCAGTTATGTCTTTGGTATTCGCTGATTGTTCTAGTTGTATAAATAAAAGGTCGAGCTGTCTGCCTGTTCTAGAGGAGGTAGGTGTATTGTATCCCGAAATTTTCATAATGGGCATGTGCGGTTGTTCCTCAAGGAGAGCTTCCTCTTCAGAGAAGTCAGAATCGATTCCTCTTAGGATTAAGGAAACCGGCTTTAGTTCCTTGGGAGTGTAAGTGAAATATTTCAGGTTTTTTGAGGTCAGTAGGTCCTTGATTTTGTGATAATCAGTAACTGTGTCAGTCAGTATGTGCGTAGAATTATTGTTTAGTTTTTTAAATTTGAAGTTTTTATGTCCGATTAATGTGTTTAATGCAGTTGTGAGCTCCTTAATGGAGACTCCGTGCGAGACTATGGGAGGAATTTTTTGATTTTTCGGACGATTGGGGGGCGTCGGGTGAGGACTGCGAGGTAAAATATTAGTTGAAATGGTAGCTGGTCGGGGTCTTTGGACTTCCCCTAAAGTAATATTAGGATATTTATCCAAGGGAGTGAACCGGTTGGTTTGTACTTTGTCCTGGCTCGAAAGGTTATAATTTTCAGCGAGGGATGTTGACGAGAGTGCCGGGGAGGAAATGGGTTGGGGTACAGGCTGGTTGTTTGTATTTATGTTTTTATTTCTATTTTTATTTTTATTCTTGGTTTTGGGAACACTCTGGTTATTCAACTGTCAGAGAGTCCTGGAGCTCTGGAAGTTTTTTTTGTAATACCTGTAATAAAAAAATTACCTGTCTTTGTTCCTGATATTACTCTTATGGATTACTTTCCCTGCTTCTGTTTTAACTGTAGTAATTTTATTTTCCTTAACTGTTTCTGGTTTGTACCTAACTGTTAGCTTTGATCCTAATCTTATGTTGTGTTTCACGTAAATTATTTGTCCGACTTCATAGGTTTTAATTGCTTTGCGTCCTTTCTTATGGTTTTTAATATCCCTTGCTCGTTTTGTTTTCAACCTATCTATGTTTCTAAGCCAAATTTTTTCGAGTTCGAAAGGGGTCACATTAGGTATTCTTCCGAAGTATAATTCAATGGGCTTTTTCCCTGCCGTGGAGTGAATTGAACGGTTGTATTCGGTTACAGATTGTTCTAAGAGGTCCTCGAAAGTGCGTTCGATGCCATCTGCTTTGAGACATCTCATGATTTCAGAAAGAGTTGAGTGAAATCGTTCGACTTGTCCGTTCACTTCACTTTCGTAAGGGGGTATTCTATAGACTTTTATGTTAAGGCTATCTTCTAACGTGGATGTTGAGAGATTTCTCGTTGTCAATGGCATAAGTCGGAATAGGAGTTTGTTTGATTTGTTGATTGTTAGGGTGTCTGTCATATTTGTTCTATTTACAAGTAGAACATCTTTTAACGAGAAACTTAATTTTCTTTGTCATTTTAGGAAAATAATATTTCTCCAAAATTTGTTCTCTGTTTTCTTGAGCATTGCGATGGGCTCGTTTATGAACATTGAGTATTTTCTCATCCTGATCGTCCTGGTTAGTGATATCTTCGATAAGTTTTTGGGTGTAACGCGTTTTGTAATTTTTAAAATGAAAAGGGTAGATCTCTTGTATTTTTCCCATTATTGATTCCTCTTAAGTGCCCCTTAAGTGTGGAGCGGTTCAAGTATTTTTTGAAAATATTTATTAAGTCTTCATCGGAGTTGTTGTTTCTAGTGAAGATATGCCTGGTGTAATTAGGGAACGGTTGGATCATTTGGTAGTTATTGTCACTTCCAGTGTTTAAAATTTTTTGGTTTCGGAAGACATTTATTCGGGTTTGTACCGTGGGAATTAAGTTTTGAAGCGAGCTTTCGTCGCTATGTTGTGTCGTAGTGACTTAATTAATTTCTTTTAAATTTGGGTTCCTTGAGAGAGCATCTGCAACGACGTTTAATTTTCCTGGTTGGTACATTAGTTCATAATTGTACTCTTCCAGGATTGCTTTCCACCATTTCATCTTGAAATTAGTATTTCTGTTACTTAGGGCATATGTTAGAAGTTGGTGATCTCTGTATTTCCATAGAGGAAATTTCGTAACGAATTGAGTGCCCAGATGATGATTAGCATTTCTTTTTCATTTGTGGCATAGTTTTCTCCGGCATTCTGGTGTGTTCTTGAAAGAAAGATTATTGGTCTACCGTTTTGTGATACTACTGCTCCAAGAACGAAGTCTAACGCATCTGTAGTATGTTGGAACTCTTTAGTAAAGTCAGATTATGAAAGGAAAACTTCTTGAGAAAGCAGAGAGTTATTTACTTTATTTAAGGAGTGTATTGCATTTTCGTTGAGGGTTATGAGTTTTCGTTTTGATTCGTGTTTGGACACATGTCCATCTTCCCCTCATACAAGCGTAGTCAAAGGCTTAAAAATTTTCGCATCTTCTTTGATGAAGCGTCTATAATAACCGGCGAGACCTAAGAATGAACGGAGTTCCCTTACTGTTGTTGGACAGGGGTATTCAGAAATTGCCTTAACTTTTTTTGGTTTGCCTTAATGCCGTTTTTCGAGATAACGAATCGTAGAAGATGGTTTGGAGCATCTCGTACCGAGGTACAAGTAGGATAACCTCAATATCTTCATGGATTATGTTGAGGTCAAGGTAGGTTCCTGCTGCAGGAAGAGTGGGACGAAAGGTTGGAAAGGTTTTCCCATCCTCCAGGGCGAGTGCCCAATCAGCCAGAATTCTGCCATTTGTGTCCTCTTTAGGACTGAACCAGAGATTATGGTGTGCATTAAAGTCACCCCCAATGATGTAAGGGTTGTCGCCACTTATCTGTTCTAGCTTGTCTAGGTCTTGCCTGTTAATAGACCCTTTTCATATCGAGTACGTGTAATAGATAGAGGCGAAAGTCAATTTCGTTTTTTCTGTTATCGTCAGGTTTATTGCTATGGCCTCTAGGGAGGTGAAGTTTGGTAGGTTAATTATTTCGAAGCTAGTATATTGCGGCACGATGATGGCTACTCCACCGCCGCCTCTGTCCAGTCTGTTCTGCAGGATAATATCGTATTTTTTAGTCTGTTTGTGATTTTAGTTCGTTCGTCTAGTTTTGTCTCTGTAAGGAGGGCAACGTCGATCTTATGTCCATCTAGTAGAAGTTTCAGTTCGTGTTGTCTGGCAAGCGTCCGTATAGAGTTACAGTTAAGCGTTAGCATATGTAACTTACGTTTTGGTCTGTTTATTTTAGTTGGTCGATGAACGGTGCTAATTCATAAGCAAAGTTGAAGAGTGTTTGTTTCACTTGGGTGGGATCGGGATTACTTTTGAGGAAGTTAACCACTTGGTTAATTTTGGTTGCAAAGGAAATTAGGTCGGCGTTGAAGTATTTTTTGAATTGCCCGTTCAGGTAGTCTAGGTAGTTTACTGTGGTATCCGTAGGTGTAGCTATCATCTCTGCTCTAACTATCGGGTTGGGAGTCGCAAGGGAGGGGATTGCAGGGAATGTTACCGATTTATTGGATTTTTGCGAGTTGGGGTCCTTAGATGCTGTAGCATATGAGATGTTGCTCTGTATGTTGTTACTCGTTGTTTGTGTCATATTGTGGCTAGTTTTGGTAGCCTCTTTTTTGGCTCTTCTCTTCGTCCTTGTAGGATGTCTATGTATTTCGGACATTGCTTATAGTTTGTCATTGCCGGGTGACCAAAATTGGTGCAGTTAACGCAATAGGGCTGTCCTTCAGCTCTATCCGTTCTATTATAATGTCCAGGAGTGTGGATCTGTGGGCATTTCACGCATCTCAACGCAAGGTTACAATTGATTGAAATATGTCCAAACTTTTGACACCGTTTGCACTGCGTTACGGTTCTATGAAGTATGTTTTCCCACTGTATTCGTTGGTTCAAAAGGTATTTTATGGCAGTTATGTCTTTGGTATTCGCTGATTGTTCTAGTTGTATAAAAAAAAGGTCGAGCTGTCTGCCTGTTCTAGAGGAGGTAGGTGTATTGTATCCCGAAATTTTCATAATGGGCATGTGCGGTTGTTCCTCAAGGAGAGCTTCCTCTTCAGAGAAGTCAGAATCGATTCCTCTTAGGATTAAGGAAACCGGCTTTAGTTCCTTGGGAGTGTAAGTGAAATATTTCAGGTTTTTTGAGGTCAGTAGGTCCTTGATTTTGTGATAATCAGTAACTGTGTCAGTCAGTATGTGCGTAGAATTATTGTTTAGTTTTTTAAATTTGAAGTTTTTATGTCCGATTAATGTGTTTAATGCAGTTGTGAGCTCCTTAATGGAGACTCCGTGCGAGACTATGGGAGGAATTTTTTGATTTTTCGGACGATTGGGGGGCGTCGGGTGAGGACTGCGAGGTAAAATATTAGTTGAAATGGTAGCTGGTCGGGGTCTTTGGACTTCCCCTAAAGTAATATTAGGATATTTATCCAAGGGAGTGAACCGGTTGGTTTGTACTTTGTCCTGGCTCGAAAGGTTATAATTTTCAGCGAGGGATGTTGACGAGAGTGCCGGGGAGGAAATGGGTTGGGGTACAGGCTGGTTGTTTGTATTTATGTTTTTATTTCTATTTTTATTTTTATTCTTGGTTTTGGGAACACTCTGGTTATTCAACTGTCAGAGAGTCCTGGAGCTCTGGGAGTTTTTTTTGCTGCTCCGTTCGTTCCGTCTCATGGTACGACTCATTGTTCTTATCCTGAACTATATCATGGGAATTAGAGGCTGTGGCGTTTGTGTCTTCACAAGAGGTGTTAGTGGTTAAGGAGGAACTTGCCATTGTGGCACTATTTTCTGTGGCGCTGATGATCTGTATTATGTCATTTTGAGGTCTACCGTCTCTGGCTTCCAGCCGTTCTCTAGTGTTTTGTCTTGTAAGCCGTTGAATTAGAGGGTTCAGAGGAGTGTTTGTCGTTGCAGATGAATTCTGGGACGAGGATCTGAAGCGGGTTGGCTCACCTGCCTCCACTAGGGATGGGTTTTTGTTTTGGGATTGGGCATTTTGCCCCTACATACCACCTCCGGGCGTAACACAGTTTGGCGGTTTAAACGTTAATATATTAAGAGCAACTAAGTAAAAGATATACGTATGTAGAAGCAAAAAGAGTAAAATAAGTGAAGAGAGGAAGGTAAAGAAAACGAACGATTAAAAAGCACGATTAGAAAGCAATATGCAAAGATATACGTATCCACCCACATGCATGCACTATAAAGTATAATATCCACAGATTTACAGTCAGGACAGATAAGTTGCAGGTCAAAAATAGGTAAAATCAAGAACTTAAAAAAGTAATTAATTAAAAGTTAATTAAAGATAATATAATAAGATTAGTTTAAACTGAGCCCTACCATGCATCAGCAAGTTTGAAATCAAATGAGATAAATAATAATGGTAGCTTAGGGTTAGACCAAATTGTCACAATATATCCACTAGTTTTCAAACGTCACGTAAGAGTGAAACTAGACACGGCTTGCAATCGCAAAATCATGCAAGGGAATCATGCAAGTCACTTCACTTTCGTAAGGGGGTATTCTATAGAAATGAGACACGGCTTGCAATCGCAAAATCATGCAAGGGAGAAAGTGTGTAACCCAAATTTTAACAACCAAAGTAAAACTAAACTATAAAATTATTACTGTTACTTAGAATGATCCAACTGCACACGCCCGTTATTTGTCCCACCTACTATAGAAGTGTACGCCAAATCATTTGGGAGTTCGTGTAATCTAAAATTTGCACCTCGCAAAGTACAGTGCCAAGGACATACCTGTAATAAAAAAATTACCTGTCTTTGTTCCTGATATTACTCTTATGGATTACTTTCCCTGCTTCTGTTTTAACTGTAGTAATTTTATTTTCCTTAACTGTTTCTGGTTTGTACCTAACTGTTAGCTTTGATCCTAATCTTATGTTGTGTTTCACGTAAATTATTTGTCCGACTTCATAGGTTTTAATTGCTTTGCGTCCTTTCTTATGGTTTTTAATATCCCTTGCTCGTTTTGTTTTCAACCTATCTATGTTTCTAAGCCAAATTTTTTCGAGTTCGAAAGGGGTCACATTAGGTATTCTTCCGAAGTATAATTCAATGGGCTTTTTCCCTGCCGTGGAGTGAATTGAACGGTTGTATTCGGTTACAGATTGTTCTAAGAGGTCCTCGAAAGTGCGTTCGATGCCATCTGCTTTGAGACATCTCATGATTTCAGAAAGAGTTGAGTGAAATCGTTCGACTTGTCCGTTCACTTCACTTTCGTAAGGGGGTATTCTATAGACTTTTATGTTAAGGCTATCTTCTAACGTGGATGTTGAGAGATTTCTCGTTGTCAATGGCATAAGTCGGAATAGGAGTTTGTTTGATTTGTTGATTGTTAGGGTGTCAGTCATATTTGTTCTATTTACAAGTAGAACATCTTTTAACGAGAAACTTAATTTTCTTTGTCATTTTAGGAAAATAATATTTCTCCAGAATTTGTTCTCTGTTTTCTTGAGCATTGCGATGGGCTCGTTTATGAACATTGAGTATTTTCTCATCCTGATCGTCCTGGTTAGTGATATCTTCGATAAGTTTTTGGGTGTAACGCGTTTTGTAATTTTTAAAATGAAAAGGGTAGATCTCTTGTATTTTTCCCATTATTGATTCCTCTTAAGTGCCCCTTAAGTGTGGAGCGGTTCAAGTATTTTTTGAAAATATTTATTAAGTCTTCATCGGAGTTGTTGTTTCTAGTGAAGATATGCCTGGTGTAATTAGGGAACGGTTGGATCATTTGGTAGTTATTGTCACTTCCAGTGTTTAAAATTTTTTGGTTTCGGAAGACATTTATTCGGGTTTCTACCGTGGGAATTAAGTTTTGAAGCGAGCTTTCGTCGCTATGTTGTGTCGTAGTGACTTAATTAATTTCTTTTAAATTTGGGTTCCTTGAGAGAGCATCTGCAACGACGTTTAATTTTCCTGGTTGGTACATTAGTTCATAATTGTACTCTTCCAGGATTGCTTTCCACCATTTCATCTTGAAATTAATTATAATTCTTGAATTATTTCTGTTACTTAGGGCATATGTTAGAAGTTGGTGATCTCTGTATTTCCATAGAGGAAATTTCGTAACGAATTGAGTGCCTAGATGATGATTAGCATTTCTTTTTCATTTGTGGCATAGTTTTCTCCGGCATTCTGGTGTGTTCTTGAAAGAAAGATTATTGGTCTACCGTTTTGTGATACTACTGCTCCAAGAACGAAGTCTAACGCATCTGTAGTATGTTGGAAGTCTTTAGTAAAGTCAGATTATGAAAGGAAAACTTCTTGAGAAAGCAGAGAGTTATTTACTTTATTTAAGGAGTGTATTGCATTTTCGTTGAGGGTTATGAGTTTTCGCTTTGATTCGTGTTTGGACACATGTCCATCTTCCCCTCATACAAGCGTAGTCAAAGGCTTAAAAATTTTCGCATCTTCTTTGATGAAGCGTCTATAATAACCGGCGAGACCTAAGAATGAACGGAGTTCCCTTACTGTTGTTGGACAGGGGTATTCAGAAATTGCCTTAACTTTTTTTGGGTTTGCCTTAATGCCGTTTTTCGAGATAACGAATCGTAGAAATTCGACTTCGTCTCTTAGGAATTCGCATTTGTCTAATTGTATGTTCATATTCCCAGGCTCTAAAGTTTTCAGAACTCCTTTTAAATTCTTGAGATGATCAGTTTCCGTTTTACCGAAGATTATGATGTCGTCAATGTAGACGTAACATCTTTTACCAATATGTTCTCTCAAAATATCGTCAAGAGCCCTTTGAAATATCGATGGTGCGTTTTATAAGCCCAAAGGTAGGCGAGTAAATTCATATTTACCGTGGTTTACTTATTTGAGGGGATTTTTTAAGTGATACATACACAATTACAAATGATCAATTCGAATGAGAGAATCCATAGTTCTGACAGACACTGACAACAAACATTCCTTTGGGCCAAAATAACCCCGTTTTACGGTAATAAAAATAATTAGAAATAATACTTCTTTAAATGGAAATAGCTTTGTTTTTATCTTGAAACAGTTTATCGTTTGCACGTGCATAGAAAAATGGACAAAGAACTTATTCATCTATGTATTCGTTAAATATTTTCAATAGATAAGAAAATATTACAATGTAAAAAGTTTTTACGCATTGGTCGAAACCCACCCTCAAAGGGCCAATGTTCCCCCGTTCTACGGTACTCTATTTTGAAGCAACTGAAGTTATTGCAAAATATTATTCTACACACCACCCCAAGCAAAAATTCCATAAGCTGACATGCTGTTAAAGAATGGGTAGTTTATAATTAGCAAGGTTTCAGTTACCATTGTTTTTGCCAGTTGATAAAAAACATATATGAGATATTTTGTCTTATTAATTATATATTGTATATGCTTGTTCCATTTCATAATGAAGTCGAATATAATACCGAGATATATACAGTAATCTACCCTCTTTAAAACTTTATCATCAATTTTAATTTCCATAGGTCGTGGTACACTATCAATATGGTTACCAAAGCTCATGTCAACAGTCTTATCTTCGTTTAATGATAATTTGTTAAAAGCCAGCCCTCCATGTTGATACTTCATTCAACTGATTTTCAATCATGACACTAGCTTTTTCTTAGGAGTCTGCACTAGCTATTAGTGCATTATCACCTGCATAAAACAGAACTTCATACTTAGGCAATCGATTCTGTAATTTATTTATGTACAGAATGAAGAAAAGCGGCCCTAAAATAACACCTTGGGAAACAACAATACTTATTTGTTTATAGGGACTATTACATAACTTCACAAATTTTCATGGATTGTGTTCTATCAGAAAGATAGTTAGTTATTAGGTCAAGCGCTTTTCCTCTGATGCCCATAAATTCATGTTTTTCTAAAGCTGGGCATTCACGGGCGTTCCAAATGGAGTGACGCGGCGCGACATTACTCCAATGGAGTGATCCAAAATGTTACCAAAAATTGGTGGTCATTCACGAGCATTCCACTCAGTCCATTCCAATAATTGATCAGTGGTGGATGTGAAAAAAATGTCAAGTATGGATGAGTTTTTAATGATTTGTACGGCAGTTTGTTTATCTGTGAAGAGGAGAAAACAAAAAATGCAGTGGGTGAAACAGTCGCTATTGAATAGAAAAAGACAGACCCTCCTTAATTTGCTTAATGAGCTCAACTTGGAGCCTACTGACTCAAGAAATTATTTAAGGATGGACGAAGATTGTTATTTGCAATTACTCCAGCTGGTTACACCACTTATTAATAGAAAAGACACGAATATGAGGGAAAGTATTAACCCCAATGAGAGGCTGGCGGCAACTCTACGATCTTTGCCCACATGCGTCAATTATGAAGAGCTAAGGTTTGTCCCAGCTATCTCATCCCAGCGATTGGAAGTCATTTTACCTGAAACTTGCAATCTTGAAAACATTAAGAGGCTATTTAAAGGTAAGTTCAATACTAACATTTTTATTATATTTTAGTTGATGGACATATAGCTTAGGTCTAAAATAATTCATATAATCAATTATTCAACGCGTCCGTAAGTCTATGTTTCAATAATAGAATTTGACCTTGTATGCAATGCACTCTCGTCGTTGAATGAAGATGTAGAAGGGCTTGTAGACGTCTCATATCTAAATTCTGTACGTGGAACCACACCAATATCAGTCACAATTCGGGAGATCATGTTCAGGTGCTTTATTTCAGCGTAGAAAAGTACATCGCTGATTAATTTTTGTGTAATAGGCACCATTTCAGGATGTATACATCGGAGTTTTTCCACCACATGACCCCCGAATGATTCGTATTTTTTCTTACATTTTTGTGTTTTTACTGCTTCACTATCTATTCTTTTCGCAGTTTTGCCCAAAACTTGATTCGCTTTAGACAGTGAGCGTTTGAAATTTTCTCTACGTATCATGGGTGTTTCTCTATTTGATGCCAGAGAAACCGGTTCACAGTCACAGATTCACTTGCCTGAAATAGCAAAAGCCAAATTTATTAGAAAACTTTAATGAAAGATATATATTTGCATTATCAATTATTTTTTTGCAGGCTCCACAGACCCAAAAACAATGGAAATAGCAAATGAGTTTGAAAGCAAATGGAATTTTCCTCACTTTATTGGAGCGGCTGACGGGAAACATATCAGGATTACACCCCTAATGGAAGTGGATCTTCCTTCTGGAATTACAAACTATTTCACAGTCTTGTTTTAAAGGCAAGCGTTAATGCCAATTATGAGTTTATTTAGTGTGAGATTGGTTCTAATGATCGAGTATCAGACGGTGGGATTATAAAAAATACCGAATTTTATAACCAATTGATCTGTAGAAAACTCAACATTCCTGCTCCAGAGTCAGTTAATGTTTTAACCGCCAATTGTTGTTTGTTTTTTTTTTTATATATTTGGGCGGAAAGTAACAGCGATTGCTGTTCGGAAGGATAAGTTCACCTCCACCCTGGTTTTCCCTCCTTTTTTTTGAAATACTTTATTCCTTATTTTTAGCTTTTATTAACAACCATGTACATTTACAGAATTCTTATCCTTATAATATTAACTAATCTATTTTATTTGTTTACAATGTTAGCTTTAGGATTCTAAGCCTTTCCTTTTCACAAAATTCTGTCTGTTCTTGAATGTTTTTATATATTTAAACTTTCGCAACAATTATCCTTTTTGGACCTTTAATTTTACTTTAAAGTTCGATTTTAAAATTCGTTCTTTATTTTAGTTTTAAATGATTTTATAACTTTAAACTTTCACAAAAATTTTAACTTTTCTTTAAAGTCCGTTTTTGAAGTTCGTTCTTTAATTTAAATTTTTAAAAGTTTTTATAATTTTAAACTTTCACAAGAATTTTATTTTCACTCTAAAATTCATTTTTACAGTTCGTTCTTTAATTTTAAATTTTAAATGTTTTTATTAATTTAAACTCTCACAAGAATTTTAATTTTACTAGGATATTAAGTTTCACAAGAATTTTAAAGTTTGATCTTTAATTAAATTTTCGATTTTAATTAACTTTAATTAATTTCGAACGAGCCCGGGACTGCCCGGTGACTGTCCACGTAGAAGGGAGAAACAAACAGAAGGAGAGAACACTCAAAGGGAGTATAATCGATGTGGCGACATCTTAGTCACCGGCCAAAGCGCGACTGAAAATGCGCGTCATTTTGGGGTCTTAACTAGGGAAGTGAAGCTCCAGGTGGATGTTATCCGCTTACCATCTGATTTCATCAAATGATGTTTATGTTGCTTATCAGAAGTAACTTCGCGAGAGCCCTTCTCCACGGCTTTTGGCAATACTAGAGAGTTCACGGTCGATTTTTCTTTACAGATCTGCAACTGCTGCCACAAGGAGAACGACGCCGTCATTTTGGAGGATTTTAATTTAAAATTAATAAATTAATAGCAAATAAATAAAATGAAAAATTTACTATCTTACAATTCAGAAGTGGGATTGAACTCGTTCTCGTGATGGCAATAGTTTAAGCCTCATCAAAAGAGTTAATTTACTATCAAAAGGTTTTTGCAGTTTCTAGCTATATTTTCAACTTGGCTGGATTTCTTTTTGATCCTATGATTTTTGATAACAGCGCAAGTGTTTTTGAACGCCTCTTGTATAACTCCTGTATAGTGTTTTAGCGTCTTGCGTCGTCTGTTGTTCTACTTCTAGTTATCGCGACATCAAAATAAAATTAATTGCTGATTGTTGTTGGAGTTATTGGAAATGGGGCGATCTAAGTGAAGTCGAAGGCCTAGATCCCGAAGTAGTTCAGAGGGTAGTGTTATACGGGAAAAGTCGAGGAGCAGTAAACGTCATAGTCAGGAGTGTTGTGTGGAGAGTGTCGTACGATCTCATACCGAAAGCATCGCACAGTCTCTTAGCCGGTTCAGCAATATTACTACGACAGTGTTGGAGAAGTCGACGGGGAGAAATAATGGACCGAATTTCAAAGAAGATACGATACCTTTTTTCCATCCCGAAGATAAAAACCAAACAGCAGCGACGTGGTATTGTTTCATCCCAAAAACGTCTTTGGGAAAGGAGCAGTGAGTGCTGTCGAAGGAGAAGTTCACGTGCACCTCACTGGAGGAAATAATAAAATCCCTTTACGTTTTTCAGTACATTTATTAGAAGGCAAACATAAAAGATTGGCATATAAAGAACTAGCAGAAATTCAAAGATACAGCTTATGATTAGCTTTAGCGTCAAGTCTTTAGCTTACAAATATTTTTTTTTCATCTACCTTGTTTTTCACTGTCATTCAATAAATTATTATTTCCAATTTGTTTCCAAATTAAAAGTTTAATTTTCACTTGGTCTCATCAAGGTAAAAATCAATTTTTTTCACTTTTATTCAATTAATGATTACTTCCAGTTTGTTTCGATATTTAATATTTTCTACTTTTTCTATTATTATTTTTTTTTTAAATCTTTGATTTATTTTTTATTCAATCAACTTTTTGTTCAATCAACCTTTGTTTTATAAATTATAGTTTTAAAATTTTCATTTGGTCTCATCAAAATAAGAATTCCCTTTTTTTTCACTCTTATTCAATTAATTTGTTATTTCCAATCTGTTTCGATACATAATATTTTCTACTTTTTCTATTTATTTTTTTGAAAATCTTCGGTTTTACTTTTTATTCAGTCAACTTTTTATTCACTTAACTTTTGTTTTATAAATTATAGTTTTAAAATTTTCATTTGGTCTCATCAAAATAAGAATTTCCTTTGGGAAAAATCAGAGTTTGTTGGAGAGGAGTGGGAGACACAAATAATAAGAGGAGGATGATGCGAGTCTATGTTACAGAGGATGTTAGCGGAGTGGGAAACGTTCACATTGTTCGGGTTATTCGTAAGAACTAGTTCCAGCAGACGGGAGTTCTGGTTTCGGACAGGATTCATTTGGAATAAATAGAGGGAGAAAGTGGAGTCGAAGAGTGTCGTTTCAGCTTGAGTAGTGGGAATGGAGAATGATAAACTATTAGTGTCAGAGCTCAGACACCAATCAAGGTGGGGGAGGTCAAAATCACCAATGAGAAGGACATGATCTTGACCATCTGAGGAGGATACCAGTGAATCTAATTCTGTTGAAAGGTGAGTGAAGACACTATCAGCGGATCGAGGAGTGATAAAGCTGGAGATAATGATAAGGTTAAACATTGGGAAGCGAACTTTGACAGAAATGAGTTCAAGTGGCTCGCAGGAGGAATTGGGAAGTACTGATACATTTAGTGATGACCGCACATCAATTAAGACACCGATGGTTAGGGTCACCGAGGAGACGGTCTTTCCGAAACAGAGTAAAGTCAGAGTTAAAGATTTCATGATCGTAGATGTTTGAGGAGAGCCAAGTTTCAGTAAGACAGATAATAGCGTGGGGGAGGGAATGGGACGAAAGGACGGTTGAGTGTGTTTTAGTTCTCAGACCTCTCACGTTTTGATAGTAGATGGAGACGGCATGGAGTTTTTTGGTGAGGCAGAAGAAGCGGGGATAGCTTGAACATTTTTACCAGAGGAGGCAGTGGTGGGAGCCCTGGGAACGAACTCTTTGATAAACCCCGGGGGGCCAATTCGGTTTACAAAGGATGAGGTCGTGGACGAGAGAGGGGTGGACGATGATCTTGATGGATGAACATCTACCCTCGGAGAGTTTGACAACCTTTATTTTACTATCAATCGCGTTCAGCCCAATCACCTTTGAGATGTGATCAAGAATGTCCTCCGTTGAGGTAGACGGGACAATTTCAATCACGAAGACCAACCTCGTCTTGGGAACAGTCCTCAGCGTACTAAGGGACAACCGAGAGGCAGCTAACGGAGTGTTGGGTGGCTTGGGTCGAATGTCATTGGCGGGACAGGAGAGGGAAATGTTAGGAACGATATCAGTTGTGATTGAGGGTGGATCAGAAGAGATGAGAGTTGATGGAGAGGCAACATTTGGTGGGAGGGTAACAGTGTGGGGGGCGAGGGAGGGTTGCGTTTGGGGGGTAATATCATTGTCCAGTGATATAGTGGGTTGGGAAATGTTGGGATTGATGTGGCGGTCAATCCGCGATGAGACCAATTCGGCGAGCTGGGACGGTCTATTTCCACTCGTAGGAGGAATTTTTTGTATAGGAGAGGGGTTAGGGGAAGTAGTTATAGCGTGATTTGCATGGGGTAAGGTGGAGAAGGTTATAAGGGAAGGACCCTGTGCCAATGAAGAGGAGGATTTGTTGGATCTGGTTTTCCTGGTTGATTCTGTGGGTAATGATAGAGATATGGGGGGAATCTTAGGGAGGTCACGCAAAGAGATGGATGGGAGCTTCAAAACTCTTTAGGGTATCAATTTCTGACAGGAGAGAAGAGTATATTGTGGACAGTTGACTTAACGTTGAGCCAAAAGAACGCAGGTCCGAGTCTATTTTCAAAAGACGGGTAAAAAGAGCAGTCAACGAAAATTTGCGGCATCGTGAGCAATACCAATAGACACCGGTGTCAACTGCTTCGATCTTGTCCGCTAAAGAACCGGTAAGACCCACACACTTTGGGTGGAAGCAACCACCACAAAAACCCTGGCAAGAAAGGAGCCTTTCAGAATTCCTATCCTTCAGATCGACGTGATGAATAAATATGGCTGCTAAATCTAAGTCAGGCAAAAAGATTTCGACTCCAAATAATTTAAACGAATTCAGCAAGACCACAGAAAACATAGCATGAACTCAAAGTATTAAGAAGACTGCTCTCGACGATTTTAAAGCACCAAGTACCACTCATAATCCTTCGAAACCAAGGAACTCAGATTCCAGAACTTCATTCTTGGATGTTTCAAAGAGAAAAGAAATATAAAATCCAAGGTGGAAAATGATCGACAGAACTTTGTTAAATCTAGAAAGGATTGACGTAAGCACACGAAAGGGATATCATCAAGATATGAAGGATAAAAGTAAATTATCAAGAAAAGAATAACATTAACCGAAATCCATAGAGTTTTCCAAGGAACAGAGAGTGGAGAGAGAAGGGGGAGGGAGAAAGAACCGATAAAAAAAGGGGTAGGTCAGGGCAGATTAACGTCGTGCTTAGGACGATGGGGTACGTTAAGCTGTGTGCAGTTCGAGTGAGGTGTTAATTTGGGATGTACCCAAAGAAAACCAACGGTTGAGAAAGAGAAGAAAAGAAAGGGAGGTTTTGAGAGAGACAAATAAATAAAACCGTAAATAAACCGGAACCGGAAAATCGAAAATAAACCGGAGAGAAAGAAAGAAAAATAAGGGAGAAAATTATACGAAGAGAAACGATTAAAGGGGGGCCCTTTTTTGTGAGAGAGAGAAAATTTCAACGTCATGGCTGGGCCTCTCGTTTTGGCCATGTATGATGAAGTTACTGGATCTGAGATAGCAAGTGGGTTCAATGTGGAGTAACGCTGTCTGATTTAATTCAAAGGACTGAACAGAGTTGTTACACATGACGTCGGCATTACGGAGTGTCTTGGTGGCGTAGATCCATGTGTGGGGGTGAAAGCGGGAAATCCCGTAAGAAGTACGCTGGAAAGCGGAAAATCCCGTAAGAAGTAAGTTGACACTGGGATGTATTTACGCCACTCCTTATGAGGGCAATTTCACATTTGAACGGGCTTTACTGAGCATTAAAAACAAGGAATTTCGCTCGATGAAGAATTGAGAGGCGTCTGAGGATAAACAGTCGTGAAAATCGCTAATGCTCATTTCATAAAAATGCTTCCGGTTAAGATCTATCAACAGGACTTCGGAAGAGGGTTGAATATAGCATAAGGAATCGTTGTAGGTTGCGGGTAATGGGAGAATCCTGAAAGTTTGGTATGCATCTCCGAAGGGTAAGGATAATTTTAATTCAATGATTAATTTAAAGTTGATTATTGAAGCAGACATGGTGGAGAGCTCGTAAATTTGCCAGATCACGTTGGAGAGAGGATCGAACGGAAGAGTCCTATGAGGGGCCATTTCCTGTTGAATGGTACAGAGGAGGGTTTCCATCTGGGAAGGTTTTGTAAATGTAGGGTGGAATTTGCCATGTTTTACATCCGCTAATAGTTCTATCAAGTCCGATTGAGTGGATTGGTACTGGTTTATAACTATAAGAACTAACGAGAGAAGAGAGTTGATTTCGGTAACCCATTCATTCAGATGTATTTGAGTCTCCACTTTGCAGATTTTGCTTTCAAGGGTGGTTAATTTGGAAAAGATCACGGCACGATCTTTCCGAATGCTTTCCCGAGTTTTATTGGTTAGGTTGATGGTCGCGTCCAAAATCGAAGTCTGATTTTTTAATAGGGAATGTAAGTGGAGATTATTTTGTTGAAGGTTCCTGATTTGCACGTCGTATCTTTGTGTATCGTCCTCATTAAGGATTCCAAAAATGGGCTTGGTAACCTTCCCGACAAAATTAAAAAGGGACCTAGTTTTTCTAAGAGGGGGATATATAATCCTATTTTTATTTTCTATCGCTTCCACGAAGTTATCTAATTGAGCGATAGCAGAGAGACAGATCGATTTTAAGGGCGTTTCAGAGGCCAACTGGCTACACATTTGCTGAAGCTTAGCCGTGATTCTTAATATTGAGAGGTATTCTTCCTGGAAGGCCGCTAAGTCGTAGTTAGTTTTTATCTTCCATTCGCTTGTGAGCAGTCTCGTCCTTCCTATTTCTTCGAAGTATAAGCCGACCGTGGAAGTGAGAGGAGTAATCTGGATTCCTAGCTCCCCGCGAGAGAAAGCTGAGACGGTAACGCACAGGATCGTGAACAGATAAACCCTTGCCCTGTGAACGAAAGGAAGAGGTTTTAGTTTGAGAGAGAACTTAGTTAAGAAATTATGGATGTATGAATTTTTTTAAGTCGTTGTTATGTACGTTTTTCCTTGTTTTTTACTTTTATTGTTGAATTTTCGGGGGTATTCACCTGAGTTATAACGTAAGGGCCATGCCATAAGGGTGAGAATTTGTTGTCCTTTGTTCTCGCTTTTAGAAGGACCAGGTCTCCGATTACAAAGGATTTTTGTTGTGTTCCCTTCTCGTAGTATTGTTTAGATCGCTCTTTATTTTCCAACGAGGTTTGTTTAGCGATTTGGTGACATTGCCGTAGCCGCGCCTTGAGTTTGTGGACATAATTATCTTAATTGTACCCAATTTCGGATGAAGACTTTTGATGGTTTGGAACTTCGGCGGAAAAACCGTAAAGGAGTTCGTGTGGAGAACAATTGGTACTTGAGTGAGGAGTACACCGGGTGTTGTACACGAACATGGCGTAAGGAAGCCAGGTGTCTGATGACAGAGGATCTTTTCCTATGGAAGAACGGAGGTATTCCGCTAGAGTTCGATGACTTCTCTCTAGGGCTACGTTAGACTGAGGGTGGAAAGGAGTTGCTTTCAGCCTCTTGATCCGTAGGAGTTTGGAGACTTCTTGGAACATTCCCGCGTTTAAATTAGGACCCTTATCAGTCAAGATGGTTTCAGGTATCCCGTGTTTACATATGATTGTAGTAGTAAACGCTTCCGCGAGGGTGGTTGATTCTGCATTGGGAACAGGGATTGCCTCCGAAAATTTTGATAAATCATCCTGGAAAGTTAGGAGGCATTTATTTCCTAGGTACGAAACGGATAGTGACACCACAACATCTAAATAAACTCTTTCGAATGGCTTGGAACTCACCGAAGTTATTTTCATAGGGATCTCAGGATTTTGCGATACTTTATTTATTTGCCACTGTTTACAGTTTCTGATAAATGTAGCTATAGCTTGGGTCATTGTTTCCTAATAAAACTGTTTCTTGATCCTCTCCAAGGTCCGAGATACACCTTGGTGACCTCCCGTGGGTAGCAATTGGAAATCTTTTATTACTTGCTCTCTTTCTTTAGGGTCATCCAAGTACTTAATTTTTGCGACATGGAGTATTGTGTCGAGTTTAATCGCGTTACGGATTCTGTCCTTAAGTGTCATTAAGGTCTGCAGTTCCAGTTTCGGAATACTTATGTGTATGATCTTCAGGTTCCTTTTTACGGCCAGGGATACGAATTTGGAGAGGGTAGTGTTAAGGTTGTCCTCATCCTGAGGGGTACGAAGGAGAAGTATTACTCATTTGACAACGAAAACGGATTCTTTGAAAGGGAATATTTTGGGTTCGAGGGAGAAATCGATTTCGCTCAAATCGATACTTAGCATGGCCGCTAAACGCCGTTCAAGATTAGTATCCCTTGTGGGTAAGATAAAGAATTTGGCACGGACAGGTTTAGACAGTAATAAAGAGTGGTCAGTTTCAGTAAGGGATGATGATGAGTAGTTGTCATTATTATTTATGGCATTTTGTGCATCTTGCTCCAAGTTATCAGTGACCTTGGCTTGGCTTCTTGTTATCGCGTATAGGGAGGTGGTGTTTTTAGGGTCATTTCGTTTTCCGATTTATCAGTCTGAGGAGTGTTCTCTTGTAATTCCGCGGTTACTCTACTTAAGGCATCGGCGTTTGTATTAAGTTTCCCTGCCTTGTGGGTTATCGTGTAGTCGTAGATGTTGTCTTCTAAACGGATTCTCCATCTCATCAATCTTGACGAGTGGTCCTTTAGATTCATGAGCCAAACTAGAGGCTTGTGGCTGGTGATCATGGAGAACTTTCTTCCATATACGTATGTACGAAATTGTTCCACTGCGTACACGAAAGCAAGTAATTCTTTCTCTATTGTCGAGCATCTTTTTTCGGTACCGTTTAGAGCACGACTTGCGTATGCAATGCGGTGGTCTCCATCTTCGTCCTACTGCGAGAGGACAGCTCCTAGAGCTATGTCACTGGCATCGGCCGTGACGTAAAATTGTCGCAAAAAGTCGGGATATGCCAGGATGGAAGAGGTTATTAACCATTGCTTTAAGTTCGTAAAGGATTCTTTACAAACAGAATCACATTTAAAGGGTTCGTCCTTCTTTAGAAGGTTGGTCAAGGGCTTAGAGAAATTTGGGATAAATTGGCGGTAATACCCGATAAATCCGAGAAAGGCTCTGATATCCTTTATCTTTCTAGGTCTTGGATATATTTTGACTGTTGTTATCTTCCCTGGACCTGGTTTGACACCGTGTTGCGTAATTAAATGTCCCAGATACATGATCTGTTTCCGAAGAAAATGGCATTTTTCTGCTTGCAACTTTAGTTTGAAGTCGCGTAAACGTTGGAATACAGCAATGAGCCTATTGTTGTGTTGGGATAGGTTGTAGCCATGGATGACTATGTCGTCCATGTAAATGAAGCAGTGAATTCCTTGTAATCCAGACAAGATATTATTCATGGTTCTGTGGAATGTAGCGGGAGCTCCTTTCAGACCGAAAGGCATTCGATTGTATTCGTAATGGCCATAAGGCGTACTGAAGGCTGTTTTTTCCCGATCCCTGTCGTCCATTCTTATCTGGTGGAATCCAATGGCCAAGTCGAGTGTCGTAAAATACTTTGATTTCCCAAGTTTGTCCAGTGTGTCTGTTATATTTGGTAGAGGGAACGCGTCTCATTAAGACGCCGAAAGTCTACCACTATTCGCCATCTCATATTCCCTTGTTCATCGGGTTTTTTCGGAACGAGGAGTAGGGTAGACTTCCAGGGACTATAGAATGGTCTGACGATGCCTGATTTTAACATCTCCTGGACTTGGTTATCCACTTCCTTACGATTTGCCTCCGGTAACCTGTACGGTTTAGTGCATGTAGGGGGATGATTTGCTTCTACCTCAATTTTATGGGTAGTCGCGTCCATGTAGGACAATATGTCGCCTTCTAGATAAAATATATAATTGAAGGTTCTACAGATATCTCGAATTGATGTCTCCTCTTCTTCATTACAATGATCCAATTTTACGAGGTTCTGCAGTTTTTTATTCTGCCCTAAATTGGATCTTGGCCAAAGTTTGGAGTTACCATGCCGAAATTCTTCGCAACCAGGTATTCTATGTCCAGATCATGGAAGGGTAAACTAACGACTTCCTCTGTTGACTTGAGGATTAAGACTTTTACCATTCCATTTTCATGTGTAGCTATAGAATTGCCTATATACACACCGGGAATTATTTCTTTATTCGATATTACCGTTTCTATGGGAGCCGTAATGGGTATTAAGTGGATTGTTTCTGCTCGAGCTGGAACGTTCGCATGGCTTAAGGAACTTGGGTTAGAATGTGGTTGCAGTTTACCGTCCTGCCCAGGACGAATGCCCTTTGGTGGAGAAGATGTTACGGGTTGCAGTTTAATGTCTTGCCCAGGACCTGTGACTGACAAAGAATAAGATGTGGAAGGAGGTATTAACGAGGGAGGCCTAGGACCATTAACTGATGAGGAAGGAGATATTATTGACTTAACTAACGTGGAAGCAGATATTATTGATTCAACTAACGAGGAAGGAGATGCTGCATTGACTGATGATATTGATGTCGTAGATATTATTGATTTAACTAACGTGGAAGGAGATATTATTCATTTAACTAACGAGGAAGGAGATGCTGCATTAACTGATGAGGAAGGTGATATTATTGGCTTAACTTACGCGGAAGGAGATACTTTTGACTTATCTGTTGAGGAGGGAGATATTATTGGCTTATCTAACGTAGAGGATGATATTATTGATTTATCTAACGAGGAAGAAGATGCTTCTGGGTGCAGTTTAACGTCTTGTCCAGGACGTGTAACAGACGAGGTTGACGAAGAAGATGTGGACGGAGTCGAAGCATCCGAAAGAAAAGGATCGTTAAAGACGACGCTGACGAGGATGGTGATGAAAACGACGGAGAAGAGATCATTGGTTGCAGTTTAGTGTCTTGCCAAGGACGATTAACCGGCGAAGAAGGTGTCGAAGTAAAAGACGAGAGGGGGAATATTGTCGAAGATGAAAGTATTGGATGCAGTTTAACGTCCTGCCCAGGACGAGAACCCATTGAATAAAACGGTTGCAGTTCAACGTCTTGCCCAGGACGCGTAATAGACGAAAACGAAGGTGCTGACGTGGAGACAGATAAAGACGAGGAGGGAGATATTGTCGAAGGCGAAGAAGAAGATGTTATTGGTTGCAGTTTAACGTCTTGCCCAGGACGCGTGTCTATTGAATGAAACGTTTTCGGATGCAGTTTAACGCCTTGCCCAGGACGCGTAATCGTGGAATTTATAGTACTTTGATGAAACTAAGGGAAATCACTGAGATATTGCTCCAATGTGTAAGGAATCGAGTTGTGACTGACCTCGAGTGTCAGTCAAAAAGTCGTGACCTAATGAACCTTCATATCCCATTGCCGAAGCATCGCTCAGAATTTGGAAAGGATGTTCGATTTTGAAATCTGCACCTTCGTGCTGTAGTTCGCTTACTATGAGACCCTCTGTGGTGGTAGATTGAGAAAAGACCGTATTGATATGACAAATAATATCCCTGTAATACCTACTACCAGGTTTCAGGGCCTGACTTCGAACTAAGCTGATCTCCGCTCCGGTATCTATTAAGAATTCGGTATATGAATTAACGGACACTTTAGAGGCTAGGGTGAGGGTTATGGATGAAGGTCGTACGGTTATGGGGAGTTTTATCCTTGAGTGTTGGAAGGTTGGGTCCGATTCCCATGTACGTCGCCCTGAATGACGATCTGCGGGGGATTGCCGACGAATTTCCTTCGCATCTGGTGTTTTCCTGGTTGCTGGAATGCGTAGATGACGGGTAAGGAGGATTCTGTGGTGACACAGGAGTTGGGGGTTGTGGGTAACGCGATTGTGGGTTATAAGGTGGCCTTCTTCCTCGGTTGTTGGTTTCCCTTTTCCGACATTCGTCAATGGTATGGCTTTTGCTATGGCAATAATTGCAGATTTTCGGAGTCTGTTTTGGAATGGAGTTTTTAGGGGCTCTGTTCCCGGACGAGAGGTGGTGTGTTGTAGATGGGTTAGATCTTTCCTGGCGTTGTACGGAGCGAGGCGGTAAATGGCACTGGGGGCGATTTGGCCTGGCTGGCCACATCTGAAACAGGTAGTATTCGTTAAAGGGTTTTGCTGTGGTTGGTCTACCCTGGGTTTCGTTGGATCCTGTCTCAGGGTATTGATATGATAAAGTCGCGTCGCGTGCATTGAGGCGAGTTTCTTTTCAGAAAAGACCTTGGCAAGCATTTGCAACTGGCCAATTAGCAGCCCGTCTTGGAGGGTTCTGACAGCGTGACAGCGTGTGCCAGAGTAAAGGTGGTGGTCAGGCGATTTAAGAATTCTTTAACATCCTCGCCAGTTTTCAGCTTTAACTGCCCTAATTGGGTTTGAAGGGTAAATCTGGATAGTCGGGTTTCGAACTTGGATGATAAAGCAGGGCGTAGAACAGTCCAGTCGTCAGTGGCGTTATATTTGTACAAGTCGTACGCTGGACCACTCAATTTACTCTTGACAAGACCCATACTAGTTTTACAGGTATGGAATCGGTGTAGTACCCTGGTATTTCCAGAAAATTCTGGCAACAGTCGTTGTGAATTGGCAAGGGAGAACCCGGACGGTGGAGAAGCATGGTGTAGAATTGAACCCAATGTAGCATTTAATTGGTCCTGAACATTAGGTTCTTGAAAGGGTATCTGTCCTGCAACCCGTCTTGCAGGAGGTCAAAAGTATTATCATATTGACCTTGGATCTCCTCGAAAGTATTGTTAGCGAAATACGGGTCTTCTCTCTCGTCATCGCTCATGTCAGCTAAAATTTGGATGTGGGTCTGTTCGAAGGGTTCCCTATACTTTTTCAGGGTGGAAATTTTGTTTTGTATGGCAACTTTGCTGGCGTCTCGGAGGAAGTCAGGGGTAATTTGAGAAACGATTCTCCGGATCACCTGGCTTCTTTCCTTTTGGAGCCTGAGCCTTCCAGGACTAGGGGATTAACTGATTTCAGATTCGGCTTCGGGGGCGTTTTTTTCGCCGTGCGCGACTTGCCAAAAATGCGCGTCATCAATTTCTGTCCCTATTTAAGGGCCGCAATATGACGCACATGTTCAGTCACGCTTTGTCCGGTCCAAGTCGCCCAACCTCTGTTCTCTTGTTTTTGATAAGGCGAAATTTAAAAGACGGTCACTGGGCAAACCCCGGCTCGCGGGTAGGCATGTTATTTTTTTTTGGAAAGTGAATATTGCAATTTATAAAACAAAGGTTCAAGGAATAAAAATTAATATCGAAGATTCTCAAAAGCATAAATAGAAAAGTAGAAAATATTAGATATCGAAACAAACTGGAAATAATTATTAATTGAATAAAACTGGAAAAAAATGGAATTCTTATTTTGATGTGACCAAATGAAAATTTCAAAACTATAATTTATAAAACAAAGGTTGATTGAATAAAAAGTAAATCGAAGATTCAATAAATCGAACCTAATACGGGATTGTGGAAAAAGTTTAACTTGTTGGAAATAATAATTTATTGAATGAAAGTGAAAAACCAGGTATGTAGATGAAAAAAAAATTATTAGTAATCTAAAGACTTGATGATAATGCTAATTATAAGCTGTATCTTTTTATTTCTGCTAGATCTTTATATACCAATCTTTTATCTTTGCCTTCTAATAAAAGTACTGAAAAACGTAAGGTGATTTTAGTATTTCCTCCAGTATTTCCGAACCTTTCCTTCGAAAGCACTCCCTGCTCCTTTCCCAAAGACGTTTTTGGGATAAAACAATTGGTGGCAGCGTTGGGATTGCCGATCAGATCCCAAACGGAGATCAGCTTAGTTCGATGTCAGGCCCTGAAACCTGATAGTAGGTATTACAGGGATGTTATTTGTCATATCAATACGGTCTTTTCTCAATCTACCTCCACAGAGGGTCTCATAATAAGCAAACTACAGCACGAAGGTGCAGATTTCAAAATCGAACATCCTTTCCAAATTCTGAGCGATGCTTCGGCAATGGCATATGAAGGTTTATTAGGTCACGACTTTTTGACTGACACTCGAGGTCAGTCACAACTCGATTCCTTACACATTGGAGCAAAATCTCAGTGATTTCCCTCAGTTTCATCAAAGTACTATAAATTCCACGATTACGCGTCCTGGGCAAGGCGTTAAACTGCATCCGAAAACGTTTTATTCAATAGACACGCGTCCTGGGCAAGACGTTAAACTGCAACCAATAACATCTTCTTCTTCGCCTTCGACAATATCTCTTTCCTCGTCTTTATCTGTCTCTACGTCAGCATCTCCGTTTTCGTCTATTACGCGTCCTGGGCAAGACGTTAAACTACAACCGTTTTATTCAATGGGTTCTCGTCCTGGGCAGGACGTTAAACTGCATCCAATACTTTCATCTTCGACAATATTCCCCCTCTCGTCTTTTACTTCGACACCTTCTTCGCCGGTTAATCGTCCTTGGCAAGACACTAAACTGCAACCAATGATCTCTTCTCCGTCGATTTCATCACCATCCTCGTCAGCGTCGTCTTCAACGATCCTTTTCTTTCGGATGCTTCGACTCCGTCCACATCTTCTTCGTCAACCTCGTCTCTTAATCGTCATGGGCAAGACGCTAAATTGCAGCCAATAATATCCTTTCCCACTTCTTTATCTCCGACAGTCTCCTCCTCATTTTCATCAGCCACTTCATTGGCATCGTCAACATCCCCTCCGTCTGTTACACGTCCTGGACAAGACGTTAAGCTGCACCCAGCAGCATCTCCTTCCACGTTAGTAAAGTCATTAATATCTACGTCATCAAAATCTCCTTCCTCATCAGTTAATGCAGCATCTCCTTCCTCGTTAGTTAAATCAATAATATCTCCTTCCACGTTAGTTAAATCAATAATATCTACGACATCAATATCATCAGTCAATGCAGCATCTCCTTCCTCGTTAGTTGAATCAATAATATCTGCTTCCACGTTAGTTAAGTCAATAATATCTCCTTCCTCATCAGTTAATGGTCCTGGGCCTCCCACGTTAACACCTCCTTCCACATCTTCTTCTTTGTCAGTCACGGGTCCTGGGCAAGACTTTAGACTGCAACCCGTAACATCTTCTCCACCTGGGCAGGACGGTAAACTGCAACCACATTCCAACCCAAGTATCTTAAGCCATGCGATCGTTCCAGCTCAAGCTGGAACAATCCACTTAATACCCACTACGGCTCCCACAGAAACGGTAATATCGAATAAAGAAATAATTCCCGGTGTGTATATAGGCAATTCTATAGCTGAACCTGAAAATGGAATGGTAAAATTCTTAATCCTCAATACTACAGAGGAAGACGCTAGTTTACCCTTCCATGATCTGGACTTAGAATACCTGGATGCGAAGAATCTCGACACGATAACTCCAAACTTTGACCAAGATCCAATTGAGGACAGAATAAAAAAACTGCAGAACCTCGTAAAATTGGATCATTGTAATGAAGAAGAGGCGTTCCCTCTACCAAATATAACAGACACACTGGACAAACTTGGGAAATCAAAGTATTTTACGACACTCGACTTGGCCATTGGATTCCACCAGATAAGAATGGACGACAGGGATTGGGAAAAACAGCCTTCAGTACATCTTATGGCCATTACGAATATAATCGAGTGCCATTCGGTCTGAAAGGAGCTCCCGCTACATTCCAAAGAACCATGAATAATATCTTGTCTGGATTACAAGGAATTCACTGCTTCATTGACATGGACGTCATAGTCATCCATGGCTACAATCTATCCCAACACAATAATAGGCTCATTGCTGTATTCCAACGTTTACGCGACTTCAAACTAAATTTGCAGGCAGAAAAATGCCATTTTCTTCGGAAACAGATCATGTATCTGGGACACTTATTTACGGAAAACGGTGTCAAACCAGATCCAGGGAAGATAACAGCAGTCAAAATATATCCAAGACCTAGAAGGGTAAAGGATATCAGAGCCTTTCTCGGATTTATCGGGTATTACCGCCAATTTATCCCAAATTTCTCTAAGATCGCCAAGCCCTTGACCAACCTTCTTAAGAAGGACGCACCCTTTAAATTTGATGCCCTTTGTGAAGAATCCTTTACAAACTTAAAGCAATGGTTAATAACCTCACCCATCCTGGCATATCCCGACTTTTCGCGACAATTTTACGTCACGGCCGATTCCAGTGACATAGCTCTAGGAGCTGTCCTCTCGCAGTAGGACGAACATGGAGACCACCTCATTGCATACGCGAGTCGTGCTCTTAACGGTACCGAAACAAGATACTCGACAATAGATAAAGAATTACTTGCTATCGTGTACGCCGTGGAACAATTTCGTACATACGTATATGGAAGAAAGTTCTCCATGATCACCGACCACAAGCCTGCAGTTTGGCTCATGAATTTAAAGGGCCACTCGTCAAGATTGATGAGATGGAGAATCCGTTTAGAAGAGTACGACTACACGATAACCCACAAGGCAGGGAAACATAATACAAACGCCGATGCCTTAAGTAGAGTAACCGCGGAATTACAAGAGAACACTCCTGAGACTGATAAATCGGAAAACGAAATGACCTTAAAAACACTACCTCCCTATACGCGATAACAAGAAGCCAAGCCAAGGTCACTGATAACTTAGACCAAGATGCATAAAAGAAGGCCAGAAGTAATAATGAAAACTACTTATCATCATCCCTTACTGAAACTGACCACTCTTTATTACTGTCTAATGTAAGGATCACCCTTTTATTATATGGAATAATCACCCTGTTAAAAATTAGCAAAGACACTTTAGTACGATCAAATTTAGCATAGGAACATTATAACATTATACATTATAACAAATTAGCACAGACACAAACATTACACATTATAACAAATTAGCACAGACACAAAGATTATACATTATAACAAATTAGTGAAGACAATTACTAGAATATGCAATAGAACAGAAATTTTGATAATGTACTTACCTGATGCACTTACCTAGCACGGTTGCAGAATATACCTAGAACATAGGGGACATACGAAGTATTGCTACTTAGAATTAAGTGTAATCAATTCTTCATCAATTTTGGTTCTCATGGGAACTTAATTCCCATGAGGTTATTAAACTTATGTTCAACCTGTGAAAGCTATTATAAATAGCATAATGATAATTGAATAAAGTCAGTTATTGTCTTAACATTGAAGAGGAGAGTTGTCATTTTGATAATCACAGAGCACTGATTGGTGCTCTTCGTTATCTTACATATCTTACGTCAATATTGGTCGGTGCTTCAGACGAGCACTTCAATATGGTGAGCATTTAAATCTCCGATTTTCATATAAACATTACACGGCGACCCTGCCAACTTGTATTTAGGAATCTTGAACAACACAATCAAATGCTTCGAAGTCGATGGTGACTGAAGATGTGCGAATTATTGTTAAAATCGACTTGAAGAAAATAAACTATGAGGCTTACAAACTGAGGAGGAAACCTACTTTGGAGGAAAAAGTCAGAGACCCGCTTAATGGACCAAGGCCTAGGTATCCTGACAAGCAACGAAAAGCTCCAAAACAAAAAATAAAAAAGAAGCGAGGGGGAAAACAACGCCAAATAAGGAAGCAACTAGTCGAGCTCCACAAACTGGCAGCAATTACCGCTGGCCCCTTTAAAACACAGTTGTTATTAAAAATTAACAACCTGAAAACCGTAAAGGAAAATTATAAAAAGCTGCATGATGATGAAATTATAAAAATTATTAAAGACAATAGCGTTAATTAGCTGATTAATTATGAAATATTGTAACAAAAAAAAAAAAATAAAAAAAAAGGTGTGTTTTAGTAAAATTTGTGAATAGTATTGCTTATGGGTCATCATGGGGGCCTCCAATAGTAAACGTAAAGAATTTTAAGAAGAACTTGTCATTCATAACAATGCTGCTGCTTCTAATAATAATATTTTCCAACAACAGGAATCTAAGTGATTTTCAACTAGTTCTTTTGATTCTTTTATTGATCGTAGGATTTCATGCGCTTTCGTATTACTTAAAAAAATATTTATCAAAAACTGTTTCTAAGCAGGTTATGCAGAATGCAAAATAATGGCGTCAGGCTTGGAAACCCTTTCTCAAGATTTAAAGAAAATTTTAGACAATTTTAAGAAAACTCCCAACAGATCCTATAGTTCACAATATTTATTGGAAAAGCAAATATGTATAAAAAAGATAAGGGAGGAATTTAAAACAGGATACTTAGAATTTTTGAAAACAGATAAAGACTTAGCTATAACCTTAAGAACAAATTTTGATAAAATTTATGCGCAGGTAAATGAAATTATTGATAATAAATCTTCAATTAATTTGGGAACAAGTTATTCTGATATAGATATTGTAAAAATGGCGTCATTTGACATAACCACAGCCATACTGGTTATACCCGAATAATTCGGGTAAAACCCGAATTTAAAGGTGAAATAAGAGAACTGGGCAATTTCCTGAATATAATAGAATTTCTACATGACACACTCAAAAATGACACTGAGAAAGCCAAGCTCATAAAATTCGTCTTGAAAACAAGACTAGCAGACAATGTCAAAAATAAACTTATAACATATTCTGCTCCAACTAATTTGAGAACTTTACAAGATGTTTTACAAAAAGCAAAAAGAATTATCACAAAAAATAATAATTTCCGTAGAAATAATAATATGAACAACTACCAGAATTCTCCTAGAAACCCAAATTTTTCCCAACGACGAAATTTTAATTTTAATACACCCAACAATAATAGACGACCCCAGCTTTCATCTTACAACAATGTAAGATCGAGAAATAACACAAATAATAGAAATACGAATTATAATAAAAGCGTTAATGTGGTTACGTCAGAAGATGTTGAACGCACTGAATCGGGAAACGCAGAAAACCCCGAATCGGAGACGGGGATAAACAATTTATTTCAAGAACAGTAAGAGTATTCACTCTAGATAGCCGTTTGACCAACTTCATATATTTAAAAACGGATGTATCCCAAGTATCACTTTCATTTTTAAAAGACACAGGTGCTGATATATCAATTATAAAAATAAATAAGTTAAATAATTTAAATAATATATCGACTGAAAGTATATGTGAAATATCAGGTGTAACAAATTCAAAATCATACTCCTTAGGTACTATGAATTCGAAACTCAATATATCAGGTTAAAATATTTATCAAAAATTTCATGTGGTTGAGGAAGCATTTCCAGTCTTAACAGATGGCATATTGGGTAGAGACTTTTTAATTAAAACTTCATTTAAACTAGATTATGAATCTTTCACCATAACATTATTACTAGAAGATGGAGATGTTACACTTCCAATGCATAGAAGAATGCCAAAAATTTAACAAATAGTTGTTCCGGCAAGAATGCAAGTTATTCAGGCAGTAAATGTTAATATTGCGAAAGATGGCATCGTTCTTAACGAACAAATACAGGAAGGTGTTTTCGTAGCCAACGGCTTAGTACCTGCTAAAGGTGTGGCACATGTTAAAATACTTAACACTCTGGATCATGATATAGTACTAAACAATTTTATACCAAAGATAGAACCTTTGGAAAACTATCACATCTAAAACTTCAAAACTTCAAGTACTGATGCTCATAGAAGTGAAAGGCTTATGAATGAGCTAAATACTAGTGGTTTTAATAACTGTGCAAGAAAATCCATAGTAAACATTTGCAAAAAATTCGCAGATATATTTTATCTTCAAGGGGATACTCTTAGTTATAATAATTTTTATGAACAGAAAATTCCAGTGATAGATAAAAGCCCGGTTTATATAAAAAATTACAGACTACCACATTCTCAGGTGGAAGATGTAAATAAAGAAGTCAAAAAATTAATTGATGAGGATATCAAAGAATCTTCGGTAAGTCCATATAATTCACCACTTTTGATAGTGCCAAAAAAGTCAGATGGTGAGACTAAAAAATGGCGACTAGTTGTAAATTACAGACAATTAAACAAGAAAATCATGGATGATAAATTTCCTTTGACCAGGTTAGATGATATTCTTGATAGGCTAGGGAGAGCAAAATAATTTTCAACCGTCGATCTTACAAGTTCTTTTCATCAGATTCCATTACACCCTAATTCGAGACCCTTAACAGCTTTTTCAACGAGTAGTGGACATTATCAATTTAAACGTTTGCCATTTGGTTTAAAAATTTCTACGAATAGTTTTCAGAGAATGCTGTCAATAGCATTAGCTGGTTAAGACTCTGAAGCATTTTTATATGTGGATGATATTATCATCTTTGGTTGTAGTTTACAACACCATAATTTGAGTTTAATTAAAACATTTGAGAGACTTCGGAAATATAATCTCAAACTAAGTCCACAAAAATGCAACTTTTTACGTACAGAAGTAACTTATTTAGGACAACTTATAACCCAAGATGGAATCAGAACAGATCCCAAAAATTATGACACAGTACTAAATTATCTACAACCTTCAACAGCGGAAGAAGCAAAGAGATTCATAGCTTTCTGTAATTATTACAGACGTTTCATTCATAACTTCGCTGAAATAGCTAGACCAATCAATAATTTAGCTAAGAAAGATACGCCCTTCGTCTAGTCTGATAAGTATCAGGAATCATTCCTAAATCTGAAATCAAAATTAATTAATGCTCCCATACTACAATACCCGAACTTTGAAGAGAAATTTGTAGTAACCACAGATGCATCACAGTTCGCACTTGGTGCTGTCTTATGTCGAGGTGAAATTGGAAAAGATTTACCCATCTCTTATGTCAGTAGGAGTTTAAATAAGCATGAGATTAAGAAACCAATTATAGAAAAAGAACTTTTGACAATACACTGGGCGATAAATTTTTTTAGACCATATCTTTAAGGTGCCTACAGACGATCATATTTCTATGATGTTTCATCATATATATGACGAAAAAATATGATGAAGCTGTACACACGGCATATGACGAAAAAATATGACGCATTTCTATGATGTTTCATAATTTATATGACATAAAAATATTTCATATTATATGATCGTGTGGACGGTTCATCATATAAATGACATATAAATTTGTCATATTTTTATTTTCCATTTTCGATGGAAAAGAAAAGTATGACGAAAATATATAATGAAAAGAAGCGCCAGTTTCAAATTTTATCTGTCTTTTGGAAATAGTTTTTCACTTCAATATTTCTTTGTGTGACAAAACTATATTATTGTCATGCATCAGGTAATTTCTTGGTAAATAAAAAGGATTGTGGTAATAAGGAAAAACACTTGAAGGATCAGAAAAAATTTTAAATTTTCGGTTTCATCTTTTATGTAAAATATTTATGGGAGCGAACATTTAGTTCATTTTTCATTTTATTTGAAATACAATCTTCGATACAATCTTGAAATACAATAAGCGTTTGACAACTTCACAGAACATTAGAAATATATGTCATATGAAATTGTGTCGTCTGTACAGCAAAAATCGCTTTGGCATATTTATTCATCATTGGAAACTAACATCATATTTTTCGTCATATTTTCAAAAACGTGTGTGTACAGTTCATCATATAATATGTAATAGATCTGACATGACGCAAATATGTCCTATAATATGATGTATTTTTCTATGATCGTCTGTAGGCACCTTTACGGTAAGAAATTTATAGTTGTAACAGACCATAGACACTCAGTAAGTTTGTTTACCCATAAAAACCCATCCTCAAAGTTAACACGCATACGAGTGGACTTAATGGACTATGATTTTGAAATTCTTTAGAAACAAGGGAAAATGAATACCAATGCTGATGCTTTGTCATGAATAAAGCTAGATTCAGATATTTTAAAAGACATGATACCCACAGATTTAAAAGTCATGACAAGAGCAATGATAAAAAAGAAGGAAACTCCACCGAAAAGAAAGAGTAACTCTTGTAGTGTAGAGCCTGATCAACCCTATGCTTGGGAATGTACTTCTATTTCTGAAACTAGAGGAGTAAAAAAGTTGAGATTTGAAGCGCGCGAAAATATAGGAAGTTTGCCGAAATCAAACAACAACAACAAAGCAGTAGTTGTCGAAATCAGCAATAATCCATGTTATAACTTAGGTTTAATCTTGGAGACGCTAATATTCGTGGCTAGAAAGAAAAATATTCAAAAGCTAGCGCTAGCGAAAGAAAATATTATATTCAAGGATATAAATATAAATGAATTTAAAGGAATATTTAATGGATTGCAATCAAAAATAAAAGCAGATAGAGGGCAAACAAATTTGAAAATAATTTTGTACAAATCTCCTCATAGAATAATAGATGATGAAATGAAAACTGAAATAATGAAAGAGTTTCATGACTCACCCTATGGGTGACACTGTGGTATCAAAAGAACAATAAATAAAATAAAACAACGATATATTTGGAAAAATTAAAATCAAATGGTTAAGAATTACGTCAGCAAATGTCAAACCTGTTCAAAAAATAAAATCATCAAACATACGAAAGAAAAGATGGTTATAACAGATACACCTTCCACGAGTTTTGAAATAATTTCTATAGATACAGTAGGTCCTTTGAAAATTTCAAAAGAGTTTAGGTACATATTAACAATCCAATGTGAATTGACTAAGTACATAGAAGCAATTCCCATAGAGAATAAAGAAGCACTAACAATAGCTAAGGCATTATTAGAAAAATTCATTTTAAAATTTGGAACTTTCAAAATTTTAAAATCTGATTTAGGATCCGAATTTGTAAATGAGTTATTAAAAAATTTATGTAGTTTGCTTCAAATACGCCAAATTAATTCAACACCTTATCATCATGAAACCCTGGGATCTATTGAGAGAAATCATAGAGTACTCAATGAATATTTAACTTCATTTGTAAAAAATAATGAATGGGATGAGTGGATACCATATTATGTATTTTGTTGTAATACGACACCTCACTCTGATACAGGATATACCCCGTATAAATTAGTACTTGGACGATTGGTTACTTTTCTTAGTGACACAGTTATGAATAAATCTCCGATATATAACTATGATGATTATGTACAGGAACTAAAGTTTCGTTTACAGAAAGCTCATGAAAGAATTAAAGTAATATTAAATGATGCAAAAATAAGAAGAAAATATTATTTTGACAAATCAGATAAGCCACTAAAAATAAAAATAGGAGACAGAGTACTGTTAAAAAATGAAAATAAGAAAAAATTAAATAAGCAATACAATGGTCCTTTTGAAGTATTGGACATAGATGATGTAAACGTAAAATTAAAGATAGAAGATAAGATTAAATATGTTCAAACAGGTTAAAAGCAATTGGTTAAAAAAAAAAAAAAAAAAATAGCGATAAGATAGTAAATAAAAACATACTTAAGTCTCGTATAACAAATGTAATCATCATTATTGTAGTAACATATATTATATATTATTATCACTGTCAGAGAACAACCCAGAAAGAAGACAACTGGGATGAAATCCTTGAAGAAACAGCAAAATTGTTTAGCGAACCAAGGCTGGATGAACCGCAAGAAGAGCGAATTCGCAGTCAAAAAGAAATAGAAGATGCATTTAGAGCCGGCGAAGAAATTAGAATGATGTTTTGGGAAAGCGAGAGACGTAAATCACGTGACGAAAGAAGGAGGGGTCAATTTTCCACAACAAAAGATGCCAGAACCAGAAGAGTCATCGAACAAAAGAAGTGGCAAGCAGCAAAGAAGCGAGAGAAAATCACGGGACAAAAATTAAATGCATAATTATGTCAGTATTTAGAGCAAAGCTCTTACAAAAACGTGAGTGATCGCACAGACAAATAAACTCAGTCACTAATATATATTCTTGTTTCTTCGAAGCCTGCCCCCCCCCTTAACAGAATCCTGGCTACGCCCTTGGTTGTCTGTAAAGTCGGTTTACGAACGATAATTTTACGTGATAACGTCATACGAAAGCATTGATGAAAAATTGCCTACTTTTATGAATTGACTTGAATTATTTTCACTGAATTATCATTATTTTGTGTAATACAAAGAAGGAGCTAATTGAAAATGTAAATTTTTTCAATAAATTTTTTTACTTAAATTATGCAGATTAATTATAAGTAACAATATTCTATGTATTAACAATTTATTTATTCGTTCATACGCGTATTAGTTTGGATTCAAGAGAGATTCTTGAATCCACACTAATATGCGTATCAACAAATCTCTCATGAATCCAATCTCATACGAGTATTAGTTTGGATTCATAAGAGATTCTTGAATCCACACTAATGCGCGTATGGACAAATGAGAGATTGACGAATGAGAGATTCGTACATACGCGTGTTAGTTTGGATTCATGAGAGATTCTTGAATCCACACTATTATGCGTATGAACGAATCTCTCATGAATCCAATCTCATACGCGTATTAGTTTGGATTCATGAGAGATTCTTGAATCCACACTAATGCGAGTATGAACGACTCTCTCATGAATCCAGTCTCATACGCGCATTAGTATGGATTCATGAGAGATTCTCGAATCCACACTAATACGCGTATGAACGAATCTCTCATGAATCCAAACTGAGAGAACTGAAACGGGATTCATGAGAGATTCGTTCATACGCGCATTAGTGTGGATTCAAGAATCTCTCATGAGTCCAAACTAATGTACGAATCTCTCATTCGTCCGCTCAGCTCAGGCGGAACGTGACAATGAGTCACGATTTTTCATTTGTGCAGCCGGCCATCGATTTATAAGACGTTATCACGTCAAAAAAATTTAAAAAAGATTCTAAAAATTTTTTTCTTAAACGGTGGGGATGTAGGGATCACCCTTTTATTATATGGAATAACCACCCTGTTAAAAATTTGCAAAGACACTTTAGTACGATCAAATTTAGCATAGGAACATTATAACATTATACATTATAACAAATTAGCACAGACACAAGGATTATACATTATAACAAATCAATCATTATAACAATCATCAATTACTAGAATATGCAATAGAACAGAAATTTTGATAATGTACTTACCTGATGCATTAACCTAGCACAGTTGCACAATATACCTAGAACATAGGGGACATATGAAGAATTGATACTTAGAATTAAGTGTAATCAATTCTTCATTAATTTTGGTTCTCATGGGAACTTAATTCCCATGAGGTTATTAAACTTAAGTTCAAGCTGTGGAAACTATTATAAATAGCATAATGATAATTGAATAAAGTCAGTTAGTGTCTTAACATTGAAGAGGAGAGTTGTCATTTTGATAATCACAGAGCACTGATTGGTGCTCTTCGTTACCTTACATATCTCACGTCAATATTGGTCGGTGCTTCAGACGAGCACTTCAATATGGTGAGCATTTAAATCTCCGATTTTCATATAAACATTACACTAAACCTGTCCGTGCCCAATTCTCTATCTTGCCCACAAGGGACACTAGTCTTGAACGGCTTTTAGCCGCCATACTAAGTATCGATTTGAGCGAAATCGATTTCTCCCTCGAACTGAAAATATTCCCTTTCAAAGAATCCGATTTCATTGTCAAATGAGTAATACTTCCCCTTCGTACCCCTCAGGATGAGGACAACCTGAACACTACCCTCTCCAAATTCGTATCCCTGGCCGTAGAAAGGAACCTGAAGACCATACACATCAGTATTCCGAAACTGGAACTGCAGACGTTAATGACAGAACAGTCCTGAATGATAAGGACAGAATCCGTAACGCGATTAGACTCGACACAATACTCCATGTTGCAAAAATGAAGTACATGGATGACCCTAAAGAAAGGGAGCAAGAAATAAAAGATTTCCATTTGCTACCCACGAGAGTTCACCAAGGTGTATCTCGGACCTTGAAGAGGATCAAGACACAGTTTTATTGGGAAACAATGACCCAAGCTGTAGTAACATTTATCAGAAACTTTAAACAGTGGCAAATAAATAAAGTATCGCGAAATCCTAAGATCCCTATGAAAATAACTTCGGTGAGTTCCAAGCCTTTCGAAAGAGTTCATTTAGATGTTGTGGGGCCACTACCCGTTTCGTACCTAGGAAATAAATGCCTTCTAACTTTCCAGGATGATTTAACAAAATTTTCGGAGGCAATCCCTGTTCCCAATGCAGAATCAACCACCCTCGCGGAAGCGTTTACTACTACAATCATATGTAGACACGGGATACCTGAAAGCATCTTGACGGATCAAGAAGCTAACTTAATCGCAGGAGGTTTTCAGGAAGTCTCAAAACTCCTAAGGATCAAGAGGCTGAAAACAACTCCCTGCCACCCTCAGTCTAACGGAACCCTAGAGAAAAGTCATCGAACTCTAGCGAAATACCACCGTTCTTCCATAGGAAAAGATCCTCTGTCATGAGACACCTGGCTTCCTTACGCCATGTTCGTGTACAACACTAATCCCCACTCTAGTACCATTTATTCTCCACACAAACTCCTTTACGGTTTTCCCGCCGAAGTTCCAAACCATCTAAAGTCTTCCCCCGAAATTGGGTACAATTACGATAATTATGTCTATGAACTCAAGGCGTGACTCCGGCACTGCCACCAAATCGCAAACAATACTACGACTGGAGAACACAACAAAAATCCTTTGAAATCGGAGATCTGGGCCTTCTAAAAGCGAGAACAAAGGACAACAAATTCACCCTTATGGCACGTTAAAACTCAGGTGAATACCCCCGAAAATTCAACAATAAAAGTAAAAAACAAGGAAAAACGTACATAACAGCGACCTAAAAAAATTCATGCATCCATAATTTCTTAACTAAGTTGTCTCTCAAACTAAAACCTCTTCCTTTCGTTCCCAGGGCAATGGTTTATCTGTTCACGGTCCTGTGCGTTACCATCTCAGCTTTCTCTCGCGGGGAGCTGGGAATCCAGATTACTCCTCTCACTTCCACGGTCGGCTTATACTTCGAAGAAGTAGGAAGGACGAGACTGTTCACAAGCGAATGGAAGATAATAACTTACTACGACCTAGCGGCCTTCCAGGAAGAATACCTCTCAATATTAAGAATCACGGGTAAGCTTCAGCAATTGTGTAGCCAGTTGTCTTCTGAGACGCCCTTAAAATCGATCTGTCTCTCTGCTATGGCGCAATTAGATAACTTGGAGGAAGCGATAGAAAACAAAAATAGGATTATATTTCCCCCTCTTAGAAAAACTAGGTCCCGCTTTAATTTTGTCGGGATGGTTACCAAGCCTTTTTTTGGAATCCTTAATGAGGACGATGCACGAAGATACGACGAGCAAATCAGGAACCTTCAACAAAATAATCTCCACTTACATTCCCTATTAAAAAAGCGGATGTAAAACACAGCAAATTCCACCCTACATTTATAACCCCTTCCCAGATGGAAAACCTCCTCTCTGCCATTCGACAGGAAATGGACCCTCAAAGGACTCTTCCGTTCGATCCTCCCTCCAACGTGATCTGGCAAATTTACAAGCTCTCCACCATGTTTGCTTCAATAATCGGAGATGCATACCAAACTTTTCTCCCATTACCCACAACCTTCAACGATTCCTTATGCTATATTCAACCCTCTTCCGAAGTCCTGTTGATAGATCTTAACCGGAAGCATTTTTATGAAATGAGCATTAGCGATTTTCATGACTGTTTATCCTCAGACGCCTCTCAATTCTTCTGTCAAGCGAAATTCCCTATTTTTAATGCTCAGTAAAGCCCGTTCGAATGTTAAATTGCCCTCAAAAGGAGTGGCGTAGATACATCCCAGTGCCAATTTACTTGTACCGAGCGTACTTTCTACTGGATTTCCCTCTCTCGCCCTAACACTTGGATCTACGCCACCAAGACACTCCGTAACGCCGACGTCGTGTGTAACAACCCTGTTCAGTCCTTTGAATTAAATCAGACAGCGTTACCCCACGTTGAACCCACTTGCTATCTCAGAGCCAGTAACTTCATCATACATGGCCATAACGAGAGGCAAAGCTCTAGTTTCCCCCCTACCATGCGTCACATAAGTGTCACAGCTCTCTTGTTAACCAAGCTTGATCCTTAATACTCGACTCTACCCCCTCCCGAGGACCCTTATATCAAAGAATCCCCTGGAAAACCAGAAGACGAATTGGACGAATTGGCAGCAAAAATTTCACGGCAGAAGGTGGACGAACAGGTACCCCTCCTGAACTTGAACAACCGCCACATTCACCATTAGACTATGTTATACGTAGTCTCCTCCCTTATTCTCGTAATTGGAATTATCCAATTATGTAAAAAAGGACGCCAGCGAACCCTACCTCTTCAAGTCGTGGCAGAACATAGAAGCCACATTCCTCCCACCCCAAACCCCAGACTCTCATTGTTTCACATACCATCTCCGCCCATGAAGAGGATTCACCAATCGATTTAACGTCCTAAGCACGTTGTTAAAATGCTCCCTTCAGGTCCTTCCCCTCTCAGTAAGGACCCTTTTCGTCCATCCCAGCCATGACGTTGAAATTTTCTCTCTCTCACAAAAAAAGGGCCCCCCTTTAAAAATCGTTTCTCTTCATATAATTTTCCCCCTTTTTTTTCTTTCTTTCTCTCCGGTTTATTTTCGATTTTCCGGTTCCGGTTTATTTACGGTTTTATTTATTTGTCTCTCTCAAAACCTCCCTTTCTTTTCTTCTCTTTCTCAACCGTTGGTTTTCTTTGGGTACATCCCAAATTAACACCTCACTCGAACTGCACACAGCTTAACGTACCCCATCGTCCTAAGCACGACGTTAAACTGCCCTGACCTACCCCTTTTTTTTATCGGTTCTTTCTCCCTCCCCCTTCTCTCTCCACTCTCTGTTCCTTGGAATACTCTATGGATTTCGGTTAATGTTATTCTTTCCTTGATAATTTACATTTATTCTTCATATCTTGATGATATCCCTTTCGTGTGCTTACGTCAATCCTTTCTAGATTTAACAAAGTTCTGTCGATCATTTTCCACCTTGGATTTTATATTTCTTTTCTCTTTGAAACTTCCAAGAATGAAGTTCTGGAATCTGAGTTCCTCGGTTTCGAAGGATTATGAGTGGTACTTGGTACTTTAAAATCGTCGAGAGCAGTCTTCTTAATACTTTGAGTTCAAGCTATGTTTTCTATGGTCTTGCTGAATTCGTTAAAATTATTTGGAGTCGAAATCTTTTTACCTGACTTAGATTTAGCAGCCATATTTATTCATCACGTCGATCTTTTTCCTTGAATGACATTCCCAACTCCTTTGTACTTGCTTCCGATCAAACTGTTGTCCCAAGCATGACGTTAAACTGCTCCCCCAACCCTTTTTTTTCTCTTCTTCTTTTACCGCCTCTCTTTCTTTTACTCTAATTTCGCAAGGTATCAACTCCTCCCTGCGAAGCAGAAGCTAATTTTTGAAATCCTTACGATCGTAATATACACCACCTCCGCTATCTTCTTTTAAGCTCCCCCTTCATTGAGAACCTTCTCGTTTCGTCGATCCCAAAAAGGTATTAAACTACCTCAACCATGCTCCGCCCTGTCGGTTAGGCCTTTCCGTAAAGCATGGTGGAACCGTAGAAATCGCATCTATATGAGGAATTACTTGATCGTATTTGTCTCCTAACGGAAAATTTTTTTTTGAATACAAATCCACGCTGCAATCGTCCCATGCACGACGTTAAACTACTCTAACCGTCGTTATTGTTTGAAGTCAAACAAGTCACTTCGTTCCTTTAATGCGACATGAACCCCTTTTGTCTCCCATCTGCCCGTACGCAGTCCAATATCTTTCATGTCCTAGGCATGACGTTAAACTGCACTATCCTCAACGTCCCTCTCTCATAATTCCGTCGTATATTCGTAATTTTGATGTGCTCGGCTCCATCAACTGTAACATTAACGTCACCTGTCCCCTTTCGTCGTCCTAAGCATGACGTTAAACTGCATTATCGAAATCCCCTTTTGTGCCTTTTTTTTCTCTCTCTCTCTTTAATCTTTGAAATCTCTCGCCCCAGTCATTCGTCCCAGGCATGACGTCAAAATGCTCACTAAAAAACCAAAACTCCTTTTGTCTTCCCCTGCCCCTTTTGATGTTTTACTCTCTTTGCTTTCGATCAAACTGCACGTAGTTTAATTTACCCCTTCGACCTTAGCACTACATTGCTGCCAATCTCCAACTCACTTCTATTATTTAATTGTCATTTTAAAAACTCCACTAACGCGTTATTTTAATTCTCTTGATCCCTAAGTCGTTTTTTTTTTTTTTTTTGAAAACTAAATTTTAATCAGCCATTTTTTGTTTGAGATCACAACCATTTGCTCACGTAAATAAGTCATCTCGTTCTCTTCATGAGACATTTTGTAATGGTTTCCTAACTGGCCCCCTAACAACCGTAGGCCCCCTGTCAAACCTACGAGGCTGATCCTTCATTTGTTTTTCCGTTCGTCTCCTTTTAAGACTTGAAACTGCCCCACTTCCCTATTATGGTTGCCTATGTCATTTCCGTTCGCCTGGATAGATAACCTTCCTTCAGTCCAACCCAACTACACCCACACAATAGGATTACAATCCCTCTTTCCCTTTTCGTATTTACCTTTCTCCGCTGACCAAGCCTGTGAATTTCCTGACCGAATATAAAAAGTGTTATGACCCTACATATTATGGCACTTGCAAGGGTCGATGAAAGAAAAGGATGAAAAATATCCCAAAGTTCAAATAAAAGACAAATGAGGCTCTCAAGAGGTATGACATTAAGAGAAAAAAATGTGTATGAGTATATAAGCGAAAAAACATTGGTTGTCTGTAAAGTCGGTTTACGGACGATAATTTCACGTGATAACGTCATAAGAAAGCATTGATGAAAAATTGCCTACTTTTATGAATTGAATTGACTTATTTTCACTGAATTATCATTACTAGGGGGACGCCCCCTGCTCGCAACGCTCGCCAACCCCCGCCGTTCGCCACGCTCACTCTAATAGCTCGCGCATAGCGCTATTTATACAGTAGCAATGTAAGTAAACAGGTTATTTAGTTCAGACTGTAGTAGCAATCATTTCAGCTCATTTTGCACGTCAAAGTACATCTATATTGAATGAGGCCCTATCTATAATTATCGAAAACCTTTCGGGTGCGGTTGCGGATCTTAAAACATTTTAAAATTTTCTCATAAGAAATACTTTTTGTAAGAATTCTTTCATCTTCTGCCAAATGACCTTGGCCTTGTGTTCCAGAAATACATATAGACACGCAATCGATCCAACTGTACTGGCTACAACATACAATTAACGGTGAGAAAATATAGGTAGTTTGAGTAAGATTCCAGCTTTTTGAAACGTTTGAGATTTATGGGATTTGTTAATTGTCATCGCAAAAGCCAGAATAAGGGGAAATTGAGTTTTTTGAAAGGAAAAAGACAGAAGTGTACTTGTATAATTAAAGTTTATTTGTGGTGTCAAAATACGTGTGTTTCGGAAAACTCCTGCTAAAATCTCACAATCCAAACACTTTTCTTTTGCATTTTAACTAAACGAATAGGTGAACCATTGACAAAGCAAATTACGAATAAGTAAAAGTAAGCAATTTGGTTTTGAAAGTAAATTTGTGGGATCGGGAGCCCAATTACATCAACTGAGTTTAAAAATTCTACTGGAAAATTATTTTGCTCTCTATAATCGTCACTGAAGATGTTATCGGAACTCAAATATATTCGTTCCTCTCCGGACAGACTGTTAAAGATTTCTGCATCGATGAAAGTGCAGTTTTCATATTTGGGTGCTAATATAACCGAATTGAGAATATCGTTAGACTTTATGGTTTCAGATACATTGCCATAAGTATCTGAATTCACGAGGTTGCTAACTAAATGGGAAGGAATTTCAATAACATCTTGGCTGTAATCTGGAAATGTGGGTAAAGTTCCATTGCCAAGAGATTTAAGAAATTCAACGAATTCAATCTCATGAGGTCTCATGTTTTGGGTAAAAGTTATTTTGTGGAATTTTGAAAATTCGGACCATGAAGTAAGGCAATTCTCGATAAGTGGTACACGTGTACTGTGAGACACATCTGGCAATATTCGTAAAAAATCTCCACAGAGTAAAATAGTCTTACCTCCGAAAAGTTTAGTTGAAGTACCGAAGGAATCGTTTACTGAACAAAATTTCCTCAATAGCTAATAAAGCACGGTTATATGAATCATTTTCTGAAGAATTTCTTAAAAAGTCTTCACACATGAACATTTTAAATTCATTCCACAAATCTAAAGCAAATGTAGGAAAGTTCATACCACAAATAGGATATGGCAAATAAGTTTCTTAACTGCTGAGAGGACTTACACTCTTTTACTTCTAATAAATATTCACACTACTCTCCATAATTTCATGCGATACGTCGTGCATGTGCTGAAAATGTGCAGTAAATAATGTTCCCAACAGTACCCAAATCCTGATGGGACCTCGAACATGAAGCAAAATATTCTCAAATGGAACAACTCAACATAAAACATAAAATAATCTAGCAATAGCTCTACTACTTCCTCTTTGAGGTTTTTCAATTTCTCTTCTTTATCTAATTAAATATAATGCATTGACGTCTCTGTATATAGAAACTCGGACGAACTAATTCGATTGATTTCATAGAATGCAGTCAATTTTGTTCTTCTGTGACTTTTAAGAGCTTGCTGAACATTTTCTTCCCTAAAGACTACACTTTGCCGGTGAGGCAAGTGACATTCAAGTCGAACTATTATATATTACGTGACTGGTAATGCATTGGATACTCATTTATGCGCCAACTATCTTCCGTAGATCCAACATAGTGACCGGACAAAAAGCTACCGATTTCATCTATATAAACTTTGCCCTCAACTCCACCTCAAACTCTTCGAAACTGTAATGAGGCACAGTCGTATCCCCTATAAACAAATTTGTACATATATTTTAGGCTCTTAACTGTACCAAGAACATCCACATTTAAGTAGCAATCAAATTTCGCTAAAAGATATGGATTTTAAGGAACAGCATAATGGTTGTCAACAGAGTGGTCACGAAAGTCAACTGTTATACCATTAACACGACGCATCTAACATTGGCTAGAGTTGTATTGTAAAAGTCCTTAGAAAAGCTTTTGCTGCATTTTCCATCTCTCATACAGATGGTGATACGATTCAATAAACTCTAGCTTTTAATTAAATTATGAGGTTGTGGGAAATACATATATATTGTAAATAAAATATATTTGGAATTTCCGTACAAACGTACCAACTTTCATTTCTTACCTTTTCCTTTTTCTCTAAATTGAGGTTTCAAAGGTGTGCAGACAAAAGTTTGAAAATATGATATAATTTCAGATTTTACTTTTTAACAGTTTTTTGCTCGTAGCGGCTTAATCAAGCATTCTAGGGGGTATGTAAAATTCCTATTATTTTTTCATTTCCCAACTTTTGGCCGTACATCATATTTCTCTAAATTATGTTTTTCAATGTGGGTCCATAGAAAAGTTAGGAAATATGATAAAATTCCGACTTTCGCTCGCTTTCCATAAATATTCGTGAAAGTTAAGTTCGCGTTTTCTAGAGATCACTTTAAAATTACGATTTTCTTTATTTTTTTATAAAAAATTTGCATATATTTTTATCAAATTAGCAAAACACACTGGTATAAGTAAACGATGGCTTTAAATTTGTCTGTGGTAATGCATCCATATTATTGTCTGTGGCCATATGTGCATTTTTTTGGCTTTTGTCTGGAAGAATGCAATTTTATTAGCCAAACATTGCCTTCTTCCAGGCAAAAAGCAAAAGAATGAACATATGACTATTGTCTGTGATATGGCTACATTTACCGCTCACATTATCATTGGCATAGATATTAGGTTTGAGTGAAAAGAATGCATGTATTTGGCATAAATGGTTGGTAGTTCAGTCAAACGTATGGTTTATGCAAATGATAATGTTAAATAAGTATGTTCTGTATTTTGATTTTTTCGTAGAAGAATGCAATCACATGCAATTATATGTTAATTCTTTTGGTCTGTGTCCCCAGTAGAAGATTGATCCATTTGGTTTGATTTTCGACTAATTTAGTACTTGCCATATATCGGGGACACAAACCAAAAATTCACATATGGTTGCATATTTCCAGGCAAAAGGCAAAACAATCACACGCATACATTCTTCCCAAAGTCATCATCTACATCATCTATACATGTGCTCAATTCACGCATACTATCCCATTGAATTTTTCAATTTCAATTTAAAATTAAACTAATTTATAATTAAATTTAAGAAAAAAAATTAGGTGATGCACATGGAGCAAAAACTAATCTTTCGAATGGTATAATTTTTATCCTGGAAAGTCCACCTGGTTTCCTGTAAAAGGGATAACAAAAAAACGTGTCGCCTATTTATATATAGATTTTGTATAATACAAAGAAGGAGCTAATTGAAAATGTAAATTTTTTCAATAAATTTTTTTACTTAAATTATGCAGATTAATTATAAGTAACAATATGCTATGTATTAACAATTTATTTATTCGTACATACGCGTATTAGTTTGGATTCAAGAGAGATTCTTGAGTTCACACTAATATGCGTATGAACGAATCTCTTATGAATTCAATCTCATACGAGTATTAGTTTGGATTCATAAGAGATTCTTGAATCCACACTAATAAGCGTATGGACAAATGAGAGATTCGTACATACGCGTGTTAGTTTGGATTCATGAGAGATTCTTGAATCCACACTATTATGCGTATGAACGAATCTCTCATGAATCCAAGCTCATACGCGTATTAGTTTGGATTCATGAGAGATTCTTGAATCCACACTAATGCGCGTATGAACGACTCTCTCATGAATCCAATCTCACACGCGTATTAGTTTGGATTCATGAGAGATTCTTGAATCCACACTAATACGCGTATGAACAAATCTCTCATGAATCCAAACTATACGCGTATAAGACGGGATTCATGAGAGATTCGTTCATATGCGCATTAGTGTGGATTCAAGAATCTCTCATGAGTCCAATCTAATGTACGAATCTCTCATTCGTCCGGTCAGCTCAGGCGGAACGTGACAATGAGTCACGATTTTTTATTTGTGTAGCCGGCCATCGATTTATAAGATGTTATCACTTCAATAATCTAATGGGTTCAAATCACAGCTCTGAGGCGCCCAATTCGGATCAGAATTTCGCTTTATTATTCGATGTTCAAATAATCGCAGCCCCGTCCTGTTGAAACCAAATTCCGTCCATGTAACACTCTTCAATTTGTAAAAACAAAAATCCATTTAACATGGCTCTGTAACGCTCGCCATTGACCCTGAGTGCGGCTCTGAGGGCGGCAATTTCGCTTATTGAAATAGCCTCCACGGTGGAAATGACCTTCATCGGAAAATATAATTTTTCGGTTAAAATGTTCATCTTCGACCAAACAAACGATCTTCAACCCATCCGATGCGATAGGCGAACATAAAACGCATCGGATGGTCATGAGGCTTGAATTCTTGGACTCTTGTTTGTAGCCAAAATTCTCCTCAGACAAGTCCGAGAAATGTTCAGTTCCTGAGAACGATGACGAATTGATGTTGACGGATGTTCATGCACACTGTGCGAAACCGCAGCATGGTTTTTGGGTGTGCGCACTGGACGAAAACGGGAACGGGTTGTTTTGTCCAATAACGAACCGGTTTCACAAACTCGCTTCACTGATTGGAAGGCAAATTTTTTCCGTAAATTTCTAATGGCTTCCGTAGATAACTCACCACTGTTGAAGTATGTTTTCAATAGCTCCCAACTTTGTTCAAGCGTAAGGCGTACCATTTTGTGAATGTCAAACACAAGACAAATTTTTTGTTAGCTCATGAAAGTCATTTATCACACTCCAAATATACGGTTGTTCGTATTCCAAATGTTAGATGCCTCTCCCTGTATTTTCTATCTTAGTTCTAATCCTATTGTGAGCCCTATTTAATTATAGTTTATAAATTATTATTTCCTCTACACTATTGAATTATGTTAAATAATTTAGAAAAGATGTAATTTATGCTATTTATTGTTCTGAAAAATGCTAAACTTGAAATTACTTGATTCATATTACTCTAATTATCATTTTTAGGGAACCCTTATAGTTTCGTCATGTCCGTCTGTCCGTATGTCACAGCCATTTTATCCGGAAACTATTGATACTGTATAAATGACATTTAGAAGTAAGTTGTCTCCTGTGAAGCACTAGAAAATGCAGTAGTGAAACTAAAGAAAAAAGTTTTATTAAGGGTGGCATGTGGCCATACATGTGTCTGTGGCAAGATTTTTTTTTTCATTGCACATACCCTTGTGAGGTATTTTTGGACAGGTCTTTAAAAATGAGAATGATGTTGTTAAAAACTTTTTTCGTTTAAGCTAATCGTTCGCGAAATATGCGCTTCTAAAAACGTCACAAGTGTGTCCCCCCCTCACTAACTTTTGAACGACGGGCCAGAAAAATCTGAATAAACTAAAGGTAGTGGAACTATATAAAAACAGTAAACGATTTTTGGTTTGAATAATAAGAGTCTTACAGCTAATTATGTAGATATTCGAAGTTTTAAGCTATCAACAAAGATTTCTTTAACTCAATACTTTATGGGGCATTCTACGGAACCCTTAGATTATCTGTGTCCGACACGCTTTTGGTTTCTTTTTACCTTATTAATCATTATTTTTGGTATTATGGGATTTCTAGTATTTTGTGTTTTATATTATTTATGAATCTATTTGTATATTTATTATGATTACGAGTGTATGTATTGAAGATATGAAACAATTTTCAGTAATTCATTCAATCATCTTTACTATCAGATTTCTTCAATATTTCATTCATCTTTACTATCAGATTTCAATGATTTACAAAATTATTAGCTAGAATCGTAATTTTGGATATGGACACATTTATAAAAACTCACAGCAGAGGAAAATAATGTATGACAAAAATGCAGAAAATGTCAAAATAATGGGGGTCAGTCATACATATAAACACCGTGAGACACTTTGTTTGGCCGCTACGGGCAAAAAACTGTTGAAAATTCAAAATTTGAATTTTATCACTTTCACCATCTTTTGTATGCACATCTTTAAAGTCAATTTACAGAAAAATGATGTATTAAAACGAGGTAGTAGATGTCAAAATAAAGGGGGTCGGTTATAAATATGAGCTCCCTAGGATGCCTCGTTTAGCCGCTACGAGCAAAAAACCGTTAAATGTCCAAAATCTTAATTTTATAAATTTTCCCATCTTTTGTATGTACACGTTTAAAAACTCCATTTAGAGAAAAATCATGTATCGCAAAAAGGTAGAAAATGTCAAAATAATGGGGGTCGTTTATGCATATGATACTCTTTAAGTGCATAATTTAGCCGCTACGGGCTAAAAACTGTTAAAAATTCAAAATCTGAGTTTTATCAGTTTTCCGATCTTTTGTATGTATATCTTGTAAAACTGAATTTAGAGAAAAATCATGTATGACAAAAACGTTGAAAATGACAAAATAATCGGGGTCGGTCATACATACGAAAACCCTAGGACGCTGCGTTTAGCCGCTACGGGCAAAAAACAGTTGGAAATTCAAAATTTTACCTGAAAAGTACCCTAAAAACCTGAAGAGAATTGTCTAATTTCTGATTCCTGGAATCTCTCTTGTCCCATAATTCAAAATACATAAATTAAAATAAAATTTTTCAAGAACCTGTAAAAATCCACTTGCTACGGTTTGAGTAAACCATAATAAATTTTCTCTTCAAAGTTTCCGATTCCCCACAGCGAATTGGCGAAAGCGCCGGAAACAATCAGGTGCCTGTGGTAAGATCTTTATGTAAAAGCTGATTCCATTGCAAGTGCAAGCAATGGATATGATGGAATTTCAGCCAAGTTTATTAAAAAATATTGTACAATGTTTGCAAAACCACTAACTAAATTTATAAATCAAATGTTTCAAACGGGAAAATATCCAACCGAACTGAAAATTGGCTGTGTAGTCCCAATTCACAAAAAAGGTAGTAAGCAAATATGTAGTAACTACAGGCCAATAACAAAGCTAAGCGTAATTGATAAGATTTATGAGGAGGCGACTCTAAGAAGGTTTAAGAAACACCTAAATGTAAATAATATTATAAATAAAAACCAATTTGGTTTTGTAGACAGATCGAACACCACAGCGGCAGCAATCAACTGTACTGAAATTATATACGAGAACATAGATAAAAAAAAAGTATGTGGCCATGATAAGCCTAGATCTTGCTAAGGCGTTCGATTCTGTCAATATTAAAATCCTGCAGCAAAAACTGCAGGAGATTGGAATTAAAGATAAAAACTTGGCTATGTTCAATGAATTTCTAAGCGGCCGCAAACAGCATGTTAAAATAGAAGATGTACTAAGTGATCAGCTGGTGGTGAAATCTGGTGTACCACAAGGTGCAAAATTAGCGAGTACTTTATTTATTTTGTTCATCAATGGCATCTTTAATGTTAACATAAAAAGTAAAGCCCAATTCTATGCTGATGATGGGATATTAATTTTCACTGCTGATACTTTTAATCAGTTAATGTGCGATATCACATGCGATATTGAACGAATTCCTAACTGGCTCAAAGAGAATCAGTTGAAGCTAAACATAGATAAAACCAAATTACTGCTCTTTGAAAATCATAACGATATACCTAGTTTTGATGAACTGAAAGGCATACAAATTATGAAAAATACTATAAAACGTGAAAATAGTATAAACTTCTTGGGTCTGACCATCGACAGTACCATGCAATGGAATAAACATGTTAATAATTTCAAATTAAAGCTATTGTCAATTAATTTTGCGGTCTACAGAGCTAAAAAATATATTCTAACAAAACAGGTACGGATGATATACCAAGCACATTTTGCAGCGCATATAAACTACTTAAATACAATATGAATTGTCTGTGCCGAATATAAGATAAATGAAATCCAACGAGTACAAAATAAAATAATTAAAATTATTGAAAATAAAAATAGATTAACTCCAAGTCACACGCTATGTAATAATAAGTTGAAAGTAAGGGCAATGGCTTTCTTGAAAACCGTCGTTACTGTACAAAAAATGAGGGTAGGTGAATTGAAAAATAACTTAAATCTAATTCTAGTCGGAGATATCCATAATAACTTTCTAAGAAGCAATATTAACTATAGACCTATGTTCTTTAGAACCCAAAAATGTAAAAACTCTATACTATCGAGGTGATTGAACTGGTACAATAAACTTCCAATGAGCATAAGAAACATCACCAATATTAAACATTTCAAAATCCAAGCTAAAACATACACCATAAATTACTACAAGGAATTAAATATTTAGCCTAGTATAAATTGTAAATAAAATACACAATTGTAAATAACTTATAAGAAACTGTTTCATCGAATAAAGGAAAAAAAAAATTCTGGTTTGAGCATGCGAAAGCTAATTAGCTAAGATCAATACCATAACTTCATTTAAGAAAACAAGAAAACTAACGTTTATTGTTACAAAGACCGCGATTTTTTGTCAAGATTGTATTTTGTTTGCCGTAAATTTTGGAATTCTTGGAAAAAAACACAGTGATCGTTCTAAATACATAAAATCTAAATTTAGGTTTCCATGACACAAACCTTCGTACTAATTTTGGTGCGTTCATCCGAAAAATTGTGAACTAAGAAGCCTACCCCTAGTGATTTTTTTTTCGCGAATTTAGTAACATAAAATAGATGTTAGCACTCGCCGTCGAAAATACTATTAGTATGTAAAATTTCAGATCGATTGATCAAACGGTCTAGAAGGAGTTTGGTTACAAAGGTTTCATATTTCGTCGACGCATAAGAGTGGAAGCAACAATGGTTATGGAGAGTAGTACGGGTACAGAGTAGATAAATCAAAAGTTTGTTCTTTCCGCCGTTTTTTTATTTCTTCTTCGATGCCTCCGTAGCTCTCACACTTGCTCGGCACTGAACATTTTTGGTCTTCTATATCCGGTTTTATGCGGGTTTTATCCGATTTAAGGTTTTAACAATTCGGTGCATATTTACGCCTCATATGAGACGATATCTTCCATATTTTTTCGATTTTCAAACTCTTACCGATTTTTCCTTATATTTCGGAGGATATTTTTATTGTTTTTCTTAAGGTTCTGTTAGCTCTTTTCATGAATTTTACAATGATACTCCAATCAACGTCCTAGCTTAACGCGTTCTCACGCTACACTCATAAATATCCTCTCATAACGGTAAAAAACAACAATCCACCGTGTGCGCTTGCACTAGTCCGATGTAATACACAAGTCATACGTTCAAATATGTTCTATCCACTGTGATCTCAACCGTTGTTATCGAGTTATTATTCTCGTAGTTATTAGCGATTGAGAAATGACGGTGTTTTGTAACACAAGAATGTTAGACTGGCTACCAATGAACATACTCAACGAGAAGAAAGACATTTTCACGTCAAAAACTTTCAAACATTACCAATGAACCAATTTTACAATAAATAAACTATATAAATTACCCCACACATTCTCTCGCAGTTTAGTTTCCCCGAAGGTTTCACTTCTATCGCGTGTGAAGTGCACACATGTTTCTCTTTTAAAGTTTCTGTAGATTAAGTTGATCTACTGATATTCTTATTAGATTAAATATGTTTATAAGTTTATAAGTTTATTCAAAAAAAATGCGTATAAATATACTAATAGTTTTATTTTCCTTTTCTTAAAAATTCCATTTATCTATACTAATATTATAAAGAGACAGAGTTTGTTTGTTTGTTTGAACGCGATGATCTCAGGAATTACTAATCCGATTTGAATTTTTTTTTTTTTATTAGATAGTCTATTATTTTAGGAAGGCTATAGGCTATATATAATAGTAGTGCTCCCCAAAGTAGCAAAGTAGTAAAGATATAAGTGCAAAAATCGAAGATTCTTAAATTATTGCAAAACCGATGTGCAACGCAGACGTGCGTCGGCTTTTTATCTGCAGTCATGCGTCAACGCATCATTTTTGTTGCCTCTCAGAGCTAAGGCAATTCGTTCATATGATTGCCGATTACTCTCTCTCTCTTCAGCACGATTGTGAGTGACGCTACAATTCGTTATCAACCCACACTGATGCGTAGTACGTATTTTTGATGCCTTCAAACTTAAGAGACAGAGAGTAATTTGGAATATGTACGAATTACCTCAGCTTACATTACAAATAAACATGTTGCGCTGATGCAAGACTGCAGCAACAAAAATGTTGCGCAGACGAATGACTGCAGCAACAAAATGTTAATTTTGGTTCATTCAAATCGTAGCAGGTGGATTAGTCGAAAATGGTAAATTTTTTTTTTGAATTTCAGATCGTAGGACATCATAGTTTCCGGGAATTCCAAGTTGACCAATTTTCTTCCGGTTTTAAGGGTTCTTCTCCGGCAAAAACTTCAATTTTTAACGGTTTTTTGCCCGTAGCGGCTAAACGAAGCGTCCTACGGGATTCATATGTATGACAGACCCCCACTATTTTGACATTTCCTATCTTTCCTTCATACATCATTTTTCTCTAATTTGAGGTTTTAAAGGTGCGCATTCAAAAGATCGGAAAATTGATAAAATTCAGATTTTGATTTTTTAACGATTTTTGTTCCTAGCGGCTAAACGAAACGTCCTACGGGGTTCATATGTATGACCGACTCCCATTTTTTTCAAATTTTCTAACTTCGAATCCGAAGTTGACCAATTTTGTTCCGGTTTTAAGGGTTGTATTCCGGCAAAAATTTGAATTCTTAACGGTTTTTAGCCCGTAGCGGCTAAACGAAGCGTCCTATGACGTTCATATGTATGACCGACCCCCACTCTTTTGACATTTCCTACCTTTCTTTCATACATAATTTTTCTCTAAATTGAGGTTTTAAATATGTGCATTCAAAAGATTGGAAAATTGATAAAATTCAGATCAGATTTCAGATTCAGATTTTTTGCTCCTGGCGGCTGAACTAAGCTTCCTACAGGGTTCATCTGTATGACCTACCCCCATTATTTGAAAATTTCCTAACTTTTTTCGATACATCTTTTTGCTATGAATTGAGTGAAAACAGAAAGGTGTGTCCAAACAAAAGTTATGATATATGATAAAATTCCGATTAAAATTCATAAATGCAAAATCTCGCGTTTTTCGGAAAAATTTTGTAATTTTTTATAATGTTTTTCTTCAAATAAATAAAAAATACTATTGCACACAAAAATTTCCGTTTTCTACACAGAAAACAGAAATTTTTGAGTTCATTTTCGTGTATGCGAGTAAATTTTACTCTCCAATCGTACACATATGAACAATTTTGGTTTACGTTTGTTTTGTGCAAATTTCAGAACATCGAAATTGTGTGCATTGTGTGTACGTACATGTTCATTGTGTTCCATCCGCCAAATTTCCCCTTCCTATTATTGTGATCACTCATTCCCTATTTGACAATCAAACATCAACTAGAAGAAAAATTCGCGCCCTGTCTGTTCTTCAAACGTTAAAGCCGGTCAAAGGCGCATACGGCCCATGCATCTTTTGTCTGCTGTTACGTGTGTGATGTTGGAAAAAAATGGGTACAGAGTCACATGGGATCGCGGCATCTGGTAAATTATTTTGTCTGTGATAAAACCTTAACTTTTTTTGTAAGTAGAAGAAAGCAATATTTTTCAACAAATTCGCCGAATATAAATTTACACGGCTAACGTGGGCGTTTTGATGGCGTGGCCGATCGGATCGGATTAACCTCTCAAATATTATTGTGCCATAAAAAATGTACATTCAGAAAATGTATACAAGCTAAGATAATTTAGACAAGTAGTCGGTACTAATCGAAGTTTAATTAAAAATTTAACCAGTTTTTTTGAGTTTCATCCGGCAATCTTTAAATCCTTATTGGTTTCATTGTTGTCACCGAATATAGGATAAATTTCGATTTCTTATAATTACTATATTACAATTTTTTTTAACTTTAAGGTTAATTAAAGGTTGTAAAGTGTAGTAATATTTTCAAAATTGTTAGTTGATCAATTTCTTAGTTGTTTTAAGTTTATTTCTCATTCTCTTATTGAGCACTATTCATAGTTTCAATGTATTGTCCATTTTACGGCGAAAATTTGTAGTCAAACGTTAATAAAAACATTGTTGAAATAGTCATAGATTTTTTGGAAGTCTTTGATTTTATGTTACAATGAAAAGATAACTGCTAAGAATCAAAAATCTATAACTAAAGAAAAACATTAAACATACATAGTATCAACATACACAGTATACAGTATGTATACAAAAAGTATACAGTATTACGTAATGCCCAGCAAAGCGGGCGGGTCCAGCTAGTTAATTTATATACTAAAGAACTTCGACACCCGTTCTTCATGGTAATTCCAACACCGACTGACTCGTCTACGTTCATGGCAATCGATCATGGTCAAGGAATAACTGGATGACCATGATCACTAGGATTGCCAGGTTGAAGTTTTAAACATTCCGCCCGCCATCAGCAACAGCGTTGATGATCTTCTTTCCTTTCGGTTTGTTATGCTGTTGTGCCAAGAGTATAAGCTGGTTGAGTTGAGTTTTTGAATTGTAGAGTGGTGTCATCAGTGGTAATGATCGGCAGGATTGCGAGCTTGGTGATAGGTCTAGTGAGTGTCGTTGTAGCTGTTTTGATTGTTGCTACTCTTGAAAGTCCATCTGGTCCTGGGTGTAAGGTCAACACTCTAGGTAATGGCCATTTGGCTGGAGGAAACCTTTCTTCTGTAACGAGGACCAGGGAACCAACCTTGATGTCATTTCGTTTGTGGAACCACTTTGAAATAGAGTCGTAGCTACCACTGCGGAAATTGGCGCTATTGTGGATTCCTCCCCCACTAGTGGAGAACGAAGCCACAATGAAGATGGTTTCCAGGCAGAACGGTCTGGACGCGAGCAAATGGAGAATTATCTCCTCCATCAAGTGTCCAAACGGAGTTGGCAAGGACCTTGTCGTGACGGTAGACGACTTGTCCTTCGTCAAGTTAAAGGATTCAAGGGGAAGCATCAAATTCGGCTTTAGTGCAGCAAAAGTAAGGCATCCTAATGAATCCAAGAGCGGCACCGAGGAGGCTGCAGGCAGTGCAAAACTGCGAAGCGGCCACCGAGGATTTAATGCTGTATATGGAGGCAAATGGAGTAGACGTGGCCTTAGTCCAGGAACCGTGGCTCTCATTGGACAAAATCCGAGGACTTAGGTCAAAAAATTATAGTCTACTTTACTCAAGCACAACAGGTAAAAAAAGAGCGTGTATAGTAGCAAAGAGATCATTAAACCTCACTCTACTTTCACAGCACAGCACAAATGACATGGTGGTGGCAGTACTAGAGGAGAGGGCCAAAACTACCCTGCTCCTGGCCTCAACGTACATGCCATACGAGGAAAGAGTCACCCCATCGGCAGCGGTCCGGGCGCTGATACAAGAGGCCGAAGTTAGAGGATGGCACATGGTGATGGGATGCGACGCGAACGGTCATCACGTCCAATCATCCGAGCAGTGACATCAACAGAAAGGGTGAGTCAATTTTAGAGTTGATAATTGCTACCAACCTAACAATTTTTAATCGGGGTGACACACCCACCTTTACTAACAAAATTAGGGAGGAGGGAATAGACCTTACATTGGCCACTAACACTATTATTTTAAACGTTGAAAACTGGAGAGTTTCTCCCGAGCACTCCTTTTCGGATCATGGGAGAATTCTCTTCGACATTAACCGGAAGGTTCAGGTAGGAAAACCCTACAGGAATCCAAGGAACACGGACTTGAATAAATTTTCCACCGAAGTGGAAAGGCAATGAAAACAGAGAGCACACAGTGCTTCGGCACCTATCTCTACACGGTGGCGGATCTGGAAAAGTCCGTAAAGCAACTTTGCGAGATCTTGGTAAAAGCCTTCCCAAAAACTTGCCCAATAAGCAGAGCTCGAAGGGAAACCAAGAAGTGGAGGAACAAAGAGCTCAAGCAACAGAGGGACGCTACTAGAAGGCCTTATAACAAAGCAAAGAAAAGTAAAGAAGAGGAGAGCCGGGCTAATTAGAAGCGCAATTTTTAAGAGTATTAGAATAAGATAAGAAAGGCTAAATGGGACTCCCTGGTCGACTTCCTTAACTCTATAGAGGACGTGAACGAGGCCTCAAGGTTCACAAAATTTTTTTCCAAAGAAGTCTTTGTCACGGGGAACCTGAAGAGACCAAATGGTTCGTGGACGGAGTCGCGCAAGGAGATACTAGAGCTGCTGACGGAGACTCACTTCCCGGGATGCCCGACAATATGGGGCGAGGAAAAGAGCCCAACGATCAGGATAAGTCCAAAGGTTTAAGAGAAACGAGCAACTGGGCGGAGAGAAATGGCCTAGGAATAAACCCGGAAAAGACGAAGCTAGTTCTCTTCACCAGAAGGTATAAGATACCAAAGGTAAGACTACCAGAGAGGTAAGAGTCATCCTGGACTCTAAACTCACTTGGAGGAGTAACGTGGAGGAAAGGATGAAAAAAGGGAAAAACGCTTTCTACACATGTAGGAAAATGTTTGGTAGGAACTGGGGTCTGAAACCAAGGATCATACACAACAATTGTCAGACCCATTATCACATATGAAGCCCTGGTGTGGTGGAAAGCCATGGACAAGGAGACGAACAAACAGATGCTGGGAAAGGTGCAGCGACTAGCAGCGATAGGTATAACGGGAGCGATCAGGAGCACAACTCAGGCGGCGTTGGAGGCGATCTTAAATTTGCAACCGTTAGACCTATTTATAAAGGGCCTGGCAACCAAAACAGCCATACGGCAAAAATGGGAAGCACCGTGGAAGCCGGAGTGCTGCGACAGCGCACGGACTATATGGTGGCAAAGCAATGGTTTGGAGAGGAGTTGGATATCAGAATCTTAACCAGAGAGGAATGGGAAAATGGTTCCATTTTTGAAAAAGGCAAGATAAGCGTCTTTACAGACGGTTCAGTAACTGAAACGTGGGCTGGAGTCGGATTATTCTCGGAGATACTAGAGGTGAAGGAGTCACACAGATTCAACAAAGGCTGTAGTATATTGCAAGCGGAAATTAACGCGATAGAGAGAGCATCAAGACTAAAGCAGCTGACCGACGAAGAACTTCGGAAGGTCACAATCTACAGCGACAGCCAAGCAGCTCTTGGAACACTGGAATCTAAGACAATCAAGTCAAAGGCGGTGATGATTTGCTGAGAAGCACTATCCTGGATCCGAGACAAAGTCAACCTCTGTTGGGTGCCCGCACACAGCGATGTGGAAGGGAATCTACAGGCGGATAAACTGGCAAGGATCGGAACCGAAATTCATAGTGCTGAAGAAGCCAACTCTACAAAGCCACAGATGAGGTTGTTGAAAGATACCATCGATAGAGTAATTCGGGAACAACATGGCAAGAGATGGAGCAACAGAGACGACTGCTTCAACTCAAGGCAATTGTGGCCCAGAATTGAGGTAACAAGAACGGCGGACTTGTTAAAACCAAAAAAGACCTCAGTCCGGACCATCACAATGGTTATTACAGGACACTGTCCGGTCGGAAGAAACCTCCAGAGGTGGAGGCTCGCAAGCGACAGTCTCTGTAGGGAGTGCGACGAGGAAGAGCAGACAGTGGAACATCTATTGTGCTTCTGCCCAGCATTGGCCGATAGTCGGAGGCAAATATTGGGGAGCGAATCCTTCACAGGGTTGGAGGAAATAGGGGTCATGGATGTTCAACTATTGAGGAACTTCGCCAAGGAGTGGAAATGCCTCAGGACAGAGGAAAAAAGGATCAAGAAATAGGAGAGGAGGGGGATAGCGAAATATAAAGGGCATCACAATGGGCCACCTGGCCACCGAGTGGGAGTGGATCGCACAATCGGTGTGAACACTCCACCCTGGTGTGAACCTTGAAATAGAGTGTTGTTGCTGAAGGTACGACCGAGACCACCAAGCCCAGAATTGTTGCGTTCTTTGTTGGATCAGTTGCCACCGATTGAGTCGTGAAACTTGAGCGTCCATTAGAGATGGTTCAGGCAAGGATGTCAAGGCTTCTCCGATGAGAAAATGTCCTGGAGTGAGAGCTATCAGATCATCAGGATCATTACTATGGAGTTCGAGTGGGCGTGAGTTGAGCAGTGCTTCAATTTGAATGATGAGTGTTGTGAGTTCTTCGAAAGTCATTGTGATGTCTTTGACTGTCCGATTGAGATTATGTTTGATTGATCTTACACCTGATTTCCACTTTCCGCCGATGTGAGGAGCTGCAGGTGGATTAAATTGCCAATAGACACCTTGATCTATCATGAATTTGGTGAGGACCCAATGTTCTTGGGTATACCGAGTGAAGAGGCGTTTGATTTCTGCACTAGCCTCTAAGAAATTTTTTCCACAGTCTGAGAAGAGTGTGTGACATATGCCGCGTCTTGAGATGAATCTTCGGAGGGCAGCTATGAACCCTTCTGTGGAGCAATCTCCAACTAGCCCGATGATGCCTTACAAACGAATACACATATCCAGGCCTTTTGAGTTTTGGCCTCGCCAAGTTTTTGTTGTGAGTGGTCCGGCATAATCTAGACCAGTGTTGAAGAATGGTCTGGATGGAATAACACGAGCTTGAGGTAGTTGGCCCATGAGCTGTTACGCTCTGAGTCCTCGTTGTCTAGCGCATTGAGTGCACCGTAGAATAAGTGATTTTATTGGATACCTTCCACCCAGAATCCAATACTGCTGCCTGAGAGTTGCAAGTGTTAAATGAACGCCACCATGGAGTGTCTTGTGGTGAGCGTCTGTTATAACAAGAGTGGTGAATGTTGAATTCTTTAGTAATATTGTAGGATGTTTGCTGTCAGGATCAAGTTTCGAGTGTTGAAGTCGTCCTCCAACTCTTAGGACTCCTTCTGAATCAATGAAGGCTGTCAATCGATTGAATGGATGTGTTGATGGAAGCTTGAACTTTACTAAGAGTGCCTTGATTTCGTGATTAAAATACGCTGCTTCAGTTAAATTTACAAAATTATCTTGCTGTCTCTAAGTCTGCTGGAGTAAGTGGTGGTGTTTCATCCAGTCTTCCTTTGAATTTCGAGATGGCCTTGTAAATGATAGCAGTTATTCGAATGAGTTTGTTGAGTATGGAATAGCGTTGTAGGAGTTCCCACTGAGTTGAATGATTGAGTGTTGTCCCACCAAAAACATTTTCATGTAAAATGTTGCCAAGACGAGACCATATGACTCGCACTGTCAAAAAGTTATCCGATCACATGTAGAGCCAAGCTTCTAACTCTACACGCCTTAAATCTACAAGGCCTAACTTCACAAACTCTACACCTTAGTCAAAATATGTGGCTTGGCCGTTCCTTACTACAAGAACTATTGTATAACAGAAAAGTAATGAACAGTGAATTAATTTTTCAGCATACGCCTACATGAATGTAGCGAAATGCTGTTTGTAGCAAAAAATTTTTTTTTTAATAATAAGTTATAATAACAAGGAGTACCTATACCTGTATATATATACATATATCTGGGGGCATCAATTTTCAGATCGGATCAGACCTCTAGCGTCAAAATTGCAGGTCTCATACAAATTCCCATCCTAGTTTATGGGGCTGGGGGAGAAAAGTTACAAGTTTTATAACTTTTTTGTTGTTTGTGTACTTATACTAGCTTATATACAAAATTTCAGCTTTGTAGGACGTTAGGAAATACCCTTAGAATTTTGATGATCTGTGATGAACATCCCGGCACGATAAAGGATCCTAAAAAGAAAGGATTTTACTAAAAAATAAGATAAATGACTTACCTGACAAAAGACTCGCATGGTGGCTACACGTCACGTCACTGAAATGTCACGATCGAGACTAGTACAAATCAGTACTAAACATAGCGACTAGTACGAATCGGTACTAAAATGTACTAGAAATTCATTCACCTAGTCATCGTTAGGTGGCAGCAGCAGGTCGAACGATCAACGTGACCGAATTGACCCACTTAAGTGGAATGTGCGGAAATGCATTTCGCGGGAAAAACAAAATGGAATGTGCGAAAATGCATTTTCGGGAAACGCAGTGTGGAATTGGGAAATTCGGACAACAGAGTGGGAATTGCGGCGTAATGGAAAAATGAGGATAAATACACAACGAAAATTAGGGAAAAGTCAGTCGATCACCAGCAGACGAGACGAGAAGAGCCAGTTAGCCGTCCAGGAAGACCAGCCAATCAGATCAACTACCAGTACCAGGAAGACCAGCCAAACAGATCAACCAGGAAGCCTACCAGTACAACCAAGTAAAAAGTGAGTATGAAACACTCGTCGATAAATAAGAACTAGCGGATGAGAGCTCTTAGCCTCTCCGCTTAAGCCTCGACCACGGTTCTTTGAACCTATCGAGCATAAATACATTGTAATCACTGGGCAATTCTCCCCCAGTGAGCGACAAAAAGCAGCAATTACAAGAGGAGCTCCGTAACCCCAAGGTTGGACCCCGACCTCTCACGATAGAGGAATACCGGGAAAGGAAAAAGGGGCAGGCGCACCAGAGAACCACTCCGGAGGTACCGGAAATACCACCAAAGAAACGGACGGGCAAGGAGGCGCGATTCCGGACGGACATCGAAGAGACGCGACGTCGACTCCTTCTGGCTGTGGGTCGGGAGCAGCGAACAAGGGTGGAGCAAGAACTCCAACGGCTGTACAACGAGCGGAGACGATATCGCCAGGCAAAGAAGCTGGCCAGGTACAACCCAGCGAACGAATATTAGTGGTCCAAGTTAGTTTAAGAGAAAGTTGTATTTAGTAATTAGTAAGAAGAATAAATGTATAAAAAAATAAATGTTAAAGTTGTCTAACGATCGACTATTTAATGGTGTTCAGGAGTGTACTCCCCCTGTGAGTTACTGTCAGGTTCTCTCCTTCAACAACACAAAGAGTCGAGGGAGAATCTTCACATAAATTTGGCGCAGCCGCTTTTCGGACCTACCTCTAGCAAATTGGTTAAGAGGAGGTTGGAGTAGAATTGTAGAAGCTTGGCAAGAAAGAAAAATAGGAAAATTTAATTAGTCAACCTTTAGGAAATTGCTCGGTTGATGGGTCAAAATATAAATATAGATAAATTTGATAATGTTTGAGAGCAAAAAGAGAAAATAATGTAAAAGACACTTCTGAACACAAGTCGATAGCGATAAGTAAATGAGAAATGTACTATGGCTAGGGATAGGAACTTAATGGGTTCTTAATTAACTTAACAAAATAAACAATATACATAAGTGAAAATATCAAACATTGTATTAGCGGAATATCTTGAAGTTAATGTATATGACAGGGGTTCCCAAAGTATGCGCCGCGGCGCCCTGGTGCGTCGTGGAAAGTAAAGAGGGGCGCCGTGAGACGATCCTCTATCATTATTCGAAACTATAAGTATTTGCAAGTATCTGTAAAGTAACAATATTTTAGTTCAACTTGCAACAATATTTTCTTGGTGCGCACCATTGTCGCAACATCAAAGCTCTTATCAGCTCAGACAAATATCGTCTGGAGTTGATAAAAATTATTTATGACCTTGGCTCTAGAGGATATTATATCCATTCTTTGTTGTTACTGACCGATTCGAATATTTGGATCGTATAAATTTTCATTTAGTTAAATTCTTTCGAGCAGATCAGATTGTTAACTATTTGAAAAATGGACAGTGTTTTAAAAAATAAAATAGCATCAACTAGTGGTGGTGGACAAGCAAAGAAGCGAAAGTACCGGAAGTACGATGATAGCTATTGGGACTTTGGTCTTACTTCAGTAGAAATAAACAATGAAGAAAAACCGTAATGTGGGCTTTGTTTAAAAATACTATCATCCGAAAGTATGCTTCCGAGTAAGTTAAAGCGACATCTTGAGACAATTCGTCCAACTACGGCTGAAAAATTGCGTGATTTTTTTAACCGGAAATTACAAAATTTAATAAAAACAAAAAATGTGTTCACTCAGCAAACGTCAGTACAGAGTAACTCACTGTTGGCATCATTCAAGGTAGCATACATGGCGGAAAAATGCAAAAAACCTCATACTATCGCAGGAGAGCTTATTCTACCGGCTGCTCTCGATATGGTGAATATTATGGTGGGAGAATCGGCAGGACAATTAATTTCCAAGGTACCCTTATCTAACAACACTATCAGTCGAAGAATCCATGACATAGCTGAGGATCTCAATTACCAATTAATAGAAAAAATGAAAGGCAAGGATTTTGGTTTGCAACGGGATCAGGGTACTGACAGTAATAATGATGCACATCTTATTTGTTACGTACGCTTTCTGGCTGATAATATCATTGTCGAAGAACTTTTATTCTGCAAAAGCATTACTGAAAGTGCGAAGGCCCAAGACTTGTGTGAAGTTCTTGAAAAGTTCATTGCAGAAAATGGTTTGGATTGGGAAAAGTGTATCGGTGTGTGTTCTGATGGTGCTCGATCCATGTCTGGCAGGTATGGAGGAATGCAAGCGCTTATTCGTAAAAAAGCACCGAATGCTATGTGGACCCATTGCATCATCCATAGGGAAGCTCTTGCATCAAAGTCAATGAGCTCTGAATTGAACCAAGTACTAGAATGTGTCATTGGTGCAGTTAACTACATAAAAACTAGGCCGCTAAAGGCCAGACTTTTTAAAAAAACTATGCATAGATATGGGAGCGGAACATACGGCCCTGCTTTATTACTGTAATTCACGATGGCTTTCACGTGGAAATGTCCTATTTCGTGTGTTCGAATTACACGAAGAAATTCGCACTTTTTTACAACAAGAAAGTCATGAGCACGCCAGATACTTTGCTGAACCAGATTTTTTGCTAAAACTAGCGTATTTGTGCGATATATTTGATAAACTAAATAAATTGAATCTGTCTTTGCAAGGCAACAACACGCACATTCTAAAACTATTGGAGAAGATTGCCTCGTTTAGAAAGAAACTGCAGTTGTGGATAAAAAAAATGAATGCAAGTGTCGGTCACGATTGCTTCCCGCAATTGTATAAATATGCGGCATCTAATGGACTGGTTGTTTCACAAGACCTGATGGACCTTTTCAAGGAACACCTTTCGAAGCTTATCGAATGGTTTTCGAAATACTTTGCAGATGATAATGTCGAAAAATTTGCGTGGATCCAAGATCCTTTCCATGCACAAGCCCCGCCAGAATTTACATCACAAGAGGAAGAGAGTCTCATAGAACTCTCTTGCGACAGCAGCCTTAAAACTAGATTCACCAAAATGAATATCCAAATCTCACTTCAAAAGCTTTAAGAATTTTCATTCCGTTTGCAACATCATATTTATGTGAAGTTGGATTTTCAGCTGTAGCTGCAATCAAGAACAAATATCGCTCAAGGATCAATGTGGAGCAAGAAATGAGAGTAGCAGTCTCAAGTCTTATTCCCCGCTACGAAAAACTGTGCGGAGATCACCAAGCTCACCCGTCACATTGATTAGAATGAGTAGCTTTTGTAATTTATTTTTGTTTTTTTAAGCCTCTCTAGTTGTTTTCTGTTTCAATTCAGAATTTTTACTGTATGAATATAATAAAAAAATTAATTTCATATTGCAGATGTTTTATTTTTTGTGCCTATCTACCTAACTCCTATGATTTTAGGTACCTTGGTGTTTCGTCTGTATCTATATCTTCAAATAGCTAGCTAGGGTAGGGCGCCGTGACAATGTACTAGACTTGTAAGTGCGCCGCGGGCTGAAGAAGATTGGGAACCCCTGGTATATGACATAAGACACTAATGCATAGTACGTAAAAAACTAATGTACATTCGATGTTATAATCTGAAAAAAAGAGAAGAGAAAAAATTAAGAAAAAAGATACATATATAAAGAAAAAAAAGGTATAGAAAAAAAGAAAGGTAAAGGAAAGAAAAAAAAACGAAGAAAATATATATACAAAAAGAAAAAAAATACTAATGAAACAATAATAATGATAATAGTAATAAGCGAATAATAAGAGGACAATGATACAGTTAACAACGCAAAAACAGAGTAACGGAATATATGGCCGCGTCTACACCCAAAATTCCGGTAAATAAAAAATTAAGGAAATTTTTAGAAACGATAAACTCCTTCACATTGGAAACAGAAATCGAGGAAATTCCGGAAGCACTAGCTGTTAGTGAGGCATCCACAGAAGGAGATATCACAAATAAAGACGGTGGCACACTCAGCGGGGAAGACCGCACAAACCCAGAAAACAGCAACGAAAACAACACAAACACGGTTCACCTAATAAGCAAGAAGTAGAATTCAGCACGGATGAAAATAACGCGGAACCTCAGGCAGAAGAACCTCAGGCAGAACCTCAGGCAGAAGAACAGGAGGACAAACGGTTGCAAGCAGTGGATAACATAGTACCAGAAGAAAACGACGAAGAGATCCAAAGACCCCTGTTACGAGAAGTAGTATCACTCAGGACGGGAGGCGATATATCCGGACACACTCAGTTAATTCCGACCCCGGAGGTAGTAGTAACAGGCAACGGAAACTCCGGAAGAATACAGATAGTGAGACTGTAGGCGAATCGAGTACAACAGAACGAAAAGCTGGTTGTAGCGCTGGCAGACAACAAAGATCATGACGGCATACAGATAGTGAGGTAGTGGGAGAGGAGAGTACAATAGAGGAAAAAACTAAAAAGATGGCCAACATAACCCTGGTGAATAGTATACTTCACAACAATGTGCCAATTTTGGCTGGAGAGGATGGGCCCCGCAAGCAATGCGAGGTAAACGAATTTATAAATTGCGCGCGTCTAGGATATGAAATCCTCACGGAGGTGCCAGACAAAGTATTATTCACTCGATTGCTACCATCACGGCTAGGAGGCAGGGCACTCGAAGTGATACAAGCAGGTGGAACCGACACATTGAACGAGATAATTTCAACATTGAGGGCAAACCTACTCCAGGGAGCATCCTACATCACGTTGAACACTCAACTTCGAAATGTTCACCAGCTACCAACGGAGACGTTATTGGGGTATTTTAGGGTGAAAGACCTCATTGCTGCCTGTAAGAATGCTGCAGACGTGCAGTACCCTAATGGAGGAGATGGATTAAAAGCCGAAATAGAGGAAGTAGGCCTACACTGTTTCAAGATGGAAGTGCTAAATTCAAACTACAAGTTCTATCTCTTACAAGACGTCGAGAACACGCTGGAGGCGATAGGGGCTAGGGTCAGAAGACTTGAACAGACGGAGCAGTGTATGCAGCAGCCGCAACAGGACGTCGCCAGCCCGATGCAACAACCAACCCAACCCAACTTTTACATGGCCGCACAACGGCCGCAGCAACCGTTTGTTATCAAGCAGGAGTACCATCAGAGAGGTCCCCAGAACTACAGGAATGGGGGTCAACGGTACCAGCAAAAACGCAGGAATAGTTTCCAACCGTCTGGGAATAACTATCGAAATGGGAATCAGAGTAGTCCACGAGGCAGGCCGAATCGCCGACAGATAAGATGCCATTTCTGCAACCGCGAGGGACATGTAATGGCAGAGTGTCGCACAAAACAAATGACACCGTTCTGCATAAGTTGCAAGGCGTATGGTCACACAGCACAAAACTGCAACTCGCACGGGAGAAACCAAACAAATCCAGGTCCAAATGGATATAGGGGTCGCCAGGTGAATCACACCACGGCAAACGATACAGAAGAAAAGTGTAACTTTTGTCTGGCGCTTGGACATACGGAAAGCAGATGTTATTTGAAGGAGAGATGGGAACGATTACAGCTGGAACAACAAACCATAAACAGGTCCTCGGAAAACTGCGAGGGGGCGACTGGACACACCGCGAGTCGCCACTAAAAGATAAAGAAAGGCGGTGTGGATCGTGTCCAGAAATCCCTATAGTGAGTCTACCACTGAATGTGGCCCAAAGAAGTAAAAACTTGTTCATAATAGACACAGGAGCCGAAATAAGCCTTATAAAAGAAGACGAAATTAACGAAGAAACGAAAAGAGATATAAATAGAGAAGAAACTATCAGACTCAACACTATTTCAGGGGAAATTTCTTCAAAGGGAACCATCAGAGGACACATAAATTTGGATAAGATTTACCCATGCAAGTTTCATATTATAGAAACTGTCAATCATGGGAACATAACGGGATTATTGGGTAACGATTTCTTGTCTAAGCATTGTAATATTGAGGGCCCCGCACAGCAGCTCGTGTTCCCACCCACAAGCAATGGCAGAGGAACAATTATAAAATTTGAAGAAAACCGCAACCAGCACGGGAATGACGTACACTTCGTGGACGTAATAGCTGCTGGTGGAACAAGCCTTGAGCGTAGTCACACCAGAAAGGAAAACACTCGAGATGACCAAAGTAGCACTACTATGGGGACTGGAGAGAAACCTGAAGCACTGAGTAAAGACAACGCTAGCCAGTCAGAAGAAATGCGACAGACGAAGGAATCGGGAAGCAGCACCACCGCCAGGCAAAGCTGTCCGAAAATATGCGGAAGCACAGGGGAAGTAATGCCTACAGCGGAAAAACTGAGTGACTTGGAACAACTCTTCGAGATAGGTACGAAGCATGAAAACTACGAGAGTAGGATGTGTACCAGGAAGAGTAGTGTAAAATGTCTTCCAGCAGTTCCAGTAGTGTAAATGTCTAAAATGTCATAACAAAGCCCAAAACAAAGAGAGTTGTGAGGGAAGCTGTTCAAAAGAGGAACCCATAACCACAGAGCCGAGAAACATCGTAATGCCACCCAGGACAGTGAAATGCGTGGAAATGACCACGGATATAGAATGACAATTCCTAACCGAGGGGGAGGAGATAACGCCGGGGGTGTATATCAGCAATGCGCTCGTGCAGACCAAGAACGGGAGAGTGAAACTGAGCGTATTAAACGTAAACCGTCACGAGGTAGAAATTAAAAACGTGACAGTAAAACTACGAGAGTACGAGGAAACAACGGCAAGGGGAAAAGACACCGAAGACCCCGAGCGGAAAGTCGTCTATTGCACGGGTACCGAGGAGGGGAAGCCAGGCAAAAGGGAGTCCCAAATCAAAAAACTAATAAGTATGGAGAATAACTTAAACACCGAGGAAAAAAGAGAGATAAACAAAATAATCGAAGAGTTTCAAGATGTTTTCCATTTGCCGGGGGAAAAATTGGGGCACACCATGACCGTACAGCACGAAGTACGGATACAACCCGGAAAACAGCCAATCAAGTGCAAGATGTACCGCCTGCCAGAAACACAGAGGGACATAATAAACGAGGAAATCCAAAGATTACTCGATGAAGATATAGTAGAGCCAAGCTGGAGCGAATGGAACGCACCATTGCTAGTAGTCCCCAAAAAGCCGGGACCGGATGGAAAGAAGCGATGGCGGATAGTGGTCGATTACAGGAAGTTGAATGAAGTGACCGAGGGGGATGCATATCCACTACCCAGGATCGAAGATATCCTGGACCAGTTGGGGAATTCCCGATATTTCTCGGTGCTCGACCTCGCCAGCGGCTACCATCAGATAGCAATGAAGCCGGAAGATCGGGATAAAACAGCGTTCAGTACTCCTTACGGGCATTACGCCTTTAAACGAATACCGTTCGGACTGAAAGGAGCACCAGCAACGTTCCAGCGACTCATGAACCATGTGTTAACTGGTTTACAAGGACTGCAGTGCTTCGTGTACCTGGATGACACAGCTGTATACGGCAGGAATTTAAACGACCATCAAGTAAAATTACGAGCAATACTACAACGGTTAAGAACCCATAATCTCAAGTTAAACGTAGAAAAGTGCAACTTCTTGAAAAAAGAGATTATATATCTCGGGCACAAATGCACAACAGAAGGGGTGGAGCCTGATCCGAGTCTGGTGGACAGTGTCAAAAACTTCCCGACACCTAAAACCGTTCGCCAAGTGCAGTCGTTCCTAGGGTTAGCCAACTACTATAGGAGATTCATATCGGACTTTTCTAAAATAGCGGCACCCATCAACAAACTCCTAAGGAAAGACGTGAAATTCGTTTGGGACGAAGGTTGCATAAAAGCCTTTGACAACCTCAAGGAGAAATTAATAAGCCCACCAGTTCTCCGATACCCAAACTTCAAAGAACCGTTCAAACTATACACGGACGCGAGCGAAGAGGCGCTCGGCGCCGTCCTAGCACAGGGTCAAACCTGCGAGGAGAAGCCAATAGCTTATGAGAGTAGAACATTGAACGCGGCAGAGAGGAATTACTCTACCATAGAACGAGAACTCTTAGCCATAGTATGGGCAGTGAAAAACTTCAGATGTTACCTGTACGGACGACCTTTCAAAGTATTTACTGACCACAAGCCATTGAAGGGAGCAATAAGAATAAAAGACCCCACAAGTAGGATATTGCGATTATGGCACAAACTGTCCGATTACACATTTGAAATAGAATACAAGGAGGGTCGCAAAAACAATAACGCAGACGCCTTAAGTAGGATCCCTTACGACGTGCTGGTAACCACACGAAGACAGGCGAGGGAACAAAGAGAAACACCAGAAGGAGTAGTAGAGGCGGAGGAACCGCCCACGGGCGAGCAGCCCGAGTCTACGCCAGCAAACAGTATACAGGAACGAGGAAGATCACCCATACAAATTTTAACAGACCCACAGGATATAGAAACTATACTGCGAGATTGCCACGACGCACCCCTGGGAGGTCATCAAGGAGTCTTCAAGACCTACCACCGGTTAAAAAGGGAATACAGCTGGAAGGGAATGCTGAAAGACATCAAGAAGTATATCCGGAAATGTAAGAAGTGCCAGCTAAACAAATTAAGCAGAGAACATAAGGAGAAGATGGTCATAACGGACACAGCCCAGCAACCGTTCGACAAGGTCTACATGGATCTAGTGGGACCACTACCAGAAACGCCTCGCGGAAACAAGTACATTCTAAGCTTTGAGGATGATCTCACCCAGTTCATGGATGTCGTACCGTTACCAAATATGGAGGCAAAAACAGTAGCCCAAGCGTTCGTAGAAGAAATCATAAGTCGGTATAGGATACCGAAAAAATTAATCACCGATCAAGGGGCAAATTTCACTTCCGAAATGTTCAAGGAAGTGTGTAAGTTATTCCGGATACGGAAACTCGAAACAACGCCGTATCATCCACAAGCCAACGGGGCATTAGAAAGATCCCACAGGCCTTTGGTAGAATATCTGAGGAATTTCGTTGATGATAATCAAACGGATTGGGATGAGCATTTACGGGCAGCCATGTTCGTCCGAAATAACAGCATGCACTCCACTACAAAACTAACACCCATGGACTGCTTATACGGGTTCTCCGCCTCGCTGCCCAACAACTTAAAGAAAGAACCACAACCTGTGTACGACCATGAGAACTACTTCTTACACCTAAGAAATAAGCTCCAAAGAGCCTACCAAACAGCCCGAAAGAATTTGGAAGAGGGTAAAATTCAGTCGAAGGAATACTACGACCAAAAGACCAACCCGCTGAAAATTCACCTAGGAGATCAAGTACTACTGAGAAACGCGGCTCGAAAGAATAAGTTGATACAACACTGGGTAGGACCATACAAAGTGGTAGCCATAAACAGCCCGGTCAATAGTACTATAATGATAGGGAAACGAAAACGACGCGTTCATAACAACAGGTTAAAACTGTTTCACTAAAACCAGCTCTGTCTTTCCAGAAATGCTCTTTCTAATCAAGTGAACACGACCTACAGCGTTTGTCACCATGGCGATCCAGTTCTAGCGAAACCAACACGCACCGATTGCACATCAGCATTGTTCCGAGCCACTGACCGACTGGTTGTCAGATACGCATATTGATACACGCGGATACACGCTACCATACCGAATTACAGAAATACAGCCACTAAATATGCATCAACCCGGAGAAATTCTACCGCCGACCGTAGACTTTTCCTGATATCGAGTACCGATTAAATCCCGAAAAACGGAAACGCGGATGGAAATCTTGCATCCAGTAGCGGTAAATGACCATGTCAAAGGCATTATTGAGACGCTAGACGACTTGGACACTAAAATCACGGAAAACCAGCAAAATCGGTACCGGAAAATCCAACTACACACCACAACCGGAGTAACGGGAGGGTTAGTAGTAGTCATAGCCCTAATCGTGGTGATACGCAACTACAGGAATTGCAGAATTAGGAGTCGTCAACCGCCACCTCAACCCTCACGACCTAGCCCACGACGAGTGCAAATCGTATCTATGCCCGTAACGATACCCAGAAGAGATCAGATTCTCACGGGAAATGAGAGTAATACAACGACCCCCGGACCCGCACCAACCGGCATGGGGTCCACCCCCAGCGAACCATAACCAACCGCGATCGAAAGGAGAAACTAATAACAATAATACCAATAATAATAATAACAATAATAACAGTAACAATAACAATAAAAATAATAACGGAAAAAAAAACAAAAAGGGGAATAGATTACTTAAGCTAAACCTATCACTAATTACCAGGTTCCCACGATGTCCGGAAACCACAGACGATCAGGAGATGATGCAGCCAAACTCGCGGTGACCATCCAGGCTGAACCTAACGGCGCGGATATCAACATCAGAGTTCAATCTGGCAAGATTACCATTAGCACGTCGGATAAAACGGCCATCACCATCGCCGCTGAACCAAATGTCACTGACATTACCATCAAAATTAACTCGAAGTCCCCACCTGCAAAGAATCAAGGAATCCAGACGACTACGGCTAAAAACTACGAAAACCTGTCGGACGAAAGAAGTCGCAAGGACCTCAATACCGAAATTGATGAGCTGGGACTGACCCAAGCTAGTTGGGAAGAAGCGCTCCAAGAGGCCGATCAATTATATCGCCAACTAAAACTGGACGGACCACAGCAGGAAGAAAAACCTAGTCCAGAGGTTGATCAAAAGTTTAAAGCCTCGTGTGAAATTGCTTAAATGAGAAGGAAATTAGAAAAAGCAACGTTAAGGGGGGAACCACTAACTGTACCCAAACGGAAAAGAGCAGACTTACTTGACAGGCGGACTTACGAATATCCAGCAGAAAAGCCGAGAAGAAGGACATCGGAGGATTTGAAGCACTATATGGTCACCCCACCCATGAAGAAATACAGCATCCTTAATACCAAAAGAAACCACAAGGTAGATTTAAGTAAATATCTAAAGAACTATAAACACTAGGATAAAACACGTGTAATTGAGAAACCAAAATTAATAAAGGACATTAGTAATGTAAAGGAAGGAGAGGTAAAAAGAATAAATGTAATATGAAAAGGAAACATGTAAAAAAGAATAAATATAATATGAAAAGGAAACATGTAAAAAAGAATAAATGTAATATGTAACAAAAATATGTAAAATGAACAAATGTAATACGTAACAGAAATATGTGAAGAAAATAAATGAAATGATAGATAAATTCTGGATAATTGTAACACACTTTCGATAGGTTAAATTAGATTAGTTTAGGGAATTAGGGAATTTGAACGAGATAGGAATTAGTTAGGGAATGAAGAAATTTAGGTGAGACTATTGTAAAACCCAAGATAGAAATAAGTAATACCGAACTTCGTTCATGCCTGAAACAACCTTCAAAGTCCTGCACCAGAAGTTCCACCCAACAAAAATCCAGAGTAGCTCCACAACAGTGATCCAAACATCAAGGCCAGCCAGGGTACTCCTTACGAGTAATGACCCAAACAAGGAAGCCTCCATCAACGATTTCCTAACCTACAACAACACCATGCACCAATTCCAATCAAAACAGATAAACAAGACACCCACCACAACACTTTTGTCCCTGGGGGAGTCCTCCAGAGAGGGGAGGAATGTGATGAACATCCCGGCACGATAAAGAATCCTAAAAAGAAAGGATTTTACTAAAAAATAAGATAAATGACTTACCTGACAAAAGACTCGCATGGCGGCTACACGTCACGTCACTGAAATGTCACGATCGAGACTAGTACAAATCAGTACTAAACATAGCGACTAGTACGAACCAGTACTAAAATGTACTAGAAATTTATTCACCTAGTCATCGTTAGGTGGCAGCAGCAGGTCGAACGATCAACGTGACCGAATTGACCCACTTAAGTGGAATGTGCGGAAATGCATTTCGCGGGAAAAACAAAATGGAATGTGCGAAAATGCATTTTCGGGAAACGCAGTGTGGAATTGGGAAATTGGGACAACAGAGTGGGAATTGCGGCGTAATGGAAAAATGAGGATAAATACACAACGAAAATTAGGGAAAAGTCAGTCGATCACCAGCAGACGAGACGAGAAGAGCCAGTTAGCCGTCCAGGAAGACCAGCCAATCAGATCAACTACCAGTACCAGGAAGACCAGCCAAACAGATCAACCAGGAAGCCTACCAGTACAACCAAGTAAAAAGTGAGTATGAAACACTCGTCGATAAATAAGAACTAGCGGATGAGAGCTCTTAGCCTCTCCGCTTAAGCCTCGACCACGGTTCTTTGAACCTATCGAACATAAATACATTGTAATCACTGGGCAATTCTCCCCCAGTGAGCGATAAAAAGCAGCAATTACAAGAGGACCTCCGTAACCCCAAGGTTGGACCCGGACCTCTCACGATAGAGGAATACCGGGAAAGGAGAAAGGGGCAGGCGCACCAGAGAACCACTCCGGAGGTACCGGAAATACCACCGAAGAAACGGACGGGCAAGGAGGCGCGATTCCGGACGGACATCGAAGAGACGCGACGTCGACTCCTTCTGGCTGTGGGTCGGGAGCAGCGATCAAGGGTGGAGCAAGAACTCCAACGGCTGTACAACGAACGGAGACGATATCGCCAGACAAAGAAGCTGGCCAGGTACAACCCAGCGAACGAATATTAGTGGTCCAAGTTAGTTTAAGAGAAAGTTGTATTTAGTAATTAGTAAGAAGAATAAATGTATAAAAAAATAAATGTTAAAGTTGTCTAACGATCGACTATTTAATGGTGTTCAGGAGTGTACTCCCCCGAAATAGAGTTACTGTGAGGTTCTCTCCTTCAACGACACAAAGAGTCGAGGGAGAATCTTCACAGATCATCAGTGAGTCAGTGACGATATCAGGGTTTTTTAGATATCAATTAAATCTAAAGTATAAGAGCTATGCAATCAAAACTTCACACGTTCAATAAGTCTGCTAGTGGCAACATATCCCAATTTTGTTGATCTGGCATAATCCTAACCCAAGTTATAAGGGTTCAAAAAAACTAAGAAACGTTTCGAGAAAATGTAGGTAGTGCCTTTGCGCTTGCGCTTCGCTTGGCTCGTCAGATACCAGATTGTGCTTCGAATTCACAAGTTTCGTCATGGGTTAGTTGTTTTAATGACCCAAATTCCTTTGACTTAGAGAGTCAGGTGGGTCCCGACCATCAAAATGAATTGTTGATGAGTTGTAGAGTGTCTATACCTCGAGATGCGCAGTCAGCTGGATTGTCCTTGCCTGGAATATGGCGCCAGTGAGCGTTTGGAACCAGATCTTGAATCTGCAGAACTCGATTTCTAACAAAGTCCTTAAATCTGGCTGCATGAGCGTTGATCCATGTGAGTGCAAGTGATGAATCTGTCCACAAATATGTTGAGTCTATGTTCACATATAGAGTAGCTTGAACATATTTGATTAGTTTGGCTAACATAAGTACAGCAGTCAGTTCAAGCCGTGGGACTGTGAGTTTTTTGAGAGGTGCTACCTTGGTTTTGGCGCAAATGAGAGTAATTATGAGCCCTGTGGACGGACAGTATGTTTTTAAATACTAGATTGCCGCTGCCATTGCGAACTGTGATGCATCAGAGAAGCCATGGAGCTCACATGTTGAGTTGCTATAGGTGTCGATCCACGGAGGTAGAGTGACTGAATTAAGATTTGAAAGGTGCTCTCTGATTTTATACCATCGTTTAGCGAGTGGTTGTGGTTTAGGTTCATCCCAGTTGAGATTGTGTAACCAGAGTTCCTGTAATAGCATTTTTGCTCGCACTGTAGTAGGTGCAGTGAATCCTAATGGAGGAAATATCTGAGCTACTTCAGATAGCATTAGGCGCTTCGTGATAGTCGATCCTGATATTGATTGTTTGGAAGAGAAGTTGAGTGTGTCTGTCAATGGATTCCAGTTTAAACCGAGAATTTTGGTTGTGCAGCCATCGAATGAAATAGTTGTGGAGTGGCTGATAGATTTGGAAAAATTATTACTGTTGCTTGTTGCTTTGGTGAAATTGTATGTTTTAAGTGATATAAATATTTTATATAATTTTAATAAAAGTAATCCAACAAGAACTATGGCATTGAATACTTCTCAAAATTTGATTGATCTTAGTGCAGATAGTTCCATAATATTTTTCAGCGATGGAAACGATGAAACTTTAGTAGAAACTAAAATTACAAAAGAAATAGATTTTGTGAGAAAAGACAAACGAGACTGTTTAGATAATAATCCATTTGATAAAGCTTTGAAACATGCTGAATTGTTGTGTGATCCATTGAAGCCAGTGAAAATGAAATAACAAATTCAAATGCATATGTGAAAACTGAAAATTTGTTAGCTCTGAATGACTATCAGAACATTGTCTGCATTTAGAGAGAAGAGTAGTTGCGCATCGTGATTGGTTGAAAATTAAATTAAGTTTAATTTCACAATAAAAAATAATTCAATTTAGAGGTAATATTTTTTTGTAATTTTGTGTTACAAAGGCGTGGAGAAAAACCGACATTTTTTGGTGTAATTTTTTGGATAATTTTTGTGTAATTTACTAAAAATGGAAATAGAACAAAATGTTTCCATCACAAATACTTCAAAAACCAAAAGTATGGTAGAATCAAAGGATAATCTAAACATCCCTCCACATTTGGAATCCTTCGAGAGAATGCTTCAACTTCCAATGGTCGAAGCTGCATGGCAGCAAAGTCAAGGAGTTTACGAAAAAGTCAAAAGCCACAATCGTATGTTCAGTTGGGTATTGAGTACAGCCGAAGATGCTGTCCATCGAGCGGTTAGTACAGCTGCTCTAATTGTATCGAAATTCGATCGTCCAATTCAATATGTCGACCAAACAGTAGTAAAGGGAATTGACAAATCGGAAGTCACAGCTCCAATTATCAAAGAGCAACCACATGAGATATATAATCAAGCTAAAAATAAAGTTATTGATATTGTGTGAAGATTTTCCCTCAACTCTTTGTGCCGTTGAAGGAGAAAACCTCACAATTGCTCTATTTCAGGGGAGTACACTTCTGAACACAATTAATTAGACGATCGACAGACAACTCAAAGGTTTTTATACATTTATTCATCTTATTTATTACAGAAGACAACATCCTCTTAATCTAACTCTAACGGGGTCTATACTCTAACGCCTTATTCACGCCCTGATCCGACCATCGCCCCGCTTTGTACCTGGCCAGCTTCTTGTCCTGTCTGTATCTTGTCCTTTCGTTGTATAACTTCTGGAGGCTCTGTTGCACCCTAACTCGCTCCAAGCGTCCAACCGCCAGTAGCAGTTGTCGTCGAGTCTCCTCTATGGCTGCCCTGAACTGGGCTTCTCTGCCTGTCCGCTTCCTCGGAGGCCCTACTGGTATTACTGAGTCTGCTCGTGGATTTTGTTGACCTTTCCTTCGCTCCCGGTACTTATCTATGGTGAGTGGCCGGGGTCCCGCCTTGGAATCTTTTAAATCTTCTTCTAGCCGTCGATTTTGGTTCACTAGGGGAGATTCGCCCAGTGAAAAGGATTGTATTATGCCCGATAAGCCCAGAGAGCCGTGTTCGGGACTAAAGCGGAAAGGCTTAGAGCTCTCATCCGCTACTTTTGTGGGTTTGATGCAGTCCGCATACTTACTATCTGCTATCTGGTTGGTATTTCCTCCAAAGGTTTTGCTGGCTCTCAATTTCCTCGTCTGCACTTCCTGGACTTTCTTCCTCTCCGATTGCTCGTACTGTACTCTGGGTGGCTCCAGTCGTCTGCTGTTGACTGACTTTTCCCTAATTTTCCTTGCCTATTTATTCTCATTTTTTCATTACGCCGCAATTCCCACTCTGTCAATTTTCCCTGAAGTTCTTGTTGTCCCAATTTCCCAATTCCACACTGCGTTTCCCAAAAATGCATTTTCGCACATTCCATTTTGTTTTTCCCGCAAAATGCATTTCCGCACATTCCATTTAAGTTGGTCAATTCGGTCGTTCCACTCGACATTCGGTCACGTTGATCGTTCGACCTGCTGCTGCCCTCTAACGATGACTAGTTGAACGAATTTCTAGTACGTTTAGTACTGATTTGTAGTAGTGATTTGTACTAGTTTAGTACTGATTTGTACTAGTATCTGTGTACTAGTCTCGATCGTGACATGTGACGTTTCAGTGACGTGACGTGTACCTGCCATGCGGATGCTAGGTAAGTCTTTTGTCTTATTATTAGTAATGTCCTTTCTCTTTAGGATCCTTTACCGTGACGGGATGTTCATCACAATTGTACAATCACATATTACAAAAGTGTGCGCTTTAAGAGCTGCTGGACAACAGAATGCGTCATCACTTAAAGATCTATCATGGCAAAAGGCTAATGAAGTGCTGGCGACACAATACGGAAGCATGGTTGTGACTGGAGTTGATAGAACTTCTGATTTAGCTGTACGTTTATTGGACTACTATTTCCCGAAATCTGAAGATGTTAGAGGATGGGTTAACTGGTTGGTTTCCTTGGAGCCTTCTATGAGTGTTTCTAATTTTAGCCAACAACATTTTACATTCGCCATAAAAGAGAGCTTCTTTGGTAAACATATAGTCACTAAAATAAGAATGAGTTTTGTGTGGACTTGGCCAGGTTATTTCCAGGTATGAGTGTTGTTTAATTAATGCCTTATGATGTGTGTCGACGTGGTCATCAATAACACTGGCTTCTTCTACAGATAATGTAGCACCTTAATTTTTTACTGAGTCTGAAAAATTTTTTATTAGCGTGATGCGGCTTAATTGAGATTGCACCTTGAGTGTCTGTTCTGTTGGCAGAACTGAAGGAGATGAAGAACGTGATCGACGGCCTTGTTTATTGCACGGTACTTCAACGTCTTGATTTCCAGTTGGTGAGGCTGTTGATGGTGTGTGGTAGGTTGATGGAATTTCCAATGTTAATGAAGTGGCTAGTGGTTGAGTTTCTGACGTGTCAGACTTAGACGTAGGGTTTGATACATTCTCCATGATGATGCAGTTACCAACACGAGTTCACAAATGTTTATTAAAAGCAAAGTAAAAATGAAAATGATATCAGAGAAGTTTATTTAATGTAAAATAAAAATCCGAACAGAGTAATTTCACAAAATTATAATTTCAAACTCGAAATTTCTTAATTACTTATGAATACCAACCACGTGGTTTACGAACTTATGCATTGCCAACGAAGCTATAAGAGAATATTTTTTTGTATGAGATTGTCACATTACTTTTCCGTTATCTAGTGTATGTATTGAAATTTCATGTATATTTAAGAAGAGCAAATAACAGTTCAAATTTTAATCACGCACGAATTAAATTTTTAATTTAAAACACTTGAATTTTTTAAATATAAGAACTTTATTTTATCGAACACTTTTGTTTACACTTTAATAGCACGACTGCCAAACAAGAACTGACCTTTTTCGTTACTAATCCTAATTCTTAAATCTATTCAAAAATGCTTACCTGTCGAAAAATCATGGGAAAACTGTTCTGGAAGGTTTCTACAATCAAAGGCTCGTGGAGCTCATATTGCTCCTCGTGGCGAAGCAACCCGAGACAATTTCCAAGGTTTTCTGATTTCAGTTCGTTCCCGTGGAAATAGCGAAACTTAAATCGGATGCAAAGACTGCATTTCCGCTTAATTTATTTTCGTCTAATATAACTTCTCCCTCCTTAAGATTCGAACATCTCTCCTGAGATTCATTTTCCCATGGTTTTTGTACAATCGTTAACAATTTTTTCTTTGGTACAAGTAAACAATGGCTAAAATTATTACAATTACTACTACAATCAGTAATATACTTATTCCAAGACTAATGCTTCCATATATTCTCGTTAACTTTATGTGTTTTAGATTTTCTATTTGTTTAATTGATACTTTCTCTAGGGTCAGATTAGCATCATTCCAATTTTCTTTATAAACTTCGAAAATATCATTTTCCTCAAAATTTCTAATCATATTATTATAATTTACATTATTTATCGTGATTGAACAATTCTGTATTCGAAACAAATAATTTCCTTTAATTTCAAGTTTTCTCTCATCGCAATTATTAATTATCTTAGAGTTCTTTAAGTTTATGGCTATAACTACTTCATTGTTTATTTTAATTATTTCTTCATTTAAATTTATTCTTTTATTACATTTTATTTTTAAACAGGTTACAATCGGTTTTAATTCATTCTTATACATTACTTTGTTTTTAGCTACATATTTTTCATTATTGAATTCTATAAATGTTTGAGATTCTTCCGAAATTTCCTGGAATAGGTTGTTAGGAAAAGGAATAAGGAATTGGACTGGTACTTTCACTAATTTAGTTGGGATTTTGATATTGATAATCAATGTATTTGAGTCATACAACAAAATACCGGATCGAGCATTTTCTAATTTCTGTATAGAAATATTGAATGTATGGATTTCTTCAGCAGTAAGAATTCCTGGGTGTAATGTTCCTACCTTAGCTGACGCAATATTGTCTAAGATATGATCGATTTTGTCTTCCAAAATTTGTAATTTCAGGGTGGCGTCCAATAATCGTTGGTGCTTTGTTATGCTCTTGAATTCTTCAGATATGGTCGTATACTCTTGGATAATTTTATTTTGATTCGATAAACTATTTTCTACAAAAAGGTGAAGGGTTTCGTTAAAATAATCCTTAATAGAAATTTGTTGGTTCAGTCCTTGTGAAACCTTAAATGTATTTTGTTCTAATATCTGCAAATATTTAGTAATTTCCTGCTTATCTTCTTCGTCCATTGTACCAAAAAGCCATTTACTTGCTTTTCCTACTAGGTTCATTAAACCTCTTCTATGCCTTTGAATTTTCATTATATCTGCCTTTCGTCGAATGGTTTCAATTTTCTTCGTGATCAAAGGAGACATGTCATCAGGATGTAGTTCGTCTTCAATTTTATAAATCATTTCTTGGATTTTGTCAAGCCTGACTATATGAGCTATTATTTGTGTTTCTTCTACTATTTCAGTGTTGCCCAAATTAATTATTGTGTATCCGGCTTGGCTCTCTAATTTTTGAATTTGAAGGTTTGCTTCTACGGGGACAAGGAAAAGTAGTGGGACTAAGAGCATCATAATCTGTAAAGAGACGGGGACGTTTAAGGTTAATGGGTGCTCTATTATTAGTTGGACGTATTTCGTAACGAGGGACCTCTTTTCCTCTTCTCCAGTGAACTTTTTCTGGACCCTTAACTCTTTGTTCTGTATACGATTCTCGATTCCTATTTACTTTTTCAATAACTTTTTCTTTCATTTCCCTAACTAACTCTGTTAATTCTTGAGGATTTTTTGTTATAGCTTCGTTAGGAGTGCATTTAATTGTGGAATGGTACCTGTTATTATAATTATCTACGGCTTGATATAATTTTTCGGTTAAAGTTAAATCGTTATTTTCTTTTCCTGTAAGCTTTTCTTGTAGAGTACAATGAAATCTTTCGATGTCACTGTTTCCTGTGTGAGTTCTAGGGGTGGTCAAATGATGGTCAATACCTTGAGACATAAAGGATACTAGGGTTTGAAATTCGTTGTCGGCAACTATTTTCTTTGGCTTACCGAATTTTGAAAAATGTTCTACTAACTTAGTTCTTTTTGTAATCCAATTAATATTAGGAAGTTCGTAAATAAAAGCTTTCTTGGTCAGTTTATCAATTAATGTTGAGAAAAATCGTCTATTAATATGAAAGACATCTACATGTAATATCAGATTTACTTCAGTTGGGGTTTCTGTTATTTGGAATTTTGGTTTTATTGGTTTTCTTTCATATTTAATCATCTGACATCTTTGGCAATTATTTATTTGTCTTCGAATATGCTCGAAAATACTCGGAAAATAAATTTTGTCTTTCAATTGATAATAAGCTTCACTGATACCGCTGTGAAGGCTTTCTTTAGTATGATACAACGCGATTTGTTTATTTAATTCTTCGACAGTTAATATATCCTTAGCCCTTTTTGTAACTTTTTCAAATTTAATTTGTTTATCATGACTGAAAAGCTCAATGAGAATTTGTTGTATCCTATTATATTCGCTATAAGAAAAATCCGTATAAATTGCAATTTTACCTTTTGTTATGAATTTTTTAAATAAACTTTTGAGTTCCTCATCAGACTTTGTTAGGTTTACATGAATAATTCTATTGTTGTGGTTGTTATACATTCAGGCTTATCTTCATTTGTTAAAATCAGTTGAGTTTTGTATGTATTGACTATAGCTTCTCTAATGGGAAAATGGTCTAATTGTTGTTCCAATTCTGAATGAATTGTGGCGTTATCAGAAATTTCATGGACCGATTGCTCAACTTGGTCTTTTTCTAAGGGGATTCTACTAAGAAATTCGGCTACTTTATTTTCTTTGCCTTTTAAATATTCAATATCGAACTGGTATTCTTGCAATTTAAGCAACCATCCCTGTGTTCTCTGACTAAACTCTTTGCCTGAATATTTTTTATTTAGATATTTTATTGGGAGATGATCTGTAATTATCTTGAAACGTCGACCCCATAAATATGGTCTAAAATACGTTACAGCCCACACAATTGCTAGGAACTCTTTATCGGTTGTTGAATAATTCCTCTCATGTTCATTAAGAGTCCTTGATGCAAGGCAAACTGGTTGTTTTTCTTGCGTCAAAACTGCACCTATTGCATAGTTTGATGCATCCGTTGTAAATTCAAAAGGTTTCTCAAAATCAGCAAATTTTAAAATTGGGTGATTTATAATATTTTGTTTAAGGTTTTCAAATGCAGTAATATATTCTGGGTCATTAATATTGATTTTATTTCTCTTTTTTAAATATTTTGTCATTGGTTGAGCTAGCTTGGCATAACCCACTATAAACTTACGATAACACCCTGTAGCTCCTAAAAAACCTCTAAGCTGTTTTTCTGATGAAGGTAATTGATATTATTCAATGCATTTTACTTTATTTGGATTTGGTTTCATTCCCTCATCTGTTAAAACATGTCCTAAATATTCAGTTTCTTTCTTAAGGAACGAGCATTTATCAAATTGTACTTTCAAATTATGTTTACTTAGTTCATTGAAAATTTTTCTTATACTTTGGAGATGTTCTTGGAGACTTGTAGAGAAAATTAGAATATCGTCGAGATATACGATGCAGATTTTATTTATATATTCCCGTAAAACTTCATGCATCAGCCGCTGAAATGTGGCTGGAGCATTTTTCAACCCAAAAGGCATTCGTACATATTCAAATAATCCTTTTGGTGTAACAAAGGCTGTCTTCTCGATACCATATGGGTGCATTTTTATCTGATGATATCCTTTGGCAAGATCGAGAGTAGTAAAATATTGAGCTCGTCCCAGTTTATCTAGGATTCCGTCAATGTTAGGAATAGGAAATTTATCATCAACAGTATATTCACTTAATTTTCGATAGTCAACACAGAGCCTAAATTTTTGTATACCTGAATTATCAAATTTTTTAGCTACTACGACAATAGGGGATGCATATCTACTATGAGATTTCCTAATTATCCCTTGTCTTTCCATTTCATCTACTTGTCTCTCAACTTCTCTCTCGTGCTGAGGAGGTAGTCTATAAACTTTAGCATGTATTTGTTGATCTGTGGTTAACTGAATTTTATGGGTAATAGTATCAGTATTTGTTAATTGGTCTCCTTCATGATAGATGAGATTTTGGAATTCATCTAGTATTTTCCTAATTTCTAAATGGTCTAAATTTGTTTCCCTAGATTCACTTAATTCAAAACATTCATGAATTTGGTCAGGTTCATTATAAAACTTTATTTTAGTGTTATTGGTAAGAGTTAATTCTTTCATTGTAAAGTCCATAGTTTTAACAATATTTTTCAAAAGATCCATACCTATCAATAAATCGTATTCTTTATTTTCTAATTTACGTTTATACCATTTGATTCGATGATTTTCGCTCATCATAAATTCTTTGGAAATGGGAGTAGATGCTCGTTCTACTCTTTCCATAGTTTCGTCTTTAATGGTTTTTAATTGTAACATAAGAGTATCTATTATTGGAAAGTCCTTACAGTCTACCCTTGTTTCATTAACTATACTCATAGTAGATCCTCTGTCTATTAGAGCTAGTAGTTGGTGTTCATTGATTGTCAAGAGGATATACAGTTTATTTCCGAGGCTTAATTCAGAAAAAAAAACTTCTTTTTCCAAATTATTATTTGTTTCATCAACCTTCTGAATATTATCAATATCCATCGGTTGAGGGTTTTGTGAAGCATTTCGATATTGTCCTGACGGATTGAAAGTTCGATTATGATTAGAGTTATGGAAATGATTCTGATTATTTCTTGCTCGATCTGAACCGGAGTGAAAATTTCTATGTCTTCCAGAATTATTCTGATTATTTTGAGAGGGATTTGGTTTGGGTTTTTGGGAAAATTGTGGTTTGGAGTGGAAATTTCTTCCATCTAAATTTTCGTCAAATCCAATATAAGTGTATAATATTCTCTTAATTTCGTATAAATCATTCAAATGTCTTATTTCCCTAGCCAAACTACCTGTTACTAAATCTTTAATTTTTATTATCAATGTGTGGTAAAGCATAGTTTTGACATTATCTTTATCTGGTTCATACAAAGAAAAACTGTTTATATCTGTGACTACATTTTCAATTTTAATATGGAGTTCAGCAATGCTGCCTACCTTAATTCCGTTGATTTTTCTCGTAATGTCCTTCAGGTTGGATAATGGTCTGAAATGTTGTGTGAGGAGTAATTTGCCTGCTGACCAACTGTTGACGGCGTTATTCAATAGGAGTTCTTTTGCCTTTCCTGTTATTTTCACGTTGTTGATTGTGTTCCAGATCAAACCTTTTCTTTCCTCTGGTGTGTTCGCTAAATGGGTGTCCACGATGGAGATAAAATGTGTTAATGTGCGATGATCTCCCGAAAATTCTGGGATATACGCAATTCCCTTTGTGGGGTGAGTTGCTTGTTGGCTTATTACCAAAGTCGCGATATTTTCTAGAGCAGTAGCTAATCTTTGTTCGATTGGTTCCATGTTTAATATATTTGACCAAAACTTTTCACTTTTATCAATGTTCTTACGAGCCACTTTGAGCACTTACTTTATTGACACTCAAGCCTGTGGCAGCAACGACGGTGGAACACTTGGCCAGCGTTGCGGTGGATGCTACAAGTGGGAGGCAACAAGGCACAGGTGGGTCGTTTAGCCTCTCTACAGGCCTGGAGACAAAGGTTCAAACTGACGACGGCATGTCCGTCAACAGTACAGGAACCATCGACTCTGAGGCCGAAAAGAGATTGCTGGGCGAGATTACCGAAGCCAAGGCCTCTGAGAAGAAGAAGAGGAAGCCGACCAAGGCGCAACTGTCCATTAAGAGGTACAAAAGTGCCAAGGCCAGCTTGAAGAAACTCTTGCTAAGGAAGCCCGAAGAGCTCTCTGATAAGGAGAAGGGCTACTTAGCAAGAAACAGGAGGATTGTCGCCGATTTCGAGAAGAATATCGCTTCGAAGAAATTGGGGACAATCGCTGAGGAGCTCCCAGGACCGGCAAGGTCCGAAACCGGAGCTAGTGGTAAGAGCGCCAAACTACAGCGGTCCAATGCTGTTGCCTCCTCACCCTCAGGAAAACCCCCACAGCCGACTTCCCAGAAGAAAGCTAAAAGGGAGCGATCCAACGAGGAGGAGGAGAAAACAGCAAAAAAGGCCAAAACCTCGTCGGTAGACCAAGCGCCCACCGATTGTCAGGTGGCTATCATAGATCGATCAGATCTAGATGGGAAAATATCTGGCGAAAGGTGGGAAATGGTCGAGACGAGGCTTCTGTACGCGATGGCGAGCGAGCAGAGTTGCTCGATGGAGGAGTTGTCCTTCGAAGGAGCAAGCTGGCACAAGGGAGTCAAGGTCATTGGCTGCTCGGGGAGAAAATCCGTTGATTTTCTGAGCCGTGCAGTCGAGGGCCTTGGCGAACTTTGGCCAGGAGCCAAATTGGAGGTAATTCCGAAATCGGAGCTACCACTGCGGAAATTGGCGCTATTGTGGATTCCTCCCTCACTAGTGGAGGACGAAGCCACAATGAAGTTGATTTCCAGGCAGAACGGTCTGGACACGAGCAAATGGAGAATTATCTCCTCCAGCAAGTGTCCAAACGGAGTTGGCAAGGACCTTGTCGTAACGGTAGACGACTTGTCCTTCGCCAAGTTAAAAGATTCAAAAGGAAGCATCAAATTCGGCTTTAGTGCAGCAAAAGTGAGGCTTCCCAATGAATCCAAGAGCGGCACCGAGGAGGCTGCAAGCAGTGCAAAGTAATTTGCACCACTGCGAAGCGGCCACCGAGGATTTGATGCTGTATATGGAGGCAAATGGAGTAGACGTGGCCTTAGTCCAGGAACCGTGGCTCTCAGGGGACAAAATCCGAGGACTTAGGTCAAAAAACTATAGTCTACTTCACTCAAGCACAACAGGTAAAAAAAGAGCGTGTATAGTAGCAAAGAGATCATTAAACCTCACTCTACTTTCACAGCACAGCACAAATGACTTGGTGGTGGCATTACTAGAGGAGAGGGGCAAAACCAACCTGCTCCTGGCCTCAACGTACATGCCATACGAGGAAGGAGACCCCCCATCAGCAGCGGTCCGGGCCCTGGTACAAGAGGCCGAAGTTAGAGGATGGCACATGGTGATGGGATGTGACGCAAATGGTCATCACGTCCAATGGGGAAGCAGTGACATCAACAGAAGGGGTGAGTCAATTTTAGAGTATATAATTTCTACCAACCTAACAATTTGTAATCGGGGTGACACACCCACCTTTACTAACAAAATTAGGGAGGAGGTAATAGACCTTACATTGGCCACTAGCACTACTAATTTAAACGTAGGAAACTGGGGAGTTCCTCCCGAGCACTCCTTTTCGGATCATGGGAGAATTCTCTTCGACATTAATCGGAAGGTTCAGGTAGGAAAACCCTACAGGAATCCAAGGAACACGGACTGGAATAGATTTTCCACCGAAGTGGAGAAGGCAATGAAAACTAAGAGCACACAGTGCTTCGGTACCTATCTCCACACGGTGGCGGACCTGGAGAAGTCCGTAAAACAACTTTGCGAGACTTTGCTAAAAGCCTTCCAGAAAACCTGCCCAATAAGCAGAGCTCGAAGGGAAACCAATAAGTGGTGGAACAAAGAGCTCAAGCAACAGAGGGACGCTACTAGAAGGCTTTATAACAAGGCAAAGAAAAGTAAAGAAGAGGAGGACTGGGCTAATTACAAGCGCAGTTTTAACGAGTATAAGAATAAGATAAGAAAGGCAAAATGGGACTCATTGGTCGACTTCCTTAACTCTATAGAGGACGTGAACGAGGCCTCAAGGTTCAGGAAAATTCTTTCCAAAGACGCTATAGTCACGGGAAACCTGAAGAGGCCAAATGGTTCATGGACGGAGTCGAGCAAGGAGACACTAGAACTGCTGATGGAGACTCACTTCCCGGGCTGCCTGACAACATGGGGCGAGGAAGAGAGCCCAACGATCAGGATTAGTCCAAAGGAGGTAACTATAAGAGACGCCATCACCAAGGAAAAGGTAATATGGGCGGTGAAAACATTCGAGCCATACAAATCTGCGGGGCCGGATGGAATCGCACCAGCCATGCTGCAAAATTCGATAGGCAGCATAGCGGAGGTACTGACGAGCATCTTTCAGGGCTGTTTATCATTAGGATACATCCCTGAAACATGGGGAGAGGTAAGGGTTGCCTTCATACCCAAATCGGGGAAGTCAAGCAACACTACACCAAAGGACTTTAGGCCAATAAGCCTCTCCTCGTTCCTATTAAAGACAATGGAGAGGCTTTTGGACCTTAACATTAAGCAGAAGACCAAAATAGAGGAGGAGTGTATAGCACAGCACGCCTACCTCAAAGGTAAATCGGTGGAAAGTGCGCTGCATGAAGTGGTTGGAACGATTGAAAAATCCCTCCAGCAAAAGGAATATGCCCTAGGGGCGTTTCTAGACGTAGAGGGAGCGTTCAACAACGTAAAGACCAATGCAATAAAGGAGGCATTAATGGAGCTGAAAGTGGAGCCCACCATCACGTACTGGATAATAAATATGCTAAAAAGCAGAATTATCAGTACAGAGACGGGGGAACACAAGATCAGAAGACTGGCGACCAGAGGTACACCACAAGGAGGGGTGATATCCCCACTCTTGTGGTTGATCGTAATCAACTCGATCCTAAAAGATCTCAGGGGAAGGAGAGTTAGGGTCACCGCCTATGCAGATGACGTAGTTATATTGACAACAGGCAAAGACCTACAAACGATCTGCGACACCATGGGTGAAGCTTTAAGAGAAACGAGCAACTGGGCGGAGAGAAATGGCCTAGGGATAAACCCGGAAAAGACGAAGCTAGTTCTCTTCACCAGAAGGTATAAGATACCAAAGGTTAGACTACCAAAGGTGAAAGGACGGGTACTAGACCTCTCTAGAGAGGCGAAGTACTTGGGAGTCCTCCTGGACTCTAAACTCACTTGGAGGAGTAACGTGGAGGAAAGGATGAGAAAAGGAATAAACGCTTTCTACACATGTAGGAAAATGTTTGGTAGGAACTGGGGTCTGCAACCAAGGATCATACACTGGATCTACACAACGATTGTCAGACCCATTGTCACATATGGAGCCCTTGTGTGGTGGAAAGCCATGGACAAGGAGACAAACAAACAGATGCTGGGAAAGGTGCAGCGACTAGCAGTGATAGGTATAACGGGAGCGATCAAGAGCACACCTCAGGCGGCGCTGGAGGCAATCTTAAATTTGCAACCGTTAGACCTATTTGTAAAGGGCCTGGCAGCCAAAACAGCCTTACGGTTGAGGGAAACGAAACTGTGGAGGCACACAGGCCAGGGGCATGCTAGTGTGCTGGAAGAGATAGTAAAAATGGGAGACACCGTGGAAACTGGAGTGCTACGACAGCGCACAGACTACATGGTGGCAAAGCAATGGTTTGGGGAGGAGCTGGAGATCAGAATCCCAACCAGAGAGGAATGGGAAAGTGGTTCCATTTTTGAAAAAGACGAGATAAGCGTCTTCACAGACGGCTCAGTAACGAAAACGGGGACTGGAGTCGGATTATTCTCGGAGATACTAGAGGTCAAGGAGTCACACAGACTCAACAAAGGCTGTAGTATATTGCAGGCGGAAATTAACGCGATAGAAAGAGCAGCAAGACTAAAGCAGCTGACCGACGAAGAAATTCGGAAGGTCACAATCTACTGCGACAGCCAGGCTGCTCTTAGAACACTGGAATCTAAGACAATCAAGTCAAAGGCGGTGATGAGTTGCCGAGAAGCACTATCCTGGATCCGAGACAAAGTCAGCCTCTGTTGGGTGCCCGCACACAGTGATGTGGAAGGGAATCTACAGGCGGATAAACTGGCAAGGATCGGAACCGAAATTCATAGTGCTGAAGAAGCCAACTCTACAAAGCCACCGATGAGGTTGTTGAAAGATACCATCGACAGAGTAATTCGGGAACAACATGGCAATAGATGGAGCAGCAGAGATGACTGCTTCAACTCAAGGCATTTGTGGCGCAGAATTGAGGAAACAAGAACGGCGGGCTTGTTAAGAGCAAAAAAGGCCTCAGTCCGGACCATCACAATGGTCATTACAGGACACTGTCCCGTCGGGAGAAACCTCCAAAGGTGGGAGCTCGCAAGCGACGGTCTCTGTAAGGAGTGTGACGAGGAAGAGGAGACAGTGGAACATCTTTTGTGCTCCTGCCCAGCATTGGCCGATAGTCGGAGGCAAATACTGGGGAGCGAATCCTTCACAGGGTTGGAGGAAATAGGGGTCATGGATGTTCAACTATTGAGGAACTTTGCCAAGGGGTGGAAATGCCTCAGGACAGAGGAAAGAAGGATCAAGAAATAGGAGAGGGGGGGACAGCGAAATATAAGGGGTATCACAATGGGCCATCTGGCCACCGAGTGGGAGTGGATCGCACAATCGGTGTGAACACTCCACCCTGCTAACCTAACCTAACCTTATTGATTTTGCTCTATCTTATTAGTTTTCTCCCAATTGAGGAAACATTAATTATTATCAATTGATGTTAATAGATTTTTAAATTTTCACTTAATTAGAATATCAGTTTATTCGTGTTACTTACAAAGAATTTCAGTTTATTCTCTTATTTTATTTTATTATTTATTATTTTATTTATTTATTTTCACTTCCACTTAATTTTCACTTGTTTGGAATACTAGTTTATTCTTTTTATTTGAAAAAAAAGTGAATCAATTTTTGGAAATTCTTTAGCTTTTCGCTATGTAGATTCGATAAGGATTGATCAGTTTAATCAATCCGATCCGACTGCGCCAATTAAATTTTTAATTTAAAACACTTGAATTTTTTAAATATAAGAACTTTATTTTATCGAACACTTTTGTTTACACTTTAATAGCACGACTGCCAAACAAGAACTGACCTTTTTCGTTACTAATCCTAATTCTTAAATCTATTCAAAAATGCTTACCTGTCGAAAAATCATGGGAAAACTGTTCTGGAAGGTTTCTACGATCAAAGGCTCGTGGAGCTCATATTGCTCCTCGTGGCGACGCAACCCGAGACAATTTCCAAGGTTTTCTGATTTCAGTTCGTTCCCGTGGGAATAGCGAAACTTAAATCGGATGCAAAGACTGCATTTCCGCTTAATTTATTTTCGTCTAATATAACTCACGTGCTTTCAATTGTTTTCTAAAAATTACATCTTCATATTTGGTTATTTAATCTTGATTGATGAAGCATTGGATAGTTTATTTATTACAACGCTTTTCCCTAATTAAATATTAATCACAATTAAGTTACTTAGAAAGTCACAAATTCAATTCATATATATATCCATAGGTCGCTGGTTCGAATCCGGCTCGAGGGACCAAAAATGTTTATAAGTATATAAGTTTATTCAAAAAAAAGTGTATCAATATACTAATAGTTTTATTTTGCTTCTTTTACATATTCCATTTATTCATTTATATATTAAATAACTTCGACACACGTTCTTCATGGTAATTCCAACACCGCCTGACTCGTCTTCGTTCATGGCAATCGATCATGGTCAAGGATTAACGGGATGACATTGACCATTAGGATTGCCAGGTTGTAGTTTTAAACAAAAAAATATTCCTTCATGTTTTAATTAATATATATAATTATAATTATTATATTTCTGACGCAAAGTTTCTGACAACATCATTGTCAGTTTTGATGACCTATCCAAAAATACCCCACACGGATATGTGCAATGGAAAAAAAATTATGTCCCTCTGATACATGTATGGAGTGCCACCCTTTATAAAAATTTTTTCGTTACTTTCACTACTGCATTTTCTAGTATTTCACAGGAGACACCTTACTTCTAAGTTTAATTTATATAGTTGCAATAGTTTCCGAACAAAATCGCTGTGACATACGGACAGACGGACAGACAGACAGTCGGACATGACGAAACTATAAGAGTTCCATTTTTTACGGAACCCTTAAAGGGAAAGATGGTGGGTGTATGAAGGCTTGTGGAATAGGAGTCCTATTGTGTGGATGAAGTCGACTTGGACTATAATTGTAAGAAACTGAAGCGAAAGTAAATGGATATAGGCAACCATGACAGGGAGGTAAGGCAGTTTAACGTCTAAACTTAGGGCGAACAGAAGACAAATGAAGCACCGACCACGTAGGTTTGACAAGGAACCTAAAGCCGTGAGGGGACCAGTTAGGGGTCCATTACAAAATGACACATCAAGAAGACGAGCTGACTTTTTTACTTGACCTCAAGCAATAGTTAGCTCAATAAAATTTAGTTTTCAAAGACGGGCTTCTACTTCGCAAAGTACTCGATAAATTGGGAAAGGAGAAAAGGGAAAAGAATTTGAGAGAGCAGTTTAACGTCATCCCTAGGACAAGCAAAAGCGTCGATCTGTGTTTAATTTTGAAGAAAGTGTAAAGAGAAGATTTGGATAATGCAGTTTAACGTCATGCCTAGGGCGCTGGAAAACCATTCGACATTCGTTCAATATAGGGAGAAGAGCGAGAGAGAGAGAGAGAGGAAAAAAGAAAGAGGGAAAGAAGATCTTGGAGCGGTGTAATATTTTTATGATAGGAGACCAAGGGCATCAAAGCTCAAACAGCAGAAAGGGTTCAGATATAACAGGGGGACGGAGAGGGATTGGGAGAAGATAAAAAGGTAGATATGGTCAAGTTATTCCTCACCTAGACGCAATTTCTACGGTTCCGCTATCCATTATGAACGGGTCTTAAACAAAAGAGGTAGGCATGGTCGAAACAGTTTAACGTCTTGCTAGGGACGAACGAAATGGTCCTTAAGGAAGGAAAAACTTGAAAGGGCCAGTTTAACGTGTTGCTTGGGACGTCAAAAACCCTAAGCTACGTGCAGTTTGATCTTAAGATGAGGATATGGGGGGATATAGAGAAAGCAAAGAATAGATAGTGCAGTTTAACGTCGTGCCTAGGACGGCGTTAGCGGACCATTATAAAATGACAAATCAAGAGAAAGGAATGACTTACTTGACCTCAACTCATATACAGTGCTACAAACTTCAAAAGGTTTTCAAAAATAGGCTTCTACTTCGCAGGGAGTAGTTGGTGCTTGGCTAAATTGGGAGAGCAGTTTAACGTCATACCTAGGACGATTGATTGCTCGGTGGATCTTGCTGGGGTGGAGATGGTATATGGAACAATGAAGATCTAGGGTTAGGAGTGGGAGGAATGTGGCTTCCGTGCTCTGCCACGTCTTAAGGTTTATGTAGGCTCCATCGGTGGGTCTTTTTAGATAAATGCACGACTCCAATTATGAGAATGAGGGAGAAAACTACGTATAACATTGTTTAGTGGTGAATGTGGTGGTTGTTGACGTTCAGGAGGGGTACCAATTCGTCCTATTTTTGTTGTGAGATTTTAGTTGCCAGCTCGTCCAGTTCGTCTTCGGGTTCTCGTGGGGACTCTTTGATATTAGGGGTTTCAGAAGTACATAGAGTATTTGCTTCAGGATCTGGCTTGGTCGCCAAGAGTGCTGGTTACTGGTTACTGGTTGAAGTTACTGGTTCTCAGATATGAAGTTCAATATGAAGTTACGCTGTTTGGTTTAAATCCCCGGAGTGAACAGAGTTATTACACACTACGTCGGCGATATGGAGTGTCTTGGTGACGTAGATCCAAGTGTTAGGGCGGGAGAGGGAGATCCAGTGAGAGATGCGCTCGGTACAAGTGAGCTGGCACTGGGATGTATCTACGCCACTCCTTATGAAGGCAATCTCACATTTGGACGGGCCTGACTGGGCATTAAATATAGGGAATTTCGCTCGACAGAAATACTGGCGTCTGAGAATAGGCAGTCGTAAAAATCGTTAATGCTCATCTCATAAAAATGTTCTCGGTTAAGATCGGTTAAGATCAAGAGGACTTCAGAAGAGAGTTGAATATAAAACAAGGAGTCGTTGTAGGTTGCGGGTAATGCGAGAATCCTGAAGGTTTGATAAACATCTCTGAAAGGTAGGGGTAATTTTAATTCGATGATGAATTTGGAGTCAATTATTGTGGCGGACATAGTGGAGAGCTTATAAATTTGCCAAATCATATTGGGAAGAGGGTCGAATGGGAGAGTTTCTTGAGGGTCCATTTCCTGCAGAATGGTGTAAAGAGTGTTTTCCATCTGAGAAGGAGTTATGAGCGTAGGGTGAAATCTGCCGTGCTTCACATTTGCTAAGAGACCTATCAGGTCGGATTGGGTGGTTGGGTATTGGTTTATAATTATAAGAACTAACGAGAAAGGAGGGTTTATTTAGGTTGCCCATTAATTTACATGTACTTGATTTTCAACTTTAAAAACCTTAGAATCGAGGGTGGTTATCTTGATGAAGATCACGGCACGATCTTTCCTGATGTTCTCCCGTGTCTTATCAGTTAGGTTAAGGGTTGCGTCCAAGATAGAGGTCTGATTTTTCAGTAGGGAATGTAAGTGGACATTATTCTGTTGAAGGGTTCGTATTTGCTCGTCGCACCTTTGTGCATCGTTCTCATTCAGTATTCCAAAAAGTGGCTTGGTAGCCATTCCGACAAATATTAAAAAGGGACCTACTCAATCTAAGAGGAGGAAATATAATTCTTTTTTTATTTTCTAGCTTCCTCCAAGTTATCCAATTGTGCGATAGAGGAGAGACAGATTGATTTTAAGGGCGTTTCAGATGTCAAGTGGCTGCACATTTGCTGAAGCTTACCCGTTTCTTAATATTGAAAGGTATCCTTCCTGGTAGGCCACTAGGTCGTAGTAACTTATTATCGTACATTCGCTGATGAACAGTCTCGTCCTTCCTATTTCTTTGAACTTTATGAAGACCGTGGAGTTGAAGGGAGTAATTTGGATTCCCAGCTCTTAGCAAGAGAAAGCTAAGGCGGAAACGTACAAGATCACTAACAGATAAATCCTTGCCCTGGAGACAAAGGGAAGAGAATTTAGTTTGGAAGAGAAACCGGTTGAGGAGCTATAAATGAATTAATTTTTTAGGTCGTTATTATGTACGCGCTTTTCCTTGTTTCTAATTTTAATTGTAGAATTCTCAGGAGTATTCAACTGAGTTAGGACGTAGAGGCGTCCTATAAGGGCGAAAATTTGTTGTGCTTGTTCTTGCTTTTGAAAGGACCAGATCTTCAATTTCAAAGGACTTTTGCTGCGTTCCCTAGTCGTTGTATTGTTAAGACCGCTCTTTGTTTTCTAACGCGATTTGTTTAGCGATTTGATGACAGTGCCGGAGTCGTGCTGTGAGTTCATGGGCATAATTGTCGTTATTGTACCCACTTTCGGAGGAAGACTTGAGATGGTTAGGAACTTCAGCGGGAAAACCGTAAAGGAGTTCGTGTGGTGAATGATTGGTACTTGAGTGAGTAGTACACCAGGTGTTGTACACGAACATGGCGTAAGGAAGCCAGGTGTCTCATGACAGAGGATCGTTTTCTATGTAAGAACGGAGGTGTTCCGCTAGAGTTCGATGACTTCTCTAGGGCTATGTTTGACTCAGGGTGGAAAGGAGTTGCTTTCAGCCTGTTGATCCTTAGGAGTTTGGAGACTTCTTGGAACATTCCCCCGTTTAACTTAGGACCCTGATCAGTCAAGACGCTCTCAGGTATCCCGTGTCTACATATAATCGTAGTAGTAAACCCTTCGGCGACGGTGGTTGATTCGGCATTAGGGATAGGGATTGCCTCCGAAAATTTTGTCAAACTCATTGAAGTTATTTTCATAGGGATCTTAGGATTTCGGGATACTTTATTTATCTGACACTGTTTACAGTTTCTGATAAATCTTACAACAGCTTGGGTCATTGCTTCCCAATAAAACCGTTTTTTGATCCTCTTTAATGTGCAACATACACCTTGATGAACCCCCGTGGGTAGCAAATGGAAATCTCTTATTACTTGCTTCATTTCCTTGGGGTCGTCTAAGCACCGATTTGGAGCATTGTGTCGATTTTAATCGCGTTACGTATTCTGTCCTTCAGTGTCATTAGGGTCTCTAGTTCCAGTTTCGGAACATTTATGTGTATGGTCTTCGGATTTCTTTCTACGGCAGGGAATACGAATTTAGAGAGGGTAGTATTAAGATCGTCCCCATTCTGAGGAATACGAAGGGGAAGAATTACTCTTTTGACAATAATATCCGATTCTTTGAAAGTAAATATTTTAGATTCGTTGGAGAAATCAATTTTGCTCAAATCGATACTTAATATGGCGGCTGAGCGTCGTTCAAGAAGAGTTTCCCTTGAGGACAAGATAAAGAATTTGGTACGGACAGGTTTAGGCAGTAATAGGGAGTAGTCAATTTCGATAAGGGAAGGCGATAGGTATTTGATTTGGTTATTTTTAGCTTTCTCTTACACATTGTTGTCCAGGTTTCCAGTAACTTTGGCTTGGCTTCTTGTTATTGCATACAAGGAGGTAGTTTTTTTAAGGTCAGTTTGATTCTCAGAGTTATCATTCTCGGAGGTGTTCTCTTGTGGTTCCGCGGTTACTCTATTTAAGGCATCGGCGTTTGTGTTTAGCTTCCCTGCCTTGTGGGTTATTGTATAATCGTACTCTTCTAAACGGATTCTCCATCTCATCAATCTTGACGAGTGTTCCCTTAGATTCGTGGGCCAAACTAGAGGCTTGTGGTCAGTGATAATAGAAAACTTACTTCCATATACGTATGGTCGAAATTGTTCCACGGGGTACACGATAGCAAGCAATTCTTTTTCGATTGTCGAGTATTTGGTTTCGGCACCGTTTAGAGTACGACTCGCGTATGCAATGGGGTGATCTCCATCTTCGTTCTGCTGCGAGAGGACAGCTCCTAGAGCTAGATCACTGGCATCAGCCGTGATGAAACATTGCTGCGAAAAGTCAGGATATGCCAGGATGGAGGACGTTATTAATCGCTGTTTTAGATTTGTGATGGCTTCGTCACAAAGGGCTTCAAATTTGAAGGGTGCGTCCTTCTATAAAAGGTTTGTAAGCGGCTTGGAGATCTTGGAGAAATTTGGGATCAATGGGCGGTAATATCCGGTAAAACCGAGAAAGGCTCTAATATCCTTTGCCGTTCTTAGTCTTGGATATGTGGTGACTGCTGTCATCTTCCCTGGATCTAATTTGACACCATTTTCCGTGATTAAGTGTCTTAGATACATAATCTCTTTCCGAAGAAAATGTCATTTTTCTGCTTGCAACTTTAGTTTGATCGCGTAATCGTTGGAATACAGCAATGAGCCTGTTGTTGTGTTGAGATAGATTGTAAATAAAGCAGTGAATTTCTTGTAATCCAGACAAGATATTATTCATGGTTCTTTGGAATGTAGCGGGAGCTCCTTTCAGACCGAATGGCCTTCGTTTGTATTCGTAATGGCCATAAGGCGTACTGAAGGCTGTTTTTTCCCGATTCCTGTCGTCCATTCTTATCTGGTGTAACCCACTGGCCAAGTCGAGTGTCGTAAATTACTTTGATATCCCAAGTTGGTCCAGTAAGTCTGTTATATTTTTAGAATCTCCTGGACTTGGTTATCCACTTCCTTACCGTTTGCCTCTGGTAATCTGTACGGTTGAGTGTATATAGGGGCATGATATGCTTCTACCTCAATTTTATGGGTAGTCGCGTCCATCGAGGGCAATATGTCTCCTTCTAGATAGAATATATCATTGAAGGTTCTACAGATTGATGTCTCCACTTTTTCATTACAATGATCCAATTTTACGCGGCTCAGTTTTTTTATTCTGCCCTCAATTGTATGTAGGTCGAAGTTTGGAGTTATCATGTCGAAATTCTTAGCATCTATATAGATACTCTAGGGCCAGATCATGGCAGGGTAAACTAACGTCTTCCTCTGTAGTATTGAGGATTAAGACCTTTACCATCCCATTTTCAGGTATAGCAATAAAATTGCCTATATACACTCCAGGAATGATTTCTTTGTTCGAGATTACCGTCTCTGTGGAGACCGTAGTGGGTATGAGGTAGATTGTTTCCGCTCGAGTTGGAATAATCGCATTGCTTGGCGTACTTTGGTTGGAATGTGGTTGCAGTTTACCGTCCTGCCCAGGACGAATTCCCGTTGGAGAAGAAGATGTTACTGGTTGCAGTTTAATGTCTTGCCCAGGACGCGTAAACGTGGAATTTAAAGTTCTTCGATTAAACTTGGGGAAATCACAGAGTTATTGCTCCAAACTGTAAAGAATCGAGTTGCGACTGACCTCGAGTGTTATTACCTGAGCCCCGTAATCAATTTGTGCCTTATATCAGGTCAAAAAATCGTGACCTAATAACACTTCATACAATGCCATTGCCGAAGCATCGCTCAGAATTTGAAATGGATGTTCGATTTTAAAATCTGCACCTTCGTGTTGTAGTTCGCTTATTATGAGACCCTCTGTGGAGGTAGAGTGAGAAAATACCGTATTGATATGACAAATAACATCCCTGTAATACCTACTACCAAGTTTCAGGGACTGACTTCGAACTAAGCTGATCTCCGCTCCGGTATCTATTAAGAATGCGGTATATGGATTAACGGACACTTTAGAGGCTAGGGTGAGGGCTATGGATGAAGGTCGTACGGTTATGGAGAGTTGTATCCTTGAGTGTTGGAAGGTTGGGTCCGATTCCCATGTACGTCGGCCTGAATGACGATCTGCGGGGGATTGCCGACGAATTTCCCCCGCATATGGGAGTTTTCCGGGTTGCTGGAATGCGTAGATGACGGGTAAGGAGGATACTGTGGTGACACAGGAGTTGGGGGTTGTGGGTAACGCGATTGTGGGTTATATGGTGGCCTTCTTCCTCGGTTGTTGGCTTCCCTTTTCCGACATTCGTCAATGGTATGGCTTTTGTTATGGCAATAATTGCAGATTTTCGGAATCTGTTTTGGAATGGAGTTTTCAGGGGCTCTGTTCCCGGACGAGAGGTGGTGTGTTGTAGATGGGTTAGACCTTTCCTTGCATTGTACGAAGCGAGGTACAGTAAATGGCCCTGTGGGGCGATGTAGCCTGGCTGGCCACATCTGAAACAGGTAGTATTCCTTAAAGGGTTTTGCTGTGGTTGGTCTACCCTGGGTTTCGTTGGATCCTGTCTCGGGGTATTGATTTGATTAAGTCGCGTCGCATGCTCTAATACATAATCGGACGTAGGGGCGAGTTTCTTTTCGGAAAAGACTTCAGCAAGCATCTGCAGTTGGTCACATAACAGCCCGTCTTCGAGGGTCCTGACGGCCAGAGCCTCGTTGTCTTTAAGGAGGGATCTTAACAGGACATGGTCGCTTGCATACTGTCGTGTTGCTTCGTTTAACAGGGTAAAGGTTGTAGTCGAGTGATTTAAGAATTCTTCAGCACCCTAGCCAGTTTTCTGCTTTAACTGCCCTAATTGGGTTTGATGGTTAATCTGGATAGACGGGTTTCGAACTTGGATGATAAAGCGGAATGTAGAACAGTCCAGTCGTCAGTGGGATGATATTTGTACACGTCGTACGCTGGACCACTCGATTTACTTTTGACGAGACCCATAAAACTTTGATGGTCTGTCCCCGTTCACACAGTGAAAAAAATATCATCTGCACAGGTAAGGAATCGGTGTAGATCCCTGGTTTTTTCAGAAAATTCTGCCAACAGTCGTTGTGAACTGGCAAGACAGAACCCGGACGTTGGGGAAGAATGGTGTAGAACAGAACCCAATGTAGCATTTAATTGATCCTGAATATAAGGTTCTGGAAAAGGGTATCTGCCCTAATATATGGAAGTAGGTCTGCTCACAAGGTTCCCAATACTTTTTCAGGGTGGAAATTTTGTTTTGTATGGCAACTTCACTGGCGTCTCGGAGGATGGCAAAGGTAATTTGAGAAACGATTCTCCGGATCACCTGGCTTCCTTACTTTTGGAGCCTGAGCCTTCCAGGATTAGGAGATTCGCTCATTTCAGATTCGGCTTCGGGGGCGTTAGCCTTTTTTTGAATTTCGGTGGCTGGAGGTATGAAAAATTGGTAGTAAGGGACTAGCGAGCCAATCACTAGGGGCCACTTTCGTGGTCTTGTACCAGTCGTGGGCCTTCCCATGGCAGTCGAGGGTAAAAAATGCATGCTTGTCATCCCGCTCAGGGTGATCTTTGAGAGAAACATACCCCTTTTGAAAATTTTCCTAAGAGTCTTCTAGGAGGCTGAGTTTCCTTTTTGTATATTCTACGGTTCTTGAAGATTTGGGCACCTCACTGAAGTTGTTTAGTTGCATCGTTTGACAATCACTGAATTGGTCTGCATTTGCGCAAGGCAAGGATCGTGAAACGTGGGTGGGTACATAATTAGATTGTTTGAAGAGCTGTTGAGCAAGGGGAGAAATAAAGGATTCGTTCGAAAATTTAAATAGATTCAATTAAATAATACGCGAGGATTCGATTCAGAGGATGTATCTTTGGGAAGTTGAATTTAAATGATTATTTCTAAAAAGGACTAACGGACTTAATCTAAGAAAATGCGTTGAACAGTACTTGTACAGTAGTAGCGGTACTGTAGTAGCTATAAGTGACTTTATAGGAGGAAAAGTGGGGAGGCAGCATACAACATTTGATTGAACTAGATAAGGTTTAGGATTTAAACATTTACATTCGTCGTTAACCAACTATCTCTTCGTTTTAAAATTGCTTAGAACAATTTCTAAATATTGGTCCGAAGAATTTTTCCGATTAATAAGATTCAAAAAGTGGGAGTTATTAAAAAAAAAAGTGTGTGTTTCAGTTTTTGTGAGAGAGGGTTCCAATAGGTCGTTTATGCAAGTTATTGTATACATAAATATATGTTTATATATAATTTTTTTCCAGGAAAGAGGCACGACTAGGGAATGCAATACCGGGATACAGGGATCCCGCATGCCATGTGCAGGACTAATCTCGTTCGTAAAATGAACGGGATCCAGCGCGGATGTAACGGGAGTGTAGAGAAGCGAAATGTGTTGCGTAGTTGTCAAGTTTTAAATAGACGGTTCAGGCCGATATCAGGCGTCGTCTGTCTGGACGATAAGGAAAAGTAAATCGTAGAATAAAAAAATTTTGGTTGTCTGTAAAGGCGGTTTACGGACGATAATTTTACGTGATAACGTAATAGAAAACATTGATGAAAAAATTATAGTTAAACCGGCTAAATTTAATCCGGTTTAGGGAAATAAGCTGAAGTTAATCCGGTTTAAACAATTTTGCTTTGAAGATTAAATTCGACCTTACTATAAAAAATAGTTTAGTTTCCCATTTCAAATTTTCAAATTGTTGTTATATCAATAATATTTTCATGAACATGCTAATTTATGCGAAAGATATTGACGCGCTCTGGCTCTGATAAGCCATAACCAAAGCTTCACAGTTTGCTGTTTCACACACGCACACGAATATTATTAATACAACAACAATTTGAAGATCGCTTTGCAATAGGCAAACGCAAAATGAAAAGAAAATGCATTGAAGCTCTCGCTTGCACGCTCAGCTCAGGCGGAACGTGACAATGAGTCATGAATTTTCGTGTGTGCAGCCGGCCATCGATTTATTAGACGTTATCACGTCAAAAAGAAAAATAAAGTAAACCTCTGCACTATGCCGTCGTGGTTAGTTTTGCTAGCTTTTCAACCGATTTTTAGCGTTCTAGACGTCGATGTGCACAGTTTGTGAACATTAAATTCAAGTATAAATAATAATATATCTATTCAATACACATTTATATATAAGTAGCTGCAGCTTCTTAAATCTTCTGCGATTCCTGCTTGTTATATTCAAATAAATAGTGATAAATAGGTATGTCGGAAACTGATATATAGACTTTTCTAGAACTGTTGCTTTGTGGAGGTATTATTAGAAGGCGGGAGATTCACAGACTGCTAAATGTAAGTTGTGTAAACCAGTAATAAAAACGACAGGACGTTCTACTAAGGGTTTGCACGTGCATTGAAAATCAAAACATAATACAGTGCAATCGCGGACAAAACATAACATGAACACGAAAAATTTTGAGTTGTTCAAATTATTGAAATTGTTCATATTAGTGGTGGTGGTAAAAGAATCAACCAAAATACCTTCTTTATCATTTAAATTACCAAAAAATAATACAAAAATTACGTCCTTGTACATATTTATTACATGTTGCATAAATTTATTTACAGTCCCTGGCCAAATTATTAGGCGCACCGTCGTGTGTTAAGAAAACTGCGGCTTACAGATTAAAATTACGGCCTAAAGGCTAATAACTGTCGATTTTTTTCACTCGCAGTTACTTACACAATACATTGTTGGATTGACGGTAATAAGAGAGTGTTCCACATCCTACTGTATCCTTGTCTGCAAGGATGTTTTTAAGCTTAAGAGGTAGATTGCAAAGGAAATAGTAACTACGAAATTCGCCTGACTGAAACGATTATTGAGGCGTAGACCCATCTCAAACGCTTACACGATATCGTGCAGGCCTGTATTATTTGCATCATCATCGAAGCAAGGCTCTGCGTGTCGCCTAAAAGACATTGATTTTTTCTTCGCAGTTATGTACATGCACAGTGCTACAAATAAGTTCCGAAACATAAGCTATATCAAATTCAATAGTAGCGCCATCTCCGTATTCAGACCGTCGTTTGAAAACTATAAAATTTCACCTTCCAGTCATACCAATTTTGCAGTTATGACAGTTTTCCCAACACAACTCTTTTGCTGATGTTGGAATACTAATATCGCTATTAGTAAATTTCACGCAAAACTTGATAAAAATGCGTCGGAGACATTCCAGTTGATGCAGCAAGTTTGCTACGATGATTGTTTGAGTAAAGCGAATTTTTTTTATGACATAATTTTTTTTTTTGGAGGACACAGAGGGGTTAGTAGATGATAATAGTGAAGGAAGGCCAGTCTCAACGCGATTTTAGCACTTTAAACTGCCCATATTTCATGATGAAGTCTGTGACTAAGGTTTTGGCTACGGTTTTAGCTTCTTTAGACTCAATGGGTACAGCTATAACGAATTTTGAGAGCTCACACTGCATTGTTAGGATGTATCTGAAATGGTTCGATATCCTCAATGGATCCACTGTGTCTATCTGTATGGTTTCAAAAGTGGTTATGGGGTATCCGTATGTATCATTTTTTCTTTGGTGTGTTTAGTCTGTTTACTTTTTAAGCAATTGACACAGGTATTAATGTACTTCCTTACCATCGAATTCATTCCTTTCCAACAGTATCTTTGGTTTAATTTTAGTACTGTTTTCCTGATTCCTAGGTGTCCTCCATGTGACGATTCATGCTATTCAATTATTAGTTCTTTTTGTTTGGCTTTGTCCTTAATTGGTTTGGGGAGCTGTATATTAATATTTTCATCTTTGCGCGCTTATCATCATTATTTCGTTGCAACTTGATATACAATTTTTTGAAATCTTCCTTGTGTGCACATTCATATATATTATCATTATTGGCCAATGCTAGCCAATGATCTCCCAATTATTTGTTGCTTCGATTAGCTTTTCCATGATGAATTCTAGAATTCCATCCGGATTATTGCTACGGCATTCATGTCTACAAGTAGATAGCTTCTTTTCTTCAGGAACGGATTCGCTGAGATCATTATCATTATGACAGTATACTTTCACTACCTTTTTCGTACGAACTATTTCAATATGAAGATTTCTTTTGCTAGCGTTATTAATTTTAATATTTTTATCATTTTTACTCATGAGTTTGTCCATTGATGTCCACGGTATGTAAAATTTTAGTTTATTGACGTTTCTGATATCGGTTAAAGATGTACAATCCCAGATATGAGTTTGATCAAGCTTCTTTTGTAAATTTTCATCTAGTATTACTTTGTCGTCATCTTTTCTTATATTATTTTTCGCCATGCCCCTTGTAATAGCCAAAGTTTTCTTAACGCTTTCGTCTTTGTTTAATGGAATTATTTGTTTTAGAATATCGGAATTAGGTTCGATGCGGGATAATGCGTCTGCGTTTGTATTTATTTTTCCTTTTTTATATATAATTTCGAAATCATAGTCTGACAAGTCTAAACGTATTCTTGTTAATTTTGAGGAAGGGTTTTTATGTGTAAATAGCGAAACTAACGGTCTGTGATCTGTAACCACAATGAATTTCTTCCCATAAAGGTATGGCCTAAAGAAATTTATTCCCCAATGGATAGCCAATAATTCTTTTTCTATTATGGGTTTGTTAAGTTCATGTTTATTTGAGGATTTGCTCGCGTAGGATATTGGTAAATCGGATCCAATTTCTCCTTGAGATAAAACTGCTCCTAACGCATAACTTGACGCGTCAGTGGTGAGAATGAATGGTTTGTCGAAATCTGGGTACTGCAGAATTGGTGGCGTCATTAATTTGGTTTTTAGAGTATTGAAAGCCTCTTGGCATGATTCATCCCAAATAAATGGTGCATTTTTCTTTAGTAGACTATTTAGTTGTCTAGCTATGTCAGCAAAGTTAGGGATAAAACGCCTACAATAGTTGCAGAACGCTACGAATCTTCGTACTTCATCTGTATGTTTGGGGACTGGGTAATCTTTGATGATTTGGTACTTAGCTGGATCGGTTTTCACACCATCTTTAGTGATTAAGTGGCCTAAATAAACTACATCTGATTTAATAAACTGGCACTTATCAGGGTTTAGTTTCAAATTTTATCTTTTTAATTTCTCTAATATATTTCTTAAGTTGGTGTTATGGTGTGTTATACTGCATCCAAATACAATTATGTCGTCTATGGCAAGCATTCGTTGGAAGCTATTTGATGAAATTTTTAGTCCGCACGGTAGTCTTTTGAACTGATAATGACCACGATTATCGGAGAATGCTGTTAAGGGTCTCGAATTTTCATCGTGTTTGATTTGATGGATGAACTTGTCATATCTAGCGTTGAAAAATATTTTGCTCTTCCTAATTTGTCTAGAATGTTCTCAATTCTCGATAATGGAAATTTGTGGTTAACGATTTTGGTGTTCAGATTTCTAAAATCTAACAACCAATCGCCATTTCTTTTTATCACCGCCACTCTTCTTTGGTACTATTAATAGTGGGGAGTTATAAGGACTGTATGATGGTTCTATGATGTCATCTTTCAACAGCTTTTGTACTTGCTTCTGAATTTCTTCATTTTGAGCATGTGGTAGCCTGTAGTTTTTGATATATACTGGCGTATTGTCGGTTAATTCCAAATTCTGCTGATAAAAATTGTTGACTGTAATCTGTTCGTGTTGTAGATGAAAAATTTCTTGAAATTCTGCTATAATGTCTAGTATGCCACTACGGGATATTGCATCCAAGGTTGAAATATTGATATGTTTTAAGAGTTGTTTAAAGCGCTCATGATTATTCTTTGATCCTTTTTCTAAATCCTTGACTGTATAGTCTTGTAACGGATTTATCTCTAAGGTGTTTTCAATGTTTGTAATTTTTATTTCGTGATCCGTTGCTTTTAAGATTTTAACGTGCTTTACTCCATGGTGTGGTTTGATGGTATTACATATGAATATGCCTTCTTGAATTTCTTTTTTCAATATGACATGGTCACTGTTAATTTTGATGTTGACCGGAAATACCATTTCAGTTCTCGCTGGTATTTTTATGTGTTGAATATGGTGTCGTTTATACTCCATGGGTAGTGTTGTTTCTATTTGGTCGGTGACAAATGTGACTGTATATGTTCCATAGTCTATCTTGCACATAAAACGATTTAGGATGTCTCGTCCAATTATTCCATCTGTACTTATGGGGAAATCGTCATTTACTCCGAAGAATTTATGCTGAAATTTATTCCCTGGGTCGAGTGAAAGGCTCAATCTGATGGACCCTTGTGAACTAATGATTTCGTTAGTTATTCCCGTTAGCTTACAGGTGTCTTCTGCTGAAAAAGTCATATCTTCTTTTATTTTATTTCTTTTACACAGAGAGATATCCACTCCCGTGTCTATTAGGAACCATATGCTTTTTTTGTGTTGTTACAATATAGGACAATGTAGTTGGCATGGTTATCCAAGATTTTATAAATTGCTGTTCCGGTTGGATTAATTACTCCAGACCGGAAGCTGGTGCGTTTCCCCGGTTTATTCCCTGGACGTTTCCCTGGTCGTCTCCTTGGTCCTATATTTGGTGTATGCTTTGTCTGTTGTCGATATTCTGAGATCTTTGGTTCATATATCTGTAGTTTCTATTATTGTTATTTGTTCGATAGAAATTATTTTTTGGTTTGTTGTTGTTGTTTATGTTATTCCTTCTGTAATACTGGCGGTTGTTTCTTGCACTGTTGTATCCAGTGTTTCTGGACTCTTGTCTCATATTGTGTCGTTGGTATGGGAACATACTGTTCGAGGTTTCCAATTGACTTCTATCTAGTTCAAGACTTAATTCGATTGCTTCATCAAGAGTGTTTGGTCTTGCTACGAAAATTGTGCTTTTTAAATTATTATTCAATCCACTTTTGAATATAGATAATGCATACGCATCATTTATCTTTGTTATTGTTTGTATCTGTTCAGGTGTGGCTTGTTGCCCAAAATCAGCTATTTGTAGTGTACTTAGTTCACTGATTAGCTCCAGAATTTTGTCCTTGAACGTGAGTATTGCTTGATGATTCTGCATTGTGTTGCTTAAAATATTATGAATTTGTGGTATAGTATGTGGGCTTTTAAATATCTGTCTCAGTTTTGTTTCTAAATCCGTGAGTGTTGAAGGAATTCCCGTACTACAAACTTTGATTTGTACATTACAAGAGAGTTTTACATTATATACGAAGTCTACAAGACCTGGTTTTCCATTGGTATTTAAACTATCATGTAATAAAGTTATGATTTTAAGAAATCCATTTAAAGTTTTATAATTTCCTTCAAAGACAGGAATTATCTTCATACTAGTTTCTAAATTGAATTCTGCCATTTCTGATTCTTTAGCAGCCAATGCCTGTTGAATATCTAACAAATTTTTCGTTTCAGTATATAATTTAGTAAAGCTTGCTTTTATCTCTATAATTTTTTCGTCGTCCGACACATTACACAGAGTAAGAAAATTGGCTTTGTTTGGATGTTAAAGTATCAGAGGAGTATAATTTCTTGCCCTTCTTTTTCAAATTTACTAATATTTTTTCCACTTCATCTGTAAGCTCTTGTAAACTATTCAGTACCATTTTATTAAAAGTTTATTCATGATATTTATGATGCCCCTGGATTATTATGGTTATACATGTATGTTCCTTACGATATGTTTCTTAACATATTTCTCATTATATTTTTTATATAAATACAGAATGGAAAGTATGATTATGATTATTCCGGCTGTAGAGATGGATTGGCTGTACTGCTGGATGAAATTCTCTTTAATGGACGTTTGGCAGTTACCCATTCTTGTTGAAGATTTCCTAGTTTACCAAAAAGAGATTTTTGCTCCTCTCCGTTGGTTATTGATATCAAATGATGTAGTTCCTTCTTCTGTCGCCGAAGTTTAACTTTTTCGCCTCCACGACGCTTTTTCTTCACGGGACGGGTAGTTGTAGTTGGTGCTGGTATTGATTTCTTTTGTCGTTTTCTATACTCTTCAATTGTTAACCTTTTAGCCCCAATGTGCTTTAATTCGTTGATCGGTGTCGCCATATAGCCTGGTGAAGTCGTTATGTTGCATTGGACCGTGGGATGTGGGGTATATTCCTCTTCCTTCTTTGCAATTTCCTTCTCAAGTGTTGTGAATAGTTTTTCACAAATCTGATCTATATCAGAAGAATCCATATGGTCTGCAGGATCGCCATGTTATGAAAGCCTTTATAAATTGGTTTGTTAACTGTTACCTTTTTACCGCGCGTCTTTAGACAGCACGAAGTAATGGCTTTCGCCTAAGCGTGAGCCGCAATTTCTAAATGAGAGAAAAGCACTTAGCTTTTTTCCAGGTCCAAGGAGATCTTGCATTCTAGACGTCTATTCACTTTCTGTCCTTTCCAAAAATATCTTAGCTTATTTATATTAATAATTATGCTGACCCAAACTTAAACTTAACCTTACCTAACATCAATTACTTAGCGTCTCATCAAAAATAATTACTAACCTAATTATTGGCTAAGTACATTATTGGGTAAACAGAAGATAAAATTACAAATAATAAATTGATATCATATTTAATTTCAGAATATTTAGTTTCAAAATTCACAATTTGTTGATCAATCGATTCATCAAATTGTGAACTCAAAATTTGGAATGTTGCTTAGTCAACACCATTTGATTATTTTAAATATTTTGATTTATTATGTGTTTACTATGCGTACACACTACAGAAGGCTTTTTAAGAAATTCTTCAGAAAATGTTTCATATAACCGTGCTTTATTAGCTATTTAGGATCATTATCATTATCCAGTTCAGTCATCAGATCATCTGAGTTGAAGTATAAACATCGATTGCGTCGGAGTAAAATTTTGTGTTTAGAAAAATTTTGACAATTTTGATACATAATATAATTCCTAAAATTTTTTAAGTGAAAGTGACTATAATATTTTCTTTCTCTTCCTTAGTGACACAAACCAAACATCAAGAGTTAAATCAAGCCGTTATTCCAGCACATTTCGCGCAGGAATATCCCAAACATGGAACCAGGAATCCATATTGACACCAGCGATGAGGAGCCCCCTAGATCCAACAATAAGCACCGTTCCCAATCAAGCGGAGATATGCGTATGGATACTCGAGTCCGAATACAGGAGAGAAACATTGATTTCATCAAAAATAGGTTCGAAAAGTACCAGAAACCCCTCGAGAGTAGTATGGATGAAAAATTCCAAAAAAAAAATGGACCTTCTGGCATCCAGTGCAACCAACTCACCTGCACAGCAACCACCAAGGACTACTCTTTCGCCTGCTGAGCAACAATCCAAAGCAACCTCAAGAGTTATCACACAAGAAGACCAGATCCCAGCGAAAACCACCGCAAAACAACCATCAAACAGCAACTTCAAAACCGTGAGTGATAAAAAGCCACGTAATAATAATCACACTCCTAAACCAACCACCTTTCAATCGAACTTTATACCAAGTCAAAATCAGTTTGACATCTTACCTATGGAAGATGATTCTACTTGTTGGAAATACATTTTACAACGCATATTTTCCGCATATGTGGACCAAAGAGCGCCGCTTTTATGGCCTACCAGAAAAGGGTATTATTGAGTATATGGTCTTTGGGACAATATGCGTTGTAAACAGACGACGTTTAGGGTAATTTTTCTTCCCGCCATGATGATTGGGTTTTCCTAGGATTAATTTAACGAGTTTAGTTTTTAGTTCTTTAGTTTTAATTTGAGTTAGTCTTTAGTCTTAAATGTACCTTCCAAGGGTCTAGAACGATTTATAAATAAACAATATCTACGTGTCACCGAGGTTTTTCATTTCATATTTAAAAAGGGAAATTGTATGCGCCCAAGTGATTGAGGAGTGTATCCTCTGTGAGTTCTAACACTACTGAAATTTTCTCTGCTCAAGAATTCCCTACCCTAGAGCTTAGGAAAACCAAAACAACAACCCTAGTGTCATTCCTTCGAAAAAGAAAATGTCTAAAGAAACCCCCATAACTCCCTACATTATTAACCAGAATATATTAAGGAATTGACTTCTCAACCAAAATAAACCTGACTATAAAGTCGTCAGAGGAAATAATCCGGAAAGATGTATCATTTTGCCCGCTAGTAGTGAAACTAGGAAGGCAGCTCTAAATCTTCTTGACGAAAAAAATATCAACTATTTTTCCTTTACTCCCAAAGAAGTGAGAAACACGTCTCTTCTAGTTAAAAATCCGATCGATTACGATCTTGAGGACGTCAAAAAAGAATTCGACAACTTAGGTTTCTCTGAAAAAATATCGAAAATCCAACCTATCAAAACGGGTAGACTTGCTAAGTTCAATTTCTTCACCCTTCAGTTACACCCCGGTGTGCAAATCGGGGAGTTCATAAATCTAAAGTACATGTTTCACACTCAAATTAATATTGAGAAATTCAATAATAAGGACTTACCTCAATGCTTCCAATGTCAACGAACTGGGCATGTAGCATTAAATTGTCATATGACACCAAAATGCGTCAAGGGCGCCGAAGAGAACAAAAATAACGAATGTCCTCTTCCTAAGGATGCTCCTAAAGAATTTCTCAATTGCACGCTGTGCAAAGATTCGGGCCACCCAGCCAACTACCGAGGCTGTCCCAAATTTAAGGAATTCATGAAAAAGAAGAAACAAACATAGTTCAAACTCGAACTTCCACTATTAACAATATAAATAAATTTACGCCGTCTCTCGTCAATGCAAACGTCTCGTTCGCCTCTGCCTTCAACAACCACCCAACTAACCCAAATCCAAAGAATAACCCGAGTATGAGTGACATAAACTCAATTCTAAACTTTGCAAGCGAAGAACTCGTCGGCTGTAACTATAGTGCATTAAAAACTGCTTTTGATTAATTCTATGAAGTTTACCGTAACTCCTCTGACATCTCAAAGAGCAAGCAAGCACTTCTCGACTTTATAGTCACAACCAATTATAATGGTTGATTCCCTTAACAGTTACAAAATACATGCTCTTAATGTGAATTCTATTTCCAGACTTCACAAAAGACATTTTCTAGCTCAATATTTAAACAAACATTAACCTGATATCCTACTTCTATCAGAAACTTGTCTCCAAAAAAAACCTAAAAAAACGTTTGACAACTATTCCATAATTCGCACTAACATGTCATCTGGCAACAGAGGAACTGCTGTCCTGATCAGAGACAGCATTGAGTTTAGACAATATTTGCTTCCCTTCTCACCCAATTTTGAATACACAGCAATCACTCTTAAAACTGGTCACCGTCGTCTTTTTATATTTTCAATATACATCCACTCCAACCAGCTTACAGGTCCCAGTGACTTCGTAAACATGTTTGACAAATTTGATCCGGAAGACGTCATACTAATTGGTGGTGATTTTAATGCGAAACACACCAATTGGTATAATTACATCAACAATAGTAATGGCAAAATCCTTGAATCATACCTTTCTTTCAACCAAAATTTTAACAGAACCAAGCTCATTACGTCTTCTCTCCCAACTAGACACTCTTCCAACTCCTTCTCAATAATCGACTTATTCCTTGTCTCCAGCAATATCAACTGCGACACCCACGCCAAAACGTATCCATTGAAATCAGATCATCTTGCCATTGAAATTTTCGCATCACTCCCTCTGATTAAAACATCTGATCCAGTCACAACTCTCAACTACAATAAAACCAAATGGACAAATGTTAAGCGAGCGCTTTCTTCACTACTGCAAAACCAATTGCCACCAATAGACCATAACATCCATCCAGATGAAAAAGACAAACACATTGAGTTCCTTGAAGATAGCACTCTACAAATTGTCAACAAAAATGCACCCCTTATGAAACTCCATCCAAAATACAAACTTGAACTGGATAAAATCACCCTCAAGTGCATCCATGAAAAGAAAATCCTTCGGCGTAGATGGTTTCGCACAGGAAAGAAAGATTCCCTTCTCAACAAATCCTTCATTGACAGATTGACCAAAATGATTGCTCAACTCATCTCTACTCAATACAACTTAAAGCTGGAAAAGGAATTGAGTAAGCTCAAACAAGGACCAAATATTTTCAGGGAAATCAAAAAGTTCTCTGGGACCAAAAAATCCCAATTACCAGTCCTTCAAAGTTGTCTCGATGACCAATCACCAGCTGAACTTCTAGCCTCGCATTTTGCCAGTGTTCACAATCTTCCATCAGCAGCTACTTCGTTTTCTGAAACTTGTTCCCCAAGTACTTTCGTCCAGACCCTTCTAGCTTCACCGCACTCACAACTTAAGTCATTTGACGATGATTTTCCTGCCGACGGCACTTGGTCAACTCCGACGGTAGATGAAACTCCGTTTGTCACAGCAGAATTAGTCTCCTCGCTCATCAAGTCTAAAAAGAACCAAAAATCCAGTGGGCATAATCAAATTTCAAACTTCATAATTAAAAAATTACCAGACGTTTTAGCACTTTTCTTAACCATTATTGTCAACCATTGCCTTAACAACTCATATTTCCCCAAAAAATGGAAACATGCCAAAATTATTCCCATTCCAAAGGCTGTTCTAACACAACAGACCACCATCTCTATACACCTATCTCCGCTCTCTAAAATTTATGAATTAGTAATTAAACGCCAGATAAGCAAATATACCGAAACTGTTGCTGCTTTCAATCCGCTACAATTTGGCTTCGTTAGCGGTAGATCCACTTCACATGCAATCACACTTCTTTCCGAAGACATACATTCTGCTTCTTTCAAGAAACTTCCGACACTTGCGGTCGCCATAGACCTGCAAAAAATCTTCGACACTGTCTGGATCAATGGTATAATCTTTAAACTCCATCTGTTCAAATTTGCCTGGTTCCTGACAAAGGATGTGCTGAACTTCCTTCTTGGCAGGTCATTTCAAACTCGGTACGACAACATACTGTCTTCCAGGCACTCCATCCTAGCTGGCGTACCTCAGGGTTCCATCATAGGACCCATTCTTTTCAATTTATACAAACATGACTTTCCTACATACGTTGATCAGCGCACAAAAACAATATTCTTTGCTGATGACATAGTACTTTACACTTCAAATAAGCATTTGCCTGCGGCAATTTTAAATTTGAACAACTACCTTGCTGTAGTCACTGAATGCCTCAATATTTGGAAACTCAATGTGAACTACAACAAATGCCAGTCCATACTATTCCGCAAAAGCGATTTTCACACTCCGAAATCCTGCAAAATGTACAAAACAAATAATAATGTCAAAATTAGTTTCAACTCACATATTATTGAAAATGTGACAAACCCAAAGTATCTTGGGGTTATTTTCAACAATAAACTATCAACTATTCCACAAGTAAATAGATTGTGCTCACTGGCAAACGGCGCTTTCATGTCTATCCGAAATCTTTTCCGAAAGTACGAAATTTCTGCTAACGTCAAAGTACTTGCATACAAACAACTTATTAGGCCACTTCTCCTATACGGTTTCGCTGGATGGTGTCAAGTTTCCTCGCACCAAATGTGCAGACTAAGATCTCTAGAAAGGAAGATTCTTTGCAATTGCTTACCCAGACATCTTGCTTATGTCAAAAATGACAGCTTCTGGAGACGCATCTATAGAGGAAAACTTTTCAAGGGATTCAAGAAAATCCTCAGACTTGACCTAGTCCTAGTCAAAAACTTCCTAAATTTCTTCTCTAAACTAGAGCACTCTGATCTGAACGAACTCTCCCCTCTTACTTCAATTGATAGCCTCACTGAAAAGTTTAACTTCAACACCGACAAATTTATATATAAATGTTTTCCCCCTTCACTACTCTACTTCACTCATCTCCAAAACGCACTGTACGAACACGGACTTCTGCGCTTCTACAACAGAAGGCATAATTCTAAGCGAGGGTTCACATCTGTCGATGAACTCCAGCCAGCCAAAATTCGGTACATTTCACAAACACAATCATAGGATATCATTTTTGTTTGGCTCTCGTGAGGTGACGTTGTAAATACGTGTCTTATGATTTTCGTAAATTTTAAAATTTAGTGCATTAATATCCCAATTTATGATGTAGTTGCATTCTCTAGCAGATAATTAATGTTCCCTGCTAGATTTAAACTCATAAAAATGGTTGAAATTCAAAAAACAAGAGATGTTACTCGTTCAACATCCACGACCAGAATGATGAATGTGACACTCCGAATAATTCGGACACACACACACTAAGAAAACGAAATCTCGGAATCCACATTGGGATAGCGATTTCTGGTCGACTGGCCACTCCTCTCTTCCACTCCCCTTACCATCACTTTCCTGGATTTCGCGATTTCATCGACAGATGTGAACCCTCGCTAACAACCTAGAAGAATATGTCTACGATTTTCTAGTCCCTGAATAATGTCATCTGAATACACCTTGTTCTGATCAATTCAAACCAATGAATATTTTTCAATTGCCGACGGCAAAAAGAAATTTTCCTTGACAGTTTCGCTGTCATATAATTTATATATACATAAGATTGTTTAAATGATACTGTTTAATATCTATATTATTAAGTTCAGTGTATGGCCCCTTTTGAGTAAAAGCCTCCTCCATCTTTTTCCATTTTTGTCTGTCTTCTGTGCTGTGCTCATCCAGTTCTGCCCAGCTGTTTTTATGATGTCGTCGACCCATCTTTTCCTTTGTCGTCCTACTTTCCTTTTCCCTTTGGGACCTAGCCATTTCGTTGTTTGTAGCGTCCATCTTCTATCCTGGTACCTAGCCACGTGGCCTACCCACTTCCACTTCAGTGTCATGGCGTGTTTCAGATTCTTTGTATTAACTATAAGGACTCAATGTAAATAGATTAAGGTTAATCAAGAAAAAATTTTTGTATGTAAAATTGTTTGATTATTAAGGTATCATAGTATCTAAGAAAACCTGCATTACATTTATTAAGATAAAAGTAAAGATTGTTGAACTTGAACTTGAAAAGCTATTTAGGAAAATATGTTCAGTAATAAGCTATCATGTGAACAGCGGCTATCCGCTATTGATTTAGTTTTGCAGTAAATTTTAAACTACGAGTATTACCAGTATTACGGTTGCAAAATTTTTCGTCTTACAGCTCATGCTGGTTCTGGTAAGACTTTTTCCCAAACCGCAATTATTCATAAATTGAATTCTTTGGATCTCCAATGTATTGCGTGCGGTTTCAGTAGTAATGCATCCACTCTTTTAAATCAAGGTCGAACTTTTCACAACGTTTTTAAATATCTATACCGATTTTAGAGAATTCCGTATCAAAGCTCTCTTCTAATAGTGGCCAAGCATAGTTCATAAGGTCTGCATCTATCACTGTCGCAGATGAAATTTCAATGTGCCCGCTTAATGCTCTCAAATTAATTTACCATTTTTAAACTATTCATTCGGTACTTCAACTTAACTTTTCGGAGCTAAGACTATTTTATTCTGTGGAGATTTTTGACGAATATTGCAAGCTATATCTCATGGTACACGTGTATTACTTATTGAGAATTGCCTTACTTCATGGTCCGAATTTTCAACATTCCACAAAATAACTTTTCCCCAAAACATGAGAGCTTTACCTCATGAGATTGAATTGGTTGAATTTCTTAAATCTCTTGCTAATGGAACTTTAGCCACATTTCCAGATTACAGCCAAGGTGTTATTGAAATTCCTTCCCATTTAGTTAGCAGTAACTACGTGATTGCAGATACATATGACAATGTATCTTAAACCACTCAGTCTATCGATATCCTCAATTCGGTTATATTAGCACCCAAATATGGAGACTACACTTTCATCGACGCAGCAATTTTCAACAGTCTGTCCCGCGAGGAACGAATATTTTTGAGTTCCAATAACATCTTGAGTGATGATTATAGAGAGAAAAGTAATTTTCCATTAGAATTTTCAAACTCAGTTTATGTAAGTGGGTACTTTTACTTATTCGTAATTTGAGTACAGGACATGACTTGCTTGGTCAATGGTACACCTATGGGTTTAGTTCAAATGAAAAAAAAATTGTTTGGATTGTGAGAGTTTTGTACGAATTTTTCAAAACACAAGTATTTTGACACCACAAATACACCTCAATTATTCGAGTACACCTCTGTCGTTTTCCTTTCAAAAAACTCAATTTCCCGTCATTCTGGGTTTTGCGATGACAATTATTAAATCCCAGGGGCAAACGTTTCAAAAAGTAGGAATCTTACTCAAAAAACCTGTATTTTCTCACCGTCAATTGTATGTTGTAGCCAGTAGAGTTAGATCGTTTGATCGATTGCGTGTTTATATTTGTGAAACACAAGGCCATGGTCATTTGGCAGGAGCTGAAAGAATTTTTACAAAAAGTTTTTTGTATAAGAAAATTTTCAGATCTTTTAAGATCTGCAACCGCACCCGCAAGGTTTTCGATAATCATAGATAGTGCCTCATTCAGTTGCTACTACGGTCTGAACTAAATTACTTCTTTACTCTTCTCTTCTTTACCATTGTAGCTACTGTATATAAAGCACCATGCGCGAACTATTAGAGTGAGCGTAGCGAACGGTAGGGACTGGCGATCGTAGCGAGTAGGGGGCGTCCCTCTAGTAAACTTAAAACAACTAACGAAGCATTTTTTCAAAAAATGCCAATTTTGAAAATATGACTGCAGGTTACAACACCTATTAACCTTAAACTTACAAAAAAATTTAAATGTAGTTGTTATAAGAAATAGAAATTTATCCTATGTTCAGTGAAAACAATGAAACAAACAAGGATTTAAAGATTGCCGGTTGAAACTCAAACACAACTGGTTCACTTTTTACTTAAACTTCGATTAGTACCGACTTCTTCTCTAAATTACCTTAGCTTATATACATTTTCTAAATGTAAATATTTTATGGCACAGTAATATTTGAGGGGTTAACCCGATCCGATCGATCACATCAACAAAACGTCGAAAATATAAAAATATTTATAAATATTGCTTTCTTCTACTTACAAAAAAAGTTAAGGTTTAAACACAGACAAAATAATTTACCAGATGTTGCGATCCCATGTGACTCTGTAACCAATTTTTTCGAACATCACACACGTAACAGCAGACAAAAGATGCGTGGGCCGTATGCGCCTTTGACCGTCTTTAACGATTGAAGAACAGACAGTGTGCGAATTTTTCTTCTAGTTGATTTTTGATTGTCAAATAGGGTATGAGTGATCACAATAATAGGAAAGGAGGCTGAAACTAAATTTCTCGGATGGAACACTATGTTCACACTTTTTGTTTTCTGAAATTTGCACAAAACAAACACAAACAAAAATCGTTCATATGTGTACCATTGGAGAGTAAAATTGACTTCCGTACACGTATATAAACTCAAAAATTTCTGTTTTCAGTGCAGAAAACGGAAATTTTTGTGTGTAATAGTATGTTTTATTTATTTGAAGAAAAAATATACTAATTGAATTTCCAATATATATAAAATTACAAATTTTTTTCGAAAAACGCGAGACTTTGCATTTACGAATTTTAATCTGAATTTTATCATACATAATAACTTTTGTTTGGACACACTTTTAAAAACTTAATTCAGAGAAAACAGATGTATCGAAAAAAGTTAGGAAATTTTAAAATAATGGGAGTTGATCATACATATGAACCCCATAGGATGCTTCGTTTAGCCGCCACGGGCAAAAAAAAACGTTAAAAAATGTTTGCCGGAAAAGTAGCCTTAAAACCGGAAGAAAATTGGTCAACTTTAGATTCCCGGAAACTATGATGTCCTACGATCTGAAATTAAAAAAAATATTTACCATTTTCCACTAATTTGAAAAAATCCACCTGCTATGGGTTGAATGAACCAAAATTGTATTGAATAACCCAAGCAAAATTTAAAGAAAACAATTAAAACCGGCTCTACGGAAATGCAGAGTGCCAAATGATAGAGAATTCTTGAGAGAGAACTTGTGTTCCGATTTGCAAAACCGAAAAGTAACGGTTCACTCATACGCAAGTGAAAGTTGACGTTTTCGTATTCGAGATGGGCATAAGAAGATCCAAATATAAACCAATCCCCATTTTCCAATCGAAAACCACATGACATGAAGTCGCATCCATCTCTAGTATGAATCCATGGATGGATTTCATATCAAGAGAAAGTGCACTTTGCTTCTAAAGAAAAATAAATGAAGAGAGATCGTGCAATCAACAAAATGCCGAAATGTTCTCTCGAATACGTCTCTTACTTAAGAGAGAGGGAGTAACCGCTGACGATACGATTATTGCATGATCTCTCTTCATTTATTGATCTCAAGCTTAAGCACTAAAGTCGACTTTTTCTTGAAATGAAAACCGTGAAAACAACAAAATTTAAATATTTCAAAAAGTTTGTAACCAATTTTTCCAATACTTTACACAAACTCTCATATCAGACGGCAATTTTCGTGCCAAATTTTAATAAAATCGCTTCGGTAGATTCCGAGATTAGCCGCGACGAACATTTTCAAAAAGAAGTCTTTTTATATATATAAGATTTATGTATTTAAATTTTTATGTATTTAATTTTTTAAATTATCTTCTCCCTCCTTTTTCTTAGACTAAAAACCCACGGCTTCATATTAGGTTTTTCTTTTCGGGAGTTGAGGGTTGTTCTTCCTGTTTAACTGACTGGCTGTTGATTTTTTTTTTCGTTGAGGACTCGCTGGTTCCTAAAGATGCGGGCAGGTTTGGAGCCCCGAAAAGATTTCGCTGGGGTTTAATTTGTGCTCACCTGAAGCACAAAACCTCTTTTCACTACACTGTCACTTTTGCACAGCCCTTTTCACTTTAACTTTTCTTTAAACATCTTATTTCATATTGTTATTATTATTTTATTGTATAAAAAAATTTTATTATATTATTATGTTTTCGTTTTAGTTATTAATTTTTATTATTTTATTTTTATATATTATTATTATTTTCCCTTTTTTTTGTTTTTGGGAGCCCAATGGGATCCCACCGCTGCACTGCCACCAATTGTTTTTTCCGCCAATTGTTGTTGTTTTTTTATATATTTGGGCGGAACAGGGTGTGCTTTCCAGAAGGAGGAGTTCACCTGCACTTGGTTTTCCCCTCCTATTTGTTTTTCGAAATACTTTGTTCCTTATTTTATGAGAAACAATATACAAATACTTATCCTTATAATTTTAACTAATCTATTTTATTTGTTAACAATGTTAACTTTAGGATTCTAAGCCTTTTCTTTTCACAAAATTCTGTCTGTTCTTAAATGTGTTTATGTGTTTAAACTTTCAGAATAATTATCCTTTTTTGACTTTTGATTTTACTTTAAAGTTCGAGTTTAAAATTCGTCCTTTATTTTTTTTTTAAATGATCTTATGAATTTAAACTTTCACATGAATTTTAATTTTACTTTTGAGTTCGTTGCCTAATTCAAATTTTAAATGTTTTTATAAATTTAATTTAAACTTGTAATGTTACTTTAAAGTTCCTTCTTTAATTTAAATTTAAAATGTTTTTATAAATTGAACTTTCACATGAATTTTAATTTTACTGTAAAGTTCGATCGTAAATTGAAATTTTTAAATGTTTTTATAAACTTCAAGTTTCAAAAGAATTTTAATTTTACTTTAAAGTCCGTTCTTTTCTCTAATATTTCGACGAAATATGAGACCTTTGTAACCAAACTCCTCCTAGATCGTTTGAGCAATCGATCTGAAATTTTACATCCTAATAGTATTTTCGGCGGTGAGTGCTAACATCTATTTTTTGTTACTAAATTCGCGAAAAAAAACATTGGTTGTCTGTAAAGTCGGTTTACGGACGATAATTTTACGTGATAACGTCATAAGAAAGCATTGATGAAAAATTGCCTACTTTTATGAATTGAATTGAATTATTTTCACTGAATTATCATTATTTTGTATAATACAAAGCAGGAGCTAATTGAATATGTAAATTTTTTCAATAAATTTTTTTACTTAAATTATGCAGATTAATTATAAGTAACAATATGCTATGTATTAACAATTTATTTATTCGTACATACGCGTATTAGTTTGGATTCAAGAGAGATTCTTGAATCCACACTAATATGCGTATGAACGAATCTCTCATGAATCCAATCTCATACGAGTATTAGTTTGGATTCATAAGAGATTCTTGAATCCACACTAATGCGCGTATGAACGACTCTCTCATGAAACCAAACTGAGCGAACTGAAACGCGATTCATGAGAGATTCGTTCATACGCGCATTAGTGTGGATTCAAGAATCTCTCATGAGTACAAACTAATGTACAAATCTCTCATTCGTCCGCTCAGCACAGGCGGAACGTGACAATGAGTCACGATTTTTCATTTGTGCAGCCGGCCATCAATTTATAAGACGTTATCACGTCAAAAAATCACTAGGGGTAGGCTTCTTAGTTAACAATTTTTCGGATGAACGAACCAAAATTAGTACGAAGGTTTGTGTCATGGAAACCTAAATTTAGATTTTATATATTTAGAACGATAACTGCGTTTTTTTTCCAAGAATTCCAAAATATACGGCAAACAAAATACAATCTTGACAAAAAACGCTGTCTTTGTAACAACAAACGTTAGTTTTCTTCTATAAATGAAGCTATGGTATTGATCTTAGGTAATTAGTTTTCGCGTGCTCGAACCAGAATTAGCTTTAACATAAAGATCTTAGCCCAGGCACCTGATTGTTTCCGCGGATTTCGCCAGTTCGCTGTGGGGAATGGAAAACTTTAAAGAGAAAATGTATTTTGGTTTACTCAAACCGTAGCAAGTGGATTTTGACAGGTTCTTGAAAAATAGTATTTTAATTTATGAATTTTGAATCATGGGACAAGAATGAGTCCGGCAATCAGAAAATGGATAATATTCTTCAGGTTTTTAAGGTACTTTTCCGGTAAAATTTTGAATTTTCAACGGTTTTTTGCCCGTAGCGGCTGAACGCAGCGTCCTAGGGTGTTCGTATGTATGACCGACCCCCGTTATTTTGACATATTCTACCTTTTTGTCACACATGATTTTTCTCTAAACGAAGTTTTTAAACGTGTACATACAAAAGATGGGAAAATGTATAAAATTCAGATTTTGGACATTTAATGGTTTTTTGCTCGTAGCGGCTAAACGAGGCATCCTAGGGAGCTCATATGTATAACCGACCCCCTTTATTTTGACATTTTCTACCTTTTTTTCAAACATCATTTTTCTCTAAATTGAGTTTAAAGATGTGCATACAAAAGATGGTGAAAGTGATAAAATTCAAATTTTGAATTTTCAACAGTTTTTTGCCCGTAGCGGCCAAACGAAGTGTCCCACGGTGTTTATATGTATGGTCGACCCCCATCGTTTTGACATTTTCTGCATTTTTGCAAACATTAATTTCCTCTACTGTGAGTTTTTATAAATGTGTCCATATCCAATATTACGATTCTAGCTAATAATTTTGTAAATCATTGAAATCTGATAGTAGAGATGAATTAATCGAATGAATTACTGAGAATTGTTTCATAACTTCAATATATATACTATCAATCATCATAAATAAACACATAGATTCACAAATATTATGAAAACATTATACTTAAAATCTCATGATAACAAAAAAGCCATGATTAATTATAGAAAATGTTAATTTAAGTAATAGGAATCAAGTAATTTAAAAGTTTAGTAAATTTTAAGGAACTCAAGTAATTTAAATGTTTACTTTTGATCAAATGCCAGGATGATATGAATAATAATAGTATAAAAGAACACGCGTGTTAATATTAATACTTCCAACAAAACTATCATGCAATAATAGAAATACTATTAGTATCGGTTAGACGCGAAAACCGCGAGATTGCGGATAAATATGCAAAAGTTTGCATATGGTTCTATCAACTAAGTTCACAAATGGTATCATTTTGGACTAAACTTTTACATGAATTTTATTTTCACTTTAAAGTTCGTTTTAAAATATCGTTCTATAATTTTAAATGTTCTTATTAATTTAAACTTTTACAAGAATTTTAATTTTACCTTAAAGTTCGATCTTTAATTTAAATTTTTAAATGTTTTTATATAATTAAACTTTCACAAGAATTTTATTTTCACGTTAATGTTCGTTTTTTAAATTCGTTCTTTAATTTTAAAATTTAAATGTTTTCATTACTTTAAGTTTTCACAAGAATTTAAATTTTACTAAGATTTTAACTTTCACAAAAAATTTAAAGTTCGATCTTTAATTAAAACTTTCGAACGAGCCCGAGTCTGTCCGGTGACTGTCCGCGTAGAAAACTGAAAATGCGCGTCAATTTGAGGCCCTTTAGTAGGAAGTAGCAGTGAGAATGGCGACATAATTTTTTTTTTTAGAACCTTACGCGATCAGATTTTATCACGACGGTGATAAAATCTGATCGCCGCGACAGTTCATCGCGATTCTGCAATTTCATTGCGATAAAATTTTATCGGAGTGATAAAATTTGATCGCGGCAGGAAATTTGTCGCGCATGGGACCCACAATGCACTGTCAGCATTTTGGGTTGAGAACAAACAGGTTCCCATGAAAAATTGTTTACGGCAGGGGAGGGTAAAGGAGAGAAGGGGGAAATGAGCATCTGTGACTGAGCCTAGACCCAGTCACAACATTGATGGATAACTATTTGGACTTCCCTATGTTTTAGTTCGAGATGAAGCTTTTGCTCTGCGGCCTGATTTAGTGAAACGGTTCAATGTCAAAAGTTTAAATGAAGAGAGGCGTATTTTCAATTAGAGACTTTCTAGTGCTCGTATACTAGGCAACAGTTTTAGAATTTTACATATAAAATGGGATAAGATAGAAATTGTGGTATTAGCTTGTTGTGTACTACATAATTTCCTTCGCAAAATCTTTTCAACCTATTTATCTGAAGATGAAGACTCGTCTACCAAAACAATTTTCACTCCCTTGGAAAATAATACTTTGAGCCGCAATTCAAGCTGTCAAGCCAAGCTAGTGAGGGAAATGTACGTACAGTATTTCAACGGCGAGGGCGTAGTCCCCTGGCAAAATGAACGAGTTGGTTTGTAATTGTTCAGTTCAAATTAATCTAGACTTTACTAAAGAGTAACAACTTTTTGGTGATGCAACAAATATAAGGGAATACTATTACTAAGATTACTAATTATTTTTACCTCTTGGGAATCAAACGTTATGTCGTCAAGAAGAGAATGCACGGACTTTGATGTTCTAGGAATTTCTTGATCCTCCAAAAATAGGAGTATGTCATAGTACCAAAGTTTTGGTACATGCACCTCATCCATCGACGCACCAGACTTTGCAGAACTAAGAACCTATACACAAATAAATATTTGAGTATTAAGTGTTTAGGTGTTTTTTAATATATGTTAATTAAAATATGTTAAATATTTAAAATATGTTAAAAATATAATAATTTACTTACTTTTTTAAGTTCCTTTCTGGAAAATCCCTTCATTGGGAAACACTAAACAAAACACACAAAATCAGGTACAACCGTAGGAAACACTAACACCCAAAATACATGTGCAATGTGTGGACCAAATTACTATGTGCTCTGGTGTCCCAAGTTTAAGGAGTTATCAGTCGAAGAAAAGGTGAGCAAGGTAAAACAACTGAGATTTTGATTTAACTGCTTGGGAACACAAAAAGTGGAAGATTGTACGAGCAAGAACAGATGTCAAAAGTATAATGCCCCTCATCAAACAGAAATTCATTTTGAAGAAAAATTCAAATGATTGAGACGCAGAAACCTTTGTTTTGCTTGCTACTGGGAAAGTGTTAGTGATCCATCCTCAAGGGAATGCGGTAGAGGCTAGGGTATTCGTCGATCCGGGTTCTGAGTTGTATTTTATCTAAGAAGAGTTCTGCAAAGCATTGAAAATTCCTAGAGAGTCATTGAGTATAGCGCTAAAGGGAATTGAAAATTCTCCTGGTGGAATAACGAGAGGAGTTTGTCACCTTAAACCTAAACCAAAATACTCTGTGGCGTCAATTCTCACTCAGGTGTTTATATTGAATAAACTTACGGCTCACTTACCTACGGAGAGAATCAAACAGACCAACTGGTCACATCTTAAAAATCTTAAACTAGCTGATCCTGAATATTATATATCAAACTGAGTTGACATTCTGCTAGGAGCGATTCCATCAAGTGAGATCATTCAATCTGCATTGATAAGAGGTGAGAGCAGAGCCCCAATAGCCCAATCAACAATATTTGGCTGGATTGTCTATGGCACTGCTCAACAACATTACTCCTGTAAGTCATCTCATTGTCACTACTCATCAGCTGATGAAGAATTACAAAATTTAATAACCAAATTTTGGTCTCAAGAAGAAATAACTGAGTTGAGCACCCCAAATCGAAGTCCAGAGAATCAACAATGTGAGGAAAACTTCAAGAGAACTCATTCTAGAGAGGAATCTGGTCAATTTATCGTGAGGTTGCCAGTTAAACGGTCACCTTCTGAACTTGGAGACTCATCAATCAGGGCCAAACGATGTTTGTCCAGTATACTAAAACGGCTAAAGAGCAATGTTGAGTATGGAAGACTTTATCACGAGTTCATGAGTGAGTACGAGAACTTGGATCACATGAGAAAAGCAGTAACTGAAAATTCTGAGTCAACAATCTATTATCTACCCCTTCATGGCGACCTACGAGAGCAAAGCACTTCGACTAAGCTGAGAGTGGTTTTCAATGGTTCCAGCAATTCTACGTCTGGTGTTTCATTGAGTGACATCTTACATATTAGTCCCAAAATTCAGCCTGACATCACTGTTGTCGTGTTATGGGTGAGACGATATCGGTTTATTTTCGCCACAGGTATTACTAATATATTCCGGCAAATAAAGGTTCACCATGGCAACTGGGACCTACAGAGAATCTACTGGATGGACAATGAGAAGAATATAATACCATACCAGCTCACTACAGTAACGTCTGGTACGAGAAGTGCGCCATATCTTGCTGTAAGAGTTCTGTTAGAGCTGGTAGGAGATGAGGGCACAAAATATCCACTAGCAGTTGAACCTTTAATCACAAGGAAGATACGCAGATGACATATTTGGAGGTGGAGAATCAGTTTCTGAGGCAATACGTTCTGCCGAACGGTTAGAGCTGTTGTGTGCTGCAGGTGGTTTTCCGTTGACAAAATGCAACTCATCTGAGGTATTATCTACAGTCTTTCCTGCAAGTACTACAACTGACATCGGAATTCAAGAGAAAGATAACACTGTCAAAGCTCTTGGACTTTCATGGAATCCGACAACAGATCAATTTGGCCTTAAATATTCTGAGTCACCATCCAATAAAACATTCAAGAGGTCAGTTCTTTCTGAAATCGCACGATTCTTTAATCCGTTGGGTTTTCTTGCTCCTATTGTTGTACGAGCTAAAATATTGATGCAGGAGCTTTGGCTCGAGAAAGTTAGATGGGATGAAAAAATTTCTGGGACATTGAGTACAAAATGAAGCAAATTAAGAAAGGATCTAGCGCAAGTGGACATCATCAGTGTACCGAGATGGTTGCATCTAACCACATCATCGAGACTTGAGATTCATGGATTTTCTGAAGCCTCGCAACTTCCAATGGTTGGTGTAATTTTCCTTAGAGTCACTAATGAAGCAGGTGAGACCACATCTACCATTGTATGTTCAAAACCACAAGTTGCTCCCTTGAAACCAACCACTATTCCTCGATTGAAGTTAAATGCTGCAGTTCTTCTCAAAAAACTAGTCATCTATGTCAAACGAGCATTGGAAATTCCAAATGCACCCACTAACTTATGAACTGATTCCTCAGTCACTTTAACATGGATTCGAAGTCCCCCGTCAAGATGGAAGGCAAATGTGAGAAACCGAGTCTATCGGGTCCAAGATCTTCAACCGAATGCCATTTCGCAATACGTGTCTGGGAAACAAAACCCAGCTGATTGCGCTTCGAGAGGGCTAACTCCTAGGAAATTTCGAGATCATACCTTATGGTGGCATGGGCCATTATGGCTAGTAAAATCTCCTGAGGAGTGGCCTATATTCACATTCCCAGCTATTTCTAACATAAATCTTGAGGAAAAACCCGGTAAATATTTTTCTGTAAGGAAATCTGAGGAGAACCCATTTCTTGAATTACTAAAGAGAAGATCGAAACTGCTTCCAATTTAAAAATCACTGCCTTGTAAATCACAGTCACTATCCAACAATCCTTTATCAACAATTGACCTGGAGTCTGCTAAACGAGTATTAATCAAGTCAAGCCAAGGACTGTTCTTCTCTGAGGAGTTTAATGTGTTAAGCAGAGCCAATTTTCTATCAAAATCGAGTCCATTGTGCAAAATTACGCCTTATATTGACCATGAAGGAATTCTAAGAGTTGGAGGGCAATAAGAGCGAGCTGATATTCCTTCAGAAGAAAAGCGTCAGGTTATCTTGCCTCGCAATTCATCCCTAACATCCTTGTAAATTACTGACGCTCACGAAAAAACGCTACATGGAGGAACGCAACTTGCTCTTTCACATCTCAGACAAGCTTACTGGGTTATTGGATATCGAGTTCCAGTACGCTCATATATACTAGCTGCGTCACTTGTGCAAGAAATAGAGGAGTTCGAGCTCAACAAATCATGGGACAGCTACTGTCTGCTCGCGTCAAGCCAGCTCGAGCTTTCTATCACTGTGGGCTTGACTATGCTGGACCATTTTCCATTAAAACCTGGAAGGGTAGAGGAGCCAGAACACACAAATGCTGGATTGCTGTGTTTGTCTGTCTAGTTACGTCAGCAGTACATCTAGAGGCGGTGACAGACTACACTACCGAGACTTTTCTGGCAGCTTATAGGCGATTTATAAGTTGGAGAGGTGTCTGCCATACCATCTACAGTGACTGTGGTACTAATTTTCTGGGGGAGAACAAGATTCCGAAGGACCTCTTCGAAGCTGAAACCTCTGAGGATGAGCATCTGCGAGAATCACTTTTAAAGGATGGAACATATTGGCAGTTCAACCCTCCACTTGGTGGCAAGTGGGAAGCAGCGATAAATTCCTTGTAATTTCATCTCAAGAGAACCATAGGTGACACATTACAGTAGGTGGCCATATTAGTAGCACTTTTTTAAACATAGCGAAGATGTCTTGTGGGATATTGTACATACGCGTCCCTAGTAAAAACAGGCTTTTTGATTGAATGCTACTATATTTATTCGCTAGTATTACTAGTTACTATTACAACTAAATCTAATAAACTAAAGTTAAACTAGAAATATGAGCTCATTTTATGTTCTTCAAAATCATGATAATTGATTTTCAACCTTAAAAATGCATAAATGACTGGAATAGGGGTACCCTATTTTATTTGATATACAAAAGGCTATCCAAAAGAGAAACTTTTTTAGAGGCAAACCCGTGCCTCACGGAATACAATTTTGTATATCCTCATATCCCATTGATTGAACAATATTTCTATCACATAAAGTTGGTCGGAATACAACGCATGCAGCTTTACATAGTAACACAGAGAGCCATAATGACCTTATGAAAATGCCAGAAATCGTAGCAACACCCAAAGCTAAGAAGCTACAAAACTCCTAAGCAATAAAAGTGTCCATAAAAATTTGGCCACCCACTGTTCCGACATATGAAAAGTTGGCAACCCTTTTAACATCAATTGAGTCTATGTTGAATTCAGGCCACTTTCTGATTGGAGAACCACTTAAATCTTTACCGGAGCCTTCGCTACTTGAGTTTACTTCATTACGACTTTCTAACTGGCAGCTACTTCAACAAAACTTCCAATAATTCTGGAAGAGATGGTGAGCTGAATGTCTACAGAGACACCAAGCAATTTATAAATGGCATCATCCCTCCAACGAGATCAAGGTAGGATATCTAGTTTTACTTGCAGACACGAGATTTCCACCGAGCAAATGGCCACTAGCACGCGTTGAAGAGCTACATTCTGGAGCAGATGGGCACACCCAAGTCGTCACCATCAACATCTACCACTAGACTAACGAGACCAATTGCCAAACTTTGTGTCTTGCCACTAACACCAGAATAAGTTGCCAAAAAAGTTGGCAACGGCGGGGAGTATGTTCAATCACGTTCATAGTCACCCTGTGATCGAGGAGCTCATAAAAACAGTCACCCTGTGGTTGAGTTGAGTCCATGTGCTCATTGAAAATTAAATTATTAAATTAATAAATTAAATTAAATTAATAATTTAATATTAAATTAAGGATTTTTGCATAAATTTATAAAGAAAATGCGAATAAACTTGGAAACTTTGTAAAGTTGTGTTAAATACGATTTGAATTATCCTGGAAATGTACATGAATTAGACATAAGATTTTAAAGAAATAATGAAAAATGTAAAAATAAAATAATCACTAAAAATATAAATTAAATGAATTAAATTGAAAATAAAAGATTTCAATCAAATAAATTTTGTGACCTACCGAAATAAAGAAAACCACAACCAGCAAATTTTCTAACAATTCCAATTCTCTATACATTTCAATAACTGACATCACAAAATCATGATGGGAACTCATTGTAACGCCTAAACTCATTCAAAATATGACACGCAATGAGACAAACAGCGTTCCATAGTGCCATCACTCTCGTCCGCGTTTACACATTCACGAGGAGTTGAGACGATGGCCTTTTGGAGCGGCACGATGCAATTTCGATCGGTTGGAATTCCAAATCGTCCATCGGGCCACTCCAATCGCATGCAGGATCACCATTGACGCCAATCCATTAGTATGCTGTCGTTCCAAATGGCAAAATGGAACGCCCGCGAATTGCCAGCTTACGAGTACTTCATGGTCCACTGTATCTAATGCCTTAGCCAAGGCATCAAAGGCGATTATAATCAGTTTATTTTTTCCAAGTTTATAATAAACAAGCTGTACCCGCCCGCTTTGCTGGGCATTACGTAATACTGCATAGTGTTCTATAATCGGTGACAACAATGAAACAAATAAGGATTTAAAGATTCCCGGTTGAAACGGAAAAACAACTGGTTAACTTTTTACTTAAACTACGGTTAGTACCGACTACTTATCTAAATTGTCTTAGCTTATATACATTTTCTGAATGTAAATTTTTTATGGCACATTAATATTTGAGGGGTTAACCGGACCCGATCGGCCACATCAACAAAACGCCCACGTTAGCCGTGTAAATTTATTTTCGGTGAATTTGTTGAAAAATATTGCTTTCTTGTACTTACAAAAAAAGTTGAGGTTTAATCACAGACAAAATAATTTACCAGATGTCGCGATCCCATGTCACTCTGTACCCAATTTTTTCCAACATCACACACGTAACAGCAGACAAAAGGTGCATGGGCCGTATGCGCTTTCGACCGGCTTTAACGTTTGAAGAACAGCCAGGGCGCGAATTTTTCTCCTAGTTGATGTTTGATTGTCAAATAGGGAATGTTGTGATAATAGGAAAGGGAAATTTCGCATATGAAACACAATGTACTACATGTACACACAATGCACACAATTTTGATGTTCTGAAATTTGCACAAAACAAACACAAACAAAAATCGTTCATATGTGCACCATTGGAGAGTAAAATTTACTCCCGTACACGTAAGTAAACTCAAAAGTTTCTGTTTTCTGTGTAGAAGACGGAAATTTTTGTGTGCAATAGTATTTTTTTTTTATCTGAAGTATAAATATATAAATGGAATTTCCCATATATGAAAAACTACAAAATTTTTCCGAAAAACGCGAGATTTTGCATTAACGAATTTTAATCTGAATTTTATCATATATCAAATCTTTTGTTTGGACACCTTTAAAATCTCAATTCAGAGAAAAAAATGTATCGGAGAAAGTTAGGAAATTTTAAAATAATGGGGGTAAGTCATACATATGAACCCCGTAGGAAGTTTCGTTCAACCGCCAGGAGCAAAAAATCGGTAAAAATTCAAAATCTAAATTTTATAAATTTTTCAACCTTTTGAATGCACATCGCTAAAACCTCAATTTAGAGAAAAATGACTTACGAAAGGGAGGTAGCAAATTTTCAAAAAAGGGGGTCGGTCATACGTATGAGCTCTGTAGGACGCTTCGGTTAGCCGCTGGGAACACAAAATCGTTAAAAATTCAAAATCTGAATCTACATATAAATGGGTGACAGGTTTTTTTGTTATCCCTTTTACAGGAAACCAGATGGACTTACCAGGATTAATGTTATACCAGTCGAAAGATTGTTTTTTCATCTATGTGCATCACTTAATTTTTCTTCTTAAATTTAATTATAAATTAGTTAAAGTTTAAATAGGAATCAAAAAATTCAATAGGATAGTATGTGTAAATTGAGCACACCTATAGCGTAGAGGATGCTTTTGGAAAAAAAGTATGCGTGTGAATGTTTTGCTTTTTGCCTGGAGATATGCAACCATATGTGATTTTATGGTTTGTGTCCCTAATAAATGGCAAGTACTAAATTAGTCGAAAATCAAACCAAATGGATCAATCATTAATTGGGGACAAAAATCAAAACAATTATTGAACATTTGGCCACAGACAAAATAAAATACTAGATGTCGCGATCCCATGTAGTCAAATGAAGTATGTGGTTTTTTTGCGGATTATCATTTTTTGCAAATTTTATCAAAATAAAGGCAAATTTTCGAAAAAATGCAAATTTTTGAAAATCACAAATTTCACAGTTATTTCTAGAAAACGCGATATGACCTTTGACGAATATTTTCGAAAAACAAGCGAAATTCTGAATTTTATCATATTACCTAACTTTTGTATGGACACACATTTAAAAACATAATTTAGAGAAATGTGGTACATGACAAACAGTTGGGAAATGACAAAATAATGGGAGCTGGTCATACATATAACCCACTTAGAAAGCTCAATTTAGCCGCTTCGAGCAAAAAACTGTTAAAAATTCAAAATCTGAAATTATATCTTATTTCTAAACTTTTGTCTGCACACCTTTAAAACCTCGATTTAGAGAAAAATGATGTGTGAAAAAAGGTAGCAAATTGAAATTTGTTTGTTTGTGCGGAAATTCTAGATATACTTTATTTAACCCAAAACTTCATAATTTAGTTAAATACCACAAGATTCATGGTCCATGTAGTTTATTAAATCGTAACTCCGTCTGTATGAGAGATGGTAAATGCAGCAAAAGCTTTCATAAAGACTTTTGAAATACAACTCAGGCCAATGTAAATGGCTATCCATATATGCGTCGTGATAATGTTATAACAGCCGACATTCGTGGCCACTCTGTTGTTAGCCGTTACGTTGTTCCTTACAATCCATATCTTTAAGCGAAATTTTTTATTATGCTCAGCACAGTGAAGAGCATAATATAGGTATATATACAAATAAATTTATAAGGGGTACGACTGTGCCTCATGACAGGTTGGAAGAGTAAGTGGTGGACTTCAGGGCAAAGTTAATATAGACGAAATCGATAGCTTGTTGACCGGTAGCTATGTTGGATCTACAGATGCTAATTGGTGCATATATATATTAAGTGTCCAAATAAGCATTAGTTCGACTTGAAAGTTACTTGCCTCACCGGCAAAATGTAGTCTCTAGGGAAGGAAATGTTCAGCAAGCTCTTCAAAATCACAGCAAAGTAAAATTGACTGCATATTTTTAAGTTAAGCAAATTGAAATGTTCCAAATTGCCAATGCCGAGCAGCGTTCCGCTATTGAATTAGTTTTACAGGAAGTTTTAAATAGTAACACTGATTGTTATATTTTTTGTCTTACAAGCACATGCACATTTTTGTAAGACTTTAGCCAAAACCTCAACTATTCACAAATTGAATTCTTTGAACCTTCAATGTATTGCGTGTGCTTCCAGTGACTATTCAGTGACTTTAAGACTATTTTACTCTGTAGAGATTTTTGACAACCAACCTCCGTTGTGGCTAAAACTCAACTAACTTGCTGGTCATCGAGATGATTCGATCTATGCGAATTATCGCCACGCCTCTAAGTCGCGTAAGGATAGCGGGATGGTATTGTCTGTTGTTGAGCTGAGCACATGGACTCAACTCAACAACAGGGTGCCTGGTTTTCTCGATTCGATCACAGGGTGACTAGGCCCGTGATTGAACATCGTGCAATCAACAAAATGCCGAAATGTTCTCTCGAAAACTTCTCATACTTAAGAGAGAGGGAGTAACGGCTAACGATGCGATATTTGCACGATCTCTCGTAATTTATTGATCTTGAGCTTAAGCACTTAAGTCGACTTTCTTTTGAAATAAAAACCGTGAAAACATTAAATCCTAAATATTTCCAAAAGTTTAAAACCAATTTTTTAACTTAACACAAATACTCTTCTACCAGCCAGTAATCTTCGTGCCAAATTTTGTTGAAATCGATTCAGTAGATTCCGAGTTTAGCCGCGACAAACATTTTTAAAAAGACATCTTTTTATATATACTAGGAATGCCCGTGGCGGTCGGAAATCGACTGCATACTCTTGAAATTGAAAGACTTAAGTTTACTTGTAAACAGAAATTTCCATTGCCCGAAAGCTTCAGTTTCAAGAGTATGCAATCGACAACCAAGTTCAAAGGAAACAGACATGAGCCGATATGCAAGAGTCTGAAATGATTCCAATTAAAATTATTGTAACTAGGGGGACGCCCCCTGCTCGCTACGCTCGCCAACCCCCGCCGTTCGCTACGCTCACTCTAATAGCTCGCGCATGGCGCTATATAGATAGTAGCATTGTAAGTAAAAATATTATTTAGTTCAGACTGTAGTAGCAATCATTTCAGCTCATTTTGCACGTCAAAGTACATCTAAAATGAATGAGGCCCTATCTATAATTATCAAAAACCTTACGGGTGCGGTTGCAAAAGGCTTTTTGTAAGAATTCTTACATCTTCTGCCAAATGACCTTGGCCTTGTGTTACAGAAATACATATAGACACGCAATCGATCTAACTCTACTGGCTACAATATACAATTAACGGTGAGAAAATATAGGTAGTTTGAGTGAAGATTCCTGTTTTTTGAAACGTTTGCCCCTGGGATTTATTAATCGTCATCGCAAAAGCCAGAATGACGGGAAATTGAGTTTTTTTAAAGAAAAAAGACAGAAGTGTACTTGCATAATTAAGGTTTATTTGTGGTGTCAAAATACGTGTGTTTCTGAAAACTCCTGCTAAAATCTTACAATCCAAACAATTCTAATTTGCATTATAACTAAACGAATAGGTGTACCATTGACCAAGCAAGTCATGTCCCGTACTCAAATTACGAATAAGTAAAAGTAAGCAATTTGGTTTCGAAAGTAAATTTGTAGGATCAAGAGCCCACTTACATCAACTGAGTTTAAAAATTCTACTGGAAAATTATTTTGCTCTCTATAATCGTCACTCAAGATGTTATCGGAACTCAAATATATTCGTTCCTCTCCGGACAGACTGTTAAAGATTTCTGCATCGATGAAAGTGCAGTTTTCATATTTGGGTGCTAATATAACCGAATTGAGAATATCGTTAGACTTCATGGTTTCAGATACATTGCCACAAGTATCTGAATTCACGAAGTTGCTAACTAAATGGGAAGGAATTTCAATAACATCCTGGCTGTAATCAGGAAATATGGGTAAAGTTCCATTACCAAGAGATTTAAGAAATTCAACGAATTCAATCTCATGAGGTGAAGCTCTCATATTTTGGGTAAAAGTTATTTTGTGGATTGTGAAAATTCGGACCATGAAGTAAGGCAATTCTCAATAACACGTGTACCGTGAGATATAGCTGACAATATTCGTCAAAAATCTCCACAGAGTAAAATAGTCGTACCTCCGAAAATGTTAGTTGAAGTACCGAATGAATCGTTTACTGAACAAAATTTCCTCAATACCTAATAAAGCACAGTTATATGAATTATTTTCTGAAGAATTTCTTAAAAGTCTTCACACATGAACATTTTGAATTCACTCCACAAATCTAAAGCATTTGTAGGAACGTTCACACCACAAATAGGATATGGCAAATAAGTTTCTTAACTGCTGAGAGGACTAACACTCTTTTACTACTAATAAATATTCACGCCACTCTCCAAAATTTCATGCGATACTTCGTGCATGTGCTAAACATGTGCAGTAAATAATGTTCCCAACAGTACCCAAATCCTTATGGGACCTCGAACATGAAGCAAAATAGTCTCAAATGGAACACCTCAACATAAAACATAAAATAATCTAGCAATAGCTCTACTACTTCCTCTTTGAGGTTTTTCAATTTCTTTTCTTTATCTACCTAAATATAATGTATCGGCGTCTCTCTATATAGAAACACGGACGAACTAATTCGATTGATTTCATAGAATGCAGTCAATTTTGTTCTTCTGTGATTCTTAAGAACTTGCTGAATATTTCCTTCCCTAAAGACTACATTTTGCCGGTGAGGCAAGTAACATTCATGTCGAACTATAATATATTACGTGACTGTAATCTCAATTGTCAACAGAGTGGCCACGAAAGTCAACTGTCATGCCAGTAACACGACGCATCTCACATTGGCTAGAGTTGTATTGTAAAAGTCCTTAAAAAAGCTTTTGCTGCATTAACCATCTCTCATACAGACGGGGATACGATTCAATAAACCACATGGACCGTGGATAATATGGTTTTTAACTAAATTATAATGCTGTGGGAAATACATTTATATTGTAAATAAAATACATATATCTGGAATTTCCGTACAAACGAACCAGCTTTCATTTCCTACCTTTTCTTTTTTCTCTAAATTGAGGTCTTAAAGGTGAGCAGACCAAAGTTTGGAAATATGATATAATTTCAGATTTTCAATTTTAAACAGTTTTTTGTTCGTAGCAGCTAAATCAAGCATTCTAGGGGTATGACCGACCCCTTTTATTTTTTCATTTCCCAACTTTTGCCCATATATCATATTTCTCTATATTATGTTTTAAATGTGGGTCCATACAAAAGTTGGGAAACATGATAAAATTCAGACTTTCGCTCGCTTTCCATAAATATTCGTGAAAGTTAACCTCGCGTTTTCTAGAAATAACTGTAAAATTGTGATTTTCCACATTTTTGAAAATAAAATTTCCATATATTTTTATCAAATTAGCAAAAAAGAATGGCATAAGTAAACGATGGCTCTAAATTTGTGTGTGGTAATGCATCCATATTATTGTCTGTGGCCATATGTTCATTGTTTCGGCTTTTGTCTGGAAGAATGCAATTTTATTAGCCAAAGATTGCCTTCTTCCAGGCAAAAAGCAAAAGAATGAACATATGACTATTGTCTGTGATATGGCTGCATTTGCCCCTCACATTATCATTGGCATAGATATTGGGTTTGAGTGAAAAGAATGCATGTATTTGGCATAAATGGTTGGTTATGCAAATGATAATGTTAAATAAGTATGTTCCATATTTTGATTTTTTCGTAGAGGAATGCAATTATATGTTAATTCTTTTGGTTTCCAGGCAAAAAGCAAAACATTCACACGCACACATTCTTCCCAAAAGCACCATCTACGCTATACGTGTTGTATAAAATAGCGGTGTATCTCTTAAGAAATGAAACTTATAACCACAAAAACTTTATATAATAATTTATTTCATTTCTAATTTTAAACATTGAGATAAGTTCTGTATGATTAAAACTCTGGAATTGTAAACTCTCGATTTGATCTGGACTCGATGATGGTTTTGTTCGAACTGGTTGAAGAAAAATGGCATGATCTGGTCGTCACTATAGAAGGGATTGAATCCAAGGCCAGACTCGTTAAACTTCAATAAACGAGTTCCCTGAAACTCATAAACACGCCATTTGATAAGAATCAAATGGCGACGCATTTTCTATCGATCATTCGCATGGGTGGTCTTGTTGGTGATAATGTGACTACATTATACTTAGTTACAATGTAGGCACATTTTGGTTCTTTCTTCATGATTGAACACGTGTGCTCAACTCACACATACTATCCCATTGAATTTTTTAATTTCAATTTTAAATTAAACTAACTTATAATTAAATTTAAGAAAAAAAATTAGGTGATACACATACAGGAAAAACTAATCTTTCGAATGGTATAATTTTTATGCTGGTAAGTCCACCTGGTTTAATCTGGTCGCACTAAAAAGAATTACACACCACAAACGCACATTCCCTTATGCCTAACCCTCATGCATATGCATGAGGCTCTGATAAGAGCACGAACAAAAGGAATTGTCGATTTCTCTCTCCGATAATACTCATTTGAATAATCTCTTATCAAAGCGTGGTCAATCCAGCAATAAATGCAATGATATTATTTTTATTAATGATGGGTAAACTACATACTTGACCAATTTCAATTAAAAGTATATTCTGCACATCTTTGACAACATATCTTTTAAATTGTGAATTTTTATCAAAAAAGGACGTGTAGTTTGCCCGTAGGAGGGGTCAGAAAATTTTTGTTGGCGTATTAATTATAGTATAGATAAGAAGAAGATAAGATAATGTTTGAAACACAACGTTAGGCGTCAGTAGTTCCTTTTTTTTAACACAACCAAATTGATGTTCAGCGAAGCTCTTATGCGTCGACGAAATATGAAACCTTTGTAACCAAACTCCTCCTAGACCGTTTGATCAATCGATCTGAAATTTTACATACTAATAGTATTTTCGACGGTGAGTGCTAACATCTATTTTTTGTTACTAAATTCGCCAAAAAAAATCACTAGTGGTAGGCTTCTTAGTTAACAATTTTTCTGATGAACGAACCAAAATTAGTACAAAGGTTTGTGTAATGGAAATCTAAATTTAGTTTTTATGTATTTAGAACGATCACTGCGTTTTTTTCCAAGAATTCCAAAATATACGGCAAACAAAATACAATCTTGACAAAAAATCGCTGTCTTTGTAACAATAAACGTTAGTTTTCTTGTATAAATGAATCTATGGTATTGATCTTAGGTAATTAGTTTTCGCGTGCTCGAACCAGATTTAGCTTTTACATAAAGATCTTAGCACAGGCACCTGATTGTTTCCGGGGCTTTCGCCAATTCGCTGTGGGGAATCGGAAACTTTGAAGAGAAAATTTATTTTGGTTTACTCAAACCGTAGCAAATGGTTTTTTACAGGTTCTTGAAGAATAGTATTTTTATTCATGAATTTTGAATCATGGGACAAGATAGATTCCGGGAATCAGAAAATTTACAATATTCTTCAGGTTTTGAGGGTACTTTTCCGGTAAAATTTTGAATTTTCAACGGTTTTTTGCCCGTAGCGGCTAAACGCAGCGTCCTAGGGTGTCGTATGTATGACCGACCCCCATTATTTTGTCATTTACTACCTTTTTGTCATACATGATTTTTCTCTAAATTCAGTTTTTAAAGTTATACATACAAAAGATCGGAAAACTGATAAAACTCAGATTTTGAATTTTTAACAGTTTTTTGCCCGTAGCGGCGAAACTATGCACTTAAGGGGTTCATATGTATGAACGACCCCCCTTATTTTGACATTTTCTACTTCTTTTTCATACATTATTTTTCTCTAAATTGAGTTTAAAGATGTGCATACAAAAGATGGGGAAAATGATAAAATTCAAATTTTGAATTTTCAACAGTTTTTTGCCCGTAGCGGCCAAACGAAGTGTCCCACGTTGTTTATATGTATGAGCGACCCCCATTGTTTTGACATTTCCTGCATTTTTGTCATACAATATTTTCCTATACTGTGAGTTTTTATAAACATGTCCATACCCAAAATTACGATTCTAGCTAATAATTTTGTAAATCATTGAAATCTGATAGTAAAGATGATTGAATGGATTACTGAAAATTGTTTCATATCTTCAATATATGCAAGAAATGAAGCCTCATGACCATCTGATGCGTTTTATGTTCGCCTATCGCATCGGATGGGCTGAAGATCGTTTGGTCGAAGATGAACATTTTTACCGAAAAATTATCTTTTCCGATGAAGTTCATTTCCACCGTGGAGGCTATTTCAATAAGCGAAATTGCCGCCCTCAGAGCCGCCCTCAGTGTCAATGGCGAGAGTTACAGAGCCATGTTAAATGGATTTTAGTTTTTAAAAATTGAATAGTGTTACATCGACGGAATTTGGTTCCAACAGGACGGGGCTGCGACACAGCCAACGATACAATCGATCTTTTGCGCACCTCTTTTGAACATCGAATAATAAAGCGAAATTCTGATCCGAATTGGGCGCCTCAGAGCTGTGATTTGAACCCATTAGACTATTTTTGTGGGGATCTATTAAGGATATATATTACGCTTATCATCCAGAGACGATTGAGTCCTTGAAACACGAAATTGAAGTTGCCATTCACAAGATTGAATGATGTTGTGTTTCACTCGTAAATATAAATGTTCAGTCTTTCTAACAACGTTATAATTTTGGACAAATATTCATTAGTTTTTTTTATATCCGATTCAAATTCCAAATCGTATATGGCCCACCCTTTATCTCTTGAATTTCTCTCACTGAAGGTAATGAAGGGATACCTTCAGAAATGGCCAAATAAATCAGTGTTTAGGGCTGGAATTGTAATACACATATTTTTTACATTAAAACCAAGTCAACACACATGGTATCGACTTGAACCAATTGCTACCAATTATTACATTACCAAAGATGACTATGAAGCAGAGTGTCTATATATCGACCGCTCAGCTCAATTTTGTGTGCGACTTCGCGAACGCCACCTAGTATTACAATCAGTTATAAAATCAAAGATTTGGTTGTATATAATGCGCTTAAACATTTTAGCAATATTGGATATTAAGGAGATGGGTCTATAGTTAGTCATCAGAAATTTAATGGAAGATTTGTGTACAGGAACTACTTCAGCCTTTTTAAGTGCTTTAGGAAATAAGCCTTCTAAGTGCAATGATTAAGTATGACACACAAAGGATCCGAAACATAGCCAGCAATCGTCTTAAATACTTTGGTATTGATTCTGTCTACTCCACCTTTTTATTATATTATATTATAACATTTAACATTTTTATTAGGTTGCTTTTTTGTCTGTCTGTCTGTTCGGGTGGAATCTTGCAATCGATTTTTGATTTACTTGCTGATGAGGTACAGACTTGAAACCTTAAACATAGTTCAGAAATGGAAAACAATGTACTACTGTATACATTTTTTTTTTGTGAATTCCAAAAAAATATATGAAAAAAATGTTTTTAAGTCGATTCCAAGACTTTACACATACAAGGCTAAAGAGCGGAAAATAATTATTCAAATAAAAAAAAAACATGTTGAATATGCATCGTTTTTAAAATGGACTAAAAAGTAAAAAAATTGACTAAAATTTCTCCCAGCCGCATACAGATTTATAACACCATACAGATCCCGTATTCCATAGAAATTGTTCTGGAAATTTGTGCTTGTGAATATTAAATAGCTATGAAAATACTTGTAAGATTTAGAACGAAAAACGTAGGGCGCATATTACTCATTAACGGCTACTACCTGCACTCCTTACCATTGTCTATTACTTGCGCCCTACGTTTTTCGTTTTATATATTACAAGTATTTTCATAGCTATTAAAAATTCAGAATGACAAATTTCCAGGACAATTTCAATGGGGTATTTATCTCTTTTATCACATTGGGTAGTATCAATGTTTCTTTAAGTTGTATATTTTCGTTTGAAAATGTTAAATTATTACTTCGAATAGTACAATTTTCAAATTTAATAAAATTATGTGTTAATTATGATATCATGATTGTTACAAGTATGAATTAATTCTGTCTTATTTAAGTTCTTTGTAAGAACTATGTCTTTATTTATTCTGTCAATACAAGGTTTCCTATTATTAACCACATTACAATTTTCTACATTTAATACATTTTTCTCTCACAGGTCTCAACTTCCGTATCTCTTTATTTTCTTCATAATAAAATACATTTGTCTGATGTACAATAACTTTAGTATTATGGGCATCTAATTCTAAATTATTTTTTGTAGGAATTGGTACAATATTCGTAATATAATACTTTTTTGAGAGAAATTAGGAATTTGGATAACAATTATTACTTTTTGTTCAAACTCTGCTACCACAGTTTTGATATATTCAAGGTGACTAATTGTTAAATTATATTGTTGAACTTCCTCTGTTGAAAGAATATGTTTACTGAGGATCCCTTATCTACAATGTAAAATTATGTCTTCTAATTTTTCTAATTTTGTTAATATAAACTTTAAATTTTCTTTCACAGAATCTTTTTCCTTGAACCATTCTAATTCTGGTTGGATCTTATTTGATATTTGGGTTATTTCTTTGGTTTTATTATTAATTATTAAATTTTGATTGTTAATTGCATTGATCATTTTATTTATCTCGTTTTCAAAATGTGTTTATTATCATTGTTTCGTTATTGACTTCATCCGTTAAAATATTTTAATTCTTATCAACTGTATTAAATTTATTTTCAATTTCAATGCTTTCATCATCATCCATAAAACCATCTATCCAAAACATTTCCATAGAGATAAATTAGTCCTCTTTTAATTTTATTCTTTGTCTAAATTCAAAGATTTTTTTGTCTATTTCTTGTATAACATTTATTATGGTTGAATCGTTTTAAAAATTTTTCATTACTAGATTTTGTAATGCCATTTCAAGTGCCTTTTCATAATCATTGATGTCAATGGTATGTAAAATTTCTGTATAATTCTCTATCATCTCTATTTCCTATTGATACTTGATTAACCTTAATAGTATGTGCTAGTGTATTTGTTGTGAAACAGATCATTATTATAAAAATTAGTTTTCCTGAAATAAAAGATTTTTATTTACATTTCCTCGTCCTTTTAAGAATTTTCTTGTGGATTTTATTTTTACTTTCTAAGGTATAGTAGTCTTTCCCAATCTTTAATACTTTTTGTGCCTTATACTTTGGCTTTATTTTAGCATTTGGGGTTGTATTTGCAATATAAGTAGAGCCACTTTCTTTTTCAATTATTTTCGAATAATATTTGTCTATTCTTTTCTTTTGTTTATTATACATTAAATTTGTTTTTTCTTCTATTTATTTTTCATTTAGTTTATTGGTATGTACGTCAACAGGTTTCCGATTTGTTGTAGAATGTATGCTATTATTAAAGTGTAAAATGGCTGTATTAATTAAATTAGATATTGGTTCATCAGGCTTTTGCATTTTCAACAGACGAATGTGTTTACTCAATGTTGCATAAAAATTCTCTATTGCACTATTTCCTGTATGAGCATGTGCGGAAGTTAAATGGATTCGAATATTTAAATTATCCGCAAATTCTTGTAGAGGTTTCAATGATCCTCATTCATTGTCTGATGTAATGATCTTCGGAGTACCATTGTTTGAAATATATGCTTCTAATCTTTTCCTGATTTCTACTGGGCTTCTTTGCTGGAACATATATATTTGAGCATGCTTATTGAATCTATCAAAAACTGTTAAATAAGGCTCTCCTCGATAAGGGACCTAGATATCTATGCGTGTATCTTCGTGTGCCTTATTCGGAATGGGTTTCATTTCTTGTTCTGGTGTTACAGGATGTCTATCATATTTACCAAGTTTGCAAATTCTACATTTATTTGAGATCTCTTGAATTTTTAGCTTTAAGTAATATTAGATTAGATAAAACAAACAACAAAAATGATGCGTTGACGCATGACTGCAGATAAAAAGCCGACGCACGTCTGAGTTGCACATCAGTTTTGCAATAATTTAAGAATCTTCGATTTTTGCACTTATATCTTTACTACTTCGCTACTTTGGGGAGCACCACTATTAAATATAGCCTATAGCCTTCCTAAAATAATAGACTATCTAATAAAAAAAAAAAATTCAAATCGGATTAGTAATTCCTGAGATCATCGCGTTCAAACAAACAAACAAACTCTGTCTCTTTATAATATTAGTATAGATAAACATTTTCATTATTGACATCTTCAAACATTTTATTGCATTTAATTATTTTTAATTTATTCCTTTGATCTCTTAATTTGACTATGTTTTGAAACTGTTTAAACATCTCTTAATCAGGAACATATACTCTTACTAAACCTTTATTTGGCAAATGATTTTTAATTATATATTCATATGTTTTCTGATCTGGACTTTCTATTGTAAATTCTCTTCTTACTCTTCTTGAATATAATTTATTTATTTGTGTTTCATTAACTGTTCATTTTTGAATTATGGTTTATGTTCTAACGACATTTAATTGATATTCTAATATTGGAATATGTAGACAATTATCCTCCTCTGCGCTATGTACAGTAGCCATATCAGACGTCGTAAAATACATCCATCTTCCTAACATATCTAATCTTTGATCGATTTTAATCATTCGAAATTTCAGCTTTTGTTTTTTCGTTCAACTTCCTATAATCAACGACTATTCTTCATTTCTTTTCCTTGGATGCTTCTTCTTTTTTACTTACTATTCAAATTGGAGAAGAATAAGGAGATTCGGATGGTTGAATGACCTTCTGATCTAACATTTCCTTAATTTCTTTTTCGACTTCTTGTTTATGGACATAAGGACAATTTTAAGTTTTTGAGTATACTGGAGAGTTATTTTCTGTATCAATTTTATGCTTAATAGCACTAGTAAAGGTGAAGTCTGTTCCTTATCTATAAAATATATCCGAATATTTCATTATGATTTTAAGTAATTTATTTCGTTCTTCAGGATTTAAGTGTTCTGTTCTAATATTTTCTTTGATATCGGGGTATGGGGTGGAACATAAATCTTCGTCAAAGCTTGCAACTTCCATATTTTCCAGTGATAATATAGAAAACTTTTGTTTTTCTGGTTCGATAGTTTGAGTAGTTTTGGTGCGTCATACTATTAGACCCATTTGAAAAAATTGCGTTTTTTCAATTCGAAGCTTCCCAATTGCTGTATTTTTGCTTCTAATTGCATTCAATTAATAAATTTACTCCCTGGCAATGAAACGGAACAAAATTTCTTCCTCTTATAACATTTGTTGATAATTTCACATTTTGGAAAAAATAACTCAATATTTGTTATGCCCAACTTTTGGCAACAGCGAGAGCCTTGATTAGTCCTAGTTTAAAGCTTATGCAGCTTTGTATGTTAAAAATCCCTTTTTGAAGCTCTTTAGCTTAGCAAAATTCCATCACGATCACGCAAACAAACTAGTGTTTTTGGGGACTTAGTTGAAAATAAAATGTTTTTCCAGAAACAGCTACACAGATTTCAAAGGTAAGAGTCCATGAAACACAACAAAAAAAGAAAATCATACAAATGTAGACATAGAACAGTAATGAACTTTCTCTCAAAATTAATTTGAAGACGGTGGGTCTATAAAATGGCAGACCACTGTAAGTGAGTTTCGTATAAGTGAGAATTCACTGTATTCACAAGAGCCATTATTAGAAATTTAAGAAAAACCATAATTGTAATCATTCATGAAAATACATAGGAGAATAAAAAGTAATTAAAATAAATTTTTCAACAATATAAGAAAAAGTCTAACTTCACATTTTTAATAAACATATGCTTTATTAATAAAAATTAACTGCAAGTGACTGATTTCAAATACAATAAATACAAAAAAACGTTCTGATTAACGTCAATGGAATCGCGATCTTCTGTCGACTGCTGAAGTGGTAAAAAAAACCGAAAGGCCCCGTCTAGGTCCGCGCCGTAGATTTTCCGTGAAAACATGGGGATAAAATTATTATAAGTGTTTCTTATAAGTTTGTATTTAAATCAGTGTCTCTTATACAATGGTTATAAAGAGTAATACGGTGACAGAAAAGATAAAATCACAAGTTTATTTTTACGCGCCTTCTTTAATTTCTCCTTTAATGCTGCCGTAGCTTTGACATTTACTCGACACTAGCCACTTTAGGTTTTTTTGATTTCGATTTGATGCAGGCTCTCTTTGATTTGCGTTTTATTCAATTCGAGCCCATATTTACGACTCATATAAGCCGATATTTTTTTTTTTTAATTTCAATTTAATACTGATTTTGACTCATACTTCAGCGAATATTTTTATTTTTTATATTTTTATTTTTTTTTTATAGAGAATAGTACGGTTACAGAATAGATAAATCACAAGTTTGTTTTTTTCTACCGTTCTTTTATTTCTTCTTCGATACCTCCGTAGCTCTCAGACTTGCGCGACACTGAACATATTATGTTTTTAATATCAGTTTTTATGCGGGTTTTCTCAGATTTGAGTTTTTTACAATTCGGTGCATATTCACGCTTAATATGAGACGATATCTTCCATATTTTTTCGAATAGTACGGTTACATAATAGATAAATCACAAGTTTGTTTTTTTCCGCCGTTCTTTTATTTCTTCTTCGATACCTCCGTAGCTCTCAGACTTGCGCGACACTGAACATTTTTGGTTTTTAATATCAGTTTTTATGCGGGTTTTCTCAGATTTGAGTTTTTTACAATTCGGTGCATATTCACGCCTAATATGAGACGATATCTTCCATATTTTTTCGATTTTTAAATTCTTACCGATTTTTGCTTATATTTCAGAGTATATTTTTATTATTTCGCTTTAGGTCCTGGTAGCTCTTTCTATGTTTTTCACAATGATATCCCAATCAACGTTCTAGCCTAACGCGTTCTCATGCTACAATTATAAATATCCTCACACAACGTTAAAAAACAACAATCATGCGTGGGCGCCTTTACTAGTCCGATGATGTCAGAGGAAAAAAAAGTGCAACACAATAAATACGTACAAATATGTTCTATCCACATTGATCTCAACCGTTGTTATCGCGTTATTAGTCGTTGTTATCGGTAATGTCCGCCATATTGAGTGTTTGCCAACGTCACATGATTTATGACACTTGGGGGAAGAATACGAATATAATGAAACCCCAGTCTTCAAAATCAGCCCAGCCGTTTGAGGTACAGGAGGTATATGTGAGCCTGTGAATATTAGCGGTAACGTCCGCCATATTGAGTTTTTGCAGACGTCACATAGCCTATGAAACTTGGGGCAGGAATACAAATCTAATGACACCTCATTATTTAAAATTGGTCTAGCCGCTTAGGCTACAGGTGGTAAGAAAGAAACAGACATACATACATACGCGCGAAAAACATCACCCTCCTTTGGTCAGTCGGGTAAAAAACTAATTGATCCCTTTTTTTCGTTGCGTGCGCTGGGTTAATCTGCAGCAGATGCTACAAATAGTGTTGCCAGTATTGGATGGCATTGCACGAATTGAATTGCAAGAACATACCGCCCGCCTCATTTCGAGCGAGCAATGACATCACGTCAACTGTAGGGTGGTGTTGTATTAACTTTAAAATTTGGTTGAATAGATTGATCTTATTCCTCCTTCGTGCCGCCCGCCGTCGTAGGACCTGGAGGTAAAGGCCCTTTTAGCCTCGTCATTGACCGGCAATGGTACTATCCGATGAACAGTTCGTTTCAGAGATGGTGATGTTGCAATGCGTAATGTAAGAACTCGTGTGAGCCCGTCTGGACTGGGGTGAACTTCGGACATCCTTTCAAGGGACCAGTGTTGTGGCAGTCCATCGTCAGTAATCATGACAAAATTACCTAATTTCGGTTGAGAGTTGCGATCGTGCCACTTTGAGCGTTGCTGAATTTCCTGGACTACTTCTTTGCGCCGCCGTCACCAAAAGTGGTGGCGCATATTCATCACCGCCTGCGAGCGTGAGAGGCCGCTTGTCTCTAGGATGGAAGACACTTCAGGAGGACCTTGAAGAGAGGCACCGATGAGAAACTGACCAGCCGTTAATGCAGAGAAGTCAGAAGAATCGTTGCTGCTTTCGAATAGGGGTCTTAAATTTAAGCAGGCTTCAATGCGTGATGTCAATGTTGAGAATTCCTCAAAGGTAAGAGTTGCGTCGCCTATAACTCTGTTAAGATGATGTTTGAAGCTGTTCACCACAGTTTCCCACAGCCTTCCAAAATGTGGTTCCCTTGGAGGAATGAACTGCCAGCGTATGCCTTTGTTTGCCACTGAAGAAACTACCTCGGCACTGTATTTTGACGCAGCGTCAAACATTCGTTACAATTCGGTGTCTGCCCCTCTGAGTTCCGTTGTCGGAAAAGACTGTATGGCATAGTCCTCTTCGGCAGAAGAAACGATCGAAGGCGGCTAAAAACGTTTGCGTCGAGTAGTCAGAAAGTACATCTAAATGCAATGCATGTGAAAACTGCAACGTGTCCTTTGGTAGCCTGATGACTTTGTCATTTGGTTGTACGGACAGGAGATGGTCCAGCATAATCCGCACCGGTGAAACTGACCGCTCGTCAAGGTGTAACTCAAGCTGCAGGTAGGTAAGCCATTTGCTGCTGTAGATTGCGACCTTGATAACGTGTACAACGGACACATTTTCGAATGACTGTCTTTATAGTATTTGAACTCGAGCCCTTGTGATCCAAAACGCAGGTCGCACGTAGCTTTGAGTTAGATGTGAACCTCCATGAAGTGTCACTGCATGAGCGTGTCGAATGAGCAGTTCGGTGACGAAGTGTTTACCTGGGAGTATAGCAGGGTGCTTTTGATCATATGGCAGGGATGCTAGCTGAAGTCTCGATCGAACGAACCTTCCACCCTCAATACGTCATGCTTATCCAAGAACGGCTTCAAATTTCTCAGCGCGCTCCCATGCAAGGCGTCGTTTCCAGCCTTTAATCGTAAACGCTCTTTACTATATACCTCTCGCTGTACAGTATTGATGCTTGAATTTTGTGTTTTTTGAAGTTCATCTGCACTTAAAGACAACGAGTTAAATGGGGTCCGTCGACTCGAGTGCTTCCACGTATAAATGTAAGACATGACTGGAAGCATCCACTGCACGTTTGGAAGCATGGTGAGGATCATCCACATATGTGTGTTTAAGGAGTATGTTTGCACCAACAGGAAAATTGGTTTCCTCATCGAGTGCAAGCTGTCGTAGAACTCGATTGGCAAAATAGGGGGCGCAGGATGTGATATAGGTTACCGTCAGTAATTCATAATCTGCGGTAGGCTCCTCTGGAGCATGCCTTCATACAATGAGCTGCCACTGAACATCCTCAGGGTTCACTAGGATTTGCCTAAACATTTTTACGACGTTGGCCGTGAAGACATATTTAAACACGCGCCCACGCACCAATATGGTAAAGATGTCAACATACAACTTGGTACCTGCGTGTAGACAGTCGTTGAGGTAATGATCGCATGATACGTCCGCAGCATTCAAGACGACACGAAGTTTTCCATTCTCTGAGCGCACCACAGCATGATGCGGTATATAGCTGGTATTGAGTATGGGTAATTGATCGTGCGTTATCCTACGTAATTGACTCGCCAAACTGGACTCTGCTAATAATGTTGTTGTAAACGAGTTGGTGAGAGATGAACATTGGCCCGTGAGAGTCCATCCCAGTCGAGTTTGTTGAGCGATTGGATAACCTGGTTTACCGACTCTTAGTTCTGCTGAAATTATGTGTGGATAGACGTCAGCAGCTAAAATACAATCAATGGCAGCTGGCGTATTACAACTTAACCCCTCTTAAAAACAGAGGGAAAGAAAGGTTGTTTATCACCTCCATATGAAGGACCTTTTGCAGTTATTATGCGAAGCGAAAAATTTTTAGAAATATTAACTTACGGTCAGAAAAAAGCTGTCTCTATTGACAGAGTTAACCCCACTTTTCTCGACAGGACGGACTTAGACAAGAATGCAAGAAACAAAAAAATTTCAAAATTTGTTCTTGCCTGACACCGTCACTTCGAGCGAGAGTGATGTAGGATCTTTCCTGAAGGAATGATAGTAATTTGACAAGATAATAATATGTAATTTAATTAAAAGGAAACACTGTAGATACTATCACTGTGTTTATCAATCTAAGTACCTAAGTAGGAAATAATTTTCATTTAGATTTAAGTAGTTTACCTTTTATTAATATTAAGTATATTTGTGATTGATAGAATTAAGAAATTTAGGAGTTAAATTTACCGCGCCCTGCTCGCTACGCTCGTCCTCCAGTAAGCGGCAGCCCGAGAATAGCGTGGCACAACCAGTTGTGTCCCCAAAGAAGCGGTGGCCCAAGAGTATTGTGACAGTATTTGCTGTGTCCCTTAAGAGAGCGGTAGCCCAAGTTGCGTGACACAAAGTGTCCCCAAAGAAAGCGGTGGCCCAAGTTGCGTGACACAAAGTTGTGTCCCCAAAGAAAGCGGTGGCCCAAGTTGCGTGACACAAAGTTGTGTCCCCAAAGAAAGCGGTGGCCCAAGTTGTGTGACACAAAGTGTCCCCAAAAGAAGCAGTGGCACAGGAGTAGTGAGGTGATTAGCGATCCAAGAAGATTGGTGTCTCCAAAGCGAATTGGTCCAAGTAGAGTGGTTTGTCTTGACGAAATTGTCTCTGTAAATAATGGGCTAAACGAGTATGCTGAGTAACTAAATGCGAAATCAGACTTAGCTGGTTCAGTGGTTGTCGAACGACTCATCCCGAAAACGCATTTTCCTTTGGTTTGAAGGAAAATGAAACAAAGGATTCGTTTTTTTGTGCGTTGATTTATTGCCAGACGAACGTAAGGGACCACCATCAAAATGATAAAAGAGGCAACCATGTTGGGTTATTTTCTTTAGCTTGGGAGTTTAATTTTTTCCTTCTCAAAAGTCTAGATTATTTACCATACAGACTTCCCTTGAACCCAACTCTTATTACTATCTGTTTACTAACTTCCATACAGATTCACTTATTCCAAATTCTAATCTAAGATCCTCACTTTGGTAGTGCTGCCATTTTCTATAATTTATTTACCATACAAACTTCCCTTGAACCCAACTCAACTAATTTTTTCCTTCTCAAAAGTCCAGATATTAGTTCAGTTTTCTATATTTTATTTACCATACAGACTTCCCTTGAACCCAACTGTTATTATTATCTGTTTACTAACTTCCATACAGATTGACTTATTCCAAATTCTACTCTGAGATCCTTACTTTGGTAGTGCTGCCATGCCCGTCTTCTTCTGGTAGCGATAATTCCTACGGCTCATTTTCAGTCGGTTAATTCTGTGGCTGGCTTCGCGTTTCTGGTCCTGCGTAGTCGCCAGTATCAGTTCCCCTTGAGCCTCTTGTAGCGGTCTCTGATAGTACGGCTCGACTCCGGAGGAGCGGGATTTCTTCGGGAGACGTGTGTCGGTTTCGGTGACTAAGCGGCTTGTCGTCGACGATGTTCTTCCAAGGATATCGGTCTGGGTCCCGCTGTAGGGTCATTTAGAGCTTCTCGAAGGTTTTCCTCTGCTATCTTCATTTATCGTCGGATTAATGCGTGCTGCCTCCGAGGGCTGTTCAGGACTTTGGGTAGCCGATTACTTGATCGGGTTACCTTTCTTATCTTGTTATTAACGGGGCTGGTTGTTGACTCTCGTTGGAAATGGCTGGATGTCTCTAATCTTCGGGAACGGCTTCAGGAAAGGGTTGCCCGCCAAGACTCAGGAACTGGTGTTCAGAACGAGTTGGACGACTTCAATCTTCTCTCATCTTCGGGAACGGCTTCAGGAACGGGTTGGCTGCTAAGACTCCGGAACTGGTGTTCAGAGCGAGTGGGACGACTTCAATCTTCCTTCAGAAACGGGTTGAGTGTATCACTGACTTCCCGTTCATTGCGTCTCATTATTTATAGTATACTTGCCCCATCTATATTGGTATATTGGTCTCTATACGTGCAGAAGTATCCAAACTCCCTTTTGCCATTTCACCAGGTGATCGACCCGAAACGAACCTGGGTTGGCTATTTCCGCGGAAATGCGATGTAAGTGACTGAGAATGTTTAGCCATTTTCACCGAAAATGCCTCATTTTCTCCACACGAGGTAAGTACCGCAAGTACATTCGTACTAATGAAATTAGGTCACTGGGTGAATCGCTTCCATTCTCATTTTCATTTGTTTTCATGTGAAGGTGGGATCATTAAGTAAGGTGAGTGTGGGATGGCAGTATGGTGGAATGGGTCTCGGGTTAATGTGGTGTGTTTGATCTAAGGTTAGGAGCTTGGGTGGGATCGTCAATTTGGATGTGGGTTTGGCTTAAATTGGTGAGATTTGGTTAGTGTGGGTATTTTCTTTTGTAGGCCACAGGTAGCATTCTAGATGTTTATCGGCCGTAGTATTTTTGAGTCACAACAACCACATGACAGCAATTCCACGAATTCCGTAAGAGTGACAACGTGACAAATTTCAAAAGGAAAATAAACCGTTTCGAAGATCAGTCTTAACGACCGATCCTGTGCACGCGTGTATAGCACATTTCGTCGGAAACGAACCCTTAAATACCGCCGAAGGGAAATTGAGGACAGCATCGTCCTTCACACCGCTAAGGACAGCATTCGTCCTTCACCCACACAACCATCAATGATTTTGAACATTCCCACCCGCCTTCGCTGACGCAGGAAGCGAAAGTGTTGCTTCAGATGATTCAATCGGGAGAGGACATAACTAGGTGATTGAACGCGTGATGATCCCTAAATTGGTCTTGATAGTGGCTACATGGATAATGCCATCATTTCCGGGATGAACTTGTATAACGCGACCTAGAGGCCATTTGGATGGTGGATATCGCTCGTCTTTTATCAGAACAAGCGACCCAGTGCTGATTGGCGTTGCACCTGATGTCCACTTGTAGACGGCTTGGTACCGTTGCAAATACTCTGTAGCATACTTTGAAGCATTTGACTTAAGTGCTGCCATCTTGAGAGTCGTCCAACTTTAAGGTGCTCCAAATTTGGCTCTGGAATTAACTTGAGCGAATGACCGATGAGAAAATGTCCTGGAGTTACGACTTCTAAATCGTCTGCGTCTTTGGAAAGAGGACATAGTGGTCTTGAGTTGGGAACTGCTAAATCGGGTGCATAGAATGCACTTGAGAATGAAGGACCGAACTGGGGCCCGCCCACCAATGATCCAATACTTCTGTCGAAGATAACTTAGAGTTTCTTGGATTGACCCATGTAATGTTCTACTGTGCGCATCTTGGATTAGAAGAGTAGTAAAGGACGAGTTTCTCGGAATGATGTAAGGATGTTTGGTCCATTGTGGAAGTGATGAGTTCCTTAGAGCAGCCCACTGCTGTCCAGAAATAGCATCAATCGAATAATAGCTGTTTGCGTTGGAAGTGGTTGCTTTGCGGTGAGGTGATCAATTTCCTCTTTGAAGGTTGTTATCGGATTGTTGAGGGACGAATTTTTGTCTCCACGAAGGCGTTTCAAAACTCGTTTGCAGATAGCTGTCATTCTATGAGGGTGTTAAGTGACAAGAATCTGCCGAAAAAATCATTGACTATAATATGATTCGTGTTAACGTGGACCAGTCGACGCTCTAACGCTTCGGGACCGATAACACTCGATGATGGTTGACTAGGCCAATTGGCTGCATCTTGAGTAAGCCATGATAGCCCAGTCCACCAAGCTTGATAGTTTCGGAGCTCATATGCCGATAATCCTCTGGTTGCACAATCGGCTGGATTCATTTTCCCGGGTACATGTTTCAAAACCCATGAATTTCTACTTTATGTGTGTGAGTTGTTCCAATCCATCGAGAAATGTCAATGTTATTGATGCTATCAAGAGACCGAAGCAGCTGGCGCCATGTTTTCTGCTGTGATTCACCAAGCTCCTCGTCCCAGCCAAGTTTAATTGTCCAAAGCTCCTGCATAAAGACTTTCAGAGGAATGAAGACTGGTGCTAGGAAGCCCAAGGGATCGATTTGTGCGATTTGTGATAGTATTGATCGCTTCGTGGTTTTTGCCGAGTCCCTTAGATTTGGTGGAATGTTGAAGCAGAAACAATCAGCCATTGATTCCACGACATTCCTAGTGCATTGTGTTGCCTAGTTGATTCTTCACCTTCTTAAACAGAAGTCTGACGATATATCTGCCGGTACCGTCACGTTGATGTGTAGTTTTAAAATGATCTTCGCATTCCTGGTCTTCGAAAGACAGTGATTTCTTGGATTTGTTTGGAACCTTTGTTTGGAAGCCTTGGTGAAGATCTTCATCCACGGAGTAATGATAAGTATTGATCCATTGAGACTGCTGGTTATCTGGGAGTGGACCGGAAATGATCCATCCGAATGAGGTAAGCTGGGCAACTGGTGAATGACTTGGTCCTTTAATGAGTGGTCCATGAAGCATATCTCCATATAGGTCACACCAGAGAATTACTTCAATTGATCCCGGTTGGTTATAAGCAGGATCAGCTAGTTGCTGTCCCTTGTGGTATGGCATTCGATCCAATTTGATTTCTTTGTGGGGTATTGAGTTTGTTAGTTTTGGCAGGATGACTGCATCAACGGTTACTTCGAATGTCGATTCAAAGTGAGGCTTCATGGTTATTTTCGCTGAACCTCTCGCTTTACTTGTTTTGTTGTTGATTGTGTTCAGTGACAATGAGCATGACTGTCTTGGAATGCCCAACATTTGAACTAGGTTCTCAGTAACCAGAGAGATTTCTGATCCCCGATCAAGTAGAACACGCGCATTGAAACAGTTTCCGTGATGGTTTATGACACTCACAACGGCTGTTGGGAAGATAACCGTCTTTAAGGAATTTGAGTGCGCGTGGGTGATTTGTTTAGATACTTCATGAATTTCTGCAGCGGTTGGTGGATCTTTCAGTGATGTTTCTTCTTCGTTTCTCGACCCAGAAGGATGGAGTGTAGTGTGGTGTTATTTGGCGCATTTCAGACTTCGTTTTCGTGAGAGATATTTAGCCACAGGATGATTTCTCAGACAATTGTAGCAAAGGCGATGTTTGTTGACAAATTCTCGCCGTTGAGATAGTAATTTTTGATGGTATCTGAAACATTGCGTTATATAATGATCTCCGTTGCACACCACACACTTCGAATTTTCATGAGTGATCCGATCACCTTGACTGGCGAAATGTACTCGAGCAAACGATGGACGGATTGAAGATGATGATTTCTTCGCTTGTAAACGCTCGTATGCTTTCAGGGTTTGAATTCTGGTTTCCAAAAATGCTTGAAACCGTGCCCAGGTAGTGCGCTCCTTAGAAGATCCGATGTCTTGTTCCCATGCTCTGATGGATTCCGCGTCAAGCTTACCGAGCGTTAAGAATATTAACATCGAGTCCCAATGTTCTATAGGTTCCTTGAGCATTTTCAGTGTTCGAATTTCTTGCATCGTAACATTATATAATTTCTCCAATTAAATCCAGCACTCTTAAGTCATCTTTTTTGCGGGATATAGTGATGAGAGTGACGAATAGAATAGCTGTTGTGGACTTTCATATCGCGCAACGACAGCGTCCTAGGCTGGTTGGAAATTCTCATGACCGATTTCCGTGTTCACAAGGATTTCGCCAGCCGACCCAATCAGACCATTTTTCAAATATTGCAGCTTGATAGCAAGACAGAGACTGATCACTGACGACCAAGGATGTAAACAACCCTTTGAATGATAGCCATTTTAGCAGAGATCCTTAGGAAGCTCCAATCGAGGCAAGCGAGCGCATCTGAAATTTGCCGATGTGAAATTGGTTGAGTTCATCAGTGAAGCGGTTCTGGTGGAGTTTCTCTCAGTCACTTTGTTCGATAGTGACGATAAAGTCACGATAGCGTCCGGGTAGCTGTTGTATGTGGTTGTGTAAACCTCGTTCTTGAAGTATGAATGTTGATTCACTTCCCACTCCTCATGCGAATCAATTTTGGAAATGGCAAGATCAATGGCGATATGGTTGTTGTGGAAATGTTGCCACTAGTCACGTACTTCCTCAAGCCAAGTGGAGACGCCCTCCTGTGATAGGTCATCTTGTTCCAGAGTAAAGGCTCGGTGTTTGATAGACCCTATAAATTCATTGTATTCCCTTTGTTGGTTGTTTGTAAGTTGTTTTCCAAATCCGGCAATATGTTAGGACTTGGAGTACAAACACAAGTTGGGTTGTAGTTTTTTCTTTAAGTATCCTTTGGGTCCTGACAGTCTTGCTGGTGAAGGCGATGTGTCCCGAAAGTCGAAAATCCTCAAATACAATGCGTGTTCCTCCAGTAAGCGGCGACCCGAGAATAGCGTGACGTAATCAGTTGTGTCCCCAAAGAAGCGGTGGCCCAAGAGTATTGTGACAGGATTTGTTGTGTCTCTAAAGAAAGCGGTGGCCCAAGTTGCGTGACACAGTGTCCCTAAAAGAAGCGGTGGCCCAAGTTACGTGACACAAAAGTGTGTCCCCAAAGAAAGCGGTGGCCCAAGTTGCGTGACTCAAAGTTGTGTCCACAGAGAAAGCGGTGGCCCAAGTTGCGTGACACAAAGTGTCCCCAAAAGAAGCGGTGGCCCAAGAGTAGCGTGATGATTAGCAATCCAAGTAGATTGGTGTCTCCAAAGCGAATTGGTCCAAGTAGAGTGGTTTGTCTTGATGAAATTATCTCTATAAATAAGGACTAAACGAGTATGCTGAATAACTAAATGTGAAATCAGACTAAGCTGGTTCAGTGGTTGTCGAACGATTCTCCCGAAAACGCATTTTCTTTGGTTTTAAGGAAAATGAAACAAAGGATTCGTTTTTTGTGCGGTGATTTATTGCCAACCGGACGTAAAGGATCACCATCAAAGTGAAAAAAGAGGCAACCACTTGACAGCAGTTCCACCAATTGCGTAAGAGTGACGACGTGACAATTTCAAAAGGAAAATAAATCGTTTCGAAGATCAGTCTTAATGACCGATGCTGTGCACGCGTGTGTAGCACATGTCGTCGGAAACGAACCCTTAAATACCGCCGAAGGGAAATTGAGGACAGCATCGTCCTTCACACAGCTAAGGACAGCATTCGTCCTTCACCCACACAACCATCAATGATTTTGAACACTGGAATTTCCGCACAAACAAACAAACTTCTATTTGTAACATTTTCTTCATACATAATTTTTCTCTAAACTGAGGTTTTATATGTGTGCAGACAAAAGTTTGGATATATGATATATTTTCAGATTTTGAATTTTTAGCATTTTTTTGCTCGAAGCGGCTACAATGAGCTTTCTAGGCGGATTATATGTATGACCAGCGGCCATTATTTTGTCATTTCCCAACTTTGTGTCATGTGCCACATTTCTCTCAATTATGTTTATAAATGTCTGAACATACAACAGTTAGGAAATATGATAAAATTCCGAATTTCGCCTGTTTTTTGGAAATGTTCGTGAAAGTCAATCTCGCGTTTTCTAGAAATAACTGTAAAATTTGTGATTTTCCATATTTTTCAAAATAAAATTTGCATATGTTTTAATAAAATTAGCAAAAAATGCTAACCCACACAAAAACCACATACATCATTTGACTACCATGTCGTACATGGGATGGCGACATCTGGTATTTCATTTTGTCTATGGCCAATCGTTCAACAATTGTTTTGGTTTGGATCCACAATATAGGATTCATCAATTTGGTTTGATTTTCGACTAAATTAATACTTGCCATTTATTGGGGACACGAACCAAAAAATCATCGTATGACTGCATATTTCCAGGCAAACAGGAAAAAAATCCCACGCATAAACTCTTCCCAGCAGCATTGTCTGCGCTATATGTGTGCTCAATTCCCACATACAATCCTATTGGATTTTTAAATTTCAATTTAAAATTAAACAAATTTATAATTAAATTTGAGAAAGGAAATTAAATGACGCACATTAAAAAAGAAATAATCTTTCGATTGATATAATCTTTATGTGCATAGACCCATCAGGTAACCAGTGACAGGGATTTTAAAAAATCAAAATCTAAAATAAAATATATAGATTATTAGAAATACCAACAATAACCTTTGACAAACTTCATATTGCAAAAGCTTGTTAGTGAGTTAGTTAGTTTTGTAAGCTTGAATTCTCAACCATTTTAATTGTGTCTGTTAAAAAATATATTAATATGAACTTATTCAAATTGTAAATACTAAAACTAAATAATAAAATTGAATTTATATTGACAATGAAGTTATTTATTGTGATTTCGAATCTTTGAGGTTTGTAGGTTTGTAAATTTATTGTTTTTGGTGACTAAATTACTATAGGTGACGCCACATAACCTTTGATGTTTCGGGGAGAAATACGAATCTAATGACACCCCTTTCCTTAGAATCGGTCAAGACGTTTCAGGCATATTTAGCAGGTAAATATAAGCAGGTCACGTCCGTCATATTGATTTTTTGCTGACGTCACGAAGTCCTTGATGCTCGCGGGAAGAATACGAATTTAATGACACCTCATTCTTCAAAATCGGTCAAGCCGTTTAGGCTACAGGTGTTAACAAAGGAACAGACATACATACATACGCGCGAAAAATATTACCCTCCGTTGGTCAGACGGGTAAAAAAAGGCAAAACAGGATATGGCATTTAATCGAACAAGAGTGTCGTTCTAAAGTTGAAAAGGATAATGTTTAGTATATAAGGATTCGATTAACTAATAGTAAATCTCGGAATCTCGGAAGCTAAAGAATTTACCAAGAGATACAATGAGCTGAAGAGTTGAAATTAAGAAAACTAATTAATTAAAGAGTTGAATTAGAATGATTTTTCCTAAAAGTGACTATAGGAGTTCATTTGGAAATTAAGAAATTTCTGATATTTTTATTCGAAATAGACCCAAGAAAAATAATCCAATTAAAAAAAAAAATTGGAACTGAAGGATAAACTATAAGATTTAATAAAATAAACGAGGCGCTAAGGGAAATTAAGGAATTACATGCTTTTCATTAAAAAATAGAAAACCAGGGTGAAGGTGATCTTCTCGCTGGGGAAAACGTACGTCGCGAAATAAAACAGTTGATCCAGTATCTACAAGAGCCAAATATTGTTGGTCCTTAAAACTAAGTTCAATAATACGAGTATGTAGTTTCTCTGAGGCTAATTCATAAAAAGATTTATATTATTCGATTTGTTTACAGCATTGTTATTTTTGTTTTCGAAGTTGTCCACTTCCATTGGCTTAATACATCTTGGTCTAGAAGTATTCTGTTCGTGATGACATTGGCCCAAATTTCCCGAATTTTCTCTAAAATTAACAATATTTCCCTGTTGCCATCTTAATTCACCCGAATTAAAATTGTCGTTGTTGTCCCAAAAAATTACCATCAAAATTATTTTTACTTTTTCTGAATTCTGGTCTTATGCACTCATCTTCAAACTTTCATGACCTCATAATTGCTATAATTTTTCCTAGATTTTTTTTGCTATAAATTTTATCTAGCAATACAACCTGATACATTTCTTGAGCAGTGTTTGCTAATATACTTTATATTTTATGTTTTGAGTTTCAATAGCGAGTTCACTTACATTATTGACTTATGGACTGTTAATCCTCCTGTAGATTTCTGTGGGTTCTGGTTCGGGTGTATACCGCAGTTTCAGAGTTCCTTTAATTACATCCCAATTGTCAGGTTATTGTGTGACGATGACGACGTTCTTCACTTCCACTTGGACCTTCTCGGAAGAGATGATTCGCACCGTTAACTTTTTCAAAGATTCCTTTGAAACACTTTCCAAATAATACTCGACGTTGCTTATTAAGGAGTTGATTGTGACGTTTCGTTTTCTGGTGAATGTTGACATGTATCGCAGTTCCTTTAAAACCTTTTCGCGATGCTGCGTTGTGGATTGCTGGTTTTATTTATTTATTTTTTTATTTATTTATTTTTTTATTTATTTATTTATTTATTTATTTATTAATACTTAATACAAGTACAGTATATACAGATATAATGGAAAGGACAAAAACAAAATAAATTTACTTATTTCTAAAGCAAATAAAGGAACGATTGTTTAGGCAGTCGAGTCAGGTACAAGATAACAGCTACATAAGGACGGATACATCCACATGGTTCTGGATGAGGGAACGGAAACAACTCCCATACTGTGCAGGTTCAACAAGCTGAGCGATCCGATTATAGGTGCGAAGCATGCGACAGACAGGCTCCATCATGCCATAGTTAGTGCGGTGGAAAGTGATCGCAATTATATAGTTTGATCTCAGATTCCACCCGGAGTCTCGCAGAACCATCCGATCCTTTACAAAGGGAGCCTGTATGGTCCCCTGCATGACACCATGCACAAAACAGACGTCGGCTATTGTCCGACGGCAGTGGAGTGTCTGAAGGCCAACGTACGATGGGAGGTGAGAGGGGTCAGATCATGGCAGGTCCCTAAGAGCGCTTCGAAGAAACCGCTTCTGGAAAGCTTCAATCCTATCCGAATGGACGCTATGGTACGGAGACCATAACTGAGAGGTATACTCGAGTATTGGTCGTACAATGGAGTTAAAAAGGGATTTGCAGATATAGGGATCAGCAAACTCCCTAGACCACCTAAGAGTAAAGCCCCGCACCCCACTAGCTCTACGGACCACAAAGTGAATATGATCAGTAAAGGAGAGTTTCGTGTCCAAGTAAACACATATATCTTGGACTAAGCCCACAGTATCGACGGTAGATCCATTGATACAGTAGGTCCGGGGTTGAGATGCACTCATAGATGGCGTGGCAGAATTTTTGGATTTGGTCATGGAACAAGCCAGCATTTGCATTAAGGTCAATAACGCGGAGTGATTCATTGAGACTTGCATTTAGTTCACAAAAATTGGTTCTTCGAAAGTTAAACCTATGGGTCAAAGGCTGCCCGCGGGGACGAAGGTTGTTACTGACGAAGACACAGACGGAAAGAGGAGGGTGATGGGGGTCTACGTTACAGAGGACCAAAGAGCTTGGAGATGCTTGGGCATTCAAAGGATCATTTGAGAATAGCAAATCAAGTTGCCGCCGATTATGGTTTTTGATGGAGCTAAGTTGGAAAAGGTTGTTAGTTGCGGTGCAGTCAATAAGGGAAGTTTCCGTGACGGAAGAAGGGTTTGTTGCATTATAGCATTCCAATTCCGCGTCATTAGACCACTCTAGATTAGGGAGGTTAAAATCCCCAAGCATAAGAAATTGGTCCTCATTACCAATCAATAAGGCAAGGGAATCAATGATATCGGATAGTAGGAGATATGCGGATACACTAGAACTGGGTGGCATGTCACAAGTAAGGATGACAAGGTTAACTTTCTGGAGACGGATTTGGACGGCTATGAGGTCAAATGGTTCATGCGGAGGAATAGGGATAAGAGAAACATCAAGTGAGGATCGGACCGCGATAAGGACTCCACCACCACGCCGATAGGGATCCCCTAGGGAGCGATCTTTACGGAAAACCATATACTGGTGATCAAGGACCTCAAGGTTATTAATCCCACTACAGAGCCATGTTTCGGTTAGGAAAATAAGGTCATGAGGAAAGGATAGTGAGGAGAGAAAAGTAGAGTGGGTTTTCGTACGCAGACCTCTCACGTTTTGGTAGTAGATTGAGAGGACTGGCAGTTTTTTACAAGCGAATCATTGAGCTGTAGGCCGGGGGTAGGCACAGGAGGAGCAGTCTGAACAAAACCAACAGGATCAGTAGATCCTGCGGGTTGTTTCAGTGTACTCCCCCTCGGAACGAATTCCTTGATAAATACGTCCTTGGGCCAGTTCAGCTTATTTATAATGCGATCAAAGCAGATTGGTGGGGCTAATATCTTAAAAGAGGAACATCTTTTCGTGGAGATTTTAAACACTTTGATGTTGTTCACCACAACGTCCACACCAATAACATCGGCGATGTGTCTTAGTATGTCATCAGAGGATGTGGAGGGGATAAGTTCCGTCACATATAAAGGTTTGATTTTAGGAACCGTCAACAATGCACAAGTTGGGTTGGTCGATGATTGCCCCTCAATGTAAGGTGGTGTAGTCCTATTATCGAATAAGAGGATCGAATGTAGGCTAATTTAAAAGTAAATAATAGCGATAATACTACAAAAAACAAAAACGAAGAGAGAGGCCTAGGTAGAGACTAGAGAGTGGAGAAAAGGGTGGACTGGTATCGCTAATTCACTAGGGAATGAGATTTATAGTTTACTCAGTTGTAAACTCAGTGGCGTGCGTCATAATAACCTAGATATATAATAATTATTAAAGAACGTATTCGGCGAATGAATCTTTAGAAAATTTTGTAATCGGATAGTCTTGAATAAAGTTGTTACTCACATTTCAAAATAGTTTTTTTAAGAATTATTTCAAAAATTCTTTGCAAAATTGGCGCAGTTGGTAGGATTGCTATCCATAGATAGACAATACAGTGATATAAGAAACTTGAGTTATAGGTTATAGAATCTGTAAAGTGATAGAACTTGTGAAGTGAACCACGTTAAAAGAAGGACATTTACAAGTTCAAATTAACATAATATATAAAACCTTCGCCAACAAATTTTATCGAAACACATATAGTAACTAAAAAGTGAAGAAATGTTGAAAGTGAAAACAGGAATCTCTTAATTTGATATTTGTACAAGAAATCATAAGAAAGTGTGATAATGACTTTTTTCGGCTTATGGTCCAAATCAGCAGACTTTAAAAGTCAAATTAATTCTTATGAAAACGAGAGAAATTATGTTTGATAAAAACCGTTAAGTTCCTAGCAGTTAAATGGCAGAACCAACGACTTCACAACTAATAGCAGAATAACGAGAAAAGGCTCAGCAGATCAAGCAACTGGCAGCCTGTGTCCAGGATCTGCATTCAACGTGATCGATGAAACTTCCTCGGAAGCCTCTTTAAATTGTTGTTAGTTTGAACGGTTTCTCGTATAATCAAAAGTGCGACAAAATTCTAAAGGATTTTACAAATAATTATAAAAGTTGTTTTACGTAATCACTATTCATATTGTGAAAACAGAAACTGGCTTAGGAAAAGTGCGAAAAGTTAAACAAAGGTTAAATATAAGATATCCTCATAGTGTTCCATATGTTCGGTACCCTCATAGTGTTCCATATGTTCACTTTAATCTAAAAACTCAGTTGATGAACTGGTCTTGAATCAATCACTACTAATGATGAAAATAAACTAAATGCTAGCAAATCACTGTTTATATTTTTAAGAAAGTGTAATTTCTTGATGTGAACAAAAAAATTTACCGAACTTGAAAATTTTCAATTCTATTTGGAAAACGCAGTAAAACAACGGGAATCCGTTACGATTTCGCTTGTTTCTCCAACAACCGAGTAAAGGAATTTACTGCAGGTGACTCTAGCCTGAAATCTCTGATCTCACATACCGGGTCACGAAACCGTTGACAGCAGCCATAACAACTGAGGAATTGCAAGGATTTTGTTATTCAACCGTCTATTTATTACTTTTAACATTATATTTAACTATACTGGGTTAAACAACTCTTGGGAGCCGCATCATCGATCAGACGTATGGTGACGTACCTTTTGTGGACTTCCAGGCATTCCGGATACTTCCATTGGACTTCTTTCGCGCAGCTTAACTAGTTGAGGACTTCCAGGCTTGTTTTCTTCCGTTTATATATTTCAACTCAAGTCAAGTTTTTTTTCCTTTCTTTTTCTTTTCTTTTGTTTTTGTAACTTGTAAATTTACTCTACTTACTTCAACTTCTTTAATTTGTGTATTATCAGACTAACCTTATATCCTAGCAATATTATTATTACAATGAAACACAACGAACGTTCTACATAATTGCGTTCTCACACTACACTGATTTATAATTTTACGCAACGCTTATCAACAACAAACATGCGTAAGTGAACAAGCCCCATGACGTCAAGCGCAAAACCGATGCTGCACGAAAAACACGTACAAGAATTTTCTATCCATTGTGACGTCAACAGTTGTCATCGCATTATTAGCCTCGTAGCTACTGGCGATTGAAATCTGCCTGTATATTGTACCACAAGAAAGTTTGATTTGCTGTCAGTTCACATAACGAGCGAAAAGACGTTTTAACGTCAAATAAATTACAACAAAATTTTCGTACTAATATGTACCTTAATTATCAAATTATTAATTACAATGGTTATGGAGTGTAGTACCGTTAGGGAATAGATAAATCACAAGTTTGTTTTTTCCGCCGTTTTTTTTTAGCTTTTAGCCGTAGCTCTCACACTTGCGCGGCACTGAGCATTTTTAGTTTTTAATATCCGTTTTTATGCGGGTTTTTTCCGATTTAAGGTTTTTACAGTTCGGTGCATATTTACGCCTCATATGAGACGATATCTTCCAAATTTTTTCGATTTCCAAACTCTTACCGATTTTGACTTATATTTCGGAGAATATTTTTTATTGTTTTGCTTTAGGTCCTCATAGCACTTTTCATTCGTTTGACAATGATAGCCCAATCAACGTCCTAGTTTAACGAGCTCTCACGCTACACTCATAAATATCCTCACACAACGCTAAAAAAACAACAATCTCACGTGGGCGCTTGCACTAGCCCGATGACGTCACGGGAGAAACGAGCACCACACAAGTAATACGTACAAATATGTTGTATCCACTGTGACCTCAACCGTTGTTATCGCGTTATTAGTCTCGTAGTTATTAGCGATTGAAAAATGACGGTGTTTTGTAACACAAGAATGTTAGACTGGCTACCAATGTACATACTCAACGAGAAGAAAGACGTTTTCACGCCAAAAGAAAAAGACTTCAAGCTATCACTAATATATCGGCCGCTCTGCCTCCCTTTTGCGGTGGTATTTCCTCCTGATTCAGCGTGGGTGTTTTCCCCTGTTGTCTAATGTTTTCCTTCTCTTTTGGTCGAAACCCAGTCAAACGACTTACTCTCTCACTTGCTTCCTTTTACAACCCACTTTTTTACTTTAGAAATTCTAACGTCCTTTTGTTCAATTTAAACTCTCGCGGGAGACAGGTCTCAAGATAAGAGAAATGTATTCACTTGTTTATACTTATTCAAGATCAAAATGTCTCACTTGTATATCATCGTTCAAGATCAAATGACTGTCTCACTGATTAATTATTACGCATTCACTTACTTCTCATCGCTACGTACTGTTCTTTCGCCAACTTAACCTTCAAAATTTAATTAACCTTTTTCACAAACAAACATTAATTTTGGAATTGGTATCCGCGCCTTATCACGAAATTACCCTCCGTTCCGCATTCGATTGACCGATTTAGCTTCAAACACTTTCGCTGCTGAAGAAATTTCCTTTCCGACACTTCCAACCAGCTTTCTTATTCTGCGCGCGTTTTATATACTTCGATATCCATTGCCGATATCCACCAAAAAAAGAAACCCCCAATGTTCGAGGCGCGCTTTATATACTTCGATATCCATTGTCGTTGGTCCCTTCCTCGGTCGTTCAACTCTCAACCTCGATTGCTAATTGCATTCTTGGATCCAGAATGACCAAAAATTCCTGAATTTTCGAATTCGAAGGACAGATTATACCGTATGAAACACGCGATAACAACGGCTGAATTAACAGTCGCTAGAGCATATTTATACGCATTTCTTGTGCGACGTTTGTTTTGCCCGTGACGTCATCGCGCTAGCGTAAGCGGCTACGCGTGATTGTTGCTAATTAACGTTGTGTGAAGCTATTTATGCGCCTAGCGCGAGAACGCGTTAAGCTAAGTCGTTGATTTGTGTATCACTGCTTAGACCTAAGTATAAGGACCTAAGATGAAACACTAAAAATATTCGCTAAAGTATTGTAACGTGGGAACACTTGTAACCACTTTGTGATATTTGATAACTGATCCCCAAGCATGCGGGAAGTTTGAATTGTCAAACAATCGTTGGTTTTATAGTTTAGTCTTTAAGGAAATAGTTTAAGGAGAAAACGTGTTTGGAAATACAATACAACAAATAAATATGATTATAAGTGCAATCCAGAGAAACGGATCTTTTCATTAAAAACGTAACAATTGGTGTCAGAATGGGATTGCACTTCATTAAAAATAATAAAATAAATATTAGTTTTCACGAATTTTAAAATTCTGCATTTTGGTTGATTATCAGTGTTTAATAAAACGATTGTGAAAAAACTTTGTTAATGATAATCATTTGGTTTCCGAAGAGATCAATAACGTCTGTGGATCAGATGCACTTGGAACTGAGTCGCATGTGGAATTTGAATACAAGTGTGCATGTGTTTTGCACTGTAATTAATTAATATTTTATCGAAAGAGGCAATTGTTAGACTATTTATTTTTATATGTAACCAGTTGTTTTGTATTATGGTTTCTTGGTTGTAAGTTTAATGTTCAAGATAGGCTTCACACATGTTTTGGTTGGTTGACTTAATATTTATTTGTATTTATAAACCACTTAAAATTTTCACTCAGAGTTATGAATTTATGTAACCCGAATAACAAATAACGACTCAGTTGTCCTTTATATACACCAATCTACTATTATTTGCAAATTGCTCTATACAATCCAATTCCCAAAGTAATCATTCACTTATCCTTTATATAAACCAATCTACTTATTTCTTTCCTATTGCTTTGTATAATCCAATTCTCAAAGTAATCATTCATTCATCGTTTATATAAACCAGTCTACTATTATTTACATATTGCTCTAGACAATCCAATTCTCAAAGTAATCATTCATTTATCCTTTATATAAACTAATCCTATTACTAAAACTCCAAACTAAAATTCCGAATCAATTTCGGGTAACCTATCCCTTTTCAGGAACCCAATTATTTTCTAAGTTATTCGCCTAAATCTCTCTTAAGGGAGGCCGTCAAAAATCGCCGAACTCTAGACTATCCCTAACTCGAACATTCGAATTTGAAGCTTCCCTATACACTCAGAGGAACAAGATGGGACATACACCCTTAGTCTGTTTCATTTTGTATTTATTCGATTAACTTCTAATTTACATGTCACATATTGCTACCAAACTATTTTCCTATTCTACTTCCTTGCTTATTCTGGGTTCCCAGGCGCTTCTTCTTCTTCTTCTTCTGCTAGCGATAACTCAGCCTATCGCTGTGCAGCTTCTGGAGCATACTGCAGATCCTCCAACGCTCCTCCTGAACCACTGCTAACAGCAGGCGGCACCGCACTTTGTCGATTAACCGCCTGAAGTTGGCCTCAACTCCAGTGCGGTACTTCGGGGGGCGAGCTGGCTCTGGTGCCAGTGTACTGTCCACCTTCTTCCCGTGATTCCTGGCCCTGTATTCTTCGAGGGTGATCGGCTTGGGACCGGCCGAAAAGTCTCGCAGCGCTTCCTCCAAAGATACCCGTGAGGTCCCCGATACTACGAAGTGGCTGTCGTTAGTTCTATTCGATGCTTTAGTTGTTGGGTTCTGATTACCAGTTTCAACTAGCAATTTCCTTCAGAACCGATAGGTTACGAGAACCTTGTTCGGTAGATTCGAATCCGAGTTAATGGGTTCTAGAACCACTTTCAACGTTCAACCGATAGGTTTCGAGAACCTCTTTCGGTAGATTTGAACTCCGAGTTGTTGGGTTTCTAGAACCACTTTCAACTTTTAACCGATAGGTTTCGAGAACATTTTTCGGTGTCTGGATTACTTACTTGTCCTGTCGGTGCTTCCTATTGGTCCAGTTGGTTTCCCAGGAGTGATCCTCCAGCTGCTGATGCCTTTTCCCAAATTTTCCCCACATTGTTTTCTCTAAAACCGGGATTTAGCTCCGTTACAGCGAGGTTGCAATGTGCTGGCAAAAATCTCCCTAGTATGCCGTGGTGCCATCTTCCGTCGACCATTCAAGTTTTTTAGTACCGAGTAAATTGCTTACGTTTTCGACATGCGTTTAGACGTAGTAAGTATAGTATAAGTTTGATGAATTATGTCCTACGTTTTTTAGGTTCTCTTGTGTATTTCGAAGTTGTTATGGGTATGGTGAGTGCAGCGTAGAATTTTCCACCTATTCTAATTTTACTTCTTTTTAGGTTAACCTTGTTTTTCACAACACAATTATTGATTTACTATATATAAGCCAAAATAAGTAATTCAATAAAAAAAACATTGGTTGTCTGTAAAGTCGGTTTACGGACGATAATTTTACGTGATAACGTCATAAGAAAACATTGATGAAAAATTTCCTACTTTTATGAATTGAATTGAATTATTTTCACTGAATTATCATTATTTTGTATAATACAAAGAAGGAGCTAATTGAAAATGTAAATTTTTTCAATAAATTTTTTTACTTAAATTATGCAGATTAATTATAAGTCACAATATACTACGTATTAACAATTTAATTATTCGTACATACGCGTATTAGTTTGGATTCATGAGAGATTCTTGAATCCACACTACTACGAGTATGAACGAATCTCTCATGAATCCAATCTCATACGTGTATTAGTTTGGATTCATGAGAGATTCTTGAATCCACACTAATACGCGTACGAACGAATCTCTCATGAATCCAATCTCATACGCGTATTATTTTGGATTCATGAGAGATTCTTGAATCCACACTAATGCGCGTATGAACGAATCTCTCATGAATCCAATCTCATACGTGTATTAGTTTGGATTCATGAGAGATTCTTGAATCCACACTAATACGCGTATGAACGAATCTCTCATGAATCCAATCTCATACGCGTATTATTTTGGATTCATGAGAGATTCTTGAATCCACACTAATCCGCGTATGAATGAATCTCTCATGAATCCAAACTAATAAACTAATATGCGTATGAGATTGGATTCATGAGAGATTCGTTCATACGCGTATTAGTGTGGATTCAAGAATCTCTCATGAATCCAAACTAATGTACGAATCTCTCATTCGTCCGCTCAGCTCAGGCGGAACGTGACAGTGAGTCACGATTTTTCATTTGTGCAGCCGGCCATCGATTTATAAGACGTTATCACGTCAAAATGAAAAAATGGCGAAATTGGAAAATTTAAAAATAGAACAACTGAAGAAGGAGCTTTCGCTTCTTAATTTGCAATCTCCGGGAACAAAAGCTGACCTTCAAAAACGATTACGTATGGCATTTTCGGAGCAAGGGGTAAACATCGATGACCATGAATTCGGAAAATAAATACCAGAACAAGCTTCAGAATTCGAAAGAACCATGGGAGAGACCCAAAGCATAGGAAATGAAAATATTACTCAAATGCTTCGAATGATGATGGAAGAACTGAACCGAAATACTCGCCGTTGAGAAGAAAAGCTTGGTACCTTTGAAAAAAATTGACGGAGGGTGCCAACCATCAAGCACAAATTATGTGAGAGCTACAGTATTCGATGCAGCGGTCGTTGAAAGGAACAAACTTCAAATTCGAGAGAGAAATTAATGAAGTGAAGAGTAATGTTCACCAGTTGGAATTTGTTGTTAACAATCAAGTTTCCGTTATTGATGGTCGAGTCAGTAAACTGGAGCAGGAATTAAGAAAACATGAAGTCAGTGCATTTTCAAGTGATACATCGAAAGCAATTAATTCAGCAAAATTCAAGACTCCTGCATATGATGGGCTACACCTTTAAGCATCTTCCGCCTGCAGTTCGAAACGACGTCAGAGCAGAATATATAAAATGATGGAGACAAGGCTGCAGCTTTAATAGTTTCTCTAAAAGGTACAGCATCAGAAATCTTGCAAACTATACCATACAGCGAACGTTATGATTTCAAAACGGATATGAACGCTCTGCAAAGGAAATATGATAGTGAACATATGAGGCAAGTCTATCGTATGTAATTAAAGAGCAGGGTTCAACGTCAAAGCGAATCGCTCCAAGAATATGCTGCCGCAGTAGAAAAACTCACGCATCTTGCATATCCAGATTGCAGTCGAGAATACATCGAGAAGATAGAAATAGAAACTTTTATCGATGGAATTCGTGATATGTAGACTAAACGCGCTACAATTTTTACACCCGGAGACACATTCATGAAAACGGTTTCTACTGCTCTTTCTTCGGAGGCAAGAATGATGGTTTTAAATGTCGCAGTGTTTGCAGTAAACTGAATATTTCATTTGTGAAATCAGGAACCTCTATTGAATGTCAAGTTACTTTGTAGCGAAAGCAAAGGATATTTCATATAAACTAATTTTAATAATATTAAATAATTAAATAAAACTGAAACATAAACAGAACAAATAAAGTGAAGTGAAGCAAAATTTAATAAAAAAAACAATTGCTGTTATTTCGCGTGATATTTTCACAAGTTTCCTGTTAAACAAATGTAATTTGGTGAAATTCAACTGACAGTGAAAATAGTGTTGTGCAGTAAGCACAACAACAAGTACAACAAATTGTTATTACACAACAATCAACATCACTCAACAATCAACATCACCCAACAATCAACAACCAATCACTCAACAATCAACAATCAACATCAACTTACATCTCTCAGCAAGAATCTACATCAATATCAAACAGATAAGAAACTTCCAGGATTTTTATTAAGCTAAAGACTTAAATTTTTCATTTTAGTTTTTGTTTTGTTCAAAATATCGTTTTTAGGAATTTCCGCTTACTTTCGCCCACGTTGAGATTGAGATTGTTCCTTTTCTTCTCATACCTTTCTGATATCTCCATAATGGAGGGACAAGGTACCTCAGGTACGGGGGATGTCCTTGCTGGTAATGAACGGAATACTTCTGGTCATTCAATTGAAGCGACCAATTTTTCGCTTAAATTGCCAACTTTTTGGTCAAATGCACCAGAAGTTTGGTTTATACAGATTGAAAAAATTTTTGCCCTAAACAGAATTGTTTCGGATATGTCCAAATATAGGCATGTTATCGCCGTTATTCCCCAGGAAGTAATAACCAATGTTCTTGATTTGCTTACCAATTTGATAACCAGTACTCAAAATTAAAAGAAACTTTAATATTTCGACATTCTTTAAGTGTGAACAAACGCTTGGAGGAACTTCCAAGTTCTTCACAAATGGGCGACCATTCTCCGTCTACCCTTTTCCGAGATATGGAAAACAGACTTGGTTTTTCTTCTTTTGTAAATAGGGATTTACTGAGACGTCTATGGTTGAGGAAGCTACCGGAGGCTTTCAAGGTTTCCGTAACCTCTTCTAACCTAGAAGATATTTCAGAGATTCTCTCTATGGCTGATAGAGTATGGGAGGTTACCCATAACCAAAATATTTATACTGCTAGTTCGGCACCGCCTACTGGTTCCACCTCTTGGCGAAGTGACGGTGTATTATTAGAAACCATTAAGGCTCTAACTTCTGAAGTGGCAGCACTTAAGTTAAATAATACAAGAGGAAGATCCGATTCACGATATATGGGACGGAATCGCTCTCGGTCTCAATCACGAAGTTTCTCCAGAAACGACTATTGCTGGTTCCATTTAAACTTTGGGAGTAGAGCCAGCAAGTGTGTACAACCTTGCAAATACAATGAAAACAACCAATTCAAAAACGAATAAAGACCTTTCGGGATGTTTCAGTTTTTGCAGATGCCTTTTGGTTTAAGAAACGCAACTCAAACATTCCAACGTTTTATAAATAAAATTTTAGGAAATCTCAACGTCGTTTTCGTCAACATTGATGACATCTTAATCGCTAGCAGATGAGGAAGATGAGATGAGGAAGAACACCTCACGCATTTAAATATGGTCCTTTTAGGACATAACATCTCTAACAAAGATATTCTTCCCGCAAAGGATCGTGTGGCAGCTATTAATAATTACCCAACCCCTAAAAGAGTCAAAGAATTACAGAGGTATGATAAATTTTTATCACCGTTTTATCCCTCATTTGGCAGAATACTTAATCCCTTTACACGAACTGGTTGCTTCTAGTATAAAACCAGCTTCTTTTGATTGGGCTGATCGTCATACAAATTCGTTTCAACATGTCAAACATCTCCTTAGTGAAGCAACTCTTTTGGTGCATCCAGCTATTGATGACGATTTAAATATCACTTCGGATGCGTCAGAGATTGCTATTGGTGCAGTTTTGCACAAATTGAGCAAGTCTGGAGATAGGGTTCCTTTGACATTCTTCTTTCGTAAGCTGAATTCAGCTCAGAAGAATTATTCGACTTTTGACAAACAACTTCTGGCTATCCATGACGGAATCCGACACTTTCGACATTGGCTTGAAGGCAGGGAGTTCACTGTGTTTACTGACCACAAACCGTTGGTCACTGCCTTAAGCACAAAAACTGAGCGTAGTCCAAGACAGATTCGTCAACTTGGATTTATTTCTCAATTTACTAATAATATTCAACACATTCGTGGCAATTCTAACATAGTTGCCGATGCTCTATCAAGAATGATTGATCAAATTGACGATCCAAATAAAATTAATTTTGATCTTAAATCCTTTTTTAACGCTCAGTCTATTGATAAAGAAATTCAAGCTCTTCTTTCTAGCGAAAATTCTTCTACGAAATACAAACTGGTAACATTCCCCTTTACCAACGATAAGGTTTGGTCAATATTACCACGAATGTTTTGCGCCCATTAGTGCCTTTTTCTTTTCGTAAAGGACTTTTCAAGAGATTTCATTCTTTATCTCATCCTGGTATAAGAGCTACCAGAAAACTGGTTACTGACCGGTACTTTTGGCCAAAAATTAATTCAGACATCAACGAATGCACCAAAGAATGTATCGTTTGTCAGAGAAATAAAGTTTTAAGGCTTACCAAGTCTGAATCAGGAACTTTTCCTCTTCCAAGGACATGTTTCGAACATATCCACATGGATGTTGTTGGGCCTCTACCAGTTTCCTGCACCTATACATACATTTTAACTATAGTTGCTAGAGTTTCCCGATGGCCAGAGGCATATCCTTTACACGACATAACTGCCGAAATGATTGCCGGAACCTTTGTCAAAGAATATGTTTGGAGGTTTGGAGTTCCTTTGACTCTAACAATGATACACAAACTTCAACGGATACTACAACGGCAAGGCACAAACTTCGAATCGAAATTTTTTAATTCTTTAACGAAGCTTCTTGGTATAAACAGAATACGAACTACTGCTTACCACCCACAAAGTAACGGAATGGTGGAGCGTTTCCACAGCCAACTAAAGGCGGTTCTAAAGTCTGATACTACTAGTAATTCGACTGAAAAGCTCCCTTTGGTGTTTTGTGGATTCCGCACCACCGTTAAAGATGATTGAAAATGTTCTTCTGCTGAGTTAGTTTATGGACAAAATTTACGAATCCCAGAGGATCTTTCTTTTCATGAGGACGTTGGGTTGTCTGTCCAGAGCCAATCCACACTGGAAAATCTATGACAAATATTTGCCGACACTATTCCCAAAGCCCCAAAAAGACGGGCCAGTAATGGTTGTTTCATCTCTTCTTCGCTTCAAACTTGTTCTTATGTTTTTGTCAGGTCAGAAGAAAAAAAATCTGGTTTGTCCCCTCCGTATGAGGGCCGTTTTGAAGTTGGAGTGAAGGACAACAAAATTTATGACTGTTGATATGGGGAGAGGAACAGGAACAATTTCTGTCGATAGACTAAAACCGGCTTTTCTCGAAAGCCAGATCTCAGATCTCTCTCAATAAAAAAAAATTAAATAATTATAAATGTTAATTAACAAATATATTAAGATAAATAAAAATTTAATAGTGTATTTAACACATCAAATTAATACTGACAATGTAAAACCTATTCGCCAACCACCTCGCAGAGTGCCACTTGCTAAAAGGGATGAAGTGAATGACCTCATTGACGACATGCAATGGAAAAATGTTATTCAAATTTCTTCGAGTCCATGGAGCTCTCCAGTTGTACTAGTCAAAAAGAAAGACGGTAGTACTCGTTTTTGTGTTGACTATCGGAAGCTAAATGACGTAACGAAAAAGGACAGTTACCCATTGTCAAGAATTGACAATACATTGGACACCATATCAGGCGCAAAGTGATTCTCTACCTTAGATTTTCAAAGTGGGTATTGGCAGGTAGAAATTGAAAAGAAGGATCAGGAAAAAACGACATTTAGTGTCGGCGATGGAGTTTTAGGTTATGCCTTTTGGATTATGCAATGCCCCAGCAAGTGAACGCCTCATGAAACGAGTTTTGTAAGGTTTGCATTGGAGAAGGTGTCTCGTGTATTTAGATTACATAATAGTTGTGGGAAAATTTTTCGAAAACCACATAAGGAATTTGGAAAATGTTTTGATGCGCATCGCTGGCGCACGACTTCAACTGAATCCTAGGAAATGTTGTTTGTTTCAAGAAGAAGTCAAATATCTCGGACATAAAGTGACAGCAAAAGGAGTACAAACTGACGAAAATAAGGTGGCAGTGGCAAAAATTTACATGAGTTAAAGAGCTTCTTAAGCTTATGCTCTTATTGCCAAAGATTTGTTCCTGGCTTTGCGAATATAGCAAGTGTTCTCCATGACTTGATTAGAAAAAATATACGATTTGAATGGAATCCTTAACATGAGAACGCGTTTTCAACATTAAAAAATCTACTTTGTATTCTGTATCGACTCAGTATTAGCATATCCAGTTTCTGGTGAAAAATTTATCTTGGATACTGATGCGAGTAATTATGGAGTCGGCGGTGTTCTTTCGCAACTCATTAACGGCCAAGAGCGAGTATTAGCATTTTTTAGCAAAGTAATGTCTCAACCTGAACGAAATTATTGGGTGACTAGAAGAGAATTACTTGCAATCGTCCAAAATGTGATACATTTCCATATATATCGTCATGGTCGAAAGCTCCTTTTCCGTACAGATCATGCAGCATTACGATGGTAGTTGCAATTTAAGAATCCAGAAGGACAAATAGCTCGATGGATAGAAAGGCTACAAAGTTATGACTTCACAATCGAACATTGTAAAGGAGCGCACCATGGAAACGCGGATGCACTTTCCAGAAGGCCATGTAACCTCGAATGCAAACATTGGGGTCTATTCTGGCGAAATTTGCTAAATAGCAGATTTTTCTGCTCCGGACGATAGCTGATTTGGCTCGTAGCAGAGTTTCGATAAGTTGGTATTTTCGCTACCAACTATTCGAATCAGCTACGAATTCAATTTCGCAAATTACTTTATGCCAAATCTGCTATATTTGATAGCTGAAAGTGTAAACAAACACTTAAAATGTAATAAACTATGCGTGAAAAATGTGTTGATAAGTAAAAAATTTGTTAAATTCAAATATTAAGAGACACTATTGATAAATATTTAATGAAAAACAACAGTTTTCTGGTTTGGATTTTGGTAAAATACCCACATAAGTTTGTTTGGTGGTGCAACAAAATATTTAAGGCTCAATTATTTTTAAGGAACTCTAAGAATACCTAGAGCATTAACTCAAGGAATGCAATCAATTTGGTAGTAAAGGCTTCAATATAAGCACGAAGATATTTAATTTGTGTGCATTGAGTGAAAGATTTGGCCAATTCGTAATCACCAAAACAGAGGGGGCTCTTTGGATTTTGGAAAAGACGACAGCATAAGGACTTCCACAAAAACAAAGTGATCTGATTATGTTTTTGGAATGGAAGACACATAAACCGAGTCGCGTTATTTATTTATTTATTTATTTATTTATTATTGAACTTAATACAAGCTAGCATTAAAAAAATAACAAAAGTTAAGAATGTAAAAAAGAAAAAAAAAAAAACAAATTAAGAAAGAGACTTTATGTCCAGTCGGGTCAGGAAAGACAGAACCGGGAGGTAGCAATTAAGACATGTGATCGACCAAGGAGCGAAACACAGACCGTGCGTGGGTGTGGCCTCCCGCTGCTTGGAGAAGGGGGATGGCCCTATTATACACCCTTAGCATTCGCGTAATAGGCTCCATCCTACCAAAGTCTGTGTGGTGGTAGTTGATGAGGAAAGATTCTTGAGCTCGGAGGGATCGTACGTAAGGGCGGCAAACGAACTGGCTGCGGATGTCAGGAGCAACAATATGTCCCAGGGCTATGCCATGGGCGAACGACAAATCGGCCATAGCACGGCGTCCCGAGAGAGATTGCAGGTTGATTAGCTTAAGACGATCCGCATAAGGAGGAAGATGGAAAGGATCGGACCAAGGAAGACGGCGGAGGGCGAAACGAAGAAATCGCTTTTGAATGGCCTCAATTCTGCCAATAAGGTGGTTATGGTAAGGGGACCAGACTTGCGAGGCGTATTCGAGTATGGGTCGGACAAGGGACGTGAAAAGGACTTTGAAAACGTAGGGGTCAGAGAATTCCCTAGACCATCTTGAAATGAACCCCAACATGACACCCGCTCTCCGGATTATGTGGTTAACGTGGTCATGGAAGGAGAGTTTGGAGTCAAGATGGACCCCCAGATCACAAACACAGTCAACAGACCTCACCGGGGAGTCGTTAATTGTGAACATGTAGGGAGCATAGTTACGTTTGTGGGAGAAACAAACATGCTCACACTTGGAAACATTAAGGACGAGGTTACTTTTAGAACACCACAGAGATAGCCGGTTGAGATCAAGCTGTAGGTCGATATTGTCAGAAGGATAGACAATGTTTTTGTACAGCTTGGTATCATCTGCATAGGAAAGGAGTGAGGAGGTTTGGATAACGCTGGACAAGTCATTTGTAGCGGTGATGAATAGAAGGGGGCCGATATGGCTGCCCTGGGGGACGCCAGAGGTAGCCGTTATGCATTTGGAGTGGGATGACCGGAAGCGAACACGGTATGTTCTGTGATCCAGGTAGGAATCAATCCACCTGAGGAAGGATTGAGGGCAGCCAACCAGCTTAAGCTTTAATAAAATAAGGTTGTGGGGGATACTGTCGAAGGCCTTACTCATGTCGGTGAATATAGCCTCGACGACTTCACCACGTTCTAGGGAATTTAGGATGAAGGAGACGAACTGCACAAGGTTAGTTGTGGTGGATCTACCTTTGAGGAAGCCGTGCTGATTAGGAGAGATGGAGGCGGTAAGGAAGGGGTACAGCTTGGTAACTAGAATTTTCTCAAAGATTTTAGGGATGGTGGAAAGTTTGGCGATAGGCCTGTAATTAGTAGCATCAATCTTAGAACCTTTCTTGTGGACCGGGACTAGAAATCCCGTTTTCCAACAGTCAGGAAAAACACCGGACTGGAGAGAAAGGTTGAAGAGATGAGATAGAGGTCCAGCAATAAGAGACGCACATCTTTTCAGAACAATGGGTGGAACTCCATCAGGGCCGGGGGAAAAGTCATTCTTGAGACGTAATAGCTCTGAGAGGACTTCCACCTCTGAAATATGGAGATCAGGAAAGTTAAGAGGGGGCGAGGTAAGGGAGGGCTTCAGTGAAGTGAAGTATTCCACGTCAGGCTCAAAATGACCATCCGTAAAGGTGGAGGAGAAGAAGTCAGCGAAGAGATTCGCAATGGTCAGGGGATCATCACTCCCCGAGCCGAGGTAAGAGATCGTTGGGGGGTAGTTATCACCTTTGCGTTTCCGTTTGGAGTTCACAAAGGAGAAGAAGAGTCGTGGATTTGCCGAGATATTGCTTTTAACAGTTGTTAAGTAGGCCTTGTAACTGGAGGTAACGAGGGAAGAGAAATCACTGTGGGCAGCGCAGAAGTTTTTATGATCTACTGGGGACCCAGAGCGAAGAAATTTCTGCCAAAGGGAGTTGCGACGGTTCCTCAGGGACTTCACATTACGGGTGTACCATTTAGGGGAAGAATCAGGAGGAATAGGTGAGGAGAAAGGAGTAGAAGAACGGATGGAAGAATGTAAGGCCTCGTAGAGTATAGAGGTTTCAACTAGCAGAGAAAGATTGGTGGAAGGCATACTAAGGTAGAACCCACTGAAGGTGTGAAGAAGGAGATCAAAATTAGTTTTGTGAAAGTTGAAACTAGCTGGCAGGGGGGATGAAGCGAGGTGCGAGCTGTGGAAGTGTGATATAGATATTGAGAGGGGGGGGTGATGAGGATCGATTGCGCAGAGGGAGAGTGTGCTGGGAGAAACAACTACGTTAGTGGGATTATTCGATAGCACTAGGTCGAGCAAGCGCTGGTTCAGATTGAGGATAGAGTTGAGTTGGAACAGGGAAAAGTAGTTCAAAGAGTCGATAAGTGTAGTGTCGGGGTACACGGTTGGAATAGATGGGGTAAGATAATTAGACTCAGAAGAAGGCGACCAAGTGATATGAGGTAAATTGAAGTCGCCGATAAGTAGTACATGATCTCTATCAGCTACGAGATTGTAGAGGTAATCAAGTGCACGAAAGAGGAGCATGAACACGGTTATATCTGATCGGGGAGGTATGTAACATGTCGAAAGGAAAAGGTTGTAAGAGGGGAAGTGTATCTTGACGGAGAGGAGTTCCAGCGTCTCAATGGAGGGGATCGATATAGGGGTAACATTAAAGGAGGAACGAACCGCAATTAAGACACCGCCACCACGTCGATTAGGATCGCCGTCGCACCGGTCTTTACGGTAAAGATTAAACTCCTTGTCGAAGATCTCAAGGTCATTGATATTGGAGCAGAGCCAGGTTTCCGTAAGGCTAACAACGTCGTGGGGTAAGGTGAGAGAAGAGAGAAAGGTAGCGGGCGTCTTTGTCCTAAGACCCCTCACGTTTCGGTAGAAGATGGAGAGGGGACGTAGTTTTTTCCTGGCGTGGAAGAGGAGGCGGTGAAGGCAGTAGGGGCGGCAACTGAGCTGGTGCCAAGGCTAGCAGGGGAGCGTCTCCGAGGGACGAACTCCTTAATGAAAACGTCTTTAGGCCAATTGACTTTACACAAGATAAAGTCAAAGAGGGAGGGGGGGACTATGATTCTGAATGATGAGCATCTACCCGCCGAAAGCTTCATAACCTTTATGTTGTTAGAGATAACATCAACCCCAATGACGTTAACAATGTGGCGAAGGATGTCGTCCGTAGAAGTTGACGGAACAAGCTCTGTTACAAATATAGACCTAGTTTTAGGGACGGTCTGCAAAGCGTGGGCTGGAATAGGTACTGAAGAGCTGGAGGTGGAGAAAGGGGGGGCAGTTGATTTGATCAGCAGGGAATCCGACAGGTCGGAGGACACGACGGGGATAGGTATAGGGTTGGCAGTGAGATAGGTATTTGAGGGAGCGGTAAGCGTAGGAGCTGGAAGGGATACAGGGGGGGCGGGGGGAGGAAGAGAATTATTCGTTGAGTTAGGAGGCACGCCACAGTCAACGCTGACAGGGATAACCGCGATACCAGGTTGCGGTGAAGAGGAAGAAAGTGAAGGAGCGGAAGGGACAGTTCGGTCAGACCGTGATGGTGGGGATATCCCAGACGTAGTAGGACAAAGGGGTGATAAGGCGATTAGTGGGACGGTTTCGGGGCGCGGTAAAGCTGCGGCTGCAAGGGACAAGGCGGCTTTATTTGCCCTTGTTAGTCTAGAGGATTTGGATGGGGGAGGTTTTTGCCGTGAAGCAACGGGATGTTCCTTAGAACTGCATTTGGGGGAAGGAGCAGCTCCAGAGGGATGAGGATCCCTCAGGCAATCGAAGAGGTTTTGAAGCTCGGCATGCAAGGCGGCAGAAGCCGATAGGGAAGACCCAAGCTTGCGCAGAACCGAGCTGATGTGATGAAGACGAGAGGAAAGTACACTAGGAGAGAGTTTGCGACACTTTGAACAATACCAGTGCACTCCAGAATCTTTCGACTGGACTTTATCGGCAATTGGACCGGATAACCCAACACATTTAGGGTGGAAATAACCACCACAAAGACCATTGCAGGATAAATACCTGTCAGATTCTACATCTTTGCAGGATTCGGCGGCGCAAAACAAGGACATCTTGTACGGACTAGTGAACCTAACCCGAGCTGGACTACAAAAATAAGAATTAAATTAATATTTAAAAAGTTAGAAGTAAATAAAGAATAAAAAATTGTGATATTAAAGAGACGTATGAACTAAACATAAATGTAATAATTAAGATGTAAAAGGATCTCAGATGTAAAGAGAAGTTCAAGCCTGGCAAGTCCTAGTTGTGCAGCTGTTGTCGTCAGTTCCGTGACGCTAAGCAAACCGAAACCCCTCACTTTGTCTGGCAATGCTCAGCACAGCGATGGGGCGAAACTTAACTGGTACTGTGGTAAATAATCCCAGGTCAGTAGAAGAAACGAGAAACGGTTAACGTTCCCTTTGTGTTGATTGAAATTTCTTTGAACGAAATTCTGGTTGGAATTTTTATTATAACACCGCAATTTAAACACGGTATGTGATTTTTAAGATACAATTTTGCACGTTTATAAATTCTCTTCTGCTTATAATCACTACACAAATCGTTATTTGAAATTTGCAGCGGAATAACTTTGATTTAGTAGGAGTTTATTTGTAAATCCAATTAAAATCCACTTTGGACACACGTTTCTCCCGATGAGATCCAATTCAAATTCCGTTATATAATTATTCCACAAAATGCCCACCTCAAATCAGAACCAGAAGGAAATGAAGTGACCATTTGATACTACATAGTATATGGATATATTTGTTAAAAATACTATACAAATACTATGTACTTTTTAAAAATACTTACTGATATTTGAAAATGAATAACTTTGGGACAAAAATCATATCATTCTATCAACATAGTGTTTATCACGAAGTGGATGCAGACGGATTCTGGTTCAGAGATAGTCTCTGGAGTAGAATTTATCTTCATCTAGAAATAGTCTCAGAACCAGAATCCGTCTGCATCCTCTTATTCATTTGAAATATCAGTAAGTATTTTTAAGAAGTACATAGTATTTGTATAGTATTTTTAACAAATATATCCGTACTACTTTCACAAGAATTAGAATATACCCAACATAAAGTAAAATATTTCAATAAATATTGAAAATGAGTAAATTGTAAATATCAAAAGGCAAAATAAACTAATTTCATTCACATATTCCAATGTTTCGTGTATTTAATAAAATATAAGTGAAGTAATTATCATTGTTCAATCACGGGCATAGTCACCCTGTGATCGAAGACCAAAAAACTAGGCACCCTGTTGTTGAGTTGAGTACATGTGCTCAGCTCAACAGCAGACAATATCATCCCGCTATCCTTACGGGACTTAGGGGCATGGAGATGATTCGCATCAATCGAATCATCTCGATGAAGAACAAGTCAGTTGCATTTTTGGCTACAACGAGTTAAGTGACGAAGCTGAGTTGTGAATTTCTTTTGGATAACCACGTTTTTAATTTCTTTTGGACAACCACGTGTGAATTTTTCTATAATAGAGTCGCCTTTTGCCACGAGACGAGGAAGACATCTTTACCCATCATCTTTTCGTGAACCTGGAGGAGCATTTTATAGAAAATAAACAGTTTCTATAGAAGACGATATTAATTTGTCAAAACCAAAATAGTGTGTATAAAATAAATAAGAATTGTAAATAATAAGAAACTTATCTAAAATCATATCTATACAGAATCGTACATTTTAAAGAAACTACTTTTCAACTGAAACAAAATACGTAGTGAAAGGATTATATTTGATAAATCATATAATAAAGGTCAATTAGTAGACGTAAGAATTTCATGTGAGTTGGGTATTAAAGAAAACTATTGTGAAGTTAAGAAAATCATTTATCAAGTTATAAGAAAAACCAGTAAACTTTTTAGCATCCTTAAATTAAATCAGAAGTATCAAATTGAACTCATGTATGTGAATTAAGAAAATATTCATGAAATAAAGTTTTGTTCCCTTTCTTTGAAATAGTAACTTTCATTCAATAAACAAGAAAAAGTGGAATTAAGATACTCGAGACATTTTCTAACATAAGTACATTTTCTAAACATATGGTCCTTCGAGCCGGATATAGTGCGCGGATTAAAGTATAGGAACAGTTATTCTAAAGTGTGGGTGAACATTTTGAGCTCTATTGGTTTTTTCGAGAACATTATTAAAAAAAAAAAAAAAATATTATTAATAATCTGATGTGTAATCCGTAAACTTGTAACACGAACGAATTTGTAAGACTTTAAAATTATCCTTGAGTTGTGCAAATTAATTCTCGTGGCTAAATACAATGGCTAGACTAGAGCAGAAAATTGCTCTTCAGATGCAAAGGCTCAACTTCTTTGAGTATTTATCTAAGAAATTCAATACCGAGTATATTTCCTCCCTGAGTTTACCTACCGTGAGGAGCAATCTGGAGCTTATGGAAAAAAAGTGGGACCAGGTAGATCAACTGCACTCTTCCCTGTATGATGGGAAGAATGAGATTTTGACGACGAGCTATCATCTGGACGATGTACATCAGACAATTCATACGGTCTATGCGGAGCTGCGAGCACTTTTGCTAGAGAGAAAAGAGGAGATAATTTCGTCGAGACCTCCTTCAGGCCAATCATTATTTGACAATTCTGCAGTTGTGTCTAGTGGATCAGGGGTAAGTCATCAGCTCCCAGAAATTCAACTTCCGAGATTTTCAGGTGATCTGATGGATTGGCCGACATTTCGAGATCTTTTCGTCGCTGTAATAGGAAATGACCCTACATTGGATGCTGCGACAAAGATGTACTACCTCAAAACGCAACTAGATGGTGAAGCAAAAAACCTTCTGGAGAGCTTACCTCCCACGAATGAATCATTCCAACCAGCCTGGGACCTTCTAATTCGCAGGTACGACAACCCGAGATTGCTTGTTAAGAAACACGCAGAAAGACTACTTTATGGAACACGTATTACTGAGGGCTCAGCAAGCGAGTTGAAGACACTAATAGCAACAAACACTAAGGCACTTGATGCTCTGAGATCCTTAGGAGAACCTGTGCACTGCTCAGACGTATTATTAGTCACTGCAACTGTCAACAAACTAGATCAACATACGCTCACCAAATGGGAGACCAAACTTGGATTATCTAAAGAGTTACCTTCGTACACAAAACTTTTAGAATTTCTTGAGGTTACAGCACGAGTCTGGGAGAGCTCCGAGAGTCTTCAAGCATTCACAAGGAGCAAACCATCAACGAGTCGAGTACCAAGAGGACCTTCATCTCCCAAAAAATTGACCGTCAGTTATACCACCGTGACAAAATCAGGTACAACCGCGGGAAACACTAACACCCCAAATTCATGCGCAATGTGTGGACAAAATCACTATGTGCTCTGGTGTCCCAAGTTTAAGGAATTATCAGTCGAAGAAAAGGTGAGCAAGGTAAAACAACTGAGACTTTGCTTTAATTGCTTAGGAAGACACAAGGTGGAAGATTGTACGAGCAAGAAGAGATGTCAAAAGTGCAATGCCCCTCATCACACAGAAATTCATTTTGAAGAAAGAGCAAAAGCCCGGGAGCAAAGGAAATCTTCACAACCTTCACAAACCCAACCATCCACGCCAGCACCAGAGCAATGACTTTTTGAGTCTTCCAACCAAATCCAGAGCCACCTGAAATCCTTATCTTCATCGAAACTTTCATCTCCTATCAAGGCAAAAAAATGTGAACCATCTTCTGAGTACTCTCAGTCTGAACTATCTACAGTCAAAAAAGAGTTGCACACAGCATCACCAACAGAGACCAATTCCTCTATTACATCTGAGAACCTGCTCCATACAGAAGATCTACTTGAGAAAACGAGCTACCATCGACTATCTGAGCAAAGAATTCAAATGATGGAGACGGAGAAACCTTCTGTTCTGCTTGCTACTGGGAAAGTATTAGTGATTCATCCTCAAGGGAATGCGGTAGAGGCTAGAGTACTCATCGATCCGGGTTCTGAGTTGTCTTTTATTTCAGAAAAGTTCTACAAAACATTGAAAATTCCTAGACAGTCATCGAGTATAGCACTAAAAGGAATTGGAAATTCTTCTGGTGGAATTACGAGAGGAGTTTGTCATCTTAAACTTAAATCAAAATACTCTGAGGCGTCAATTCTCACTCAGGTGTTTATCTTGAATAAGCTTACGGCTCACCTACCTTCGGAAAGTATCAAACAGACCAACTGGTCACATCTTAAAAATCTTAAACTAGCTGATCCTGAATATTATATATCAAACCCAGTTGACATTCTGCTAGGAGCGATTCCATCAAGTGAGATCATGCAATCTGCATTGATTAGAGGTGAGAGAGGAACCCCATTAGCCCAGTCAACAATATTTGGCTGGATTGTCTATGGCGCTGCTCAACAACATTACTCCTGTGAATCATCTCATTGTCACTACTCATCAGCTGATGAAGAATTACAAGCCTTAATAACCAAATTTTGGTCTCAAGAAGAAATAACTGAACTGAGCACACCAAATCTAAGTCCAGAAAATCATCAATGTGAAGAACACTTCAAGAGAACTCATTCTAGAGAGGAATCTGGTCGCTATATAGTGAGGTTGCCAGTTAAGCGGTCACCTTCTGAGCTTGGAGACTCATCAATCAGGGCCAAACGATGTTTGTCCAGTATACTAAACCGGCTAGAGAGCAATGTTGAGTATGGAAAACTTTATCACGAGTTCATGAGTGAGTACGAGAACTTGGACCACATGAGAAAAGCAGTAACTGAAAATTCTGAGTCAACAATCTATTATCTACCCCATCATGGCGTCCTACGAGAACAAAGCACTTCGACTAAGCTGAGAGTGGTTTTCAATGGTTCCAGCAATTCTACGTCTGGTGTTTCACTGAATGACATCTTACATATTGGTCCCAAAATCCAGCCTGACATCACTGATGTCTTGTAATGGGTGAGACGACATCGATTTATTTTCGCCACAGATATTACTAAGATGTTCCGGCAAATAAAGGTTCACCGTGATGACTGGGACCTACAGAGAATCTACTGGATGGACAATGAGAAGAACATAATACCGTACCAGCTCACTACAGTAACGTATGGTACGAGAAGTGCGCCATATCTTGCAGTAAGAGTTCTGCTACAGCTGGTAGAAGATGAGGGCAAGAAATATCCACTAGCAGTTGAACCTTTAATCAGAGGGAGATACGTAGATGACATATTTGGAGGTGGAGAGTCAATTTCTGAGGCAATACGTTCTGCCGAACAGTTGAAGCTGTTGTGTGCTGCAGGGGGTTTTCCGTTGGCAAAATGGGCGAGCAACTCATCTGAGATATTATCTAGAGTCTTTCAAGCAAGTACTACAACTGACATCGAAATTCAAGAGAAGGATAACTCTGTCAAAGTTCTTGGACTTTCTTGGAATCCAACAACAGATCAATTTCGCTTTAAATATTCTGAATCACCAGCCAACAAAACAACCAAGAGGTCAGTCCTCTCTGAAATAGCACGATTGTTTGATCCGTTGGGTTTTCTTGCTCCTATTGTGGTACGAGCGAAAATGTTGATGCAGGAGCTTTGGCTGGAGAAAGTTAGTTGGGATGAACAAATTTCTGAGATATTGAGTACAAAATGGAGTAAATTTAGAGAGGATCTAGCGCAAGTAGACACCATCAGTGTACCGAGATGGTTACATCTAACCACATCATCGACACTTGAGATTCATGGATTTTCTGATGCTTCGCAACTTGCAATGGCTGCAGTAATTTTTCTTAGGGTCACTAATGAAGCAGGTGAGACCACATCTACCATTGTATGTTCAAAATCACAAGTTGCTCCCTTGAAACCAACCACTATTCCTCGATTGGAGTTAAATGCTGCAGTTCTCCTCACAAAACTAGTCAACTATGTAAAACGAGCACTGGAAATTCCAAATGCACCCACGTACTTATGGACTGATTCCTCAGTCACTTTAACATGGATTCGAAGTCACCCGTCAAGATGGAGGGACTATGTGAGAAACCGAGTCTATCGAGTCCAAGATCTCCAACCGAATGCCATTTGGCAATACGTGCCTGGGAAACAAAACCCAGCTGATTGCGCTTCGAGAGGACTAACTCCTAAGAAACTTCGAGATCATTCCTTATGGTGGCATGGGCCATCATGGCTAGTAAAATCTCCTGAGGAGTTGCCTATATTCAAACTACCATCTATTACGAGCATAAATCTTGAGGAAAAACCCGGTCAATTTTTTCTGTACAGAAATCTGAGGAGAACCCATTTCTTGAATTGCTAAAGAGAAGATCGAAACTGCTTCCAATTTTAAAAATCACTGCCTTGTGTCTGCGAGCGGTTCAATGCTTAAAGGGTAAATCACAGTCACTATCCAACAAGCCTTTATCAACAAATGACCTGGAATCTGCTAAGCGAGTACTAATCAAGTCAACCCAAGGACTGTTCTTCTCTGAGGAGCTTAATGTATTAAGCAGAGCTAATTTTCTATCAAAATCGAGTCCATTGTGCAAACTTACGCCTTATATTGACCATGAAGGCATTCTAAGAGTTGGAGGCCGATTAGAGCGAGCTGATATTCCTTCAGAAGAAAAGCATCAGGTTATCTTGCCTCGCAATTCATCTTTAACATCCTTGTTAATTGCTGACGCTCACGAAAAAACGCTACATGGAGGCACGCAACTTACTCTTTCATATCTCAGACAAACTTACTGGGTTATTGGAGGTCGAGTTCCAGTACGCTCATATATACTACGCTGCGTCACTTGTGCAAGAAATAGAGGAGTGCGAGCTCAACAAATCATGGGACAGCTACCGTCTGCTCGCGTTAAGCCAGCTCGAGCCTTCTATCACTGTGGGCTTGACTATGCTGGACCATTTTCAATTAAAACGTGGAAGGGTAGAGGAGCCAGAACACACAAATGCTGGGTTGCTGTGTTTGTCTGCCTGGTAACTTCAGCAGTACACCTCGAGATCGTGACAGATTACACTACCGAGACTTTTCTTGCTGCGTACAGGCGATTTATCAGTCGGAGAGGAGTCTGCCATACCATCTACAGTGACTGTGGTACTAACTTTCTGGGGGCAGACAAGATTCTAAAGGATCTCTTCCAAGCTGGGACATCTGAGAACGAGCATCTGAGAGAGGCAGCTCTAAAGGAGGGAACAAATTGGCAGTTTAACCCTCCTGGCGCTCCACACTTTGGTGGCAAGTGGGAAGCTGCAGTTAAGTCTTTGAAATTTCATCTAAAGAGAACTATAGGTGACACATTACTGACATACGAAGAGTTGGCAACCCTTTTAACACAAATTGAGTCTGTGTTAAATTCAAGACCATTGAGTCCACTATCTGAGGATCCAAGTGACCTGACTGCATTGACACCAGGTCACTTTCTTATTGGAGAGCCACTGAAATCTTTACCGGAGCCTTCGCTACTTGAGTTTCCTTCATCACGACTTTCTAACTGGCAGCTACTTCAACAAAAATTCCAATACTTCTGGAAGCGATGGTCAGCTGAATGTTTGCAGAGACATCAAGCAATTTCTAAATGGCATCATCCTTCCAACGAGATCAAAGTAGGATCTCTAGTTTTACTTACAGATACAAGATTTCCACCGAGTAAATGGCCACTAGCACGCGTTCAAGAGCTTCATCCTGGAGCAGATGGGCACACTCGAGTCGTCACCATCAGAACATCTACCAATTGCCTTAAGAGACCAATTACGAAGCTGTGTATATTACCAGTAATTACCGAGAATAATTCTACCACGGGGTTGGCAAACTAAGTTGCCAACGGGGGGGAGTATGTTCAATCACGGGCATAGTCACCCTGTGATCGAAGACCAAAAAACTAGGCACCCTGTTGTTGAGTTGAGTACATGTGCTCAGCTCAACAGCAGACAATATCATCCCGCTATCCTTACGGGACTTAGGGGCATGGAGATGATTCGCATCAATCGAATCATCTCGATGAAGAACAAGTCAGTTGCATTTTTGGCTACAACGAGTTAAGTGACGAAGCTGAGTTGTGAATTTCTTTTGGACAACCACGTGTGAATTTTTCTATAATAGAGTCGCCTTTTGCCACGAGACGAGGAAGACATCTTTACCCATCATCTTTTCGTGAACCTGGAGGAGCATTTTATAGAAAATAAACAGTTTCTATAGAAGACGATATTAATTTGTCAAAACCAAAATAGTGTGTATAAAATAAATAAGAATTGTAAATAATAAGAAACTTATCTAAAATCATATCTATACAGAATCGTACATTTTAAAGAAACTACTTTTCAACTGAAACAAAATACGTAGTGAAAGGATTATATTTGATAAATCATATAATAAAGGTCAATTAGTAGACGTAAGAATTTCATGTGAGTTGGGTATTAAAGAAAACTATTGTGAAGTTAAGAAAATCATTTATCAAGTTATAAGAAAAACCAGTAAACTTTTTAGCATCCTTAAATTAAATCAGAAGTATCAAATTGAACTCATGTATGTGAATTAAGAAAATATTCATGAAATAAAGTTTTGTTCCCTTTCATTGAAATAGTAACTTTCATTCAATAAACAAGAAAAAGTGGAATTAAGATACTCGAGACATTTTCTAACATAAGTACATTTTCTAAACAATCATTGTTTTCTCTGTTTTTTGCCTGCAAAAATAGTCAAAGTCTTGAAACATGGCAACCAATGTAAGGAAAATTTCTTAAAATCTGCAAATTTAACAGAATACATTAAATTTTATCATTTAAGTATGAATTGACTTACTTTTCTATAGTGGGTAGCAGAAAACTTTATCATAAAGGCAGCTAAATCTGAGCCTGATATGATAGCAGATTTTTAACAGAATTATAGCAGATTTTTCTGCTATTTTTACACCCAGAATAGTAATTTAAGTCACTTTCGTTAAGTTACGAAAGACAACAAAAATGCTATGGAAAATAGCGGATTGTCAAAATAGCAGAATTTGCTATGGCCGGCCAGAATAGACCCCATTGTTTGAAAATCGAAAATAACAATGGTTAGTCGATGTCTGTTTCTTAAGTGTTTTAACAGAGGAAGCATGGAATAAAACTCAAATTCGCGATGACCAAAACAATGATCCAGATTTGAGGATGAAAATAAGGTCAAAGCATGAAGGGAAGAAACCATCTTGGCAGAAGATTGCTTGTGAAAGTCCTATAACGAATGCATAGGGCTCAGTGGAATAGTTTAGTGGTTGATAATGGTTGTTTATATCGTCTCTGGTAAAACGTAGACGGACTGAAAATGACGAAGCTTCTTGTGGTCCCAAAATAAAAAACTAGGTGGCGTTCGCGAAGTCGCACACAAAATTGAGCTGAGCGATCGATATATAGACACTCTGATTCATAGTCATCTGTGGTAATGTAATAATTGGTAGCAATTGGTTCAAGTCGATACCATGTGTGTTGACTTGGTTTTAATGTAAAAAATATGTGTATTACAATTCTAGCCCTAAACACTGATTTATTTGGCCATTTCTGAAGGTATCTCTTCATTACCTTCAGTGAGAGAAATTCAAGAGATAAAGGGTGGGCCATATACGATTTGGAATTTGAATCGGATATAAAAAAAACTAATGAATATTTGTCCAAAATTATAACTTTGTTAGAAAGACTGAACATTTCTATTTACGAGTGAAACACAACATCATTCAATCTTGTGAATGGCAACTTCAATTTCGTGTTTCAAGGACTCAATCGTCTCTGGATGATAAGCGTAATATATATCCTTAATAGATCCCCACAAAAAATAGTCTAATGGGTTCAAATCACAGCTCTGAGGCGCCCAATTCGGATCAGAATTTCACTTTATCATTCAATGTTCAAAAGCGGTGCGCAAAAGATCGATTGTATCGTTGGCTGTGTCGCAGCCCCGTCCTGTTGGAACCAAATTCCGTCGATGTAACACTATTCAATTTGTAAAACCTAAAATTAACTTAACATGGCTCTGTAACGCCAGCCATTGACACTGAGGGCGGCTCTGAGGGCGGCAATTTCGCTTATTGAAATAGCCTCCACGGTGGAAATGAACTTCATCGGAAAAGATAATTTTTCGGTTAAAAATGTTCATCTTCGACCAAACGATCTTCAGCCCATCCGATGCGATAGGCGAACATAAAACGCATCAGATGGTCATGAGGCTTCATTTCTTGCATATGTTGAAGATATGAAACAATTTTCAGTAATCCATTCAATCATCTTTACTATCAGATTTCAATGATTTACAAAATTATTAGCTAGAATCGTAATTTTGGATATGGACATGTTTATAAAAACTCACAGTAGAGGAAATAAATGTTTGACAAAAATGCGGGAAATGTCAAAATAATGGGGGTCGGTCATACATATAAACACCGTGGGATACTTCGTTTGGCCGCTACGGGCAAAAAACTGTTGAAAATTCAAAATTTGAATTTTATCACTTTCACTATCTTTTGTATGCACATCTTTAAACACAATTTAGAGAAAAATGATGTATGAAAAAGAGGTAGAAAATGGTTAAATAAGGGGGGTCGGTTATACATATGAGCTCTCTAGGATTCTTGGTTTAGCCGCTACGAGCAAAAAACCATTAAATGTCCAAAATCTGAATTTTATAAATTTTCCCATCTTTTGTATGTACACGTTTGAAAACTCAATTTAGAGAAAAATTATGTATGACAAAAGGGTAGAAAATGTCAAAATAATGGGGATCGTTCAAACATATGACACCCCTTTAGTACATAATTTAGCCGCTACGGGCAAAAAACTTTTAAAAATTCAAAATCTGAGTCTTATCAGTTTTCCGATCTTTTGTATGTATATCTTTAAAAACAGAATTTAGAGAAAAATCATGTATGACAAAAAGGTAGAAAATGACAAAATAATGGGGGTCGGTCATACATACGAACACCCTAGGACGCTGCGTTTAGCCGCAACGGGCAAAAAACCGTTGAAAATTCAAAATTTTAACGGAAAAGTACCCTAAAAACCTCAAGAAAATTGTCCAATTTCTGATTCCTGGAATCTTTCTTGTCTCATGATTCAAAATTCATAAATTAAAATACTATTTTCCAAGAACCTGTAAAAATCCACATGCTACGGGTTGAGTAAACCAAAATAAATTTTCTCTTCAAAGTTTCCAATTCCCCACAGCGAATAGGCGAAAGCTCCTGAAACAATCAGGTGCCTGTGCTAAGATCTTTATGTAGAAGCTTATTCTGGTTCGAACGCGCGAAAACTAAATACCTAAGATCAATACCATAGCTTCATTTATGCAAGTAATCTAACGTCTACGATCTAAAAGACAGCGATTTTTTGTCAAAATGGTATTTTGTTTGTCGTATATTTTGTAATTCTTGGAAAAAACGCAGTGATCGTGCTTAATACATAAAATCAAAATTTAGATTTCCATGACACAAACCTTTGTACTAATTTTGGTTCGTTCATCCGAAAAATTGTTAACTAAGAAGCCTACCCCTAGTGATTTTTTTTCGCGAATTTAGTAACAAAAAATAGATCTTAGCACTCATCGTCGAAAATACTATTAGTATGTAAAATTTCAGATCGATTGATCAAACGGTCTAGGAGGAGTTTGGTTACAAAGGTTTCATATTTCGTCGACGCATAAGAATTATTGATATTTTGAAGGAATATCATAATAATTCCAGTGGGGGGCATTGAAGCATCAACAAAACCGTTGAGAAGATCTAAAAGCAATTTTATTGGGTTGGATGCCAACAGTCGGTTATGGATTGGATATTGAAATGCAGTCAATGTACACGTGCTAAGGGACCGAAAACTCGCTAAAATGCAGCAATATAACATTGGAACACCATTCGTGAGAATTGCAATGGACGTGGCTGGACCGTTTCCAATGACTGAATCAGAAAACGAGTACATGCTAGTGGTGATGGACTATTCCAGAAAATGGCCTGATGTTTACCCGATACCATATCAGGAAGCAAAAACCTGTGCTGATGCTTTCATAAGAAACTGGGTTAGTCGATTTAGAGTTCCGATGGAATTACATTCAGATCAGGGCAGAAGCTTTGAGTCTGAAGTTTTTAAAAAAATGTGTCAGCTATAAGATCTATATATAAATAGGCGACACGTATATTTGTTATCCCTTTTAGAGGAAACCAGGTGGAATTGCCAGCATGAAAATTATACCATTCGAAAGATTAGTTTTTCCTCTATGTGCATCACCTAATTTTTTTTCTTAAATTTAATTATAAATTAGTTTAATTTTAAATTGAAATTAAAAAATTCAATGGGATAGTATGTGTAAGTTGAGCACACCCATAGCGTATATGATGCTCTTGGGAAGAATGTGTGCGTGTGATTCTTTTGATTTTTGCCTGAAGATATGCAACCGTATGATGATTTTTGGTTTGTGTCCCTAATATATGACAAGTACTAAGTAAGTTGAAAATCAAACCAAATGGATCAATCTTCTACTGGGGACACAAACCAAAAAGATTAACATATAATTGCATTCCTCTACGAAGAAATCAAAATATAGAACATATGAACTTATTTAATTTTATCATTGGCCTAGCTTACTATTTGTGACAAACACGTGTATTGTTTCCACTCAAACGTATTATCTTTCCCAATGATAACGTGAGGGGTGAGGAGCAAATGCAGCCATATCACAGACAATAGGCGTATGTTCATTCTTTTGCTTTTTGCCTTGAAGAAGGCAATCTTTGGCTAATAAAATTGCATTCTTCCAGACAAAATTCAAAATAATGAACATATGGCCACCGACAATAATATGGATGCATTACCACAGACAAATTTAAAGCCATCGTTTACTTATACCATTGTTTTTTGCTAATTTGATAAAAATATATGCAAATTTTATTTCAAAAAATATGGAAAATCACAATTTTACAGTTATTTCTAGAAAACGCGAAGTTATCTTTCAGGAATATTTATGGAAAGCGAACGAAAGTCTGAATTTTATTATGTTTCCCAACTTTTGTATGGACCAACATTTAAAACATAATTTAGAGAAATATGATATATGGCCAAAAAATGGGAAATGAGAAAATAATAGGGGTTGGTCATACCCCCTAGAATACTTTATTAAGCCGCTACGAGCAAAAAACTGTTTAAAACTGAAAATCTGAAATTATATCATATTTCCAAGTTTTTGTCTGCTCGCCCTTAAAACCTCAATTTAGAGAAAAAAGGAAAGGTAGGAAATGAAGGTTGGTACGTTTGTACGGAAATTCCAGATATATTTTATTAACAGTTTACAATGTATTTCCCACAACTTCATAATTTAGTTAAAAACCACATGATCCACGGTTCATGTGATTTATTGAATAGTATCCCCGTCTGTATCAGAGATGGTAAATGCAGTAAAAGCTTTTCTAAGGACTTTTACAATACAACTCAGGGCAATGTTAGATGCGCCGTATTAATGGTATAACAGTTGACTTTCGTGGCCACTCTGTTGACAGCCGTTATGCTGTTCCTCAAAATCCATATCTTTTAGCGAAATTTGATTGCTACTTAAATGTGGAAGTTCTTGGCACAGTTAAGAGCCTAAAATATATGCACAAATATGTTAATAAGGGATACGACTGTGCCTCATTACAGTTTGGAAGAGTTTGAGGTGGAGTTGAGGGCAAAGTTTATATAAATGAAATCAATAGCTTTTTGTCCGGTCACTATGTTGGATCTACGGAAGCTAATTGGCGCATGAATGAGTATCCAATGCATTACCAGTCACGTTATATATTATAGTTCGACTTGAATGTTACTTACCTCACCGGCAAAATGTAGTCTCTAGGGAAGGAAATGTTCAGCAAGCTCTTACAAATCACAGAAGAACAAAATTGAGCGCATTCTATGAAATCAATCGAATTAGTTCTTCCGAGTTTCTTTATACAGAGACGCCGATACATTATATTTAGGTAGATAAAGAAAAGAAATCGAAAAACCTCAAAGAGGAAGTAGTAGAGCTATTGCTACATTATTTTATGTTTTATGTTGAGATGTTCCATTTGAGACTATTTTGCTTCATGTTCGAGGTCCCATCAGGATTTGGGTACTGTTGGGAACATTATTTACTGCACATTTTCAGCACATACACGACGTATCGCATGAAATTATGGAGAGTGGCGTGAATATTTATTAGAAGTAAAAGCGTGTTAGTCCTCTCAGCAGTTAAGAGAGTTATTTGCCATATCCTATTTGTGGTATGAACGTTCCTACAAATGCATTAGATTTGTGGAATGAATTCAAAATATTCATGTGTGAAGACGTTTTAAGAAATTCTTCAGAAAATGATTCATTTAACCGGGGTATATTAGCTATTTAGGAAATTTTTTTCAGTAAACGATTCATTCGGTACTCCAACTAAACTTTTCGGATATAAGAATATTTTACTCTGGGGATATTTTTGACGAATATTGCCACCTACATCTCACCTACCACTTATTGAGATACCACTTATTGCTTCATGGTCCAAATTTTCGAAATTCCACAAAATAACTTTTACTCAAAACGTGAGAGCTTTACCTCATGAGATTGAATTCGTTGAACTTCTTAAATCTCTTGGTAATGGAACTTTACCCACATTTCCAGATTACAGCCAAGTTGTTTTTGAAATTCCTACCCATTTAGTTAGCTGCAACTTCGTGATTCCAGATACTTATGGCAATGTATCTGAACCCATAAAGTCTAACGATATTCTCAATTCGGTTATATTAGCACCCAAATATGAAGCCTGTACTTTCATTGATGCAGAAGTCCTTAACAGCCTGGCCGGAGAGAAACGAATATATTTGAGTTCCGATAAAATCTTGAGTGATGATTATAAAGAGCAAAATAATTTTCCAGTAGATTTTCCAAACTCAGTTGATGTAAGTTGGCTCCCGATCCCACAAATTTATTTTAAAAACCAAATTACATACTTTTACTTATTCGTAATTTGTGTACAGGACATGACTTGCTTGGTCAATGGTGCACCTATTCATTTAGTTCAAATGCAAAAGAAAATTTTTTGGATTGTGAGATTTTAGCAGGAGTTTTCCGAAACACACGTATTTTGACACGTGTGACGTATTTTTGCCGTTTTCCTTTCAAGAAACTCAACTTCCTTTCATTCTGGCTTTTGCGATGACAATTAATAAATCCCAGGGGCAAACGTTTCAAAAATCAGGAATCTTACTCATACAACCTATACTTTTGTCACCATTAATTGTATGGTGTAGCCAGTAGAGTTAGATCGTTTAACCGACTGCGTGTTTATATGTTTTTCTGAAACACAAAGCCAAGGTCATTTGGCAGAGGATGAAAGAATTTTTACAAAAAGTATTTTGTATGAGAAAATTTTAAGATCTTTTAAGATCCGCAACCGCACCCGCAAGGTTTTTGATAATTATAGATAGGGCCTCATTCAATATAGATGTACTTTGACGTGCAAAATGAGCTGAAATGATTGCTACTACAGTCTGAACTAAATAACTTTTTTACTTACAATGCTACTGTATATATAGCTCCATGCGCGAGCTATTAGAGTGAGCGGAGCGAGCGGCGGGGGTTGGCGAGCGTAGCGAGCAGGGGGCGCCCCCCTAGTATTTATAAAACCCGAACACCGCCGTTGCATCCGCGTTCAGATGGCATGGTTGAAAGGTTCAACCGAACGCTGGACGAACATTTTAAGGAAGTTGTAAATGAGAAACAAAAAGATTGGGACGAAAAAATACCAATGTTTTTGATGGCATATCGTTCGGGAGTTTACGATACAATTTTGGCCAGTCGAGCAGAAGTTCTTTTTGGTAAGGTTTTGCGTCTTCCAGCGGATTTAAGGCTTGGCATTTGCTCCGGTACGGAAAAACAAAACGGAGATTAAACGTCAGCTGCTGAACTCCATACATGATGGCGTAAGGAACCGATTGTAACAAATTAGTGATACAATGAAGGCACGGTATAACCGCAAATCAAATTGCTTTGGCTTTGAAGATGGACAAGAGGTTCTGCTTCAGAACTCAAAACGCAAGAAAGGATTATCGCCCAAGTTACAAACTGATTGGGAAGGGCCGTATCAAATTGTTAAACGTTTGAATGATGTTGTCTACCGCATCCAATGGAGTTCCAATCGAAGGGCGAAAACGAAAGTGGTACATTTGGATAGACTGGGATCTTTCAAGGGGTGATTGAACAAAGGATTAGAAACTTGTTCGCGACGAACAAGATTAAACGGAGGGCAGTGTAACGTGGGAACATTTGCAACCACTATGTCATATTCGATAACTGATCCCCAAGCAAGCGGGAAGTTTGAATTGTCAAAGAATCGTTCGTTTTATAGTTTAGTTTTGAAGGAACTATTTTGAGGAGAAGACGTGCTTGGAAATACCTCCTATAAATAAATATTATTATAAGTCCAATCCAGAGAAACGGATCTTTTTATTAAAAACGTAACAGTATAGTAAAAATCGGTATTTAATTGAAAATTTACAAAAATGAAACATATTGTCCCATGTGAGCCGTAAATATCCGGCGCATTGAATAAATCGCAAATCAGACAAAGCTTGCATCGAAACGAATTTAAAAAAAACCTAAAATGTTCAGTGCCGCGCAAATGTCCTAGCTACAACAACATCAAAGAAGAAATGAAAAAACAATAAATTTGTGATTTATCAATTCTGTAACTGTACTATTCTATATAACCATTGAAGAGATACATTTTATTACTTACTAATCAGAAATACTTATCATAATTTTATTCCAACGTTTTCACGGAAAATCTAAGGCACGAAACTTAGCTCCTTTCGGGTTTTTTTTACATAAATTGTGTAAAATTCACCCGCAAAACTATCGAGACAATTGTACTACGTCTATAATAATACTACGATTTTCGTAAGAACACGTTCATCATTCAAAAAATTTCCCTGCTAATGTTCAGGGTGAAGTTGAATCTTCACGTTCGTTTCTTGATCTGGACAATCCATGTATAGCTGACCATGCGAAAAACAGGAGTCTGGAGATCAATTCCAACAAAGTCGTAGTCCAACATAGACAGTACCTGGCCCTTTGATTGGTTAATTGTGATAGCATATGCTGCAATAACTCGAAACCGATGTCGCGTCGCTTCAAAACAAAATATGGTAATGTCATATGTAACGGAGCCAGTAGTATGGTATATAAGAACAATCTAATCTCTGCCAATTCTTCAGGAATCAATTTTGTTCCGTTACATATACAGTTTTTGGGGTTGAGGTTTCGCAGCAACATTATTATGACTCCTTTCTTGAGAATTGACTTATCAGGCGACATTCCTGTGGGTGTCAACGTGTGAAGAAATTCTATTGGATAGTTATATTCGGTGTTCGAATCTCCTGTAGCTATCGAGTCAGCACTATAATGAATTTTCTTACCTCCAGAAATTATATCAATGATTTGAATATTCATTTCAAGAGTTTGAATGTAAGTGGGTGGTTTAAATTATTAAATTCCTAAATAAACAAAAAGGAAAAACGAATACTAAAAAAAACTTTTACGTGTAATAATATGATATTGCTATTGTAAGGTATTCAGATTTTACAGTTATTTCATTAGGATACCTTTTTGTAAAACCTGAACAAACATACAAAATCAAATTAGAAATCCATGAAAAACACGTAATGATCACAATTAACGTCAAAAATAAATACATTCGGCGATAACTGCAGAAAAATAATAATAGTAAATGCATTTCCATTTATTTTGACGTGAATACGTCTTTAAATTTGTACCATACGGGGGCAATCCAAAAAACCTAATGGGTTTGGGTTTGTAGCTTCGAATTTATCCACTACATCCAAAATTAAATTATACCACTGGATAGCTAAAGGACCAACGAAATCACTAGAGTAAGCAAGAACAGTTACGCATCGCGCGCGGTGCAAGAGATTGCAATTAGTATAACTTTTGACTCGGAGAAGCTACGGTGTTCGTTTTAGTTTTAATCGTCAGCTGTCGTCAAAATCTATCGATTTTATTGAAGTAGTACATTGTGTGGAAGTTATACACAGACCTATAATTAATAAAGTTACATTGTAACACAAGGATTATTTGTTTTCTTGCTTTTAATACATTAATAAAAATATTTTATTTAAAAAATATAACTCGTTACATAAACGTATTCACGTTCAACCCACGGCCGTGTCCATCACACAGACACACGCCGTCTTTTTTTTTTTAAGTGTATTTAATATAAAAATATATTTTTAACAGACCATCGAACCCAGAACCGTTATTAAGCGCGTTACGCACAGTCAGTCAGAAACAATTTTGCGTAAATACATATATACATATTTATATAATAATGATACGAATAATAGTACTAACAATAATAATTATAATAATGTACAAACACCTGGGCCATGAATGCGAATGTCACGTAGTCCGGATTAGCGTTTCATCAATTCCTCGAAAGACCGCCTAGAAAAGAAGTTTCGCTTCAATAAATACTTGACGAATTTTCACGCAAAGCTCGTTTGTACAAAAGGAAAATCCAATTCAAACAATTATGGCATTTTAATTGCCCAGTCACGAGAACTATCATTCCGCACAAGGATACGATAATAATAAGTATATTAGAAGATATTCGACAATTAATGGATTCATGACAATTAAAATATTCGACAAGTCATACACATGTAAAATACATGAATGAATTTTGACCCTTTTTCAGCTTATATTCAAGTGGAATGTTCAGTAACCACTCAAGACGTCACCGGTCACGCATTTAAAAAAATAATATTTTCAGTTTTGAATACAGATTATCGACGTTACAACATTTAAAACATAATTTAGAGAAATATGATATATGGCCAAAAAATGGGAAATGAGAAAATAATAGGGGTTGGTCATACCCCCTAGAATACTTTATTAAGCCGCTACGAGCAAAAAACTGTTTAAAATTGAAAATCTGAAATTATATCATATTTCCAAGTTTTTGTCTGCTCGCCCTTAAAACCTCAATTTAGAGAAAAAAGGAAAGGTAGGAAATGAAGGTTGGTACGTTTGTACGGAAATTCCAGATATATTTTATTAACAGTTTACAATGTATTTCCCACAACTTCATAATTTAGTTAAAAACCACATGATCCACGGTTCATGTGATTTATTGAATAGTATCCCCGTCTGTATCAGAGATGGTAAATGCAGTAAAAGCTTTTCTAAGGACTTTTACAATACAACTCAGGGCAATGTTAGATGCGCCGTATTAATGGTATAACAGTTGACTTTCGTGGCCACTCTGTTGACAGCCGTTATGCTGTTCCTCAAAATCCATATCTTTTAGCGAAATTTGATTGCTACTTAAATGTGGAAGTTCTTGGCACAGTTAAGAGCCTAAAATATATGCACAAATATGTTAATAAGGGATACGACTGTGCCTCATTACAGTTTGGAAGAGTTTGAGGTGGAGTTGAGGGCAAAGTTTATATAAATGAAATCAATAGCTTTTTGTCCGGTCACTATGTTGGATCTACGGAAGCTAATTGGCGCATGAATGAGTATCCAATGCATTACCAGTCACGTTATATATTATAGTTCGACTTGAATGTTACTTACCTCACCGGCAAAATGTAGTCTCTAGGGAAGGAAATGTTCAGCAAGCTCTTACAAATCACAGAAGAACAAAATTGAGCGCATTCTATGAAATCAATCGAATTAGTTCTTCCGAGTTTCTTTATACAGAGACGCCGATACATTATATTTAGGTAGATAAAGAAAAGAAATCGAAAAACCTCAAAGAGGAAGTAGTAGAGCTATTGCTACATTATTTTATGTTTTATGTTGAGATGTTCCATTTGAGACTATTTTGCTTCATGTTCGAGGTCCCATCAGGATTTGGGTACTGTTGGGAACATTATTTACTGCACATTTTCAGCACATACACGACGTATCGCATGAAATTATGGAGAGTGGCGTGAATATTTATTAGAAGTAAAAGCGTGTTAGTCCTCTCAGCAGTTAAGAGAGTTATTTGCCATATCCTATTTGTGGTATGAACGTTCCTACAAATGCATTAGATTTGTGGAATGAATTCAAAATATTCATGTGTGAAGACGTTTTAAGAAATTCTTCAGAAAATGATTCATTTAACCGGGGTATATTAGCTATTTAGGAAATTTTTTTCAGTAAACGATTCATTCGGTACTCCAACTAAACTTTTCGGATATAAGAATATTTTACTCTGGGGATATTTTTGACGAATATTGCCACCTACATCTCACCTACCACTTATTGAGATACCACTTATTGCTTCATGGTCCAAATTTTCGAAATTCCACAAAATAACTTTTACTCAAAACGTGAGAGCTTTACCTCATGAGATTGAATTCGTTGAACTTCTTAAATCTCTTGGTAATGGAACTTTACCCACATTTCCAGATTACAGCCAAGTTGTTTTTGAAATTCCTACCCATTTAGTTAGCTGCAACTTCGTGATTCCAGATACTTATGGCAATGTATCTGAACCCATAAAGTCTAACGATATTCTCAATTCGGTTATATTAGCACCCAAATATGAAGCCTGTACTTTCATTGATGCAGAAGTCCTTAACAGCCTGGCCGGAGAGAAACGAATATATTTGAGTTCCGATAAAATCTTGAGTGATGATTATAAAGAGCAAAATAATTTTCCAGTAGATTTTCCAAACTCAGTTGATGTAAGTTGGCTCCCGATCCCACAAATTTATTTTAAAAACCAAATTACATACTTTTACTTATTCGTAATTTGTGTACAGGACATGACTTGCTTGGTCAATGGTGCACCTATTCATTTAGTTCAAATGCAAAAGAAAATTTTTTGGATTGTGAGATTTTAGCAGGAGTTTTCCGAAACACACGTATTTTGACACGTGTGACGTATTTTTGCCGTTTTCCTTTCAAGAAACTCAACTTCCTTTCATTCTGGCTTTTGCGATGACAATTAATAAATCCCAGGGGCAAACGTTTCAAAAATCAGGAATCTTACTCATACAACCTATACTTTTGTCACCATTAATTGTATGGTGTAGCCAGTAGAGTTAGATCGTTTAACCGACTGCGTGTTTATATGTTTTTCTGAAACACAAAGCCAAGGTCATTTGGCAGAGGATGAAAGAATTTTTGCAAAAAGTATTTTGTATGAGAAAATTTTAAGATCTTTTAAGATCCGCAACCGCACCCGCAAGGTTTTTGATAATTATAGATAGGGCCTCATTCAATATAGATGTACTTTGACGTGCAAAATGAGCTGAAATGATTGCTACTACAGTCTGAACTAAATAACTTTTTTACTTACAATGCTACTGTATATATAGCTCCATGCGCGAGCTATTAGAGTGAGCGGAGCGAGCGGCGGGGGTTGGCGAGCGTAGCGAGCAGGGGGCGCCCCCCTAGTATTTATAAAACCCGAACACCGCCGTTGCATCCGCGTTCAGATGGCATGGTTGAAAGGTTCAACCGAACGCTGGACGAACATTTTAAGGAAGTTGTAAATGAGAAACAAAAAGATTGGGACGAAAAAATACCAATGTTTTTGATGGCATATCGTTCGGGAGTTTACGATACAATTTTGGCCAGTCGAGCAGAAGTTCTTTTTGGTAAGGTTTTGCGTCTTCCAGCGGATTTAAGGCTTGGCATTTGCTCCGGTACGGAAAAACAAAACGGAGATTAAACGTCAGCTGCTGAACTCCATACATGATGGCGTAAGGAACCGATTGTAACAAATTAGTGATACAATGAAGGCACGGTATAACCGCAAATCAAATTGCTTTGGCTTTGAAGATGGACAAGAGGTTCTGCTTCAGAACTCAAAACGCAAGAAAGGATTATCGCCCAAGTTACAAACTGATTGGGAAGGGCCGTATCAAATTGTTAAACGTTTGAATGATGTTGTCTACCGCATCCAATGGAGTTCCAATCGAAGGGCGAAAACGAAAGTGGTACATTTGGATAGACTGGGATCTTTCAAGGGGTGATTGAACAAAGGATTAGAAACTTGTTCGCGACGAACAAGATTAAACGGAGGGCAGTGTAACGTGGGAACATTTGCAACCACTATGTCATATTCGATAACTGATCCCCAAGCAAGCGGGAAGTTTGAATTGTCAAAGAATCGTTCGTTTTATAGTTTAGTTTTGAAGGAACTATTTTGAGGAGAAGACGTGCTTGGAAATACCTCCTATAAATAAATATTATTATAAGTCCAATCCAGAGAAACGGACCTTTTTATTAAAAACGTAACAGTATAGTAAAAATCGGTATTTAATTGAAAATTTACAAAAATGAAACATATTGTCCCATGTGAGCCGTAAATATCCGGCGCATTGAATAAATCGCAAATCAGACAAAGCTTGCATCGAAACGAATTTAAAAAAAACCTAAAATGTTCAGTGCCGCGCAAATGTCCTAGCTACAACAACATCAAAGAAGAAATGAAAAAACAATAAATTTGTGATTTATCAATTCTGTAACTGTACTATTCTATATAACCATTGAAGAGATACATTTTATTACTTACTAATCAGAAATACTTATCATAATTTTATTCCAACGTTTTCACGGAAAATCTAAGGCACGAAACTTAGCTCCTTTCGGGTTTTTTTTACATAAATTGTGTAAAATTCACCCGCAAAACTATCGAGACAATTGTACTACGTCTATAATAATACTACGATTTTCGTAAGAACACGTTCATCATTCAAAAAATTTCCCTGCTAATGTTCAGGGTGAAGTTGAATCTTCACGTTCGTTTCTTGATCTGGACAATCCATGTATAGCTGACCATGCGAAAAACAGGAGTCTGGAGATCAATTCCAACAAAGTCGTAGTCCAACATAGACAGTACCTGGCCCTTTGATTGGTTAATTGTGATAGCATATGCTGCAATAACTCGAAACCGATGTCGCGTCGCTTCAAAACAAAATATGGTAATGTCATATGTAACGGAGCCAGTAGTATGGTATATAAGAACAATCTAATCTCTGCCAATTCTTCAGGAATCAATTTTGTTCCGTTACATATACAGTTTTTGGGGTTGAGGTTTCGCAGCAACATTATTATGACTCCTTTCTTGAGAATTGACTTATCAGGCGACATTCCTGTGGGTGTCAACGTGTGAAGAAATTCTATTGGATAGTTATATTCGGTGTTCGAATCTCCTGTAGCTATCGAGTCAGCACTATAATGAATTTTCTTACCTCCAGAAATTATATCAATGATTTGAATATTCATTTCAAGAGTTTGAATGTAAGTGGGTGGTTTAAATTATTAAATTCCTAAATAAACAAAAAGGAAAAACGAATACTAAAAAAAACTTTTACGTGTAATAATATGATATTGCTATTGTAAGGTATTCAGATTTTACAGTTATTTCATTAGGATACCTTTTTGTAAAACCTGAACAAACATACAAAATCAAATTAGAAATCCATGAAAAACACGTAATGATCACAATTAACGTCAAAAATAAATACATTCGGCGATAACTGCAGAAAAATAATAATAGTAAATGCATTTCCATTTATTTTGACGTGAATACGTCTTTAAATTTGTACCATACGGGGGCAATCCAAAAAACCTAATGGGTTTGGGTTTGTAGCTTCGAATTTATCCACTACATCCAAAATTAAATTATACCACTGGATAGCTAAAGGACCAACGAAATCACTAGAGTAAGCAAGAACAGTTACGCATCGCGCGCGGTGCAAGAGATTGCAATTAGTATAACTTTTGACTCGGAGAAGCTACGGTGTTCGTTTTAGTTTTAATCGTCAGCTGTCGTCAAAATCTATCGATTTTATTGAAGTAGTACATTGTGTGGAAGTTATACACAGACCTATAATTAATAAAGTTACATTGTAACACAAGGATTATTTGTTTTCTTGCTTTTAATACATTAATAAAAATATTTTATTTAAAAAATATAACTCGTTACATAAACGTATTCACGTTCAACCCACGGCCGTGTCCATCACACAGACACACGCCGTCTTTTTTTTTTTAAGTGTATTTAATATAAAAATATATTTTTAACAGACCATCGAACCCAGAACCGTTATTAAGCGCGTTACGCACAGTCAGTCAGAAACAATTTTGCGTAAATACATATATACATATTTATATAATAATGATACGAATAATAGTACTAACAATAATAATTATAATAATGTACAAACACCTGGGCCATGAATGCGAATGTCACGTAGTCCGGATTAGCGTTTCATCAATTCCTCGAAAGACCGCCTAGAAAAGAAGTTTCGCTTCAATAAATACTTGACGAATTTTCACGCAAAGCTCGTTTGTACAAAAGGAAAATCCAATTCAAACAATTATGGCATTTTAATTGCCCAGTCACGAGAACTATCATTCCGCACAAGGATACGATAATAATAAGTATATTAGAAGATATTCGACAATTAATGGATTCATGACAATTAAAATATTCGACAAGTCATACACATGTAAAATACATGAATGAATTTTGACCCTTTTTCAGCTTATATTCAAGTGGAATGTTCAGTAACCACTCAAGACGTCACCGGTCACGCATTTAAAAAAATAATATTTTCAGTTTTGAATACAGATTATCGACGTTACACTTATTTTCACCTGTTTTGGCACACATTATTGGTAATAGACTGTGCATATATTATAGCTTACCATTTAAAACATGTACATTGATTAAATATTCATGCGACGAATTGATCGAACAGGAATATTTCCCAGAATCTGATTTCTTGACTTTTGCAATGTACAAAGTTGAGTTAGCACCATCCTCCATGAGTTCTGTTTTAACACTGAAATGTGGATAGGGTTAATGATTTAATGTTCAATGTATAATTGTTTAATATTCTAGAATATTATAAAAGTAAAAGTAGCAATATATTAGTGACAGTTATAGTATTCCACATTAATATAAGAGTAAGTACGTATATTGTGATATCTTGCAATATATTGCCTTTAAAAGCATAAAATAGCACTTAGGTTTTTCGGCGATCGATCATTTGTTTATTCTAGATTTTCCTGAGATTATTCCGAAATACTTTTCCATTTAAGATAAGTTTTATTTCAAAGTCATATTTCGGTGTTCGTCCGGCGTGTTTGTAATAAATTTTCCACTTCTGAGTGTAATACATTGTCCACCTCTAAATGTAATGAATTCATTATTTTATAGATTTAGGATTGCATAAGTACTCGATTTTTTTCAAAGCAAAAATCGGTATGAATTTGGAAATCAAAAAATATGGAAGATATCGTCTCATATGAAGCGTAAATATGCACCGAATTGCAAAAAACTCAAATCGGAGAAAACCCGCATCAAGCTGAATATTAAAAACCAAAAATGATAAATGCGGAGCAAGAGTGAGGGCTAGGGCGGCATCGAATAAGAAATAAAAAAACGAAAATTTTGTTGTCATTTTTTGACGTTAAAACGTCTTTTCGCTCGTTAAGTACACTGATACCCAGTCAAACTTTCTTGCGATACAATATACCGTCATATTTCAATCGCCAATAGCTACGAGGCTAATATGCTATAACAACTGTTGACGCCACAATGGATAGAGAATTCCTGTACAAGCTTATCGTGCAGCATTTGTTAAGCGCGTGACGTCATCGGGCTAGTTCACTAACGCATGATTGTTGTTAATAAGCGTTGCGTCAAGTTATAAATCAGTGTAGCATGAGAACGCGATCATCTAGGACATTTGTTCCGGTGTCATTGTAAGGAGTTTGAGGAGAGCTAGCAGGACCAAAAGTTAAACAGTAAAAATATTCGCTGAAGTATAAGTCAAAATCGGTATTAAATTAAAAATTGAGAACAAAATTAAAAATATCGGCTCATATGAGTCGTAAATATAGGCCCAAATTAATAAAACACAAATCAACGAGAGCTTGCATCAAATCGAATTCAAAAAACCCTAAAGTGTTCAGTGTCGAGTAAATGTCAGATCTACGGCAGCATTATAGGAGAAATGAAAAACGGCGCGCAAAAATAAACTTGTGATTTTTCTTTTCTGTTACCGTGTTACTCTCTATAACCTTTGTATAAGAGATATTGATTTAAGTACATACTCATAAGAAACACTATAATAAACATAAAACTATAATTTATCCCCAAGTTTTCACGCGAAATCTACGGCGCGGACCTTGACTGGGCCTTTCGGTTTTTAGTTTCATATTCTCTTTTGGTTCAATTTAAGATATATATTTTGCTTAGGTTAGTTTTTTCTTTAAGGTAATTAACTTAATAAAGGGTAGAGCCAAAAATAAGTGGAGATGGGACAATGGACATTGATGGCAGAAGATTTTTGGGTAAGAAGCATGGAGTTTACACGCGTGTGATAACGACCTAAATTCAAAAAACAGTGTTTTTTTTTAAATTCAACAAAGACTTTTAATTTTCCTTTTTCATTTTAGTAGATTCTTAGCATCATAAATGGCAACAAACCAAAAAATAGATATTCGGAACATAAAAATATTCAGTCGTATGTTCTATTTTCTCAAGTGCAAGTCAAAATCCGGATAAATTAAAAATTTTTTGAACCGAATTTTTTTACGAGAATAAAGGAGTTTATGATGAGTTATTCAACAATTAAGAATAAATTATCGACTAATACTTTTAATTTTTATGAGAACATTAACTTTTATTGCTTTATATTTAGTTTTACGATTTAGTAAACTACTAGAATTAGTTTACTTTACGAAGTGTCATGTTCTTCAAGTCGACCACAATAGCCGCATTCCTGACTGCGGAACGATTTCCGAAATAGCGAGTCCGCATTAACATGCTGTGTGGCAAGACGGTGGATCCTGTCAAAACCGCACTCATGAAGTCGCTGTATCCATCTGGCTACCTTCATCAGCTACTTTTGGGAGACGTGATTGGTCCGTAGAACGAAATGTCGACCCAGGAGGTATAGCTAAAAGAGTTTGACTGCCTTGACTACAGCCAGAAGCTCCCTTCGTCCGACGCTTAAATTCTGCTCAGCTCTACTGATCGTTTTGCTATAGAATGTGATGACACGCGCTCCGTATTCAATGTTTTAAGACAGTACTGCTCCCATGGCATGTTGACTAGCACCGCTGTCTACCACATATGGTGGATCCAAACGTGGTTGACACATGATAAAAGTAATTATCAGGCATTGTAGGAACATATCATCGCAATCTTCACTTCACAAGAATTTTCTACACTTCTTAATAAATTGATGGATATGTCGTGCTATTCCGGGGAAGTCGCAAAAGAAGCGTCAATAAAAGCCTTAAAGTCCGATGAATGCATGGATGTCGCCCTCATTCATGGTGACAGCCAATCGCTTAATGGCGTAACATTGACTGAATCTGGGCCTTTTCAAGCCGGAGAGATTACGTGTGCACGATATTTCACCGATTTCTGACACAACTCTGTTGTGATACGCCGCATAACCAAAACTGTATACGTCAACCTTAAAAGAAATGAACTTACACGAGATAATAAATTCACTACACACATCACTATTCATAACCATAACAATACCGAAATACATATGTACAGCATAAGTAAACCTACAAAACATAGGACATAAGCTATTAAACAAGTTCACTATACTCATCACCAAGCAATAATCACAACACGAATTACACGAAGAATTCCTGTCCCACGAAATAAAATGGAGGAAAATTGGGATCAGAGATCAGTAGCAGCTGGACCCCGAATCGACACTCATACGTGTCACCGTGGGTGGACGCAACACATCTTTAACAAAACGACTGGAACTCCATACCGAACACGGTTCGCGAAACCTATCGGTGTAAGAATAGAAATTCTAGTTGAAATTGGCTCCTGTAACCCATCAACTACGGTTCATGTGTCACGGAGTTCACGGGCGCTATTCGAAGAGGTTTTGAAGGACTCGAGGGCCGGTCCTGAGCCCATTTCGCTAGAGGAGTGTTTTAGTAATCTTCAGTAACAATTGAAAGGTTTAATGCGAGAAGAAATAGTTTAACGCACGACTGCGGGAATTTAAAAAAATTGTATAATATGTAAATAGATCATTATAGGGAAATCGTATAAGAATTGTAGAAAGGTTTGAGAAATATAATCGAGTAAAAGATATTGTATAAATTAAATTGTCAGTAACAAATTGTAGAAATCATCTGAGAATGGTACAAAGAGTTGAGATTTATACTTCATTCTTTGATATTGGTCAATTTGTTAAGAAATCACACAAAACATTGTAGAAAGGTTTGAAAAATATACAAAAACGAATTAAGTAAAAGAAATTGTATTTATTAAATTGTAGCAAAAAATAGATAATTTCGTTGGGGATAGCTTTAAATCGATCACCCGCAGTCTTTTAACAGCCAGCTTCAGTCGGCCTAGTAGCTTCTCGAACGTCGTGCACCAGTACGTCATTCAAATAAACCCGCCAGCCATCGTAGAGGAAGTAGTACACGTTCCATCAGCTGCTGCGAATCATGGTACCACTGGGTCGGATGGACTTTATTCATTTCCTTTTGCGGAGAATGTTTTTGTGGACGATTGAATGAGTGGCTCCTGTGTCGATGACCATGCGCACTGGAAGTTCATTGAGTTTTCCATGGATGTACAGTTCGAAAGGTACACACGTACTTCGTGTGACGGGCGGATGAGGATGGCGCGGTTGTCGTCCGTTAGTCCTGGCCCCGTTCAATTAACGTGCTTAAGTTTCCTGGCGAAATTTTTATTCGAACGATAACAGTCCAATCCACTTCACAGCGATTAAATCACCGGAACGTGAAATGTGATCCACCTCTAATCCTAATAACGCGTTGGCTCGAGTAAGTTTTCGTTGCCGGTATTGCAAAATTTTTGTTTGAGTTCTCCGACTCGTTGTACTCCACTGCGCCATCAAACAATGTAGATCTTGAACACCAGAACACTTTAGATAATCGCTCCGCTTATACACTGCACTTGGCTTTAACATTGCTACTATTTTAAGATTACAGACGTTTAGAATATGAAGACGCCGAACAGAGCGTCTCGTAAGGAAATAGCACACGGCCAATCTAAATTTAATTTTGTCGGGATTTGAGCCAATTACTTTTCCATAAATTAATGAGTGGCCATCAATTTTCTGCAGTCACCATGTGTGACAAAGAAAACAAATACATGAATATATTATAAACCTCAAGTGTGGTTACAACACCTTCTGAATGAGGTAGTTAAGGCCATAAAACTTAATACTATAGTACCACATTCGTAGAGCATAGGCGCCTGATTGTCATATTTCAAAAATAATAAAATTTAAATAAATAAAAAATTTTATAACATACTCTGTAAATCACTTTATTATAAATTTTGTAAATGTTGGTTCCCTAAAAAATGAATACACAATATAGGAACTCATGAAAATATACATTTATATTTACCAAAATATAATAAAATTAATTTGTATAGCAAAATATAATCAAATTAAATTATAAAAAAATTAATACAAAACTAACAACAAATATAGAATATATAAAACAATTGAGTAAAAATGCCATTTAACGAAACGAAACCATTTAGTTCATGGTTTGTCAATACATTCAAGGTGTTTTGGTGGGGAAAAGCTCTTCGCGAATTATCTGGCTGTTTATACACATTTAGTAGGTACAAATATGTGAATGATGATGTGTTATTTATGAGATGTCAGCTTTGATTACGCATGTGTTGTGATTTTTTCCCGAGGGTTGGAAGAAGACTGTTTCCTAATCGTTGGGGGACTCTTTATTTGCTATCGTTATACTATACAATTACTGTAACCATTTACAAACATCTACAACCAGCTACAATTTTACTTTTTTTTTTTTGTCTTACTGCCCCTTTACAAGTTTCGCTCCGAGATGCTATCCCTGAATATAAACATTCCTCTCTGAACCCTTCCAATTGTTTTGACTTTCTTTTTATTTACCAAATTCAATTCTCGAAATTCTGCCAATCCTCTATTTAAACAATCATTCGCTTATGAATCTAACAATTCTCTTTCAAAGTTTCATTTACATTTATTGTACTTAATCCGTTCTCGAAATCTAACAATTCTCTCCAAATATTTCATGTATTGTACTTAATTTTTTTAAAATCTATCAACTCTCTTTAAAAGTTCTCTTTACATGTAGTGCATTTAAACCTCTCTAGGAACATCCACTTATTTGGGCATTAATTTATTCTTTGTTGGTTATATAAAGGTTTCTTAGTACTAACTACCGTTTTCCCTAAACTCTCATTCCCTTACTTTTTCGACTGTTTCTTTGCTCTTTTTTGCAGACGATAGTTCTTCCTTCAGTTTATTGATTAGCTGACTGGCTGCCCTCCTCGCGTCCTTTGAAGCAGCTAAGATGAGTTCGCGCTGGTGCCCTTGAAGTCTCCTCTGTAAATACGCCTCCGAACCAGAGCATTGTTTCTTGGGTAGTGGAGGTGTGGGAGGATTACTAGGCTTGAATCGAGGATACCACTGGCGATACTCGTCGACGAAGATGGGCCATGGTCCAGCGGCTGGGTCCTGAAGTGCCTCTTGTAAGGTTGGAGAGGTTTTCTCTGTCATCTAACGAGAGAGAGAGAGAGAGTTGAGGTGAGTCTGCTGCCTACGGGGGCCGTTCAGGTCTTTGATGGGTAGCTGACTACTAGGTCATGTTACCTTTCCCTGGGAGAGTATTTAAACGCCGTCTTGCTCCCGAAGTCTGGAGTCTTCTCTTTGTCAAGTTCTACTTTCAACTTGGCGGAGTCTTCCTTCAGGTGAGTCGTCCTACTGTGTAGTCTTCCTTCCTTCAGTTGAGTCGTCCTACCTCGGCTGGCTGGCTCCATTGTCGTCTATAGGGTCTATAGGGCCCAGCTATAAGTTATTAAAACGGTGATTGCAACTTCTGGTCTCCAAAACCTCTGCTTGGCTTGTTGTCTTCAAAACACTGGTTTTGGTACCTTCAAAACTCTGATAGGCTGATATCTTCAGATCTCTGATATTCCTAAATCTTGCTCTGGCACTATGTCAATCGGATGTCTTCGTTGGCTGATGGTAGTGGGTCTTGGGTCCAGCTGTAGGATTTTTCGGAGGTTCTTCCAAGTTAGGCTTGTCCTTCTCCTTCCTTAGATGTTTTTAATTGCCTGTCGTCTACTGGGATGGTTCAGATCTTAACAGGCAGCCGATTGCTTGATCGGGTTACCTTGTTACAAACTATCGTTGGCTCGAGTCTCCGGCTAGTTGGCTGGGTTCGTCTCTTCTTCTGTTAGCCAGGAACATGTCTTCTTCGGTTGAGCTGGTACATGCCTTCTTCTATTGGACTGGACTCATCTCCTTCTTGAAGTATAGCGTCGCCTCGCCGGACCCAGACTGCCGCTGATTGATTGTATGTCCCAATGCCGCTGATTGATTTATAGGACCAATAGTGGTGACATGTCGCTTTCCCACGATTAAATGTTCCCATCGTGGTCGCTGATGCATCAATTTTCCTGATCGAAAACTACCAATTCCCATTTTGCCGGATACACGTGTTCGGTCAAAGAATTTTATTTCCCTCCAAGTCGTACTCTCAGTGGGAATTGTTGGTGTTGTTGGTTTCCTCGACCATTCACCTGTCATTATGAATGGATGGTCAGCTTTGTTGATTTCCCTGTAAATGAAAGCCCGTATTTGTTGTTGTTTCCATTTTTTCCTCCTTGTTGTTGTCGTTTCCTAGCGTCGAGTTTCATCCTCAGTCGTAGTGACCGGCTGTCGCTTATTCCCGCGTTTCTGCTGAGTCAGCAGTTTTCGTTGATTCGACGGGAATGACAGCATGAATGGATTAGAGGGTGTCGGATTACATTGCATGCGGCAACCGACCAGCGGTCGTTATCACCGCGATTCTGCTGGGTTAGCAATTTTTGCGAATTCCGTTGTGGAATGCAATGGTCGGATCGGGTCACAATTCCAGCTTAAACCTTTATCCAAGGTCAGATTTATTTACAAACGGCGCCCGTGACCATTTGTGGACGTCGTGACGTCATTGGGGATTTCGGTTTTGCATGAAAGTGTATTTGGCGGTGTCTTGAGGGGTTTTGAGGGCATTTGCGGGGCTTTTTCGACGTGTCTGGTGACGTAGCCTCCTCGTGACGTCATCCAATAGTGTTTTTGGCGCTCTTTCGGAGCCTTTTTACGTATTTTTTAGATCCTCCTTGGTCCTTTCAGTGATTCCTCTCTGTAGAGGCTTTCTTGGTGGCCTATGGTCGTGGCTGTTGCCTTGGCCGGCGAAAGATTAAGCCCTAACGTTGAAAGGTGTTTTGGATGGTCAAAAGAAGAGTTTTTTTTTATTTTTGGGTTCCTTTCCAGAAATCTTCCTACCGATCTCTTGCTTTTACTTAGCTGATCTAAATATAGTTCTATTGTATTGTAGTAGTTATGAATCGACTTAATAGTCTACTTTATAATTAATTAGATGGGTACATAAGTTAGGACTTTGTTTTCTTGTCTGGTTAACAATTGATTTTATAGACCTAATTGGATAGATACCTAATTCTACCCTACATAAAAGGTTCTTTTGATATTATGTTCTAAGGTACAATTGATATTATAGACCTAATTAGATAGATACCTAACTCCACCCTACATTTCGCTTAGGCATAATGTTGTTAGGTGTTCGCCGAAGGTGATATTAATCTATATGTTGATTCTCCCTGCTTGGAAGAAGGGTGATACCTCATAGTGTTTTGTCCTATCTCTAGTCTTGAGATGAAGCTTAGAGTACGCTGTTTCTTCAGTTTTAAAAAGCTGATTGCTTCACTTCATATGAAGTGGAGATGACCCAGACTATTAAGCAAATTGAAAATTTGGGAGTCCTCTCCTTGCATGGGGTCCAAGAAGAATGTCAGCGAAGGAAGTTCCCGTTCGAATAAGTTCCGAGTCTTTCTGCAATGTTTGAGGATGTGCAGTAAGGTGAGAGGACCTCCACAGGTGTTACACTGCGGCTTTTCTGACCGATCGAACCAGTGCCCATGGGTGAGTCTCGTGCAACGCAGTCTGATTCTGGTAAGTGTTCTCACTTGGAAATTTTTAAGGAATGGGTCTAGGAAAGGGGGATTTGAGGAAAACCAATGTCTCTTTAAAAAGGTATCTGTTTCATGCCATCAACTCCATCTTATGCCCGCTCTCCTCGCATTGCTGTCGCCCGGCAGTAGCTTTCGCTTGGTGGTGTGACTTTGTGTTCTCCACTACCTGGGATTTTAGCTAACTTATCTGCTTTCTCGTTTCTTACTATTCCAGCATGTCCTAGAACCCAACCCGGTCGGACGTTTCCTTTGTTCTTGATAAGGAAGTTTCTCATATGAAATGCCATGAACGATGTATTCTTGATGTTAAATGTAGCTTTAAGGGATCCTTGTCAGTCTGTAAGGATGGTACAGTTGGAGTGACTATTGTGAACTCGACTGGTAGTTTCGAGAATGGCATAGAGTTCTGCGACTGAGGCAGGCACATCTGAGTTCACGTCCAATTTGAAAAGTGGACAATACTGACGTCGGCGGTAGATCACCGCTGCTACTGTTGTCGAGTTATCTGTCGGTGAAGCATCCGTGAAGATGATGGCATCGTCCCCATGCTTTTCGAAGCATTCCCTAAATTTTCCCTTAAGGATTTCCTGAGCTGTACCCTTTTTGCTGCAACCTGAGAAAATAGTTTCCTGGCAACAACTTAAGAGTTGGGTAGAGTAAATTTCGGCCATATAAGAGTCATATGTTGTAGGGGAAGGCCCTTCTCTGTCCTTGTATATATCCCATGCTAGATAGAGTCATGAGGGTTTGGATGATCTTGTTGTGTTGCTCGTGAAGGTTTTAAAATCTTTGAAGTGTGGTTTGAAGGGATTGATAATGTTTTTGGAAGCTTAATTAATGGCTCTATTAGCCCGTAGATTGTTAAATTCGAACCCGGGCTCTATTGCCAGGACTTCATTTTTTGTCGGGCGTATAGCATATAACATGAGACGTAGAACTTTCCGGGTTGTCCTTTCTAGTGGGGCTAATATAGTTCTAGGGGCATTGCCATATAATCTGATGGCATAACCACACGTTCCATTGAGCAGAGTCCTTATCATGTGCCTTAACGAGTCACTTGGAACTCGAAAATTACTTGCAGTACGCACTTTAGATAGTTTAACTATATTTTCCACTTTTTTGCTGACCTCTTTGATACGAGTGTTCCAACTAAGTGTCTTACTGAACGTAACACCTAGTATCTTAAGGTCAGGCGAAGGCTGTATTTTTGGTATGTTCTTTGCCTCGGTTTCCATGCTGCATCTTTTCTTTCTGCAAATGTGAAGTAACTCTATACTCCTGTGTGGGATAATGGCACTCAGCTCTCTACACCATCTCCCGATAGCATCTCGTGCAGCTGCCAACTTACTTAAAGTCTCTTCTCCTTCGGTTCTTATAAATATATTGTCTGCGTTCAGGTCATTCCTGATGTTAGATATCTTCTTAATTCGCATATCTAGTTCTGACCTATATATATTGAAGAGCACTGGAGAGAGTGAACTACCTTGAGGCGTTCCATTGTCAATTCTACCTGCTGCAGAATAATATCCATTAATTACTGTGATGATTGTTATGTATTTCGCAAAGTGGGCTATAAGCTGAATCGATTCTGCATTAAAGCCCCATCTCTTCATATGTCTTGCTACGTTTAGTATGAAAAGCCTTTCGTACGCTTTTTGTAAGTCTAAGGAAAGTATCATGCAGTGTTTTGTAAACGACAGCCAACCTGCTGCTTCTTGTTCCAAATCTAGTAGAAGGGATTCATTTCCTCTACCTGGTCTAAACCCATGTAGTTCCGTGATCCACTATCATCCTGCCTAATCTGTCTGCCAAGATACCTTTCAGAATCTTTAACATGCAGGGCTGGAAGGAGATTGGTCTGAAGTCACAAACTTCTCGAAATTCTCCTGCATTCCTTTCAGGTATAGGAATAATGTTGGAATGTTTTCAGGCATGTGAGTATGTTCCTTCCTTCAGGATCATATTGTACAAGTTAAGATTCCCTGAAGTGAAGTCTATACCCGGTTCCTTAATCATTTGGTATGAGATTCGATCTCTCCCAGGAGTTCTCCCTTTGAGTTTATTCATTTTTGCGGTTAGTTTTGCGTGACCGAGAGGGTATGCTATATCTCTGCTGGAGTATGGACTGACCATGGTCTTGCCCACTAGGATGCCCCTCTTTTCTTGAAGTGTTGTGATTGTATAGTGTTCATCTTCGGATATATGTAGCTAGCATTAAAGGAGTTGGGTATCTCCTTTGGATTTATTTATATGCTAGGTCCTTCTGTTTTCAACACAGCTATGTACGGTTCTTTTTTCGTCCCCCTGCACACCTTAACCTCGCTCAGGCTTGCTTCGAGTCACTTCTGCAGTCAAAGCCTGGCGAAAAAGTCCTCCAGGAGTTCCTTTTGGCTTCCTCAATCATGGTCTTGACCGCAGCGTTGGCCCGTTGCAAGAGTTCGTACGACGTGTTGTTAGGATGTCTTCTATGTATTCTTAAGGTCTTATTTCTCTCTAGCATAGCTTTGTTGATTTCCTCAGTGAACCAGCAAGGTTTTCTCTGGTTGCTACCTTTAGTAACAGGCAAAGCTGCCTCTGCCACTCCCTTGATAATCCTAGTAAGATTTGCGGCTTCGGCACTAGTGTTATTTCTTGCCGGTCTCCACTTACAGAAATTGGAATCAGTAGTTCGGAATAGATTCCAGTCTGCCTTGGATTCGGCAAATCTGGTTTTTTTGCTCGTGTCGGCTAACTTGATGTTGCTGGTGATAACTATGGGGAAATGGTCATTTCCTCCTGTTGGAGGATGTACACGCCATTCGAGCTAGGTGGTGTTCGCGACGTCGCACATAAAATTAAGCTGAGCGGTCGAGATAAAGACACTCTGCTTCATAATTATATTGGAAGTGTACCAGTTGGTTGCAATTAGTCCAAATGGATACCATTTGTGAACTAATTTGATAGTACCACATGCAAATCTTTATACAAAAAGCATAAAAAATCTAAAATTTCGCATATTTATCCGAAATAGCGCGGTTTTCGCGTCTAAACGATACTAATAGTATTTCTATTATTGCATAATAGTTTTGTTGGACGTTTAAATATTAATATGCATGTTCTCTTATACTATTACTGGCTGTACACGCCAAACAAATTGTAATATAGTAGTTATAAAAAATCTAAATAATAAATCAGTCAATGAAACATATAACGATTAAAAGATTGCCGGTTGAAATTCAAACACAACTGGTTAAGTTTATACTTAAATTCCGACTAGTTTCGACTACTTGTCTAAATTATCTTAGCTAATTAACATTTTCTGGATGTAAATTTTTTGTGGCACAGTTATATTTGAGCGGCTAATCCGATCCGATCGGCCACATCAACAAAACGCCCCCGTTAGCCGTGTAAATTTTTTTTCGGCGAATTTGTTGAAAAATATTGCTTTCTTCTACTTACAAAAAAAAGTTATGGTTTAATCACAGACAAAATCATTTACCAGATATCGCGATCCCATGTGACTCTGTACCAAATTTTTTTCAACATCACACACGTAACAGCAGACAAAAGATGCATGGGCTGTATGCGCCTTTGACCGGATTTAACGTTTGAAGAACAGACAGTGTGCGAATTTTTCTTCTAATTGATGTTTGATTGTCAAATAGGGAATGAGTGATCACAATAAGGGAAAGGCTCAAACAAAATTTCGCGGATGGAACACAATGCACACAATTTTGATGTTCTGAAATTTGCACAAAACAAACAAACAAAAATCGTTCATATGTGTACCATTGAAGAGTAAAATTTACTCTCGTACACGTAAATAAACTCAAAAATATTTGTTTTCTGTGTAGAAAACGGAAATTTTTGTGTGCAATAGTATTTTTTATTTATTTGAAGAAAATATATACACATTGAATTTCCATTATATAAAACATTACAAAAATTTTCTGAAAAACGCGAGATTTTGCATTTACGAATTTTAATCTGAATTTTATCATGTATCATAACTTTTGTTTGGACACACCTTTAAAAACTCAATTCAGACAAACAAGATGTATCGAAAAAAGTTAGGAAATTATAAAATAATGGGAGTAGGATATACATATGAACCCCGTAGGAAGTTTCGTTCAGCCGCCAGAACCAAAAAATCGTCAAAAATTCAAAATCTGAATTTTATCAATTTCTCGATCTTTTGAATGCACACCTGTAAAACGTCAATGTAGAGAAAAATGATGTATGAAGAGAAGGTAGGAAATGTCAAAATAGTGGGGGTTGGTCGTACATGTGAGTCCCGTAGGACACTTCGTTTAGCCGTTTCCCTCGAATACGTCTCATACTTAAGACAGAGGGAGTAACCGCTAACGATGCGATATTTTAATTGCACGATCGCTCTTCATTTAATGATCTCTAGCTTAAGCACTAACGTCGACTTTCTCTTCAAATGAAAACCGTGAAAATTATAAAACTTATATATTTCCAAAAGTTTGGACAGTAATCTTCGTGCCAAATTGACTCGGTAGATTCCGAGTTTAGCCGCGGCAAACATTTTCAAAAAAATATCTTTTAATATATAAGATATCATCCTGGCATTTGATCAAAAGTAAACATTTAAATTAGTTGATTCCTTTTAAATTTAGTAAACTTTTAAATTACTTGATTCCTATTACCTCAATAAACATTTTCTAATTGATCATGGCTTTTTGTTATCATGAGATTTTTAGTATTTATTTATTAATTTATATATTTATTTATTTATTATTAATACTTAATACAAGTAGAGTATATACAGATATAATGGAGAGGACAACAACAAAATAAGTTTACTTATTACTATTTACTTATTAAAAAATTTACTTACTAAGGACACAAAGCAGTTGAAGGAACGATTGTTTAGGCAGTCGTGTCAGGTACAAGACAACAGCTATAAAAAGAGCGATACATCCACATGGTTCCGGATGATGGAACGGAAACAACTCCCATCCTGTGCAGGTTCTAAAAGCTAAGCGACCCGACTGTAGGCGCGTAGCATGCGACCGACAGGCTCCATCATGCCATGGTTAGTGCGGTTGAAAGTTATCGCAAGCATATAGTTTGATCTCAGATTCTACCCGGAGTCTCGCAGAACCATGCGATCCTTTACAAAGGGAGCCTGTATGGTCCCCTGCATGAAACCATGCACAAAACAGATGTCGGCTATTGTCCGACGGCACTGGAGTGTCTGAAGGCCAGTAAGCCCCAGATGGTAAACGTACGATGGGAGGTGAGAGGGGTCAGATCATGTTAGGTCCCTAAGAGCGCTTCGAAGAAACCGCTTCTGGACAGCTTCAATCCTATCCAAATGGACGCTATGGTACGGAGACCATACCTGAGAGGTATACTCGAGTATTGGTCGTACAATGGAGTTAAAAAGGGATTGGCAGATATAGGGATCAGCAAACTCCCTAGACCACCTAAGAGTAAAGCCCAGCACCCCACTAGCTCTACGGACCACAAAGTCAATATGATCAGTAAAGGAGAGTTTTGTGTCCAAGTAAACACCTAGATCTTGGACTAAGCCCACAGTATCGACGGTCGATCCATTGATACAGTAGGTCCGGGGGACGTGGTTACGCTTCCTCGAGAAACTGATGTGTTCACACTTAGAGGTATCAAGAGTAAGGTTGCTTTTACGGCACCATATGGCGAAGAGGTCAATGTCGCTTTGCAGAGGTTGAGAGTCATGCGGATGGACTATATTTTTAAATATTTTCGTATCATCCGCATAACTAAGAATAACTGAGTGTCGAACAACTCTGACGACATCGTTGGTGGAGAATATAAACAGAAGGGGGCCAATGTGGCTGCCCTGAGAAACGCCCGATGTCGCAGTTATAGATTTCGACAACTGGGATCTGAAGATAATGCGATAGGTGCGATTTCGCAGGAATGATTCTATCCAAGAAAGGAGGGGAAGGGGACAACCAACAAAACTGAGTTTGAGGGTGATAAGGTTGTGAGGGATGCTGTCAAATGCCTTGCTCATATCGGTGAAGATTGTATCAACTACTTCACCACGTTCGAGAGCATTGATTGAGGGGATATTGAAGAAGTGAAGAATGGGTATATTTTAGAGACAATGATACTTTCCAAGAGTTTTGGTATAGACGATAGCTTTGCTATTGGTCTATAGTTAGAGATAAGAGACTTCGAGCCTTTTTTGCAGACTGGAATTAAGAGACCCTCTTTCCACATCTCAGGGAAAACACCGGAGCTAAGAGAGAGGTTGAAGAGCTGGGATAATGGTCTGGCAAGATGAGCCGCGCACCTTTTCAGAAGAATGAGAGGAATACCATCGGGTCCAGGGGAGAAGTCGTCTTTAAGTTTAAAGAGATGCATATGAACTTCCTCTACACTGGCGAGGAGGTTTGTGATGTCAAGATCTGACAGGGATGAGGCAGAGTTAAGGTGCGCGAAGTAGTCCACATCGGGCACGGAAGAGTCGGATGGGAAGGTTGAAGAGAAGAAGCTTGCAAAGGAGTTTGCAATGTCCTCTTGATGGTCAAACACCTGCCCAAGGTGAGTGAGGGACTGGGGGTAGTTATCATTACTCTGTTTCCTTTTCGAGTTGACAAAGGGGAAGAATGCGCGGGGGTCCAATCGGATCTTTTATTTGAGAGATGTCAAATATTCATAAAACAGTAAGTGCGCCATAGTCGTAAACTCACTCTATGAAGAGTAGAATTAATCAAAGTCCTCACGGCAGCCAGAGTTTAAGTACTTGTTCCATTCCGCGTTACGTTTGTTCCTCAGGGACTTAAGTTCTTTAGTGTACCAGCGGGGAGAGGAATCGTCCGGGGGAGGTCTTAAGCGAGGGGTCGAGGTTGAGATGCACTCATAGATGGCGTGGCAGAATTTTTGGATTTTGTCATGGAACAAGCCAGCATTTGCATTAAGGTCAATAACGCGGAGTGATTCATTGAGACTTGCATTTAGTTCACAAAAATTGATTCTTCGAAAGTTAAACCTATGGGTCAAAGGCTGCCCGTTGGGACGAAGGTAGCTACTGACGAAGACACAGACGGAAAGAGGAGGGTGATGGGGGTCTACGTTACAGAGGACCAAAGAGCTTGGAGATGCTTGGGCATTCAAAGGATCATTTGAATATACCAAATCAAGTTGCCGCCGATTATGGTTTTTGATGGAGCTAATTTGGAAAAGGTTGTTAGTTGCGGTGCAGTCAATAAGGGAAGTTTCCGTGACGGAGGAAGGGTTTGTTGCATTATAGCATTCCAATTCCGCGTTATTAGACTACTCTAGATTAGGGAGGTTAACATCCCCAAGCATAAGAAATTGGTCCTCATTACCAATCAATGAGGCAAGGAAATCAATGATATCGAATAGTAGGAGATATGCGGATAAACTAGAACTGGGTGGCATGTCACAAGCAAGGATGACAAGGTTAACTTTCTGGAGACGGATTTGGACGGCTATGAGGTCAAAAGGTTCATGCGGAGGAATAGGGATAGGAGAAACATCAAGTGAGGATCGGGCCGCGATAAGGACTCCACCACCACGCCGATTGGGATCCCCTAGGGAGCGATCTTTACGGAAAACCGTATACTGGTGATCAAGGACCTCAAGGTCATTAATCCCACTACAGAGCCATGTTTCGGTTAGGAAAATAAGGTCATGAGGAAAGGATAGTGAGGAGAGAAAAGTAGAGTGGGTTTTCGTACGCAGACCTCTCACGTTTTGGTAGTAGATTGAGAGGACTGGCAGTTTTTTACAAGCGAATCATTGAGCTGTAGGCCGGGGGCACAGGAGCAGCAGTCTGAACAAAACCAACTGGATCAGTAGATCCTGCGGGTTGTTTCAGTGTACTCCCCCTCGGGACGAATTCCTTGATAAATACGTCCTTGGGCCAGTTCAGCTTATTTATAATACGATCAAAGCAGATTGGTGGAGCTAATATCTTAAAAGAGGAACATCTTTTCGTGGAGATTTTAAACACTTTGATGTTGTGCAATACAACGTCCACACCAATAACATCGGAGATATGTCTTAGTATGTCATCAGAGGATGTAGAGGGGATAAGTTCAATAACAAATGTAGGTTTGATTTTAGGAACCGTCAAGAGTGCACAAGTTGGGTTGGTCGATGATTGTTCCTCAATGTAAGGTGGTGTAGTCCTATTAGTGATTGAGGGGATCGAATGGGAGCTAATCACCTGGGATTTGTGGAAGGCTCGTGCATTGGGGCTCGGAACACTGCTCGCTCGAGTGATGTCTATGCTGGTGGGAGAAGAATGATTCCCAGTCAGAGAGTCAGCTTCATTAGCATTCCCCGATAATTGTAGAGGAGGATATATCAACAAGAGAGATAGGAGCACTACAGTCAGAAGGTAAGGGAGGAGATGGGAGGGGAGAGAAGGTCATAAGTTGAGGAGCCGGAGGCAGGGTTAGTGCGGTTTTGTTACCTCTAGTAGTCCTACAGGAGCGATTGGCTATTGACGAACAAGGCTGTTAGAAGGTGGTGGGCTCAGGCCGGTTGCTTTCAGTATTACTTAAAGACATCAAGGAGTCGATAGATTCAAGAAGGGTAGAAAAAATGGAACCCGACTCTGCCAGTCTAACTCCCAACTTGCGAATGTTTGCTTCCAGATCGAGGACGCGAGATGAGAAGGTCCTGAGCGTGCATTTACGGCAACGTGGCAGTACCAGTACAAACCAGACTCTTTGGCATAGATTTTGTCAACAATGGCACCAGTTAATCCTGCACACTTTGGGTGGAAATACCCCCCACAAATGCCATGGCACAACAGAAACCTGTCGGAATTCTTTTCTTTGCACGATACTGCACCACAGTTAACTGTCATGTTAGAGTAGGTGTACCTGGTTCGACGTACCACAACTGATTGTGAATATAAGAACAATACTGCTAGGATATAAGGTTGATCTGATAATACACAAATTAAAGAAGTTAAAGTAAGTAGAGTAAATTTACAAGTAACAAAAAAAGAAAAGAAAAAAAGAAAAAAGGAAAAAAAACTTGACTTGAGTTGAAATATATAAACGGAAGAATACAAGCCTGGAAGTCCTCAACTAGTTCAGCTGCGAGAAAGAAGTCCAATGGAAATATCCGGAATGCCTCGGAGTCCACAAAAGGTACGTCACCAAACGATTCTGTTCAAGTATAATAAAACCATTATTGACGAAATCGTCGCGAGGATTAAAGGTGGGTAACCTAACGTAGGATCGAGTGTCGTTGTCTAACTGTGAATGTGTGGTATGGCTTGGTTAGTCCAGCCAGGGGTTCGGTGAGTCCACCCCAAGAGTGTTGTAGCCTGGTTAGTCCGGCTGCGGGGATGATGAGTCCTCCAAAATAGTGTATAGGCTTGGATAGTCCAGCCAGGGGTCGGTGTGTCCGCCCAGGGTGAAAGTATTTCCGACTCTGGTCCATTAGTGTTCGAGTGTTTCAGGCTTTGGCACACTAGTGTTCTCTAACACTAACGCCCGTTTTATTCTCTTTACAGACGGGTCCAAGCAGCAGGGGCAGTAACGATCCATCGCCAGTCGACGCGCGTCTCTAATTCAATTTCTGTATTAATCGTCCCTAATGTTTAAGTAAATAAATTCCATTATTGTTTGTATGAAATCTTGGGTTTTCGTTTTCCCCCTTGGTGACTAATATGTTAACAATTTTATTCAGAAGTGGGATCTACGGCCGTTGTTACGCTGCTTTCATAATTGGTGACGAGCTTAATTTGTTGAAATTATCGGCAGTCCTCTTGGGTTTGTGTGATGTGCAAGAGTGTTAAGAATGAGGAATGAGTTTGCTACGTGCATTTATAAGCTATTTATTTACCTATATAAAATGATAACTTCTCCTCACTTAACCATTTGAAACAAACAAATCTTTAAATAAATTTCAGCTATAAAAGAAAAAAAAAAACAAAAAAAAGTTATTACCAACAACAACAAAATGAGTCAATGGGTAGTGTCAACTCTTGAAGAATTGGGATCAGAATCCAGTACGAATTCTAGCTCAGACTTGGCGCAGTTAGTTAATAGAATTGCGGTCAACGTTAGTCAAATGGAAAAAAAACACAGAAATCTTCTGGAGAAGGAGCAGATTCAATGTACTAATGTACTACTATAACAAATTAGCGTTGCTGGGAGCTTGTTCCATCGCGGGCCGAAACGCCGTGGATTGCATCCTGGATGGTATCAATGACAATGCCATCAAAACATCTGCGAATGTTGGCAACTATGCGACGCCAGAATTGCTTCTAAAATACTTAAAAACATTAAATGTTCCAAATAACACAATCGCAACGAGTCATACAACAACAAGGTTCGAGAGAAGACAATTCCAACACAAAACTCGAAACTACGTAAGTAGACCATCTAATAGGAACTTAGTGGCAGACGGACGTCGCAAATGCTACTTGTGTGGAAGGAGAGATCACCTAGCTCCAGGCTGCCCAAGACGCGTAAGTTGGTGCCACAAATGCAGAACAAGACATCCAGCAAATGGGGAATGCAGATCCAAACTGGAGCCATCTAAGCAAGTGCTGGCAATGGAAGCAGGTAGCAATGGTAATAAATATTTTAAATCTGTCTATTTAAATGGCCATAAGTCGGACTCTTTTTTTGATCTTGGTGCTTCATGTAACACCATAAGATTATCAGAAGCGAACAGACTTAATTTCAAGATATTTTCAACTCATACCAAGATTAAAGGTTTTGGAGGAGGTGTTTGTGAAACTCTAGGTAAAGTCAAGCACATCTCAACGTCTGTGGACGAAGCAGAAGCTACCACCGATATCCTCGTAGTTCCCGAACCATTCTCGGAGCAGCCACAAATATTGTTGATCAAAGCGGGTAATATTTTAACCATCAAAAACATTCAAAATGAATTACCCCAGATAGAGCCAGAAGATACAAGCAAAATTAAATTATGCATAAAGGACACAAGCATAATACCAGGAAACTCAGAATTTATGATACCATGCTATGCGGAGGGGATAGGATTGACTCACGTAAAACCGAATATCAGACTTTTGGAAAACAATGAATATATTGTTCCAGAGTGCTTAATTACAGTAGAAGAGGATAAAACATGCTATGTGCCAGTACGTAATTGTTCACCAAGGAATTTAAAAGTAAAAAGAGGCAAAGTTTTGGTGAGAGGAGAGCCCGACGTTATCATGAGTTTACATGTCGCGGAGGATTGCAGCACGAATGATATAAATATTGGCGATGGTTTACCTGAAAAGGCGAAAAGTGACTTACTGCGCTTATGGAAACATACAGAGACTGTTTTGCAACCAACACGGCAAGAATAGGACATAGAATTTAAAATTGATCTACTCAACGAGTCACCAGTCTACTACAAGCCATATCGGATGAATCCAGCAAATCGCGAAAAGGTGAAGGAAATAGTCAAAGATTTATTGGAAAACGACATCATTCAAGAATCGGAATCGGCATTCGCTTCACCTGTACTACTTGTACAAAAGAAAAATGGGGATCAAAGACTCTGTATAGTATACCGGAAGCTTAATTCGCAGATTAAACTTCTACGATACCCACTACCATTGATGGAAGATCAAATCCAACAGCTTAGTGGACAACAATATTTCACGACGTTACATTTATTGAGCGGATATTACCAGATCATGGTGGATGAGCAATCGAGGGATAAGACGGCGTTCATAACCACCGATGGACAAAATGAGTTCAAAAGAATGCCCTTCGGCATATGCACTGCACCAAGTACCTTCCAAAAGATGATAAACAAGGTTCTGGGGTCACTTCTAGGGACAGCTGCCTTCGCTTATCTGGATGACATCCTGATACCATCAAAAACTATTGAGGAAGGTCTTAAGAAACTCCAAAATGTTTTCGATGCTTTAAGATCGAACGGGCTTACGTTGAATCCAAAGAAATGTCAGTTCTTACAAACGCGTCTTCACTATCTAGGTTATGAATTAAGTAAGAATGGAATGCAACCAGGACGGGAAAAAGTAGTTTGCATCGAAAAATTTCCTGCACCGCAGAATGTACATCAGGTTCGACAATATCTAGGACTTACAGGGTTCTTCAGGCAGTTCATCAAAGACTACAGTCTCAAGACGAAAGCTTTAACGCAGTTAACGAGCAAAGACCAAAATTGGAGATGGAGCGATGAAGAACAAACAGCTTTCCAAAATTTGAAAGAGGAACTTATCAAAAGATCTGTGCTAGCAATATACAATCCGAAAGCAACCACAGAAGTACACACGGATGCAAGTAAACATGGACTTGGAGGAATTTTAATGCAACAACAGGAAAGTGGAAGATTGCAACCAGTGGCGTATTTTAGCCGACAAACTACACCAGCAGAGGAAAAGTACCACGCGTACGAGCTAGAAACGATGGCAGTGGTCGAAACTTTAAAGAAATTCAGGGTTTATCTTTAAGGCATCCGTTTTAAAGTTATCACAGATTATAGCGCAATAAAGACAGCGGCAAACAAACGAGACTTAGTACCGAGAATAGCTAGATGGTGGTTACAATTATTGGAATTTAGTTTTGACGTGGAACACAGAGCAGGTACAAAGATGGCACACGTAGGTGCACTCAGCAGAAACCCTATGCCAGCGGAAAATACCGGAAAAGTGGAAGAAGTCTTGAGAATCGAAGCAGCAGATTGGGTTCTATCGAGTCAACTAACCGATGACGACATCAAGAAATTTCATGACATTCTTAAAAGATCGCCTGACACCGACTATGAACGAGAAGTCCATCGCACCTACTGCATTGTTGATGGGCTAATCTACCGAAATGCAGAAAATAGCAAGAAATGGGTAGTACCTAAAGGAATGCGAAATCAAGTCCTAAGATGGTGCCATGATGATTTTGGACATTTCTCTATTGAGAAAACTTTAGGAAAAATAACTGAACAGTACTGGTTCCCGAAGATGAGAGATTACGTTGAGAAGTACATCCGAATGTGTGTACCCTGTCAGTTGTACAAACGCCAGGGTGGTAGGAAAGAAGGTTTCCTGCATACAATTGAGAAGTCCGAGATACCGTTCCACACACTCCACGTGGATCACTTAGGACCATTCATCAAGTCAACCTGTGGGAAGAAATACTTGATTGTAGCAGTAGAAGCTTTCACCAAATATACAATGCTGCGCGCTGTAGTAGATTCGTCCACAAAGCCTGTTATTAACTTTCTTAATGATATCATCTTAAATTTTGGAGTACCGTCACAATTGGTGACTGGCAAGGGAACATGCTATACGTCTGGGAAATTTCGTAAATTCTGTTTGGAGAAAGGAATAAAACACATACAGACAGCGGTAGGTACTCCACGCGCAAATGGACAAGTAGAACGATACAATTCTACTATACTGGGAGCACATGCTACTCAAACGGAGACATTGTTTTGGTTCAAAAACCAACAATGGGCGAAGGAGGAAGCAGGAAACTCCACGCTAAATACCGGGGCCCGTACCAAATACAAAAAGTACTACCCAAAGATAGGTACGTAGTGAAGGACATCAGTACGAGCAGAAGAAGTAAAAAGTCAACGACTGTAGAGGCGGTGGATCGGCTAAGGCCGTTTCGTGTGAATGAAGAAGGACAACCAGAGGGCAACCACGATGAGTACATCGCAACCGCCAGGATGACCGAACTGTGAACTGTGGGTGAAAGTCGGAGCCATAAATCAGACATTTTATGACCTTCACTTTGTTCCTTTATCCTCAATGTTTATTTTCCTTTTCAGAAAATTATCACTTGTCCCAGCCCTGAAATTCCAAAAAACGTTTAGTTACAATTAACATTTGGTTCCACTTGAGAACCAAGGCGTCGTGTCCTTTCGCTCAAACGCCGCAATCCATAGTGACCGTTTGACGCGCGTACATCACTACAAGTATTGTGTTAAAATTTCATTATTAAATCTCAATCAATCTATTCTGTTCAAGTATAATAAAACCATTATTTACGAAATCGCCGCGAGGATTAAAGGTGGGTGACCTAACGTAGGATCGAGTGTTGTTGTCTAACTGTGAATGTGTGGTATGGCTTGGTTGGTCCAGCCAAGTGTGTTGTAGCCTGGTTAGTCCGGCTGCGGGGATGATGAGTCCTCCAAAATAGTGTATAGGCTTGGTTAGTCCAGCCAGGGGTCGGTGTGTCCGCCCAGGGTGAAAGTGTTTCCGACTCTGGTCCATGAGTGTTCGAGTGTTTCAGGTTTTGGCCCACTAGTGTTCTCTAACACTAACGCCCGTTTTATTCTCTTTACAGACGGGTCCAAGCAGCAGGGGCAGTAACGATCCATCGCCAGTCGACGCGCGTCTCTAATTCAATTTCTGTATTAATCGTCCCTAATGTTTAAGTAAATAAATTCCATTATTGTTTGTATGAAATCTTGGGTTTTCAGTTTCCCCCTTGGTGACTAATATGTTCACAAAATTAATCAGTTGTTATGGCTGCTGTCAACAGCTTCGTGACCCGGTATGTGAGATGAGAGATTTCAGGCTGGAGTCACCTGCAGTAAATTCCTTTACTCGGTTGTTAGAGAAACAAGCACAATCGTAACGGATTCCCGTTTTCCAAATAGAATTGAAAATTTTCAAGTTCGGTAAATTTTTTTGTTCACATCAAGAAATTACTCTTCCTTAAAAATATAAAATGTGATTTGCTAGTATTTAGTTTATTTTCACCATTAGTAGTGATTGATTCCAGACCAGTTCATCAACTAAGTTTTTAGATTATAGTGAATAATTGCACCGAACAAATGGAACACTGTGAGGATATGTTATATTTAACCTTTCTTTAACTTTTCACACTTCTCGTAAGCCAGTTTCCGTTTTCACAATATGAATAGTGATGACGTAAAACAACTTGTATAATTGGTTGTAATATCCATTAAAGTAACAACAATTTAAAGAGGCTTTCGAGGAAGTTACAACGATCACGTCTACAACTTGTGAGATCTCGTTACTGACAGTATTATGTTTTTTATAATATGTGTGAATCTATGTGTTTATTTAAGATGATTACTCGTATGTATATTGAGGCTTTGAAACAGTTTTCAGTAAGTCATTCGATTAGTTTATCTCTACTATTATGACCAAGAATCTAAATTTAGGCATATATTCTAACTTTTATTTGGACCCATTTTTAAAAAGTCAAGAAACAGAAAAGTAATATATGAGAAAATGAAAGAAAATAATGGCGGTCGATCACACTTAGGGAACCCCTAAGACACTAAATTTTAATAGCAAAAAAGCGTTAAAAATTCAAAATCTGAATTTTATCAATTTATCAATCTTTTGTATGCACATATTTAGAAACTCAATTTAGTGAAAAATTATGTATGAAAGAAAGATATGAAATGACAAAAGAATGGGGGTGTGTCATACATATGAACACACTAGGGTGCTTAAATGCAAATCCAAATTTTTACTGGAAAAGTACCCTAAAAACAGGGAGAAAAGTGTTTAATTTCTGATTCCCGGAATCTCTGATGTCCTATGATTTAAGATTCATGAATATTCGTACTATTTTTAACGAAACAATGAAAATCCACATCCTACGGATTAAATAAGCCGAAAAAAATACCGAAAGGAACAGTCAAGGTCCGCGCCGTAAATTTTCCGTAAGAACTTGGGGATAAATTATAATAAGTGTTTCTTATTAGTATCTACTTAAATCAGTAAGTCTAATACAATATCTATATAGAGTAATACGGTAACAGAAAAGATAAATCACAAGTTAATTTTTTTGCTCCTATTTTCATTTTTCCTTTAATGCTGCCGTAGCTCTGACATTTACTCGGCACTGGACACTTTAGGTTTTTTGAATTCGATTTGATGCAAGCTCTCTTTGATTTGCGTTTTATTCAATTCGGCCCATATTTACGACTCATATGAGCCGATATTTTTAACTTTGTTTTCAATTTTCAATTTAATACCGATTTTTACTTATTCTTCAGCGAATATTTTTACTGTTTCACCTTTGGTCCTGGTAGTTTTCCTAAACTTCTTATAATCACACCCGATCAAACGTGCTAGATGATCGCGTTCTCACGCTACACCGATTTATAATTTTACGCAACGCTGTAACGGGGTTGCACGTAGCATCACAGACAAGAGCAAATCAAATCATAAAGTGTGCGTGTGCAGCCCCGAACCTCGTTCCTGACCTACATCAATGGAATCAAAGTGATTCCATTCATGGGGGAGGAGCGAGGTTAAGCCAATTTGAACGCACAATTTTTGATTGACGAATCAATCAAAAATTGTGCGAGTACAGTTACGAATCGGGTTGCAATCTGCCGAATGAGAAAGGGGTATTGTCTCATGCGGACGATCGAACCGCTAGTTCGTCGGTACCGCCCCTTCACTTCTGGTCAATTGTGACCCAAATCCCTTACGGGATCCTCCGATAATAGAAACTCATTGCACAATGCGAGAATGAAATCGAGGTGGTTGAACCCGAAAAATTGTGCAATGAGTTTCAAAAAGAATGAATTTTGGATGGGAATTCCACAAATCTGGGATCACTAAATTTGTGGAATTCTGGAAAATTTGAATCCCCGAGTAGCTCCATTACGGGATCTTCCTCGGACCTTCAACTCTGGGCTTGGAGTTGAATGACCGAGGAATGAGCCAAGGACAAGGGGATTTAAAATATATAAGGAGCATGAAGCGCGACTCGTCCTCTTTTCTTTGGTTGGTGAACGAGTAGTCAGGAAGCGAGGAGTTGAATTGTGGTAGAGAGTGAAGCGGAAGGTGACGCGAGTATTAAATAGAGGAAGTGACGCGATATAAGAAAAACAGTGAAAACAGCATCGATCCCATAAATAGGGAGCAGTGTTAAAGTGGGTTTAAGTAGACGAATTATCGTTATCGTAAGACTATCTTGAAAGTGAGGCAATGGTTTTGAAGAGTATCGGTGCACCTTTGTGAATCTTGCCGGAACATTAAAGTAACTATCGACAATTAACTATTTTACATAAAGTAACTATCGATAATCAAGTGAAGAATATGTTTATTTGAAGACTAATAATCGGTGCACCATTATGAATCATGAATTATGAATCTTGCCGAAGCACTAGAATAATTATCTATCGACAATCAAGTGAAGAATATGTTTATTTGAAGACTAATCGGTGCACTATCGTGAATCTTGCCGGAACATTAAAGTAACTATCGACAATTAACTATTTTACATAAAGTAACTATCGATAATTAAGTGAAGAATATGTTTATTTGAAGACTAATCGGTGCACCATTATGAATCATGAATTATGAATCTTGCCGAAGCACTAGAATAATTATCTATCGACAATCAAGTGAAGAATATGTTTATTTGAAGACTAATCGGTGCACTATCGTGAATCTTGCCGAAACACTAGAGTAGCTAGCTATTGAATTATTAAGTGAAGAATGTTCAGCGCATAGTTGCGAAACTCGCCGAAACACTAAAGTGACTAATTGTGGTGAAACTTACCTAAGCACAAAAGTGACATATTTAATAGAGCAATTGGTGACCGGGAAGCATCCACCCCGTAGAGCAGCTTTTCCGAGGGAGAACGACACCGCACGAGAAGGAGCACCGCCACGCATAGTTAAGTCTAGTTTTAAGGATTTAATATTAATAGATTTAAGGTGAAAGATAATGAATTGCATGCAAATATAATGATCGGAGGTACAGTTTAGGTTAAGACCGATTTGTAAAAATATTGTAAGGGATCGATGCTCAGTCCGATAAATAAAATTCGGGATTGAATTTGTACGTTACGCGCAGTTTTTTTTTTTTTTTTTTTTATATTCAATTAATGCACTTCCGCATCACTCCCAACAATTTTTTACTTAGTACTTTTCTTTGGGGCACGTCGTGGGGTTCTCGTTTTGACCACGATCGAGGCCGGGTGACTCGTCCAAAAACGAGTGGCGCCCACCCACGACCTTTCTTCGCGGGCAAAAGGCCGGGTAAGTCACCCAACCCCCGAGAGACTCGGGGTTATTCACGAACGAAGATTTTCGTACGTGACAACGCTTATTAACAAAAATCATGCGTTAATGAACTAGTCCGATGACGCCACGCGCAAAACGAATGCTGCACGATAAACTCGTACAGGAATTTTCTATCCACTGTGACCGCAACGGTTGTTATAGCATTATTAGCCTCCAAGCTATTGGCGATTGAAATCTGACGGTATAATATACCGCAAGAAAGTTTGAGTGGCTATCACTGTACTTAATGAGCGAAAAGACGTTTTGACGTCAAAGAGATAACAACAAAATTTTAGTTCTAATATGTACTTTAATTGTCAAACTATTAATTACAATGGTTATGCAGAGTAGTACGGTTACAGAATAGATAAATCACAAGTTTATTTTTTACCGCCGTTTGTTTATTTCTCGGTACTTATCATTTCTGGTTTTTAATATTTGGTTTGATGACAGTTTTACCGATTTGAGTTTCTTGCAATTCGGTGCATATTTACGCCTCATATGAAACGATAACTTCCATATATTTCCGATTTTCGAATTCAAACCCATTTTTGCTTCTATTTCGGAAAATGTTTTTATATTTTCTCTTTAAGTCCTGGTAGCCCCTTTTATGCTTTTTACAATGATACCCGAATCAACATCCTAGCTTAACGAGATCTCATGCTACACTCATAAATATCCTCACGCAACGCTAAACACCAAAAATCACGCGTGGGCGCTTGCACTAGTCCGATGACGTCACGGGAAAACCGGGCGCCGCAAAATCAATACGTACAAATATGTTCTATCCACTGTGACCTTAACCGTTCTTATAGCGTTATTAGTCTTGCAGTTATTAGAGATTGAAAAGTGACGGTGTTTTGTAACACAAGAATGTTAGACTGGCTACCAATGTACATATTCAACGAGAAGAAAGACGTTTTCACGTCAAAGAAGGTTTCTCTTGAAAGTTGCAAATTCTAAACAGCGAATTGGCGAAGGCTCCTGGAAAAAGCTTTTAAAATCGGGTGTCTATGCTAAGATGTTTTTGTAACTACTAATTCTGGTGTGAACACGTGAAAACTAATTACCTAAGATCAATACCATAGCGTCATTTATACAAGTAAACTAACGTTTATTGTTAAAAAAAACTGCGATTTTTTGTCGAAATTGTATTTTGTTTGCCGTATATTTTTAAATTCTTGGAAAAAAACTCAGTGATCGTTCGTAATACATCAAATATAAATTTAGATTTTTATGACATACCTTTCCAAACCTTCGTACTAATTTTGGTTCAATTCAAAGTTATCAGCTGTCCGAATGCTAAGTCATCTACAGAACATCCGATCCTGGTTACCATCAAGCTTACTCGCAGGAGAAGTATGATAGTTTGCATCACATGATTCGAATCTCAGATGAAATTGATACAAAATCTGTCTTCTATTTACCTTATCATGGAGTGGAGCGTGAATCAAGCGCCACTAAAAAATTAAGAGTCGTTTTCAAGGGCTCATGTCAAGTTATAGAAGGGATTCCCCTAAATGAAACATTCATGCAGGTCCAAAATTTCAAGTCAACTTGTTTGATATTTTAATCCGGCGTCAATTGAAATATACATATATTCAGTGCTGACATTGAATAAATGTATCCACAGATTCAAGTTATCACAGATAAGATTATCAAATATGAATTGACTACAGTCACCCATAGCTTACTGTGTGCTCCTTATTTAGCTCTTCGAGCAGTGTTACAATGAATTAAAGATGAAGGTCACAACTTTCCACTTGCTTCTGAACTGTTACTTAAGGGACGATATGTTGACAATGTATTCGGAGCAGCTGATACAATCGAAGAAGATCAGCTCAAAGCGAATCAAAAATACGATCTTTGCAGTGCGGGCGGCTTTCCGTTGAGGAAATAGATCAGTAATGAGCCAACAATTTTTAAATTCCTTGCTTTTAGTTACATACTCGACACACAAAATATTCCAATTAAAGAACAAATTGTACTTACACATGGTTTTTCATGGAATCCTGCAGTAGACATTTCTCAATTCAAACTTACCGATTGATCCATCACAAAGTTTACCAAACGTTAAATTCTATCCAGGATAACTGAATTTTTCGACCCACTTGGTCTGCTATCTCCAATATTTATTAGAGCAAAAGTCCTTATGCAAGAATTATGGGTCATCAAAACTGGATGGGATGAACCACTGAACAATTCGCAAATTAAATCTTGGAAAAATTTCATCAATTCATTAGATGGATTACACAAAATTGAAATGCCTAGATGGACTGGCATGATGACTAATTCTATAACGGAGATACATGGATTCAATTATGCAATTTATGCAGCTCATTCAACTAATTAACTGCAACTCAATAACTACAATTCAATTATGCAGCTCAGCTCGCCATGTCAGCTTTCATTTCTATATAAACATGCAGTTCGAATAAGACTCAGTTCATTTTGCTATGTTCAAAGACGAAAGTTGCTCCAATCAAGAGAATAACAATTCCTCGATTGATAAGCAAAGCAAGTCTTAAACCTACAAAAAACTCCTTGCTACACGTGGACATGTGGACGTTTGGCTTGATAATCAATCATTAAGGTGGAAGGAGTTCGTCCACAATCGAGTTTGTTTGATTCAAGAATTAACTCCTCACGCAACATGGTAATTCGTACCGGGCTCAATGAATCCAGCAGATTGTGTATCTCGGGGTGTATCTGCAGAAAATTTAAGTAATCATTCACTGTGATGGAATGGCCTATCCTACTGACTGCAAAGGATCCGACATTTGATGTAGAAAAACGGAATAGGATATCTCATAAAGTTGTTCATATTTGCATAAAAGCTCAAACATGAAACTTTCAAGATCAATTATCAACCATCGCTAAACTTTTGCGAGTAACAGCAACCTGTCAAAGAGCAATTAGACGCATGAAAAAACAGTCGAAGTCTCTCGTTACCAGTCCACTTTCTCCATCTGAAATCATTGAAGCTAAATTGATGTGGATCAAGAAAATAAAGAGATTTCATGTTTACAAGCGAAAGAATAAACTCCCAACTCAAGTCATTTGGCCAAGTTGACACCCTTCCTCGATCGACAAGGTTTGATGCGAGTGGGTTGGAGATTCAAGCATTCATCATTGCCTAATGACACCAAACATGCATATATTTTACCAAAGAATGTATACTTTTATCTAATAATTAATGAGGTTCACAATCGTACAAGATACTCTTCGATATGTCAGGAATCAGCTCCAATTCGATCATTCGTCTTAAAATGTGTCAAATGTACACGCTACCGACGACTCCAAGCGAGTCAATTAATGGGACAGTTACCATACTCACGGTTGAATCCAAGTCGAGCCTTTTTGCATACAGGTTATGATTACACGGGACCTTATGTCATTAAATCTTGCTTGGAAAGGAAGAAACCCGAATACCTATAAAGCCTGGGTTGCATTATCCATTTATCTCACTACTTATACTATTCATTTGGAGGTAGTAACTGATTACTCATCACAAGCATTTATCGCTGCCTATGGATGCTTTGTTTCAAGAAGAAGAATATTTTTAACATTATAATTTTAAAGAACCCGAAAAGGAGTAAATTTGTTTTTTCAACAAATAGTCAACAGCTCGGGGAAAATGACCTCCTTAATTGCAAATGGTGTTACAACTTGGCAATGCAATCCTCCTACTGCTCCTCATTTTGGAGGTAAATGGGAAGCATCATTTAAACGAGTTGCCGGACGAATTTTCCACATTGGTTATCCAAATCGAAGCTCCTAAGAGCTTACACACCTAAATTTTCTGCGCTAGAGCCGACGAAGGTGGGCAGAAGTGTCTTAAATTATGGACTAAATAAATCACTTATAACTAATAAATTAAAATATGGATTACTGTCAATAATTGTTACTGCTGTACTGTTGTTACTTTCCTAGCAAGTCTTGCATAGACAAGATGATGAACATAGGAGTCAATGGTTTTTTGAGTACGCGTCTGATGAACATGTGTCAGAACGGAACATTTTCAGTAAAAAAGTTTTATGAAATCTTGCTCTCGTGTAAATCTTGATCCTATTGCGATTAGTGCTTCGTTTTATGTGAATAGGGCTTGTACTTCGGTTTATATGAATTGGTCTTGTACTTCGTTTTATGTATGTGAATTGGTTTTGTGCTTCGTGTTGTGAATTGGTTTCTTGATATGTTTGGATCACTTCTCAAAGACACTTGAGTCGATTTGTAAGTTACGTATTACGGAGATTATATATGTATGTACCTCGACCACAAATGCAGTATCGATGGAGTGGTCCAAGGTTCGTACTAAGCAAAAGAGATTTCCAATATACCACTACCATTCAACATGCACCAGCCAGTTGTCCCTTAAACGTTGCCGAAAAGGACAACTCCACGATTCAAAACGATCAGCTAGTATCAGGGCACTAAAGTACTTTTGAAGTTATGTACAATACATTCGAGGCGCTTCACGGCACAGACCCCACACAGTGATACGTATAAAATATCCCGTTATCTCAACACTACGTATATAGCACAAATTATCCGACTACCCCTTCGACATAGAGTACATGAAAAGGAGAAAAAATAATACTGCAGACGCCCATAGTAGGATTCGTTACGAAGTCATGACGATAACACGGCAACAAGCCTAAAGGATGAAGGCCAAGAATAAAAATGATTTGAGACACCAGGAGAACAAGACACTCGCAGAACAGATCATTATCGCAACCTCTAGGGATAGCCAACGTAACAAAATGTTTCGTGTGGATCCTGCAAATTTTGCGAGAATATTGCAGAGAATTTTGTATTTAAATACCCCAATTTATTATAAAAATGGTTTCAGTGAACCACAAGAAAAGCGTTATTTTAAAATAAACCAATATTTATTACAAATATTCGTAAACAACAAGCGTCTCGGGCTCACTTATGAAAATTACTAAACTACAATAGTTTAGTTGCCGATACTGACTGTTGTACTTCGGAACATATGTTTCAATGTTTCTACGATAAAAGTTCAACAAATGGGCCAGTTGCGAAATTGTTTATTCACTTGCACTCGCTGCGGTCATTCTTGCTGTCGATTGGATTTTTTTAACCAATTGGGCGTGTGACGTGTATACTGTAATAAACACAATATATACTGTGATTTCCCGCTCGACGTTATCATTCGTTAAGGTTTAGTTTCTCAAATTGTCGTTGAAACCAAGTGGGAATAGAACCTCAATATTATTTTCATTTTTCTTTTCACGTGGGCCTTGGTCATGTAGCGTACAGTTTCTGAAATAAGAGGTGTTAAAGCTACTCAAAAATGAGTTGTTTATTTTTCTTATTATTTAACCTTTTATTTCCACATCAGAATATGTATCTACATTTCAAATGTTTGCTAGCCGTGTTAGTACCTTTTTAGCTTATTGATCTAGTGTTAGTGTGGTTAGTTATCTTATTGAACTAGTGTTAATATGGTTGATTATCTTCTTGTGATGTGGATCCTGTTTGGGTGAAGGCCTCCTCTTTCTCCTTCCAGAATCCTCTATCTCTGGCGAGGGTCATCCAATCTTGTGCTGCTTTCTTTACAATATCATAAGCCCACCGTTTCGTTGGTCTACCAACGCTTCTTTTTCCTACTGGCCCTTTCCAACGTGTCGCTTTTATGGTCCAGCTATTGTAGAAGAAATAATCTATTAAGCCTGGAGAAGTGACTAGCCCATTGCCATTTCAATCCTAAAGCATGTGTTAAAGCACCTGTTATTTTAGATCTTTGCCTGATATTTCCCGAGCTTATTTTATGTATTTTCCTGATTTTCAGCGTGCTTCTCTCCATGCCCCTCAGTGTTGTCCTTATTTTTTAATTCACTTTATGAGTGTCAGCCCAAGTTTGACAGCCGTACAATAAGCTAGGCAGAAGACAGGTATCAATGACAGTTTTTTTCGTTCCCAATACATAATCTCCTTTTAAAATTTCCTTTAGGGACCAGAATTTGTTCCAAGCTATTTTGCATCTCCTTTCTACTTCCTCTTCATTATTTGATGCACTGAAAGATACCTGTTTACCCAGGTATATGTATTTGTCCACGTATTCTATGAAGTTGCCATTTGTACTTATAGGAGGTCTTTAGCTATTCGTGATTATCTTTGTTTTGAAGGCGCTCATCTCTAGACCAACTCCGGTACTTTCTTGGTCAAGCGAACTTATCATTGTTTCAAGTTATCTACCTGTTTCGGCAAGCACAACAATATCATCTGCGAATCTTAAATAGCTCGGTAAGCACCACCTACATACAATCCCTTGTTTTTCCAGTCTAGTTTTTTAAATACGCTCTCTAGGACGGCGATAAATAGATTTGGTGACAGGGGGTCACCCTTTCTTACTCCCCTTTCCATTCTTATTTCTTCTCCACTGGTTTCAAGTTTCACTCTACATGTAGCGTTGGTATAGATATATTTTAGGATGTTTGTAAACTGTGTGTTAATGTTCAATGATGATAATGCTTTCCAGATAGAGTTGTGACTTATACTGTCGAAGACTTTACTATAATCTATAAACGCTATATACAGAGGTCTTTCAAACTCTTTGGGTTTCTCTATCACTTGTCCCAGCGAATGCAGGTGGTCTGAGCAAAATCCAGCCTGTTCTATTGGTTGCGCTCCGTCAATCTCCGTTGAAATTCTTTTAAGGATTATCGATGCAAAAAGCCAGTATAGAGATGCCAACAGACTTAAAGGTCTGTAGATGCCTACATCAAGAGGGTTGCCTTTCTTATATAAGAGTATAATGTCGGATCAGCACCACTGTTTTGGTACGACTTCTGTCTCTAATATCAGATTGAACAGTTGCGTGAAGTGTTTAAGCAGACCGGGTGCAGCATGTTTGAGCATTTCATTAGTTATCCCATCGGGTCCTGGGCGTTTTGCTCTTTTTAAGAGTTTGATATGTTCGTGAACTTCATGTGCCTCTATTGGGGAGATACTTTCTGTGTTAGGAATATAGTTTATTATTTCTTGCATGTTATTCTCTTGGTTTCTTTTCTTGTAAAGTTCTCTGTAGAAATGAGTTGCCTGGTCCATTATTTCCTTTCTAGATTTTGTCTCTTTCGTCTTATCTACTAGTTTTGGTATCCACTTTTTATGTAAGCTTAGCTTATCCTTTTAGTGCTTTTGCACTTGGCCATGTTTTGGGTTATAATTACTTGTCTATGTTTTCTATAGTCTTTCTTTATCTCTCTGTTGGTTTGTTTAAATAGTTGCCCGAGTTCTATTTTCATCGCCTTCGTTTTGTTTTTTTTGGATATAAGTTCGGTGCGCCTTTTTATTAATGATACTGTATTGTCACTAAATATCTTGTGCTTATTCTGATTCCTTCTTGGGTATTTCAAAGTTAAGCTTGAAGTTAGCACTTGTTCTAGAGTGTCATAATAATCTTGTACATTAAAAGGTTCTTCTAATTTATTGTCAAATTTGTAGGATCTTAGGTTATCTGTAAATGTATTAATATCATCTCCTGCTAGTAAAATATTTGGGGTCGGTTTGAAGTTCTTCCTGCTCACTTTCGCGACACCTAACCTCACTGTAGCCCTTAGTTATCTGTGACCAGAAGAAAAATATACATTATTCAGTATTTCGAAGTTAGTCACCAATTTTGTGTTTGTCATTATGAAGTCGATTTCGTTTCTGTGTTTATGATCTGGGAATTCCCAGGTCCATTTTTTATTTGCTCTCTTTTTCACAATACGTATTCAATACGTATTCACAATAGACAGTTTGAATTCAAAGGCAAATTCAATAAGTCCCGTGCCTCTTTCGTTTCTTACTCCATATCCGCATTTGCCCACTACAGGATGTTCTCCCGTTTTTGACTGCCCTATTCTCGCATTGTAGTCGCCAATTACTAGAGTTTTTCCGTCGGCTATTTCATGTGTTTTTTTAAGATCATTGTAAAGTTTTTGAATTTCTTCTTCGGTTGAGCTGTCTGTAGGTGCGTATACCTGTATAATCGATAGACTAAAGTCTTCAAACTTTAGATTGCAGTAGTGCCACCCTTTCCGAGATACCGGTGAAATTAGTTATATTGTTTTTTAGTGCCTCCTCTATCAGGAAACCTACTCCAAATAATCCTTTTGTTTGTCCAATGTAGCATAAAATGCAATCATTAGTCGCGTTCCATTCGCATTGCTCTGCTCATAAGCATTGCTCACGATGAATGGAACGCACAAAATTTTATTCTCAAAGGTTCGCTAACCTATTGATATTTTGACATTTGTCATTTAACTTTCAATTGCAATTGTCAAAACCAAATTCAACAATTTAAGTTACATTTAATTTATTTCAATTTTTGCAAGTGATTTAAATATAAAATGTGGCGCAAAGAGCAGATTTATTGAAGGTGAAGTAAATTAAATTTGGCATTTGACACATTTTTCATTGAAATCGTCAGTGCCACCAACCCTGAAAACAAAAAATACAGTCCCGACCAACAGTTTTTTCGTGAGCAGTGCTCTTGCTCACGTTTTAAAACGTGTGCAAGATTGCACACATTTTGTTGTTGCTTCCCATGTAAATGCTGATCTGCTCATGAGCAGACCAGCGAAAGGAACGCAACTATTATACTCTTCGATGCTGCAACCCATTCTTCTTACTTCTGAGAGACCTATTATATCGTAGTGTATATTTTCTAATGCATATGACAATTCTAGAAATTTTTCTGTTGATGACAGAGACCTTATATTGTAAGTACAAATCTTTAAAATACTCTCTTTGTGCTTCCTGTTTTTATTATTGGAAAGAGGGTGGTGGTTTAATTTCCCACGAGGACCAGTCGGCTTGGGAAATGGTTTAATTTTGTTGGTTAATTGCTGTTTTTCCGTATTTTTTGTTTTGTTCCGGTGGCTGATGCCGTTATCCTATGCACCGCGTTCAGCTGATGGCTTCGATGGTGGTGGTGTCAATGGTTTGCTTCTTCCTTGCATCACGTCAAACGCATTGAATCTATTTATTTTTGAGTTTGCGAACTGTTTACTCGGGTGTTGTATGTTGTTTGGTGAATTTGACACGTGTCTCTTACGTTTTTCTGTATTTGCTGTACCTTCGCCTTCTTTAACAATAAGCTTGTCGTATTTTATGACAGCGTAGTTGCCTTTACTTCTTCCTTGTACCAGTTCCGTTTGTAGTTCCCTTCTTTTTAATAAAACGTCCTGAGGGAAGTCTTCAGAAATGTAACCATCTTTGAATTTCTTTTTATTTAATATTATTTCATTCTTCTTCCAGCCATTAACGAAAGACATGAGAATTGGTCTTACCTTATATTGATTGTTGTCTTTTTTCCCTATTCGATATATGATATCGAGGTCTCTATTCTCCAGTGAAATGTTGAGATAATTTTTTCATTTTACCTAGGATTGCTGACATCAGCTCAGATGCCGACTTCTCATTTTCTTTTAGGCCATGTATAATAACATTGTTTTTTCCTTTGGATTTTGCAAACTTTGCCATTTTTTCTCTCAAATTGTTGTTTTCCACTTTCAGTTCTTTTATTTCAGATATTAACGGCAGTAGTTTATCGTCCATCCTCGATAAAATTTCTTTTGTTTGGTTTGCCATTTCCATTTTCATTTTCTCGAATAGGTCTTGAATGAGTTGTGCATTCCTCATGTTGGTGTTGGTACGTGGAACGGAACGTACTTGGAACGGAACGGTTCGAACGGTTAGGTTAGCAACACTACTTTACTTTACGTGTTTATTTTGTATGGCAATGACCGTAGTACGTATCTGTCAGACGTACTTCACTTTTTAAAACTTTGTTTTAATTGAAGTTTTAATTGAAATGAGTTATTTCTCCCAATCTTCATGTTGTATCGATACTACGTTGCTTTATTCTCCAGATTCGAATGTTAAAACAGGTGTGTGGTAAGTATTTTCCACTGATTTTGCAATAAAACCGGGAGCACGATAACCATGTGTCACTTGTATGCACTACCGACCGGAACCCATGAGTAATCGAATGTATTCTTTACTTGATGGCCGAGTATTCGCATCGTTACTGATTCCTTGGCCTATATAAAGCGAGCAAAAAAAAATCCACCAATTTTCCATTATGAATTTAATTTTCCAATATGAAACCATTTCATTTCTTTGTAACATCATTTCAATTTAAACAAATTTTGTATCTTACGAAAAAGGGGAATATAAGTTCATTGTCATAATTTCATTAAAAAATTTTTTATTTCCAAATTGCCGCTTGTTTTTTATGTAACTTCCATGCAAAAATTCGAAAATACCCAAAGAAACGAATACTACCCAATGAAGGTACGGATCATTATTCATTTCCAGAGCAGTCGAATCTTTGTATGAAAATTCCCATACAAAAATACTCGAAAAAATTAACGAATTCTACCCAATGAGTATCCGGATCATTATTCGTTACTTGAGCAGTCGAATCCTTATATGGAAATTCCCATATAAAAGTATCCGCGAGTATCCACGAGCACTCATTTCATTTCTACCCGTTCCTGAAACCGAATAATTCTCTCCCACTCGTAATGTTCCTCTTTCTCATACAACAAACAAAATCCGTATTCCATATTCGATTTTATTACTACTAAGTGTCTAAGCGTGAACTTAACCAGCCTGGAAAATTCATGTTTCGGAAACTATTAAGAAGATAGATATTGCTTTGTAATTTATAATTAGAAAACTGTTAATCTCAGCAACTATCCTCCCTCTGATCGACTATTGTTCTATTAAACTTATTGATGCCACAGTTGATGACAATTTGAAGTTACATAGATAAATTCTGCCATTAGATTCAACTTCAGCAGATCAAGACAGTCACAGCGAATTTTAGAGAAAAAGAATAATGTAGTGTTTGAAACACCCAGTTACTTTTCCTGTATATTGTATAATTTTGCCACTCGGCCTGTGTTCTGGCCCTGGCGTTAGTAAATAAATGAACAAACAAACAAACATTCTCTCGCGCACGAAACGTTAGTCCCCCTCATTCATGCATTTACATTCATTTCCAATCATTCCTAGACGCACACTGATAGCAAATCGCTCACTCGAATACGTACCGTCACTCATCCCTCTTTCTTGTAAGAGAGAGAGTAGTCGATAACGAGTAGTATTCGCGTGTACTCATTGGATACTCGGATTCATAGTGAGTATTCGGTACTCGGTAACGAATACTACTCGTTTCGTACATCTCTATCTGAAATAGATGTTCAGATAATAAAAGATCATACGATGCTGTTATCTCACGCATAGTTGCTACCTGTAGATTAGAGTGGGTCGAAAAAATTTTTTTTTGAATTTTGGTTTGTAATAGTACGGAAAACATGACGTAATTATAGACTAGGACACTAGTATTCTTTTGACGCGTTTAATTATCCGCGCATTACGTTTGAGTTCTCAAAAAATTGCTTGAAATCCGCCTTTTTGTTTGGGCGTTTAACTTAAAAACTAAACGAAATAGAAGGATGTTTAATGGCTTAGATAATAAGAGATAAGATCACAAATGATGATTAAATAAAATCTAAGATAAAACGGGTGAGAAGTTCAGGGGACCGAGGGAGAGAAATGATGCAAAATCTCGATCACCCGCTTTGTTGAGACTAGGAATATTGTATCGTAGTTCCTTCTTTCGGGTGTTCTGGTGAATCTAATATTATCACTATAAGTTTAGACATTGCACTGAGTTCCGCCGCTGGGGTGGTCAAAGGACAGTTTTACTAGGACATTGTAGCATATCGGGGATATTAGGAGACGGAATTGATAAGACATGAGCCATACAACGAGGCTGATAGCAATGACCACACTACTAGAAAATGTTTGAGGGCTGCAACGAAAAAACCTTGATAAGTTCAGTTCATCGTTATTGATCAAAAAGTAAAGAAGTTAGTGATTTTTCGTATTTCGTGTACGGATTTTCATTATTATGAACTGCCCTTAAGACACTTATTTGCAAAACTTGATGGCCCCACACCGGGACATTCTACTTATTCAGGTTCTATCGGAACATTACAGGACGACTGCGTAAAGCGCACTGTTGTGATGTTTGAAAAGATAGAAGGTGTGTTACCAGACAATTCAGAAGTTAACGACCTCAGTTTTGATTAACACTATCCTTATGATATTACATTTGCTGTTGTAAATGGTGAGTGTCCAACTGTTTTCTCCAATCGCTCTCCAGGGAAACTGTCACCTGTCAGGTGGCTTACAAAGGCCAATAGGATCTTGCGGTTTTATGTTTCAATTGACAGACCTACAAACGAACTGAAACAACTTGCTACGTTTGTAGTTATGGTTTATGCTTCCGTCTGGTTCGAAATTAAAGAAAATCCGTCATGCAGGGATGGGATAAGGCACTTCCGGAAATTGGTATCTTATTCTATGTCATATCTAAGCTGTCAAGACAGTTACAGAGGCGTCATTACAGCTTTGCCACAAAGACGCACGAGAAGCTTTGATAATATTCAAAATAATATTCATTCTCGAAAGCAAATGCCTACATTTGAAAGAAGAAAGATTTTAACGTGATTTGAATGATTTTTTTTTTAATTTTCTCTGAACACTTGTTGAACCAGCTTATTGAGTTATAATGTCTTGTTCTAAAACTGTGTTTTTTTTTCAATGAACAAATTTGTTTCTCTTTTGAAGTCACGAAAAAAAGTAGCCCAAACAATTCAAAAAAAATTTTAAAATTTCAGTTCTTCAAAGTCGATGCGCGGCTAGACGGAGACGACTTAGAAAGTTTTTTTTTGCTTATTTTTTATTATTAGAGATGGATCAGGTTTTTTTAACTATTAAAAAAAAATCAGAAGAAAAGAAACCGAAAGGCTCAGTCAAGGTCCGCGCCGTAAATTTTCTGTGAAAACTTCGGGATAGAATAAGATAAGATTAATAGGTGTGTCTTGTTAGTATTGACTAAAATTTATCTCTTTCATACAATGGTTATATAGAGTAGTACAGTTGCAGAATAGATAATTGACAAGTTTATAGTTTTGCTCCTTTTTTTCATTCCTTCTTCGATCCTGCCGTAGTTATGACACTTGCCGTTTGAGGTTTTTTAAATTCGTTTTGTTGCGAGTTTTTTCCGATTCTAATCTTTTAGAATTTGGTTCATACATATTTACATCTCATATGAGACGATATCTTTAATTTTTTTTTTATTTTCAAATTCATACCGAAATTTACATATATTTCAGCGAATATTTTGATTGTTTTACTTTGGGTCCTGGTAGTTCTTTTTAAGTTCTGTACAATGACACCCAAATCAAAGTCTTGGCTAAACGTGTTCTCACGCTACACTCATAAATAACTTCACACAACGCTAGTTAACAGCAATCACGCGTGGGCACTTACAGCAACCCAATGACGTCATGGGCATAAAAGCACTCCATAATAAATACGTACAAATATGGTTTATCGCCTGTGACTTCAACCATTGTTATCGCATTATTAGTCTCGTGGTTATTAGCGATGGAAAATGGTTATTGAAAAATGATGGTGCTTTGTAACACAAGAAAGTTAGACTAGCTACTGAAGTTAGGCTGACGAGAAGAAAGATGTTTCTACGTCAAAAAAAAATTTCCCATACAAGAGCGACACACCCTACTCTATATACAGATGCTGTTCCCTTACTTAATGTCTGTTTTCACTGAATTTGAGAGTTGTGCGTTTCCGTACGGAGAAAATAGGTAAAATTGCTCGCACAAGCACTTTCCCTCCTTACTGATTTGAACAGAACAAATCTGGTTCCGTAAAAACCTGGCAATTGCCAATTTGACTTTGAATTTGTTCATCTATAGGTATTTTGTTAAATCTATAGGTATTTTGTTTTTCCCGTGACGTCAGCGGGCTAGTGCAAGCGCCCACGTGTGATTGTTGTTTTTGAGCGCTGTTTGAGGATTTATGAGTGTAGCGTGAGAACGCGTTAAGGACGTTGATTGGGGAATTATTGTAAAGTGCATGAAAAAAGCTACCAGAATCTCAAGCAAAACAATAAAAATATTCTCCGAAATATAAGTAAAAATCGGTATGAATTTGAAAATCGAAAAATATGGAAGATATCGTCTCATATGAGGCGTAAATATGCACCGAATTGTAAGAACCACAAATCGGAGAAAACCCGCATAAAAATGGATATTAAAAACCAAAAATATTCAGTGCCGAGCAAGGCAAGTGTGAGAGCTACGGAGGCATCGAAGAGGAAATAAAAAAACGGCGGAAAGAAACAAACTTGCGATTTATCTATTCTGTAACCGTACTACTCTCCATAACAATTGTAATTAAGGTTCATATTAGTTAGTTATTATTATAATAGTTTGATAATTAAGGTTCATATTAGTACGAAAATTTTGTTGTTATTTATTTGACGTTAAAACATCTATTCGCTCGTTAAGTACACTGACTGCCAGTCAAACTTTCTTGCGGTACAATATACAATAATATTTCAATTGCCAATAGCTACGAGGCTAATAATGCGATAGCAACTGTTGACGTTACAATGGACAGAGAATTCTTGTACGTGTTTATCGTGTAGCATCGGTTTTGCGCTTGATGTCATCGGACTAGTTCACTTACGCATGTTTGTTGTTTATAAGCGTTGCGAAAAATTATAAATCGAATAAGCGTGAAAACGGAATTATGTAGGACGTTGTCACGGTTGAAATTTCACAATCCGCGAGCCTTACACCTTTGTCCTCGCCAACCTACACCTTGGTCGTGGAAACCCCGGTGGTGAAACGCCTAGAGTTGAGCAATGCCCAGTCGAACAGAAATTACGAAAAATTGGACGATTGCCTAGCTCGGGGCGTTTGAGCGCGAGACAGATAACATCCCCCCGTACCAAGAGCGGCCGAGCGACTGACCGCACCATCAAGGATGACGATCGATGATGAGTCGACCCCGCGCCTTTGAGTACGGCTGAGAGTTGGACGTCGGAGTCGGCACGCGCTCGGGGTCAAGGATCGACTTAGGAGTTTGATCATTGACCTTGTTCCAATTCCCATCAGGACCGAGCGTGGGAAATATTCGAATCCTCTCCACTCAATTGGGGGGGGGGGGTGGAGCCTCTCGGTCGGGGAAATTCAGCCATTTACTGGCCATGGGATTGAATGACCGGCAAATGGTGTCGTAGGGAGATGGTGTACGTGACTCAAGGCACGTGACGCATTCGACATCCCGTTAGGGCGAGAAAATATAAGGGACCCCCAACGAGAAAGGGTCGCCTTTTTTTGGTGGGTCGAGAAAGAGTGAGGTCGATTTTCTGCGTGAAGTGAGGTTGAATTATCAAGCAACTCGCGGTGAAGCATAAATAAAATCTGTGTCGATTGCAATAGAAGTAAAGTAAAAATTTCCGCGAGAAGTAACATTGAATTATAAAAGAAAAGCAACTCGCGGTGAAGCATTAATAAAATCTGTGTCGATTGCAATAGAAGTAAAGTAAAGATTTCCGCGAGAAGTAAAATTAAATTATTAAAGAAAAGCAACTCGCGGTGAAACATTAATAAAATCTGTGTCGATTACAATAGAGAACTTGAGTGGCGCGCAAAAGACATTCTTTCGAGTTCTGGGTGGGAAGATACAATATTCCCAAAGTGGTGGTTCACGATAAAAAAAAGTGAATTAGTATACCTCATAATAACGCATTTATGTTGGAACATCCGCCGAATCCAGGAATGTAATAAAGGCCAGGACCTTGATTAGTTTTAGGGATTTTATGCGCGATCAAGTACGACGAAGTTCGAGTGTTGTATTCTCAAAACGTGTTCAGTGGTTCGCGGAAAATTGAACTATGTCATAACGTAAAAAGGATAGAAAATTTATGGTAATCGGATCTAATGCAAACATGCAAGAATAACATTCGTGAATAAACCTTGGTTACATAGAGACATTCAGTTAATTATACACAGACGATGCATTTTCAAACGTGTTCAGTGACTATTGGAAGAGTGAAATAGAGACAACAGTGTAAAATAGAAGATTTGTGACAAACAAATACAACACAACATTCATTCTTGAATGAATATGCAATAATGTGAGGAAAAAAAAAACATATGATAGACAGGCATAATACAAACACCAGGCGAGCAGGGAGCAGTGGAGTTTAGTCCGAAAGGGGAACGGAGCGAGAGCCGGAGCAACTCTAGAAGATTCGTTTAGTAATAAGTTTCTACCTATTTTGTTTGCATTTCCTTTTTTTTTAGTTTAAGAATAAGCCAGGGATTAGATTTTCTTAGTTAAGATAAGTTCACGATTGTAACACAAAATTGTAAAAGGTGGATGTTTCGAACCAATACATAGATTGAAATAATACTCGAATGACAGTGATAGTTCTTTGTAACTTCCCACCAAAATCGAAGTGAGAGAACCGTTGTCCACGAGTTTCTCGTTTTATCGCAGATATCGTGAGGTGACTCGCCAAAACGAGTGGCGCCGAACCCACGCCCATCTCCGCGGGTAACAGGCCGGGTGAGTCACCAACCTCCGAAGGAGTCGGAGGCCCTCGTCGCGAAACTACGCACGTGACATTTTTGGCGCCCAACGTGGGGCCGATTAAATTCGGTATCATATGTTATTAAAGTAAAAGTTCTTTGAAAATTTTTGGTAGTCAATTGCTTTCTTGTGGTCACGCGAAAATTCAAAAGAGAGACTCGATGAGCTTAAAGGTTTCGAACATTAATCCAACGGAGTAATTTGAGTAGACAAAAAAAAAAAAAAAAAATTATTAATCGACGAAAATTTGGGGTCCTAGTCGAGAAGTAGTATCGCGATCGTTACTAAATTTTCCTTTTCAGAGATTTGAACTTCCACGGCAAAACCTCACCCTTACGTTGCACAATTATTTGCATCCTCACATGATATTCCTAGCATATATGTGTCTTTGCTACGGACGCTGAAGGTTGTTAGGGAAGAATAGAGTAAACAGCTACTGCGTTTATCTGTATATTTTCGAATTTACTAGTGGAGCTGCGTCACAAATATTCCAAAGAGGGAGGTTATAGGTGGAAGAGATTGCGTGATAGGATTACAAGTGGTCGATTGGTGAACCCCCTGATTTGCTAAGTTCCCCCCCCCCTTATATGTCGCAATAAATTTTGTCATTTGAACACATTATCCCAAATTTTCGTAATTGAGTTAGACCCTTCATTTTGCTATAACGGTGCACCATGGCGGGAAAAATTAAAATCAAAATTGACAGGCTGAACCGGAGTGAGCTTATATATGAACTAGCCATCCATGGGCTCAAACCTGGTAAGGTGGACGAGATGAGGAAAGCGCTACGCTCTGCAGAAAAGGCAGCAAAAAACTTGGGAGGACCACCCACCATGACGTATCCATTCACGCACGAGGAGGAGGCCTTAGGAGAGAACCTGTTGGAGATACAACGCGCAGTAGATGCTTTTCGAGCTGGTGAAGAAAGGGAATCAATATTCGAGAAAATCGAAACCAAAATCGGGTTTGCCCTGCGACGGGTTGGACGTCTACCAACAAAAGATGATCAAGAGAAGAAAGCAAAGGTCGAAATAGAGGCACAACTCCGTTTGAATTATGGAAACCTACTCTTGAAAAGAAATGACGGAGATGAATCCTCGAACGATGAAACAGACGACGCTAACGCAGTGAGTGCACCAAGGCCACCAAGAGAAGCCGTAACGGAGGCAGGAGCGATCCAGAAGTGGGGAATCAACTTCTCTGGGAACACCCACTACCTAGGCGCCCTTCTGGAAAGAGTAGAGGAGCTGCGAAAGTCAAGAAATATATCCACTGGTACGCTGTATCGATCGGCCATGGAACTCTTCACGGGACGGGCATTAACGTGGTACCGGGCAAATCGGATCCGCGTAAAAGATTGGGCAGGACTCGTAAGAGAATTGAGGAAGGAATTCCTGCCAGCGGATTACGACGAGCGGTTAATGGAGGAGATTAAGACAAGAACGCAAGAACGCGAAGAATCGATGGGATCATTCGTCGCGTCGATGGAAGGTTTATTTCGCCGCCTGTCAACTCTACCAACGGAAGCAGAGCGCTTAAGAATCATCACCCGCAATTTGTCACCCTTCTACCTGACACAACTTGGGTTCACTAAATTCGAAGACCTCAGTGGACTCATCAAATGGGGAAGAGGATTGGAGCTCACCAGATCCAGAGTGGAGACGTACGTACCGCCACCTATAAGGCGGACCAGAGGACTTCTCGAACCGGACTTAGCGTACATCCACGAAAGACAAGAGATGGTAGCGAGTGTCACGTTCCAGGACGGGATAGTGAGTTGGAATTGCCGTCAAAAAGGACACGTGTCACGCGAATGCACTGAGCCCAGGAGGTCCTTTGGATGCGGACGGGTAGGCACAATCCGAACATCATGCCCGAACTGCAACGGCAATCGACGCTTCAATAACGAAACACCGAGGGAGCAGCGGCCGCGAAACCAGATGCCCCAGTCGGGAAACGAAGACAGCACTCGCTAAGCGACCAAGCGAGTGCACTCAACAGGTCGCAATTACAACAGAGGACCCCAAAGTTGGCTTACGCCCTAGAAGTATACGAAGGAGACGGGAGACCGGATATGAAGGTAGAGGTAGGGAATGTAAGGATGACTGGCCTGTTGGATTCGGGGGCGAGCAAATCGATACTCGGAGAGCGCGGATGGAAACAACTGAAAGAAACGGTAGAGCTGCAAGACACCGGCGAAACAAGCCATGTGCGGATGGCAAATGGGGAGCTATGTGGAGTACGAGCGAGAGCCAGGGTCCCGATAAGGGTAGACGAGAAAACGCACGTCCTGGAATTATTAGTGATACCCTCGATACCTAACGAAATCATTCTAGGTATAGATTTCTGGAAGAGCATCGGTCTTATCTTGGATATGAAGGGGTTACAATGAGAAACAGCAGCGACGATAGAAGTGAAAGACGGGACTGCCCTAAATGGTCAAGCAGAGTTAACAACGAAACAACTTGAGAAACTACATAGGACAGTGGAGGCTGAATTCACGGAGATGGGCGATGGTCTGGGGTGCACTACAGTGGTCGACCATGAGATAAAAACCACCGCCACACCCATTAAACAAAGATACTACCCGGTGTCGCCCGCGGTACAGAAGCAGATCCACGAAGAGCTCGATGAAATGTTTCGCCTAGGAGTAGTAGAACCATCCAAAAGCCCTTGGTCATCACTCACCCTGTTAGTGCGTAAAAAGGACGGATCGTTTCGCTTCTGCGTCGATTTTCGCAAACTTAATGCGGTGTCTGAAAAAGATGCTTATCTGTTGCCATACGTGTCGGCAACACTAGACAAACTGCGACGAGCAAACTACCTGTCCTCACTCGACGTGAAATCAGCTTTTTGGCAGGTACCAATGCCCGAGAACTCTAAGGCATACACTGCATTCACGATACCAGGGCGAGGACTTTTCCAATTCCGAGGGATGCCATTCGGCCTACAAAATTCATCCGCGACGTGGCAGCGGCTAATGGACAACGTCTTGGGGTCGGATTTGAAGCCATACGTCTTCACGTACTTTGACGACATTATAATCATAACACCCACTTTCGACAAACACTTGGAGGTGCTGGAAGAGGTTTTTCGGCGACTACGCGGAGCAAAACTCAAGGTATCTCGAAAGAAATGCAAATTCTGCAGAGAAAGTCTACAGTACTTAGGATACATAGTTAACAACGAGGGACTACAGGCAGACCCTCAGAAGGTAGAGAGTATTCATCAGATACCACGTCCGACAACAGTGAAGCAGGTCAGGCAATTCTTGGGCACGGTATCCTAGTACAGGAGATTCATCCCAGACCACGCGACCCTAGTAGCACCATTGAACGCGTTGCTGAAAAAGAAAACTCGCTTTGAATGGACACCAGAATGCGAAACAGCATTCGAGAACTGCAAAAGAAAACTCACGTCGTCACCAGTTCTAGAATGCCCAGACTTTGAACGGCTATTTAAGGTGCAAACGGACGCCTCCGACGTGGGATTGGGAGCAGTCTAAAGGCTATCATACCCTACAGGGGAAAAAGCTGTGTGCTACCTCAGTCGCTCACTGTCTCCGGCCGAAAGCAAATACTCCACCACCGAAAAGGAGTGCCTCGGAGTCCTATGGGCGGTGGAGAGACTCCGGCAGTACTTTGAAGGCACGAAATTCACGGTGGTCACGGACCAGCACTCCTTAGTATGGCTCAACAACTTAAAAGATTCTAATGGGAGACTAGCCAGATGGGCAGTTCGGCTCCAACAATTCGACTTTGAAGTCATACACCGGAAGGGCATAGAAAATGTGGTACCAGACATAGGTCTATCCAGAGCGCTACCAAACCTGGGAGAACTCACAACCAAAAAGAAGGACGCGGCGGGGAGCCCAGTGGAATACACCGGAGAAGAGACCCAGTGGAAGAAGAAACCGGATAAATACTGGCATTTTACCGGGAAGTCATGGCGGAGAGTGATACCAGAAGATGAGAGAATGGCGGTCCTCCACAAGTGCCACGACGACCGAAATATAAATATTTGCATAAAACGCAGAGATAATACGATGCAAATAAATCACGACAATCATCGTTCTTACGATGCACTGCAGTATCCGTTGATATTTTGGGAAGGAGAAGATATATATCATTTAAATATTAAGCAAAGAAATCCAACTATACAACTTATAGATTATTTAATAATTCTTTTTTTTAAACCAATAATTTCTGTTTAGCTTATAAATATTTTTATTTGCAGGTGAAGAACTGTTCAAAAAAGTAAGTGCGATGAACTTCTACGCATACTGGTTGATGATACGTGCTAATGAAGATAATAACATTCTTCGATGCAGACAGCTATTTCATCAGTACATTGTCGATATGTATGTGAAAATCGAAAGTGAGAGATTACGATATATAAAATTTAATCAAGCAAAACTTCGTTCTGAGGAGTACATTCATTTGCGTGACGCCATAATGTGTAACGTAGATGCAAGGAATGACATAAACAACATCGGTACAGCATATATTCTTCCATCATCATACATAGGTAGTCCGCGTCATATGCAAGAATATATTCAAGACTTACGTACGTGCATACGGCCGACCAGATCTTTTTATCACATTTACGTGTAATCCAAACTGGGATGAAATTAAAACTTTACTGTTGCCAGGTCAAACATCGATGCATCGCCATGAAATTACTGCACGTATGTTTCAACAAAAATTAAAGTCTTTGATGAATTTGATTACACATCACTCGGTATTTGGTGAAACACGATGTTGGCTTTACTCAGTTGAATGGCAAAAACGGGGTTTACCCCGTGCGCATATTTTGATATGGTTAGTTGATAAAGTACGCCCACAAGAAATTGACAAAATTATTTCAGCAGAAATTCCTGATCCGAATGTTGATCAAGAATTGTTTGACACTGTTACTAATAAAATGATCCATGGTCCATGTGGTACTCTAAATATGATGTCACCATGTATGGATAATGGAAAATGTACGAAACGTTTTCCAAAACCATGCCAAACTGATACTATCACCAATATCGACGGTTATCCATATTACCGTCGTAGAGATGTAGACAATGGCGGTCAATCATATGAATTGCGTCTGTCAAACGGTGTAAGAGTAGACATTAATAATCGCTGGGTGGTTCCATATTCACCATTGCTGTGCAAAACCTATAAAACACACATCAACGTTGAGTTATGCAGTTCTGTGAAGTCTATCAAGTACATTTGTAAGTACGTTCATAAGGGCAGTGATAAGGCTATATTTGCTGTTCAAAATGTAAACGAGAATGATGAAATAAAACGTTATCAAATAGGCCGACACATAGGTAGTAACGAAGCTATTTGGGGCATTTTTACGTTTCCTATACATGAAAGGGATACTGCTGTTGTACATTTGGCTGTGCACCTTGAAAATGGACAGCGTGTTTACTTTACAGAACAGACTGCACTACAACAAGCTTCAACAGCTCCAAAAACAACTCTTACTGAATTGTACAAACTTTGTAATCGACAAGATGTTGTTGGTCAATTCGCAAAGACATTACTGTATACTGATGTTCCGAAATTTTTTATATGGAATAAACAATCAAAAAGTTGGGAACCACGAAAACGAGGCATTGCAGTTCATGTGTTATATTTATGCCGATATATTTATGACAAATACTCTGGGCCGATTATACACAGTTCACCGTAAGCAACGCGAATGCTTTTTTCTGCGTTTGTTATTGGTTAACGTTCCTGGACCGACATCCTTCCAATATTTGCGAAAAGTCAATGGTACTTTATACTACACTTTCTTTGATGCGTGTTCTGAGTGACATTTGCTGGAGGATGATAACCATTGGGACCTCACACTTGCAGATGCAGCACTGAGCTTATCTCCGCAGCAAATTCGTCAATTATTTTCAATAATATTGACAACGTGTTTTCCGTCTGAAGCATCTGCTCTGTGGAACAAGTATAAAGACTCAATGAGCGAGGATATTTTGCATCGGATTAGAACTACTTATCAAAATCTCAATATTGAATTCTCAGAAGAAATATATAACGAGGCATTAATAATGATTGAGGATATTTGTATGCTTATTTCGAACATGTCGCTCATCCATTTCGACATGCCAGCGCCGAACTGCCCAGCAGTAGATATCATCAACAGGGATGTTCAAAGTGAACACCAGGTCGATATGACTTCTTTGGCTACTTTTGTTGCTAATAATGAACGATTGCTTACTGCTGAGCAAGGAAATGTATATGATCAAATTAAAGTATCAATTGCAGCACAACAAGGTAGCTTCTGTTTTTTGGACGCACCAGGTGGCACTGGTAAAACATTCCTCATCTCACCGATACTTGCGCGCATTCGATCACAAAACCATGTTGGATTGGCAATTGCTCCATCAGGCATTGCAGCAACCCTACTTGATGGTGGATATCAAAGATAATACTAGGCTTTTTGGTGTTGCTCTACTGCTGCTGTCTGGTGATTTCAGACAAACATTACCCGTCATTCCACGTGCGACGTATGCGGACGAAATAAACGCATGTTTGAAAGAATCTTATCTTTAGAGAAGTGTCAGTAAATTATGCCTTATTCTTAATATGCGCGTTCAACTTCAAAATGATCCATTAGCGTCAGAATTGTTAGACATTGGAAATGGTGAAATTCAACTGTATGAAGATACACAATATATTCGACTCCAAGAGAATTTTTGCAACATGGTGGCTAACAAAGGTGAGTTGATAAAAAGTATCATCCCAGATTTGCGACATAATTATACTAATCATGCATGGCTACGTGAGCGAGCTATTTTGGCCGCAAAAAATGTACACGTTGACACAATCAATTTTAAAATACAACAATCGTTGCCTGGTAATGAAATTACATTCGATTGACACTGTTGTTAATCCTGATGAAGTTGTCAACTATCCTGTAGAGTTTTTAAATTCACTGGATTGACCTGGAATGCCACCTCATAATTTGCGATTGAAGATTGGTTCACCTATAATTTTGCTCCCAAATTTGAATGCCCCGAAATTGTGTAATGGCACGCGACTGGTCATTGAAAAAATCATGGGCAACATTCTTGAAGCCACTATTTTGAGTGGAAAATTTCAAGGTGAAGTTGTACTTCTACCACGGAACCCAATGATTCCTTCAGATTCCCTTATACCATTCAAACGTTTGCAATTTCCAATCCGCTTGGCATTTGCTATGATTATTAATAAGTCGCAAGGTCAAACAATGACAATTTGTGGCTTAGATTTAGAAAATCGGTGTTTTTCTCACGACCAATTATATATTGCGTGATCCAGGGTTGGAAAACCATCAAATTTGTTTGTGTATACTACTGAAGGATTAACCAAAAATATTGTACATACAATGGCATTACGATAAATTAATTTTTTGTAAATTCAAAAAATATACCTGTCATAAAATAGTTTGAGTTTCAAATTTTTTACAATTAATTAAAATAAGTTTAAGTTTTTGTTTAACACAACCTCTTCATTTCACTCTACCTTCTTAAAAACCGTTGTTTTACAAAAGAAAAAGGTCAATCCAATTGGCGACGTAGGTCGTCGAAGTCAATCAAATGTGGGACGAGCTGTCTCACGTGCTAATTTCGTAGGTGATACGAAATTCCCGGGCGAAGTCGAGTCGGGTCAGCTAGTATTTTTATATTTCTCTATAAGTTTTTCTATTATTTTTCTTCATAAGAACTCAAGTAATTTGTCAAGATTTCAAATTCTTCTTGGTCTATATGTTCGCTGGAGTATATTTCATATCTTTCTTGGTTTTCTGTAAGATTATCAGTTTTTTGTTCTATTTCTAGTTTCTCAGTTTGTATCAGTTTAAATTTTTTATGGAATCCAGCACTACTAGGAAGTCGTGTTTGAAATTTTCGTTATTGACTATGAATACATCCATATTTTCTTCTATATTGAATTTTTTCACTTTTAATTTTACCATACCATCAGATCTGTGTGCACCATTAATTGTCCTCAATTTGATAATTTCCCTCGCGTTGTTCTTTTTCAAATGGATTAATTTTGAATTTATCAATGAGACATTTGCGCCTGCATCATAAATGGCGGACACTTATAAGGTGTCATTGAAAGTATACTACTGAAGGATTAACCAAAAATATTGTACATACAATGGCAATACGATACATTAATTTTTTGTAGGTTGAAAAAATATACCGGTTATAAAATAGTTTGAGTTTCAAGTTTTTCACAATTAATTAAAATAAGTTTAAGTTTTTATTGAACACAACTTCTTAATTTCACTCTACCTTCTTAAAAACCGTTGTTTTACAAAAGAAAAAGGTCAATCCAATTGGCGACGTAGGTCGTCGAAGTCAATCAAATGTGGGACGAGCTGTCTCACGTGCTAATTTCGTAGGTGATACGAAATTCCCGGGCGAAGTCGAGTCGGGTCAGCTAGTATTTTTATATTTCTCTATAAGTTTTTCTATTATTTTTCTTCATAAGAACTCAAGTAATTTGTCAAGATTTCAAATTCTTCTTGGTCTATATGTTCGTTGGAGTATATTTCATATCTTTCTTGGTTTTCTGTAAGATTATCAGTTTTTTGTTCTATTTCTAGTTTCTCAGTTTGTATCAGTTTAAATTTTTTATGGAATCCAGCACTACTAGGAAGTCGTGTTTGAAATTTTCGTTATTGACTATGAATACATCCATATTTTCTTCTATATTGAATTTTTTCACTTTTAATTTTACCATACCATCAGATCTGTGTGCACCATTAATTGTCCTCAATTTGATAATTTCCCTCGCGTTGTTCTTTTTCAAATGGAATTATTTTGAATTTATCAATGAGACATTTGCGCCTGCATCATAAATGGCGGACACTTATAAGGTGTCATTGAAAGTATACTACTGAAGGATTAACCAAAAATATTGTACATACAATGGCAATACGATACATTAATTTTTTGTAGGTTGAAAAAATATACCGGTTATAAAATAGTTTGAGTTTCAAGTTTTTCACAATTAATTAAAATAAGTTTAAGTTTTTATTGAACACAACTTCTTAATTTCACTCTACCTTCTTAAAAACCGTTGTTTTACAAAAGAAAAAGGTCAATCCAATTGGCGACGTAGGTCGTCGAAGTCAATCAAATGTGGGACGAGCTGTCTCACGTGCTAATTTCGTAGGTGATACGAAATTCCCGGGCGAAGTCGAGTCGGGTCAGCTAGTATTTTTATATTTCTCTATAAGTTTTTCTATTATTTTTCTTCATAAGAACTCAAGTAATTTGTCAAGATTTCAAATTCTTCTTGGTCTATATGTTCGCTGGAGTATATTTCATATCTTTCTTGGTTTTCTGTAAGATTATCAGTTTTTTGTTCTATTTCTAGTTTCTCAGTTTGTATCAGTTTAAATTTTTTATGGAATCCAGCACTACTAGGAAGTCGTGTTTGAAATTTTCGTTATTGACTATGAATACATCCATATTTTCTTCTATATTGAATTTTTTCACTTTTAATTTTACCATACCATCAGATCTGTGTGCACCATTAATTGTCCTCAATTTGATAATTTCCCTCGCGTTGTTCTTTTTCAAATGGATTAATTTTGAATTTATCAATGAGACATTTGCGCCTGCATCATAAATGGCGGACACTTATAAGGTGTCATTGAAAGTATACTACTGAAGGATTAACCAAAAATATTGTACATACAATGGCAATACGATACATTAATTTTTTGTAGGTTGAAAAAATATACCGGTTATAAAATAGTTTGAGTTTCAAGTTTTTCACAATTAATTAAAATAAGTTTATGTTTTTATTGAACACAACTTCTTAATTTCACTCTACCTTCTTAAAAACCGTTGTTTTACAAAAGAAAAAGGTCAATCCAATTGGCGACGTAGGTCGTCGAAGTCAATCAAATGTGGGACGAGCTGTCTCACGTGCTAATTTCGTAGGTGATACGAAATTCCCGGGCGAAGTCGAGTCGGGTCAGCTAGTATTTTTATATTTCTCTATAAGTTTTTCTATTATTTTTCTTCATAAGAACTCAAGTAATTTGTCAAGATTTCAAATTCTTCTTGGTCTATATGTTCGTTGGAGTATATTTCATATCTTTCTTGGTTTTCTGTAAGATTATCAGTTTTTTGTTCTATTTCTAGTTTCTCAGTTTGTATCAGTTTAAATTTTTTATGGAATCCAGCACTACTAGGAAGTCGTGTTTGAAATTTTCGTTATTAACTATGAATACATCCATATTTTCTTCTATATTGAATTTTTTCACTTTTAATTTTACCATACCATCAGATCTGTGTGCACCATTAATTGTCCTCAATTTGATAATTTCCCTCGCGTTGTTCTTTTTCAAATGGATTAATTTTGAATTTATCAATGAGACATTTGCGCCTGCATCATAAATGGCGGACACTTATAAGGTGTCATTGAAAGTATGTATACTACTGAAGGATTAACCAAAAATATTGTACATACAATGGCAATACGATACATTAATTTTTTGTAGGTTGAAAAAATATACCGGTTATAAAATAGTTTGAGTTTCAAGTTTTTCACAATTAATTAAAATAAGTTTAAGTTTTTATTGAACACAACTTCTTAATTTCACTCTACCTTCTTAAAAACCGTTGTTTTACAAAAAGAAAAAGGTCACACCAATTGGCTACGTAGGTCGTCGAAGTCAATCAAATGTGGGACGAGCTCTCTCACGTGCTAATTTCGTAGGTGATACGTGATCCCGGGTGAAGTCGGGTCGGGTCAGCTAGTTTTTTATATATTGGAAATTCAATTTGTACATTTATTATTCAAATAAATAAAAAATACTATTACACACAAAAATTTCCGTTTTCTACACAGAAAACAGAAATTTTGGAGTTTATTTACGTGTACGGGAGTACATTTTACTCTCCAATGGTACACATAAGAACGATTTTTGTTTGTGTTTGTTTTGTGAAAATTTCAGAACATCAAAGTAGTGTGCATTGTGTGAACATGTACATTGTGTTCCATCCGCGAAATTTTGTTTCAGCCCCCTTTCCTATTATTGTGATCACTCATTCCCTATTTGACAATCAAACATCAACTAGAAGAAAAATTCGCGCACTGTGTGTTCTTCAAACGTTAAAGCCGGTCAAAGGCACATACGTCCCATGCATTATATGTCTGCTGTTACGTGTGTGATCGGATCGGATCGGATTAACCCCTCAAAGCTAACTGTGCCATAAAAAATTTACATCCAGAAGATGTATAAGCTAAGATAATTGAGACAAGTAGTCGGTACTAATCGGAATTTAAGAAAAAAGATAACCAGTTGTGTTTGAGCTTGAATCGGCAATCTTCAAATCCTTATTTGTTTCAGTGTTGTCGCCGAACATAGGATAAATTACGATTTGTTATAACTACTACATTTCAATTTTTTTGTTATTTTAAGGTTAATAGGTGTTGTAGGGTGTAGTCATATTTTCAAAATTGGCTCTTTTTAAAAGAGTGCTTGGTTAGTTGTTCCAAGTTTATTTCTCATTCTCTTATTGAGCACTGTTCAAACTTCCAATTTATTATCCGTTTTACGGCGAAAATTTGTAGCCAAACGTTAATAAAAACATTTTCGAAATAGCCAATCAAAATATAACTGCTAAGAATCAAAAGTCTATAACTAAGGAAAAACATAAAACATATACAGTATCAACATATACAGTTTACAGTTTACCAAAAATATGCATTATTACGTAATGCCCAGCAAAGCGGGCGGATACAGCTAGTCTTATTAATAACATTAATGAAATCAGTTTTACTCAAATCATGGCATCTATGTATTGTATATAAAGCTGATATTAGCAATGAATCATTACCACCTATTGATACAGCAGAATATATTACATTAAAAGAATCATGTTCAATTATGCCAACATTATGAATCACATCATTTCTTACGTATATGACCAGACCTTCAGCACCATTGATAATGCCATTATTATAATAAATTTTATAATTTTTAATAGTATAAAGTTCTAGGTTATTCAGTATCCAGGTTTCAGAACATACAATTATTTGTGGTTGTAAATTCAAACTGTCGAAGTAAGACTCTTGGAGAACAGCATTTACATTTAATCTCTTGATATTAACATAAAGTACCATCCATTTGTAATCACTGATACCTTCATTAAGTCTATCTAAAGTGATAAAATCTAATTCAATTGGTATATTGTCATCTTCCGTTATATAGAGGCATTAAAATTGAAATAATATACACATGAAAGTAACAAAAACCACAAAAAAATATAAAATAGAATTTATTTTCTATAGAGCAAATGCAGCCATATGTTGATGGTTTTGATTTGTGTCCCCAATTAATGTTTGATTTTTGACTAACTTAGCACGTGCCACCCATTGGGAACACAAACCAAAAATCAACATATAATTGCATATTTGCAGACTAAAGGCAAAATACTACCAGACATACATTCTTCCCAAAAGCATCATCTACGCTATACGTGTGCACAATTCACACATACTATCCATAACTATATTAATTATAGGTCTGTGTATAACTTCCACACAATGTACTACTTCAATGCAATCGATTGATTTTGACGACACCTGACGATTAAAACTTAAACGAACATCGTAGCTTATCCGATTCAAAAGTTATACTAATTGCAAATCTCGATACTTCCCCCTCCACCACGCGCGATGCGACCCTCCTCACGTTTATCGTAGTGAATTCCTTAATCCTCTAGCTATCCAGTGGTATAATTTGATTTTGGATGTAGAGGATAGATTCGAAACTACAACGCCAAACTGTATCCCCCGATTTTGTTAAAATTCGGTTTTTTTGATTGCCCCGCATGGTAGCAAATTTAAAGACGTATTCACGGCCAAATTCGAATCAAGGCTACTAGGCGATCAGAACCACCAGCGATTCAAAAATTTCGCCACGACACAAAATTGTGCAACAAACATTGAGCATACGCTGACACGCTACAAAGGGAGCGTCGAAACAAACACATGCGGGCGCCACACATTCACTCTCGGTGGAATGACACCGATCGTTGACGCTCGATTGCACAATCACATGCACTGGCGAAATTTTTGCGTTGCTGGCGATTCTGCCAGCCTGGTTGTTTGAATACGATTTTGAAATTCAAAATCAGCTAGATTTGGTACGAAATAACTCAATTTTTCGGCGCTTCCCCCTCCGCCGCGCGCGATGCGTCACTGTTATCGCTTATCCTAGTGATTTCTTTGATCCTTTAGCTATCCAGTGGTATAACATAATTTTGGATGTAGTGGATAGATTCGAAGCTACAACGCCAAACTGTATCCCCCGATTTTATCATTAGATTTTTTGGATTGCCCCCGTATGGTAGCAAATTTAAAGACGTATTCACGTCAAAAATTAAGTGATGCACATAGAGAAAGAAATAGTCCTTCGATTGATATAATTGTGATGTGGGTCGGCCTATCTGGTAAACTGTGAGAGGGATAATAAAATAACCTGGCGGCTAATTATATATACTAGGGGGACGCCCCCTGCTCGCTACGCTCGCCAACCCCCGCCGTTCGCTCCGCTCACTCTAATAGCTCGCGCATGGAGCTTTATATATAGTAACATTGTAAGTGAAAAGGTTATTTAGTTCAGACTGTAGTAGCAATCATTTCATCTCATTTTGCACGTCAAAGTACATCTATATTGAATGAGGCCCTATCTAAAATTATCGAAAACCTTGCGGATGCGGTTGCTGATCTTAATAGATCTTAAAATTTTCTCATACAAAATACTTTTTGTAAGAATTCTTTCATCTTCTGCCAAATGTCCTAGGCCTTGTGTTTCAGAAATACATATATAAATACATATCAAACGATCTAACTTTACTTGCTACAACATACAATTGACGGTGAGAAAATACAGGTTCTTTGAGAAAGACTCCTTCTTTTTGGAATGTTTGCCCCTGGAATTTATTAATTGTCATCGCAAAAGCCAGAATGACGGGAGATTGAGTTTTTTGAAAGGAAAAAGACAGAAGTGTGCCAGTGTAATTATGGTGTATTTGTGGTGTCAAAATACGTGTGTTTCGAAAAACTCCTGGTAAAATCTCACAATCCAAACAATTTTTTTGCATTTGAACTAAACGAATAGGTGTGCCATTGACCAAGCAACTCATGTCTTGTACTCAAATTACGAATAAGTAAAAGTAGGCAATTTGGTTTTGAAAGTAAATTTGTGGGATCGGGAGCCCACATACATCAACTGAGTTTAAAAATTCGACTGGAAAATTATTTTGCTCTCTACAATCATCACTCAAGATGCTATCGGAACTCATATTCGTTCCTCTCCCGACAGACTGTTAAAGATTTCTGCATCGATGAAAGTGCAGTTTTCATATTTGGGTGCTTATATAACCGAATTGAGAATATCGTTAGACTTTATGGTTTCAGATACATTGACATAAGTATGTGCAATCACGAAGTTGCTAACTAAATGGGAAGGAATTTCAATAACATCTTGGCTGTAATCTGGAAATGTGGGTCAAGTTCCATTACCAAGAGATTTAAGAAATTCAACGAATTCAATCTCATGAGGTGAAGCCCTCATGTTTTGGGTAAAAGTTATTTTGTAGAATTTTGAAAATTCGGACCATGTAGTTAGGCAATTCTCAATAAGTGGTACACGTGTACCGTGAGATAAAGCTGGCAATATTCGTCAAAAATCTCCACAGAGTAAAATAGTCGTACCTCCGAAAAGGTTAGTTGAAGAACCGAATGAATCGTTTACTGAACAAAATTTCCTCAATAGCTAATAAAGCACGGTTATATAAATCATTTTCTGCAGAATTTCTTAAAAATTCTTCACACATGAAAATTTTGAATTCATTCCACAAATCTAAAGTATTTGTAGGAAAGTTCAAACCACAAATAGGATATGGCAAATAACTCTCTTAACTGCTGAGAGGACTTACACTCTTTTACTTCTAATAAATATTCACGCGACTCTCCATCATTTCATGCGATACGTCGTGCATGTGCTACAAATGTGCAGTAAATAATGTTCCCAACAGTACCCAAATCCTGACGGGACCTCGAACATGAAGCAAAATAGGCTCACATGGAACAACTCAACATAAAACACAAAATAATTTAGCAACAGCTCTACTACTTCCTCTTTGAAATTTTTTCCATTTCTTTTCTTTATCTACCTAAATATAATGCATCGGCGTCCCTGTATAAAGAAACTCGGACGAACTAATTCGATTGATTTCATAGAATGCAGTGAATTTTGTTCTTCTGTGACTTTTAAGAGCTTGCTGAACATTTCCTTCCCTAAAGACTACATTTTGCCAATGAGGCAAGAGACATTCAAGTCGAACTATAATATATTACGTGACTGGTAATGCATTGGATACTCATTTATGCGCCAACTATCTTCCGTCGATCCAACATAGTGAGCGGACAAAAAGCTATCGATTTCATCTATATAAACTTTGCTATCAACTCCACCTCAAACTCTTCCAAACTGTAATGAGGCACAGTCGTATTCCTTATAAACATATTTGTACATATATTTTAGGCTCTTAACTGTGCCAAGAACTTCCACATTTAAGTAGCAATCAAATTTCGCTAAAAAGTATGGATTTTAAGGAACAGCATAACGGTTGTCAACTCAACAGAGTGGCCACGAAAGTCAATTGTTATACCATTAACACGATGCATCTAACATTAGTTTGAGTTGTATTGTAAAAGTCCTTGGAAAAGCTTTTGCTGCATTTACCATCTCTCATACAGATGGGGATACAATTCAATAAACCACAAGGACCGTGGATCATATGGTTTTTAATTAAATTATGAAGTTGTGGGAAATACATATATATTGTAAATAAAATATATCTGGAATTTCCGTACAAACGTACCAACTTTCATTTCCTACCTCTTCTTTTTTCTCAAAATTGAGGTTTTAAAGGTGTGAGAACAAAAGTTTGGAAATATGATATAGTTTCAGATTTTAAATTTTTAACAGTTTTTTGCTCGTATTAACTTCGCACATTTTGAACTTCGAACACAAGAACTTTGAATTAAAGCAGAACTCTGATGCTAACGACTAAATCAAGCATGACCAACCCAATTATTTTTTCATTTCCAAACTTTTGGCCATATATCATATATTTCTAAAATATGTTTTTAAATGTGGATCCATACAAAAGTTAGGAAAAATGATAAAATTCAGACTTTCGCTCGCTTTCCATAAATATTCGTGAAAGTTTCTACAAATAACAGTAAAATTGTGATTTTCCATATATCTTAAAATAAAATTTGCATATATTTTTATCAAATTAGCAAAAAACAATGGTATAAGTAAACGATGGCTTTAAATTTATCTGTGGTAATGCATCCATATTATTGTCTGTGGCCAAATGTTCATTGTTTCGGCACAGACAACTATTCAGATGTCCTATTGCCATACATCGTGTTGGCACAAAATTTGTCTACTAGCGGACAGCTACTAGCGGACATAAAGCTTTTGATGAGCGCATGTTTTATGCGCTCTGAGAGAGAAATTTGTCTGCTAGTTGGTGTCGACTAGTTTGTGGGTTGTAGGGAACATCGCAATAAGAAGAAAGGGGGGGAAGTAAAATTTGGTGGATGGGAAAAAATTTTCATTTTCAGAAATTTTCGGTTCGCTCACACCAACAGAAATCATTTGGGTGTGTACATTCGTGAGTACAGTTTACTCACGTACAGGGAAATACACACAAAAATTTCTGTTTGCCGTGTTGAAAATGGAAATTTTTGTATGTATTGGTTGTTTTTATTAATTCGGGAAAAAATATGTAAATTAAATATAAAAAAATGAAAAAAAAAATATTTTGACGAATTTTCTTGAAAAGTATCAATTAACCGAAAAAATAATCAAACATCTAAATTTTATGGGAGACAAACATGATGGGGTAGGGTGCACATAAGCTAATTTTTTATTAGTGATTTTTTTTTTAAGTTATCTTCATTTTAAAGGGTGGAAAAATTGGTTTTTCCGTTCCAAAACACTAAATTTTCAATTTTATTCCGCGAAGAGCTCATAAGAAAATTTTGACACTTTCGCCACGCCATTTTTCGAAAATAAGGAAGTATGTTGCACATTTTGAACTTCGAACACAAGAACTTTGAATTAAAGCAGAACTCTGATGCAAATCATACACATCTGCCTTTTACAAAAGGCCCGGTTGTAAGGGGGGGGGGGGGGTCAAAATATTTTCCATCCCTTAAAATGAACTAAATAGTCTAATATATATAAATAAAAAAAAAAAATTTTAAAAAAATCAGTAATGAAAAATTAGTTTAAGTGTACCCTACCCCTAAAATGAATTAAATTTCACAAATATTTACATATATTAATATACAATAATTTAAAGATATATATACTATATATAATTTTTTCCGAAATTTTATTTTATTTATTTTCCGAAAATTAGTGAAAATTGACTGCAATAATTGAATGTTAAATAGATTAAGCTTATGTTGCTTTAATAAAGAGTTAATCAAAAATTATCATCTCAGGATGGTCTTCTCTTCATTAAATTTATGGAAAAGTTGTCCGTATTCTATAAGTTAAGAAAAAAACTATAAATATAACTGTTTTCAGGACTAAAAAATTAATTAAATTTTAAACTATACAATTAAATTACAACTATAAACTCTAAACTATATAAACTATGCAATTCTCAATACGGTCAGAGACAATCATATGATGCAATTCAATTAGGTTTTGAGTTTTTCAAAGATTGATCATACATCTGAGCCCTCTATGAGCCCTCTAGGTTAGTTTAGCCGCTAGAGTAGAAAACTGTTAAAAATTCAAAATTAGAATTTTGTATGGACACACCCTTAAAAACGCACGGTAGGGAAAAATATTGTATAAAATAAAGATAGAAAATATCATAATACTGGGGGTCAGTCATATATATGAGCCCCCTAAAATACTTAGTTTCGCCGCTACGAGCAAAATTAGAATTTTATCATATTTCCTAACTCTTGTCTGTACACCTTTAAAAACTCAATTTATAGTACAAAAGTGCAGAAAAAAAATGTAAAAAATAGAAAAATAATGGGGGTCGGTCATAGATATGGGCCCTCTAGGACTCTTAGTTAAGCCGCTACAAGCAAAAAGTTGTTAAAAATTCAAAATCTGAATTTTTTAATATTTCTTAACTTTTGTATACATTTTCAAAAAAGCAATCTAGAGAAAAATTATGCATGCCAAAAAGATAGGAAATGGAAAAATAGTTGGGGTTGGTAATACATATGAACCTCCTAAGATACTTAGTTTAGCAGTTATGGGGGGAAAATCTGTTAAAAATTCAAAATCTGAATTCTATCATATTCCCTAACTTTTATCTGTACATTTTTAAAAACTCAATTTAGAGCAAAATAATGTATGAAAAAAAGTTAGCAAATAAAAAAACAATGGAAGTCGGTCATACATATGTACCCTCTAGGACGCTTTGTTTAGCTGCTACGGGCAAAAAACCGTTGAAAATTCAAATTTTTACCGGAAAAGACCCCTAAAAACCGGAAGAAAATTGATTAATTTATGGTTCCCGGAAACCATAATGTTCTCTAATCTGTAATTTGTAAATAAACTTACCATTTTACATAATCCTTAAAAATTCACCTGCTACGGGTTGAATGAACAAAAGGTCATTCAACTCGACCAAAGGGATTATTATTGTTGTTGGGAAACAAAATTCAATTCGAATTTTTGAAAAATTCGCTACCAGAATTAATGTACCAACACACTGCCAACAATCCCTTTGGTGGTGTGTGTAGCTACGTAAATATATAACCGGTTTTGAATTTATTTCATAGAACATTGCGATCTATGAAATAAATTCAAAACCGGTTTTCACCCTAAAAACAAATGAAACTTTCAAGAGAGCAAGCTCTTCAAAGTTTCACATTCCCAACAACGATTTGGCAAAAGCTCCTGAAAAGAGCTTTCAAAATCGGGTGCCAACTCGTTGTATGGGAATGCGACATCTGATTACTTGTTTGTGGTTTCGGCTTTTGTCTGGAAGAATGTAATTTTATTAGCCACAGATTGCCTCCTTCCAGACAAAAAGCAAAAGAATGAACATATGAATATTGTCTGTGATATGGCTGCATGTGCATAATTGTCTGTGGTTTGAGTGGAAGGAATGCACGTATTTTGCCATAAATGGTAGATTATTCAGTCGAACGTATGATCTATGCCAATGATAATGTTAAATAAGTATGTTCTATATCTGATTTTTTCGTAGAGTAATTATAATTAGCAATTATACGTTAATTCTTTTGGTTTGTGTCCCCAGTAGAAGATTGATCCATTTGGTTTGATTGTTGACTAATTTAGTACATGTCATATATTGGGGACACAAACCAAATGTTTCATATAATTGCATATTTGCAGGTAAAAAGTAAAACAGTACCACAAATACATTCCAAAAGCATCGTCTACGCTATGCGTGTGCTCAATTCACACATACTATCCCATTGAATTTTTTAATTTCAATTTAAAATTAAACTAATTTATAATTAAATTTAAGAAAAAAAATTAGAGGAAAAATTAATCTTTCGAATGGTATAATTTTTATCCTGGTAAGTCCACCTGGTTTCCTGTAAAAAGGATAACAAAAAAATGTGTCGCCTATTTATATATAGATTTATATATATTGCTCCTAAGACTAATTTAAAATTCTTAACATCTAACAATACTATTACATACGTTTGTTGAATACTTATTAGTTCAGCGCCCCCATTCAAACTCTCTTCTTATGTTATCGCAATTCCCCCACTCGTACGGTCACTTGTAGCTGTTTTTACCGCCTTGCTTGAAATCATCGTGTGTGATTTGGAAAAGAGTTGAGAAGGATCGTTAACGCACAAAGTTTCGCTTAGACAAACAAAATCACTTTTCGATCACATCATGTCGCTAATATCCTTTTCAACGATGTATAAGCCATTCTTTCTGATTGTAGCCACTATGCTTAGATGTTTGAGCTCTCCTTGCACTTTTTTGAGATTGGCTCGCCTTGCTCGATGTTCTCTTGCGCAAGGATAAGAAAGACACCACAACTGCCCTTTTTCCCTCAATAGATCCCACGTGCTTTATCTCTTCTATATCATCTGGGGTTATATGATCATCTTTAAGAATATTGGTCACGTGGTTGGATAAGTCTCCGTTAACTTCGTCGGTATCAGGAATTTGGTAGAGAACAATATTTCTCTTTCTGACGAGCCTTTTTTTCAGGCTTTTAATTTGTGCACTTAGGATTTCGTTCCTTTTTCTAACGAAAGAAATGCCTTTAGAACTTTGTATACACACTTGCTGGGTCTTAGTCATAGTTTCATCAATTGTTGACACATTTTTGTTTAGAGAGATTAGGAGCTCTTCTAGATCGTCGTAAGTTGTGGTTCCACAGTGTCGGTTGCTGGAATTTCTGTCGTTGTCCCTTGGGCGTGGCGTACTCTGTGTTGGCTTAAATACGCACGGCGTAACGGCACAAACGCTTTCTAAGGAGGCTCTGGAAGCCCGTCGAACAAAACAAAAAACGTTTCGTTGAGATGACTTTCAATTTATTAGAACTGACAACACTCCGTAGGGTTGCACACCACTGGAAGTAATCACTGCAAATGTAGCCTGACGTATTAAACAACATGCAAATCTTTGTGACCATTGTTATTGTTGTGAATATTGTTCCAAAAATTATGGGAATTTTTTTCTTTTTTTTGGCAATTAACAGTTCAACAACTAGTTTGGCTTCGATATCCCAAATTCGCTCGCCTTTACTGAGATTATAGTGATTTCTCTTGATAATTTTATTTAGTTAACTTCATATAAGAGTAGTATTGTATCACAATAGGAATTTTCCCAGTTAGCTTGTTCACTTGGTCAACAGATCACTACCTCCGTGCACTGCGGCTGCTCAAACAACACTTGTTTTTGACTGTGACGACCATGTTTAGAACATTTAAAACACCATGTGCGGTTAAAGTCATCAAAGACTCTGCAGTCACCAGATCCTTTATGCAGGGTGTCCCAAAAAGTAGTGTAAAGCTGAAGCCCAGAGATAGAACAGCCCAAGACACACCTGAAGAACCCCTATGTATGTTCTACGATTTTTCGTAGTTTGGGAGTTACGACTGTTTAAATTTTTTTTTAACAGTTTCAGACCTTCAAAACATTTTTGTGCGCAGTGATACGGATAGCATAGATGCAGGGTTGATTTTTTTTTCTAACATAGTTTGATACATGACTAGACAAACACATTCATCACTTTTGTCCTCATATGTAAACACAGAGCAAAAGCACTAAAGTCGACTTTCTCTTGAATTGAAAGCCGTGAAAACTTTAAAACTAAAATATTTCCAAAAGTTTAAACCCAATTTTTTTGAAAATTCATACAAACACTCTTCTACCAGACAGTAATCTTCCTGCCAAATTTTATTCAAATCGACTTGGCAGATTCCGAGTTTAGCCGCGACAAACATTTTCAAAGAGATATCTTTTTATATATATGTATAAGATGTTATCACCGTGCACCGGGCATACGATAAGGTTTTTCGATACAGAGAAACCTTTCCCTCCAGAAAAGCATGATTGTACAACACCAAGGGCTAACACATAGTAAACAAATAATAATACCACCTGTTCTCTTGTTATGGCAAACCAATTTATGCACAGGCGGAATATCGCGTGCATCCGTACTTGACCACGCCATTTTGCCATAAAAAGAATATTACATTGAATATTTGATGCCATATCAAATCTATATCTGAACAAAAAATTATAAAGAATTTACATTAATTGAAATATTTTTTATTGCTTTGACTTTTTGTTAAATTTTTCGACGTTTTTTTTTCATTCACTTCTTCATCTTGTCTTGCATTTTCAACTTAAAAATATTTTTGTGCGATAACAAATCGATGTAGGTCATGATTTTTTCGTTTCACTTTTAATTAACTAAAATTATATATTTTCTGTGGCCTACTTCACTTAAATTAAATATTTTCAATTGGTGTTTGTTTTATCTACACAAATTATTATATTTTCATTTCCAGTTCACTTTTCAAAACAAATAATTTAGTGATATTTTCTTAATTGTCTCAACATGTAGCGATTTCACGCGTGATACGTTGATATCAAATTCCTCTTTAATATTTAATTGTATTTAGTTGTTCCAAAACTACTTTGGCACACACATGCTGAAATACTAACATAAATGTACCAATTTAGGGTGATTGGCTTCAAATGTCACACCCTGATTTATTTATTCGTAGAAGAGATGGGGAAAAATGACTTTCAAGACTCCGGAATATTAACAGTCATAGACCGCCATACATGCTTCTCATATTCTTCAGGATTCACTTTCATCAACAAAACAAGGAGAAAGTATCAGAAATGTGATAAAAACCAAAAACTTCAAACATATCTGTATGTATTATTTCGCTAAGCATTCCGATCGGTTTTGTACCTAATATAAGGATCTCCGCGATAGAATATATACACAAGGGGTATCTACGGATTCGTCAGAACGTTTAATTTAAGTGCTTAATATTAAATTAAATTAAATAAAATCGCGAAAAATTAAATGAAAACAATCCAACCTTGACGTACACTACCGCTCAAAAATATTTGGCCACCTGCATTTTGTTTAAAATTTCCAAATTTATACAAGTATTATTTATTTAGGTTTCATTGCATGGAGATGATCTTACTTTCATTCATAACACAAATCCCTACAACGCACGGATATTCCCCGCCCCCGGTCATAACACCAAAACAGTGTAATTATGGGATTCTGAATCCTTAAGTGTAATTATTGTTTCCATTAAATATTTGAGTAAAAAACATGAAACATATTTAAAGAAATTACTGAAAATGATATCCTATTAGTTGTTTGATGTCATTTGACCAGAAAACACATGACCTTTAGTGGAAATTTCTGTGTGGCCAAATACTTTTGAGCGGTAGTGTAAGTGTAAATGGCATCGGGAACTTCAGGTGCGGCAACATAAAAAAATTGTGTAGTTTGGCAAGCGATTTTACGAAAGAACTTCGCCTTCTTGGTAATGTCTACTGAACAAATTTGGTTTAGTCAAACGCTGAAAACTATCAAAAGCATGTATTTGACACTTGACAGTTGTTGGTGTGACTGAGTAAGAAGGGGGATTTCTTTGGCAAAATCGCTTGACAAACTGCAATATGAACAAAAAGTTTTGCAGTTTGGCAAGCGATTTTACCAATTATTACTAATTTTGACTGAACAAATTTGGTTAAGTCAAACGCTTAAAACTGACAAATGCTTATATTTGACAATTGTCTGTTGATAATTTGATTTTGAAATTCTGTGTATGAAGGTATTTTGTTAAATTTTTGTGAAATAATTATTGGTAATTTGTACTGAACAAATTTGGTTTTGTTGAACGCTTAAAACTGACAAATTTGGTTTTGTTGAACGCTTAAAACTGACAAATATATTTTTGACAATTGACGGTTCTTAATTTGCTTTTGAATTTTTTTGTATGACGGTATTTTGGTAAATTATTACTGAAATTATTGGTAACTAAAATATTATTGATTTTTGTGTATTTATGTGAACACTTTTCTAAATTTTTTATGTTTAGTTTGTACTATGCGTTTTTTTTATGCGCGAGAAGTTTCGCACGGGCCCCCTAGTTTATATTAACATATTTATTTAATATTTCTTTTGAAAATCCCACGACTCAAACAAGAGGAGGGACAAAAATCGCGGAAGTTACTCAAATAAGGTTGCGTCGGAAATTCGCATACGTTCCTTAAAAGGCGTTTTGACAGAAGTTGCATACGTTGCTCAAATAACGATGTGACAGAACGTCGCAGTGATAAATATCACTTCTGTGACTCGAGTAACGGGAGCAACAAAAAATCGTATAAATAACTTAAGTAGCAGAGACAAGAAATTGCCACAAAAAAACGGAAAGGCTTAGTCAAGTTCCGCGCCGTAGATTTTCCGTGAAAACTTGGGGATAAAATTATAATAAGTGTTTCTTATTATTATGTACTTAAATCAGTGCCTCTTATACAATTGTTATATAGAGTAATACGGTGACAGAAAAGATAAATCAAAAGTTTATTTTTTCGCGCCTTTTTTCATTTCTTCCTTAATGCTGCCGCAGTTCTGACATTTACACGGCACTGGAAACTTTAGGTTTTTTTTTATTTCGATTTGGTGCAAGCTCTCTTTGATTTGCGTTATATCATATTCGGCCCATATTTACGACTAATAAGAGCCGATATTTTAAATATTTTTTCAATTCTTACTTATACTTCAGGCAATATTTTTATTGTCTCAGTTTACGTCCTGGTACCTTGTAGGTACTTACCTTTTATTTTCATTATTTAAATAATTACTGCATTATCTCTAAGTCTAAGTCAAACTTAGTAAACAGATTTTAATTTTATTTAGATTTAAGTAACCTAGTTTTGTTAGGTTACAATTGTATTTATAATTGTTAGTTAGTTCTATTAGAGAAGCTCGTGAAGAAAAGAGTTCTTAAAAAATTATTAAATTGATATTAAAATTATAATATAAAATATTAAATATATAATAATAATTATTTAAAAAACAAAATATAAGTTAATGTGAAACCTAAATAATGTGAAACTAAAATTATAAATTAAAATTATAAATAGTTATTTGTTTTTGTTATTGAACAGTGATAACTATATACCTCTTCTCAAACTCCTTACAATGAAACCCGAACGAACGTCCTACATAATTGCGTTCTCACGCTAATCTGATTTATAATTTTACGCAACGCTTATTAACCACAAACATGCGTAGTGAACTAGCCCGATGACGTCGAGCGCAAAACCGATGCTAGACGATCAACACGTACAGGAATTCTCTATCCATTGTGACGTTAACAGTTGTTATCGCATTAGTAGCCTCGTAGCTATTGGCGATTGAAGTCTGACTATATATTGTACCGCAAGAAAGTTTGACTGGCTGTCAGTTCACATGAAGAGCGAAAAGACGTTGTAACGTCAAATAAATTACAACAATATTTTCGTACTAATATGTGCCTCAATTATCAAACTATTATTTACAATGGTGATGGAGAGTAGTACGGTTAGGGAATAGATAAATCACAAGTTTGTTTTTTTCCGCCGTTTTTTTATTTCTTCTTCGATGCTTCCGTAGCTCTCAAACATGCGCGCACTGAACATTTTTGGTTTTTCATATCCGTTTTTATGCGGGTTTCCTCCGATTTACGGTTTTTACAATTCGGTGCATATTTACGCCTCATATGCGACGATATCTTCCATATTTTTTCGATTTTCAAATTCATACCGATTTTTACTTATATTTCGGAGAATATTTTTTCTGTTTTGCTTAAGGTCCTGGTAGCACTTTTCATGCATTTCACAACGATATCCCAATCAACCTCCTAGCTTAACGCGTTCTTAAACTACATTCATAAATATTCTCACACAACGCTAAAAAACAACAATCACACGTGGGCGCTTGCACTAGCCCGATGACGTCACGGGAAAAACAAGTGCCACACAAGCAATACGTACAAATATGTTCTATCCACTGTGCCCTCAACAGTTGTTATCGCGTTATTGGTCTCGTAGTTATTAGCGATTGAAAAATGACGGTGTTTTGTAAATTAAGAATGTTAGACTGGTTGCCAATGTACATATTCCACGAGAAGAAAGACGTTTTCACGTCAATAATAAATATTAAATATGTCTTATATAGGATTGAGGGGGGGGGGGGGTTCAAAAACTAGGAAAAATAGTCTTACCTCATAAATGAATGAGCCTAAGAGCCAAGTGGAAGTGACTTTAATGCGAATTTGTCACGTTAGTTTCGTTCCATAGGTCGCAGTCACTCTCACGGAAGTTCAAATCAGAGTGATTTTGTGACCGTGTCGTGAAGTATCTCCAATCTCTACTTGGTGGGGTTATTCACTTCTTTGGCAGCATTCTGGCTGTCACAGAAAATCGTAGAAGCTTCTCTTTGTATAACTTGAATATACAGGGTGTCCCGTACTTGAGTACATTAAATTGGCGGAACGATTCCTTGATACCAGAGAAACAATAAATTGTAAGTAGTAGGATACTTTTCGTATGTATTTGGTATCTAAGTGCAGTACGTCGGCACCTTTCCTTTTGCCTAATCACGCGCGTTCTGTTTATGTTATTTTCGTCCCGTTGCACTTAGCAAAATTGTGGGTTATGCCACATAGACTAAGTAGGCATGGGAATAACTCGATCGTCAATCCGTTTTCTTCTTTTCTCGGAATCCTCCGTTCCATTTGTTGAATAGTTTTCAATTTACTCAAACTGGATAGTTCAATTTTAAACGGGTTTGACCGCGGTTCTGATTGTAGTATGCGATTCGTTAGTTTAGGAAAAATATACTTAAACAAGCAATTTTCACAACCAACTAAGTGAAGTGATGCCGAAATATTATCATGGTGGGAATCCACCCTATTGGAGAAAGCATCCTTGTGTCGAGTGAACCTTTCTAAGCCCCCATAATTCCTACAAGGTGGGAATCCACCCTTTTGTTGGTTTATGGTCTGGGTTGATTGACCCTATTTAATATGGCGTGTATTTGGACCTCAAGGTGGGAATCCACCCTATTGAAGGGCACACGTAGAGCTAAATCCAAGGTTGTAATCCACCCTATTGGAGGAGATTCTTTCAATTCCTTTGACGAAGGCTAGTGAGTCTCTATTTCTTACCACATACTAACACTATAATACTTTAACATATAAATCTCACACTCGGTTTTCTCATACACTCGGCGAATAAAATCTATAAAATAAAATGAAGTAAAATAAAATAAAAGTGACATATATTACAAAATTTAATTGCTGGGATGTGGGCAATATGCACTGTTTGGGAGTTACAGAGTGTTCAATGTGGTTCGACGTCGTGTTAAACTTTCGCAATTCTATCCGTAAGTACATGTAACAATTTAATGTACTCAATTATGGGACACCCTGTGTATAGTAGGCGTAGACGCCCTGTTTCTCTTGCTGATTCAGTGAGAGTTACGTATTCAGTTTTAAAGCTGCGCACGATACGGTGAGCGTTGCGAAATCTGGAAATGTCGCAATGTACATATGTATGTACAATACATTCCTTTAGAGTTTTTTTAGGACTGCTTACAACTACCAATCCTTGACAAATATGTAGGGTAGGAAATTGTGAATAGTAGTAACAAGGGGAAAAAATTGGGAAAGCCGGTATACTTTTTGACGTGAAAACGTCTTCCTTCTCGTTTAGTATGTACATTGGTAGCCAGTCTCACATTCTTGTGTTACAAAACATCATGATTATTCAATGGCTAATAACTACGAGACTATTAATGGGATAACAACGGTTGAGATCACAGTGGATGGAGCATATTTGTACGTACTTATTTTGTGGCGTTTGTTGTGGCAGTGACGCCATCGGACTAGTGTAAGCGCCTGCGCGTGATTGTTGTTTTTAGCATTGCGTAAAGATGTTTATGAGTATAGCGTGAGAACGCGTTTAGCTAGGACGTTGATTCTTATATGATTGTTAAAAACATGTAAGGAGCTACCAGAACATTAAGTTAAATCATAAAATTATTCTTCGAAATATAAGCAGAAATTGGTATGAATTTGAAAATGAAAAAAATGGAAAATATCATCTCATATGAGTCGTAAATATGCACCGAATTGTAAGAAACTCAAATTGGAGAAAACCTGCATCAAAACGTATTTTAAAAATCACAAATAGTCGAGTGCCGAGCAAGTGTGGGAGCTACGGCGGCATAGGACAAGAAATAAAAACACGGCGCAAAACAATGAACTTGTGATTTTTCTATTCTGTTACCGTAGTACTCTCCATAATCCTTGTACTTAATAGTTCGATAATTAAGGTACAAACTAGTACGAAAATCTTGTTCTAACTTTTTTATCGTAAAAACGTCTTTTCGCACGTTAAGTATACTGATAGCCAGTCAAACTTCCTTGTGGTACAATATGCTGTCCGATTTCAATCGCTTATAGTTACGAGGCTAATAATACGATAACAACGGTTGAGGTAACAATGGATAGAGCATGCCCGTACGTGTTTATCGTAAATATGCGCCGTATTGAAGAAAAGGCTGATATGACCTATAAACGCCTTCAACATTCGCCAAAGAAGCTACGGAACCAGGCGTGGATATCACATCGGAAAAACCTCCGGAATTAGCTCAAAACTCCTGAAGACACCACCAAACAATCCATTCATACGAAAAGTAAACAAACGGTGACGTCACGATGCCAACAAATGGTCACCGGTTACCGTTTGTTCACAGAACTGACCTTGAACAAGAGTTCAAACAATGAAGGCCAGAAAATCGCTGTAAAAACACCCTTAAATAGCCGGAGAAGGCAAACAAATGCCGTCACTAGGAAGCTACGGCACCAGGCGTGGATGTCACATCGAAAAAACCTTCGGAATAACCGCAAAACTCCTGAAAACACAACCAAACAATCCATCCATACGAAAACTAAACAAACGGTGACGTCACGATTTCAACAAATGGTCACCGGTCACCGTTTGTAAAAAGAACTGGCCTTCGCCAAGAGTTCAAACAATGAAATCTGACCCGGCCAGAAAGAATGACATTCGAACAAATGGCATTCACACCGAGTCACCAAATATCGCTGACCCAGCAGAATCGCGGCGATAACAGCCGTCAAATGGAATGTAACCGGACACCTTCCCATTCCATGATCCATAAGTCCACGCCGAGTCAACAAAAACTGTTGACTCAGCAGAAAGGCGGCAATTAACCGCAGCTGGTCGCTGCGACCACGGATGAAACCCGACACCGGGGAAACAGCAAGCCAGAGGAAACCTGAAATGGAGAAAATGATAAAATGAAAACACAAAAACAAAGGGACCTCATTCATTAAATGGCATGGGTGAATGAACGGAGGTCATTCATTCAATGAGAGAGGGGGAATGATCGGGGAATAGATCACATTAACAATGCTCACCTCCAATTGACCATTGACTAAACAGGTGCATCCGGTCATGATGAAGATTGGAAATGCGCAAACATGGAAATTGGCAGATCAGCAATATCGATGGGAGCCTTTCAATGGAGAGAATCGCCCAATCAGCGATATTGGCCCTATAAATGGTGCCGAAAATCCCACAAACGGCCAGTCGGAAATCCAGACGAGACGTTGCACCACACGCTTGAAGAGGCCACAGAAGGAACACTCGGACATAGCCAATCATCACTCAATATTCCAGACGAGAAGACACAGAAGGAAGACTCGGACTTAACCGGACATCGCTGAACATTCCAGACGAGAAGATTCTGAAGTTGCTAGAAGCTCAAAGAGTAAGTGTGTGTACAGCGCCGAACTTTCACATACGGGTCGGTTGCGAAGGTGAACGTTATATGTCGGGACCATAGGGCCGTCTCAGGAGCAGGCTCTTCGGGACCCAAAGGAGGGTCCGAGACCTATAAATTTGGAGGAGTACTGGGCCAGACAGAAGGAGCAACTTCGGGAGACCATCACACCGAAGAGAGGAGCACCGAAGGCTGAATACAGATCGGGGGTGGAGGCTAGGTATATGAGAATAGTAGAGGAAGTCAGACGTCGGCTACTAATCGCTGTGGGTCAAGAAGAGCGTCTACAGCTGAGCAAGGAGATCCAACGCCTGCATAACGAGAGGAGAAGATCCAACGCCTGCATAACGGCAGGAAAGGAAGCAGCTGGTCAACCTGGGCAATACACGGCAGAGTATTTAGTTAGACTTAGGGATAGAGATATAAAATATGTATAAGATCATTATTAAGACATTATTAAATTAAAACTAACTGTATTTCGGTTTTTGGATTTTACGTAAACAAACTGTGTCGGACCTGAGTGTACCATCAGCAATCGAACAATTGCAAGGTTTGGCACCACAAAAGAAAAGGTGCTAAGCAAATGCATTGATTGCAAATGGAGAAAGATTGCATCAAAACGAATTAAAAAAATGTCCAGTGCCGAGTAAATGTCGGAGTTACGGCAGCATCAAAGGAGAAATGCAAAAAAGCGCAAAAAATAAACTTGCGATTTATCTAACCTGTCACTGTAGCAGTCTATATAACCATTGTATAAGAGACATTGATTTAAGTACATACTAATAAGAAACACTTATCGTAATTTTATCCTGAAATTTTCATGGAAAATGTACGGTGTGGACCTTGACTGAGCTTTTCGGTTTTTTTATGCACCTGGTGCCAAAAACTTCTGGGAACGGAAAGCAGAAAAAAGAAAGAAGAAATCGCCTGCAAAATCTACGCAAAGAAAGTCATAGAAAGGATGTCAGGAATCATAAAAATTAGAAAAAATTAGAAACAATGATTAAAATTAACAATGATATACCAAAGAAAAAGTAAAATAAATTTTTTGAGCATTTCACGAAGCAATACGAGTTATCCACGGGTTAACGATTGACAGTTGGCAAATTATCTAATTACAGAGTTTTTTACCCATCTTAAAATATAAAATTAATTTATTTTATATAAATGAATACTACTTTACAAAAATAAACACTATTTCAAAGATATAATACCATAATTCCAAATTATTTTGAACTGTCACTTTATCCAATGGATAAATATTTATCTCAAGAAAATCGCGTGGATAAATTATCTCTTACTTTATCCCACAGTTTATCTATCTTGACTTTCGTGAAACGCAAAAATGAGTTATCCAGAGTTTATCAACAGATTTTGGGTTCAATTTATCTATCCATCGTTTATGAAACCGGGCATAAGAAGCTGATGTGTTAGAACCATTGAACTATTGGACCAGGAATGGCCTTAACGTATTCATATAGAATATGTGAGTGACGCAACCGTTGAAAGAACAAAAGTGTGCGTTATCACTCAAACACTAACGTAAAGCGTGGTACAGCTAGTCTAATTTTCTCACCTATTGGGAAAATACTCGTGTGAGTGCCTCATCGTTAGGTGTATTGGTGAGTATTTCCCAATGTTTTTAGTTTGCCTTTGTTTTGTTGTGGTACAGCTAGTCAAATCAATGGTATTTGTGTGGAACAGCTATGCAAATTACCATTATCATTAATAGCCATATAAGTGTCGCTAGCGTGTTGGTATTTATTTACGAAATTCACGCTTCTTATTGGCTTAGGCGTCGAGTATTAGTGCCACAAATACATTGGAATTCATGATGTAGGGATAGTAAATAAAGTGTTAACTTTACTAATGGTAAATTTGTAGTTGTTCGTTGCAAATTTTCACAATTTTATTTTTAAAATTTGTGCGATCTGGTGAACAATTTTAATTATATATTGTTGATTATAGTTAAATAGTTTGTTTTTTTCAGGTTGTAAATTATCTAATTATATTAGCAAGGTTAGATAATCATGTTCAAATAGGCATTATACATTGTAAATTGTGTTTTTTTTATGATGAAGTGTTTCATTACAAGCTGTAGGAATAATCATAGAAATAGCAGAAATGGAGTATCCTTTCATAGGTGAGTTTTGTGTTATGATGCAAAATGTTAAATATTTGGTTAAAAAGGTAAATATACAGTAATTTGATCGATTTTTTTGATAAATGTTTACTTCATATTTACATTTTCGCCGGTCAAGTTTGTTGTTTACTCGAGAAACAATTTGTGTCCAATCGAAGACCAGTGTAGTAGATGTTAAGGGGTAAGTGTAAATACAAAAATTAAATTTCGATTAACAATACGAATCCCCATTTCATTTAGTTAATTTAATTTAATTTTACAATCGCAGGCTTCCCGCTGATTATGTTCGCAGAGCATGTTGGATCGAATCTCTGGGTCTTTCGAATACGAAATTGACCAAGTGTTCATTCGTGTGTTCGGCTCACTTCACAGCAAGTAATTTTATTGATTTCTTATGCGTCGACGAAATATGAAACCTTTGTAACCAAACTCCTCCTAGACCGTTTGATCAATCGATCTGAAATTTTAACATACTAATAGTATTTTCGACGGTGGGTGCTAACATCTATTTTTTGTTACTAAATTCGCGAAAAAAAATCATTAGGGGTAGGCTTCTTAGTTAAAAATTTTTCTGATGAACGAACCAAAATTAGTACGAAGGTTTGTGTCATGGAAATCTAAATTTAGATTTTATGTATTAAGAACGATCACTGCGTTTTTTTCCAAGAATTTCAAAATATACGACAAACAAAATACAATTTTGACAGAAAATCACTGTCTTTGTAACAATAAACGTTAGTTTTCTTGTATAAATGAAGCTATGGTATTGATCTTAGGTAATTAGTTTTCGCGTGCTCGAACCAGAATTAGCTTTTACCACAGACAATAACTTACCAGATGTCGCGATCCCATACATGACTGTGTACCCAATTTTTTCTGACGCAGTCATGAAATGACGGATGAAAATGACGCTGCAGGGTATGTGTTTTTGGTGACTGCAACGCTCATTCGGTTTCTAGAGACATTTTTAAATTTTTAGGTAGTAAAAACCGGTTTTGAGCGAAATCGGAACCGGTTTTGAGAGAAATGGGTCATAAAGGTACCTACATAAACAGACTGTTGGCTGTATAGTGGTACATAAATTCGATTTTCGAGAATTCGAATCGAATTTTGTTTCACTCCAGCAACAACAACAATCCCTTTGCTTTGGTAGCAGGTAACCAGTAGCAGGTGATTTTTAATTCAAAATTACATGTAAATTGATGAATTTTATGTTAAAAAACGTCATTATTTCCCGGAATCAAAAATTAAACAACTTTCTTCCGGTTTCTAGGGGGTTTTTCCTTTAAAAATTTGATTTTTTAACGGTTTTCTGATGATAGCGGTTAAACTAAGCGTCCTAGAGGGTTCATATGTATGACCGACCCCCATTTTTTTTCTATTTTAAAACTTTTTCTCATACACCATTTTGCTCTAAATTAAATTTTTAAAAATATGCAAACAAAAGTTGAGATATATGATAAAGTTTAGATTTTGAATTTCTAACAGTTTTTTGGTTGCAGTGGCTAAACTAAGCTTCCTAGAGGTATATTATGTATGACTGACTCCCAATATTTTGACATTTCCTAACTTTCCTTCATACATCATATTCCTGTATCGTCAGTTGTTAAGGATGTTTCCATACAAAATTCAAATTTTTAAATTTCAACTGTTTTTTCTCGTAGCGGCTAAACTCAGCTTCCTAGGGGGCTACTAGGTATGGCAGTACCCCATTATTTTGTCATTTCCTATCCTTTTGGCATCTATCAATTTTCTCTAAATTATGAGTTTACAGGTATGTCCATAGAAAAGTTGGGAAATATGATAAAATTTAGATTTAGAGAGTTTCCGGAAGTATTCATGGAAGTAAATCTCGCTTTTTCTGTAAATGTCCATAAAATTTGTAATTTTTAATGGTTTTTGATATAAAATTTACATATTTTTTTATCAAATTTACCAAAAACAGTAATACACACAAAAATTTGCATTTTCTATACCAAAAACAGAAATTTTTAAGTGTATTTTCGTGTACGTGAGTAAATTTTACTCACCAATTGAACACATACACATGATTTTTGTTTGTATTTTTTGACGTGATAACGTCTTATAAATCGATGGCCAGCTGCACAAATGAAAAATCGTGACTCATTGTCACGTTTCGCCTGAGCTGAGCGGACGAATGAGAAATTCGTACATTAGTTTGGACTCATGAGAGATTCTTGAATCCACACTAACACGCGTATGTACGAATCTCTCATTCGTCAATCTCTCATTTGTCCATACGCGCATTAGTGGGGATTCAAGAATCTCTTATGCATCCAAACTAATACTCGTATGAGATTGGATTCATGAGAGATTCGTTCATACGCATATTAGTGTGGATTCAAGAATCTCTCTTGAATCAAAACTGAAAAAAAATAAATAAATTGTTAATACATAGCATATTGTTACTTATAATTAATCTGCATAATTTAAGTAAAAAAATTTATTGAAAAAATTTACATTTTCAATTAGCTCCTTCTTTGTATTATACAAAATAATGATAATTCAGTGAAAATAATTCAATTCAATTCATAAAAGTAGGCAATTTTTCATCAATGCTTTCTTATGACGTTATCACGTAAAATTATCGTCCGTAAACCGACTTTACAGACAACCAATGTTTTTTTTTATTGAAAATTTCAGAAAATCCAAAAATCTATTTGGTCCGCGAAAATTTCTTTCAGCCCCCTTTCCTCTTATTGCGATGACCCTTTGCCATAATGACAATCAAACACCAGCTACAAGAAAAATTCGCTCTCAGAGCGCATTGTCTGTCCTTCAGACGTTGCAGTCGTTCTAAAGCACATACGTTCCATGCGTCATTTGCCTGCTGTTACGTGTCTGCTGTTACGTGTCTGCTGTTGGAAAAATTGGGTACGTAGTCATGTATGGGATCGCGGCATCTGGATAGTTATTTTCTGTGCTTGTACAAGTTAAATTTTCATACTTTAATTTATTTAAAAAAAAACGAAATTTTTATTTAAAATCAAACTTTTATTTTTCCGTGTTGACTCTCCAAAATACAAATTTAGACTAGGCTAAACTTAATTCTAATTTCCCTATTTAAGATAATAATTTTTGTGTAATCAGCACTTACCTGTGGGAAACTTCTGCTTATCGGAATGTTGTTTTTCCACCGTTCCTGGGAACGGTATTTTTCGGTGTCGTATTATGTCTGGGAATGTGTTTTTGCATGGGAACCGTAAATTTGTCGTTAACTCCTCCCTTCTTAGATACGAGCGTCCTCGGTCGTGAGGATCATGGTCTTTCATAAATTTTTCGCGGGGGATTTTTAGAAAAAGGATGGTACCGTTATTGTAGTAGGTTGTTGTGCAATGGGCTTCCCATTTTCGGTCGATTGGTTGATTTGAATTCGGGTTTGTTTTCGAAAAAGAATTTTAATAATGGAAAAGATAACGAGGGCAGCTATGCCTATTGTGGTTAGTCCATATGTGGTCCATTCTTGAACATTGTTTCTTTTTTCTAACAATTTAATTTTTTTGGTGTTGTCGATATGAAGATCGTTTATCATTTCTAGCGAGAGTATTTCTCGAAGTCGCTTTTCATAGGGGGTAGGTTGAAGAATTGCTGGCATAGGTTTAATATTAGACACCTCGTTTGAAGTGAAAGATTTTTCGTCAACTTTAATTGTGGCGTTATGAAATTTTATTAGAAACGTGCCAATTAGAATTTGGGAACTATTGTCAAAACTGATGGTACCATTGTAGTCGTTTAGGAGTAGTATTCCCGTAGCTATTTCTTCGATTTTAGGTATGTGCTGATTATTTACAGTGTTGCAAGTCGATTCTAAACTATTTAAAATATTAGCGATACAAGATGACGTCCTTAAATCTAACAAATTAATTTGGTTACAAATAGTAAGGTTATTGTAAGCATCGCAATTTCCGTTTATGGCATACAATTTTTCTTTATTTCTTAATATTTCTTTGTAGGGAATGTCAGTTACAATGTTATTTTTTCTTATGGGTTTTACAATAAATTTATCGAAATTATCATTTTCTGTAATGGGGATATTGATTATGTAGAGTAATGACAATCTATTTGTTATAATTTTTACTTTGGCAAACTCTAATGCTTCCTCGGATGTGTGGTATGGTAAATTTTCTTTGTCCAAAATATTCAATGCTAATTTTATTTCATTCCTTGATAGTAACATAGTATTCACTATTCCTGATTTTGCCCAATGTATGGCGTATTTAATATTTATAAGTTCTTCTTTAATGAATTTTAGTCTGTACTGCAGACTTAGTATAAAATCATGTTTAAAATTCTTATTATTTTTTATAAATGCTTGAAGGTTATTAGTTAGATGTGTTAGGTTGTTCATTCTTTCATTTAGGGCTCTATTTATTATAACTTGTTTATTATTATTAACTAACGAATCATTTATCTTTTCTTTGATTGTGACGAAGTCTTCATGGTCGGGATTACCCGCAATCCATTTCCAAGCAGATCCTATAAAATCTAAAGATCGTTTTTTAATTGATTTAGGTTTTAGGTCATCCAGGAGTTCTTGGATTTGAAGTAACTCATGGTTAAGGAATGGGAATAAGGCATGTGAGTCAGTGACTTCATTTTTCAGGGTGTTTGTTATGTCCTTTATGATTTCGTCGAATTGTCCTAAGTCAATGTCATGTATTATTTTAAAATTTCCAATCCGAATTTTTGCTCGTCCTGTTTGTAGTGTTATGATTTGTGAGTTGGTATAGTCCAGAATTTGTACTTCTCCCCTTGCAATGTGGAATATAAACCTGAAAATTAATTTCTAATGTTACTTTTGTGAACTATTTTCCCTGATTGTGTGACAACGGTGGTGTTCTTATTATGTTTAACTTTTTCTTCGACGTATCTAACAGTTAGTTTGGATCCGATTCTCTTATTGTGTTTGACGTAAATAGTTTCTCCAATCGCGTATTCTTTGGGGGGTTTTCGTTTCTGGTTATGGTAATCCCTATCTTTGTTTTGTTTTTGTTTTAATTTCTCTATATTATCGAGTCTACTTTTCTCAAATTCTTCAGGGGTAATTCTACTACAACGTCCAAAATAGAGTTCGACAGGCTTTTTCTTTGTTGTTGAATGCACTGTGTGATTGTATTCATTAGTGGCCCTTTCTAACAGTTCTTTAAAGGATCGAGGAGTTGTGTCGGATTTTAAACATCTCATTATTTCTGAAAGAGTCGAGTGAAAACGTTCAATTTGCCCATTCACTTCGCTTTTGTAAGGAGGAGTTTTGAACACAGAGATTTTTAACTCGTCTTCCATCATAGAGGTTATGGAAGCAGAGTTGAGAGATTTTTCATTGTCAATCACGACATTAACGGGGACGGAGAAGTAAAAAAGAATGTCCCTCAAAGGTTGCCTTACATCCTCTATTGATCGAGAGTTGATCAATCTTGTTTGGGCTAGTTTGGTAAGTTTATCGATTGCAGTAAGAACTAAATACTTTTCTGTAGAAAATATGTCGATGTGGACTGTATGTCCTGGGTATGAAGGAATAGGAGTCGCATTGATATTTAATTTGTTTGGGTGCCTATCATATTTATTTTCTTTGCACGTTTTACATTGTTTGATAAGCCTCTTAATTTTGGCACTCATCCTAGGGAAGTAAAAGTTTTCTAGAAGTTGAATTCTATTTTCTTCCGCATTACGATGAGCTCTTCGATGGATTTTCAAGATTTTTTCTTCCTGATCGGTTTCATTGGGTAAATCTTCAACGAGTTTTTGGCTAAATCGAATTCGGTAGTTTTTGAAGTATGAGGGGTAAATTTCTTGAATTTGACCCATGACGTTTTCGGGGGTCGAGAGACCATTAATTGTATGAGGATTTAGATATCTCTTAAAAATGTTGAGAACATCGGCGTCCGTGTAGGACTGTTTTATGAAAATATGCCTGTGATAGCCTTCAAAAGGAATTTGTAGCTGGTAGCTGTCTTCATTACCCAATTTAAGAAAAATTTGGTTGCGAAAGGCGTTGATTGGGATTTCAACCGCGGGGATAAGATTTTGTGGTGAACTTTCGGCACTATGTTGTGTCATGGTCATTGAATTAACGTTAGTGTTTACAGGTGGTCTAGACAAACTGTCTGCCACAACGTTTGTTTTCCCAGGCTTATATTTGAGCTCATAGTTGTATTCTTCCAAAATCGCTTTCCATCTTTTCATTTTAGCGTTTGTATTTTTGTTGCTTAACGCATAGGTCAATGGTTGGTGATCAGTGAAGATTTTCACTTTTTTTGCTCCGTAAAGAAAATTCCGTAGAGAGTTCAATGCCCAAATTATGGCTAACATTTCTTTTTCGTTGGTTGCATAATTTTCTTCAGCCTTGCTGAGAGTTCTTGAAATAAAGGTGATAGGTTTATTTTCTTGTGACAGGACTGCGCCAAGTGCATAGTTTGAGGCATCCGTAGTCAATTCGAAATCTTTGTCAAAGTTTGGGTGGACCAGCAGAACTTCTTTAGATACCAAAGCACTCTTGATTTTTTTGAAAGCTGCGAGTGCGTCAGAATTTAAATGGATTACTTTATTTTTTGATAGATTCTTGGACACGTGTCCATCTTCCCCTCTTAAAAGGGCTGTCAGAGGTTTTGCCAATTTAGCGTAATCACGGATGAAGCGTCTGTAAAAGCCTGACATGCCAAGAAATGATCTTAAGTCTTTTAAAGTTTTTGGTGGAGGTATGTTAATTATGGTCTCTACTTTCTTCGGGTTGGTTTTAATACCATCTTGAGAGATGACGAAACCTAGAAACTCGATTTCCGATTGTAGAAACTCGCATTTATCGAGTTGGACTTTCATGTTTGCTTTTTCGAGAGTTCTGAATATTACGCTTAAGTTTTGAAGATGTTCCTCTTCCGATTTACCAAAGATGATAATATCATCTATGTAAACGTAGCAACGAATTCCAATATGCTCTCGTAGAATGTCGTCAAGAGTTCTTTGAAAAATAGAAGGTGCATTTTTCAGGCCGAAGGGAAGACGTGTAAATTCATATTTACCGTTGTTAACAGAAAATGCTGTTTTTTCGATGTCACTCTCTTTCAAGGGTATCTGATGAAAACCACTCTTCAGATCGAGAACTGTGAACCATCGATTTTTTCCTAAGTTGGTGAGAACTTCCGAAATTTCAGGAATAGGGTATCTGTCTGGTATAGTGACAGTATTAAGCTTGCGGTAGTCAATAACAAGCCGATATTTCTTTTTTCCAGATGCATCCAATTTTTTTGGGACAATCCATATTGGAGAATTGTATGGTGATTTGGATGGTCGAATTATTCCGTCATCAAGTAGCTTTTTAATCTGACTCTCAACTTCGCTTTTAAGGGCTAAAGGATAAGGGTATGATTTAGAGTAGACAGGGTCGCTTGTGGAAGTGCGAATTTCTCCTTTTATAACGGAGGTGTATGTAAGTTTCTCATCAGGATCAGAAAATAAATTTGGGCAGGCTTTGATAATCTGGTAAAGCTGATCACGAGTTTTCGTAGTTAAATGGGAAGTTCGCAAATTTATTGAATTTATGGATTCGGACGAGTATTGTTTGAGTGGGATTCTAATTCCTGGATCAATGGTCATAAAATTGTTATTGGTGTGAATAATTGCGTTGAGGTCTTTCAGAGTGTCGTTGCCAATTATGCCGTTGAACGAACTGAGGTTAGGAAGAATAAAGAATTTTATTTTTTTCGAATTTTCGCCAAAAATATCAATTACGCTGTGATGAGTAATTTTAATGTTACCGCCCACGGAATTGGCGAAAAAAGCTTTATCGTTTGGAATAGGGTTTCTAATTAATCGAGGTTGAATATAATTTTTATTAGAGCCAGTATCAATCAAAAATTTTAAAACTTCTCCGTTCTTCATTACCTTCTCGAAATATGGTAATGAAGAACGCTTTAATCTAAAAAATAAATGTCTGCAAGTGTTTCTGGAGGAGCTAAGCTAGGATCGTCTTGTTGGTCAACGTAATCAGTCAAGGATTGGTCAAATTGTTGGTCTTGTGACACTTGTTCATTGTATTGTTCTAAGTTTTGGTCTGTTTCGTTTGTCGTTTGGTCGTTTGAATTTTCTATGTTGAACACACGTTGATATTTATTGGGAACCTTAGCTTGCAATGAGTTCGATTGCGGCGTTCTTTTTCGTGGGAATTGATTGAATTGTTGTCGGTTTTGATAATTTACCATATTTGAACGCATGGACTGGTCCACGTCCATTGGTTCTGGTTTAGGGAATGGTTTTGGCATTGGTCTGGGTGGGAAATTATGGAAATTATGTGATGGCCTTTGATGATGCTGATTCTGATTGTAGTAATTCCTGTTTGAATTAAATGTTTGAACTCGGCGAGGCTCGTGAAATAGTTCTGGGTAGAAATCTCGCCTGGAATCGAAAGAATGCTTTATTTGTGGTGATTGGGGTATGTTACGCCGTGGTGGTAATGGAGGTGGAATTTGCATGCTTCTTCGTGAGTTTCCCTGGTTATTAGCGTATTGTACGCGAAAATCAACATTTTCTAACTTTAAACATAGATGCAAAGCTTGTGGCAAATCGATGGGTTCCTTTATACTTAGCAATTTAGGAAGATCTCCTCTAAGACCTCTTATGAAGGTATCCAAAGCTTTATTCCTATAAACATTGGTGAGGTTGTTAAGGGAGTCTGAGCTAATATCCATAGAAGAAACTTTGTTCAGTATTAGCGAGAGATGGTGATAGACAGCTTGGTAAAATTCGGAGATCGATTTATTTCCTTGGACTAATGCCGTCATTTGATACTCAAGAGTACCCAGATCTCTTTTGTCGGCATAATGGAGTGTGAGACATTTAGAGATTTTTGGCCAATTAAGTGGAGTATTATAGGACTCGAGGGCGATATCAGCGTGTCCAGTGATTTTATTTCGGATGACATTCAAAATGCCAAAATATTTTGGTGTTCCTATCAAATGTTCGTACGCGTTTAAAATGCGTTCGACACTCTTTTTCCAGGAGGAGAACTCCCCTGGCTGGCCGGAAAATTCCCTTAGGCATTTAACCACATCAGGAATTCTGTCCATTTCTATGATATTGTCCCTATGACTAACATCAATAATCTGATCACTTTCATTATTGATATCAGCGCCTGGGTTAAGGAGCGAATTTATTAATTGCTTACCTTCTCGTTTCAATACTTCCGAGACAATTTGTGTTACTTGTGCTGTTAGGGCAGATTGTGTGTTTTGATTTGGGGCAGATGAACTATTGCCCAAAATTGGAGGTCGGAGAACAGCTTCGTTAGTCATTATGCCAAAAGAATATTTTAGACAAACAAAAACAAAATGAAGATACCCTCTCTTGAGGCTCAAGAAAAATTACTATTTCGGATTTTCACAAGATTTCAGATTAATTAATAATAATTAGTTTTCCTACCGAGTTTGCCAATGTAATTACAATATTTTGTACAAAGTTGTTCAATCGTTTAAAAAGTATAGAGTTATTTCTATGTATGAAAATTTAGTCTAACTTACAATGCAATAATTATCTTCATCATATTTTCTTCGAGACGATCGCTCATCCGCTGAATCAAGGAGGCTGGAGGCTTTGGTCCTTTTTCCTGCACGGTACTGGGGAAGCCGGTTCCTTATTGATTATCGATGTCGGCGGTCTGGTTACCACACTGGTGCACTTATAATAAATCGATTGCTCTTCTTATTATTTGTTATTTTTTCTATTTATTTATTTGTTTATAATATTATTGTTTTTTGTGATAATTTATCGATTTCACTTCTTTTTACACTTCCTTATAAGTTTTTGTATTTCGTTGTTCTACTTTAATTCTTTTTTGTGCGTTTCTACATCTGTTTCAGTCAATGCAATATTTATAATTTTTATTATTCCACACCTTTTATTTCGATTTTATTTTACGCTTCTTGTCATTTATTTATTTATTTAACTTTCTATTCACTATGTGAACTTTAAAGTTTTTTCATTTATTTTTTTATTCAATGTGTAATATTTAACTTCATAAAAAAATTCTCTATATTTATTCACTTTTCTAAATTCTAAATTTATTTTTATTCACTATGTGAATTTGTTTGATAAATTTTAGACTTGTGGTTAAAAATCTCTTATTTTCTTTATTTTAATTTTCATTAATAATTTTTTTATTTCAGTTTTCGTTGTAATAATTCTTATAACTTTTAATTTTCGTTAATTAATTTATTAATAATACTTTTTTTGTTTTATTAAATTTGTTTATTTTAAATTATTAATTTTAAGTTGTTGTTTTTTTTTTTTTTAAATTTTGTAATAATTTTATTAATAACTTTTTATTTCACAAACTCAATAACTTTCACAAACTAAGAGCACTTCGATTTTACTTTTCACCAGCGAACTTGCGATGGTCCCTGCTCGGGCGCCAGTTAAATTTTCATACTTTAATTTATTTAAAAAAAAACGAAATTTTTATTTAAAATCAAACTTTTATTTTTCCGTGTTGACTCTCCAAAATACAAATTTAGACTAGGCTAAACTTAATTCTAATTTCCCTATTTAAGATAATAATTTTTGTGTAATCAGCACTTACCTGTGGGAAACTTCTGCTTATCGGAATGTTGTTTTTCCACCGTTCCTGGGAACGGTATTTTTCGGTGTCGTATTATGTCTGGGAATGTGTTTTTGCATGGGAACCGTAAATTTGTCGTTAACTTACATAAAGATCTAAGCACAGGCACCTGATTGTTTCCGGGGCTTTCGACAATTCGCTGAATTTTGAATCATGAGACAAGAAAGATTCCAGGAATCAGAAATTGGACAATTTTCTTCAGGTTTTTAGAGCACTTTTCCGGTAAAATTTTGAATTTTTAACGGTTTTTTGCCCGTAACGGCTAAACGCAGCGTCCTAGGGTGTTCGTATGTATGTGCGAACCCCATTATATTGTCATTTTCTATATTTTTTTCATACATAGTTTTTCTCTAAATTCAGTTTTTAAAGATATACAAACAAAAGATCGGAAAACTGATAAAACTCAGATTTTGAATTTTAACAGTTTTTTTTCCCGTAGCGGCTAAACGAAGCATTTGAGGGGTTTTATATGTATGACAAACCCCAATTATTTTGACATTTTGTACCTTTTTTTAATACATCATTTTTCTCTAAATTGAGTTTTTAAAGGTGTGCATAGAAAAGATCGGAAAATCGATAAAATTCAGATTTTGAATTTTCAACGATTTTTTGCCCGTAGCGGCTAAACGAAGCGTCCTAGGGTGTTCGTATGTATGACCGACCCCCATTATTTTTACATTTTCTACCCTTATTTTTCTATTTATTAAGGTTAAAGATGTGCATTCAAAAGATTGTTAAAGTGATAAAATTCAGATTTTGAATTTTTGACGGTTTTTTGTTCGTAGCGGCTAGCCAAAGCATCTTAGGGGAATCATATGTATGACCGACCCCCATTATTTTGAGATTTCCTACCTCCTTTTGATACATCATTTTTCTCTAAATTGTGTTTAAATATGTGCATACAAAAGATGGGAAAATTGGTAAAATTGAAATTTTGAATTTTCAACGGTTTTTTGCCCGAAGTGGCCAAACGAAGTGTCCTACGGGGTTTCTATGTATGACCAACCCTAATTATATTGACATTTCCTGCATTTTTGTCATACATTATTTTCCTCTACTGTGAGTTTTTAAAAATGTGTCCATATCCAAAATTACGATTCTAGCTCATAATTTTATATATCAATGAAATCTGATAGTAAAGATGATTGAAATAATTACTGGAAATTGTTTCATAACTTCAATATATATACTCGTAATCATAATAAATAAATACATATATTCATAAATAATATAAAAAACATAATACTAGAAATCCCAAAATAACAAAAAGTCATGAGTTATTAGAAAATGTTAACTAGAATAATAGGAATCAAGTAATTTCAAAGTTTACCATTTTTCAGAACAATGAATAACATTTATTACATTTTGTCAAAATTATTTAACATAAATTATAGAAGCTGAGTAATTCAATAGTGTAGAGGAAGTAATAATTTATAAACTATAATTAAATAGGCCACTATAGGATTAGAACTAAGATAGAAAATACAGGGAGGGACATTTAATATTTGGAATTTGAACTGCTGTATATTTTGAGTTTGATAGGCATAATGACTTTCATGAGCTAACAGAAAATTAGTCTTATGTTTGACGTTTACAAAATGGGACGCCTTACGCTTGAAAAAGTTGGGAACTATTGAAAACTTACTTCAACACTGGTGAGTTTTCTACGGAAACCATAAGAAATTTACGGAAAAAATTTGCCTTCCAATCAGTTGATCAATCAGTGAAGCGAGTTTATGGAACCGGTTCGTTATTGGACAAAACAACCCGTTCCCGTTTTCGTCCAGTGCGTACACCCGAAAACATTGCTGCGGTTTCGCACAGTGTGCATGAACATCATTCAACACCAAGTCGTCATCGTTCTCTGGAACTGAATATTTCTCGCACTTGTCTGATGAGAATTTTGGCTACAAACAAGAGTGCAAGAAATGCAGCCTCATGACCATCTGATGCATTTTATATTCGTCTGTCGCATCGGATGGGCTGAAGATCGTTTGGTCGAAGACTAACATTTTTACCGTAAAATTATCTTTTCCGATGAAGCTCATTTCCACCGTGGAGGCTATTTCAACAAGCGAAATTGCCGCCCTCAGAGCCGCCCTCATGGTCAATGGCGAGCGTTACAGAGCCATGTTAAGTGGATATTAGTTTCCACAAATTGGAGAGTGTTACATGGACGGAATTTGGTTCCAACAGGATGGGGCTGCGACACAGCCAACGATACAATCGATCTTTTGCGCACCGCTTTTGAACATCGAATAATAAAGCGAAATTCTGAATTCTGGATTCTATTGAGGATATATGTTACGCTTATCATCCAGACACGATTGAGTCCTTGAAACACAAAATTGATGTTGCCATTCATGAGATTGAAGCCCAAACAATCGAAATGTACTGAAAAATTGGATTGATCCGATGGGGTACTGTAAGGCCAGCCTTGGCAGTCATTTGAATGATGTTGTGTTTCACTCGTAAATGGAAATGTTCAATCTTTCTCATAAAGTTATAGTTTTGGACAAATATTCATTATTTTTTTTTTATATCTGATTCAAATTCCATATCGTATATGGCCCACCCTTTATCTCTTGAGTTTCTCTCACTGAAGGTAATGAAGAGATAGAATAACAAACAAGAAATGGCCAATAAATCAGTGTTTAGGGGTAGAAGTGCAATACACATCTTTTTACATTAAAACCAAGTCAACACACATGGTATCGACTTGAACCAATTGCTACCAATTATTACATTACCACAGATGACTATGAAGCAGAGTGTCTATATATCGACCGCTCAGCTCAATTTTGTGTGCGAATTCGCGAGCGCCACCTAGTACAAAGAGGTTGAAAAGGAACTTGTCTGATACTGCAGTTCCTCGAATAACCGTAATTTTTTCATACTTTTTATTTAATTAATCAAATCTTTTAGAAAATTGTGCCAGTTGTAAATTCATCTATGCATATGGACAATGGAAGCAGGACAGATGAAAGTATGACCGAATATGACGAAATTGTAAGGTAAACTTTCTTTTGGATAAAAGTATTTTACTTATTTATTCCTTTCTTGTTTTAGGTGATTCCCCAACAGTTAGACCCCTCTCCCAGTATGACCGAATATGACAAAAATGTAAGGAAAACTTTCTTTTGGATAAAAGTATTTTACTTATTTATTCCTTTTTATTTTAGGTGATTTTCCAACAGTTAGACCCCTTTCACAGTATGACCGAATATGACGAAATTGTAAGGAAAACTTTCTTTTGCATAAAAGTATTTTACTTATTTATTCCTTTCTTGTTTTAGGTGATTCCCCAACAGTTAGACCTGGTGCAAAATACTCCCACATTCAACAACCTGCCAGCAAATGAGCATTCAAAAATTCTAGAGCAACAAGAACATGTAGGCACCCTTTATTGTAAATTCTAGAATAGAACTAATACCTTGCTTTATTTAGATATATTCCCCAATGCTATCACCTGTAGGTAATGAAAAGGCAACTGCGAATTGTTTCATGGATTCTAGTGATCCAGGCCTATGTGTCGCAGTAAGTATACCGATTTACTTTTTCTGTATGTTTATTTGTGTATATGTCAATATAATATAATGAAAAAAATTGTAATAATGGAGTCTTGATAGTGCTTGTTAAGTGATGCATTAAGTGATGCGAAGCCAATCAAAGCTCTTTTGCGCATTAAGCAAGAATAAAAATATCCAAAAATAATATGTGTTTTCCAATTTAAAACGCTTCAGCTGTCAAATGAATGTGGTAAAATTTTCAAGTATTTAGAATGTAGACTGTTTTGTTTGTTAAAAGTTGGAGAATTAAGGTTTCAGTGTTTCGTCTTTGACTTGTCCTCGGGGTTTTATGATCACGTTGTTGGAGATTTTACAGAAAGAGTTTCATTTGAATGTAGAATTAACGCCGAAAACTCATTGAAGAACAAAGGACTTCTCATCGTCTTAGGTTAAAGGTAGCTCTCCTACAAAATAAATTGTCCGAGAAGTCCAAAATTATCAAAACATTGAAACAAAACACCAGACGGAGTTGCCAGAAAATTAATACCATTGACCAATTGTACGAGTCACTACGGGAAAAGAATTTAATTTGTCAAAGTGTGCAAGGCATGTTGGAAAAAGTGGGGGGCCCAAGTAAGGATCTAATTCAACGAAAGATATATAAGGTAGAGTCAAGATTACCGCCCAAGGTCTTCTGCTCCCAAATTAAGGCATTCGCTCTTAATTTGAATTTCTTATCTCCTTGGGCATGTGAATACGTCAGAACAACATTTACAAATTGCTTGCCGAACAACAGGACCCTTAGAAAGTGGTATCAAAAAATTGGATGCAGCCCTGGTGTCACAAAAGCGTCTTTTTCTGCAATAAGGAAAGTTGTCGAAAATACTCAGGGAAAAATTATAGTTAATCTTGTTTTTGATGAAATGAGTATTAGGTAACATATTGATTGGGATGGGGAAAATTCTGATGGTTTTGTTGATGTTGGTGACGGTGGCAAAAGTAACATTACAGCAACGCAAATACTTGTTTACTTAGCTGTTTGTATAAACCAATCATGGAAGATTCCCTTGGGATATTTCCCTATTTCGTCAATGAATGCCGAGCAGAAAACGAACATCACAAAGCTTTTTTTGAAAACTTTGACAGATTGCGGCGTAGAGGTGGTTGGAGTGACTTTTGACGGCGCAGCTACAAATTTAACTGTCTCTAAACAACTTGGATCGGACGTTAGAGACACCCATGCGAGAGGGTACATCAAAGTAAATCAGAGTCTGGACAAACTCATTCTTCACCCGAACCCTTGTCATATGGTTAAGCTTGTGAGAAATGCTTTAGGGAAGTTAAAAGTATTAATGGACGGCGATGGCAGGCTGATCAAATGGCAATATTTGACACTCTTACAAGACCTACAAGAAAAAGAAGAGTTGCATTTAGCCAACAAATTGAGAAAAGCTCACATTTACTACCACAATCAGAAGATGAAAGTTAGGTTGGCTGTCCAGACTCTGAGTACGTCGGTGGCTGATAGCTTGGACTTTTGCCGTGAAGTTTAACGCTTAAAAGATTTTGCTGGGAGTGAGGGGACGGCAAATTTTATCCGAATATTAATTGATATCTTTGACATTTTAAATAGTCGGCAATTACAGGGGTCTGAATCAGAAAAGAAAACACTTTGTGCGAATAACGTTTCTGAAGTTACTGAATATTCGGATACGGCAATCAATTACATCACCCAATTGAAACTGACAACAGACGTGCCTTTGGTCAAGTCAAGAACTCAAGAAGAAATGTGGGATTCTTGGGGCTCATACGCTGCTTGAGAAACGAGCGATATTTATACCGTAGGTTCATTAAAACGGGAAACTGATTTTCATTCCGCTGTACAAGCTCAATCAAAATCATATTGAGCTCTTCTTTGCTTCGATCCGTCTAGGTTTTGGAAATAACAACAAGCCATCCGTAAGGGGGAGGAATGGGGAATTGCTTCCCCTTAGAGCAGATTTATTTACTGGACATCGGAAATGTTGACCCCATACGAGAAATTAATGCAACTACTTCCCGAAAAGCTATGGTCGAGTCCTGCCAAGAAGAGGACTTTTTGCAAATTGATACCCAAATTTTGGACGATCATAGCTACGTTTCCATTCCATCGGAACTAACGGAATATGCGAGGCATGTAGTAGATAGCACATTGCAGGCTTTGTCGTGTTTAAAATATGCAAAGCCTTAAGATATTGCATTTGTGTTGAAGCTGTGCACGGCAACACTTATTCTACATCTCTTATTAGTTACAAGACCAGAGGTTTTCTAAAAAATCCATCAAAGGGTGAAGTAGCAATTTGTCTACAAGTTGAAAAGGTGATAAGAATAGCCAGCCGCCTTTCCAATGAAAACGTCTTGGATAAATCAATACACAACAAAATATCTGCAGCGGTCCAAAAGTTCTTCATGGGGAAAAATTCATTTGAGGAATATAAAAATCACAGTCGGGACTGTTACAAATAAGTAACAGTGCCAAATCACAGTGACAAAATCGCTTTCGTGACATTCATGTAGTAACAGCGACAGAATATCATTTAGTGTAAAAAATTTAGTACCTAACACCAAATACAAATTAGATGTGGGGAAAAACATAATATTCAAGGGTTGGGCTTTAATAATATACGTGTTGTAAATTTTTTTTGTGTTCTTTTTTTTAATACATATTTTTATATTTCACACATCCTATGTCATTATAATACTAAATACTACTTATTATATATTATATTATTATATACTACTTATAATTTATTAAAATTCTATGTCTTATAATTAGAGTTCAAAAATAAAATTTGTTGGACTTTCCTCATTCCTAGCCTTGTCCTCCTGTCACTCAAAATATATCCAGCCTTTGAGAAAATTCTTTCGCATGGTACCGCGGTGACCACAAAACTCAAATGTTTCTTAGCGATGTCAGCAATATTTGGGAAGCTATGCTGAAAAGTCCGCCACCAGTCCAAGGGATTCTCTTTAAGGGTAATGTTGGGCACATCCAAATATCTCTGGATTTCCAGAATTGCCTTGGACAGCCTTCAGGTTGGGATGTATTTGATATAGTCATGTACACTCGAAAAATGTCAAATTCCTCAACTTCTTCTTGAGCTTCCGGTGCAATTTCCATCATTTGGATGGGTAAGCTTGATGACTTACTGATGTTGTTCGCCACCATTTCTGTCACCTTCTTCCTAATTGTTGTGGCGCAGGTTGAGCTTTGGAAGAACTGTAGCCTGAACCGAGGATCAAGCATGGTTGCGATTCCGATTGTGCTGCTGACTTCTAGGTTTGGGAATCTGCAGTGGGCGTCAGCAATTAATTTTGTAACCGGATCTCTTGTTACCTCGTGTATATGGCCATTGAACAACTTGACTTCAATAGCCGGATCCGCGAGCATACTTTCGAGAACCGTTAAGAGACCCCTGGTCAAAATTATTATTTTGCCCCCCAACACATATTTTTCCCCACTCATTTGGCAGGTTAGTTGGTTGAAAGGCTTCAAAACCACACATAGCTGCTTACAAATGGTTCATTCATCTGAGGATAATGTCGACCATTCTTCCTGAAGCAAGGCTAGTGTAGCTTTGACCACTTCTTCCAACTCTACAAATCTTTCCAACATTTTCAGCGTAGAGTTCCATCTTGTTGGAACATCCTGAAGCAGTTTCTTTGGGGCTTCATTCGGTCTGTTCTGTCTCTGATATGTTGCAAGCTTTTCGGTCGCCTTCACGCTCCTTTCATAGTGAGAAACAATTTCTTTCACTTTCGTTATAACGCTTCTCAGTGAAGGATGCGCTGTGTCCCCACTTGTGGATCCTTTCACTATCAAATTGAGGGTATGCGCGTAACAGCCAAAATGTTTGTATTGCAGTTTCTGAACTGCTTTCGCCATATTGCTGGCGTTGTCTGTCACTACTATGAGGACTTTATTCCGCAATCTCCATTCGTCTTTTATTCGAGTGAGAAATCGTGCAATATTGTCGCTGGTGTGACTGTCAAGCATATGATAACACTCGAGAAGCACTGCTTGCAAATTAAAAGAATCGTCTACATAATAAGCAGTTACCGCCATATGTGGGTCATTGACACCGGAGGTCAAAATGTCTGAGGTCAAGCACACGCTTTTCGCCTTTGAGACCTCTTCTTTCTTCGTTGTAAGGCAGGTCTCGTAAAGAGCGGGTAAGTAATTGTTTGCCAATAACTTTCGATCCGGCAGTTTGTACGCAGGATTAAGTATTTGGGTGTATCCACGAAAGCCTTTGTATTCTACTATAGAAAAAGTTTGAAAGTCGTAAATGAAAAGACCCATCAAAGCATGGTCAATATTTTTCTTTTCCACTTTTGGCAACATTTTTTTTTTAACAATATCGCGAAATAGGCTGTTGGACAAATCCGCTAGGTCCAGGGAGCTGTTCGGTTTCTTGACTTTGACCAATACTGCTTGGACCGGGGAGCGGTTCATTTCCACCATGTTGTTCAGTGCTGCTAGCTGCAGGGATCGGTTCGATCCGTTGTTGTTGCCCATTGAATGATAAAGATGGCTCATGTCTTGATGCATGAGCAGCCTTCAACGGATGAAACTGCACGGCCGGGTGCTTCCTCTCCAAATGCTTTTTCAAATTAGTGGTGGATGTTCTGTAGCTATGTTAAGCTTTGCATAACTTGCAAAGCGCAACTTTATCCTTAACGTTGTCTACGGGTTCGAAAAAATTCCAAAGCGAGCTGATCCTCATTGTTGTGAATCAAATAATTATTATAAACAAGTATTTTTAAGTAATTATGAATACTAACTATAGATTTATTTATTAATGAATTATCAAAAACTTCTTAAAAACATAAGAATTTCAAACATTTCTTTTGAAAATCGCAGATTCAAGTAACAGGAGCGCAGAAAATCGCATACGTTAATAAATTTTGGAGTGACAAAATATCATACTGTAATGTACCACATGATGCAGCGCAGCAATGAGCGAAACAGACTAAACTTTCCCATTCGGACCGAAGAAAAAGAAAAGGTTTTAATCCCCTGAGGCACAGAAAAGGTTTTACTCCCCTGGTCATCCCATTCCATTTCATTCCCGTTCCATTCCCACGCTGACCACTGTTTGGCTCCGCCTCCAGTTTCCCACGCTGTCCATCGACCGAGCGTCTGGACACACTCCCACCTACCATGCGATCTGCAAACCAATGCAGATCGATCTGACCTCGTTAGGAAAGAATTCCGATGGGAAAGGTTGAGGTGACGACATTTTAGTGCTGCGGTAGCACTGCAAAATAGGTATAAGAACCCCACAAAATTCTGATAGTTAGTCAGTAAGTAACTTACAGCTGTAAGCGTAGTGAATTAAATAAACTTATTTTAACCAAATAATTATTTCCATAATTCCCAGTAATTTACCTCTCTTTCCATTCCAACGGGATCTGCTTGATCTGAGCGGAATCCTGCGGAACAATCCCAAGCATTTTCCCAAACAATTAAGGAGGAATCCTACATGGCGACCGTGACAAATTACTCATACGAGTAATATAGCGAACTGGAGAAATTAAACAACAAATGAAGCAGAAGAAACCAGAGCAGACGAACAAGGAGCAGTTAGTGTTGTTTCCGGCAAATTACCGGATTCCAGCAGGGATAGTGAAGCAAGGGGCAGAGATTCAAAGACCTACGTTCGAAGATGCGCGTTGCGGGCCTAAACCACTGGACATAAAGAGATTTTATAAAAATAAAATCAAGAAAATAAAAAAAAACAAACTAGAGGTGGAAAAAGGCATCAAATCAAAAAGAATGTTAAACAACTAAGAGACATTTTAGAAAATTGTAGATCCGAGGAGGAAAACAATAGATTTAACTTACTTTTGAACAAAGCCAAGAATGATTTGAATAGACTCAATAAAAAGAAGAAAATAAAGTAAAATATATATAGAAAATTTGTAATATTGTTTGAATCTTGTTGGAATTTAGGATACTACTTACTTGACAATTACGATCTTGGTTAACCAATACAGAATGGGAAACAAAAACACTAAGACATCCAATAATGGAGAAATAGTTAACAATGTGACGGTGCAAGACATAGTAAGGACCGACAACCCGCAAATTTTCTTTGTGCTATGCGCAATACATGAATCACCGAAGAGGTCTTCGAAAGCGTTACTTAAGTTCGCCAGCTAGAATAGCTATAGTAGATAGCAAGGCATGAGTCAAATGGAGGGTTTAGAAGCAATAAAAGCACAACTAGAAGCTATATTAATAAATTTTAAGAAAAAAGGGTCTGCAGTGTATACTATTAAAACGTTAATAGAGAAGGAAATACAGTAGAAGAATTACTCACAAAAGCAGAAGCATTGAAACCTACGGAAACTACTCTTGGTATAGCACAAGACATGGAGAAAATATATGTAACAATAAGAGATTTAGGAAAAGAAATTGAAGAATTCATAAAGATTCAAAAGGACCTTCGTACGGTTAATACCAGCAGCAGCATGTCGTTCGATATTAAGACTGCAACAGCTTTGATACCACATTACAGTGGCAAGGAGGATGAAACGGAATCCTTCCTCGATGCGGTTAGTCTACTGGATGAACTTACAGAGACGGCGCATAAACAAATAATGGTTAAACTTATAAAGACTCGAATAACAGGTCGAGCAAAACTGGCTATAGCTGAAGATCTAACGACAGTGGAAGCGATTAAGCGAAAAATTCGTCAAAAATTTTCGGTGAAATACTCATCGGATGCATTACTGGCACAACTGAAGGCAACTCAACAGGGAAATAAAAGGCTTGTTGATTATATTAGTCAAATTGAAGATTTAGCAAATCAACTCACGAAAGCCTTCATTTCAGAAAACGTAGCAAGTGGTGAATCGGCCGAGAATCTTGCCGAAAAATTCGCTAAACAAGCGCTGGTAGAAAATGTTTCGAATCCTGAAACATCTATCATACTAAAGGCGACAAGCTACACGAAGCTTTCCGAAATTGCAGCTAAGGCAATTGCCATAGACAAGCAATTGCACAGGAAAGGCAAAATAAACCAAAGTTTCAGAATAACGGCGGAAGTTGGAGTAGGCCGAGTAACTGGCGGCAAAGGCAAAACAATTTCAATAATCAAAATACGGGCACACACAATAGAAATAGAGATAACTATGTGCCCCCAGGTTGTGGATGGCAGGCAAATAATAGATTCAATAATCAACGCAACGGACACAACAATAGCAACCGACGGAATTTTAGTGGCAACAGATTGCAGAATAATCAAAGGATACACTACTATAATTCGGGGGAAGACCAAGCCCCTCAGCAAGAGGCCGACCCAAGTCAGTTGGGGGGACAGGAATAAATGGGAGAATATACAACATAAGTTTAAATCTGGCAAACTTCATAGTTGCTGACGTCGAGATGTATGACAAGAAGTGTACTCTTCTTGTAGACACTGGTGCGGATGTATCCTTATTTAAAAGACACTTAATTAAACCCACCCAAATGTATTACCCCAAAAATAAATGTACACTACGAGGAATAGCGGACACTACTCAGCTTTCAGAAACTTACTTGATATTTCATGGTGACACCGCGATCAAACATACTTTCCATGTGGTTGATAATAGCGTATCGTTCGAAGCAGACGCCATACTAGGCATAGATTTTTTAGTAAAATATAAGGCCCAGATAAACTACGATACGTGGCTGTTAACGTTATGTCTACCGAATAAAGTTTTAGAAATTCCAATTCAGAACAGTCCAGAAAAGGACGCATTGTTGATACCATCTAGGTGTGAAGTTATGCGTGTCTTTAAATTACAGAGCCAGCATAAGGATGATTGGGTAATCCATAACCAAGAAATATGTCCAAAAGTTTATACAGCAGCATCAATAATTTCAACAGCTAATCCTATTGTCAGAATATTGAATACAACAGACCATACAGTGAAAGTCGATGTAAGTAAATTAAAGCTAAGTCTACTATCGGAATATAGAGTGTTAAGGTGTAAAACAAAGGCTGAACGGGCAAATAAACTAATATCAAAAATTGACTTCTCGAATACCCCAGAGTTTGCAAGGAAACAATTGGAAGAGTTATGTTCCGAGTATGAAGATGTTTTCGCCCAGGATGATGAGCCATTGGCAGTGAACAATTTCTATGAGCAATCAATACAAATTTCGGACAATATACCCGTCTACATAAAAACTTATAGACTTCCTGAAGCTCATAAGGAAGAAATCAATAATCAAGTACAGAAAATGTTAAACGACGGAATCATCGAAAATTCAATGTCGCAATACAATTCACCAATTCTGCTAGTGCCAAAGAAGTCCAAAGATGTAAAAAAATGGAGGCTGGTAGTAGATTTTAGAAACCTTAACAAAAAGGTAATTGGAGATAAATTTCCCTTACGCAGGATTGAGGAAATTTTAGATCAAATGGGGCGAGCCAAATTCTATTCAACCCTTGATCTTATGTCGGGTTTTCATCAAATTCCAATAGAGAAAGACTCACGAAAGTATACAGCATTTTCAACGAATTCAGGCCATTACCAGTATTGTAGATTGCCCTTCGGTTTAAAAATTAGTCCAAATAGTTTCCAGAGAATGATGAACATAGCGCTAGCAGGTTTGCCTCCGGACATTGCATTTCTCTATATTGATGATATAATCGTCGTTGGATGTTCACTCAGGCATCATCTTAAAAACCTTAAAAGCGTTTTCGAGAGACTGAAAGACAAAAATCTTAAACTAAATCCTGAAAAGTGCAAATTTTTCCAGACAGAGGTAACTTTTCTGGGACATCAGGTGTCAGCTGAAGGAATTAAGCCTGACGCTTCAAAATATGAAGCCATTAAGAACTATCCCACACCCAAATCAGCTGACGATACTCGACGATTCGTTGCATTTTGCAACTATTATAGAAGATTTGTTCCCAACTTTGCGAACATTGCCCTACAACTTAACAAATTGTTGCGGAAAAAGGCGACATTTGAATCGACAGAGCTGCAACAAGAGGCATTCGATAAACTGAAAGCGACGCTAATGTCGCCTACAATTCTCCAATACCCCGACTTCGGAAAACAGTTTATAATTTCGACGGATGCATCAAATGAGGCCTGTGAAGCTATATTATCTCATTAATTCGAAGATAAGGACCTCCCTATAGCTTTTGCAAGCAGAACTTTTACACCTGGGGAAAAAAATAAGTCCGTTATCGAAAAGGAAATTAGCAGCCATACATTGGGCGATAAATCATTTCAGACCTTACATCTATGGTCGAAAATTTGTAGTACGAACAGACCACCGGCCGCTCACTTATCTATTTGCAATGAAGAACCCATCATCCAAGCTAACACGCATGAGGCTTGATATTGAGGAATACGATTTCACGGTAGAATTTGTGAAAGGGAAGCAAAACAGTGGACCAGATGCATCATCTAGAATCGATATAGAGGATTTAAAGAACGTCAGTGTTCTACAAGTTAAAACAAGGGCGATGACGTCAAAATCGAAAGAACCAACCAGACACTCAGAAAGGTCGGATACAGGATCACAGCAGCCTGATCAACTGCGAGTGGTAGAGGTATCTCCGTCCGAATCATTAAAAAATGTGGTACAATTAAAGTTCATGGCGAACAGCTGCGCCACGAATGAACTAAACATCCTAATACAGGATAGCAAGTCAGTACTAATAAAGCGGTTATTTAGAAGAAATATAAATGAATCCATGGAATCCGCATTAGAGCGTGAAATCCGAAGGTTGGATGAAGAAATTTATAACGAAGTTCAAACCGAGACTCTGAAACTTTCTACAGAAAGTGAAATTTTTAATTATGTAAGCGTTGCTATATTCAAGGATATATGCAATCGCAGTCTAAGAAACGTTTCAATAAAATTGTGCAAGCCGCTCATACATATAGCAAATGAAGAAAAAATTGTCAACATTTTGAATCAATATCATAATACACCCACAGGAGGACATCTAGGACAGGCCCGAATGTATAAGAAACTAAAAACTATATATCTTTGGAGAAATATGAAAAAATCTATAGCGAAACACGTAAATAATTGCGAAAAATGCTCAAGGAACAAACATCAGGTCGAGACTAAAGAACCTATGCAGCTAACAACCACGCCGGTTAAGGTATTTGAGGTAGTATCAATAGACACGGTAGGACCTTTCACCAAAACTGCTAGCAATAATAGATACGCGATAACATTACAAATGCGATCCAAGCAAGTATGTGGTAGTCATACCCATAAAAGACAAAGAAGCAAATACCGTAGCAAAAGCTGTGGTGAATGAGTTCATTCTCAAATATGGTCCAATGAGCTACATTAAGTCTGATTTGGGAACGGAGTATAAAAATCAGGTATTTAAAGAAATATGTGGGTATCTACATATCAACCAACTGTTTGCGACTGCGGCACATCCAGAAACAATAGGGGCCTTAGAGCGGAATCACAAATCCCTGAACGAATATCTGAGATGTTTTGTGAATGAAAATCACGACGATTGGGACACTTGGACCCCTTATTACGCGTATTGTTACAATACAACTCCAAACACCGTGCATGGGTATACACCATTTGAACTCATATTCGGTAAAACTCCCTCGGTACTTACGGAAATACCAAACAAACGTCCTGATCCAATGTATAATTATGACCTCTATGCAAAAGAACTAAAATATAGACTACAATCCAGTGTAATAAAAGCAAGACAATATTTACAAGAATCTAAGGCCTGAAGAATAAATACAGAAAACCAAGATCGTAACACATTACGCTTAAAGAGAGGGGAACGAGTTTTTATAAAAATACAAAATAGAAGGAAAATGGATCTACTATTTGAACCAAATTGTGTTATAAGAGATTCAAACAATAAACTAATTACCGTACATAAAAATAGAGTAAGGAAATATAATAATTCGTAATAACTTTTGACAAATATAACCAGTGTAGATCAAGTAGTATTAGGTTGAATATATGAAAACGTTAATAATGAAATGTTAATATAAGGTAGATTCTATGTTAATGATGTACAGAAGAGAGATTTTCCTTGTTCTCAATAAAACAAGAAAAACCTCTCTTCCAAAAGGGGGAAGGTGTAATGTACCACATGATGCAGCGCAGCAATGAGCGAAACAGACTAAACTTTCCCATTCGGACCGAAGAAAAAGAAAAGGTTTTAATCCCCTGAGGCACAGAAAAGGTTTTACTCCCCTGGTCATCCCATTCCATTTCATTCCCGTTCCATTCCCACGCTGACCACTGTTTGGCTCCGCCTCCAGTTTCCCACGCTGTCCATCGACCGAGCGTCTGGAGACACTCCCACCTACCATGCGATCTGCAAACCAATGCAGATCGATCTGACCTCGTTAGGAAAGAATTCCGATGGGAAAGTTTGAGGTGACGACATTTTAGTGCTGCGGTAGCACTGCAAAATAGGTATAAGAACCCCACAAAATTCTGATAGTTAGTCAGTAAGTAACTTACAGCTGTAAGCGTAGTGAATTAAATAAACTTATTTTAACCGAATAATTATTTCCATAATTCCCAGTAATTTACCTCTCTTTCCATTCCAACGGGATCTGCTTGATCTGAGCGGAACCCTGCGGAACAATCCCAAGCGTTTTCCCAAACAATTAAGGAGGAATCCTACAATACGTCACTCAAATATCAAAGTGACAAAACATCATACGTTGCTGAAATATCAAATACCACGTTATTTTGGTTACATATGAAATTTTCTGTAACAATGTTACTTGAATAACGTATGATATTTGTAACTTTCATGATCTTCTGTGCTCCTGTTACTTGAAAAGTGGGATTTTGAAAAGAAATATGATGTTATATGTTATTATTTGTTTGTTTATATATTTGATATATTTTCAATAGAAAATATTGTAGTATACGTTACTAAAATATCGTAGTGACAAAATATCAAACGTTACTAAAATATCAAAGTGACAAAATATCATATGTTACTAAAATATCAAAGTGAAAAATATCATTCGTTATTAAAATATCAAAGTGACAAAATATCATATGTTACTAAAATAACGTAGTGACAAAATATCATGCGTCAATAAAATATCAAAGTGACAAAATATCATGCGTCACTAAAATATCGTAGTGACAAAATATCATACGTTACTAAAATATCAAAGTGACAAAATATCATATGTTACTAAAATATCAAAGTGAAAAATATCATTCGTTACTCAAATAAGAAATAACGCTCAAAATGATTAAAATATTCAGTATTGTCTCTCATCTATAAAAATACGGAAGCCTCTCACAAATGCAACAAAAAGAAAACCTTTAAACCTATTATTAACATATTTCTTTTGAAAATCCTAAGATTCAAGTAACAGGAGCGCAGAAAATCATGAAAGTTGAATACAAAATCCAATTTCGAGACTCACGTTACTTGAGTAGGAGAGACAGAAATATGTATGCTAATCAAGGGCGTGTTATCTTCAAAACCGTCTGTATGTAATGAGGGTACAACTACAGAGGGTTTTGGTGAGGGAGACTAGAAAAGAAATGATATGTGCATATATGCGTGAATAATATCCATTCCACATGGAAAAACAGGTTTTGGAATGGAACATTGCATTCGGCTGTGTAAGAGGAAAATTGTAGTGCGATCGGAGCTGAAGATAAGGTAAGAAATGAAATTAAAATAAGAATGAAGTGGAAGTGACAAAGTAACACTAGTTTCACGCCGTGAGTCACTGCCACTGTCACGGGAGTTAGAGTCACGTTGATTTTGTGACGTGAAATATCACCCATCTCTAGTACATCAATAAAATGTGTAACGAATGGTGTAATGTTGACTTCGTCTTCGAAGAATTATTATTTCTTGTTATTTTCCTTTTGTGAGAACGATTTTTTAATCACAACTCGATCTTTTCCATACTGTACTGTACTAGCTCATGAAAACTTCCTTGTATTTTGTATTTTGATAAAACAATCGCCAACCAGAAACTCGACGTCGCCAAGTCTTTCATTTTGAAATTTTTAAGTTTGTTTTTACATAAAACAGCAAATCATTACTATTTGAAGAGGTACTGAGGTGATCTATATAGACTATGATGACAAAAATCTCTACCTCTTCAATGATATTATAGACACGCGCATCTCGATCGATCGATCATATCACTGAGCTACTGTTGTTGCTTTTGTCCGTTCTACGGACCCGCCGGTGTTATATTTAGTTTTCAGAAGCCATCGTGGTCCAATGCCATTTTTGCCATCTGAACGTTAAACCAAACTCTATACACAGTTTTGAACTAATGCATCATATTCCATTTACACGTATATTTTCCGCTTGGAAGCGGATTATTATTTTAACACTGGGTCGGCGCCTTTGAGAAAGGCCCTTGGGCACTTCAACCTGAAGTTCCTTTGTACCATCCTCTCCGCTATTTGTTGCGTTACTCTTAGACCTAGCTCTAGCCGTTCGAAGTACGACACACGATTTTTAAGATACTCGTATGTGGGCGCTTCTGCACCGAGTGATCTTGATCATTCCTGTCATAGTGCTTCAGATTCTAACAAATGCGACTACTTTCTTTGGAAAATGTTTATCACAGCTAATTTTTTAAGGTTTAAAGTATTATTGAATTAAAGTTACGGCCGAGCTAGAACATGAGATTGTGATATGCATCTCGCATCACTTTCTTGATAGCATTTAAGTGCAAAAGAAGAAAGGAATTGCAATAATTTTCCATAGTCTTGTGAAGTGTACCAGGTGTAATTTTTGACGTGAATACGGCGGAAATCCAAAAAACTTAATGATAAAATCGAGGGATACACTTTGGCGTTTTAGCTGGGAATCTATCCACTTAATCCAAAATTAAATAATAACTCTGAATAGCTTCAGGATCAAAGAAATCACCAGGATAACAAGAACGGAGGAAGCGCCAAAAAATTAAGTAATTTTGTACCAAATTTTTCCGATTTTGAACCAATTTTGTACCAAATTTTGCCGGGGGTAGCACCGCAATTTTGAGGTTATTTTGCTGCGTATCGAGATTTGCAATTAGTAAACTTTTTACTTGGAGAAGCTACGATGTTCGTTTAAGTTTTAATCGTCAGCTGTCGTCAAAATCTATCGATTGTATTGAAGTAGTACATCGTGTGGGAGTCATACACGGACTTATAACTAATAGAGTAACTCAATAATTATTTGTTTCCTTGCTTTTATACTAAAAACATAAATAAAAGTATTTTATTTAAAAAATATAACTCGTTGCATAAACGTATTCACGTACAACCCACGGCCGTGTCCATGACACAGACACACCCCATCTTTTTTGCGCACTCTAGATCTCTAGAGTGTGGAAAAACAAATCAAATAAGAGTCAATATATTGACTCTGCGTACAACTTATAAACCGCTCAACTTATCCATACTGCTCAACTTTTGAATGTAATATTCTTCGTCATTTCTTTTTATAACCAGACATTAGGGAAAGATACCCTATATTGCATTTCATCTTTTCTAAAAGGCCCAAAGAAGGACAGAAAAATGTAAAGAAGCTAAACAAACTTGGAAGGTTTGAAATTTCACGTAATTTGAAGTAAATTTAGGTCTATATCATAGTCAACAAGAGCTGGTTTTCCAACTTATTGTAATAAAATTTCAATCCAAAATACTCTTATTAGAAAATGTTTTCCGAAAAATTTTCATCGCTTTCGGGCGGTGTTGTTTTCACCATCCGTAAGTGCTTTTTGTTGCTTCTTTAGTTCTACTTACCTCACACCACCGCGTGAAATATCATAGTTCAAAATTTTTTCCCCATGACTCCAAAAAACAGCTCTTGAAGACATGACAACATTTCTCACTATGCATAACAACTCAAGCGTTGAGTCCGTTTCATAATATATCTCCTGAAGTTGTGCGCCGCAGGCATCCACTATGATTATACTTGGAGCTGGAAAAAAATGCATGAAAAACTAAGGATATTCTTTTAATTTTTTCAAGGTTTCATGCTAGACACACAATTGTAGAAATACATAATTATAATTAATATATAGTATGATATTTCAATGCATCCAGTATTTAAATTATATAGAATTCTATATCAATGGGAAATAAAAGTGGGCAAGTGCGAGTCGTAACAGCACGTGAAGGGTTCCATACGACCGTACAAAAAATTTTTTTTATTATTTTTTGACGTGATAACGTCTTATAAATCGATGGCCGGCTGCACAAATGAAAAATTGTGACTCATTGTCACGTTCCGCCTGAGCTGAGCGGACGAATGAGAGATTCGTACATTAATTTGGACTCATGAGAGATTCTTGAATCCACACTAATGGGCGTATAAACGAATCTCTCATGAATCCCGTCTCATACGCGTATAGTTTGGATTCATGAGAGATTCGTCCATACGCGTATTAGACGCCTGCACAACTCCATGGTACCAACAGCCAGGAAGCACCCCTACATTCTGCCTAAGGACTCTCCACTCTCAACATTGATCATCCGAGACGCACATGAAAAAACGTTGCATGGATCAACCCAAGAAACACTAAATTACATCCGTAACCAGTGTTGGATACTCGGAGGACGAGCGCCGGTTCGGTCGTTCATCTTGAAGTGTGTCAAATGCACAAGATATCGCCACAAACGAATACAACAATTGATGGGACAGTTACCCACCACCAGAGTAACACCTGCAGGTCCATTTGTCCATACAGGTGTAGATTATGCAGGCCCATTTAATCTTAAGACATGGAGTGGGCGAAGAGCAAAAACATATAAAGCATGGATATCGCTGTTCGTATGCCAAGCAACATCAGCAATTCACCTAGAAATCGTCACAAATTATACAGCAGACGCATTTCTTGCGGCATTTCGGAGATTTGTTTCTCGCCGAGGTATACCGTCCACCATGTGGAGTGATTGTGGAACAACGTTTAAAGGAGCACATCAGGAATTAAAAGCATTGTTCGATCAACACTCAGAGGAACTGAAAAAACTTGCGTCTGTGATAGCAGAAGACGGTACCACATGGATATTCAACCCACCAGCCTCCCCACACTTTGGAGGTAAGTGGGAAGCAGGAGTTAAATCTATGAAGTACCATCTGAAACGTGTTGTTGGGGACACTATCCTGACGTATGAAGAAATGATGACCGTTGCAACACAAATTGAATGTGTCCTCAACTCGAGACCCATCAGCCCATTAACAGATGATCCAGATGACCTCAATGCATTGACACCGGAGCATCAAATCGAATTAAAAAAAACCTAAAGTGTCCAGTGCCGAGTAAATATGAGAGCTACTCACTGTACAGTGAGTACCTAGCGTCCGTTAGATCCAAACTACCTTCAAACTCCCGGGAATTTTTTCCTTTGTAAATTCGAAAAGGAACCCCCATAAGGATAACTACCCACAGTCCCTTCCGCACCTTGGAAAGGAGTTTGATCACCCGTTCGCAAAGTTAACTTGCAGTCCTTCCACTCTCTTTTCAGAACTGAACCTTCCTGATCTCTTTATCAGTGAAGATTAAGTTCTCTCGCATCTCCTAAGTCGCAAAGATGACCTCTCCTCAGGTCCGAATGGTATACCTCCCTTCCTACTCAAGAGGTGTGCGAAGTACCTTGCGGGTCCCTAAGCCCAGGTCTTCAACTTCTCTCTTAAATCAGGTTCTCTCTTTTAATCCCGTTTTACAAAAAGGGCTCCAAGTCTCTAATCTGCAACTACCGACATATAGCGAAGCTTTCTGCAATTCTCAAACTCCTCGAAAGACTTATTGTCGACAAAATCTATCCTTCCTTCTCATTCTTGATTTCTCTTCATCCGCATGGTTTTTTTAAGGGAAGTCCAAGGTTACCAACCTTCTACACTTCACGTCCCACACTATCAATGCCCTTGAACGCGGTGAGGTTATAAGGCATTTGATAGCATCCCCCATCCTTATTGTCCTCAAACTCAAATTGGCTTTCATAACCCTTTTATCTCCTGGATTAACTCCTACATTCAAAACCGTAAATTCGGAGCTATGCCGATGATGCGAAAATCTTTAAAAATATACGGTATCCGTCCCACGCCCGCCTTCTCTAAAACGATCTGAATCGCTTTGTTGAATGGTACCACAAAAGCAACCTCATCCTAAGCATTTCCAAGTGTGAGTATGACTGTTTCTCTAGGGGACGCGACTTTTCGCCGCACACTTCCAAGATTAATGACTCAAGCATTCGGATGGTGGGACTTGTCCAAGATCTCGGTGTCCACCTGGACTCTCATTCATCGACCACATCGATTATGTGGTTCGCAGAGCCAGAGGTATGATTGTGCTCATACTAAGGTGGTCTAGCGAGTTTGCAGACCTCATTATCTATAAATCTCTCGATACTTCCCTCGTTTGTCTAATCCTCGAATATGCTTCCCAGGTATGGTCACCCTACCATAAACTACACTAAGGACGGATCGAAGCGGTGCAAAAACGCTTCCTGCGGGGTGCCGTTAGACACCTCCCGTGGTCTGATCCCTCCCACCTTCCTCCACACACGGACCAACTACGCCTTATTGGCTTGCAAACACTCTCTTGTAGCCGGGCGAGTGCAGACCTTTCCTTCGTACATGATGCCATCCAGGGGAACATAAGCGCGCCGTACATCATGAACCAGATTGAGTTGCGGCATGGCGGTTGGAACCTCAGATACAACGCGGGTACCCTGATTTACCGAATCCCTCCTTAGTTAAGAACTTTTGTTTTTACTTTTCTGCTTCTTGAATTTATTTATGTCTAATGTTTCGTTATTCATGTATATTATGAATGCTGTTTTCGTTTTGGTTTTTGGCTCTACGATGTTCCGATGTTCGATGAAATTTTACTTTCTTATTTTTCCTCTATAGCTTCTTGTAAGTTAAGAAACGTTCCTTTAGTTATGTACTTGTATTAAGTTGAATAAATTAAATTAAACTTAGCTAAAACATCCTCTAAGTTGTTATTATTAATGTCGTCAAATTCTGTATCACTTTTACGTCCATAATTCAATCATTCCGTCGAATGCAAATTCCAATAGAGCAGCGTTCTTAAGGTAATTGAGTCATTACTGAAAAGTATTGAATTGTTGATGAATTCTCAACACACGCTTCATTTCAGACCTCAGGTTGGTTGTGGACAGACATAGTGTCGACTCGAGACGTCCATCTCTCAGTGTGGAACGACATCTAAACTTCGTCAAGTTAATTTTTGAGAATATTTGTTCGCAGATATAGGTACTTTCAACTAACGATACAATTTTTAGTGAATGGCTTCTGAAAAGAGGGCACCTTTCTTGTTTAAAATGTATGGAGTATATATCGAGCACCGCAGTTTCATGAAACTCGGCTTTGATGCACACGTCACACTGAAGATCGATGAGCTAAATTTAAAGGAAGATGCAAATAATGCAATTTCCATGGTGTATTGTCGGAAGTCAAAGAAACGGTTCCTAACCTTCTCACGAAGTTCATTGATTTTCTTGGAATACTTTTTGGTGTCCAGTGAAAATAGCGATACGGATGACAATATAGGAAAGTGAGCACAAATGCACAAATATGAGAAAACAAAAGCCCAATGTGCTGGTCTGTACCTTAAAGCTACACGTAGAGGTCATTTTTGACGTGAAACGTCTTTCTTCCCGTTGAGTATGTACATTGGTAGCCAGTCTAACATTCTTGTGTTACAAAACACCTTCATTTTTCCATCGCTAATAACGACGAGACTAAAAACGTGATAAGAATGACGGAGGTCTCAGTGGATAGAACATGCTTGTACGTATTTATTTTATGGCACTCGATTTTGACATCAAGCCCGTGACATCATCGGGCTTGTGCAAGCGCCCACGCGTGATTGTTGTTATTTAGCGATGGGTGGGGATATTTATGAGTGTAGCGTGAGAACGCGGTACGCTAGGATGTTGATTGTCGTATCGTTGTCAAAAACATGAGACGGGCTACCAGGACCTAAAGTGAAACAATAAAAATTTTCTCCGAAATATAAGCAAAAATCGGTATCAATTTTAAAATCTAAAAAATATGGAAGATATCGTCTCGTATGAGCGGTAAATATGCACCGTACTGTAAAAAAACTCAAATCGGAGAAAAGCAGCATCAAACCAAATATTATGAACCAAAAATAATCAGTGCCGAGCAAGTGTGAGAGCTACGGCGAAATTGAAAAAGAAATAAGAAAACGGTGGAAAAAAATAAACTTGTGATTTATCTATTCTGTAACCGGACTGCTCGCCATAACCATTGTAATGAATAGTCTGATAATGAAAGTACATATAAGTTCGAAAATTTGGTTGTACTTTTTTTGACGTTAAAACGTCTTTTCGCTCGTTAAATACACTGATAGCCAGTCAAACTTTCTAGCGCTACAATACACCATCAGATTTCAATCGCCAATAGCTACGAGGCTAATGATGCGATAACAACTATTGAGGTCACAATGGATAGAGAATTTCCGTACGTATTTATCGTGCAGCATTTGTTTTGCGCGTGTCGTCATCGGGCTAGTTCACTTACGCATGAATGTTGTTAATAAGCGATGCGTAAAATTATAAATAAGTGAAGCGTGAGAACGCAATCATGTAGGACGTTCATTCGGGAGTCGTTGTAAGGACTTTTAGAAGAACTACTAGGAAGTAAAGTGAAACAATAAAAATAATCGCCGCAGTATAAGTGAAAATCGGTATTAAATTGAAAATTGTAAAAAAAATTAACGATATCGTCTCATATGAGCCGAAAATATGGGCCGAATTGAAGAAAACCCAAATCACCGAGAGCTTGCTTCAAAACGAATTCAAAAAACCTAAAGTTTCCATTGGCGAGTAAATGTCAGACCTGGTAGCACTAGAGGAAAAATGAAAAACGTCGCGAAAAAATAAACTTGTGACTAATCTTTCATATCATCGTATTACTCTATATGACCATTGTATAAGAGACATTGATTTAAGAACATACTAGTAAGAAACACTTATTATAGTTTTATCTCGAAGTTTTCACGGAAAATCTACGGCGCGGACCTTGACTGGGCCTTTCGTTTATTATGCTTTGTAATGTGAATTAAAAGATCCAAATCGTAAATTCACTCTTTGTCATTAAGCTTTTTCACGGGTTTTCCCTTATCTTCCATGAATATATCGATTGCATGCTGCAGTGCGAAAAAACGCTTCAGCATTGAATTAAATGGGAAGTGTGGGATCCCCAGAGACCCCAACCTTTTGGGCGCTGACGAGAATTTGTTGAGGTCTCACCTGAAATCCAAAACAGATGTCCGCTTTAGGTTTCCGGTCCTTTTTTGCCAGTGTCCTCTTTAGGTTTCCAGCCATTGTTAATCCTGAGCTACACCGCATTTCACACGATCTTCTGGGTGCTGCAAACGTGCAGTCCACAGGCGTAACAATGCTTTCCTCCTTGTTTCCTTGTCTAACATTTTACAAGAAAGTGAACTAAAAATTAATAATAATAAGATCAAAGGGACTCATTTAAGCAATTCAGGAACATTGTTTTTCCTTTGTCCTACTGTTCAAGCATCGTATTTGGAAGGATGCTTTGTATCGTGATGGAGCTTCACATTCTACTCCTTATTACAGCGACACTATCGTAGCGCAGCAAGCAAACATCCTTGCCACCAATAAACATTCTTTCCAGAAGGAAGTGCTGCTCTATCCAACTGTCCTTGAATGTACATATGTATTTCGATATGGACTTTTCTTATCTTATCTTGCGAGGATAAAGCCATACCCACAATTGCGTTTTAGATAATCGTTCTTGCCACAAATATAATTAAAGAAGAGCTGCTCTCGCCGACATTCGTTACCAACTAGAATTTTCTTGTTGCAAAGATTGGTTGGTTTAAAGAATGATTTACTTTCTGTCGGTTTTGCTATGATTTGGTTTTGCATAGTGGTGCACGTCAAGGATGGCGTGGGCGTGGCCAAAATATCACGTAAATAGCATATTTACTCCCCAGGCCGTAATCTGCCACGCCTGCCTTAGACTAGGGATGTTATGTCGGCACATTATTGGTCGAAAATTGACTCGATTGAGGAAATTGCAGTGCACCGACAAATAACTCTACACTAAAATAGCCGATGATGCCGTTTTATTCTAAAAATTTCAACAGTTTCCGATATATTATTCAAAATGTAGTTATTGTGACCTGTAATGTATAAATAACCAAAGGGTGTTATGATATTGTTCTCTTATGATATTTTCGACGTAACATAATTTGTTTTTCCCCGTGTCTTTCTCTTAATTGCTGGTGCTATGGTTGTAGCAATCGGCTGCATCTTACTCTGTCGTTTGCGATACCCTTCAATGGTCAACTTCTTATGACATTTGTGTCGTAGCTCCTCAACAGTTGTTGGTACATACAATGCAGCGTTCGAAGCTTCTCCTTGTGTGATGTTTTCGGCTTTCGCTGCAACGTCCCTCTTGAGTTTTGTAAACTCCTCAACTTGGCTGTATAATTTGTCAAAAAAGTCGTTGAGCAAAGCGTGCCAATTAGAAGACGCCATTTGATCCGCAAGTCTGCAGTATCGCCATGTTATGATATTATTTTCATCAATAAGAAGTGTTAATTTAAGATTGAATTATGAATACCTATATGCCGTGCAGCTAACTGACGGACACGAAATGATGGCTTGTATTCTGTTTGAATATTCGCCGCAGTTTTCAATCCAAAACAAGATATACTTTTTAAGGTGCAACCAGAGGTCGCATACCTAGAATGTATTTTCTTAGACTGACTTACATGGATTTTTGTCGCTTAATTTATACTTAAAATTATCAAGTTATAATCTAAAATTAAACAATAAATATCTATTTCTTCTAATTGAAGTTGATACCGAAGTCTTCGATTTCAATGACTTCGTACAATCTAAACATTCTACATTGTACCCTATATGACCTGCCGTAAGTATTTCTGCATTTTTGCTTTTCTTGTAGTTACACACTACAAGGGTATGAAAATCCAAACAATCAGTATGTGAAGTACAAACGATTACATATTTGTAATTAATAAATAAAGAAATTGTCATAATTCACGAAAAAATTGTGTTGAGTGAAGAAGGCCTCAAGAGTATGAAATAAAATTAAAAATTTCTTATTTGAATTATAATTGAAGGGTTGTTAGTCTAAAGGGTCTAGGTGCCAAAAATATCAAAAGTCAATATTTCTAAGAATATACAATCTAAGTGCCAATCGTAATGATATCCAAATGGATCTAATTGCCTTTTTCTTTTAAAATAATTTCACAAAATTATTTACTTTGCTGCGGTTTCTTTGCATGTTTTTATCACTTCAGGACATAGCGTCTTGCGCAAAAGTTCGTTGCCAATTTGGATGTTCTTGGGCTTGGCACTTAGATTTAATATTCTTAAAAACAGTGATATTTTACTTTTTGGCTCTTAGACCTCTAAGACATAGAACCATTCAATTATATTATGTTAAGTATAACTTAGAATTCGTCACCGAAACTGTCATACAGTCAATTTTTTTTTCATGCTGAAAGTAATATAACTTGAGTCATAGGTGGAAGTTTACAGTTACTGCCAACGGTGACGTATGATTCAGTTACTGCCAACGGTAGTGTGGTTTGTATCTTTAGCCGAAAAGATTCGAAAAATTGCTAGTTTCTAATTAAGGCCGTGATTTCTAGAAAATCATGTTCAGAAAATCATACAAATTTACAATTAATGTTCTCCCAGCATTTGCATTTTCACGTTTTCCCACTATGCACAGCGGATCAATACATTTCTCTAGGGTTGAATAAAATAAGATGAGTTGAAACATAGTTACAAGAAATGAACCGCAGTTTGTTAGCACAGCAAGCAAATAGTTTAAGCATAGGTATAATTATGAAGAGCCAAATATCTGGTAGTTCATAATACATTTACGGTGAAGGTCTTGATCACGTATCAGGCAGTTCATCATGGATTCGGTGAAGCTCCATGCGTGAAAAGCAAGCTTCGAATCACATGCCAGCGACACACAAAAAAATCGTCGGACATTCTGTAATCGAAATATATTTTTATTTTTGGTCCTAAGCCGTGGAAGAAACTTAATGCTGGTCCCCTTAGAGACTAGTCGCGCAGCAATCATTTCATCGCTTCACGCGTTCAAGAAGGACACGTACTCCTTAACTTGGTTGACTTGGTACTACTGCGGGACGCTACCATCGTACTTTATCATGACTTCCTCCGGTGTGTTCCATGGAGTGAATGGGACTCGATGTAATGGGAGGTAATCAGGAGTGGCCTGCCGTCAAAAATGTCCTCGGTGGATGGTAGGGGTGTAAAAACTACTCAAAACTGAGTAATCGAATGTATTCGTTACTTGATGACCGAGTATTCGTTGTATCCGCATCATCGTTACTGATTCCTTGGACTATACAAAACGAGCAAAAAAAAAAACCAATTTTCCAATTTGAATATCATTTTCCAATATGAAACCATTTCATATCTATATAAATTTCAATTTAAACAAATTTTGTATCTTACGAAGAAGGGGAGTATAAGTCCATTATCATAATTTCATTAAAAAATTCTTTATTTCAAAATTCCCGCTTCTTTTTATATAACTTCTATGCAAAAATCCAAAAATACCCAAAGAAACGAATACTACCCAATGAGTATCCATCCGGATCACTATTCGTTACCAGAGCAGTCGAATCTTTGTATGAAAATTTCCATACAAAAGTACTCGAAAAAATTAAACGAATAGTACCCAATGAGTATCCGGATCACTATTCGTTACTTGAGCAGTCGAATCATTATATGGAAATTCCCATATAAAAGTATCCGCGAGTATCCGCGAGTACTCGTTTCATTTCGAGCCGTTCCTGTCCCTCTCACATTCTCCCATTCCAATTCTCACATTCCCATTCACACACTCTCTCGCACACGAAATCGTCGTTCATGAATGTACATTCATTCCCAACCATTCCTAGACGTGTTTGAGAGAGTGATTTGCTATCAACGCACACTGATAGCGAATCGCTCACTCGAATACTTACCGTCACTCATCTCTCTTTCTCGTAAGAGAGAGAGTATTCGATAACGAGTAGTATTCGCGAGTACTCATTGGATACTCGGAATCATAGTGAGTATCCGGTACTCGGTAACGAATACTACTCATTTCTTACATCTCTTGTGGATGGTTAGTGATGGTTAAAGGCCTCCGAAAGTGTAGTTGGTGGCTGGTCCGTCCACATGGGATACAACATTGAAAACGTAGGTGGTGGTCCAATCACTGATTGGCATCCTTAGTACTCCAAGTCGTTCCACAGATTCTGTAGGATCAAGGTAGGATATCTGTAGGATATAGACATTGCGATTGTCGACTGGTACTCGTTCCGCAAAAATATTGGTTGGGCTGGTTGACATGGGCTCGATTCGGTTGTTGTTCTTACTAACGTCACGATTTCTAGATGGTGCGCCATTAGATTTTGAGAGCAAGAATGATCCATTTACAACCAAAAAATTATGAGTTAAACTATAATTATATTACTATTATTATTATCAATATATTTTCAAAAATTCTGTCACTACTGATCGACGATGTTATCCAGTAACTCTTGTATTGTTGCATTGATTGGCTGTGATGAGTCTTCAGAAGTAAGGACTGCCAGAGTAAAAAGGATATTATGAATTCAGTACAGTAGCGATGTTTCCAACACAATATCTTTCTTTATTTTTAATGCTTAAAGGTTTACTCTTGTTTATCATATTATAATTCGCCATGTTATTTCCTTGAATTCGTTTGATACTTATCATAATTTTCTGATTATCCGTATTTTGCTCATAATGATGTACTTACATATTTTGTGTTTTCTTGTAGATAATAGTTATTATAGAGATAATAGTTTTCTAAAGCGAACTTAGGAAGCTGCATCACAACAAATATTTTTCGGTCATATTGTGCAACGGCAGTTTAATGTATTTTACATGGTTTATTGTCAAATTGTATTGATGAAATTCCTCTGTAGTAAAAATATTTTTGGGTCGAATTCCCAATCTACAATCCAAAACTGTATCTTCGAATTGTTCTTATTTTTTGAACAGAATCCTTAAATTCTCTTTTGCATTAAACAACTGTAATTCTTGCTGCTTGTTATTCGATAATTGTAGTTTTATTGACGTGAAAATGTCTTTCTTCTCGTTGAGTATGTACATTGGAAGCCAGTCTAACATTCGTGTGTTACAAAACACCGTAATTTTTCAATCGCTAATCACTACGAGACTAATAACGCGACAACAACGGTTGAGGTCACAGGGGATAGAACATATTTGTACGTATTACTTGTGTGGCGCTTGTTTTTCCCGTGACGTCATCAGGCTAGTGCAAGCGCCCACGTGTGATTGTTGTTTTTGAGCGTTGTGTGAGGATATTTATGAGTGTAGCGTGAGAACGCGTTAAGCTAGGACGCTGATTGGGGCATCATTGTAAAATGCATGAAAGGAGTATGTATGTATGAGTACATTGGTAGCCAGTCTAACATTCTTGTGTTACAAAACACCGTCATTTTACAATCGCCAATAACTACGAGACTAATAATGCGATAACAACGGTTGAGGTCACAGTGGATGGAGCATATTTGTACGTATTTATTGTGTGGCTTTTGTTTTGTCAGTAACGTCATCGGGCTAGTGTAAGTGCCTACGCGTGATTGTTGTTTTAAGCGTTGCGTAAAATTATTTATGAGTGTAGCGTGAGAACGCGTTAAGCCAGCACGTTAGTTTGGATGTCATTGTAAAGGATTTGAAAAGAACTACCAGGACCTTAAGTGAAACAATTAATATTTTGGCCGGAATATAAATACAAATTGGTATGAATTTAATAATGAAAAAAAACTGAGAGATATCGTCTCATATGAGTCGTAAATATTCACCGAATTGTAAGAAACTCAAATCGGAGAAAACCCGCATCAAAACGAATTTGAAAAACCAAAAATGCCAAGTGCCGAGCCATTGTCAGAGGTGCGGCGGCATCGAAGAAGAAACGAAAAAACGGCGCAAAACAGTAAACTTGTCATATATCTATTCTGTAACCATGCTACTGTATATAATGATTGTATTTAAAAGATTAATGATTAAAGAACATATTAGTGCGAAACACTTATTATAATTTTTTGGACGCGAAAGCTTCTTTCGCACGTTAATTACGCTGATAGCCAAACAAACTTTCTTGCGGTAAAATATACTGTCAGAATTTAATCGTTAATAACTACGACGCTGATAATGCGATAACAACGACCGAGGACACTATGGATAGAGAATGCTTGTACTGGTTTATCGTGCAGCGTTTGTTTTGTCCGTGAATTCGTCGGGCTAGTGTAAGCGTCTACGCGTGATTGTTGTTCATTAACATTGGGTAAAATTATAAATTAATGTAACATGAGAACGCGTTAGTACGTAGATTTGGTTGCCATTGCAGAGAACTTTAAAAGAGTTATTAGGACTTAAAGCATATTTGCGTAAAGCATATTTGCCAACAAACATATTTGCCGAAATATAAGTAAGAATCGGTTTTGAAATTGAAAACTGAGAAAAATTAAAAATACGTTTTTGTACGTGTCTTAAATATGCGCCAAATTGAATAAAACGCAAATAAAAGAAAGGTTGCAACAAAACGAATTTTACAAACTTAAGATTCCCAGTGCCGATTAAGTATCACGGCTACGGTATCATCGAAGAAGAAATGAAAAACGGCGTGAAATAATAAACTTGTGATCTATCTATTCTGTCACCGTACTACTCTATACAACCATTGTATTAAAGAGAATGATTTAAGAACCTACTAATGAGAAACACTTATTATAATTTTATTTCGAAGTTTTCACGGAAAATCTACGGCGCGGACCTTGACCGAGCCTTTAGGTTTTTTATTGGTCAGTCTCCGTTCGTGTGTGATAGCCACTCTCCTGTGGTCTTTTTGATGTTCCTGTGTCAGATTTTGATGCTGGAGGATCGTGAGTGAGTCTGTCTTTTTCTTGGCATTAATCTCTTGCTCGCAGTTTCCGTTTATCCTCGCAGATTCTTTGTTGTGTTTCTTCTCGTTCCTAAAATTACCGCTTTACATCATGCTGCCATTTTGTGTTGTACTGGGTGTGTGGGTTGTGTTGTGCTGGTTCGAATAATTTGGGGTGACCCATTGTGTGTGAGCGGATTTCTTGAATATTTCAAATGCCAGCTTTCCGGTTTCCCTTTTTATCCTGAGGTCTAGGAAAGGAATACTTCCTCTCTCTCCTACTTCCAGTGTGGATTAAATGCTCATGTTTCACTTATTCAGTTTTTCAAGCGCAGCTTCAATTTCTTTTCGGTCAATTATGGCGAAGATATCATCCACAAATCTGATTCCCATTCTTGAATTATTCCATTTTTCTCGAGGTCTTCTCCAAATTTCTTCAGGAATATTCCAGCCATGAAGCCAGATATTGGGTTGCCTATTGGAATTCCCTGAATGTTCATCTAATGTCTACCTCTGAAAATGAAGTGGTTTTTGGTCATGCACCAGCTGGCCATTTTAATTCAATAAAAACCAAAATATTTTATTTACGCGCTGTTAAATGAAATTCCGACCTATAACTAATCAAATGATATTGGCGAGCAGACCCAACAAGGAATTCAACGAGGACATTAGGTTCTTAAATTCCTGCTTAAGACATAACATCAGAAATGCTTGACAAGATGATCCTTCTAGTCGTTAGTTAGAGAGTTACAGAACTCGGTAGTTCAAGAGTTACCGCATTCGTTAGCTAGAGTTACAGAATTCGATAGTCAAAGATTTATAGGATTCATTAGTTAGAAGTTATAGAATAGCGAAGCAGCACTCCATTGTCTTCATCAATGAATGTCAATATTACTCCATTGATGAGGACCGAAGGCCAGATGATCGTACACAAGATTTTTGATTCGCCAATGAACCAAATGTTGTGTGTTCAAAGAAAATACTTCCATGCCTGATCTACATCAATGAATAATCGTCAATTCATCCATTGATGTTCGTCTGATAACAATGCGTTTAATCGAATGCACAATTTTTGATACGCCTATGAATCAAAAATTGTGTATTTAATGTACACGCCCCAGGGATTGGTCATCCGAACAGATAGTACAATCGGATGATCGACGGGATGATTTATTTCTGCATTGGCCTTTGGAACATGTTGCACAAATTTTGGAGTTTCGAAGGTACTTTTGGAAGTTGAGGTACTTTTGGAAATTGGATAAATCAAAAAAATATCCGCGATACGATGTTTTCCTCGACCTTTTAAAGAGCGAGTTGAATGACCGGAAAAGAAACGAAAGACAACGTACTCTGAGGTCATATATAAGGGGACGCGAGGGTAGCTGAGGGACTTGTTTTCCTTAAAATTTCCTCTGGGTGAAGGTGAGTTTTAAGTGATTAGTTTCTTTTTGGGGGATAAGACGATCCATAATCGGAAGTGAAGTTTAGTTGGAAACGATTAGGTCCATTTCGGGTCCTTGAAACGATCCTTGATTTCAATTGAAAGAGAGTACCAATCCTAGGCGAACATACTGAATTATGATTGACAAATGAGGATTTAACTAAGAAATAATAACTTCATAAAATATAAATCATAATAATATATCTAATCATGATATCGAGTATTAAAAGTTTTGAAATAAGTAAGTACTTCATGAAAGAAATAAAATTCACACGAAAAGGAGCTTTACTAATGAAACATAATTAGTAATATCGCGGGATAAGTGAAAACTTTGTTTTGAGAAAAAAAGAGTTTGAGAGTGTGAAATCTAGGAAATTATATAGAAAACAACAAACATGTAATACTGAGTAACTAATTGGAACTAATATAATATATTATAATTGAGGACTTTGTTTCGAGAAAAGTATAGAATTGAATAGTGTGAAATTTAAAAATATTTAAGACTTAAGTCGTGACTAACGAATGAGAACTAAATTAATGTTATATAATTGAAGACTTTGTTACGAGAAAAGTTTAGAATTGGAGGGCGTGAGATTTAAGAAAAAGAAATCCTGCAGTCATAGCGTCTGTCGATAGAAGTGAAAACTTGAAGCTGAGAAGTATATTCGTCCAATTTTCAGATCTTTTGGCACTCCAAGTAATGATTCTATCCCTTTCTATTATATAGCTTTTAATCAATTAAAATACACAATGGGTCTGTTCGCGTACTTTTGAATTTTACTAGACTTTACTCGAGGAAAAATGAGAGGTTTGAACGATTTCGCTCTGTTACTCAAAAAGTAAGAAAACGCTTTCGAGTAACATCATGCATGTTTACTTGAAAATCTGACAACTTTGACAGCTGTCAATGAATTTTTCAAGCACCTCGACTTGACTCGACCAAATTTGTCTTGTAATATTTTTCAAGCTCGAGCTCGTTTCCCCTCCATGACGTCACGCGAAACTCTCTCAAAAATTCAGCTTGAGAAAGTACGCGAACGCCAATCTCGAGATTGAAGTATATTGCAATATATTGCAATATGTTCCGAGCACGTACGCGGACAGACCTAACATGTCACAAACACAGTACAAAATGTTCATACAGCTTAATTTAATAATAGTTAAAATACACTTATATTATTTGTGTATATTGTTAGTATTTACATAAATTTCAATCATCATTATTCTCATTATTTTCCACAATAATTAAATTATTTGTATTTTTAGCGATTTCATTATATTCTAGAAAGTATACGATTGGTCTATGGTAACTGAAGAATGAAACAAAAATTTCTGATCGAAATTTATGTAAATAGCATGTAATAAAAAAATTAATTTAAAAAATTAAAAAACCCGACTACGCAAAAAATGTATTTTAAATATAATCTAAAAAGAAAAAAACAAGTCCATTAATCTAGAATTCTATTAAGAAATATTAAAAAATTACACCATTTAAATAATTTCATGGTGAATATATACATATAACAAATAATAATTTCTAATGCAGAAGTTAGCGACTTAAACAGTTGGGACCTATTAAACATCTATAGACTAGCTAAAACAATAATGGTCCCGACTGTTTGAGTCGCTAACTTCTGCATTAGAAATTATTATTTGTTTTATGTATATATTCACCATGAAATTATTTAAATGGTGTAATTTTTTAATATTTCTTAATAGAATTCTAGATTAATGGACTTGTTTTTTTCTTTTTAGATTATATCTAAAATACATTTTTTGCGTAGTCGGGTTTTTTAATTTTTTAAATTAATTTTTTTATTTTACACTTTTTAGTTGGACGATTAGACGTAATTTTCTTTTTAGTTTATATTTAAAATACATTTTTTGCGTAGTCGGATTTTTTATTTTTTTCCTTTTTAGTTTCAAAATGATTATTCATTATTGGAACAAATCAATAGACGTAAAAACCATCGAAATCGGCCCACTATTTATTGTTTCATTTAAAAATGTAATTATCGGTAGATTTTTATCATCTGCAAAATTAATATTGAAGTTTGCACTTAGTATCAAAGGTATGTAGTCAAAATTGTCGTCATTTATTTTCTTATTTCTTTATAATCTCATTTTCTTTTTCTTTGACTAAAGTTCGAATCCATTTTCAATTATTTTTAACGTTTTATATTTTCTTTTAATACCCTCATTTAAGAATGAAGAACGATTAATTTTAAGTTTTTTAAAGCAAATATTTATACGATTATTGAAAATATCCATCTGTGAATGTGAGTGACATTGAATCTGAATTGCAAAATGATTATGCGGGCAATTTTGACAGTCAGCTGAGTGAATTCGAAAAGTAAGTTTATTTTTAATTTTTTTTTCAATTTTTTTTTTCACTTTGCATGTTTCGAGAAAAGTGTAGAATTGGAGAGTGCGAAATTTAAGGAATAATATAGAAAGTGTCGAATATTGGATATTGCGTGGCAAATAGGAATCGTTGGTCGAGACGCAGCGATTTGAAAATACGATGAGCCAAGGAGCAGCACTGCAGCAAGAGAAGGTGAGAACGGAGGAGCGGATTAAATAGATAAGTGTTAGCCTTAAGACATAGATATTAGTTTTAAAAGTGATTAAAATAGGGACGATAAATCGGTTTGTTGACCTAAGGCCACTTGTATACTAGGTGTAGCTAGGGTTAAGTGCATGATAGGATAAGAGAGATTTGTACGAAGAATTGTGGAGGACTGGCACTTAAGTAAACAGGAATTCCTTGGTTGTCGCGAAACTATCAAAAGAAATTATGGTAATGTAAATGTAGATATTGTGGCAAAGCTGTTGGCTTAAGTGAATTTAGACATTTCCGAAACTATCGGCGAGAGTAATGGCGTTGATCTATTGCTGGTAACGAAGGAGAGAGCAGTATATGTGGGGAAATTATCGTTCTCATTGATACCATCGTATTTTGGTGGCAAAGTCCTTCGTTCTTCTCTGACATGTTTGTCATCTTTCTTCTGCCGTAGCTTTCTTTCTTTCCTTGCCCCTTCGCACTAGCGTTAACACTATTTTTGTGTGACATAATGGCAGGCAGACTTAAAATAAGGATTGATAGGTAAAGGCAAAGGGAGTTGGCATACGAGTTGGCTGTCCACGGGCAAAATCCAGGTAAAGTAGAGGAAATGTGGAAAACGTTAAGAACAGCTGAAAAAGCGGCAAAAATTTTGGTAGATGCGATGCCGATACCTGATGCCTTCACGCATGAGGAGGAGGTAAAAGCTCTTCGAGAATCCCTAGCGGAAATTGAGGACTTAGTAGGGGCATTCAAGCCAGGAGAGGACGGAGAAACCACAATAGAAAAAATAGAAACCAAAGTCGGTTATACTCTGCGGCTGATGGGGCGCTTGCCTACCGCGAACGATGAAGAGATGAAGACTCGAGCGGGAATCCAAGTAGGTCTTAGACTGAGCTATGGAGAACTGCTCTTAAGTTAGACGAGAATGAATCTCCAGAAGAGACAGAAACTGAAAATAGGCAAGATACACTGAGAGCCGGCAAGGGAACAGTGAATGATGCGGTGTCCATCCAGAAGTGGGACATCATCTTCGCTGGGAGCACGCAAGACTTGCTGGGATCCTGCCTAGAGCGACTGGGCGAACTAAGAAAATCGCGCAACGTCACTACCACAGTCCTTTACAGGACCGCGGTAGAGCTATTTGCGGGACGATCGCTGACGTGGTTGAGAGCCAATCGCAGGAGCCATTGATCAGGACTCGTACGTGAACTGCGAAGGAAGTTTCCGCCAACGGATTACGACGAACGCCTGAAACAAGAGATGAGGAACAGGACCCAAGCACGAGTTGTGACGATTGGAACATAAGTTGCATCGATGGAAGGACTGTTTCGTCGTTTATCCGATCCACCGACGGAGGCTGAAAGATGATGGATAGTCACGCGGAAACAAGTACCATACTATTTGAAACAAGGTTGAAGTTGAGCTGCCGACGAGAACGGTTGTGCGTGCGACATTCTTTTAAAGACTGGCTGTTTGAGTTTTTGCATTCTGTGAAGTTTGGAATCGGTTGTTTGGAATTCTCTACGAGCTTGGGGAAAATATCGGTGTCAGCAAATTGAATGGGATATGAATCTAATTGAAAAACGGATAAACGGACACGATTTATTTTTGCATGATTTAAATGCGGACCAGTTGAGAAAAACAGTTTAGAAATTTGAAAGCGTTTTTATTTTGAGTTCGATTGAGGTATGGTGATTGAGCGGGCGAAAAGACAAGGTTTGGCTTATCCAAATCAGGTTGGTGAAGGTGGCCAGGACCCCGCCGGGAGGCAATAGCGTTGAGGGAAACAAACGTGAAGTGCCGGCATCCAGAGAGAACCCGATAAGTGAGGTAGGAGGGAGGACAGAAAGAGAGCTGGCTGGCGCGGAGTTGTCGTTGGAGGAGATATTGAAGACGATCGATAGGATAGGAGAGGACAGGGAGAAGAAGGCAGCAGAGAGGAGAAAATTTTATGAGAAAGTGAGGGAAGAGGAAGAGAAGAGAGGAAAAGTGGGGAAAGAACTGGAAGGCAGTGAAGATCTTCTTTGAGGAGATTGAAAGGGAGAGAAAGGAGAGGATAAGAGCGGTAGAGGAAGTGAGGTTGGAAGCCAAAGACGGAGACAGGCTGATAAAAGAAGAAGTAGAGGAGGTCAAGGAGGATCTGAGATCGGTGAGGCAGGAACTCAGATGTCTGAAGGATTTGGTAGAAGGGTGGTGTATGGGTGAGAGGGGAAATGATGCAAAGGTAAAGGAAGAGCAAGAAAAGGAAAATGAAAGGGAGAGGAGAGAGGAATGGTTGGAGTGGGAGCTGGAGTTAGTTAGGAGGAGGGAAAGAAATTGTACTCACATGGGTTGAAGTGATAGGGAGGGGGGACGAAAACAAATAAGAGGGCTGTATTCTAGAGAAGTTAGGGGTGGAAATAAAGGTAGAGGGGTTCCAATTAATAAGAGGCGTGGATCAGAAGATAATAGCGGTTTGTAAAAGCACAGGGGATAGAGATAAGGTTTTGGACAAGATATTTAAGCTGAAGGGCACGAAAATTTTTCTAGACAGGAATCTCACATGGAGAGATAGACAGGGCAGAATGAGAATAAGGGAGCTAGCAAGGAAGGGAAGGGAGGGAGGGAAAAACGTTCAATAAAGGGAAGCTGTATAAGGATTGTGGAGGAGAAGTTTAGTAGCAGGAAAGGAGGGGGTAGATGCGCGTTGCAGGGGGGTTAAGCAAGGGGAAAGAAAGAAGAAGCGAGACATGACAAGAGGGAGGGAAAAGAACTAAAAAAAGTAAGGAAGGGAGGATGCCGGTTTGGAACTGTGCAGGGGTGGGAAAGAAGGAAGCAGAGTTTTGGGATTATATTAAAGAGTTTGATATAGTATGTTTGGTGGAAACGTGGGCAAAGGAATGCAGTAAAGGGAAGGATAGGATTGAATAAGATATAAGAGACTACTAGGAGACTAGGATTGAAATAGAGGAGAGTGCTGGTTATGAGGGATTGGAGGTGGCAAATATTTACCACGTATATGAGGGAGGAGAGGGTACTGAACTGGGAAACAATTGAGGAAATTATGGGAGAGAGTGCCGTTCCATGCTGGATTATGGGGGACTTGAATGCAGGAACAGTTACGGAAGGAGGGGTGTATATTGGACTGAGGAGGAATGTATAAGGAAGTCCAAGGATAGCACCGTTGATAAGGAAGGTCGGGAGATGCTAGAAAATCTAGGGGACCTGGGCATGAAGATACATTATGGATGGGGGGAAGGGTGGCAGGTGATGAGGAGGGCGAGTGCACATTTATAGGTCCAATGGGTAGCTCGGTGATCTATTACGTAATTCGCGAGCGAAAAGGTAATGGAGGAGGTTGAAAGATTAGATATAATAAACAGGATAGATTCAGATCACTCTCCGATAGAGGTTAGCTTTAGGAACTGGGAGAAAGTGGAGGAAAGGAAAGTAAAAAAGAAATGGATAATGAAATGGGATGAGAATTCAAATAGAGAATATAGGGACAGACTAGAAGGGATAAGTAGTTGGGGAAAATTGACAGAAAGTATAAAAGGGGCATGGGTGAGAGTGGAGGTGAGGAAGAAGAGAAAGGACAAGCCTTGGTGGGATAAGGAATGTTTAACAAGCAGGAGGAGTCTACAGAGATGTCTCAGAAAACTAGTGTGATCAGGGGAGGGAGGTAGGTGTATTTTGCAGAAAAGTTAGAGCACAGGAGACTACTCGAAAGGAAGAAGAAGAGGGAGGAGGAGAAGATTATAAGGAATAGGACCGGAAAAACATTCTAGGATGAAATAAATAAGAACAGGAAAAGGAGAGAAGGGGTCGATGAAGCTATCAAAGATACGGAGTGGAAGGCACATTTTGAGCGACAACTAAGTGGAAAGCAGAAGGTTTGGGTCGTGGACCTGGAGGTGTTGGAGGGGGACGAGGAGGAGTCGAAGGAAGAAGGTCACATAACGCTAGGGGAAGTACAAAGAGCGGTAAAGATGCTAAAGAAAAGAAAGGCAGCAGGGCCAGACGGGATACCAAATGAGGCGTGGATCTATGGGGGGCAAGATCTGGAGAATGCATTAGTGAGGACCCTGAAAGGGATTTTTTTGAAGAAGGACTTCCCCAAAGAATGGAGAGTTGGAATAGTGAAGCCGGTATTCAAAAGGGGATGCAAGAGAAGGACAGAAAACTACAGACCAATTACGTTCATGGATTCGGGATATAGGCTTTATGCGGAAATTGTGAGGGCAAGAATAGAAGGGATACTGGAAATGGAGGGAAGGTTGGGAGAGACGCAAATGGGCTTTAGAAAAGGAAGAAGCACAAAAGACGCAGTATATCTACTGAAAGCTGTGATCGAAAAAAACTTGAAGAAAGTAAAAAGATCGTTGGTGAACGGGGTGTTATACGTCTATTTTGCGGATCTTAAAGCGACATTTGGTAACGTCAATAGAAGGATGATTTTGGAGATGATGGATAAGTTAGGGATAGGAAGAAGATTGAGGGAGGTGGTGCCGGAAATCTATTGAGAAACTATAAACAGAGTGGTCGTGGGGGAGAAAACGGTGGCAGAGCTTTGGTCTGGAAAAGGGGTCAGGCAAGGCTGCCCTCTGAGCCCGCTGCTTTTCAATATAGCGTTTACTGACCTAGAGCAAAAGATGGAAGGGCATCAAGAAGCTGGCCTGGTGCTAGGGAGAAAAAAGATACGGTCCATAATATACGCGGACGATGCTGCTTTGATGTCAGCAACAAGGAAAGGACTGAAGGAAATTGTAAATGAATTTGGTAGGCATGCGGAGAAGAAATGGTTGGAAATTAGCGTGGAGAAGTCTAAGGTAATGAGGTTCAGCAAAGAGAGGGGAAGATGGAAGGCAATTAGCATTAAATCGAGAGGGAAAATAATAGAGGAAGTGAAAGAACACCTTTACTTAGGGTATATGCTGCAAACCAATAATCGAGATGAGGCACACATTCGGTTCTTAGGGAAAAAGCCGAGGGGGTTACTGGGCAAAGTTTAGAGTTTGGGGGAAAGAAGGTTAGGGGAACACTGGGAAGGGAAAATGGGGCTCTTTGATGCTCTTGTTGGGAGTTCATTGTCCTATGGCTCGGAAATTTGGGGGTGGAGGGAAAGACAGGAAGTGGAAAGAGTGCATGAGAGGTACCTTAGATGGTGCTTTAGGTTAGATAGGTCCACCCAAGCGCACATACTGCTGGAGGAGACAGAAAGGGAGAAACTGGCGGTGAGAAATGCCTCAAGAGCAATCAAGTTTGAGGAGAAGTGGAGAAACTTGGGGGAATGGGTCCTAAGAAGCGAGTATATCAGACACTTGGACGGAAAGCTGATAGGCTCAGAATTGGTGCATGACGGAAGCAAGCTTCTCAGGGAAAGAGGGTGGTCAGAACAAGAGTGGACGGGTAGTAGAAGAGAAGGGAGGGAGACCTGGAGGGAGTAAGAAAGGGTGGGGAGGGACATAGGAAGGCAGAAAGGGAAGGAAGAAATAAGGGATTCGAGATACGCGGATGAGAGAGCGACTTTGTTGCTTGAAGAGGAGAAACCTATATACTTGCGGACGGCCAGGAATAAAAAAAGGGCAGATTGCTAGTATTGCAGGCTTCAGATTAGGAAATGCATCGAGGACGTGCAAGTACTGGCTGCGGGAGAAAGAACAAATGTGTAGAGTTTGCAGTAGGGAGAAGAAATCTCTAAGGCATGTTTTCGAGGAATGTGAGGTAACGTAAGCTAATGGAATAAGGTGGAAAGATATGTGAGTGTAAGGGGTAAGGGACAGATTATCGGCTCTGCATGGAAAAACTCGTAAGAGAAGACTCCATTTATCAAACTTCAATACATGAAGTCTTCTTTTAGTATTTTAATTATGATTCAGTATATACCCCCCTTCTGGTAATTAGGTTAAAATACTATAATATAATATAACTAGCTGTAACCACCCGCCTTGCTGGGCATTACGTATTGCTGCATATTTTTTGTTTACTGTATACTGTATATATTGATACTATATATGTTTAACGTTTTTTTTAGTTATAGATTATTGATTCTTAGCAGTTATCTTTTGATTGTAACATAAGTTCAAAAACTTCCACAAAATAACGTTTTAAATAATTAACGTTTGGCTACAAATTTTCTTCGTAAAATGAATAATACATTGAAAGTATGAATAGTGCTCAATAAGAGAATGAGAAATAAATTTAAGACAACTAACCAAGCACTCTTTCAAAAAGAGCGAATTTTGAAAATATTACTACACCTTACAACACCCATTAATCTCAAAGTTACAAAAAATTGAATTATAGTAGTTATAAGAAATCGGAATTTGTCCTATGTGTGGTGACAACAATGAAACAAATAAGGATTCAAAGTTTGCCGGTTGAAACTCAAGGACAACTGGTTAACTATTTACTTAAACTTCGATTAGTACCGACTACTATTCTAAATTATCTTAGCTTATATACATTTTCTGAATGTAAATTTTTTATGGCACAGTAATATTTGAGGGGTTAACCCGTTCCGATCGGCCACATCAATAAAACGCCCACGTTAGCCATGTAAATTTATTTTCGGCGAATTTGTTGAAAAATATTGCTTTCTTCTACTTACAAAAGAAGTTAAGGTTTAATCACAGACAAAAAAATTTACCAGATGCCGCGATCGCATGTGACTCTGTACTCTATTTTTTCCAACATCACATACGTTACAGCCTGCGCCTTTGACCGGCTTTAACGTTTGAAGAACAGACAGGGCGCGAATTTTTCTCGTAGTTGATGTTTGATTGTCAAATGGGGAACGAGTGATCACAATGATAGGAAAGGGAAATTTCGCGGATGGAACAGAATGTATATGTACACACAATGCACACAATTTTGATGTTCTTAAATTTGCACAAGACAAACACAAAAAAATCGTTCATATGTGTACCATTGGAGAGTAAAATTTACTCCCGTAAACATAAATAAACTCAAAAATTCATGTTTTCTGTTTAGAAAATGATAATTTTTGTGTGCAGTAGTATTTTTTATTTATTTGAAGAATAAATATACAACTTGAATTTCCAATATTTATTTACGAATTTTAATCTGAATTTTATCATATGTCATAAGTTTTGTTTGGGCACCTTTAAAAACTCAATTCAGAGAAAAAAGACGTATCGAAGAAAGTTAAGAAATTTTAAAACAATGGGGGTAAGTCATACATATGAACCCCGTAGGAAGATTCGTTCAGCCGCCAGGAGGGAAAAATCGGTAAAAATTAAAAATCTGAATTTTATCAATTTTCCAAATTTTTGAATGCACATTTTTAAAAGTTCTATTTAGAGAAAAATGTCGTATGAAAGGAAGGTAGCCAATGTCAAGATAGTGGGGGTCGGTCATACATATGAACACCGTAGAACGCTTCGTTCAGCCGCTACGGGGAAAAAGCCGTTAAAAATTCCAACTTGTGCCGGAAAGGAACCATTAAAACCGGATGAAAATGGGTCAACTTCGGATTCAAAGTTAGAAAATTTAAGAAAAATGGGGGTCAGTCATACGTATGAACTCCGTAGGACGCTTCGTTTAGCCGCTAGGAACAAAAAATTGTTAAAAATTCTAAATCTAGGCGAACAAGCGAGTGCAATCAACAGGTCGCATAAGGAGATACTACCGAAACTGGCTTACGCACTCGAAGTATATGAGGGTGATGGTAGACCTCATATGAAGATAAGAGTGGACGGGGTGCAAATGATAGGCCAGTTGCACCTTGGGCCAAGTAGAATATTACTCGGAGAGAAAGGATGGAGGAAGGTCCAGAGATCGGGAAACCGGCTCAGCGTAGGGGAAACCAAACACGTCCTTATGGCTAATGGAGAGTTGTGTGTAGTACAATGAGAGACGACAGCACAGGTATTGTAATGTTAAGATCAGGGATGGATCGAATAGGCGAGGCACGAGCCGTCTCAATCGCCGTCTTGGTTAGAATTTTTTGTTCAAGGCGAGGCAAGGATGCCGATTTCAGTTCGCCGTCTCTGATAGGGAAACACACTGTTTTCTTTGGAGTCCAATCCGGAACTGATTTATTGCTACTACAATTGTTCTTATTTATAGAAAAATATCTTAAGACTAAGCAAAACGTATTTTAATATTATTAGTATATAAGTATTTTAATATCAGCGAACTTTAATCGAAAAATGTATAACAAAATTTATATCATCGAAAAATGTGTTTGGGTCATTTGGACGTCGAACTTAGGAGTCGTCAAAGTCAGCAGATAGGTAAAAATGAATTGCGAACCGTTCAGTCATCAAAAGGTGAGTGTTATGGTTGGGTCATTGATTAAAGTCAGCAGTTAGGCAATTAATAACAGATAGGTTAATTGAACTGTGAACTGTTCAGTCATCAAAAGGCGAGTGTCATGGTTGGGTCATTCACCGCACCAATTATTTAATTTTAAGTCAACCTCTACACCCTCTCCCTTTAAGAAAGGTTTACCCGCTGTCGGTTTTTTACCAGTGAACTTTTTTAATAGATTGTTGTGGTACATCTTTCTTTCGTTTTTTACTTCTAATGTGGCATTGTTGCCTAATTTTTCTACTATTTTATATGGAATAGTACTTGGGACTTGGGCATTTCTTTCTGCCAATATTCCGTACTAAAACATTATCTCCTACACTAAAATTACTTATATTCGTTTTTACGTCGTATTGTTTTTTGTTCTTGACTTTACTTATATTTAGATATTCTTTCGCTTTACTTTATGTTAGATTTAGTCTATGTTTTAATTCATTTTATATCTAAGTTATATATTGTGTTTGTTTTTGTTATTATGTCATTTGGTAGGTATGGAAGTTTGCCAAATACTAATTCGTAAGGACTATATTGAGTGTCGACGTGTGGCGTCGTATTCTATGCAAAACTAAAGTAATGAATCCATTTGTCACAATCGTATTCGTTTGTGTAATTAAGAAGGAACTCGTTCAGGACTCTGTGGTTTCGGTCAATGGATCCTAATGTTTCATGATGGTAGGGGCTTGAAAAGATCTGTTTTATTTGGAGTAAGTCGCAGATATGTTTCATCAATTCATTTTTGAACTCAGTGCCTCTATCGGATCTTAGTACTTTGAAGTGTCCATATTTTAGGATGAATTGTTCGACCAAAGTGGTTGCTACGGTTTTCGCATCTTTTGTTTCCATACGGTGCGCTGTAATGAATTTAGTGAGCTCTCACTGTATTGTTAATATGTAACGGTAATTATTGGATATCCGTAAAGGTCCTTCTGTGTCTATCGAGATTATTTCGAAACTCGTAGTGCTTTTGTATATTAATACTTTTATTGAGCTATTTTTATCCTTTTTACGTTGCAACTTGTTATATATTTCTTTAAATTCTTCTTTCTGAACATGTTCAAATATATCATTTTCTGTATTTAGCGCAGTATTTAATTGAGTATTTATTTTCTGTATTTAATTCTTTTATATTTTCTTTCTTTAATTTTGATGAAAGCTTCTCCAGGGTCAATTCTAGGTCGATTGGATTATCACTGCATCGTACTAGTACTTCTGTTGTATTTATATCAATATCTATTTTGTTTTTGCGTGCTGTTTGTTCATAATCGCCTATTATTTTGAAATTAAGTTTTCTACATTTTTGATGTCTGATAAAGAAGTGCAATCCCATATGAAGAGTTGATCAGTCTCTGCGGGTTTAACGGTTTCTTTGTCGTTGCCGGCTGTGTTGATTTTATTTTTCATAGCCCTAGTTAACACTAAAGTTGTATGGCAAGATGGGTCATTTGTTGTAGGTATCCTGCTCTTGAGTAAATCGGAATCAATTTTTATTCGGGATAAGGCATCAGCATTTGTATTCATTTTTCCTTGTTTATAAATAATTTCGAAGTCAAAGTCACATAAATCCAGACGTATTCTTGTAAGTTTGGAAGATGGGTTTTTGTGGGAAAATAAAGAGACTATGGGTCTGTGGTCTGTGACGACTATGAATTTATTACCAAATAGGTATGGTTTAAAGAAATTAATACTCCAGCTAAGAGTTCCTCCTCGATAACTGGTTTATTGAGTTCGTGTTTGGTTAGGGATCTACTGGCATATGATATTGGTAGGTCTTGCCCTATTTCAACTTGTGAGAGGACTGCTCCTAGGACATGCTCGGATGCGTCAGTCGTCAGGATGAAAGTTTCATTGAAGTTAGGGTATTGTAGAATGGGGGGTTTAATTAATTTCTGCTTGAGTAACTCGAAAGATTTTTGGCATTCTAGGGTCCAATCTAACTTTTGCCCTTTCCTTAATAAATTGTTTAAACATTTGGTAATTTCCGCAAAGTTCTTAACGAATCGTCTGTAATAATTGCAAAAGGTTGGGGTTGGATAATTTTCAATTGCTTTGTTTTTAGAGGGATCTGTTCTTATTCCTTCGCCGGTTATCAAATGTCCGAGATATATTACTTCTGTTTTCAAGAAATGACATTTGCTAGGGTTTAATTTTAAGTTATATTTCCTTAGGCGTTTCAGGAAATTAATTAAATTTTCGTTGTGGTGTTTCAAGCTACATCCGAAAACAATTATATCGTCTACGTACAGGAAGGCTTTGGAATCTAGTCCGCTTAGGGCTAGTGTGAGCATGCGTTGAAAACTGTTGGATAAATCTCTAGTCCAAAGCGAAGTCGTTTGAATTGATAATGACCGTTTGAAGTCGAGAATGCGGTATAAGAACGTGATTTTTCTTCTAACCCTATTTGGTGGAATGAGCTTGTCACATCAAGCGTTGAGAAGTATTTAGCTCTGCCTAATTTATCAAGAACATCCTCGAGACGGGTCAGTGGGTATTTATCGTTGACAACCCTTTTATTTAGTTGCCGAAAATCAACGACTAGTCTCCATTTCTTTGAGTCTTCATTGGACTTATTTGGGACTATGAGCAATGGTGCATTGTAGGGGCTTGTGGATGGTTCCATAATACCTTCGTCTAGTAATTTTTCGACTTGTTTGTTTATTTCCTGAAAATGGGAGTTAGGCAACCTATAGTTTTTGATGTATATCGGATTACGATCTGTTAAATTTATTTCTTGTGTGTAGAAATTATTTATTGAGAGTGTGCCCGCTTCTAAGTGAAAAATGTATTGGAAAGCGTAGAATATTTTGTGAAGTGAATTTAGGGCACTTTGTTCTGTATATGATATTTGTAATTCATTAAGGAGTTTCTTGAAGCGGTGGTTGTTCTTGTCTAGATATTTTGGACTATTTTCTAGAATATGGTACTCAGAAAGTGGTTCTGTTTCTATTACGATCTTGGCAATATTTACTTCGTTTTCGTTTGTGTTGAGGACTTTTATGTGGCAAATGCCTTTGGAAGGTGCTATAGTGTTGCTTAGGAAAACGCCGGGTGGTAGCTCTTTGCTCAGATATACGCTATCTTTCTGCAGGTTTAGTTTAATTGGGCAGATTATTTCGGATCTCGCTGGAACATATATGGAATCGTAGTTTAAAGGTTGTGTTTGTATGGGTATTACAATGTCAGTTTCTTTTATATTTAATGTGAGGGTGAGTGTTTCACAGTCTATTTTGCAGAAGTATTTTGTTAAGAAATCTCTTCCTAGAATGCCGTCTGTTTGGATGGGAAAGTTGGAGTTAACTATAATATATGAAAATTATGGTTCGTGGATTTTTCCAAGAAATCTAAAAGAAGATTAATATTTCCTAATGATTCAATTTCCTCGTTTGTTATACCCGTAAGTTTGCATGTTTTTGTAGTTGAGTATGTGGTTTCAGGTTTTCAGGTTCGTTTTACAGATCGAAATGTCGGCTCCGGTGTCTATTAAGAACTTAAGGGGTGCTGATGCATTATCTGAATGAATTGTTATATAATTTGTAAGATTAGAGGAAATTTTGAAAATTTTTATTCTTCTCCCGGAGAGGTTTTGTTCGTCTCCGGGCCCTGATAGTTTCCCTGGTCATCTTGTTGGATATAGTGTATTTGTTGGTGTTGTGTATTGTTTAGTCTCCTGTTACTGTTTCTGTTGTAGTAATTGTTTCTGTTATTCTTTCCGTTGTAGATGTAGTTTTTGTTGTGACTGTTATTGTTTTTGTTGTAATTGTTGTCGTTATTATTTCTGTTGTAGTTGTTGTTGTAGTTTTTATAATTGTTATTGTTTCTGTTGTAGCTATTGTTATTGTTTCTGTTGTAATTATTGTTTCTATTATAATTATTGTTATTGTTGTTGAAGTTTGTGTATCTGTTCAGAGGTTGTCTATTATTTCTGTTTCCGTATTGGCTTATGTTGAATATCTTATCTGTTGTATGGTTTGACTGTTCGATCTCCAGACATAAGTTAGTGGCCGTGGCCAAGTCTTTTGGCTGGGCAGCAAAAAAAATTGTTTTATATTGTTCGTTTAGTCCATTTTTGAATATAGTTAGTGCATACTCATTGTTAATTTCTATTATCGCATTAGATTGATTTTCTGGCATATTCAGTGTTTGTATGGAATTCAATTCATTTATTAAGTTTAATAACTGTTCCTAATATTTTAAAATTGGCAGGTTATTTTGTCTCAACTTTGAAAGTATGGTGTGTATTTGAGGAGCTGATAATGGGCTTTTGTTTTGAGTTCTTCAAAAGTACTAATTGTAGAAATAGAGGGGATTGATGTTCGTACATTTGCGTTTAGCTTTAGAAAACAGACGAATTCGATTAATTTTTTTTTTTTGCATCATTAGATAGGGAATTATATATTATTTCTGTTATTTTTAAGAAGGCTGGTAATTCTTTATAGTTTGCAGTAAAAGTGGGTATGGTTTTGGATGTGGTTTCAATATTGAAAGAAGCCATAGTGATTCCTATCTTGTTTCCTGTTTGCATATGATTTAGTATTTCTGTTGCTTGCTTTAAATCTTCTTCAAATTGCTGAATTTCTGCTGTAAAATCTTTGGTTTCTTTGTTGTCCAAAAATAATTTTAGTCTTTGCTTTAGAAATTCTAAGTCTTCGAACTTAGATGAAATTGTTTCGGGTTTGTAAGGTTTGCTTATGGATTTGTTTGCGTTTTCTAAAATTCTCTTTATATAATTTAATATTAGATCTTCCATATCTCCCCAATAACTCAATATGATTTATGTTACGTAAAATTTATTAAGCAGTTGACAAGTTTATCCTATTCATTTTTTTCTTTACATATTTCTTGACATAGTCGTTAAGTGATTTTAACATATATATTATTAGTGCTGTCAATATTATAGAACTGCCTATTACAATCAAAACTATGTTTCCTAAGGTAATTCCATTGGTTTTGGCGCTGCTGTTCAGGTTTTCATTTATATTAATTTGCTCCTTCGATTCTGTAGTTCCCATAATTACAGTTTTTTCGTTTGTGAAAATTCTTTGAACGGTCTATATGGAGTTTGTCAATTCTCTCGTATATTTTACTGCTCTGGTCCCAGGTTAATGTGGTGTTGTCGTCCCTTACCAGTGCTTAGAGGGCTGCTAGTTCTAGTCTTTGCTTGACTAGTTTGCCGCCTCTTTTCCGTTGTTGTCTTGTTTCGCTGGGAGTGATGACGGTGGTTTGTATGGGTTTGTCTTCTTTGGTATGGGTGCTGTTCCTGGGTCGTGGACCGGCTGTCGGGTCTTCCTTTAGTTTATCCTGGAGCTCCTTTCTTTTTCGTTCGTAGTATTCGTCGAGTGAAATTTTCCGTTTGAAATTTTTCGGGAAGTATGGAGGTGCTGGTGGTGCTTCTTCGCTTTTATGAGGAACGTATTCTTCTTGGATTTATAGGCTGTTGGTTGAAATGGTAGTTGAGAAATACTCCGATGAATTTATGTAGAGATGAGTTTCTTAGTTCGCAGCGTTTCCTTAGTTCGACACTGGCAGGATCGCCATGTAATGTTAAGATCAGGGATGGATCGAATAGGCGAGGCACGAGCCGTCTCAATCGCCGTTTTGGTTAGAATTTTTTGTTCAAGGCGAGGCAAGGATGCCGATTTCAGTTCACCGTCTTTGATAGGGAAACACAATGTTTTCCTTGGAGTCCAATCCGGAACTGATTTATTGCTACTACAATTGTTCTTATTTATAGAAAAATATCTTAAGACTAAGCAAAACGTATTTTAATATTATTAGTATATAAGTATTTTAATATCATCGAACTTTAATCGAAAAATTTATAACAAAATGTACATCATCGAAAAATGTATTTGGGTCATTTGGAGGTCGAACTTAGGAGTCGTCAAAGTCAGCAGATAGGTAAAAATGAATTGCGGACCGTTCAGTCGTCAAAAGGCGAGTGTCATGGTTGGGTCATTCATCGCACTAACTATTTAATTTTTAGTATGGACCAGAGTGGTTCGGAGATGAAGCAGCTTGTCTTATCGGATATTCCGAACGACATAATACTAGGGATAATAAACGAACGACATAATCCTTCTGGACGAAACTCGGATCGACACTGGACATGAGAGGCTTACAATGGTATATTGCTGCCATATGCCTAGCTGATAAAATGACATTGAAGAGCCACGGCGATTTGACATCGGAGCAAAAAAGAAAAATTGAGTCGATGGTTTACGAAGAGTTGGCCCAAATGGGAAAGGGCTAAGGAAGAGCGCAAATAGTAGAACACGTGACTAAAATGGATGCACAGCCCATCAAGCAAGGTACAACCCAGTGTCGTCAGCAGCCCAAAAACAAATACACCAAGAACTGGATGAGATGAAACGCCTAGAGTAGGTAGAAACATTGAAAAGTCCTTGGTCCTCGCCAATGTCACTGGTCCGCAAAACGGATAGAACGAACCGATTCGGCGTAGAATTCCACAAACTAGACACGGTCTCTGAAAAACTTGCTTACCCGCTCCCCTCTGTATCAGCCACATTGGATAAACTGCGCGAAGCCAAGTATCTCTCCTCACTGGACGTGAAGTCAGCGGTTTTCCAAGTACCCATGACAGAGGATTTAAATCATTCACCGCATTCACAATACCCTGAGGTCTATTTCAGTTCCGTAGGATGCTCTTTGGGCTACAACTCGTCAGCAACATGCAGAGGCTCAAGGACAAGGGCACGAATCAAGGCCTTACGTGTTCACATACCTGGGCGACCTCAGCATCGTAACTCCCACTTTTGAGAGACATCTCGAAGTACAAAGGGAAGTGTTTCGACTGCTGAGAGAGGAAGCATTGAAGGTCTCCCGGGAGAAGTGTAAATTCTGGAGCAGGAGCAGGAAAGTATCATAGAACGAAAACTCGAAATATTGAGAGAGTGTCACGACGACTCCAGGGCAGGACATATAGGAATAGGGCGAACACAGGACCACGTGGAACGGAAACATCACTGAAAGGGCATGCGCATGACCAAAGACAGCGCAAACCAGTCATGGAAGCAATGACATAACTCGCGGTGGAAGTGGCGGAACCTTGGCACACTATTTGTGTTGACCTGATCGGGCCCTGGTCGCGATCAAGTAGAGAACACAAACATATATTAACCAAGGCAAATTAGTGTACGAAACTTGTAGTCATCAAGCCCTTACGCGGTGCCGAGAGTGACAGAGGAGATCATGTTCTTGATGTTCGAAGTACCAGCCAAACTAATATGCGATAATGAAGTACAATTCCCATTTAAGGAATTCCAATGGCACGGAAGAATGATCCACGGCATTGTACCATCCACAAACGAACCCAGCAGAAAGTACCAACCAGGAGACCAAATGATGCTGAGGTTGTATGTGGCGACCAACCAGAAACTGTGGGACAAGCAGCTAGCGAAGATAGGATCCGCGTTGCGAACATACAAGCACGAAAGTATGGGTGTGACTCCATACTTTATGAACTTGGGTCGAGAAATGATCACCAACAGGAGGGGACCGGCAGCACCAGAGACTGAAACTATCTTGAAAAACTCAGAAGAGCTTCCGGAAGAACTGAAACTTGTACAAAGTTCAATGAATAAACAATGCGGAAGATACAATCGAAGAAAAAGAAAATCCGAGTTCGCGATCGGAAGAACTGGCCTGGAGACAGAACCATAGCCAATCAGATGCCGCTCAAAATTACGCGGCAAAGTTCCCGCCGGAGTATATCGGCCCTGTCACCAAACAAAGCCAACTATCATCCGCCACATATAAACTGATCGACGAAAAAGGTAGCAGGGGTCTGGAATGCGAAAGCTCTGAAAATCTACATACTTAAAAGTTACCTTAGCGCGAATTAGTGTTTCTTTTTTCAAACAGTCTTTTTTCGCATTTTTACCGACAATACTTGCACAAACATAATAATATTGTTCTTGAATACTAAAGACAATACTTCCATATTGGTTGCGTGTTGAAGTTTCCGTCTCCATTTTCATTTGTTTTTAGCTTCATTTGTTGTGATCAATTTATTTTTGTTTTTATGTATCGTCATTTTTGAGTAGATGAACATTGTTCCATCGTTTGTCGCCGAATTTTAAAATTCGTTTGTCACGACGAGCGATTTGCATTCGCCGGTGTGAGTGATGTGCTTGAGGTGCGAGTGGCATCATAAAACCGTCACTTCAGGTACGCCATCAACCACCGTAATAGTTTCATCGCTTCGGCTTGGGTCAAAGCGCTCATAAAATTTCTCTCTTTTTGTCAATAGTTCATTTCAACCCAGATGTTTCAAAATATGCAAATTTTAAGGGTTGGAACGAACTAAAATAACATTAAATTTAGATATAACTTCGTCATATTTATCGATTTCTTATAGCGTTTTCGTTCTTATCGTGTTCGTGCCTCGCTATCGTTAGTTATATTCCCAGCTCGCTAAATTTGTTTGAGTACATTATTAATATTTTCATTAATATGTTATCAAAAATATGTTAGTTTTTGTTATCAAAAACAAGTTAGTTTTTGAGAAATTTGATTTGATTTATTATATTGTAGCTAATTACTCCACTCTTTGTGTTGATTTTATTTGTTGGCAATAAGTGTTTGAAAACTTTACAGAAGATAAACAAATAAAACAAATGTAGATATATTAATTTATTGAAAATAAAGAATCTGTATAGTTTATTATTGCTGGCTACCAACTTGCATACAATACTAGGGGGCCTACGCTCCTCCGTTGCCTCAGGGCCTCCAGATATCCAAATCCGGCGCTGCCACTAGTAACAATCCAGGGAACAATTGAGGATAGTTAAACAAGTTAGAATTAGCTAGCGTAGAAAGAAATTCAGGATCGGAAGATCCTCTTCAGGAGAGGGGGAGATGTTACGAACATAAAATTCAATTCAGTGCGTGTAATCTCGAAAAGGTCAAATGGAACACGTCATGATACAAAAAGTAAAGCTCTTAATGCCAATTGTCCTTCAAATGAGAAATGCTTGATTGCAAGATGGTCCTCCCAGTTCTTAGTTAGAGAGTTACAGAAATAGTCAGGAAAAGTTATAAGATTTGGACAATACTATGGTTTATAAAAGTATAAAAGTATAAAAGTATTAGGTACTTATTTTTATTTATTTATTTTGTTCCTTTTTGTTTGCCAGCTGCTTCTACTTTTTTCCCGATACTACGAAGTAGCCGTTTTTAATATAATCTGGTTGGGACTTAGTTGATGGGTTTTGGAACCACTTTCAACACTTAGTCCCCTTAAACCTATATGTTTCTAGAAACGTGTTCGGTATGATATCATTAAACTTGAGTTGATGGATTTTGGCTACCACTTTCAACTCTAAGTGCCTTTAAACCGATAGGTTTCTAGAACCGTGTTCGGTATCAGGATCAACTTACTTTCCCTATCGGTGCTCTTCCTTCTTGTCCGTGTTCAGGTTGGGCTCCGCTCTAAGGGATGATCCTCCAGCGACTGGTAATGTTCCCCAAAATTTCCCCTCATTTTAGCCGGGATTTTAGTCCGTTGTTGCGAGGTTGCCATATGCTTGCAAATTCCTCGTAGTGAGCCGCGGCGCCATCTCCCAGCGACCAGTCAAATTTTTTAGAACTGATCGTAAACGTTGTTTTCGTTTCGACATGTGTTTCATTTTGACGTTTCAGTTAAGGATTAAGGATTTCAGGAAGATTGTGAAATCATTTATGGTTTATAATCAATGTTCAGGTCAATATTTTAAAATCATTTGTTCACTTACATTTTATGTTTTTAGGTTGATTTATGCGGAAAATATTTACATATGATAAATTTCCCTTGTTGTGATTATGCTTGGTGATGAGTATAGTGAACTTGTTTAATTGCTTATGTCTTATGTTTTTAGGTTTGCTTATGCGCTACATATGGTGTTATTATGGTTAGTGATGTGTGTAGTGAGTTTATTATCTCTTCTAATTCCATTTCTTTTTAGGTTGTAGGTTGACGTATCACAAGACTTGTTTTTCTGCAAAACTTTATCAAGCAGTCGCGAACCTTAAAATTCATTTAAAAAAATGAAAAAAAAAAATTGTTAGTTGCCAGCTATGGAATATCATAAAAATTGGACACTCCCATGAGATCAAATGTGGATTTGTACTATCATTTTTAAAAATCTGTTATTGTAACAGAAAAAATTGTAATTGTCAAGAAAATGTAACATTTGAAAGAATGTAAACATTAGAAAGAAGTGAATAATTAATTTCAGAACATATTATGTATTTCTTTATTTCCTGCTCTAGGGACCACATGACTGTTTCCACAAGGTCCAAGTCAACCAGAAACCGAAGAAAACCAACAAACAACAGTAGAAGAGAATCCACAAAACCCAAGTCAACCAGAAACCGAAGAAAACCAACTCATACCAGTTGAGAAAATAGAAATAGTGTAACTGGGACACGATATACGAGATACTGCAGGACAAACTCACACCCAGGAAAATACGACTGTGGCAGTAACAAGCCACAGCGAACAATAAGCACACGGGCAAGTAAATAATATTGCAAGAAACAAAAGGGTAGTAAACAATGTGTTATACAAAAACGTACCGATACTAAGGGCAGAAGACAGCCCGCGAAAACAAAATGAGGTAAATGAATTCATTAACTGCGCTTTCCTGGAATACAAGACGCTCTTTGAGGCACAAGATAAGGCGCTCTTTATAAAACTATCACCAACGCGGTTAAGAGGAAGAGCCATAGCAGTCTTACAAGGTGGAGTAAATATTACACTCTAAGATATTATTCAACATCCTTAAATCGAACTTAATCCAGAATACCTCTTATTAAACCTTAAATACATAGTTAAGGAATGCGCAAGACACATTACACTGGGCTACTTGCACAAGGTTAAAACACTTATAAATGCTTCCAAGAATGCAGCAGAACAACAATACGCTTACTAAGGTGAAGGACTAAAGATCGAAATCGAAGAAGTAGGCCTGAATTGCTTTAACTTAGGGATAAAAAACTCTAATTACAAATTTTACCTGCTCCAAGATACCGACAACAACTTGAAAGCCTTGGAAGAAAAATAGCACTATGAATCAGCACCTGGCAAGTCAGTAACCAGTAATCCCAGGATTGCACACAATGAATCAACCTGAAAGCTGATTCTACAATCAAGTAACAAGGCAACCCCGAACATTTGGGCAAAATTAGTCGGCGAAAAACTACAATGGGTACAATGGGTATCACGAGATGCCAAGAAATTATGCGGTAAATGACACCAATACACCCTGAGGGAAACAGGATAAATGACAGATAAGATGTCATTTCCGAATGTCGTACAAAGAAGATGACACCGTTCTGCACGATGTGTAACGCGAACGGATACTCAACCCAAAATTGAAGCACCAAAAGGCAACGAAACAATACGAATTAAGCCACTAATGGTAATGGGAAACGACAGGTGAACCACACCACTGCAATATTCCCGGCAGAAGAATGTACCTTTTGTTTGGAAAGCGGGCACACCGAAAACAACTGCTACTTAAAGGACCACCAAACAAATCTACGAACCATCCTATAACGACTGAGAGAGCACCATCTGAAGTTGAATCTAGAAAAGTGTAATTTCATAAAGAAGGAAATAGTGTAACTGAGGCATAAGTCCACGGCAGAAGGTGTGTTCCCAGTCCCAAGTCTAGTTGAAAGCGTGAAGAACTATCCTACCCCCAACACAGTCCGCCAGGTGCAGTTCATTTTAGGACTAGCAAACTATTAGCGAAAATTCATATCAGATGTCTTTATGATAGCGGCACCAACAAAGAACGTCCTGAAGAAAGAAAAAAATTCCAGTGGGACGGAAATTGCAGCAAAGCATTCAATGCACTCAAAGACAAATTAATCAGTCCACCTGTATTACGATACCTAAACTTCAAAGAACCGTTTAAACTCTACGCTGACGCCAGTGGAGGGGCTCTCGGGGCAGTTCTAGCACAAGACCGAGACAAAGGGGAGAAACCGATAGCCTACGGTAGTCGTACATTGAATACCGCTGATACATTGAGTAGGCAATTAAAAACTTCAGATGTAACTTATTCGGCAGACCATTTAAACTATTCGCTGATCACAAACGATAAAGATTAAAAATCCGACAAGCCGAATAATCTGGTTGTGGCACAAGCTTACCGACTACACAGATAGAACAGCAAAGCTGAAGCCCCAAGCAGAAGCCCCTATGAGATGATGGTCACCACTCGTAAACAGGCAAGAGAGGAGCAGGAACAAACCTCGGATATAGGAGATGAAACTCCCACAGCTAGCTGGCCCACGGGGGACAACACACAGGAGGAAACACCTGAACAGGAAAAGCCACGAGTAAGGATATTAACAGACCCTCAGGACATCGAGACTATATCACAACTCGATGTAATATTCTTAGGTTGGCAGCACTATTGTATATCAGTAGTTTTCAGAATAAGAAAAGAGTTTAAGTATATGTAACATTTTGTCTGGGTTATAAAAAAGGCGCAAAATACACTTAAGCTAGAAACCTCGTGTATTGACTTATTTTTTCCTTCAAGTTATTGGCCTAGGCACATAATCCACTGAATTCTAAGTAAAGATAAAGGGTCGAATACCGCTTCGTCGACTTAATTACGTTCGGCGTCGGCGTGGTTGCCAGTGCAGTCTTTTTTAAATCAAAACAACACGTGGCAGGAAGAAAAATACTTCTAACTTCAAGGACGGGACGAGCAGAAAGGAAGTAAATAAAATGGATGAGAGCAAAACGCCTGGTCCTTATATCAAATTCGAGGCAGCAACACATTGGAGTGTTTGGAAGTTCCAGTCCATAATTCTACTTCGGAGTCAAGACCTACTAGATGACGTTCATTGGAAGAGTGTGAAGTTGGAGGAGGTGATTGGAAAGGAAAAATGGGAAAACAAAGATGCAAGCGCCCAAACATGGCTTTTGACTAGAGTGTCAGAAAGTGCGATGATGCATATTCTAACTTGTACTACGTCGGCGGAAATGTGGAAGAAACTTGGTAGCGTTTGCGAAAAAACATCAGAAACCTGCATACATATCGTCCAGCAACGATCCTTTCAATATAAATATGAGGAGGGAACAGATATGTCTACATTCCTATCCAAAATCGAAGAGTTGAAGAATCATTGAAGCAGATGGGAGAAAGAATTTCAGAAAAATTTGTAGTTACAAAAGTTTTGATGCTGCTTCCAGTAAATTACAAGCATTTTGTTTCCCCGTGGGAATCTGCACCGGACAAAAAAGAGAAATACGATTACCTCGTAGCCAGACTACTTAACATAAATTGTTATAAGTGTAATTAACTGGGACATTTCCAACGCGAGTGCAGTAATTATCTTAATATTAAAAAACAGTTCAAACAATAGTGGCAGAGCAATGAAAAAGTGTTCTTATTGCAAAAGATTGGGACATTTGAAAAGTGAATGTTGGTTTAAGAAAAATAAGGTCAAAGATAGTAACGCAAGTAACGCAGGTTACGCATTCATAATCGTGAAGTCGAGTGGAAATTTTCAAACCACAACATGGTTCACATGGTTAAAAAACGACAACATTTCAGTAAGCGACAATACAGAAGTAAACTGGGGGAGCTGCTTACAGGACAAGATGCATCGTTTTCCTTTCAACGCTAGTAAAACAAAAACATGTAGACCATGTGAACTCATACATGCCCACTGTAAGGATCACCCTATACATTAATGAAGTAATCACCCCATAAAATAGCTAAGACAACTAACATGTATCTTAGACAATTTAGCACAGGCACTTCAGTTTAGTTCGATTACCATTCATCAGCATAGGCAAATTAGTACAGACAAATATTAGCTATTAAAGACACATGAGTTACAAATTACAAGAACGTAAAGCTACAACAAAAGAAAAAATAAACAAGACGTGGGGGGAAAACAATGACAAATACGGAAGCAACTGGTGGAGCTTCAAACATTGGCAGCAATTACCTCTGGCTTTTTTTTTAAAAAAAATTGCTATTAAAAATTAACAACTTGAAAAATTTAAAGAAAAATTGTAAAAAACAAGATAACGACAAAATTATACAGCTTATTAAAGAGAAAAGCGTTGATTAATTCTGAGGTGTGACATTATAGTAAACAATACAGTTTTAGTAGTTTATTTGAGAATCTTAATAAGCAATTGATAGAACAAATAAAAGAAAATGTAAACTGTATTGCTTATTGGGTCATAATGGGTGCTTTTAATAGTAAACGTAAAGAAATTAGAGAAGAATTTGTTATCAATTATAATGCTGCTTTAATTAACGGTCATATTTTCCAAGAACGGAATCTTAGTTAATACCAACTAGTTTTCTTGATTCTTTGGTTGATATAAGGTTTTCATGCGCTTTCATGTTATGTAAAATTTTTTTATCTAAAACTATTTCTGAACAGGCTATGCAGAATGCATAATAATGGTTAGGTTTGCAAACACTATCTCAACAATTGAAGAAAATTTTAGATTATTTCTAGAAAACTATCAATAGATCCTATAGTTCACAATATTGATTGGAAAAACAACTATATAAAAAAGAAACCAAGTGCGTGTCGGACACGCATAAGCTAAGGCTTCCGTGGAATGCCGCATAAAGTATTGAGTTAAAGAAATCTTTGTTGATAGCTTTAAACTTCGAGTGTCTAATTAACGGTAAGACTCTTATTGTTCAAATCAAACATCGTTTACTGTTTTATACAGTTCTACTACCTTATATTATTTCAGATTTTTCTGGCCCGGCGTTCAAACGTTAGAGGGACGCGGGGCACACTTTTGAAGTTTTTAGAAATGTTTATTTCGCGAACGATTAGCTTAAACGAAAAATGTTTCTAAAAACATAATTGCCATTTTTGAAGACCTATCCAAAACTACCCCACACGGGTATGTGCAATGAAAAAAAAACCTTGTTCCTCAGATACATGAATGAAGTGCCACCCTTAATAAAACTTTTTTCGTTACTTTCACTAATGCATTTTACAGTGGTTTACAGGACACACATTACTTCCAAATTTCATTTATAAAGTTTCAATAGTTTCCTAATAAAATGGCTGTGACATATGGACAGACGGACATGACGCAACTTGTTACATCGTAAAAATATGTTTTTAAATTATCTTTTTGGTTTGTTAGGTCTAAGAATAATGTTCATTTAATTTTTGGTTTTTCACTTTTTTGTTGTCATCTGTACAACACATGTAACGTACAACAGAAATTTTAAGGTAAAAACCCAGTATTTTCCAGTTCTTTACAACTGTGAAATCCACATTTATGTTTATTAGGGTTAAGTTTTTCCTCAATGTTATGATGGATCTTTATTGTAAAACTTACCTGGAAAATTTATCTTGAAGCGACCCGCCCAGAAGTCCGTGTCCATATAAGCACTGTCAAGATTCTGGACGAGTCAGTTAGATTATAGATAACAATAGTGCACGTCGCTACTCATTGTGTTATTATATTTAAAATTAGATTGTGATTAAATTACTTATAGGAAATAAATTGTCATTAGTTTTAAAAGTCTAGTGTCTTTTCCTTAAAAACAGAAACACTTCAGGTTTGGGCTACAAGAGTTTGTACGTCAAACTCAACCAAACTCAACATAATATTTATTTTTGGTCCTTCGAGCCGGATATCGGCAAATATTCAAAAGTCACAAGACTAATCTTAAAAATTCAGAAAGTGAACATACTAAATGTGCAGTGAGACAGTGCAAATCGTGGCTCTAATTTCTATAATTAACTCAAAATAAAGATCAATATTGGGGAAGTGTTAAGAACGATATTCAAAGGCTACATTATATTACAATAAAGGCACTACATAGTGAGAAACATAAACCCTTAAAGCTTAACAAATTACATACATTCAAAAACTTTGAACAAATTATCAAGTAATATTTATTCACAACAAACAATCAAAGAAAGTGTCAAATCAAAGTGCAAAGTTAATGTGTCCGACGCAAGAAGATAAAATCAACGTAGGAGATCATCCAGAATCATCACCAATACATCCCACCACCATCAATTCAGTAAAGTCAACAAGTCAGTAAGTCCACAATAGCGAATCATTTAATCCATCAAATTATATCCTACCTTTGTTTATAATAAATCTATCCCAATCTTGAATTTTGAGAGTATGGCTGACCTAGCTAAACTAAAGCTACAAAGAGCGAATCTTAAAAGACAGTTAACAATATTTAAGAATTTTCTTAATGAGGCCGATACCATTGATGATTATGATGAAGTTGACTCAAGACTAAAAAACTTCGATGAGTCCTTGAATCAATTTTCCGAACTTCACATAGAGATATATTTGTTAGAACCCTCTGAAGAGCACGACACATATAGAGAACAGTATGAAGAAAACTATTACACGACTCTTAGAAAAGCCCGAAAGTTTCTTGCCAATAATGCACGTCCAATTACAACAGCTAGAAGAAATGAAACCATCGAAACAAATAACAGCGAGTACAATAAATCAAACGTGCGATTTCCTAAAATTGATTTACCTTCCTTTGACGGAGCTTATGACAAGTGGATGTGTTTTAGCGATACTTTTAAATCCATGATTCACAATAAAGGAAACATTTCCAATATTGAAAAACTCCATTACTTACGATCTTGTCTACAGGGTGAAGCTGCAACACTCATTCAATCCTTGGTGTCATCAGAAGAAAATTACGACATTGCGTGGTCATTACTAGTTGAAACATATGATAATAAACGCGCTATAATACAAAATCATTTGAAGTCCCTTTTAAATCAACCTGCTATCATCCGCGAGTCAGCAACAGCCATTCGACAATTGATTAATAATATAAATACACATTCACGGGCATTAAAAGTGCTAGGGTTGTCTGTTGACACGTGGGATACAATTTTAATTTTTCTTTTGACATCCAAACTAGACAAAATTACTCATCGAGAGTGGGAAAAGGCAATTGTGGCCAGTGAACTGCCAACTTTGAAACAATTCACTGAGTTTTTGAAGACCCGCATACAAATACTAGAAGCAACAGTGTCAACTGAGGTCATTGAACTAATTAAAACCGCGAATCAAAAACACAAGCCCAACACTACATCAAAAAATGTATTGGCAATTACTCAATACTCTGATCATTGTAATTATTGTCAAGAAAAACATAAAATATACACTTGTGAGAAATTCTTACGTTTGCCAATTTGCGAAAGATTGAACGATGCAAAAAAACAAAAACTATGCTTTAATTGTCTTCGTAAGAATCATAGTTCGGAAAAATGCAAAAGTGGACCCTGTAAAAAATGTAATAAGAAACACAATACCCTCTTACATATTGAACAAGAAGAAAATTCATCAGCGCAACCAGTTTCTGTAAACCATATTCAATCAAATTCTACTAATCAAATACTCTTAGCTACAGCACGAGTTGTATTCTTAGATAGTAACAATAAAAAACACACAGCACGTGTTGTGCTAGATGGAGGATCTCAAGCTCACTTCATCACTGAAAATTTAGCTAACAAATTAAAACTAAAGAGTAGACCAGTCAATACACCTGTTACTGCATTAAACCAAGTTGAAACAAACATAAAACACATGGTATCGACCAAAATCTCCTCTGTACAAGGTTCTTACGAAGCGAATCTTTCATTCTTAGTCATACCAACAATAACAAATCCCTTACCATCACAACAAATAGACACAAAAGGTTTGAATATACCCAGAAATATACATCTTGCAGATCCGTTGTTCTATAAACCGTCTGAAATCGACGGGTTACTAGGAGCTGAAATATTTTATAATATTTTATGCGTTGGGCAAATCAATATAGAAAATCAGTCTGCAGTATTGCAAAAAACTAGATTTGGGTGGGTCATAGGCGGTAACGTCACCAATCAAGGTGGGCATAAAGCATCCATTTCATGCAATTTGGCTATAAATTCACTAAATTTGCAATTATCACGGTTTTGGGAACTCGAAGAAGTTCCAGAACACCGATATCTATCAAACGAAGAATCAGAAGTAGAAAAGCATTACGACGCCAACACAAGACGTAATTGCGACGGGCGATACATCGTCAAACTACCATTTAACAAAAATATTGACCAACTTGGTGATTCACATTCAATGGCATTACGAAGATTTTATATGTTAGAAAACAAATTAAACAAAAATCCCGAACTTAAGAGCCAATATGTAGATTTTTTAAGGGAGTACGAAAAATTAAATCATTTGTCTGTTGCACATAAGGATTCCAATACTCACGGCTATTACTTGCCACACCATGCTGTAATAAAGGATAGTAGCACGACAACCAGAGTTCGCGTAGTATTCGACGGATCTGCAAAATCGAGCTCAGGCGTTTCTCTAAACGATACATTACGCGTAGGACCGACAATTCAAGATGATCTATTTTCTATTATACTTCGCTTTCGTACCCATGCGTATGTCTTAGTAGCAGACATTGAAAAAATGTACAGGCAGGTATTAGTTGATCCTACTGAACGACATTTTCAAAAGATTTTGTGGAGAGAAAATTCTAATGATCCAATAAAAACGTTTCATTTAAATACCGTTACATATGGCACCACTTCAGCCCCATTTTTAGCTGTACGTACATTACACAAACTTGCGGATGATGAAAACCATAATTTCCCACTGGCTTCGAGAATTGTTAAACGTGATTTTTATGTAGATGATCTACTGACTGGCAGCGATACTTTCGAAAATACTATAAAACTTAGAGACGACATAAACAGTTTGTTGCTATTAGGTGGCTTCACACTTCGTAAATGGTCCTCGAATGACTCGAGGCTAGTATCCATGTTAAACAATGACAAATCAAATGTAGACTTATTCAAAGATCCATCACAGCACATCAAAACGTTAGGGATTCAATGGAATCCACAGTACGACACAATTACTTATTCACTAAAAAGTGAACCTAATACAAGGGATAAAGTGACTAAACGCAACATTTTTTCTAAGATTGCAAAACTTTTTGATCCTATAGGGCTGTTAGGGCCAATAATTGTTGAGGCAAAATTACTAATACAAAAGATATGGAAACATAAGATAGACTGGGATGAATCGGTACCTTTAAGTATACACTCTCATTGGATACATTTTAAAAATCAACTACCACTTTTAAATGATATAACGTTTGATCGAGGCGTCATCAGTAATTATACAGACATACAATTACACGGTTTTTGTGATGCAAGTGAGGTCGCCTATGGAGCATGCTTCTACATACGATCCATTAATAAACACAATGATTATGTCGTCAATCTCATTTGTTCAAAATCAAAGGTTGCACCATTAAATACGAAAGCCACAATTCCTCGATTAGAGTTATGTGCTGCATTATTACTATCACGCCTTTACAAAACCCTAATCTCTGCGCTTCCCATTCAATTTACCGATACGTTCTTTTGGTCAGACTCTACCATCGCTCTGAACTGGATAAATACTCAGCCAAATGAGTTGAAAACATTCGTATCTAATAGGGTATCCGAAATAAGGACTTCTACGAATCCTGCACATTGGTATCACGTACCGACAAAAGACAATCCTGCGGACTATATTTCCCGAGGACAGTCAGTGGAAGAGTTTCTCAAGAATGAAAATTGGAAATTCGGTCCTCACTGGTTATGCATGAAACAAGAGAAATGGCCATTGTCGCCAATCAAAAAGATACCATTACCAGAAATACGCAAAACTACAGTGCTAACTATTTCACAAATTGACACAAGCATACTCAACAAGTTTTCCGATATTAATAAACTAATACGCGTCACATCGTACTGTTTGAGATTTGCTGAAAATTGCCTGAAAAAATGTAAATACTCAGGTGATCTATCACCCGCGGAATTACAAAGAGGTCACATTTGCATAATTAAACTAATTCAACGTCAAAATTTCAGTAAAGAAGTTTCTGATCTAAAACATAATCAGACTGTTAACAAAAAAAGTTCAGTAAGAACACTTAGTCCATTTCTTGACAACAATTCAATAATCAGAGTAGGAGGCAGACTACAGCACTCTCAATTACCATACGATGCCAAACATCCTATAATATTGCCAAAAAATAACAACGTAACCAAGCTCATTATTAGACAAGCACATGAAAAATCATTACACGCGGGTATTCAAAGCACATTGTATCAGGTTCGGACTCAATACTGGCCGATTGATGGCAAAAATGCAGTAAAGGAAATAATACGGGCATGTGTAAAATGTTTCAAATTTAGAACAAAGGAAATTATGTACACGATGGGTAATTTACCTGAATCTAGAGTTGTTAAAGCTAGACCATTTACCAATACTGGAATCGACTACTGTGGACCATTTTTCATTAAGGAGAAAAAGTATCGCAATCGCACAAAGGTCAAAATATATGTGGCCATTTTCATATGCTTCACTACAAAGGCCATTCATTTAGAAATCGTTAGTGATCTTTCGACAGAAACTTTCCTAGCCGCTCTAAAAAGATTCTTCGCCAGGCGAGGCAAAAGCAAAAATATCTATTCCGACAATGGAACCAACTTCATCGGGGCTAACAATCATCTTAAAGAATTATATAAATTAGTCACGTCAAAAGAACACAATAATAAACTTAAAAATACTCTCACAAACGAAGGTATAATTTGGCATTTTAATCCTCCACGTTCACCTCACTTTGGAGGTCTATGGGAGTCAGCAGTTAAATTATTTAAAAATCATTTCTTACGAAATATAGGAAGCACACTCTTAACATTCGAAGAATTCAATACACATGCAATTGAGGTAGAAGCCATACTAAATTCTCGTCCCATAACTCCTTTATCCAATGATCCAAATGACCTTACAGCCTTAACCCCAGGTCATTTTTTAATACATGATTCGCTCACAAGTGTTCCTGAACTAGATTTCACAACCACACCTAGCTCAAGGTTATCAAACTGGCAACATCTTCAACAACTTAAGCAACATTTCTGGAAAAGATGGCATCATGAATATCTTAACCAGCTTCATGTCAGAACTAAGTGGAACGAAGCATCGCCAGGCGTTAAAATTGGAACCATGGTACTCATCAAGGAGGACAACCTGCCCCCACTACAATGGACATTGGGTCGTATAAAGGAAATTCATCCCGGCACAGATGGAATCATCCGAGTTGTCACCATTCATACTGTCAAAGGAGATTACAAACGATCTATAAAAAAGGTTGCAGTATTACCCATCGAATAGTACCTAATCAAATTGTATATTCTAATTGATCGCAAGCGACTCAATGGCCGGCGGCATGTTACATCGTAAAAATATGTTTTTAAATTATCTTTTTGGTTTGTTAGGTCTAAGAATAATGTTCATTTAATTTTTGGTTTTTCACTTTTTTGTTGTCATCTGTACAACACATGTAACGTACAACAGAAATTTTAAGGTAAAAACCCAGTATTTTCCAGTTCTTTACAACTGTGAAATCCACATTTATGTTTATTAGGGTTAAGTTTTTCCTCAATGTTATGATGGATCTTTATTGTAAAACTTACCTGGAAAATTTATCTTGAAGCGACCCGCCCAGAAGTCCGTGTCCATATAAGCACTGTCAAGATTCTGGACGAGTCAGTTAGATTATAGATAACAATAGTGCACGTCGCTACTCATTGTGTCATTATATTTAAAATTAGATTGTGATTAAATTACTTATAGGAAATAAATTGTCATTAGTTTTAAAAGTCTAGTGTCTTTTCCTTAAAAACAGAAACACTTCAGGTTTGGGCTACAAGAGTTTGTACGTCAAACTCAACCAAACTCAACACAACTATAAGGGTTGTGTTTTTTGCCGTTCGGCTACGGAACCCTTATAAGAAAGATGAGAAAGGCATTTAAAAACGATAATTAGAATTTTCAAAAACTGATTCAAACTTAGCTGTAACTCCAAAAGAAAATTTTGATCAAACTTACACGCAGGTTAGTGACATTTTTGACAGTAAATCTGCTGTTTATCTGGGAAATACCACTGATTCTGACACAGATATTTTAAAAATGGCATCTTATGATATAGCAATGGCCATTAGGGTAATAGCTGAGTTTAAAGTTCAAATGAAATAACTGAGTAATTTTCTCAATATAATAGAATTTTTGCATGACACACTAAGGGATGACACTGAAAGAGTAAAACTCATAAAATTCGGGTTGAAAACGAGACTAGCAGACAGTGTGAAAAATATATTGATGACATTTTCTGTACCAACTAACTTGACTATGTTACAAAATGGTTTACAAAGCTTCACTATCCAAACAGTCAGAACTCGCAAAGATCTTCAAAGGAAATAAGAACATTTTTGATTACTCTCAAAAAATTGAAACTCGTATGTCTCAACTGAATATGTTACAAATTTCAGAACAAGGTGAAGAACACCGAGATATCCTGTCTTAATTGAATGAACAAATAGCGCTTAACACATTTAAGCATGGTCTCAATGAACCAATAAAATCAACTGTCTTTGCTGCCAGGCCAAATAAATTGCAAGACGCAATACAAGTAGAATTCTGATTTAGAGCGTCCCTATAATGAAGCAAGTGTTTTCCATTATAAGAAATACAATAGAAAAAATAATTGTAATAGAAATAATAATTCCCGTATAACTACAAACAATTACGAGAATACTTCTAAAACTACGAATTTTTACAGACCTCGTCGTTTTAATCAACCTCAAAATAACCAAACCGACGGACCACCCCACCGTCATATAACAATAATTTCAACTCAAGAAATTACACAAACAAACCTATATAATAGGATTCACATGACAGCTTCGGGAAACGTAGAGACTCCTAAATCGGGAATCGTAGAGGCACCCGAATCGGAGACGGGGATGTTCAGAACCAAAATTTCGGTTCCTTTGAGGACAGGATGACCTCCACTAAGTTCATTAATCCTTGGGGAAGGTCATTACAAATTTCAAATAAATATTTACACCTGAGTCAGCGTTTCTTACATGTAGAATACAAAGAATTTATAAAACTTTAACCCTGAGTATAATACACAACATATGTAGGAGGTCCGGCTATCAAATTAATGAGGTGAATATGTTTTTGTTATTGGACGAAATAATGGCCCAACGTGAGACCATCGAAAATAGCCACTTATATTACCGCGGCTCGTAAACTGCGGAAAATACTAAAGCCTCGTACATGGGAAAAACATGGAGGACAAGAAAAAGCCTCAGTTACGTCAAGCAACTCGAATTTGAACTTCGCAACCTCTTCGAAATAGGTACAGAGCACGAAATTTAAGGTTCGGTAACATTGCGTGCCGGGAAGAGTCACCTTAAAAAGTTTCAAAATAAGTTCCACGTCATACTCGCAAATGTGACGGTCGCCTACGTTTCCAAGACTCGCACGTTTTGGTAGGTGAAAATGCTTCAAGAAACACATTGTAGCGGAGAAACGGGCCCAATACAAAACAAGGAAGTATATCCCAAAAAAGTAAAACAAGAGACGTGACATCGCTATAATGAAATGTATTGAAAATGGAAAAAGAGCAAGATAACGGCGAATGTATGAAACCACTAACGCCACATATCAATGAAGTTAAGGAGTCATATACATAAAAAAAACATTGGTTGTCTGTAAAGTCGGTTTACGGACGATAATTTTACGTGATAACGTCATAAGAAAGCATTGATGAAAAATTGCCTACTTTTATGAATTGAATTGAATTATTTTCACTGAATTATCATTACTAAGGGGGCGCCCCCTGCTCGCTACGCTCGCCAACCCCCGCCGTTCTCTCCGCTCACTCTAATAGCTCGCGCATGGAGCTTTATATACAGTAGCATTGTAAGTAAAAAGGCTATTTAGTTCAGACTGTAGTAGCAATCATTTCAGCTCATTTTGCACGTCAAAGTACATCTATATTGAATGAGGCCCTATCTATAATTATCAAAAACCTTGCGGGTGCGGTTACGGATCTTAAAAGATCTTAAAATTTTCTCATACAAAATACTTTTTGTAAAAATTCTTTCATCTTCTGCCAAATGACCTTGGCTTTGTGTTTCAGAAATACATGTAAACACGCAATCGGTTAAACGATCTAACTCTACTGGCTACAACATATAATTAACGGTGATAAAATATAGGTTTTTTGAGTAAGATTCCTGATTTTTGAAACGTTTGCCCCTGGGATTTATTAATTGTCATCGCAAAAGCCAGAATGAAAGGAAGTTGAGTTTCTTGAAAGGAAAACGGCAAAAATACGTCACACGTGTCAAAATACGTGTGTTTCGGAAAACTCCTGCTAAAATCTCACAATCCAAAAAATTTTCTTTTGCATTTGAACTAAACGAATAGGTGTACCATTGACCAAGCAAGTCATGTCCTGTACACAAATTACGAATAAGTAAAAGTATGTAGTTTGGTTTTTAAAAAAAATTTGTGGGATCGGGAGCCAACTAACATCAACTGAGTTTAAAAATTCTACTGGAAAATTATTTTGCTCTCTATAATCATCACTCAAGATTTAATCGGAACTCAAATATATTCGTTTCTCTCCGGCCAGGCTGTTAAAGATTTCTGCATCAATGAAAGTACAGCCTTCATATTTGGGTGCTAATATAACCGAATTGAGAATATCGTTAGACTTTATGGTTTCAGATACATTGCCATAAGTATCTGGAATCACGAAGTTGCAGCTAACTAAATGGGTAGGAATTTCAATAACATCTTGGCTGTAATCTGGAAATGTGGGTAAGGTTCCATTACCAAGAGATTTAAGAAATTCAACGAATTCAATCTCATGAGGTAAAGCTTTCATGTTTTGAGTAAAAGTTATTTTGTGGAATTTTGAAAATTTGGACTAAGGCAATAAGTGGTATCTCAATAAGTGGTACACGTGTATCGTGAGATGTAGGTGCCAATATTCGTCAAAAATCTCCACAGAGTAAAATAGTCTTATATCCGAAAAGTTTAGTTGGAGTACCGAATGAATCGCTTACTGAAAAAAATTTCCTAAATAGCTAATAAAGCACGGTTATATGAATCATTTTCTGAAGAATTTCTTAAAACGTCTTCACACATGAATATTTTGAATTCATTCCACAAATCTAATGCATTTGTAGGAACGTTCATACCACAAATAGGATATGGCAAATAACTCTCTTAACTGCTGAGAGGACTAACACTCTTTTACTTCTAATAAATATTCACGCCACTCTCCATAATTTCATGCGATACGTCGTGCATATGCTGAAAACGTGCAGTGAATAATGTTCCCAACAGTACCCAAATCCTGATGGGACCTCGAACATGAAGCAAAATAGTCTCAAATGGAACATCTCAACATAAAACATAAAATAATGTAGCAATAGCTCTACTACTTCCTCTTTGAGGTTTTTCGATTTCTTTTCTTTATTTACCTAAATATAATGTATCGGCGTCTCTGTATATAGAAACTCGGAAGAACTCATTCGATTGATTTCATAGAATGCAGTCAATTTTGTTCTTCTGTGATTTGTAAGAGCTTGCTGAACATTTCCTTCCCTAAAGACTACATTTTGCCGGTGAGGCAAGCGACATTCAAGTTGAACTATGATATATTATGTGACTGGTAATGCATTGGATACTGATTTATGCGCCAATTAGCTTTCTTAGATCCAACGTAGTGACCGTACAAAAAGCTATCGATTTCATCTACATGAACTTTGCCCTCAACTCCAACACTAACCCTTCCAAACCGTAATGAGGCACAGTCGTATCCCTTATTAACATATTTGTGCATATATTTTAGGCTCTTAACTGTGCCAAGAACTTCCACATTTAAGTAGCAATCAAATTTCGCTAAAAGATATGGATTTTAAGGAACAGCATAACGGCTGTCAAGAGAGTGGCCACGAAAGTCAACTGTTGTACCATTAACACGGCGCATCTAACATTGCCCTGAGTTGTATTGTAAAAGTCCTTAGAACAGCTTCTGCTGCATTTACCATCTCTGATACAGACGGGGATACGATTCAATAAACCACATGAACCGTGGATCATGTGGTTTTTAACTAAATTATGAAGTTGTGGGAAATACATTGTATATTGTAAATAAAATATATCTGGAATTTCCGTACAAACGTTCCAACCTTCATTTCAGATTTTCAATTTTAGACAGTTTTTTGCTCGTAGCGGCTAAATCAAGCATTCTAGGGGGTATGACCAACCCCTATTATTTTTTCATTTCCCAACTTTTGGCCATATATCATATTTCTCTAAATTATGTTTTAAATGTGGGTCCATACAAAAGTTGGGAAACATGATAAAATTCAGACTTTCGTTCGCTTTCCATAAATATTCGTGAAAGATAACTTCGCGTTTTCTAGAAATAACTGTAAAATTGTGATTTTCCATATTTTTTGAAATAAAATTTGCATATATTTTTATCAAATTAGCAAAAAACAATGGTATAAGTAAACGATGGCTTTAAATTTGTCTGTGGTAATGCATCCATATTATTGTCTGTGGCCACATGTTCATTGTTTTGGCTTTTGTCTGGAAGAATGCAATTTTATTAGCCAACGGTTGCCTTCTTCCAGGCAGAAAACAAAAGAATGAACATGTGAATATTGTCTGTGATATGGCTGCATTTGCCCCTCACATTATCATTGGCATAGATATTAGGTTTGAGTGAAAAGAATGCACGTATTTGGCATAAATGGTTGTTTATTCAGTCGAACGTATGATCTATGCAAATGATAATGTTAAATAAGTATGTTCTTTATTTTAATTTTTTCGTAGAGGAATGCAATTATATGTTAATTCTTTTGGTTTGTGTCACCAGTAGAAGATTGATCCATTTGGTTTGATTTTCGACTAATTTAGTACTTGTTATGTATCGGGGACACAAACCAAAAATTCACATATGGTTGCATATTTCCAGGCAAAAAAGTAAAACATTCACACGCACACATTCTTCCCAAAAGCATCATCTACGCTATACGTGTGCTCAATTCACACATACTATCCCATTGAATTTTTTAATTTCAATTTAAAATTAAACTAATTTATAATTAAATTTAAGAAAAAAAATTAGGTGATGCAGATAGAGGAAAAACTAATCTTTCGAATAGTATAATTTTTATGCTGGTAATTCCACCTGGTTTCCTGTAAAAGGGATAACAAAAATTCGTGTCGCCTATTTATATATAGATTTTGTATAAAACAAAGAAGGAGCTAATTGAAAATGTAAATTTTTTCAATAAATTTTTTAACTTAAATTATGCAGATTAATTATAAGTAACAATATGCTATGTATTAACAATTTATTTATTCGTACATACTCGAATTAGTTTGGATTCAAGAGAGATTCTTGAATCCACACTAATATGCGTATGAACGAATCTCTCATGAATCCAATCTCATACGAGAATTAGTTTGGATTCATAAGAGATTCTTGAATCCACACTAATGCGCGTATGGACAAATGAGAGATTGACGAATGAGAGATTCGTACATACGCGTGTTAGTTTGGATTCATGAGAGATTCTTGAATCCACACTATTATGCGTATGAACGAATCTCTCATGAATCCAATCTCATACGCGTATTAGTTTGGATTCATGAGAGATTCTCGAATCCACACTAAACGCGTAAGAACGAATCTCTCATGAATTCAAACTGAGAGAACTGAAACCGGATTCATGTGAGATTCGTTCATACGCGCATTAGTGTGGATTCAAGAATCTCTCATGAGTCCAAACTAATGTACGAATCTCTCATTCGTCCGCTCAGCTCAGGCGGAACGTGACAATGAGTCACGATTTTTCATTTGTGCAGCCGTTATCACGTCAAAAAATGTAGCGAACAAAATTAAGCCATGGTAAATGAATCTATTATAATTTGTAAACTTAAAAATATTGAAAATATGTTACCAAGAAGGTTAAGGAGTGGTGAATCAAATTCGATAAGTCGTAAATCGAAGAAAAAAACATATATGTATGTAATAAGTAATGAAAATAGAGCAAATAAAATACTTAACTTCCAACCAAAATACAACCAAAATACAATAAATGGTAACTTGTAGAATTGGAAAAATATGACGAATATAGACTACTAGCTGTACCCGCCCGCTTTGCTGGGCATTACGTAATACTGCATTATTTTTGTATACTGTATACCAGCGATTCTCAACCTGTGGGGCGCGAGTATATTTAAAAACAAAATTAAAACTTTGTTCAAGGTTAAATAAAAGAAATTGTACAATTAAAAAATTTATATTTATATATATATTTAAAATAAGAATTATTATATTTATTATTTAAGTTTATTAGTGTGAAACAAATACCAGTTAAATATGTTATTGTTATTAATTAATGACTTCCTTGAGCTTGTTTATCATTGCAAAGTTTTTGAAATGAAGGAGTAATACCAGATATGGATACCCTAAGTTCTTTTTCTATATTTAGCTGTGATCTGTATTTTGTTTTCAACGAAGCCACCGCAGAAAATCCGGTTTCGCAAAGATAATATGTTGAAAACGGTAAAAGTATTTGGAAAGCTCTCCGTTTTAGTATCGCAAGCTCGTCATCCAAACCAGCCGAAAATTCAAAAATCGATTTCTTATTAAATTGTCTTTTGATTTCACTGTTTGTTGTAAAATCAATAAAAGTTTCCTCGTCAGAAGTCGAGAGACCTTGTGAAACATTGTGATATGGGTCCCCAACCCACTCGTAACTTGTTAGAAATTTTTCTTCAGCAAAAAACTATTTTTTAAAATTTTTTGCTAGCATGCTTAGATGTTTATTTATAGTTAATAAAATCACGTTTATATGTACTTCTTCGGTTTTGTATGTCTTTACAAATTCATTTATATTCGGAAACATTTCCAATTTCTTTCCTTTTAAATTTCTAAGCCACAAATCCAATTTTCTACAAAAAGCATTGACTTTATAATTTGTTTCCAAAATATATGTATTTGTTCCTTGAAGATGAAGATTCAAGACATTTAACTTCTCAAATATATCGACTAAATAACCCAATTTCATAATAAGTAGAGTATCTCGAAGCATCACGGCTTCTTGTCGATTTTCTTCCTCCAGAAAAATATAGATTTCTTCTCTTAATTCAAAAACACGTTTCAAAAACTTCCCACGTGATAACCATCTAGCTTCGCAATAAAAAGTAATGCTGTATGTACTGATCCCATATCTTTACAAAGTTCAGAAAACATTCTTGATTTTAAGGGTCTCGTTTTTATATAATTTACAACAGTTACAACTGTAGATAACACGATATTTAAACCAGTTCTCATGTCTTTCGACGCCAGTGCCTCTGTGTGGATCATGCAATGTGTCCAGATACACTGTGAAGATTTTTGTTTTACTAGTGTTTGCATGCTTTGAGAACTTCCAAACATTAAACGAGCACCATCGGTGCATATTCCAACACAATTTTCCCATTCAATATTCGCCTCGTTTATAAAATTATCCAAGATGGTAAATAAAGCAGTTGATGTTGCCCTTTGCTGTATCGGTTTGCAAAAATGTAATTCTTCTCCAGCTGAAACACTATCACAAAAACGTACATAGGCTATCAAATGAGCATCTTTATTGTTACCAGTTGCTTCATCAAGTTGAATTGAAAACAATTTTCCATGCAATTTTGCAAAAAGCTGTTGCTGTATATCCTCAGCCATGTCACCAATACGACGAGCAACTGTATCATTGGAAAGTTGAATAGATTTTAATTTTCTTGCGAAATTTTCCCCGAACATGGTTTCTACAATTTCAATTGCAGCTGGCAAAATTAGCTCTTCACCAATAGTGTGAGGTTTCTTGCATCTGGCTATTTGATACAAAACTTTGTAAGAAGCAAGTAAAGCTTGATCATTCACAGACAAAGTGTTTTTAAAAACTAATTTTTGCTTCTCATATGAATTTAATTTACTTTCAAAAAATTGTCGGGATTTGTTAACGTATTCACTATGAACAGTTTCCAAATGTCGTTTAAGTTTATTTGGCTTCATACTGTCAGCTGCCAAAATTTTTGAGCAGATAACACACAAGGGCCTTTCTTTTTCATTGACTTCAGTGCTCGTAAATCCATAGTTTAAGTATTCTGCTCAATATTTTCTTGATTTAGTTTTTGGAACATGTCTAGCCTGTGCACTAGTTGATGCTCCACAGTCCTCCAATGCTCGCTTACGCTCACATAAAAATTTATCCATAATATTTTCTAAATATGCCTTTGTTGCTTCTAAAAAATATACAAGAAAAATTGATCAGAAATAGATAGAAACATTATGCTTTGAAATATGCTGATAATATGTGAGCAGAGGTTCCGTGCGTTCACAGCGATGGTCACATTCCACACAGCCACATTCGCGAGCGCGAGACGACCGATCACGTATTGCGGCGGTGCGGTAACATCTGTCAAACGTTTATGATTCTAACCGCCAGGCGGCGCTAGTTGCCCACATACTGCATGCACATACAATGACAACCTCCCGAAACTCATATGCATTCGGAATTAGCAGACGGGACAATACCCCAACCTCTTACTACTTGTATTAGGCCTGTGTTTTAGTGGGCGTTGGTATAAGGGGTAGGGATAGACGTATACATTACTGTGCATTTATAGCAAACAGTCGCATTTTACCAATAAAATTAAATGTACGAATATCGGACCGTTTTCATTATGACACTATAATTTTCGATAGATCAAGAAGGGGGGGGGGGGCGAGGCGAGAATATTTACGTTGGTAAACGGGGTCACAATAACAGAAAGGTTGAGAAGCGCTACTGTATACTGTATATGTTGATACTATTATATGTTTTACGTTTTCGTGAGTTATAGAATTTTGATTCTTAGCAGTTATCTTTTGATTGTAACATAAGTTCAAAAACTTCCAAAAAATCTTTGGCTATTTCAAAAATGTTTTTATTAACGTTTGGCTACAAACTTTCGACATAAAATAGATGATAAATTGAAAGTGTGAATATTGCTTAATAAGAGAATGAGAAACAAACTTAAAACAACCAAACAAGCACTCTTTCAAAAAGACCCAATTTTGAAAATATGTCTACAGCCAATTAACCTTAAAGATACAAAAAAATTGAAATAAAGTAGTTATAAGAAATCGAAATTTATCCTATGTTCGTTGAAAACAATGAAACAAATAAGGATTTAAAGATTGCCGGTTGAAACTCAAACAAAACTGGTTAACTTTTTACTTAAACTTTTATTAGTACCGACTACTTGTCTTAATTATCTTAGCTTGTATACATTTTCTGAATTTAAATTTTTTATGACACAGTGATATTTGAGGGGTTAATCCGATTCGATCTCCGGAATTTATGAAGTCTTACGATCTGGAATTAAAAAAAATATTTACCATTTTCCACTAATTTTAACAAATCCACCTGCTGCGGTTTGAATGAACCAAATTGTATTGAATAACCCGAGCAAAATTTATAGAAAACAATTAAAACCGGGTCTACATGTCAAATGATAGAGAATTCTTGAGAGAGAGCTTTTGTTACGATTTGCAAAAGGGAAAAGTAACGGTTCAATCATACGCAAGTGAAGGTTGACGTTTTCGTATTCGAAATGGACATAATAAGATCCAAAAATAAATCAATTCCCATTTCCCAATCGAAAACCACATGACATGAAGTCGCATCCATCTCTAGTATGAATCCATGGATGGATTTCATATCAAGAGAAAGTGTACTTGTGAAAGTGAAGAGAGATCGTGCAATCAACAAAATGCCGAAACGGTCGCTCGAATATGTCTCATACTTAAGGGACAGGGAGTAACCACTAACGATGCGGTAATTGGACTATCTCTCTTCATTTATTGATCTTAAGCTTAAGCACTAAAGTGGAAGGTCGACTTGAAATGAAAACCGTGGAAACTTTAAATCTTAAATATTTCCAAAAGCTTAAAACAAATTTTGACGTGAAAACGTCTTTCTTCTCGTTGAGTATGTACATTGGTAGCCAGTCTAACATTCTTGTGTTACAAAACACCGTCATTCTTCAATCGCTAATAACTACAAGACTAATAACGCGATAACAACATATTTGTATGTATTTATTTTGCGGCACCCGGTTTTTTGGTGACGTCATCAGACCAGTGATTTCGGTGACAAGCGCCCATGCGTGATTGTTGTTGTTTAGCGTTATTTGAGGATATTTATGAGTATAGCGTGAGAATGCGTTAAGCGAGGATGTTGATTCGGGTTCCATTGAAAAAAGCATAAGAGGGCTACCAGGACCTAAACAGAAAATATGGAAGATATCGTCTCATATGAGGCGTAAATATGCACCGAATTGCAAAAAACTCAAATCGGAGAAAACACGCATCAAACTGAATATTAAGAACCAAAAATGATAAGTGCCGAGCAAGTGTGAGAGCTGCGGCGGCATCGAACAAGAAATAAAAAATCGGCGGCAAAAAATAAACGTGTGATCTATATATTCTGTAACCGTACTACTCTCCATAACCATTGTAATTAGTAGTTTGATAATAACAGTACATATTAGTACGTCATCGGGCCAGTTCACTAACGCATGATTGTTGTTAATAAGCGTTGCGCAAAGTTATAAATCAGTGTGGCATGAGAACGCGATCATCTAGGACGTTCGTTCGGGTGTCATTGTAAAGATTATGAGGAGAACTACAGAGACCAAAAGTGAAACAGTAAAAATATTTGCTGAAGTTAAGGTAAAAATCGGTAATTGATTGAAACTTTAAAACAAAATTAAAAATATCGGCTCATATGAGTCGTAAATAAAGAGCTTGCATCAAATCCAATTAAAAAAAACCTAAAGTGTCCAGTGCCGAGTAAATGTCAGATCTACGGCAGCATGAGAGAAGAGATGAAAAAAGGAGCGAAAAAATAAACTTGTGATTTATCTCTTCTGGTACCGATATTGATTTACGTACATACTAATAAGAAACACTTATAATAATTTTATCCCCAAGTTTTCACGGAAAATCTACGGCGCGGACCTTGACTGGGCCTTTCGGTTTTTTTAATAATTTACACAAACACTCTCCTACCGGACAGTAATCTTCGTGCCTTTTAATCTTTTATTAAAATCGACTCGGTAGATTACAAGTTTAGCCGCGACAAACATTTTCAAAGAGATATCTTTTTATATATATAAGATTTATCGAAGGACAAAATATGTAAGGAAGTAGTGAATGGTAAAATTTATAAGTAAAGACAAAATATTAAAGTCAAATTTGCGAAAATATAAGAAACTTACAATTATTGAGCTCAAATTAAGAGTAAATAATTTTCATAACATAATATAAAATTTCTTTTAAAGAAAATATATATATTATCTGCAAATTCAAATTTACACTATAACAAATTATCGCTTTAGACAGTATGTTGTTGCTACAAGAGTATATACTTTAAAGTTAAATATATCTTCCCTTAAGTAAACAAAAATGAATGTAAGCGTAACAAACTATACTTGAAAATATATAAAATGTAAGAAAAGTAAGTAGTAACTTGTAAAATTAGAAATATAGAATGGAGTGCACAGAAATTATGAATGAAATTATAACAACTTTAATTTCGTGAGGTTGGAAAATTTAACAAATGGTAAAACATAAAATTTAGTGTAAACATTTATACATTATAAACATTTTGAACTTGTCAAATTTTAACAAACACAAAAAAAAACCTCTTTATGTTATTTAGGTTATTTAACTATTTTTATTAAGCAATTGAATTTTCCAAAGGCGGGAGGAGTGTTACGAACCAAAATTTCGGTTCCCCTAAGTGCATTTACCCTTGGGGAAAGTCATTACAAATTTCAAAAAAATGTTTACACATGAGTCAGCAGAAACGCTGACAAAAAATATTTCTCTTGGGTAAGCATTTCATTTGCCACTAGAATAAATTTAAAAAACGGTAAAAATTTTCGCCCGAGTCAGCAAAAGTGCTGACGCGGGAAAATGCATAAGTAAATTCATACATTTAATTAACCTTGATTGGAACATTGACCGGAGTAGCGCGCCGAACAATGAACCAATCAATGGAATGGGCATCTCAGCATAAAGGTAAGAGTAGGGAAAATTAGTGAGTAAGCTAGATTTAAGTATAAATTAAGGTTTGAATTGTAAAAGAATTGAGTCTAGAAATATAAGGCTCATAGAACGTGTGTTTTTGACTCAAGGGTAACGTGGCCGTGTGGCCAGATGCGCTCAAAGTCCTGACTTGGTCTCGTAGTCGGGCAGGCATAATGGCCACCAAGAGATAACATGGGCCACAGGCCCTATGTCTCCAACAAAACGAAGTTAAGTCGGCCAAATGACCTATACTTCAAAAAGAAGAGGTAAAGCGAGCAAAATGCGCTATACTTCCAGCGTCCTGAACATGGTTCGACAGAACCAGGCAAAACAACTAATAAAAATTATTTCAGATGGAATTCTACATTTCAAGAGGTGAAATTTAGAAAATTTCATAACAGCGACAAGCAATTTATTTCAAGAAGAGTAAATGTATTTACACTGGGTAGCCATTGGACCAAATTCATATCTCTAAAAACAGATGTATCGCAGGTAGCACTTTCATTTTCAATAGACACAGGTGCTGACATATCAATTATCTGTACATAAATAGGCGACAGGTTTTTTTGTTATCCTTTTCACAGGAAACCACATGGAGTTACCAGGATCAAAAGTATACCAGTCGAAAGATTATTTTCTCCTCTATGTGCATCACTTAATTTTTTTTCTTAAATTTAATTATGCAACCATATGTGATTTTTTGCTTTGTGTTCCCAATAAATGGCAAGTACCAAATTAGTCGAAAGTCAAACCAAATGGATCAATCATGAATTGGGGACACAAACCAAAACAATCAACATATGGCTGCATATTACTTATCTCACATTATGATTGCCATAGATGATACGTTTGAGTGAATAACCAACCGTTTCTGACAAATGGGTGCATTCTTGCAAATCAAACCTGTCATCTATGGCAATGATAATGTGATATAGTGATAATCATATAGCGGCATTTGGAATTAATATAAGGTATATTAATATATACTAGGGGGGGCGCCCCCTGCTCGCTACGCTCGCCAACCCCCGCCGCTCGCTCCGCTCACTCTAATAGCTCGCGCATGGAGCTATATATACAGTAGCATTGTAAGTAAAAAAGTTATTTAGTTCAGACTGTAGTAGCAATCATTTCAGCTCATTTTGCACGTCAAAGTACATCTATATTGAATGAGGCCCTATCTATAATTATCAAAAACCTTGCGGGTGCGGTTGCGGATCTTAAAAGATCTTAAAATTTTCTTTTTGTAAAAATTCTTTCATCCTCTGCCAAATGACCTTGGCTTTGTGTTTCAGAAAAACATATAAACACGCAGTCGGTTAAACGATCTAACTCTACTGGCTACACCATACAATTAATGGTGACAAAAGTATAGGTTGTATGAGTAAGATTCCTGATTTTTGAAACGTTTGCCCCTGGGATTTATTAATTGTCATCGCAAAAGCCAGAATGAAAGGAAGTTGAGTTTCTTGAAAGGAAAACGGCAAAAATACGTCACACGTGTCAAAATACGTGTGTTTCGGAAAACTCCTGCTAAAATCTCACAATCCAAAAAATTTTCTTTTGCATTTGAACTAAACGAATAGGTGTACCATTGACCAAGCAAGTCATGTCCTGTACACAAATTACGAATAAGTAAAAGTATGTAATTTGGTTTTTAAAATAAATTTGTGGGATCGGGAGCCAACTTACATCAACTGAGTTTGGAAAATCTACTGGAAAATTATTTTGCTCTTTATAATCATCACTCAAGATTTTATCGGAACTCAAATATATTCGTTTCTCTCCGGCCAGGCTGTTAAGGACTTCTGCATCAATGAAAGTACAGGCTTCATATTTGGGTGCTAATATAACCGAATTGAGAATATCGTTAGACTTTATGGGTTCAGATACATTGCCATAAGTATCTGGAATCACGAAGTTGCAGCTAACTAAATGGGTAGGAATTTCAAAAACAACTTGGCTGTAATCTGGAAATGTGGGTAAAGTTCCATTACCAAGAGATTTAAGAAGTTCAACGAATTCAATCTCATGAGGTAAAGCTCTCACGTTTTGAGTAAAAGTTATTTTGTGGAATTTCGAAAATTTGGACCATGAAGCAATAAGTGGTATCTCAATAAGTGGTAGGTGAGATGTAGGTGGCAATATTCGTCAAAAATATCCACAGAGTAAAATATTCTTATATCCGAAAAGTTTAGTTGGAGTACCGAATGAATCGTTTACTGAAAAAAATTTCCTAAATAGCTTATATAGCCCGGTTAAATGAATCATTTTCTGAAGAATTTCTTAAAACGTCTTCACACATGAATATTTTGAATTCATTCCACAAATCTAATGCATTTGTAGGAACGTTCATACCACAAATAGGATATGGCAAATAACTCTCTTAACTGCTGAGAGGACTAACACGCTTTTACTTCTAATAAATATTCACGCCACTCTCCATAATTTCATGCGATACGTCGTGTATGTGCTGAAAATGTGCAGTAAATAATGTTCCCAACAGTACCCAAATCCTGATGGGACCTCGAACATGAAGCAAAATAGTCTCAAATGGAACATCTCAACATAAAACATAAAATAATGTAGCAATAGCTCTACTACTTCCTCTTTGAGGTTTTTCGATTTCTTTTCTTTATCTACCTAAATATAATGTATCGGCGTCTCTGTATAAAGAAACTCGGAAGAACTAATTCGATTGATTTCATAGAATGCGCTCAATTTTGTTCTTCTGTGATTTGTAAGAGCTTGCTGAACATTTCCTTCCCTAGAGACTACATTTTGCCGGTGAGGTAAGTAACATTCAAGTCGAACTATAATATATAACGTGACTGGTAATGCATTGGATACTCATTCATGCGCCAATTAGCTTCCGTAGAGCCAACATAGTGACCGGACAAAAAGCTATTGATTTCATTTATATAAACTTTGCCCTCAACTCCACCTCAAACTCTTCCAAACTGTAATGAGGCACAGTCGTATCCCTTATTAACATATTTGTGCATATATTTTAGGCTCTTAACTGTGCCAAGAACTTCCACATTTAAGTAGCAATCAAATTTCGCTAAAAGATATGGATTTTGAGGAACAGCATAACGGCTGTCAACAGAGTGGCCACGAAAGTCAACTGTTATACCATTAATACGGCGCATCTAACATTGCCCTGAGTTGTATTGTAAAAGTCCTTAGAAAAGCTTTTACTGCATTTACCATCTCTGATACAGACGGGGATACTATTCAATAAATCACATGAACCGTGGATCATGTGGTTTTTAACTAAATTATGAAGTTGTGGGAAATACATTGTATATTGTTAATAAAATATATCTGGAATTTCCGTACAAACGTACCAACCTTCATTTCCTACCTTTCCTTTTTTCTCTAAATTGAGGTTTTAAGGGCGAGCAGACAAAAACTTGGAAATATGATATAATTTCAGATTTTCAATTTTAAACAGTTTTTTGCTCGTAGCGGCTTAATAAAGTATTCTAGGGGGTATGACCAACCCCTATTATTTTCTCATTTCCCATTTTTTGGCCATATATCATATTTCTCTAAATTATGTTTTAAATGTTGGTCCATACAAAAGTTGGGAAACATAATAAAATTCAGACTTTCGTTCGCTTTCCATAAATATTCCTGAAAGATAACTTCGCGTTTTCTAGAAATAACTGTAAAATTGTGATTTTCCATATTTTTTGAAATAAAATTTGCATATATTTTTATCAAATTAGCAAAAAACAATGGTATAAGTAAACGATGGCTTTAAATTTGTCTGAGGTAATGCATCCATATTATTGTCGGTGGCCATATGTTCATTATTTTGAATTTTGTCTGGAAGAATGCAATTTTATTAGCCAAAGATTGCCTTCTTCAAGGCAAAAAGCAAAAGAATGAACATACGCCTATTGTCTGTGATATGGCTGCATTTGCTCCTCACCCCTCACGTTATCATTGGGAAAGATAATACGTTTGAGTGGAAACAATACACGTGTTTGTCACAAATAGTAAGCTAGGCCAATGATAAAATTAAATAAGTTCATATGTTCTATATTTTGATTTCTTCGTAGAGGAATGCAATTATATGTTAATCTTTTTGGTTTGTGTCCCCAGTAGAAGATTGATCCATTTGGTTTGATTTTCAACTTACTTAGTACTTGTCATATATTAGGGACACAAACCAAAAATCATCATACGGTTGCATATCTTCAGGCAAAAATCAAAAGAATCACACGCACACATTCTTCCCAAGAGCATCATATACGCTATGGGTGTGCTCAACTTACACATACTATCCCATTGAATTTTTTAATTTCAATTTAAAATTAAACTAATTTATAATTAAATTTAAGAAAAAAAATTAGGTGATGCCCATAGAGGAAAAACTAATCTTTCGAATGGTATAATTTTCATGCTGGCAATTCCACCTGGTTTCCTCTAAAAGGGATAACAAATATACGTGCCGCCTATTTATATATAGATATATATATAAAGTACGCATGTTAGTTAATATATTGAAATCGTTTTTTAGAGCTGCCCATTCATTTTCGACTTGGTTGAGGTCCGGTGAGTTTTCAGGCCAGTTCAGCACACGAATTAGGTGGCCCTCAAGGAATATTGTCCATTTTTTTATCTTTTTAGCGCGTAGCTTAATTCAAGGAGAAATATTCCCGCTACTATACATTTTACAGCAAAGTGTTAAACACGCAAATAGTGAAAAATTAGCTCTGAGTATAATAATATGAACACCCACTGTAAAATTGATGACTTATTAAAATCAATATTCATCAAATAGCACCATGGAAACAGTTAGAACTAAAATGACAAATCGACATCCATTCTCACGAAAAAGTATCGATTTGTCATTTAACAATCTTATAAATTTTGGGAAAATATAATTTTTTAGTCAGTCTTTTAGAGAAGTTTGTAGCGAGTTGTTAGCTCATAAAAGTCGTAGTTCAAAATTTAAAAATTTTGTTTTTTTTTAGTTCATTAACGAAATAAAAACACAATTCGCCTTTATACCATTTAAAATATCCGGACAATGCAACAAATTGTATTGGTGCAGGCAAGGAAATTAGAATTCACAGAAGGAACTGAAGAATAACATCATATCCAAGAAATTCCTTCAATGGACTTTACACATTGTGTGTTCAATCCACCCGCAGGAAAATGAAAACCAATGCCCAAACTCATGAAATTACCAATAAGCGGACCATTAGCGACACATTACTCACTTTTGAAAAGGTGAACACCTTGCTCACTCAAGTAGATTTTGGCAATTCTGATTTCAAGAATTGAATTACATTACCCCCGGACATTTCCCACATTTGCTACATTATAGTCACTGATTTATATCTCAAAGTCCAGAATTTAACGACGGCAGCTGATACAACAAAAATGCATCATTTCTCGTCTCAGTGGAATATCCATTACCAGCAATGCCTTCAATGCATTTCAAAATGGTTCGTCCCAACAACATGATCAAAATTGGTTCAGTTGCATTCTTTTCAAGTGGCCGCTGGCAAGACTGGTAGATCTATACTATGGACAGTATAATTGCCTACCGATATTCATCATCAAAACGGCAACCACCACGTCAATTCGTCCTTTTCCAAAGTTCACTAAATAACTTGCATTGCTGGAACAAGTGTCGAGTGTTCAAATTTCGGTATTCTTCTATGCACTGGAAGTCTAACACCCTCATCGTCTAGCAATCATGTTATAGTGAAAGATTCATCATCTATTTTACATGAAGTTTTAATCAAAATATATCTACCCAATATACCATCTGTTAAGATTGGAAATGATTCCTCTATCACCTGAAATTTTTGATGAATCGTTTGACCAGATACCTTTAATTTTGAAGTGAAAGTACCCAGGGCATGTGACTTTGAATTTGTAACGCCAGATATTTCAGATCTATCTTTAGTTGATACATCATTTAATTTATTTTTACTAGGGGGACGCCACCTGCTCGCTACGCTTGCCAAGTAAATGATAAATAAAAGTAGGCAATTTGGTTTTGAAAATATATTTGCGGGATCGGGAACACACTTACATCAACTGGGTTTGAAAATTCTACTGGAAAAGTATTTTGCTCTCTATAATCATCACTCAAGATTTTATTGGAACCCAAATATATTCCTCTCCTGACAGACTGTTAAAAATTTCTGCATCGATGCAAGTGCAGTCATCATATTTGGGTGCTAATATAACCGAGTTGAGAATATCGTTAGACTTTATGGTTTCGGATACATTGCCATGAGTATCTGCAATCACGAAATGGCTGCTAACTAAATGGCAAAGAATTTCAATAAAATCTTGGCTGTAATCGGGAAATGTGGGTAAAGTTCCGTTACCAAGAGATTTAAGAAATTCATCTTATTGAATGCCATGAGGTAAGGCTCTCATGTTTTGGGTAAAAGTTATTTTGTGGAATTTTGAAAATTCGGACCATGAAGTAAGGCAATTCTCAATAAGTGCTACACGTGTACCGTGAGATATAACTTGCAACAACCGTCAAAAATCTCCGCACTGTAAAATAGTCTTACCTCCGTAAAGTTTAGATGACATATTGAAATTTCATCTGTGATAATGATAGATGCAGATCTTATGAACTGAACTTGTTCACTGTTTACAGAGAGGCTTGTTGCGAAATTCTCTAAAATGGGTATGAGCTATTTGAAAACTTTTTAAAGAATTCTATCTTGCATTAAAAGAGTGGATGCAATACCACTGAAAGCACACGCAATACATTGGGGGTTCAAAGAATTCAATTTGTGAATAATTGAGTTTTGGGCAAAAGTCTTACCAGAACCTGCATGAACTGTAAGACGAAAGTTTTGCAACCGCATTACTGGTAATAATTTAAAATTTACTGTAAAACTAAATCAATAGCGGATCGGTGCACTTTGGAACATTTCGTCAAAAATTGTTTGTTTCTTTTTCTGAATCTGCATTTACAACTCTAATAATAGCTGATAAAGATTGAGGTATTGGAAGGTCTAGTTGTTCACATGATAAATTATTACTGAACAAAATGTCCGCAATAGCTTATATTTCCCCAATAGGTTATATGAATCATTTTCTGAAGAATTTCTTGAACAGTCTTCACACATGAAAATTTTGAATTCATTCCACAAATCTTAAGCATTTGTAGGAACGTTCATACCACAAATAGGATATGGCAAATAACTCTCTTCACTGCTGAGAGGATTTACACTCTTTTCCTTCTCATAACTATTCACCCGACTCTCCATCATTTCATGCGACACTTCGTGCATGTGCAGAAGCTGAAAATGTGGTGTAAAAAATGTTCCCAACAGAACCCAAATCCTGATGAGACCTCGGACATGAAGCAAAAGTAGTCTCAAATGAAACAGCTCAACATAAAACATAAAATAATAACGCAATAACTCTACTACTTTCTCTTTGATGTTTTTTCGAACTCTTTTCTATATCTACCCAAATATAATGTATCGGCGTCTCTTAATGTAGAAACTCGGACGAATCAATTCGATTGATTTCATAGAATGCAGCCAATTTTGTTCTTCTGTGATTTTAAGAGCTTGCTGAACATTCATAACTACATTTTGCCGGTGAAGAAAGTGACATTCAAGTCGAACTATAATATATTATGTGACTGGTTATGTATTGGATACTAATTTATGCGCCAATTTGCTTCCGTAGATCCAACATAGTGACCGGACATAAAGCTATCGATTTCATCTATATGAACTTTTCTCTCAACTCCAACACTTACCCCTTCCAAACCGTAATGAGGCACAGTCGTATCCCCTATAAACATATTTGTACATATATTTTAGGCTCTTAATTGTGCAGAGATCTTCCACATTTAAATAGCAATCTAATTTCGTAAAAAGATATGGATTTTAAGGAACAACATAACGGTTGTCAACAGAGCGGCCACGAAAGTCAACTGTTATACCATTAACTCGACGCATCTAACATTGGCCTGAGTTGTATTATAAAAGTCTTTAGAAAAGCTTTTGCTGCATATTACAATCTCTCATACCGACGGAGATACGATTCAATAAACCACATGGACCATGGATCATATGGGTTTTAACTAAATTATGAAATTGTGGGAAACATATATTGTAAATAAAATATATCTGGAATTTCCGTTTGAACTATGGCGATCATGAAAGGAGAAAAATGTGTAATGCTCGTGACCGGGAATCGAACCGCGGACCTTCCGCTTGCCGGGCGGGTGCTCTAACCACTGACCTATCCCGAGCACATTCCTTGTCCCTTTCATGATCCCATATATTGAGTCGCCACAGTACTCCCCCCCTAGATCGAGGGTATATACCGAGATCGATGTGTGATATTGTTGGCGACTGTTGTAGGGCAGCAAGTGTGCTGCACGTTGTAGGGTTTTTGTGTGTTGCTTGCATGTTGCAGAGCATTGTTCGTGCTGTTGTTGCTTGTTGTTGTTGTGTGTTGTTGCTGCGTGTTTGCAGGACGTATATAGCTGCGTGTTGCAGGACGTGTGTTGTTGTGTGTTGCAGGGCGTGTTGCTCAGAAGTAAGCGTGTGACTATATCGGGGTCACCAATTATGGCGATCATGAAAGGAGAAAAATGTGTAATGCTCGTGACCGGGAATCGAACCGCGGACCTTCCGCTTGCCGGGCGGTTGCTCTAACCACTGAGCTATCCCGAGCACATTCCTTGTCCCTTTCATGATCCCATATATTGAGTCGCCACAGAACAAACAATTTTTTATTTCCTACCTTTTCTTTTGACGTGATAACGTCTTATAAATTGATGGCCGGCTGCACAAATGAAAAATCGTGACTCATTGTCACGTTCCGCCTGAGCTGAGCGGACGAATGAGAGATTCGTACATTAGTTTGGACTCATGAGAGATTCTTGAATCCACACTAATGCGCGTATAAACGAATCTCTCATGAATCCAATCTCATACGAGTATTAGTTTGGATTCGAGAGCAAAATACTTTTCCAGTAGAATTTTCAAACCCAGTTGATGTAAGTGTGTTCCCGATCCCGCAAATATATTTTCAAAACCAAATTGCCTACTTTTACTTATCATTTACTTGGCAAGCGTAGCGAGCAGGTGGCGTCCCCCTAGTAAAAATAAATTAAATGATGTATCAACTAAAGATAGATCTGAAATATCTGGCGTTACAAATTCAAAGTTACATGCCCTGGGTACTTTCACTTCAAAATTGAAGGTATCTGGTCAAACGATTCATCAAAAATTTCAGGTGATAGAGGAATCATTTCCAATCTTAACAGATGGTATATTGGGTAGATATATTTTGATTAAAACTTCATGTAAAATAGATGATGAATCTTTCACTATAACATGATTGCTAGACGATGAGGGTGTTAGACTTCCAGTGCATAGAAGAATACCGAAATTTGAACACTCGACACTTGTTCCAGCAATGCAAGTTATTTAGTGAACTTTGGAAAAGGACGAATTGACGTGGTGGTTGCCGTTTTGATGATGAATATCGGTAGGCAATTATACTGTCCATAGTATAGATCTACCAGTCTTGCCAGCGGCCACTTGAAAAGAATGCAACTGAACCAATTTTGATCATGTTGTTGGGACGAACCATTTTGAAATGCATTGAAGGCATTGCTGGTAATGGATATTCCACTGAGACGAGACATGATGCATTTTTGTTGTATCAGCTGCCGTCGTTAAATTCTGGACTTTGAGATATAAATCAGTGACTATAATGTAGCAAATGTGGGAAATGTCCGGGGGTAATGTAATTCAATTCTTGAAATCAGAATTGCCAAAATCTACTTGAGTGAGCAAGGTGTTCACCTTTTCAAAAGTGAGTAATGTGTCGCTAATGGTCCGCTTATTGGTAATTTCATGAGTTTGGGCATTGGTTTTCATTTTCCTGCGGGTGGATTGAACACACAATGTGTAAAGTCCATTGAAGGAATTTCTTGGATATGATGTTATTCTTCAGTTCCTTCTGTGAATTCTAATTTCCTTGCCTGCACCAATACAATTTGTTGCATTGTCCGGATATTTTAAATGGTATAAAGGCGAATTGTGTTTTTATTTCGTTAATGAACTAAAAAAAAACAAAATTTTTAAATTTTGAACTACGACTTTTATTAGCTAACAGCTCGCTACAAACTTCTCTAAAAGACTGACTAAAAAATTATATTTTCCCAAAATTTATAAAATTGTTAAATGACAAATCGATACTTTTTCGTGAGAATGGATGTCGATTTGTCATTTTAGTTCTAACTGTTTACATGGTGCTATTTGATGAATATTGATTTTAATAAGTCATCAATTTTACAGTGGGTGTTCATATTATTATACTCAGAGCTAATTTTTCACTATTTGCGTGTTTAACACTTTGCTGTAAAATGTATAGTAGCGGGAATATTTCTCCTTGAATTAAGCTACGCGCTAAAAAGATAAAAAATGGACAATATTCCTTGAGGGCCACCTAATTCGTGTGCTGAACTGGCCTGAAAACTCACCGGACCTCAACCAAGTCGAAAATGAATGGGCAGCTCTAAAAAACGATTTCAAGAGAACAGGTGGTTACAACATGAAGGGAATTGACTGAGAAAATAACAAAGGCATGGCACTATGCTCGGAAACTGTTAAAATTTTAAAACATTGCATGAGGAACATGCCAAATAAGCCTAAAGGAGTAAAATTCTGTATCAAAAAAAGAAGGTTTCACAAAATATTCAATATATCTATTTGAAAGATAAATATCTGCAACCGTTCCAAGTCTTCTTGGACACATAAACTAAGTTTTTGATTTTCAATGTTTTCATTGCAGATACAATTCATTCAAACAGATATATTGAATATTTTGTGAAACCTTTTTTGTTTGATACAGAATTTTACTCCTTTAGGCCTATTTGGCATGCTCCTCATGCAATGTTTTAAAATTTTAACAGTTCCCGAGCATAGTGCCATGCCTTTATTATTTTCTCAGTCAATTCCCTTCATGTTGTAACCACCTGTTCCCTTGAAATCGTTTTTTTTAGAGCTGCCCATTCATTTTCGACTTGGTTGAGGTCCGGTGAGTTTTCAGGCCAGTTCAGCACACGAATTAGGTGGCCCTCAAAAAATATTGTCCCTTTTTTATCTTTTTAGCGCGTAGCTTAATTCAAGGAGAAATATTCCCGCTACTATACGTTTTACAGCAAAGTGTTAAACACGCAAATAGTGAAAAATTAACTCTGAGTATAATAATATGAACACCCACTGTATTTACCTGCTCGGTGCATGAACCTTCTTGACCATTTTCAAGGGCATGCACCGCGAGTTTTTCTGTGGGTACATGTGTACTCGCTCCTTTAAATTAGAATTCTCCTGAATTGTGTAAAGACTTTTATCTTAAGTTTTGATAAAAATTATAAATAGAGCAAGGATGCCAACAATAATTATAGAGTCCATCGTGTATGATATGTTTTTATGATGGTCTAAATTTTCAATTTTATCTAGATTTTGCTCATTTACTAACATGATGTCTTCAAAGGTGAGTTTATTTTCAAAATACGAATAGTTTTGATTTTTAGGATAATAATATCGCTCATGGAACACAGTTATTAAGTTTGAAAACTTATGATCCAATATCTTAAGTGTACAGTTATTATAATGAATTAATACATTTCCATTAATAGTTACATTTCTTTCATCGCAATTTTGATACATTTTCAATTCAATCGCATTTTTTATTACAATTGTTTCTTCATCAACTTTGAAAATTTCTGTTTTATTGTTTTTAACAAGAACACTATTTTTGAAGAAGATACAGTGTTTACTTATTGCTAATTCGTTTAATGTTTTGGAACTTTCATAGTGATATATTTCATTATTATATTCAAACACAATTTCACTTTCAGAATAGATTTCTTTGAAAATTTTATTTGGCATTGGAGTGATTATCGTTAACGGAACTGTTTCGAACGTTTTAGGAACTTTGATGGCGAACATTAATAGATTATTTTCGAATTTTGCAACTCCTAATTTTATGTTTTGCAGTTTATGGAAGTCTATATTATACTCTTTATTTTCTTCGTCAGTTAGGATATTGGGATGGACAATCCCATGTCTAGCGGAAGCTATGTTGTCGAAAATGTGTTCAATTCTTTCTTTGAGGAGTTGAATTTTGAAAAGTTGGTCCAAATACAAATATTCTTGCATATTTTGCTTTTTGATACTATTTAATTGGTTTGTGGCTAATGTTCTATCGGCTTCTATGATTCGTATAATTTGATGAAAAGTTCTGTTAAATTGATCATTTATCCTAACTTGCTTCACAGAATCTATTTCTAATTGGTGTTCTTTATTTTGTAATTTATTTAAATGTTAATTTATCTTAATCTTATCTTGTTCGTCCATTGTTCCGAACATTCATTTGGATACTGTTCCTACTGCATTAACTAGTTCCCTTTTTGTTCTTTTCTCTTGAGCTACTTTAGTTTTAATACGATTCCTCAAATGTTCTATTGTTTGCTGTAGTATTTCCCTATACCTTACGTCTAAATCATTAATGTTATTCGAAAAACTATTTAAAATATTAATGATTTCATCCCTGTCGATAACATGAATGATTATATCCGAGTCGCTAACTATATCTACTTTATTTAGTTGTATTTCTGCATAACCTGCTTCTTCTTTAATTTCATTGATCTCTAATCTCCCTTTGATTGGTGTTATCCAAAGAAGCATTACCAAAATCGTTACCAATATCTGCAAATTTCGGTGCTCTTTTAATGTTTGTTGGATGAATGTTATTCAGGATAGAGTTAATGAATTTAGGTTTTTGTTTATGTCTTATCGCTCTGTAATTTTTGATGAAATCTGTAGAACGTTGTTCTTCATAATCTTCCTTATCAACATTTAGTTTTTTAAAGTTTTTCTCTTTTACTTCCTTAATATTTTCAAAAGCTTTCCCTGAGTCTACTTTCTTGTCTTGTACGTCTTGAGGCGTATGTTTGATAGTTGAATGATATCAATTGTTGTATACTCTAACGGATTTTTGTAAAAGCCTTTTTATTGAAAAGTTTTTGTAGGTTTGTTTTAGTATTCGATATATTTCCACTATGCTACTATGAAGTCTTTCAACGTCTGAGTTTCCGGTATGTGAGTTTGGTTTTGTAAGGTGAAGTGTAATACCCTCTTCTTGTAGAAATTGTTTAATTTGGATTGCCTTGAGTTCGTTGTCGGCTACTATTATTTGAGGTTTACCTACTCTACTGAAATGAGCTTCAAGCTGCTCAATTATGGATATATGCGTTTGATCCGCTAAGTAATATGCAGCAGCGAATTTCGAGAATTTATCGATAACCGTCAGAAAGCTACACTTCATTATCACGTAAGTGTCTATGTGAATGATATTGTTAATATTCGAAGGAATTAGAGTATACTTAAATTTTAGTTTTATTGGCCTTCGGTCGTAATTGACTCCTTGACAGATTTCACATTGGTTTATGACAATTTGAATGAGTTCCAACAGTTAAGGATAATATATTTTATTCTTGATTTTATTGTATGTTTCTTCTATGCCTGAGTGAGAGCTTTCCCTCACATGGTAAAAAGAGATTTGCTTGACTGCCTCTGTTTCTGTTTTGACCTCTTGTGCCCTATATGTACATTTAATAAACTTTACCTGGCTGTCATTAGAAAAAAGTTTTCTTAACTTTTCCTGTACTACATTATATTGACTATCTGGTAACTCTGAATAAATCCCTGTTTTTCCTTTAACAATATGTCTTCTTAAGATATCGTCTAAATTATCGAAATCATGTTGTGCAATATAAATAATTCTTCTACCTAACAAAAATTCTATTTCTTCTGTTTTGTTGTGTGTCAATATTAATTGATTTTTGTATTTATTGACAATTTCCTCTTTAATTGGAATGTGGTCTAAAAGTTCTTCCTCCGCAGAGTGAATTGTTGCCATAGTTGCATCATCTGAATCTTCCTCAATATCAAATATTATGTAACCTCTACAGATTTTTCTGAGTTTCCTTCCTTCCCTACACAAGCGTCCTCGCTATGTTCAATGCGGCTGAGAAAGTCTGCCACTTTATTTTCTTTACCTTTCAAGTATTCGATTTCAAATTGGTACTCTCCCAATTTGAGCAACCATCTTTGATGCCTTGGTGACATATCTTTACCTCTATACTTCGCATGGAGATATTTTATTGGTTGATGGTCTGTAAAAATTTTAAACTTCCTACCATACAGGTAAGGTCTGAAGTAATTAACGGACCAGATTATCGCTAGGAATTCCTTGTCTGTGGCAGAATAATTGCGTTCGTGATTATATAAGGTCCTCGATGCAAAGCAAACAGGATGGCCTTCTTGCGATAATACTGCTCCCATTGCAAAGTTGGATGCATCGGTTGTTAACGTGAAGCTTTTATCGAAATTGGGGTACTTTAGAATTGGGTGACTTGTTATCAGCACTTTTAGTTTTTCGAAGGCTTCAATGTAATTTGTCCCTTTGCGCATCAAGTTACATTTGTCTATTTGGATTTTTAAATTTTTGGACTCTAAAACCTTGAATATGTCCGAGATGGCTCTAATGTGTTCCTTGAGAGTTGTACTAAATATCAGTATATCGTCAAGGTAGACTACGCAGGTTTTATTGATGAAATCTCTCAAGATTTCGTTCATCAATCTTTGGAATGACGCCGGTGCATTTTTGAAGCCGAACGGCATTATATTGAATTCATAAAGGCCATATGGCGTTACGAAAGCTGTCTTTTTACTATCTTCTTCCTTAATTAAAATTTAGTGGTATCCCTTCGCTAGATCTATTGTCGTGAAATATTGGGCCCTACCTAATTTATCTAGTATAGAGTCTATATTTGGGAGAGAAACTTATCGTCGATCGTTACCTCGTTTAGTCTCCTATAATCTATATCTATTCTAAATTTCTTTTTGCCTGAATTGTCTGTTTTCTTTGGAACGACTATTAAAGGACTTGAATACTTAGAATTACTTTTTCTTACTATTCCTTGTTCTTTTATCTCCCTGACCTGTCTTCGAACTTCTTCCTCATGTCTGGGAGGATATCTATATAGTTTTGAATTAATTTTAATGGTCTGTTGTGGTAACTATCTCATGTTGAATTTCAGTAGTATTTATTAACTTATCCCCTTCCTTAAAAAATAGTTTCTCAAATCTTTCAAGAAGTTTTCCAACGTCATGACGTTCTTCATTATTAAGGTGACCTAATTCTAATAATTGTATTGTTACCCTGTGGTCCATCTGACTCGATCCCGTAAGGAGGAGGAGTCAGACGACCCAGCGGTAAAACAGACGAACAACGACCTGGGGTCGATGACCAGTCTGATTTTGGTTTGCGGAAGGAGCGACATTGTTGGATTTTTTGGAAGTTTGAATTAGATTTTTTTGGAAGTTTGAATTAGATTTCTTTTGGAAGTTTGCATTAGATTTTTTTGGAAGTTTGAATTAGAGTTTTGGAAGTTTGAATTAGATTTTTGAAAGTTGTGTAGTAAAAGTTAAATAAATTATGGAAACGGAACGGGAAACGGGACTAATCTCCTTCGACGAGGTACCGGCGTCGGGACCTAGTAACACTGGTGTCAGGTGTGAAACCGCCACTCCGTGCCTTCCAAGACTGGAGGAGCAGATGTCGGCCCTGTTGACTCAACTGGAAAGAATGCAGGGTCAAATGGATCATTTTTCAACCAGCATAGACCAGCGAAACCACTACCTCTCCATTATCAAGGAAGATGTCGATGTTCTGAAGTTACAGAACACAACCAGGACGATCTCTAGCAACCTATCGAGACCTCACCATGCGGCATCTAGCCCAATAATTCCGTCAATGAACCAGAACAATCAGGAGAGGATAAACAATGACTTACAACACGCCAACAGTCCAAGAGCAGAAGCATTTGCCATAAATCCCGAACAATTCGGAGCCGCATCCACATACATTCAGACGCCGGCAAGACTAGTTCCAGTACCACTAATGGAATACGACGGTTCGTTCTCCTGGGAGGACTACGAACTCCACTGGCAAAACGTCGTAAGTGCAAACCAATGGACCGAGGAAGAATACCGAGGAATACCGAGACCGAGGACCGAGGCAAAATGCGAGGAGACGCACTACACTTCATAAGACAGTGTCATCCATCACGGCGTTGCAGTCTCTGGGACGTCCGACATTTGCTGTCGACTCGCTTCGGGGGGAGGGTCAATGTGTCCACCTACGAGAACTTGCTCATCAGAAGAACGCAACGGAGTGGGGAATCTCTGAGACAATTCGCAATGGAAATAGAGAGACTGTCGAGAGCGGCCTATCCTCACTGGCCATCACACGTCGTGGAAGAAGCGGCTCGTAAGCGGTTCGTCAGTGGCATCAGTGAGCTAGATGTTCAAGTCGCCGTCAGGGACCTTAATCCGCAAACTTTGGCTGACGCCTGTAGAGTAGCAGAGGACTTACAGGAAAACAGAAGAGAAGCACGTAACGCGACCAGGGTAATGCGTCCGGTAACCGCAAGACCAACCACAGTCATCGCTCGGCCTCAGGTGGAGTCAACGCATTTACCACCAACCAATGTTACGGAACCTGCCTCTGATCCGAGGATATTTCGTCAATCTCCTGCCCCTGATCCCAGGTTAGATTCGCGACCACAATTGAGTGCTGACAGTACGGCTGCTGAAAGTCAAAAGAACGCAAAGAGTTCGGGAAACGGAAAAGGGCTAGCTTAAAGAAGTCGAAGTTAGCGTCCAAAAACAACAGGACTTCAAAGTTCACCGGCACGGTAAAATGGTACTCCGAAAGAAAAAGACGTGGTGTGATAACAAGAGGTGATAATGGGAAGGAAATTCGGGTGCTAAGGAGGGACATTAAGGAATGGAACAAGGAACAACGATTCGCATCTCTGCGGCAAGGGGAGGTAGTGGAGTTCTTCGTCGACGATGATGGACATAGACCACGAGCTATCGAGGTGACGGGACCTAAAGAAGAAGAAGTATTGGGTATCCCACACGCCCTACTAAGACGCTACCAGCCCAAGTCGGCACAACCCACTGGGCCCACGTCCAACCACAAAGACCCCTTGCCGACACCCAGGGCCAAACAGACCGGAAGAAACCAGTCGAGGGACAACACAACTCAAACGAGTGGCCATACTACCTGTCCCCTGCTTCAACACGAGCCAATGGGAACTGTTACCGCCAGCCACGATGTCATTCACCCGGGGCCTGCACCAGTCATTGGCCAAGATGTCATTACTCCCGAGCCTTCACCTAGTAGTCAAACAAACTGCCAACCGTTACCTCGGAGGGGCTGAAGGTAACGGACTCAATAAAGCCCCTTAGTATCCGCATCTCAAAGTCAACGAAGAACATTTCGGTACTGGGACAAATTAATAGGACAGACTGCCTGATGCTGCTGGACACCGGAGCTACCCATTCCATCATCCATCCGCGTGTTCTACTAGCGACAAACGTGAGATCCCACATGCATCCGAGCTTCGCACACATTCGCAGCGTTACTGGGGAAACAGTACCTGTGGAGGGGAGAACCGAAGTTCAACTCACTGTTCCGCCTCTCCAAAGAAACCATCAGGTATATGTCGCGACAATAGATCACTCCTGCATCCTTGGGGTCGACTTTTTGCAGCAACACCATTGCAGCATCGATTCCAGCAAGGGCGTGTTAAAAATTCGGGATGTGGAAATCGAGTTCGTCCGAGAGAGTGGAAAACAAGTGTGCCACCTAGCATCCGCGAATACCGTCGAGGGGGCTCCTGAAGTAACGCGCATGGAAGAGATGATCGAAAGGAGTTGGGAGGAATTACAGCCGATACAGAAAGCGGATCTTCAATCTTTGGTACAACATCATCAAAACGCGTTTTCTGTGTCTTCGTCCGACCAAGGGAGGACGTCAGTTAGCAAGCACGTAATAGAGACTGATACATCACAACCCATAAAACAACCATTTCGCCGTCTGCCGTATGCCCGGAGAGAGGTAGCCCAAACCCTCATAGAAGAGATGTACCAGCACAAAGTTATAAGGCCATCGAATAGTCCCTGGTGCTCCCCAGTAGTCCTCGTTGAGAAAAAGGATGGCAGCACTCGTTTCTGTGTAGACTATCAGCGGTTGAACAAGATCACCCGTAAAGATTCGTACCCTTTAGCACGAATGGAGTTGATCCTCGAGGCTTTGGTAGGATCACGTTGGTTTGCCACCATTGACCTACAGTCCGGTTACTGGCAAGTGGAGCTCGACGAGAGGTCTAAGAAGAAAAAAGCCTTCAGTTGCGGAGATGGACTGTGGGAGTTCAACGTCATGCCGTTCGGATTATGCAACGCGCCGGCCACTTTTCAGCGGCTGATGGAGGAAGTACTCAGAGGAATGCCTTATCAGGTGTGCCTAGTGTACCTCGACGATGTGATCGTCCACGCTCCCACCTTTCCGGAGTTAATGACGAACCTCGCGATAATCTTTGGAAGGCTAGAGAAAGCTGGACTAAAACTGTCGCCGAAAAAGTGCGCGTTATGCCGGCAAACGGGGAAGTATTTAGGACACGTGATCACACCCGAAGGAGTGCATCCGGACCCAGACAAAGTATCGGTAGTTGCAGAATGGCTCACCCCAAACAATGGTACCGAAGTTTAATCGTTCGTTGGTTTATGCGGTTATTACAGACGATTTATAGCCGATTTCGCGAAGGTGGCTAAGCCATTACATGAACTTAGTAAGGCAGGAACGAAGTTCGTGTGGTCATCGGATCGCCAAGCAGATTTCTTGGAACTGAAAACTCGGCTGACTACAGCTCCGATCCTTTGCCAACCCGATTTCGAATTACCATTCGTACTGGACACCGGTGCAAGCAGCTATGCCATGGGTGCTGTGCTGGCGCAAAGTGTCGACGGTCAGGAACGGGTCGACGAATATCATAGCAAAACATTCAGTCGCGCAGAAATTAACTATTGCGTAACGAGGAAAGAGCTCCTGGCGGTCATCAAAGCAGTCAAACGCTTCGCCCCGTACTTGCTTGGAAGACGTTTTCTCCTTAGGACCGATCACGCGTCGCTACGGTAGCTTATGAATTTTAAGGAACCAGAAGGACAGGTTGCCAGATGGATCCAGCGACTCCAGGAGTTCGACTTCGATATCTGCCACCGACCAGGCGCTAAACATCTGAACGCGGACGCGCTATCACGTCGCCCATGCTGTCACGTGCAAAAATTGCTGACAAGCCTCCGGCCCCTCCGGAGGTTGGTGACTCACCCGGCCTATTGCTCACGAAGAAAAGGTCGTGGGTGGGCGCCACTCGTTTTAGGCGAGTCACCTGTGCGATTCGCGGTCAAAGCGAGAAATCCCGCGGTCGCGTTGATTGAAAAAGAATTCTTTCCGTTACTCTACTCACTTTAATTTCCAACTATTGTTCATAGGTGCCGGCTTACAATTTCATACATGTATCTTCTTAAACTAACTATCCTACCCCTACTCTATTCTTAGCGCTTAAGATCACTAACTAACCTTATCTCACCTCACTCCAACCTAATATTAAGTACTTATCTCTAGTGAACCGCTCGTTGTCGTCGCTCCCTTAGCTCCCGCCGTGGCCCCTGCTTCCTCCACTGATGGCTGCGACCTCGCTAACTTGCTGCACAAAATGTCTTCGATTTGTCCTTCAGCACTACTGTTTCAAACAATTAATGAACTCTAAGTAGACTATCTTCATCGTGTCTTTCAGCACTCGCGCTAGATACCCTCGATATTGGGTGAAATGTCTCTAATTTGTCTCTTAATCACTGATCTCAATTTAACGAACTCTAAGTAAACTGTCTTCCCCGTGTCTTTTAGCACTCGCGCTGGATACCCTCGATATTGGGTGAAATGTCTCTTTTAATCGCTGATCTCAATTCATCTTTTGATCACTGATCTCAATTTGATGAACTCTAAGTAAACTCTCCTCCACGTGTCTTTTAGCACTCGCGCTAGATACCCTCGATATTGGGTGAAATGTCTCTAACTTATCTTTTAATCACTGATCTCAATTTAATGAACTCTAAGTAAACTGTCTTCCACGTGTCTTTTAGCACTCGCGCTAGATACCCTCGATATTGGGTGAAATGTCTCTAACTTATCTTTTAACCACTGATCTCAATTTAACGAACTCTAAGTGAACTGTCTTCCACGTGTCTTTTAGCACTCGCGCCAGATACCCTCGATATTGGGTGAAATGTCTCTAACTTATCTCTTAATCACTGATCTCAATTTAATGAACTCTAAGCAACCTATCTTCCACGTGTCTTTTAGCACTCGCGCTAGATACCCTCAATATTGGGTGAAATGTCTCTAACTTATCTTTTAATCACTGATCTCAATTGAACGAACTCTAAGTGAACTGTCTTCCACGTGTCTTTTAGCACTCGCGCTAGATACCCTCAATATTGGGTGAAATGTCTCTACTTATCTCTTAATCACTGATCTCAATTTAATGAACTCTAAGTAAACTGTCTTCCACGTGTCTTTTAGCACTCGCGCCAGATACCCTCAATATTGGGTGAAATGTCTCTAACTTATCTTTTAATCACTGATCTCAATTGAACGAACTCTAAGTGAACTGTCTTCCACGTGTCTTTTAGCACTCGCGCTAGATACCCTCAATATTGGGTGAAATGTCTCTAACTTATCTTTTAATCACTGATCTCAATTTAACGAACTCTAAGTAAACTGTCTTCCACGTGTCTTTTAGCACTCGCGCTAGATACCCTCGATATTGGGTGAAATGTCTCTAACTTATCTCTTAATCACTGATCTCAATTTAATGAACTCTAAGCAACCTATCTTCCACGTGTCTTTTAGCACTCGCGCTAGATACCCTCAATATTGGGTGAAATGTCTCTAACTTATCTTTTAATCACTGATCTCAATTGAACGAACTCTAAGTGAACTGTCTTCCACGTGTCTTTTAGCACTCGCGCTAGATACCCTCAATATTGGGTGAAATGTCTCTAACTTATCTCTTAATCACTGATCTCAATTTAATGAACTCTAAGTAAACTGTCTTCCACGTGTCTTTTAATCCTTGTTCATATAACCGGCACCTCTCGCGGGTTTCACCATCACCCCCTTTTCATAAATACTTTTCTTCACGTAAACTAATCGCGACCACGAATCTCTTTCTTTTTACCATCGCGTGACTCCGTCTTTATGCTCCTGCGATCGCGAATCTTCCGCTGTCGATCAATCGCTCTCCGTCGAGAAGACTAGCCACCCCAAAAAAGCCACGTTTTTCCGTCTGGGGTCCCTTATATCCCCAACCTTTCAACGGGATTGAATGCGCACGACCCCACTCCTTTGCGACGCGCGTGTCCTGGGTTATACGTGTCCTGAGTCACGTACTCCCTTCGCGCACGATCCTCGGTCGTGTTCCCCGGTCGTTCAACTCGGTTGAATGGCTGAATGTCCCTGCTGCAGAGGCTCCACCTCCTCCCCACGCGTCGGGAGGCGTCCTCGTGCAGATGGGTACAAGGTCAACGACCGAATTCCCACGTCGGTCGATGACCCCGATGCTCGTGTCGACTGGTTCCTACGATTCTCAGTCGTACGGCACTCAAAGGAGGCGGGGTCAACTAGCCATTGTTGTTCACCCTTGACTGATGGCCGGCTAGGCGATCAGTCGCTTTAGCGTCGCGACGGCGGGTGGACGTTGATTGACTCCCGATTATGCGCCTTGAGGTAGGCAATCGCTTGCTTCTACGTAATATTTTCTCTGGCCTGCGATTGCCTAACTCTTGGCGTTCCGAACCCGGAAATCGCGACCGTGATATCCCCCCCTTACCTCAAGAGGATCACCCGATCCTGTCTCTCCCTATCGTCCTAATTAGACCTGTCTTGGGGTATCTTAGTTGCACCTAACCTGATCGAACCTAATCCTAATTCCCTACGAGTGCTTCAAACTGTTGGTTGGTGTATCCTCTCAACTGGTGCTGTTCGGAGTTATTCTGGCGCTAAGGTATGTAGGTCTTGAGGTCTTTCACGTTCCAGACCCCAGCTTCCTTGCCTTTTCCGTCTGTAAGCTTGTAGGTGGCCGTGGAGACTTTCTTTTGTATTGTAAATGGGCCTAAATACTCAGGAGCTAACTTCGCGGTGAATCCTTTGCTGGCATCCGATTGGTTGTGATTTCGCCGCCAGACCATGTCGCCCTCTGCATAATTCGGGGTTCGCTTCCTCATGTCGTAACGTTTGCGTTGTTTTTGTTGGGCTTGCGTCATTCGCGCGTGTATCCTCTTCCGTATCCTCTGGAGTTCCTCAGCGCGTTCTCTCGGATCAATCGTGCCTCCCTCCTTTTCCGGCGGTGTTGGTCCCGCTCTGTTAGAGATCATTTCCCTGCCAAAGTTCATGAAGTAGGGAGTTACTCCCATATTTTCGTGCGTGTATGTCCGTAGGGCGCACCCGATCTTGGCCAAGTCCTTATCCCAATGCTTTTGGTTCGCTCCGACATAGGATCTCAACATTCTCTTTATCTCCTGATTTGTTCGTTCCGCGGGGTTGGCTTGTGGGTGATACAGCGCCGTGTAGCACACTTCCGTGCCGTAGTCCTTCGCCAGTTGTTGTAGCTGCTTCGACTTGAATTGTACTCCGTTGTCGCAGACTATCTTCAACGGTGCTCCGAACATGAGGTAGACCTCTTCCTCCAGGATTCTTGCTGTTTCGTTTGCCGTGGCTGCTCGCATTGGTTTGACTAGGGCGAACTTGGTGTGGTAATCTACCACTGTTAAAATGTGAGTATAGCCCCGACTCGATCGTGGAAGGGGTCCGATCAGATCTACGCATATAGTCTCCCAGGGTTCAGTGACTCTAGTTGCTCGTGTCACCATTGCGCCCATTGTCGGTTTCCTCTCTACTTTGATTGCTTGGCATATTTTACATTTCCTGACGTATTCTGCGATGTCTTTTGCCATGCCCTTCCAGTAGTATTTTTGCTTTACCCTGTTTAATGTTCGTCGTATCCCCATGTGTCCAGCCTTCGGGTCGTCGTGACACTCCCAGAGTACCCCCTCTCTTTCTTCTTCGGTTGCCATCCTTTTCCACGTCTTGCCCGTCAATTTGGCGTGGCTCCCTTCCGTCTCTTTCCATCTTGGGGGCCCTGCCTCTCGGTTTTTCTTAGTGATAGCGACTTCACTTACCCCTGGTATTGCTCTGGACAGTGCATCTGGTACTACGTTTTCCTTGCCTTTGCGATGTACGACCTCAAAGTCGAATTGTTGCAGTCTTACTGCCCATCTTGCTAATCTGCCATTGGGGTCCTTGAGGTTGTTTAGCCACACCAAGGAGTGATGGTCTGTGATGACCGTGAACTTCGTCCCTTCGATGTATGGCCTGAGTTTCTCCACTGCCCACAGGACGCCCAGACACTCCTTCTCTGTGGTGGAGTATTTGCGCTCTGTTTTCGACAATGATCGACTGAGATAACAAACTGCTCTTTCTCCTGATTGGTCGGACTGGCTAAGTACTGCTCCTATGCCTACGTCTGACGCGTCCGTTTGTATCTTGAACGGTAGTTCGAAGTTTGGGCATGCTAGTACTGGAGGTGTCGTGAGCCTTTCTTTGCAGCTTGCAAAGGCTGTCTCGCACTCATCTGTCCATCTGAATCGCGCACCCTTCTTCAACAGTGCGTTGAGTGGCGCCACCAGCGTTGCGTGGTTTGGTATAAATCTTCTGTACCATGAAACCATCCCCAGAAATTGTCTCACCTGTCGGACGGTCGTGGGGCGCGGAAATTGATGTATGCTTTCGCATTTCTCCGGGTCCGCTTGTAGACCTTCTCTATTCACCACGTACCCCAAGTATTGCAACTGGTCTCTGCAGAATTTGCACTTCTCTCTGGATACCTTCAACCCTGCCTCTCTTAGACGCTTGAAAACCTCCCGCAGTACTTCCAGGTGTTTCTCAAATGTGGAGGTCACGACGATGACGTCATCCAAGTATGTGAACACATTTGGTTCCAGGGTGGCTCCCAGAATGCGATCCATCAGCCTTTGCCACGTTGCCGAAGAATTATGTAGCCCGAATGGCATTCGTCGGAATTGGAAAAGTCCGCGCCCGGGAATGGTGAATGCTGTGTAGGACTTTGAGTTCTCTGCCATTGGTACCTGCCAGAAGGCCGATTTCACATCTAACGAAGATAGGTACTTGGCTTCCCGGAGCTTATCCAATGTTGCATTTACATAGGGCAACGGGTAGGCGTCTTTCTCTGAGACTGCGTTCAGTTTCCGAAAATCCACGCAGAATCGGTATGATCCATCCTTTTTCCTGACTAGCAGGATGGGTGATGACCAGGGGCTGTTGGATGGTTCTACAACCCCCAATTTCAGCATTTCGTCCAATTCTTCATGGATGTGTTGTTGAACCTTGGGGGACACCGGATAGTACCGCTGCTTAATTGGTTGCGCTTCGGTCTTTATTGAGTGCTCGACGAGATTGGTTCGACCCAGACCTTCTCCCAATTGTTCGAACTCTTCTTGTACCAGCGTCTCTAGTTCTCTTTTTTGTTTTGCTGTCAGGTCATCGTTATTCCTCAGTGTCGTATCTTCTTTCGCTCCTAACGTGGCTATCTCCCAGTTGAGCCTTTCCATGTTTAAGGTTAGCCCAAACCTTCTCCAAAAGTCTATGCCTAGTATCAGTTCGTTTGGGATGGAAGTTATGACCAGTAACTCCATTTCTTGAACCTTGCTGCCTACTTGTACGTTCGCCGAGATTTCTCCACCCACTTTGCACAATTCTCCATTTGCCATGCGCACATGTCTTACTCCTTTTGGCTCGCGCATGTTCACCTTGCCTTTAATTTTTCTCCACCCCCCTTCACCGAGTATCGACCTACTCGCCCCTGAGTCCAACAAGCCTATCACTTCTACGCCGTCTACTTTCACCCTCATGTGTGGCCTATTGTCCCCCTCATATACTTCCAGGGCATAGGCCAGTCTTGGGATCTCGGCACCCTCTCGCGACCTGTTGGTTGCACGCGCTCGGTCGCCTAGCGTGTGCCTCCCGCGTTTCCCGAATCCGACCCTGCGTCATGATTCTCGTGCGATCTCGATTTATTTATGTCTGATCTGCGTTCGTTTCGGTTGCAGTTTGGGCACGAAGATCGTATCGCCCCTGGACGACCACAACCGAAGCATCTGCGCGGTTGGTCGCAGTTCCGGGAAGTGTGACCGTCTCGTCTGCAGTTCCAGCATCTTATGTCGCTTCGTGGCTGAATGATGGCTACTGACTCTAGGCCCTCTCTTAGATAAGCCAAGTCCGGCTCCAAAAGTCCTTTCGTCCTTCTCAATGGTGGTGGTACGTATGCCTCGACCCTGGCTCTGGTTAGTTCCAGACTTCTTCCCCACTGTACGAGGTCAGCGATGGTCTCGAATTTTTGTCTTCCTAATTGTGTTAGGTAAAACGGCGCCAGGTTGCGGGTGAGGGTTTTAAGCCGTTCCTCCTCTGGTGGTGGGGTTGACAGCCGTCGAAACAGACCCTCCATGGATGCCACGTACGTACCCATTGACTCCTCCCGAGCTTGGGTCCTCGCTCTTATTTCCTCCATCAAACGCTCGTTGTAGTCTGGTGGTAAGAATTCCTGCCTTAGCTCAGACACTAATTCTGCCCAATCTCTGAAATTCCCCTTGTTCGCCCTGAACCAGGTGAGTGCACGGCCGGTGAAAAGTTCCACTGCTGACCTGAAAAGTGCCCTCGAATTGATACCTCGCGACGTCCGCAATTCCTCGACTCTTTCTAGAAAGCAGCCCACTGATTCTTGTGCAGTTCCCGCGAATGTTATCCCCCACTTTTGGACTTGTACAGTCTCTACGCATGCCACTCCCGGTTGTCTGGGATTTGACGTGCCATTCTCTCCTTCGCCCGTGTCTTCCGCTTCAGAGGACGTCTCTGCACCATCTATTTTGATCATTAACTGGCCGTAACTCAGACGTAGCTCTGCCTCGATGGATGCTTTAAGCCTTTCTCCATCCGCTGATTTGGTTGGGAGGCGTCCGACTCGCCGTAGCGCAAACGCCACCTTTGTCTCGATTTTATCAATACCCTTCCTTCCCTCCTGCCCAATTCGGAAGGCTTCTACCGCGTCCTTCACTTCTGCCAACGACTCCTGCAGCGCCTTTACCTCCTCTTCGTATGTGAAGGGATACGGTATCGCCGTTGGATTCCCCAAAGCTCTCGCTGCCTTCTCCGCAGCCCTTAATGTCTTTCTCATCTCATCTACCGTACCAGGTTGTAGACCGTGCATCGCCAGTTCGTATGTGAGCTCCTTCTGTGAGAGTCTATCGATGTTTATTTTTATCTTTCCTGCCATTTTTAGGAGGATTCTGGGAGGGATACTTGATTAAATTCAACTACGAAGGTCTATGCATGAGAGGAAAACTGCAAACTCTCCCTGATGCTTGCTCTCCTCCAGGTGAAAAGAGGGAAAAAGAAGAAAGAAAAAAAAACAAAATTTTAATATTTTTGTAACCCCGAACAAACGAAACAAGTACCCAACGAAGATTAGGAGGAGGAGTGGCGTTAGTCTTTGATTACCCTCTCTACAATGTTACCGAAATTTTGTCTCCACGGCAAAGATTCTTATCCTATCTGTGCCTCCTTGCACAAACAAAAGAAAGAAAAGAAAAAAGAATAAGCTATGATGAGAAGAGAAAAGAAAAACCAATTTAATTTAAATCGCCATGCGCGTCGTCAAACATGCGTGTAAGTGAAGTGTTCCCGTAGGAATCTAGATAACCCGATTGACGTTAAATCTACGTTAATATTGTCTGCGATTGGTTTAGTCGAGCCCCACGTTGGGCGCCAAAAATGTCACGTGCAAAAATTGCTGACAAGCCTCCGGCCCCTCCGGAGGTTGGTGACTCACCCGGCCTATTGCTCACGAAGAAAAGGTCGTGGGTGGGCGCCACTCGTTTTAGGCGAGTCACCTGTGCGATTCGCGGTCAAAGCGAGAAATCCCGCGGTCGCGTTGATTGAAAAAGAATTCTTTCCGTTACTCTACTCACTTTAATTTCCAACTATTGTTCATAGGTGCCGGCTTACAATTTCATACATGTATCTTCTTAAACTAACTATCCTACCCCTACTCTATTCTTAGCGCTTAAGATCACTAACTAACCTTATCTCACCTCACTCCAACCTAATATTAAGTACTTATCTCTAGTGAACCGCTCGTTGTCGTCGCTCCCTTAGCTCCCGCCGTGGCCCCTGCTTCCTCCACTGATGGCTGCGACCTCGCTAACTTGCTGCACAAAATGTCTTCGATTTGTCCTTCAGCACTACTGTTTCAAACAATTAATGAACTCTAAGTAGACTATCTTCATCGTGTCTTTCAGCACTCGCGCTAGATACCCTCGATATTGGGTGAAATGTCTCTAATTTGTCTCTTAATCACTGATCTCAATTTAACGAACTCTAAGTAAACTGTCTTCCCCGTGTCTTTTAGCACTCGCGCTGGATACCCTCGATATTGGGTGAAATGTCTCTTTTAATCGCTGATCTCAATTCATCTTTTGATCACTGATCTCAATTTGATGAACTCTAAGTAAACTCTCCTCCACGTGTCTTTTAGCACTCGCGCTAGATACCCTCGATATTGGGTGAAATGTCTCTAACTTATCTTTTAATCACTGATCTCAATTTAATGAACTCTAAGTAAACTGTCTTCCACGTGTCTTTTAGCACTCGCGCTAGATACCCTCGATATTGGGTGAAATGTCTCTAACTTATCTTTTAACCACTGATCTCAATTTAACGAACTCTAAGTGAACTGTCTTCCACGTGTCTTTTAGCACTCGCGCCAGATACCCTCGATATTGGGTGAAATGTCTCTAACTTATCTCTTAATCACTGATCTCAATTTAATGAACTCTAAGCAACCTATCTTCCACGTGTCTTTTAGCACTCGCGCTAGATACCCTCAATATTGGGTGAAATGTCTCTAACTTATCTTTTAATCACTGATCTCAATTGAACGAACTCTAAGTGAACTGTCTTCCACGTGTCTTTTAGCACTCGCGCTAGATACCCTCAATATTGGGTGAAATGTCTCTACTTATCTCTTAATCACTGATCTCAATTTAATGAACTCTAAGTAAACTGTCTTCCACGTGTCTTTTAGCACTCGCGCCAGATACCCTCAATATTGGGTGAAATGTCTCTAACTTATCTTTTAATCACTGATCTCAATTGAACGAACTCTAAGTGAACTGTCTTCCACGTGTCTTTTAGCACTCGCGCTAGATACCCTCAATATTGGGTGAAATGTCTCTAACTTATCTTTTAATCACTGATCTCAATTTAACGAACTCTAAGTAAACTGTCTTCCACGTGTCTTTTAGCACTCGCGCTAGATACCCTCGATATTGGGTGAAATGTCTCTAACTTATCTCTTAATCACTGATCTCAATTTAATGAACTCTAAGCAACCTATCTTCCACGTGTCTTTTAGCACTCGCGCTAGATACCCTCAATATTGGGTGAAATGTCTCTAACTTATCTTTTAATCACTGATCTCAATTGAACGAACTCTAAGTGAACTGTCTTCCACGTGTCTTTTAGCACTCGCGCTAGATACCCTCAATATTGGGTGAAATGTCTCTAACTTATCTCTTAATCACTGATCTCAATTTAATGAACTCTAAGTAAACTGTCTTCCACGTGTCTTTTAATCCTTGTTCATATTACCGGCACCTCTCGCGGGTTTCACCATCACCCCCTTTTCATAAATACTTTTCTTCACGTAAACTAATCGCGACCACGAATCTCTTTCTTTTTACCATCGCGTGACTCCGTCTTTATGCTCCTGCGATCGCGAATCTTCCGCTGTCGATCAATCGCTCTCCGTCGAGAAGACTAGCCACCCCAAAAAAGCCACGTTTTTCCGTCTGGGGTCCCTTATATCCCCAACCTTTCAACGGGATTGAATGCGCACGACCCCACTCCTTTGCGACGCGCGTGTCCTGGGTTATACGTGTCCTGAGTCACGTACTCCCTTCGCGCACGATCCTCGGTCGTGTTCCCCGGTCGTTCAACTCGGTTGAATGGCTGAATGTCCCTGCTGCAGAGGCTCCACCTCCTCCCCACGCGTCGGGAGGCGTCCTCGTGCAGATGGGTACAAGGTCAACGACCGAATTCCCACGTCGGTCGATGACCCCGATGCTCGTGTCGACTGGTTCCTACGATTCTCAGTCGTACGGCACTCAAAGGAGGCGGGGTCAACTAGCCATTGTTGTTCACCCTTGACTGATGGCCGGCTAGGCGATCAGTCGCTTTAGCGTCGCGACGGCGGGTGGACGTTGATTGACTCCCGATTATGCGCCTTGAGGTAGGCAATCGCTTGCTTCTACGTAATATTTTCTCTGGCCTGCGATTGCCTAACTCTTGGCGTTCCGAACCCGGAAATCGCGACCGTGATAATGCACCTCAGATTGTCGACCATGCATGAGATTGGAGGAGCGCCAGAAAATACACGTGCGGTTCACAGGAATCAGGGACGAAATGGTTGAATCACAGAAAACTGATGCGGTGCTAGGACTGCTATATCAATGGAAAGCCAGCAACGCCAAACCTTCCAAAGAAGACATCAGGGACCAATCACCAGACCTTAAGGCATTCTGGACCATGTGGTCTAGCCTGTTCGTGTGCGATGGGAAATTGTGCCGACACTTAACACAAGTACCGGACGATGGCCACCAGATTCTGGTCCCGAAGAGCCTGGTAAACACAATACTCCAACTAGCTCACGATAGTCCCGTTGGTGGGCACTTCGGTACGGACAAGACACTAAAAAAGGTCCAACAGAACTAATACTGGATTGGTTGCGCGAAGGACGTCGACAAATTCTGCCGTAACTGTACCACCTGCCAAGCGAGACACGGCTTTCGAACACGGCAAAGATCTAGATTGCAGACTTACAACGTCAGAGCGCCGTTTGAAAGGATCGCCGTAGACGTACTGGGGCCGCTACCCAAAACAGCGAAAGGAAACCAATACATCCTCGTGATAATGGACTATTTCACGAAGTGGCCCGAGGCTATACCGGTACCTGACCAAACCGCGGAAACGGTAGCAGAGGCATGTGTCCAGCACGTATTTACTCGCTTCGGAGCCCCCATGCAACTACACTCCGATCAGGGACGTAACTTCAAGGCAGCGGTTTTCCAGAAGGTAATGCAGATCTTCGGCATAGACAAGACCCGTACAACGGCTCTGCACCCGCAATCAGACGGAATGGTGGAACGATTCAACCGGACCATCTTGGATTACCTAGCGAAGTTCAGCAAGCAAGGGAATTGGGACCTGTACGTGCCCCTTCTTCTGATGGCTTACCGTAGTGCGGTACATGAGACAACAAAACGTACCCCCGCGCTGTTGTTGTTTGGTAGGGAACTACGGTTACCAGCGGCTCTCTACTGCGGCGTACCAGAAGACCGACCGGTTTCCGCACAATCCTACGCCGACGCGTTGCAGGAAAGACTACCCGAAATCCACGAATACACACGACTCACCTTAAAAGATGCCTATCGACGCGCAAAGGACCGATACGATTTGAAAGCCAACACCAAGGGCTTGGAACCTGATACTCGCGTATGGCTATACGCACCCAAGAGAGCTGTCGGAAAGTGCCCCAAACTCCAGTGTAACTGGGAAGGACCGTACGTCATCCTGGAACGAATCAACGAGCTCGTCTACCGGATTAAGCGTGAGGGGAAACAGAAACAACTAACCGTCCACCGCGATCGACTGGCGCCATACTAGAGATGGGGGTGATTTCACGTCACAGTGATTAAATCACCGTGATTTGAGTTTCCGGAATGTCACGGTGACTTTTTAATCGGAAACTAGGTGACACAATCACAGGGAGTGTTTTTGTTAAAATTTTCAAAAACCGCATGCACCCAACAAAACTACTGCTTACGCGCAGCCTCACGAGTGTAAGTGTACTGAATCTGAAAATTGAAATTTTCATACAGATGACTATTTTTGCCTTAAATTCAACCATCGTTTCGTTGTAGCACACACACTCACACAACAGCTGTGAATGATCGCATGTGTTCAATCGAACTCTCGCTCTTTTCTCACATAAACCATGCATCATAGTTATTGAGAGTTGAGAGTGAGCTACGCAACGATTCCGGTGTTCGAGTCGATTCCGGTGATCAAAACGATTCCAGTGATCGAGTCGATTCCGGTGTTCGAGTCGATTCCGGTGATCGAAACGATTCCGGTAATCAAACGATTCCGGTGATCGAGTCGATTCCGGTGATCGAAACGATTCTGGTGATCAAACGATTCCGGTGATCGAAACGATTCCGGTGCTCGAATCGATTCCGGTGATCGAAACGATTCCGGTGATGGGTGTGATTTTTCTAATTTTTGCTGGAAAACCAAAATTTCCTCTCCTTCCTACGTGCTTAAGGGTTTTCATTGTACCTAAGACAATTTTGAATGAATGAATTTTAAATTTTATAACTATTTTATTGGTGTTACTATTTCTTAGGGAGGATACCCTCCCAATGAACGAAGGACCAGGGTAAGAGAACAACGTTCCAAAATCACGGTGATTTGTCACTCTGAATTTTGGATCACAGTCACTGCTCCGGCTGTGATTGGAAAATCACTCTTTTCCCCATCTCTACGCCATACACCTGCGAAGAATAAGCAAAGTAAAGACTGTTCGGAATGTTGACTAGCTCGGTCGGAACTTCGAGCTTCCTAGGAGGAGGCAGTGTTACCCTGTGGTCCATCCATTTTTTTGGAAGTTTGAATTAGATTTCTTTTGGAAGTTTTAATAAGATTTTTTTGGAAGTTTGAATTAGAGTTTTGGAAGTTTGAATTAGATTTTTGAAAGTTGTTTAATAAAAGTGAAATAAATTATGGAAACGGAACGGGAAACGGGACTAATCTCCTTCGACGAGGTACCGGCGTCGGGACCTAGTAACAGTATATCTGGATCAATTGCTTCTAAAGCACATATTTCGTGAGATAAATAAGGATTACTGACCAATTTAATGGTTTGATTATTAAGTACTACAGTTCCTTCTTCTAAATTAATAATGCTATTCAGATCTAGAACTGATATAGAACTGATATTTCCTATTTTTTAATTCTTTAACCTTCCACCTAATTAAGGCGTTAAATTCTAGAGGGGCTGGTGTATGGATTTCATGCTCTACACAATCCTTACCATTTATGGTAGAAAAATATATCGGCTTTATTTTGACACTTGCAAAACCCTCAACTTTGCTATCGACAATAGACAGTGTTGATCCCGTATCTATAAGGGCTAAATATTGTTTGTCCTTAAAACTAAGTTCAATAATAAGTAGTTCATCCGAGGCTAGTTCATAAAAAAATTTATATTATTTGATTCGTTTACAACATTATTATCTATACTTTCGATGTTGTCCACTTCCATTGGCTCAACACATCTTGGTCGAGGATTATTCTGTTCGTGGCCCGAATTTCCTCTCAAATTTCCAGAATTCGCTCTAAAGTTATTCGAATTTCCCTGTCGCCATCTAAATTCACCCGAATTATTATTGTGGTAGGGATTTTTATTGAAAGGTTGTCATTGTTGCCCCGAAAAATTACCATCAAAATTCCTATTATTATTTCTAGAAAATTCTCCCGAATTATTATTTCAAGATCCATTTTGTTCATTAAAATTTTCATTATTTTCGCTCCAATTTCTGTTTCGGTGAAATTTTCTGATATCTTGTCCAAAATTATTTTTATTTTTTCTAAATTCTGGTCTTATACATTCATTTTCAAAATTTCTTGATCTCATAATTGCTATAATTTTTCCTAGATTTTTTTCGTTATAAATTTTATCTAGCAATACACCCTGACACATTTCTTTAACAGTGTTTGCTAATATATTTCCAATATTACTTAAATCTATAAAACTATTAATGCCGTAATAAATTATAACCTCATCTGCTTTATATATTATGTCTTGAATTTCAGTAGCAAGTTCACTTACATTATTGACTTTGAGGCTGTTGATCCTTCTGTAAATTTCTGTGGGTTCCGTGTCAGGTCTGTACCGCAGTTTCGGCGTTCCTTTAATTGGATCCCAGTTGTCAGGTTGTGGTATGTTGATGACGACGTTTTTCGCTTCTCCTTGGATCTTCTCATAAAAGATGATTCGCACCATTAATTTTTTTCAAGCATTCCTCAGTAACACTTCCCAAATAATATTCGACGTTGCTTATGAAGGAGTTGATAGTGATTTCTCCATTTCCGGTGAATATCGACATGTATCGCACTTCTTTCAAAACTTTTTCGCGATGCTGTGCTGTGGATTGCTAGTTTTGCAGATCCTGGACACAAGCTGCCAGTTGCTTGATCTGCTAAGTCTTTACTTGTAGTTCAGCTATTAGCTGTGAAGTCGTTGGTTCTACCATTTTATTGTTACTAACTTCCCGGTTTTTATCGAAAATAAAATCTCTGCTTTTCATAAGAAATTTTTTTTTTTTGTGACTTTTACTATCTGCTGTGTTGGACCATAAGCCGAACAAAGTCTTAATAACACTTTCTTATGATTTTTTCTAAGAGATTCTTATTGTCACTTTCAATAGTTTCAATATGATTTTTTTTCGATAAAATTTTTTTTCGGCAAGACTTTTATTTATTTTTATTTTTTTGACCTGGTAAATGTCCTTCTATAACCATGGCTTACTTCACAAATTTTGTCACTTCACAGGTTCTTATCACTTACACTCACAGGTTCTATATATCACTGGATTGCCTATCTATGGATAGCAATCCTACCGACTGCGCCAATTGTGTTTTTATTTCGAATAATGAATTAAAAAAAAACAAACTTTTTAAATCTTGAACTACGACTTTTATAAGGTAACAACTCGCTACAAACTTCTCTAGAAGACTGACTTAAAATAATATTTTCCCAAAATTTATAAAATTGTTAAATGACGAATCGACACTTTTTCGTGAGAACGGATGTCGATTTGTCGTTTTAGTTCTAACTGTTTCCATGGTGCTATTTGATGAGTATTGATTTTAATAAGTCATCAATTTTATTTACCTGCTCAGTGTATGAACCTTCTTGACCATTTTCAAGGGCATGCACCGTGAGTTTTTCTGTGGGTACATGTGTACTCGCATATGTAACTGGCGCGTTTCCAATGCCAGCTTGGAACGAATTGGATTGGCTTACATGTTCCACTCGTTCCGCACCCACGCACTCCGCCATATTTGCCTCTCGTGCAATCTGGGCCCAGCCCAGCAAAAAGAGATATTTCGGACCAATTCCAACAGGTGGCCGCGGTGAGATCGTTGGAAGTGTGCGACAATTTCTTGTTTTTTTTTGTGGTAAAATTAGGTGAAAATGGAAAAAAATATTCAGTCGTAATATATTGAAGTTATAATAATTCAAATATGGTTATTCTATGGGGAAAGAGTATTAAAAATTTGATAATTAAACCGACTGAAATTATGCTCGGCAGATGGGCAGGAAATCAATCCACTCTGGCATTGGAGACGAGTGCTACAGACAGCGTCAACACACTCCACTCCAAGGTGGCGTTGGAAACAAGCCTTAATGCTTCGTGTGGAAAATAGTCTAAATAATGCAATGAAAACATCTTATGAGTAGTCCGTAACTAGTTGACGGATTGATGTAGAATCTGTCTCGACAGGCACGACGAGCAGTGCCAATTTGGTGAAAGGGCATCTTAACGTGGTGGTTGCCGTTTTGACGTGTTGAATATCGGTATGCGATTATGCTGTTCATAATATGAATCTACCAGTCTTGCCAGCGGGCAGTTCCAAAGAATGCAATTGAACTGATTCTGACCATGTTGTTGGGACGTTACCATTTTGAAATGCATTGAAGGCATTGCTGGTAAAGGATATTCCACTGACACGAGACATGATGCATTTTTTGTTGTATCATCTGCCATCGTTAAATTTTTCACGTTGAGAGTTAAATCGGTGATGGTTCAGGTAATGTAGCAAATGTAGGAATAATCGGGTGTAATTCAATTCAATTCTTGAATTAAGAATTGTCTCTACTTGAGTGTGGAAAGTGTTCACCTTTTCAAAAGTGAGTAATGTGTCGTTAATGGTCCGCTTGTTCTCACTTTCCAACCATTGGTTCTTACCTTCCTGTGGGAGGATTGAACACACATTGTGTAAATTCAATTGAATGAATTCTAATTTCCTTGCATGCACCAATAAAGTTTGAAGCATTGTCCGAATGTATTTTGTATGGTATAATGGTACGTGTTGAAAATCGTCTAAATAATACAACGAACTCATCTAGTGAGTAGTCCGTAACTGCCTCAAGGTGAGCTGCTGAAGTTGAGAGACAGCCAAAAACACATATCCAACTTTTATAAGATTCTGATCCCCTTCCATTCTAAACTATTGATGCTGGTCCAGTGAAATCTTTTCCAGTATTTACAAACGGCCGGGAAGGTTTATCTCGAGATTGAGGTTATCGGCACATCAATTGTTTTAAAGTGAGCTGAGCACCGCAGTCAAAAGTGCGTTGGTGGGTTGTCATCAATGATCGAGGATGATAGCCGTGAATGTTGAGAGAGAATTGCAGGATGTTTCTCATAGTTGGTACTAGGAGCGTTTCCGAGTCTGCCCATTCACCCTGATGATATCTTGAGGGTCTATAAATGCGATAAGTAGGTTGAATGAATGATTGCCTTTGAGTGTAGAGTTGGTTTTGAGTATATGTATTCAACTATATATAGCAAAAACAACAAACAACTATATATAGTATATTCAGCCTGAATTCGATAAAATTTTGCCTGTTCCAGATCCACTGTGGTGAGGATGATTAGAGGGGGATTGTTAAACTTCCCTTTTTATCGCCGATGAATTCTTATGCACAAGGCTGTACGCCGAAAGAGGTGATTGATTGATGAGTACTTATAAATCAGTTCCCAGTGGTAATCGACATTGAGAGTGCTAAACGACCTTAGCAACCATTAATGATATTCCAGCATGATCCAATAGAATGCTCACTTGGTCTGGGCCCGTAGTTGAGAAGGCTATGAAGAGATGTTCTTTTGTAACCACGGGGGCTCTATGCATCAAATTTTGTGAGTTGATAATTGATCAGTTAAGATCCTCCGTGATGCGCAATCCGCTGGATTTTAAGAGCCGGGAACATGCCGCCAGTGCTCATCAATATTGAATCTGAGCAACCCAGTTCCTCACAAAATCCTTCCAGTTTGACAAATGAGCCTTTACCCATGTCAGTGCCACTTTAGAATCTGTAAACAAATCTGTTTACGTAAGTCCCAGTTGAATCGTGTTTTGGACATATTTCGTCCATTTGGTGAGCATGAATGCTGCCGTTAGCTCTGATCTGGGAATGGTTAGCTGTTTGAGAGGTGAAACTTTGCTTTATTCAAAATCAATGACGCCACTTTGCCTGTGCACGGTAACCGTCAGTTATATATACTGGAGCCGCCATAGGGGCTTGAGAAACATCAGAGCAGCAGTAAACACTGCTGATGAGCCAATATGTAATATACGTCTTTTGGTGATTGCTTCGGACCGTGATGTGGGGTGACTCGTAAATTTGAATCTATTTTCTTCAGGTACCCCCGTCAAACCGAGTATCTTTGTGGCATAATCATCGACTATTACCGATGAGGATGAATCTTCAGTTGAGAGAATAGTTCAATTGTGTTGTCACTTAACTAACGGGAATCCGCCCACGTAGCATAGTCCTGTCAATTGATATGCCTTTTCTTTTAATTCTGAAACGGTGCCAGCACCACCAAAAATGTCGTCGACATATCGACAGCGTAGTAGTGATGGAACAGCTAAGGGAAATTTATGTTCCTCATCTTCAATGGTTTGTAGAAGTGTTCGATTCGCCAAAAATGGTGCTGCTTTTGTGTCATATGTCACTGTGGTAAGTTGATAGGCTACTTCTTTCTGATCTTCATTTTCCCATAAAATCCGGTGAAGATTCCAATAATCTTGATGTACGTTAATTTGTCTGCATATTTTGTTGATGCCAGTCACAAGAACAAAACGATGCGATATCAATACGATATAGCCGTATCAATACGAAAACGTCCGCAATGTTGAAAAGTAAATTTGGTCTAGTAAGTATAATGTCGTTGTCGTTGGTCCAGGAAGCAAATTCCTGATGATGATGGACTTGAGCCGTTAAAAAACTCTTTCAGCTCACCGTGGTGGGGCAGGTAGTGAGGGGACTGGGGCGTTAATGTGCTTGAAGCTCGCATGTTTTGACCCAGTTGTTGACTATCACCCAGAAACTTTCGCTTCAGTCTATCTAGGTCGAAAATACTAAAGAAACAGTGCGGCCAATATTGCGTAGACTGAACAAAACGAAACAGTCGAGTTCAATAAGTGGCTGGACCGAATGAAAAGTTACCGTGCTTCTCTGGACCGTAATCCACAAATATAAATGCTATTTAAACGGTAAAATTTATGCTATAAGGAAAGCCTCGCCGTAGAAAGCTTCAGGGATAGACGGGATTACATAAAACCATTCATAAGAACCACAATAATTGCCGTATGGTCTTAATACGCAAAGAAGGAACCCATACGGTCATCGTGAACTATAGGCCCATTGCGGTCATAGCAGAGGGATATAATAGGTTTTCAGATTTACTCAAAACCCAAATTCTGACTTTTGGTGCTTATGACCATTTTTCTTACGACGAAAATTAAGTTGCGTATACCTGTTACTAGACTGGAGTGGACTGGGACTGAAATCGATTAGATAAGAAAGAAAGAAACTCTGTGACTCTCTGACGTGATACAAGAAGCGGTGAATATCAAGTTATGTAGCCTTATTTGGGGGGAGACTTAACGTGGGGGCCCCAGTTTTTGATGATGCCAATAGTTGAATTATAAAAAATAAAACAACTTTTGTTTTACAAAAAGCCTCAAATTGCTATATTTCATTAAATATTTGAAAATTGAGTTTTATCAATTTCCTATCAACCTAAAAGAGGGTTTCTGTTTACATTTGATCATATGTTCGCTGTTCAAAAGTCATTTCGACTTGTTTAAGCCAAAAAAATCCTCTTTGAGGTTAAAAATTTTTATTCGAATATTTCATAAATAAAACAAATTTGACAATTGTCGTTAAATAAAAGTTTTTTTATTTTTGATAATTTAACTATTGGCATCATCAAAAACTGAGGCCCCCACGTTAAGTCTACTGCCCCATTTTTGATTCAGGAATGGAAAAAAGGGCAAGAACGCTGAAAAAATGTGACAACCTTGAAAAGGTAATCAGAAAAGTACTGATTGAGATGAACTTGCAAGGTAAAACCATGTCCAGGTATTGTATGTATCTACAATTAGACTGGGGTAGCTTGTGACTCAAATCAGTTAGATTAGAATCAGTTAGAAAGAAACACATCTACCTGACGAACCATCATTTAAACCATAACCAGTTTAAGATCGGTACAAACGACTAGTGAGGGCAGGATGGGATAATCCTATAACAGATGCGCAAGCCATCTACGACGAATATGACGTAGATATACAAACCCCAGAACCAGGAGAGGATCTGCAGAGCTTGAGTAGACCCATTATATGTATTATTACTAAGAAGCAGATTGAAGCACTTCAACAAGACTGCAACATGCACCACTACAGATTGGTAGTAGAGGATTCCCAACATTTATTGCCTTTCAATGGAAAATTTGATGCTCACAATCGTTCGTGCTGAAGGTGAAAAACGGATCCACGGTCTGCGTGCTAACGAGACGGCGTAAAGTGTATCGTCCACCTGTGCTATCGCTGAGTAAACGTTTTTGAAAATTCAAAATTTTATAACCCCAAGGCGATTTTTACTTAAATTTTATCATATGTTTACTTTCAAATGTCATTTTTACTCTCGCACGAAATTTGCAGTAACTTCAAATTTGAGCATTTTCGTACAACAAATGTCCTTTTATTTCCTATAATCTAGATATTCCCTAATTAAAAACTGCGACCCTCACGTTGACTCGATTGCCCTCTAACAAAATGAAATAATGAAAATGACTGAAAGTTTTGGACAAATTTCTTTCCGTAACAAGTCAGTTCATATATTTCCGCAACTCCTTGGGATAGTATAGAATGATGGTAAATGGCACATCTAAAATATAACGATAGATGTCATTAATTTCACTATCGGAAACTTACCATTTACATGCAAATTTATTTGTATTATTTTGGGGGGATGTGTTGATATTTGGCACTCATAAACTCCTTCATCAGATTTGGTTGCGCTTCCGATTTTGAGCCTCCAATTGTTTGGATATTGAAACTCTATACGGTAACGGCTGTCTCCGCTGTAGGTATGCAAACCTACCGTCAACAGTTCCAGAACATTCTTACTGCTATTATTTGAACGCTTAACCCAAGATACCTTAAATGTGAAAAATAACAACAATGAGAGATTTGACAAAATAGTATATGGCTGATAAAAGAGTTCACAGTTTTTGAATACACTCCAAATATATATTATTTCATTTTCCATAGGTAGCACTATATGTACATATTCTATCATTTGACACATTTCTTAGTTCTGGCAAAGGTAAGTTTCACGATTCCATAATCCTAATCCCTCACGCATTACGCATTTTTTCATTGAATATCAAACTTTGATAAATGCATTTTGTATTGCTTGATCAATCTATATAAACAAAAGAAAGGTTTTGTCTGTACATTGCATAGAATTAACCCATTTCAAGATATCTTTCCGTCTCATACACTGGAGACTCCAAATCCAACGTGAGAAAAATTTCTGTCTGTATGTCCAGAGAAACTATGTCAGCTATAGACTCAGCCGTGGCTCATCGTAGAGCTTTGGGATTTTGAGAGCATTATAAGTAGGCCTTGACCTCAAACAGAGGCTTTAAAGTCATTTGAGTTCGGCTAATGGCATGAAGATTGCGCAAAATTTTTTATATTTTTTTTTAAATTTTATTACACATTCAAAAACATTGACTGGGTTTTTTGTTTATACAATCGTTTCGTTTCCGAAGAAGGGGTTAAAGTGGTTAATCTCCGTAATTTCGATCATCATAATGGGAGGAGGTGTATATTTTCTTATTCAGGAAAAAACATTTGTTACAGGAGGAAAGTAAAGTGGGTGAGCCCTTAACTGTCATCTGTTATCACAGAAAAAGGAGGCGTAAGTTTCAGACTGTTTCCAGTTATCAGCATGTAAGCAAATTTTGAAGTTTAAAACAAGTGCAAATAACGTCTGTTATAACAGAAAAAGGAAACATTAATGGGGTCTATTCTGGCCGGTTTCAGATTCTGCTATTTTGACAACCTGCTATTTTCAATAGCATTGTTGTTGCCTTCCGTAACTTAACGAAAGTGGCTTAAATTGGTATTCTGAACATAAAAATAGCAGAAAAATCTGCTATAATTCTGCTAAAAGTCTGCTATGATAGCAGGCTCAGATTTGTTCACTTTTATCATAAAGTTTTTAGCTATTTTGACAGGTTAGTATTAAAAACACATTTTTATTTACATACAGTAAAAATTTTCAGGAAACACGATTTATGAGGATTCTTTATTTGGATTTTTATTGGTAAGTACAATCATTTTTCATACATATTTCGTTTAATTTATCTCAAAATGTTTTAGTTATATTTATTATGGACTCCTATTTGCAATGCAGATTGCTACGATTGCGTAGAGAAAGGGAAATGTAAGTAATTAGTTAAATTTTGTTAAAACTTTGACAATTTTAAAATTGCAGGCTCAGAAACAGTAGAATCCTCCGGGAAATCCGCCTGGCAAGCCGACCATTTGACCTGGAGGATTTCCAATTTAGGAAGGCATTTAGGCTGACGAAATCTGCAACACGCGAAGTTATTGAAAAACTTCGGCCTTTTTCAAGGCCATCACGTATTGCGTTTGATCTACAGGTGCATATTTGAAAATCTATTTATCCCATTATTGCATTTATGTTTACTTTCTGTTTGCAGGTATTGGCTGCGTTAAGCTTCTACGCGAGTGGGTCCTACCAGTCATCTGTGGGACGGAATCACTTGCTAGGGCTATCGCAGCCAAGTGTATCGAGGGCAATCACCGTTGTCACAAACCTGATTGTTGATCACTTGGCACCGACACTCATCAAGTTCCCGGATAGTGTCGCAGAGAAGGTCCAAGTGCAACAAAGGTATTTCAGTGATGATTCTCTATTTCACATATACCTACGTTATTTTAATTTTTCAGGTTTAGTGAGAAATATGGTATGCCATCGATTCTGGGTGCTATCGATGGCACTCATGTTGCCATCGTAGCCCCCCCCCCGAGATGGACGATCGTACTCGGGGAAACCTCTACATCAACAGAAAAGGGTATCACAGCCTAAATGTTCTTGCGGTAAGTACAAGTTTTCCATAATATTTTCCTTGCTAACTTTGTATATATATATTCACAGTGCTGCGACGCCGATATGAGGATTATGTACGCTAATGCTCGGTTTCCTGGATCAGTGCACGATTCCGCCATTTGGTTCGTCAGTGATCTAAGGAGCCGATTTATTAGCAAGTTTTCATCTGTACAGGCCCAGGAGGCATTTTTAATAGGTAACGTCGTAATTTTCCCATTTCGATTTTGATTGAATGTGAAGATTCCAATTTTTTATTAAAGGTGATAGTGGGTTTCCCTTGGAGCCATGGCTTTTGACACCTTTTGATGCAACCGTCGAGGGAACTCATGATCACTACTACAACCTAGAACATAAAAAGGCTCGCCAGGTTGTAGAAAAATGCTTCGGTGTGTTGAAGAGTCGGTTTCGGTGCCTTTTGCGTCATCGTGTGCTTCACTACTCACCAAAAACGGCTGCACTTATTGTTTATGCAGTTATGTGCTTGCACAGTATCTGCATAAACAAGCAGATCGAAGAGTGGGAGGAAGTAGAAACAGACGATGACGAAATAGGCGCTGGGAATTCAGATTCGGCTCCACAATGGCACACCTTAGGCGAGCAGTCTCGTAAGGATTACGTTAGTAATCTTTGTCGCAGGCGAAGGTTCCAATAAATTAATAAAAATGTTTTTTTTTTAAATTTTTCAACTTTTATTTACGTTAGAATTATATTTATTATACTTACAATTAATTAATAAAATAAAAATGAAATGAAATTTGGAAAAAATTTATATAAATAAGTGGAAATAACTATCAAAAATAAATTAAAACTATCAAAAATAAATTAAAACTATCAAAAATAAATTAAAACTACCAAAAATAAATTAAAACTACCAAAAATTCAAACTGCATCAAAATGCCTTACTAGCCCTCGCTGATTTTTTTTGCAATAATTGCTAGCGATTCGGCAATAGACGCCTGAAAAGACGCATTAGACGCTTGCGTCCTTACAAGCGTCTCCACCGAATCCGCTAGCTGGGCGAGCAAGACATTTGATGCCTGCAGGCTGGAGGCTATGCCTTCAAGTTTAGAATCCATCGATTCTAAACCCTTTTTCCTAATTTTCACATCTGCTTTCAGTATTGGAAGCAAATGGATATCTGGAAAAACAAGTTTTGTTATTCGTAGTGAAAATTATATTATATAATTTAACATTTACCGCCTTCTGAACGCCTCCTTTTCCTGGCAGATCTCCTTGTTTCTGGAAGGGGTGACGCAGCAGTTGAGGTTGTGGCGATTGGGGTTCCCTGACAATCGACTCCTCGACAATAAATTCGTCGTCAAGGACTTCAATCTCAGCTAGGGAAAAAATTAAAATTTAACAAATCCCGGTTACCACAATAGTTTTTCAAACTTACTATAAATCGGATCGATCCTTTCCGAACAAAGAGGTTGGTTAGGTGTTACACCAAATTCGGGGACATTCTTTTGCCCACTAACCGTGAGGTCCCCGCCCCAGCACGATAGCGCACGCTCCTCTATATCGGTGAGCATCTGACCTTCCGGTGGCCCACCTCCCGTCTTCTGCTGCGCTATCGTGATGGTCCTCTTTTTCCTGAAGGTCGAATACCGCCAGTTATCGAAAACCTAAAAGTGTTATTGGATGAATACTACGTACGAATAGAAAAAGAAAATTACCTTCTTCCACTCCTCAATTCCTTTGGTTGGCCCCTTCACAGAGTTAAGTTTCCCTGCCAGGTCCTCCCACAAGCCTTGAATAGAAGCGTCTGAATGTTTTTTCAGACGCATCTCCAGACTCTGCTCGAGGAAAGCAACGTACACTCCTTTCTGAGTGTTCGTCACTTTCTCGCTGCGATGTCTCTCTATTAATTGTAAACAAAACAATTAAGTAAAATACTTGTAGAAACACATAAATCAACACATAATTTAGACTTACATAAAACGCTTCACATCAAAACAGCAAGAAAACATCCTCGCGGTATCCCAGTTTCCCATGCACGACAAGAAATTTGATATAAACGAAACATATACATATATTTGATTTCTCATCATGATCATAATATAAAACGTTTTCACTCGGATGTATAATTGATCCACATTTCATGCATTAAGGACTGAGGATCGAATTATACATAGTCGTGAACACGTTTTACTATTATTTTCTTCAAGACGAGGACCAATTTCTTACCACATCAGCGACGAAAAAGCGATTTTCCAATTCAATCACCCGAAACAAAATTATTGAATTGAAAAATCACATTTTCGTCGCTGATGTGGTAAAATAAATCACCTCTCAACTGGCTCATATTCCCTTATTATTAATTTTATAATTTTAATCACTATAATTTATAATTTATCACTTTGAACTAACACGCACTCAGCATTTGTTGGTACACGAATGTCAAACTTACCATATGGCATTCGTAGCAGGTTTCGAAATGAATTCTGCTATGGCATAACAGATTCGAAAATGGTTGGTAACCAGAATACCAACTTATCGAAACTCTGCTACGAGCCAAATCTGCTATCGTCCGTAGCAGAAAAATCTGCTACGGAGCAAATTTCGCCAGAATAGACCCCAATATTTCAGACTGTTTTCAGTTGTCATTGAGTGAACATATTTTCCAAAATTGAGTGAACAAGTTCGAAAAAGTGCAAGTACAAATAAATTATACACAAATAATAAAGTGTTTGCTTTTTATCGAGGTGGAATAAATACATTTTTGTTAGAAGAAGGAATTTGGTAAGCACTATTACAAATTATTTCCTTTTTAATTGTAAAAATTATTTTGTGATATTGGTGCGATCATCGCGGCAATGGCACCAAATTCTGGGCATGTACAAATGTAAACATGTATTGGAAATTAGTAATTATGTAAAAAAAAAATATCTGAAGCTATTTATTTTCATTGTCTTCATTGGTTAGGGCTACAGAAAGTCAAGCCCTGAAGAAGGTACGATTGGAAACTGACAGAAGCATACATGTGAAGTTAAGACCCGAAAAACCCCTCTAAAATCCACCAAAGGCCATCAAAATTGATCCTACCGAGAGACTTCGCCAAAGAGGCTAAAGATATCTTGAAAATCGCTTTAAAAGGACCGGAAAAGACAAGTACATAACGTCACCAATGCCCGACACCAGGGATGAATGCCACAGCGAAAAAACCCCCGGAATCCCCGCAAAACCACCAAAAACAATGCCACATACAAACACGGAATCCCCTGTGACGTCACAGCATAAACAAACGGTTACCGCTTGTAAACAACCCTTACCTTGGGCAAGATTTCATAATGAAATCTGACACCGTCAACAATGAATGCACTCGAACGAGAGGCATTCACGCCGAGTCAACAAAAATTGCTGACAGCGAAGTCACGGCGATAACAACCGCCGAGAAATACGGAACCCGACACCTTCCGTCGCTCGGTCCACAAAAGTGCTGACGCAGCAAAACCGCAACAATTAGCGGCGGGTTGTCGCTGCAGCTACGCATGAAACCCGACACCGGGAAAACAAAAACAATCTGAAATCCATTGAAAACGAAAGGTGAACGCACGGAGGTCATCCATTAAGTAAAATGGTGATGGCTGGTGAATGACCGGGAAAAGATACAAACAATTTGTATGGGGAGTATTTCCATTAGAGAAATTTAGGTGCATCGGTATGACACGTGCATCCGGGCACGATTAAAGTCAAGGTGCATCGATCGATGAAGGCTTGGGAAATGGCACCTCAGCAATATACATCGGTGGGAACCATTCAATGAAGGGAATCGCTCAATCAGCGATATTGGCCCTATAAATGGAGCCAAGAATCCACTAAGGAGGCAGTCGAGAACTGGACCGGACCACCGAGACGCGAGAGGACGACCCTGCTGACCAACCTCAGTCTTATAAGAAGCCAAATCCGAGAGAAAGACCCTGCTGATCAATCCAGCCTTACAAGAAGCCGGACCTGAGAGGAAGACCCTGCTGACCACTCCAGTCTTGCAAGTAGCCAAACCCGAGAGGAAGACCCTGCCGACCAATCCAGCCTTACAAGAAGCCAAGCCTGAGAGGACCCGAACTGAGATCCTGAGCCAGAGAGGAGCCAACTATTCTCTGAAGTAAGTAAGAAAACGAATCTCCGAGGCATAAGCCGAACACGGTTCTAGTAACCTATCGGACGCCAAGGAAACCCATCCGAACACGGTTCTCGTAACCTATCGGTTTGGGTTTTAAGCCTTTTCTAAAACGCGTTTCGTAATAGATGAGCGGTGCGTCATCCCTAGCGAAAGCGCTAGAAGACCCCAAGGTGGTTCCTAGGCCAATCAGCCTGGAGGAGTACCGGGCCAGACAACAGAGTAGGCGTCGAGAGAATACACCTCCGAGGGAGGACGCCCATGCACCGAAGTATAGGACCGGGGTGGGGGCGAATTTCCGCAGAACCATTGAAAAAGTGAGAAAACTACTCTTGATATCCGTGGGGCAGAGCGAGCGGCTCCGGCTTAGCCGAGAGATCCAGCGGCTACAAAACGAGAGGAAGTGGTACCGGCAAGAGAAGAAGCAGCTGGCCTCCCGACAGAGTCTCCGGCGGAACAATTATTAGTATATTAGGGCTAGGATATTAAGCAACTGAACTTAAATTTGTACTAGTGGTAGTAGTTCCAAATATAATTTTGTGTTCAGGTATTATCGTCTTTGCATAAACAAACCTATCGTATCCCTGTACTTTCTTATTGATGTAAACAAACATTGTTGACTCGGACTGTACCCTCAACAATTAAACATTTGCACGGTTTAGCACTACAAAAGAAAAAGTGTTAAGCACGTGCATAACAACTGGCGCAGCCGCAACTAAGAAAACCTACGCCCAGGGGAATTAAGTGATATTGGAATTGGAATTGAATTAATATACAGTTAATAAATCAGGATCCTCTTGGATCCAACATACCTCTTAGTGAATCTGTAAGTAGGTTTATGAGAAGACTTGAAGCGTTCCACATTAACAACCCGGACCCTAATTTCCTAATTGTCAACGAAGAGGGAACAGCTAACCAAGAAGAGCAAGCAAACCAAGACAGGGAAGAATTAAACCTCGAGCAAGAACTAACCAGGGTGACCAAGTAGGTCAAGACGAAGAAGAGTTTCAAGAAGAGCCAGAACCAGGAAAAGACTCCGAGAACCGCGATTATAGCGAAGCAGTTACTCCAGAGGAGGAAACTGAAGAAGCAGGAAACCAGCACAAACAAACGGAAGATCGAGAACAAATTAGAAGCAGAGCACTCCTAAAACCAGAGATAGTTGCCCTCAGGTGCGGGAGATACTACCACAGGACATATTCCGACCCAGGAAGCTACAGCTGTGACCGGAACAGCCCACAACCAATAGAAGAACACGAGGTACAAGCAAGAACTAGCAACGAAACCACGGAAAATAGAGATAAGAAAATGGCTAACGTGGAACTAGTTAACAACATCCTGTACAACAATATATCAATACTAACAGGGGAGGATAGCCCACGCAAGCAGAGCGAGATAAATGAATTTATAAATTGCGCTAGACTAGGCTATGAAACATTAACAGAAGTCCAGGACAAAGTACTATTTACTAGGTTGTTGCCAACACGCCTGAGAGGGCGAGCACTGGAGGTGGTACAAGCAGGAGTAAGTGACACATTGGAAAATATATTCTCCACGTTAAAAACCAGTTTACTCTAAGGGATCTCCTACATTACACTAAATACGCAATTACGGAACGTCCAACAAATACCCACAGACACAGTACTGGGGTACTATAACCGGGTAAAAGGCATAATAGATGCATGCAAGACTGCCGCAGACGTTCAGTACGCCACTGAGGGAGAAGGTCTGAGGACCAAAATAGAAGAAGTTGGAATATTTCAACTACAAATTTTACCTACTACAAGACATAGAAAACACACTTGAGGCCCTAGGAAAGAAAGTAAGAAGACTGGAAAAAACTGAGCAATGCATGCGACAGCCACCATAGCAACTCGCGAGGCAAATACCACAAAGCAGCCAAACGTCTGGATATAACTCGTAGATGGGGCAGAGTCCCGTAATGCAACCATACCCTCAACAATACGAGAGGAACATACGGCCAGCACAAAGGGATAACAATACCACCTGCAACAGAAATGGGGACCAACAATATCACTCATCACGCAGAGGTGACCAACAAAACTCCTATAGCAACTAAAGGAATGGTAACTATAGGAACGGAGATCAAAACACATCACAAGGAAGACCAGAGCGTCGCCAAATAAGATGCCATTTTTTGCAACAAAATAGTACGTATAATGGCGGAATGCCGCACAAAATAAATGACGCCTTTTTGCCCAAAATGCAGGGCATACGGACACTCGAGCCAAAATTGCCATACAAACAGGCCACACGACAACCAGGGTCAAGGAAATAGATATGGGCCACCACGACGACAGGTGAATCATACCACAGCGACACTCGTAACAGACCAATGCAATTTTTGCCTGGACGACGGACACTCTGAAAACAGGGAACACTTGCAACGAGAAGAATGGGTGAGAAACGAAACCTCGAAAAACTCAAGCGGGACGACCGAGCGCACCGCGAGTCGTCAGTAGAAGAGAAGAAGCAAAGGTGCGACCAACCACCGAATTTACCCATAGTAACTTTGTCGATACGATAATTTATAATCGATACAGGCTCCGAGATAAGTCTAATAACAGAGGCAGAAATACGTGTAGATAAACGGGAAAAAATAGATAAAGAGGATATAATCACCTTGAACACAATATCAGGAGGAATATTGTCAAAAGGAACGATACAAGGAAAACTACTTTTACCGACGCCATATCCATGTGAATTCCAGGTAGTAAAATCCATAACTCCAACAAAGGTAGCTGGGTTGATAGGAAATGATTTCCTTACAAAATACTGTAACATCGAGGGCCCCAATAAAAGGTTGGTGTTTCCGCCACCGAGTGGTGGACAAGCATTCGTTATTCCATTCGAGGATGGACGTGACTCGCCGAAGAGTACAATTCGATTCGTCGACGTGATAGCAACAGACGCGAGAGCGAACAATCGTGAAATGAGCAACCAAGGAGGACACCTACATAAACGTGATTCGCAAACCACGGTGGGCAATACCTTACATACAGACTTGGAAAAACACGAGAAACGCCAGGACGTCGCGTTACACTCAAGAGACGACCTCGAGATAGTACAAGACCTAGCGACTCTCTTTGGTACAGGATCGAATCCTGCAGGACCCGGAGGGGGTGAAACGAAATGTGGACGTGAAGCTCGCGAATATGACGATAAACACTCCACAGCTTCAGTGTTGGACGGAGAGCGGAAAAAGGTAAAACACGAGGCTTCACCACAATACGACGAACAAGAAAACGTCACCGTGCAGGATGCAAGACGTACCAAAATACCAGCGAGGACGGTAAAACTCTTGGAGGTACCAGCAACATTGAATGGCGAATAAATCAATGGGCGAGGAGATATCGCTCGGGGTATACATATGCGACGCCTTGGTCACACCATCAAACGGAAAAATTAGGATAAGCGTTATGAATGTGAATACCGACGAAGTAAATTTAGAAGACATGAAAATACGATTAGAAAGGAGTGAAACGCAAGAGAACTATGGAGCAAAAAGGAGAATTGCTTGAAACATAGTAACAGCATACAGAAGAAGAGAGAAAATGAAACGGACGAAGGAAACAGCAAACATAGGATATCAGAAATATGGAAAATGATAAACGTAGAGCAGCATTTGAATGGGGAAGAAAAAAAGTCAATACGAGTGATAATAAACGAGTTCCAGGATGTATTTCATTTACCGGGAGAGAGATTAGGTAATACGACAACAGTCCAACATGAAGTGCGAGTCAAAGGAAACCAAGAGCCCATAAAAATGAAGATGTATCGCCTTCCGGAGACCCAAAAAGGTATAATCACGAAAGAAATTGAAAGGTTGCTAAGCGAAGACAAAGTGGAACCCAGTTGGTGTGAATGGAATGCTCCATTACTAGTAGGCCCGAAGAAACCGGGACCTGATGGGGAGAAACGTTGGCGCATAGTAGTCGACTACAGGAAGCTAAATGAAGAAACGGAGGAAGATGCGTATCCACTGCCCAGAATAGAGGATATACTGGATCAGTTGGGGAATTCCCGTTACTTTCCTGTGCTCGACCTCGCTAGCGGCTACCATCAGATAGCCATGAAAGCAGAGGACCGCGACAAAACTGCATTCAACACTCCATACGGTCACTACGCATTTAAAAGAATGCCTTTCGGACTAAAAGGCGCACCAGCGACCTTTAAAAGATTGATGAATCACGTATTAACCGGATTGCAAGGACTACAATGTTTCGTTTACCTGGACGACATCGTCACGTACGGTAAAAAACTAGAGGACGACCAGGAAAAACTAAAATCGATCCTACAAAGACTGCGAGAACATCACGTAAAACTAAACGCGGAGAAGTGCAACTTCCTCAAACGGGAGATAATTTACCTAGGACACCAATGTGGCACTGATGGGGTAGCCCCGGATCCGAGCCTAGTAAAATCCGTCCAAGAATACCGCACACCAAAAACGATTAGACAAGTGCAGTCGTTTCTAGGATGAGCAAACTATTATAGAAAATTCATAGAGGGATTCTCCAAGATAGCAGCCCCTATAAATAAATTACTAAGGAAGGACGTGAAGTTTAATTGGGATGAGAAGTGTGTGACAGCATTTAATACATTGAAGCAGAAGTTGATAACACCCTCAGTCCTACGTTATCCCAACTTCAACGAACCGTTTAAGTTATATACGGATGCCAATGGAGAAGCCCTAGGAGCAGTACTAGCACAAGACCCTGAGAATGAGGAGAAACCGATCGCCTACGCTAGTCGGACGTTAAATTCGGCGGAAACGAAATACTCAACAATCGAAAGAGAACTACTAGCCATAGTATGCGCCGTCAAAAATTACCGGAGTTACCTATACGGACTCCCGTTCACAGTTTACACGGATCACAAGCCACTAAAGGGGGCTATACGAATCAAATACCCCACCAGCCGAATATTAAGATTGTGGCACAAACTGTCGGATTATACGTTTGACATCCAGTATAATTAAGGGAAAAAGAATAATAACGCCGATTCACTGAGTAGGATCCCGTACGAGGTTTCAGAATAAAAGTCAGGGTATTAACAGACCTTGAGGATATCCAAACAATACTAGCAGATTGTCATGATGCTCCCCTCGGCGGACACCAAGGAATATACAAAACATATCAACGGTTAAGACGCGAATTCTTTTGGAAGGGAATGCGGAAAGATATCCGAAACTATAGGAAGTGTCAATTGAACAAACTGAGGAGGGAACATAAAGAACCGATGATAATAACTGACACCGCTACATTACCATTTGACAAGGTCTATATGGACCTCGTGGGGCCATTACCTGAAACTTCACGGGAAAACAAGTACATTCTAAGTTTCGAGGATGACCTGACGCGGTTTATGGATGTGGTACCCCTACCAAATATGGAGGCTAAAACGGTGGCCCAGGCATTCGTAGACGATATCATAAGCAGATACCATATACGCAAAGAATTGGTCACCGATCAGGGGACGAACTTCATCTCGGAGATGTTCAAGGAAATGTGTAAGCTCCTTAAGATACGCAAAATAGAGACAACACCGTATCACCCCCAATCTAATGGAGCGTTGGAGAGATCCCATAGACCCTTGGTCGATTACCTACGAAATTTTCTCGATGACAACCAGCCCGATTAAGACGAGCATCTGCGAGCCGCAATGTTTGTCAGAAACAACAGTGTGCATACGACTACAAAACTAACCCCAATGGACTGCTTGTACGAGTTCTCCGCCCCGTTACCTAATAAATTGAAGAAGGAACCCCAACCGGTGTACGATCTTGAGAATTACTTTCTCCAGTTAAGGAATAAGCTCCAAAGAGCCTACCAGATAGAAAGGAGTAAATTAGAAAAAAGCAAGCTCCAGTCGAAAGAGTATTACCACCAGAATATAAATCCTGTCAAAATCCATGTCGGCGATCAGGTACTCCTCAGAAACGCGGCCCGAAAAAACAAGTTGATCCAACATTGGCTAGGACCACTCAAAGTCGTGGCCATAAATGGCCCGGTGAACAGCACCATTATAATAAAGAACCGGAAACGTCACGTACACAACAACAGGTTACAACTGTTCAACTAAACATTCGTCTCTGTCTTTCCAGAATGATACTAACGACAGTCATAGTAATGCTCGAAATGGTCTCAACCGAACCAACATCAGTAGACATACACACATTGAAGTATCAAGGGGTAGTATTTGAGCCCTCAGGAAGAGTGCAGACCTACAACGATCTTTGGACGATCATCACGCATATACCACAACCCAAATGGGAGGAACACCTGAACTACATTAAGGAATGCGAAGCAGCGATAAACAGGATATGCTTTGAATCAAACAACTTAACAGGGGAAGACAATTGCCAGCACTGGCAGAGGGAGATCAAAAAACAGCTGGCACTGGACTGGACCTAATAGGTAAAGCGAACTTTGCAGCAGCACCCCGTAGCCGGACAGAAAGTGGATTATTAAACTTGGAAGGAAAAATTATGGGAACAGTTTTCGGGGCAATGGAGAGTGAGGACTCAGAAAACATCCATCAAAAGTTGAGTGAGCTGGAGGAAGACACAAAAACCAACCTGGACCTGGCAAAGAGGCAGGTGACCATAATGGGCACCACGTTGAAGGCAATGGGTAAAACCAACATCGAAATGGCTGAAAGACATAATAAGTTGATACAAAAGGTGGAAAACCTTAACCAAAAGATAGGAGAGATATCCAACCATTCGGACCAACTCCGTAGACTACATGCAAGGATGGACATTAACGAGCTCATCCTGTACATGTCGTCCGAGCTGCAACAGATCTATTTAGAGTTAACAGACCTATTCATAGCATTAGAAGCACTAAACCGCAGAGAGTTGAGCCCACTATTAATATCCGCGAACCAGATTTAGGAACTTTACACCAACGTGTCGGAAAAACATTATGGAGGAAATGTTACCATGAACTCTATCACCCTCCAGAGAATAGCAAAGGTAGATTATGAAGGAAGTCAAGGGGGAACACTCATACAAATAAGAATACCCCTATTAGAAGCCCAGCAATACACCCTGAATAGAGTCTATGCCACCCCCATGGAGACGGGCCACAACATATACTACATTTACGATATAGACAATAGTTATTTCCTGAACACCAGCCGATCCCAGCAGAATTTTGGCTTTACCGAGATGAACCACCAGACCCAGTGCATAAGGGTTAACGAGACCTACAGCATCTGTCAACATCGAGATCCGGAGTTAACAAAACCTACACGCACCGACTGCCTATCAGCATTGTTCAAAGCAGCGGACCAAGTTCCGGCTGGCTGCCGAATGCGTATACTAGGAAACCAGAGGCCAATAATCATCCCCATGCATCAGGACAACGCTTGGTTGTATCGGGTACAACGACCAATCCCACTAATAAGTCAATGTGAAAATAACAAAATAACGTATCTACTAACCGGTCTAGGTATAGTGTAGCTAAAAAGGAAATGTGTATACCATCTAGCCGAGTATACACTACCTTTCAAAGTAAATGAGTGGCACCCCCTACACATACATCAACCGGGTAACGCACTACCACCAAAACCCGATTTCGCCAATTATAAACTACCCCCAAAGGGCAAAGTAAACCAAGAAGAAAGAATGGAAGCATCACACCCAATCGCACTAAATGATGACTATAAAGAGTACAGTGAAACTATAGAGGCCCTAGATTCCCACATCAAGGAGATCGAACAAATCCGTCGTAACAGAATCCAGTTACACACCACGACTAGCTTATCGGGAGGCATGGTGATACTAATGGTCATCACCATAAAAGTATGGATATGCAAAAAGGGAATCACACGACCAGTAAAACCCCCACGTCCAAGCCCACAACGAGAGTCTCGAGTCCCGTTCGTCTCAAGGCCGATCACAATCCTAAGGAGGGAACAGATCATAAACACTCAGCAAACTCCTGTCACCGACCGAGACAGCACGGCTCCTACTCAAACCGAACCATAGAAACCACACACGCTCAACTAGTACTCTGAAAAAAAAAAAAGTAAATTTTTTTTTTGTTTAGCGACCTATTTACTTTACCAGACCCAAAAGATGCAAACTTACTACATAACCAACACCAACGCGAAGGGAACACAGCCCAGGAACCCCATTGAAGATCGGGAGGTTGTTGTTATTATTGGTGGTAAGTGGGACTCGGTCGAGATAACCACTGGCGACCACCAACCCGGTATCAGGCTAATGATGAGAGCTAAACCAAACTCCACAGATGTAAACGTGGAAGTCCGTAACCCAAACATAGCCGCCAGAGGTCCACAAAGCTAAAAATCAGACACGACCACCAGCAAGTGGGAAGACGTCCTTGCATGCTATGCGGAAGAAGTAGACGACTTGCGAATGACCAACAGTATGTGGGAGGACATCCTAGAACCGGCTGACAAGATATATCATAATCTTAAACTGGATGAACCGGAAGAGGACCGACAAGGTCATCAGGAGGAAAGGGAGAAATTCTTCAAGAGAGACAAGCAAATCTCGAAAATGATAAAGGAAATGCACAAAAAAAACAATAGAAAAAAAATTATAACAAACCCACCCCCATACACTCTCAAGCAGGTCAGCAAAAGCAGACAAAAAACTCATCCTCAGCCAAGTGCCCACCACCAGAAGGAGATGAAGATAACCACGTGAAACACCGGACCTCTACCAAATACACGATGAACACCAAATGGGATAGAGTCGTCGACGTAAGTAAGTGGTTAAAGATCAACAAAAACTACGAATCGTAAGGAAGAATTAAGTTAAAAAATGAATTGTAACACCGTCCTGGGTAAGACGTTAAACTGCAACCACTGGGATTAAATATAAACAAAAGGTAAAAGAAACTATTAAAAATTTAAAAGAACCTATAAATGAACTGTAATAAGAAATGTAGAACTAGAAATATAAAACGCAAAAGAACCTATAAGGGAAAGATAACAAAGAATGTAAAAGAAATTATTAGAACCTATAAATGAAATGTAATAGAAACTAGAAGGTAACACAAACGTAGAAAAAAGATGTAATTAGAAATGCAACTAACATTAGATATTGTAAAAAGTAGTAATAATTGAGGAATTGTTAAACAGTTAGCCAGTAGAAGTGGGTATTACATAAAAAACCTTATTACATAAAGGGGGGAGCTTCTCTAAAAGAGGGAGGAATGTTAAGACCCGAAAAACCCCTCTAAAATCCACCAAAGACCACCAAAAGTGATCCTACCGAGAGACATCGCCAAAGAGGCCAAAGAGATCCTGAAAATCGCTTTAAAAGGACCGGAAAAGACAAGTACATAACGTCACTAGGGGACTACGTCACCAGGGATGGATGTCACAGCGAAAAAACCCCCGGAATCCCCGCAAAACCACCAAAAACAATGCCACATACAAACACGGAATCCCCTGTGACGTCACAGCATAAACAAACGGTTACCGGTTGTAAACAACCCTTACCTTGGGCAAGATTTCATAATGAAATCTGACACCGTTAACAATGAATGCACTCGAACGAGAGGCATTCACGCCGAGTCAACAAAAATTGCTGACAGCGAAGTCACGGCGATAACAACCGCCGAGAAATACGGAACCCGACACCTTCCGTCGCTCGGTCCACAAAAGTGCTGACGCAGCAAAACCGCAACAATTAGCGGCGGGTTGTTGCTGCAGCTACGCGTGAAACCCGACACCGGGAAAACAAAAACAACCTGAAATCCATTGAAATCGAAAGGTGAACGCACGGAGGTCATCCATTAAGTAAAATGGTGATGGCTGGTGAATGACCGGGAAAAGATTCAAACAATTTGTATGGGGAGTATTTCCATTAGAGAAACTTAGGTGCATCGGTATGACACGTGCATCCGGGCACGATTAAAGTCAAGGTGCATCGATCGATGAAGGCTTGGGAAATGGCACCTCAGCAATATCCATCGGTGGGAACCATTCAATGGAGGGAATCGCTCAATCAGCGATGTTGGCCCTATAAATGGAGCCAAGAATCCACTAAGGAGGCAGTCGAGAACTGGACCGGACCACCGAGACGCGAGAGGACGACCCTGCTGACCAACCCGTCTTACAAGAAGCCGAATCCGAGAGGAAGACCCTGCTGATCAATCCAGTCTTACAAGAAGCCGGACCTGAGAGGAAGACCCTGCTGACCACTCCAGTCTTGCAAGAAGCCAAACCCGAGAGGAAGACCCTGCCGACCAATCCAGCCTTACGAGAAGCCAAGCCTGAGAGGACCCGAACTGAGATCCTGAGCCAGAGAGGAGCCAACTATTCTCTGAAGTAAGTAAAGAAACGAATCTCCGAGGCATAAGCCGAACACGGTTCTAGTAACCTATCGGACGCCAAGGAAACCCATCCGAACACGGTTCTCGTAACCTATCGGTTTGGGTTTTAAGCCTTTTCTAAAACGCGGTTCGTAATAGATGAGCGGTGCGTCATCCCTAGCGAAAGCGCTAGAAGCCCCCAAGGTGGGCCCTAGGCCAATCAGCCTGGAGGATTACCGGGCCAGACAACAGAGTAGGCGTCGAGAAAATACACCTCCGAGGGAGGACGCCCATGCACCGAAGCATAGGACCGGGGTGGAGGCGAATTTCCGCAGAGCCATTGAAGAAGTGAGAAAACTACTCTTGATATCCGTGTGGCAGAGCGAGCGGCTGCGGCTGAGCTGAGAGATCCAGCGGTTACAAAACGAGAGGAAGTGGTACCGGCAAGAGAAGAAGCAGCTGGCCTCCCGACAGAATCTCCGGCGGAACAATTATTAGTAAATTAGGGCTAGGATATTAAGCAACTGAACTGAAATTTGTACTAGTAGTAGTAGTTCCAAATATAATTTTGTATTCAGGTATTATCGTCTTTGCATAAACAAACCTATCTTATCCCTGTACTTTTGTAATGATGCAGACAAACATTGTTGACTCGGACTGTATCCTCAAGAATTAAACACTTGCACGGTGTAGCACTACAAAAGAAGAAGTGTTAAATAACAAGGGAGACAGATGAGGAAAAGTGAACAAGGCAATGTTTTGACAGAGAAAAGCATTCATTGCTGCGCGTGGCGGAGACGGCAGAGGAAAGGAATTCAAGACAAGACCTGGACAAGGAGAGGCAAGCCAAAGAGCGTGGGGCACAATGGCGGAACGGAGTTTAAGATAAGACGTCGAAAGAGAGAGGCATGTGTCCTCGCGTGAGATGGAGACAAATGAGCAAAGGATAGCGCGACAATAGGTTGACAGAGAGAGGCAGGCGCTGAGGAACGGAACACAAGGCAAAGAGTTGATCAGAAGGTTCACGCACGAAGGTTAGAGGAGAAGACGGAAGAGCAAAGAGGAAAACGGTATGCCAGGGGTAGGGAAAGATATGAATTTAATGTTGGCGTTCTAAATTTAAGTCTCGAAGAAGAACAGAAAAGCATCGCGTCTATCAGGGCAAATAATACGGAAGACAACCTTGCAACCCGTCTGTCATCAGACGCTCAAGAGCATCCCATTGCCAGAGAATGAGGGTCTTCTGCAGTGTCATAAGCAAGATGTACTGCAGAAAGGGAACGTCACGTCACACGAAGCAGGACGCAATGGCAAGACAAAAATAATAGCGTCGATCGTCTAACTATGATGACTAGGTGGCGTTCGCGAAGTCGCACACAAAATTGAGCTAAGCGCTCGCGATATAGACACTCTGCTTCATAGTCACTGTGGTAATATAAATTTTAGTAGCAATTGGTTCAAATCGATAGGTACCATGTGTGTTTACTTGGTTTGAATGTATAAAAACAAGTGTATTACAATTCTAGCCCTAAACACTGGTCATTTCTTGTTTGTTATTCTATCTCTTCATTACCTTCCGTCAGGGAAACTCAAGAGATAAAGGGTGGGCCATATAAGATTTGGAATTTGAATCGGATATAAAAAAAACGAGTGAATATTTGTCCAATACTATAACTTTGATAGAAAGATTGAACATTTCTTTTTACGAGTGAAACACAACCTCATTCAAATGACTGCCAAGGCTGGCCTTACAGTACCCCATCGGATCAATCCAATTTTTCATTACACTTCGATTGTTTGGGCTTCAATCTCATGAATGGCGACTTCAATTTCGTGTTTCAAGGACTCAATCGTCTCTGGATGATAAGCGTAACATATATCCTTAATAGATCCCCACACAAAATAGTCTAATGGGTTCAAATCACAGATCTGACGCGCCCAATTCGGATCAGAATTTCGCTTTATTATTCGATGTTCAAAAGCGGTGCGCAAAAGATCGATTGTATCGTTGGCTGTGTCGCAGCCCCGTCCTGTTGGAACCAAATTCCGTCCATGTAACACTCTTCAATTTGTGGAAACTAAAATCCATTTAACATGGCTCTGTAACGCTCGCCATTGACCCTGAGGGCGGCAATTTCGCTTATTGAAATAGCCTCCACGGTGGAAATGAGCTTCATCGGAAAAGATAATTTTTCGGTTAAAATGTTCATCTTCGACCAAACGCTCTTCAGCCCATCCGATGCGATAGGCGAACATAAAACGGATCAAATGGTCATGAGGCTTCATTTCTTGCACTCTTGTTTGTAGCCAAAATTCTCATCAGACAAGTGCGAGAAATGTTCAGTTCCTGAGAACGATGACGAATTGGTGTTGATGGATGTTCATGCACACTGTGCGAAACTGCAGCAATGTTACCGGTTTCACAAACTCGCTTTACTGATTGATCAACTGATTGGAAGGCAAATTTTTTCCGTAAATTTCTTATGGTTTCCGTAGAAAACTCACCAGTGTTGAAGTAAGTTTTCAATAGTTCCCAACTTTGTTCAAGCGTAAAGCGTCCCATTTTGTAAACGTCAAACATAAGACTAATTTTCTGTTAGCTCATGAAAGTCATTATGCCTATCAAACTCCAAATATATGGTAGTTCGTATTCCAAATATTAGATGCCTCTCCCTGTATTTTCTTTCTTAGTTCTAATCCTATTGTGAGCCCTATTTAATTATAGTTTATAAATTATTATTTCCTCTACACTGTTGAATTACTCAGCTTCTCTAATTTATGTTAAATAATTTAGAAAAGATGTAATTTATGCTATTTATTGTTCTGAAAAATGCTAAACTTGAAATTACTTGATTCCTGTTACTCTAATTATCATTTTTAGGGTTCCGTAGAAAAACGGAATCCTTATAGTTTCGTCATGTCCGTTTGTCCGTATGTCACAGCCATTTTATTCGGAAACTATTGAAACTATATAAATGAAATTTAGAAGTAAGGTGTCTACTGTGAACCAATAGAAGATGCAGTAGTGAAAGTAAAGAAAAAAGTTTTATTAAGGGTGGCACTCCATACATGTGCCTGAGGGAAAAGATTTTTTTTTTCATTGCACATACCCGTGTGAGGTATTTTTGGATAGGTCTTTAAAAATGACAATGATGTTGTTAGAAACTTTTTTCCTTTAAGCTAATTGTTCGCGAAATATACGCTTCTAAAAACGTCAAAAGTGTGTCCCTTTTGAACGACGGGCCAGAAAAATCTGAATAAACTAAAGGTAGTAGAACTATATAAGAACAGTAAACGATTTTTGGTTTGAACAATAAGAGTCCTACCGTTAATTATGTAGATATTCGATGTTTTAAGCTACCAACAAAGATTTCTTTAACTAAATACTTTATGCGGCATTCTACGGAACCCTTAGCTTATGTGTGTCCGACACGCACTGGGTTTCTTTTTATCTTATTAATCATGACTTTTTGTTATAATGTGATTTCTAGTATTTTGTGTTTTATATTATTTATGAATCTATTTGTATAATTATTATGATTACGAGTGTATATATTGAAGATATGAAACAATTTTCAGTAATTTATTCAATCATCTTTACTATCAGATTTCTTAAATAATTCATTCATCTTTACTATCAGATTTCAATGATTTACAAAATTATTAGCTAGAATTGTAATTTTGGATATGGACACATTTATAAAAACTCACAGTAGAGGAAATTAATGTTTGACAAGAATGCGGGAAATGTCAAAATAATGGGGGTCGGTCATACATATAAACACCATGAGACACTTCGTTTGGCCGCTACGGGCAAAAAACTGATGAAAATTCAAAATTTGAATTTTATCACTTTCACCATCTTTTGTATGCACATCTTTGAACTCAATTTAGAGAAAAATTATGTATGAAAAAGAGACAGAAAATGTCAAAATAAGGGGGGTCGGTTATACATATGAGCTCCCTAGGATGCCTCGTTTAGCCGCTACGAGCAAAAAACCATTAAATGTCCAAAATCTGAATTTTATAAATTTTCCCATCTATTGTATGTACACGTTTAAAAACTCCATTTAGAGAAAAATAATGTATGGCAAAAAGGTAGAAAATGACAAAATAATGGGGGTCGTTCATATATATGAAACCCTTCAAAATCTGAGTTTTATCAGTTTTCCGATCTTTTGTAAGTATATCTTTAAAAACTGAATTTAGAGAAAAATAATGTATGACAAAAAGGTAGAAAATGACAAAATAATGGGGGTCGGTCATATGTACGAATACCCTAGGACGCTGCGTTTAGCCGCTACGGGCAAAAAACCGTTGAAAATTCAAAATTTTACCGGAAAAGTACCCTCAAACCCTGAAGAATATTGTCCATTTTCTGATTCCCGGAATCTTTCTTGTCCCATGATTCAAAATTCATAAATTAAAATACTATTTTTCAAGAACCTGTAAAAATCCACTTCCTACGGTTTGAGCACAGACAAATTTAATTTTCTCTTCAAAGTTTCCGATTCCCCACAGCGAATTGGCGAAAGCTCCGGAAACAATCAGGTGCCTGTGCTAAGATCTTTATGTATAAGCTAATTCTGGTTCGAGCACGCGAAAACTAATTACCTAAGATCAATACCATAGCTTCATTTATACAGGAAAACTAACGTTTATTGTTACAAAAACAGCGATTTTTTGTCAAGATTGTATTTTGTTTGCCGTATATTTTGGAATTCTTGGAAAAAAACGCAGTGATTGTTCTCAATACATAAAATCTAAATTTAGGTTTCCATGACGCAAACCTTCGTACTAATTTTGGTTCGTTCATCCGGAAAATTGTTAACTAAGAAGCCTACTCCTAGTGATTTTTTTTCGCGAATTTAGTAACAAAAAATAGATGTTAGCACTCACCGTCGAAAATACTATTAGTATGTAAAATTTCAGATCGATTGATCAAACGGTCTAGGAGGAGTTTGGTTACAAAGGTTTCATATTACGTCGACGCATAAGAGCTTCGCCCTCTTTGCTCGCTCAGCTCAATAATAGTGATGCAGCAACAGGAATTCAGTTTGCCGCTTTTGTGCCGCTCTAACGTGGAATGGTGAGTCTAAGGGAATTTGTTGTTCGTCTGGGAAAATTGTTCTATCCGGAATTCAGGATCCATCCCAAATCACGAAACTTCTTAACCCTTCTAAGAGGTTACAATGGTGCCTTTCAAATGACATCATTTTGTGCTAATGAGGTGACTTCTGATGGAGGATCTATGCCCACTATTAAAGTTCATGCCGTCTATCTTCTTGCAGATTTATTTTATTTCTGACACCAGTGAGCAAATTGATGTGTTATGAAATTCTACATTTCCACAGGCCAAATGTAAAACTTCTTCTTTTGGTCTTCTGATATGTTGCCTGACCGGACTCGCGGCCAGGTCAGGACGTAAGGAGTGGATGTCCCTAAGGCCGATACACTCCGTGAGTCTAAAACAACGTTGTTCTCTAACAGTTGTGCATTTAAGACTGTCCTCTAGTACAATTCATACCTTAATTTATACTTAAATCTAGCTAGGTCATTCATTTTAATCTAGATTAAGAATTGACCAGGTCAGGAATGCATAAAACCGATGAAGTCTTGTTGCGTCACATATTTCAATAATATGAATATTTCCATAACCCATTTAAATTAAATTTCAACATCGATCGAAATGCGATCGACTCGACCTGCCTCACTGGCAAATTCCGTTGCATTTTCACTAGAGTCCCTTCGTAAATTTCCCTTCATGAGTTTTCGCCTGACTCAGCGTTTTCCGCTGACTCAGGTGAAATATTTTGTTTAACATTTTCAGGTACAGGTACTTCCAAAAGTTTTTCCAGTTTAGTTAAATTGTTCATTACAGATGCAAAGATTAATTATTTCAATACTTTTGACCCTCTTTAATTGAGCAGTTGCAATCCTTGCTTCAAGTGCATAAAACATACGTGCAGACGTTTGAACATGCAGTGGTTGATCAAGGTTGTGAAAGGAATAAAGTTGTTCTAAAGGCAGACCGTATTCAAAGAGCCCGCAGTCAATGAAGTGGACATTGTTTTCATAGGTGATTATCGGGATATTGTCTTTAAAGTTGGATCCGAGGGTTTAACTAGAATCTGTGAGACACATGGTTCTTACGATGCCCTACAATAACCTCCAATATTTTGCCGTGGTGAGGACGGTTATCATTTCCTGATTTACCATGTGAATCCCACTACGGGTGTCCCAACAGCGAAAAAAACCTCGGTCTGTTCATTTTTTGCCTATCGTTTAATGATTAGACAGGGCGATCGCAACCACATTCATCAGTTTAGACAACTTTTAAATCAGTTTTGGGTAGATATTTACGCCAACATTGAGAGTGATTGTCTTCTGTGCTTCGAAACTTATCAAAGATAGCTCAGAGCCGAAAACTACATTCATTTCCAAGATGCATTAAGGCAAGTTGCATTAAGGTGAGATGCATAGATACATGTCGAAGACCTAGGTGCAGTAGTGATTTTGCCTCCCACCTTAACGGGTGGTCCTAGGTATATACAAGCCAGAACAAAAGACAAATTTTGCTACATTATAAATTATAGGCGCCCTGATCTTTTTATAACAATTTCGACGAACCGAAATTGGCCAGAAATAAAACTCGAATTAATGTCAGGCCAAGCACCAAGAGATCGCCACGATATAGTATCTCGAGTTTTCCACTTTAAACTTAAATCTTTAACAGCAATGATCCACGGCCCATGTGGTCCTTTTAATTGGCAATCCCCCTGTATGAAGGAGGGCCGAGGCACCAAAAAATACCATAGGCAGTTCGTAAGGGAGACCAAAACGAGAGAAGATGGTTATCTCACTTACAGAAGAAGGTCGCCAGAGTCCCGTGATTTCACTACAATGATGAAAGTAGCCTCTGAGAACGATGTTGTTGACAATCGGTGGGTTGTTCCATATTCGAACGTTTTATCCACGGCTTTCGATGCCCAAAATAATGTGGATATTGTTACAGCGTAAAATCTATTAAATACATATTGTTCAGTAATCACAGAGCAAAAAAAAAAAAACTACTTGATGAAAATCAAGAGTTTTTCAATACTCAGGGATTGATTTAAGAGGCCTTGAAAAGTTTTCCTTAGCCATTATATCATTTCTTGAGTTAGAGTTTCTAATTTAGTTTAGAAAACAGGCAGAAGTTTTGAGTTGAGTTTCTCATCTGAATACATCGAACATTGAGTGTGATATTTGATCTATTGTAAAATTAATCTTTAATTTAAACTAAAAAATGTGAATCTTAAGTTTAATTGTACTGTTGTATATCTTGTGATTTAATATCAAATGTGGACTAAATCTCACTAATGAAGCAATTATAGTTATAAATTATTATAAAATTTGTGTAATTAAAAATAAAAAAAAAAATTATAAGATTTTGTATAACAATATGATTGCGCACTAATTTTTTATAATTAACTTTTTAAAACAATAACTGTGTAATTAATAAAAATAAAAAAAATAGTATTAACAAATGTGTGAAAAGAAGATTTTTTTTTATTTTTAATGTGAATTAAAAAAAGGAGAGATCATTAGAATTATTTTTTGTGTTTTCATTCCTCCTCACTATTTCGGCATTTCATTGCTTATACTAGAATTTTGAACATTTTTATGGTCCTTCGAGCTGGATAGTGAGTGCGGTTTGGAAAATTCTGACCTGAAAGTGTTTTAAAAAACAAAAACATACAGAAAAGGAGCTAAGCCGTGATTATTTTTCACATTTTTATCTATTTGTTGAAAATATTACTGATCAATAGGGAAAATGGCGGCAAAACTTGAGCAAAAAAAAGAATTTATTACCTGGAGAAAATGGGCAAGCAACAGAGCGATGAAAAGGTGGCATCTATGAGTTTGCCAGCTGTGTCAAGCCATCTTGAATTTCTTGAGAAAAAGGGGGATCAGTTTGATTCGTTTCATAATACATTTTATGATTCAAAGAGCGATGAAATTCTCACTACTGATTATCATTTGCAAGATACCTACGACAAAGCTAAATTTTTGTATGTTGACTTAAGGGCTGCCTTAATGGAGATGAAAGAGAAACTTTTTGAACGGAAAACTCCAACCGAAAAAGATCTCCTTGAAATTTCTGCAGCGGCTTCTGCTGGGATTAAAAATTACCGATATATTCAGGGGATCCAATGGAGTGGGTCCCATTTCGAGACTTATTTTAGCCATTATCGGTAAGTATGTTAGTCTTTAGCCTGCTACTAAGATGCATTATCTTAAAATTCAACTTGCTGCTGAACCAAAATCTCTTATCGAAAGTCTCACCCATCATATGAGTCTTTTGAGCCTGCATGGGACCTGCTTGTGAGACGTTTTGACAATCCCCGATTGTTGTTAAGAAGACATGCTGAAAGTATTCTTTATGGTTCACGAGTTACTGGAGGTTCGGCTACAAAATTGAAGGAACTGATCGCAACTAATACTAGAGCCTTGGATTCCCTAAAGTCACTGGGACTCCCAATGAAAAGAGTAACGATCGATGTGCCATCTGTAAGAGGAATCACTGTGTTGTTGTGTCCTAAGTTCAAGGTCATGTCAACTAATGAGAAAGTCGACACAGTTAAGAATTTAAGACTTTGCTTTACTTGTTTGGGCAGTCACAGGGTCCAACATTGCACAAATAAGAATCGTTGCCGGAAATGCGGTGCTATGCACCATAATGAAATACATTTTGAGAATCATAGAAAACCATTTGAAGCATCAGTTGGGAGTACAGTATGTAATTCTACAAATCCTGAACTGAGTAAATCAAACCGAGAGAAATGATTGCCTGACAAATCTTGTAAATATACGAGAAACATAAATACAAACCATTTACGTCTACTTCCTGCTGAAATATCTGACACTGCATCTTGTTTGAAAAAATCTGAGCCTGCACTATCTTCTTCATCTAAAATCTTTGATAATGAAGTTACGAAAACAGAATGTGACGATTGGAATCTTGAGCAATTAGATCACATTAGACCCATTGTCCTGCTCGCTACTGGTAATGTTTTAATTATATTACCTAACAGGGGACCTGTTGAAGCTAGAGTTCTTGTGGATCCTGGTTCTGAGTTGTCTTTCATTTCTGAAAAGTTTATTAGACGTTTGAAAATACGAAAGGAAATATCAACGATACATACATATATCAGGAATTGGTAATGCGTCTAGTGGACATACGCTAGGAAATTGCCTTCTTAAACTCCAATCGAAGCATTCCGAACAATCTATTTTTACTCAGGTATATATTTTGAGCAAACTTGCAACATTATTCTGTTGAAGGCTGAAGGTTTTGAGACGCCAAACTGGCCACATCTTAATAACTTAGAACTTACTGACCCGGAGTATTGTCCGTCAAAGCCGGTTGATATTCTTCTAGGAGCTATACCAACAAGCGAGATTATGTTATCTGCTGTGATATAAGGCGAAAATGGTATAGCTCAATTCATTATTTTTGGTTGGATCATTTAGGGTTCCGCTCAACAAAATGGCATTAGTTATTCATCTCACTGTAATTACTCTTCAGCAGATGAGGAGTTGCAATCGATACTGAGTAAATTTTGGACTCAAGAATATATAGTAGAGTCAAGTCTATCAAAATTTGATCCTGAAGATCAACCATGTGAATCATGTGAAGACTTCTTCACTAGATATATTGTTAGATTACTACTAAAATCATGACCATCTTCTCTTGGTGATACTTCTGTTAAAGCCAAGAGATGCATATCAAGTATCTTGAGATGTCTAGAGAGTAATCTTACATATGGCAAACTGTATGCTGAGATTATGAATGGGTATGAAAATTTCAGTCATATGAGGAGAGCACCAGTCAAATATTCTGAGAAACCAATCTATTATCTTCCGCATCATTAAGTATTAAGAGAGCCGAGTACTACAACGAAATTAAGAGGAGTCTTTAATGGTTCCAGTAACACAACTTCGGGTTGTTCATTAAATGATTTGCTACATAGGATATAAGGATATTTCAGATGTACTTTTATGGGTGAGAAGACATCGAATTGTCTTTGCAACTCATATCACAAAGATGTTCCGTCAAATGAAAGTCCATCCTGACGACTGGGATTTACAGAGCATTTGATGGGTTGATGAAAACAAGAAAATGACTCCATATTAACTCACCACAGTAACTTATGGGACAAGATGTGCACCTTATCTAGCTGTGAGAGTTCTGAAACGTTATGTGATATTTAGAGTATCAAGAAACGTTATGTGGATGATATTTATGGAGGAGGAGAGACAATTTCTGAAGCTATTTCAACAGCGGTCAAGTAAAATCTTTGTGTGCATTCCCTCTAGCCAAAGGGGTAAGTAATTCACCCGAAGTACTTTCAGTGATATCTGCAGAGAGTAAGCCAATCGAAGTCGACATTTAAGAAAAAGAAAATTCAGTGAAAGTTCTTAGACTTTCATAGAGCCCATCGGCAGATCATTTCTTTCTCAAACATTTCGAGCTATCATCTACTAAACCAACAAAGAGATCAATTTGATCTGAGATTGCTCGTCTATTCGATCCACTAGGTTTCCTTGTACCAGTCGTTGTGCGAGCACAAATGCCAATGCAGGAATTATGGCTGGAGAAAGTGAGTTGGGACGATCCTATCTCTGGAGAACTCAGTAAACAGCGGAATAAATTTCAAGAAGATTTAAAAAAAAGTCGATGTTATTAGTATCCCAAGATGGCTTCACCTGACTTCATCAACAGCAGTTGAAATACATGGTTTTTTTGACGCTTCGCAACTCGCTGTGGCTGCAGTAATTTTTCTGAAAGTCATAAATGAATTTAAGAGAGTCATTCGTGTGTGCTAAATCTCTTTTAAACCAACTACAATACCAAGGCTTGAGTTAAACGCTGCTTTTTTACGCACAAAACGTGTCAGCTATGTCAAGATAACTCTTGAGATACCTGATGCATCTACTTTTTTGTGACTATGTAAGCAACAGAGTACACAGAGTTCAAAATCTTCAGCCGAATGCTATCTGGCAGTATGGACCTGGTAAGCAGAATCAAGCAGACTGCGCATCTAGAGTATCACCATGTGAGAAGCAACGAGATTATACGCTATGTTGGCACGGAGCATTGTGGGTGCTAAAATCATCTGAAGAGTGCCAAATCTTTAAATTACTATCTGTAATGGGTGTTAATCTTGAGGAGAAAACAGGTCAATGTTTTGTAATAATTTTTTTTGCATTTTTTGCTCAAAATTTAATTACCACCCGGTGTGGTAGCACCGAGTCCACTGAACCCAAAGAAATCCTGATTTCCAGCAACGTCGCAACGGAAGCAGGTGGGTGGAGTCGAGCCAAGGATAACGGGACTAGAGATGTAAGAAATGAGTAGTATTCGTTACCGAGTACCGGATACTCACTATGATTCCGAGTATCCAATGAGTACTCGCGAATACTACTCGTTACCGAATACTCTCTCTCTCTTACGAGAAAGAGAGATGAGTGACGGTAAGTATTCGAGTGAGCGATTCGCTATCAGTGTGCGTTGATAGCAAATCGCTCTCTCAAACACGTCTAGGAATGATTGGGAATGAATGTACATTCATGATCGACGGTTTCGTGTGCGAGAGAGTGTGTGAATGGGAATGGGTGAATGCGAATGTGAGAGGGACAGGAAGAACGAGTCGAAATGAAACGAGTACTCGCGGATACTCGCGGATACTTTTATATGGGAATTTCCATATAAAGATTCGACTGCTCAAGTAACGAATAGTGATCCGGATACTCATTGGGTACTATTCGTTTAATTTTTTCGAGTATTCTTGTATGGAAATTTTCATACAAAGATTCGACTGCTCTGGTAACGAATAGTGATCCGGATACTCATTGGGTAGTATTCGTTTCTTTGGGTATTTTTGGATTTTTGCATAGAAGATATATAAAAAGAAGCGAGAATTTGGAAATACAGAATTTTTTAATGAAATTATGGTAATGGACTTATACTCCCCTTCTTCGTAAGATACAAAATTTGTTTAAATTGATATTTATATAGAAATGAAATGGTTTCATATTGGAAAATGATATTCAAATTGGAAAATTGGTTTTTTTTTTTTTTTTTTGCTCGCTTTGTATAGCCCAAGGAATCAGTAACGATGATGCGGATACAACGAATACTCGGTCATCAAGTAACGAATACATTCGATTACTCAGTTTTGAGTAGTTTTTACACCCCTAAACGGGACTCCTTGTGATCTTCGTCGACAGGCGAGATGATCTCGCTCTCTTGTGTCTTGATCGTTGGAGTGAACGGACGTAGTCCAAAAAGTAGTGCGGGGATTAAATTTTTTGGTGAACTAAAGTGAAATGTTTGAAGGTAGGAGCAGCCTGGAGACCACATGCAGCCAAAACTTTGAGTATTTTTCTTCTTTTCTTTGTTTTTCTTTTGTTGCAAAAATTTTAACTCTTACCTCTAAAATTGTTCTACAAACCAAAAATAATTTATTGAATGAACCTTGTGAAAAGATATAAAACTCAACCGACCTATCATAGTCGGGAGTGCGAAATGTATATTTTGTGAGGAAAATACAAATGTACCCCGTTACAAGTGATCATTTTCATCCTTTTAATCGACTATTTTTGGACTGCCTATACAAAAAAAAAAAGAAAAAAAAATATAGCAAAACATTTAATGTAACGTTTAAATAGAAATTGTAAGAGCACAAAATTTATCTGTTTTTTGTATAGTTCTCCATAATCAACCGTGAAATTAGAATGAGTTACATTAAAAGAAGAAGATTTGCTTTAAGCGCTTACAGCTTACTAACTGAGAATTATGAATGATATGAAGTCGAAGAACCCTATATGATCGCAGGTGTAAACTATTATTTCAAATTTCTATTTTTAAAGGAGTAAGTTAATAATATAAAATTTTTTTGTGATTCTTTTTTGCTCGCTTACGTTTTAGTTTTAGTAAATTAAAACTTCCTCTAATTTTGTCCAAAAATAATTTCATTTTCCGCCAAGACAAAAATGGAGTGCATATTCCGGGGTAAGTTAATTTTTGATGATTCAGTCGACTCTCGATAATTTGACACTCGATAATTTGAATTTCTCGATAATTTGAACTTTCTTTCCGGGCCCTTGAAAAACACTCGTCAAATTGATATAATTCCATATCTTATCAACCCTCGGAAATTTGAAGTTGTTGTAACGGTATCGTGCTCGCCAACATTTTACAATGTGAAATCAGTGCTCCACAACTCTCTTTAATTTGAAGTCATTTAGAACATCAACATGGTTTAATCATGCACGATCATGCGCAGAGTTGTCGTTTCTCTTCTTACCCTGGATTCGATGCACGTGTAATGTGCGTGGGTTGTCAGTTTTCGTTCAAAGTTAGTTAAACCTGAACCGTTTTTTCGTATTTCTTGAATTATTCAAACCAAAATGAGCTCTCAAAAGAATAAGTCTCTCTCAATTGACGAGAAACGGCGTGTCATTGAATCCGTAGAGAATGGAACACTGAAAAAACTCACTCACGGGAGGTTGATCTGTGCAGACATAATTCTTTAGTAAAAATTCAAAGCTTCTTTCTCTTTGTTATGATTTCCTATAGTAACTTTAAACTTCTTTAAACTACAGTGTTCATTGGAGAAGCCTGTCATAGTGTTTATAATCTATGCGAAAAGTGTTCCCTGTGAATAACCTGGAAAAAGTTTCCAAGAAAATCTACTGAATTTGAGTTTCATTATTAGTAGTTATTTTGAATTTTCATGAATCAGATTTTGAAAAATTCATAATTCAATAAAGTTCAATTGTGAATTTTAACTAAAAAGTTAACTTTGTGAAAATAAATTAACGAAATCTTCAATTTGGATTGGTAAATAGCAAAAACTCTAATTGATCTTCTATTTTCCCAAAAAGAGTGAAAATTAAAGAATTCTTGTCAAATTTGCAAAAAAGTTCATTGTACCGAGGTAAACTGTTTTAACCGCTACTTACGACATTCTACTGGTTCCTGGATAAAGCGATTTTAATATCATTTGTGATCTACGCGTGACGTCATCAAAGGGTGCTTCTTGCCAGGACGTCACTGATTTTTTCTGCAGCTACATCAATTGTACAATCATCCAGCGATTTGCCAAAAGTTTGCTTGATCTGTAAGCCACAACGACGGCATTGAACTCTGGCACACGGAACTGTCGTCATCGACTCTTGGCACTCAGGATTACAGTTGGCTTTCCAGTTGATCATCGACCCTTGATTCATCGATTACTTCACGGAACTATCGACTACAACTGAGGATTACCAGGCTTGTTTTTTTTTTGTTGTGTTTTCTTTTTTGACGTGATAACGTCTTATAAATCGATGGCCGGCTGCACAAATGAAAAATCGTGACTCATTGTCACGTTCCGCCTGACCTGAGCGGACGAATGAGAGATTCGTACATTAGTTTGGACTCATGAGAGATTCTTGAATCCACACTAATGCGCGTATGAACGAATCTCTCATGAATCCCGTCTCATACGCGTATAGTTTGGATTCATGAGAGATTCGTTCATACGCGCATTAGTGTGGATTCAAGAATCTCTCATGAATCCAAACTAATACGCGTATGAGATTGGATTCATGAGAGAGTCGTTCATACGCGCATTAGTGTGGATTCAAGAATCTCTCATGAATCCAAACTAATACGCGTATGAGATTGGATTCATGAGAGATTCGTTCATACGCATAATAGTGTGGATTCAAGAATCTCTCATGAATCCAAAGTAACACGCGTATGTACGAATCTCTCATTTGTCCATACGCGCATTAGTGTGGATTCAAGAATCTCTCATGAATCCAAACTAATACTCGTATGAGATTGAATTCATGAGAGATTCGTTCATACGCATATTAGTGTGGATTCAAGAATCTCTCTTGAATCCAAACTAATACGGGTATGTACGAATAAATAAATTGTTAATACATAGCATATTGTTACTTATAATTAATCTGCATAATTTAAGTAAAAAAATTTACATTTTCAATTAGCTCCTTCTTTATATTATACAAAATAATGATAATCCAGTGAAAATAAGTCAATTCAATTCATAAAAGTATGCAATTTTTCATCAATGCTTTCTTATGACGTTATCACGTAAAATTATCGTCCGTAAACCGACTTTACAGACAACCAATGTTTTTTAATAGCTTTTGACTTAATCTAATTTTTTGTTGTTTTTTTAATTAATTAATATGTTCAATTAATTCAAGTCATTAATTTCAATCCTTTCAATCCTTTATTTTTTATTATTGTTATACATTGTAGTTCGGTTAAGGGATTTTCAGCACGTGTAGCATGACCCTTGTTTGTGCCGCCGCGACCTGCAAGGAGAGGAGCTCCGATAGACTCTTATTCTGCCACGGTTTTTGTGGCGGTTGTTTTCACCCTAAATGCATCGGTCTTACCGGTGGTTTAGCTGACAAAATTGAATCCAAGGACACTGGAATCTATTGGTATTGTTCACGTTGCCGAAAATTCACTCTAAGTGCTCTTTGCTCCCGTTTCTTGGACATCACTTCAGACTTACGAAGGCTCGGCACTTCACTGACTGAATCGGCTAATTTCCACGCAATGCTTACGGACTCAATTAACTCTCTGAAGTATTTTGACCCCCACACGGTGGGTGGCACTCAGAGGGAGCCATCCAAGATCTCTTCTACAGCGTGGCCTGAACCGACCCCTACCGCCATGGTCACGAGATCTCAAAAATCCTCCCAACCCTAACCCCAGGCCCAACCGCTCATTAACTTCTCCCCTCTTTGCAATTTAGCTAATGACGTACCCCACGCAACCCACTCTACTGGGGACGTAGTAGTCGCCTCCTTAACAACACAATCCAATTCCTCGTAGAACAAAAAAGGTAACAAGAGCGCTTCGCCTACGCCTGCAGAAACAGATTGTTGTTCTACTTCTAGCCTAGATAGGATCTCCTCATCTTCATCGGCTTAGAATTATTTTCCCTCTAGCAATACCCAAAACTTGTGCTCTTCCGCTCAAAGACAACCCAATCACACTGGTGCAGTGGGCCTGTCTGTTCCGCAGTCTGTTAATGTGACCTATCCTGCATCACTTAATCAGTCTCGATCCGTCTCGCACATTTTAAAGGATCAGTCAGCGGATATCGTCCCTAGTGCCGCCACGGCTAAAGCTGCCGGTCCTGACTATAACAATCGGCAATCTGCTCCACGGTTGCCTCTATGCATTCTTTGGACGGTCCCAAAGACGAGATCCGTTTTTGTGACTGAACTCGTGCCCTCTACAACAACGGATGACATCATTTCCCATATAACAAGTGTCATCGGACTTGATGTAGTTGCTAATAATATTAAAGTGATAAAACTCGCGGAGGGAAGGTGCTCTTCCTTCAAGATTATTGTCCCACCCACCCTCTTTGATCTTATCCTCTGTAAATTAAACTGGCCGAAAGACTTGTTTATCAAGGAATTCCTCCCACGGGGTCACCCCTCTGAAAGTCCTGGTTTAGCACGTCACCTCTCCCGCCTCAACCTAACCAAGAAAAAACTTCCCACCCTCTCTCTACTACCAAAACGTGAGAGGTCTCCGAACCAAGACGCAGTCAACCTTCCTCGCATCCCACTCCTTACCTCATGACATAATATCTCTGACAGAAACCTGGCTTTGCTCCAAGAAATCTTTGGCCATGAATATTCCCTGTTCCGCAAAGACCGATGCCGTGGAGATCCGAAACGGCGGGGCGGTGGTGTACTAATCGCTGTGCGATCTTCTTTTAATGCCTCCATTTAACTTTTTTCTTCGTGTGAACCCCTAGAGCTCATTTCCGTCAAAATCCGCTTCCCAATGTATAACATTATCCTAATTAACTCCTATATCCCTCCCCGATCCGATGTTAGTGTATTCCTGCACCTTACTCATGTACTAGGCTCTATAATTGATTCATCATCTGCTAACGATCATATACTCCTGATCGGTGACTTCAATCTCCCGAACATTGTCTGGACTGCCGACCCCGGCTCTAACTGCCTTACAGTCTCTAATCCCTTGTCTCCTACGGAAGTGGCATTTACTGACTCAATCATCTCTTACTCTCAATCTCAAATCAACCCGGTCAAAAACCAGAATCAGCGTTTGCTGGATTTGGTCTTATCTAACGATGCGAGAAACGCGACTGTCTGCCCCAGCAATAATATCCTCTGTAACATTGATCCTCACCATCCTCCTCTGACTATTTTAATAAATTTTGCTATCCCCACCCAGTCTAACTCGTGCCCTCCTATACCAAGACTTAACTTCCGCAGAACCAACTTGGACCTCCTTTTGGTCAGCCTCAAGAACTCATTCCCTGAAATAGATCCTGAAGAACCCCACGTCAACAACCTAACCTTACGCTTTTACAGCGCCTTCCATGACTCCATTTGCTCCTCCACCCCTCTCTTTTTCCCTCCCTCCCCTGATTCCTCAGCACCCTGGTATTCCGGAGAGGTTAAGGCCCTGAGAAACAAACGTAATGCATTTTGGAACAAATATCTTCTCTCCGGCTCTCGTGATGATTATGAACGGTTCTGTACCTCCGACTCGGACTTTACGTCTCTAGTTACCGTCCAGTATAGTAAATATCTGTCCCTAATGAAATGCAACGTTACCCTAAATCCCCATCTGTTTTTCTCCTTTGTCAATTCTAAAACGAAACGAAAAGGGGATAGCTACCCTCAGTCTATTTCTTATCTTGGTAAGGAATATGAAGACTCCCAATCGATTGGAAACTCATTTGCATCTCTCTTCTCTTGTTCCTTCTTGGATACACAATTCGTGCCGGATACTGAATACTTCTCCACACTGAATCCTACTCCCTCCGTCATACCCTCTCCCTTCCCTGATCTTCATAGGAAGTCGTAGGAAGTCGTAGTAGAGCTCCTGGGCCTCAGGGACGACTTCTCTCCCGGCCCGGATGGAATTCCCCCCGCCATACTTTAGAGATGCGCAACTCTATTTTCCACTCCGTTAACAAGACTGTTCAACCTTTCTACTCAGTCAGGTATGTATATATCCTGACTTCTGGAAGGCGGGCTTCTTGAAACCGATTTTCAAAAAGGGCTCGAAGATCGAGACAGCGAACTATAGGCCCATCGCCAAATTACCCGCTATCGCTAAAATTTTCGAAAAGATTCTTGTTGGCAAATTATATCCATTCCTCTCCTCCATTATATCTCCACACCAGTATGGGTTCCTAAAGGGGAGATCCACCCCCACCAACTTGGTTCAGTTTACATCTTTCAGCCTTAACGCTCTTAAACGTGGCGAAACTGTCGAAGCTATCTTCACCGATATGAGTAAAGCATTTGACAGTATTCCACATAGCTTGATCGTTCTTAAGCTCAAACTGGCAGGGTGCCTCGACTTCTTCCTCAAATGGACTCGTTCCTATCTAAGTAACCGTACCTATCGAGTTATATTTCGATCTACCCTGTCTAATACAATAACTGCGACAAGTGGCGTTCCACAGGGCAGTCACATCGGACCTCTACTGTTTTTAGTTGCTACCACTGACGTCTCCAAGGTCATCATGAACTCCTACATCCTCTCGTATGCAGACGACACCAGGATCTCCAAGAACATTACCCACCCCTCTGACTATCTGGAACTACAACAGGACCTTAATCGCCTCTCAATTTGGTGCTCCAAAACCAACCTCGTTCTTAACACCTCAAAGTGCGAACACGTCTGTTTCCACCGGAAGAGGAGCTACGTGGCTCACAGCTTCTCCATTAACGGCTCCACGATTAGCACAGTGAACTACACCCTTGATCTTGGTATCCACCTGGATTCGAGACTCTCCTTTCAAGAGCACATAAATTTTGTGATTAAAAAATCTAGTGCCATGTTGGGCTTTATCTCAAGGTGGGCTAGGGAATTCGATGACCCCTACATTTATAAAGCCCTCTTTTTATCGCCTGTTTGCCGTCTACTGGAATACGCCTCACAGGTCTAGTCTCCGTATCACAGACTCCATATAGGGCGAATCGAGTCCGTGCAGAAGCGCTTTCTGCGTTTCACTCTTCATAAGCTAACCTGGTCCGACCCCCTCCACCTCCCTTCCTATGCGGATCGCCTGAAGCTGATTAATCTGCAATCTCTCTCTGGACGCCATGTAATGGCAGACTTGTCATTAATGCATGGCATCGTCCAGGAAAAATTGTAGCTCCACATATTCAGGAACAAGTTGTTCTTCGCACTAGTGGCAGAAACCTTAGATCTGCAAGCTCATTCTTCATGAGCTTTCACCACACGGACATTGGTAGGACGGAGCCGGTCACCCGCATGCTAAAGTTATATAATCAGGTCGCCCCCCTCCTGCAGGTCGCGGATGGTAATGGCAATGTTAGGTCCACCTTTCGGACCTACGCAGATGCTCTTTCGACTCTTTAAACCTCAATATACGTGCTCTTATGTTTCCCTTGCCTAACGGTACAATGTACCTCTGTTTAAATTTGCTTTTTATGCTCCTATTAATTTATATTTCTTTATATACATTGTTATTTTTTACTTTTATCTTTTCTCTTTAACTTTATGTATATAATTTTATTAAATGTGTATTTTTCACATTTTAATTTTCTTGTTTTTGTGTAATTAAGCCTTGTACTGGAACTTGTACTAAGTTGTTAAAGTAAAATAAAATAAAAAAAAGGTGATGCGAGACAATTTAATATTTTACGGTCAACATTGTCCATGATTCTAAAAAATATGGATCGAATAACCGGATGTGTCTCAAGTGGATTTTAAAATTCTCTACCGCCGAAAAATTGTTTCACTTTTACTGGACAGCATTGAAAAAGGTGAGAAGGTGAATATAGTTATATGAATAAATAAAACTTATATTCACATAACTATAAATATTTTATTCATTACATAATATTTTAAATTAACTATAATAATAATAATAATTATATTATTCAATTAAAACCTGAGCTCCATTCAAAAAGAGCTCTCCAAATTGTCACCAATCTAAAACTAAACTAACTAAATTAACATTTTATAAAGTTAAAATAAAAAAGCTACTTAGATCTAAAATTAGCTACTTAGATCTAAAATTATCTACTTGTTACAAGTAGTAACAAGTAGTTAAAACAAATTATCTTAATATAATAATATTTTTAAGTAAGTACCTACAATACTCCCCTTTTCAAAAACGGAGTTAAGGTAAAACAACTGAAACGTGTTTTTTGTGTTTTGGTAAAAATCCTTCATCTGTTTTCTCAATGTACGCCGGTTTAATTCGATCTACAGACACGGTTTTGATTTTATTATTAATTTGAATTTTAAAAACCGTTTCTGTCCGATCAAGTACCTTGTATGGTCCCTCATATGGAGGAGTTAATGAAGGTATTTTACGATCAACTCTTACGAAAACATGAGTACAGTGTTTCAAATCCTTAAAAACGAAAGGAGTGTTTGATGATTTATGAGAAACAGAAGTAGGTCTCAACAAAGAAATGGATTTTCTCAAATTATCCAAAGTTACCGAAAGAGGAACTTCTAATTCTTTGTTCATAGAAAAATCCCCAGGAATTCTGAGGGTTTGCCCGTAAACTACCTCAGCCGCAGAGCATCCTAAATCAGCTTTAAAAGCTGTGCGAAAACCAAGCAATATCAAAGGCAGCCTTTCCGCTCAATTATTCACAAAATTAGAAGATTTAAGCACAGCTTTTAATTGGCGATGGAAACGTTCCACCATGCCATTGCTCTGAGGATGATATGCAGTTGTACGGATCCTATGTGTTCCTAATAATGAAATTAATGTGTTAAAAAATTTTGACTCAAAAGGAGTTCCTCTGTCAGTAGTAATGGTGAGTGGAATTCCAAATCTTGCAACATGATGTGCCACAAACGCTTTTGCTATTGCTTCAGCTGAAACCTCTTTCATGAGAATAGCTTCTGGCCATCGTGAGTAACGATCAATTAATGTTAATATATATGAGTAACCACTAGAAATTGGTAAAGCACCAACGATATCCAAATGCATGTGCTGGAAACGGGTCATAGGAAGTGGGAAAGAACCTATTTCTGATTTTGAATGCCTTGTAATTTTGTTTCGCTGACAAATCTGACAAGATTTAGTCCATTGTCCAATATCTCGATTCATATGAGGCCAGAAAAATTTATCAGTTATTAATTTCCTAGTTGCCCGAACGCCTGGATGAGAAAGTGAATGTAGTTTCTCACAAACAGATTTTCTACAGACCTCAGGAACTAGGGGGCGCATGGTATTGTTGTAATTGTTGCACCAGATTTTGATTTTTGAAAAAGGATACGTAATAAGCTGGAATCTTTGTTCTTTATCATTTTTAATTAAATTCTGAATTTCCTGATCCTCTTTCTGATGTTCAGCGAAATTCTGAATATTTAGTGGAAAAGCTTCAGCGGTATCAAAAGATTCAAGTTTAAGATCATCCACTCTAGATAACGTATCAGCAACCACATTCGATTTACCTTTTATATGTACAATATCATTTGTGAATTGCGATATAAAACTTAATTGTCTCGCTTGTCGAGCACAACGATCAGTCTTTGTCCATAAAGCTGTCGTTAAAGGTTTGTGGTCAGTAAAAACAACAAATTTCCTACCCTCTAACCAATGTCTGAAGTGTTTAATAGATTCATAAACAGCTAAAAGTTCTCTATCGAAAGCCGAATATTTTTGTTGTCCTTCATTTAACTTTTTTGAAAAGAAGGCTAAAGGTTTATAAGTTCCATCAACGAACTGGTGGAGAACTGCTCCAATTGCTGTATTTGATGCATCCGTTGTGAGACTATAGTCACCTTCAGGAATGGGATGCACCAAACAAACAGCTTCGGCTAACATTTGTTTCACTCTATTAAACGCATTGGTATGAGAATCAGTCCAAACAAAATTTTTAGGCTTTTTAACTGAGCTAACAACCAGACAATGTAGAGGAATCAAAAATTCAGCTAGATTTGGGATAAAACGATGGTAAAAATTTATCATACCGATGAAACGTTGAAGACTTTTCAAATTTTTGGGTTTTGGAAAATTAGTAATAACATCAATCCTTTCCTTGGAAGGAAGAATTCCTTTTTCCGAAATATTATGACCCAAAAAATTTAATTCAGAAACTCCAAATACGCATTTCTCAACTTTAATGTTTAAACCAAAATCTTTTAAACGAGTAAAAACTTGTTCCAGATGTGAAAAATGGTCATCCTCATTTTCACTACTTACAAGGATATCATCAATATATACGAAAACTAAATCAAAATCACCCAAAACTTCGTTCATAAATCTTTGAAATATTTGAGCTGCGTTCCGTAAACCAAAAGGCATTCGAAGAAACTCAAACATTCCAAAGGGGGTTGTTATGGCTGTCTTGTGGATATCCTCTTCAGCAACAGGAATTTGATTATATGCCCGACAAAGGTCTATTTTTGAAAAAATTTTGCTACCATTTAAATTCAAATTGAAATTTTGAATATGAGGTAAAATGTATCTGTCCGAAATAGTGATGTTATTAAGGCGACGGAAATCTCCACAAGGTCTACAATCTCCATTTGGTTTAGGAACCAAATGAAGAGGCGAGGACGCCGGAGATTTTGATGGTCTACAAATACCAAGTTTACATAAAGTAGCAAATTCTTCATAAGCAATTTTGCTTTGGGTCACATCTAAACGTCGAGGAGAAGAAAAAGAAAGAGGTCCAGAAGTAAAAATATGGTGCTGAATCGAATGTTTAATTTCAGCAGTAAAATTTGAATTCGAAGTTATCTCTGGAAATTTTTTTAAAAGTTGTGAAAATTTATTGTTTAACATCGAAATTTTTGTTGAAGTTTTAACAGCTGAAGAGCATATCCCAGAAACTTTTAACTGCGTTTTCGTATCAATTAGTCGTTTATTACGAAGATCAACTAGTATCCCAAATTTCGCGAGAAAATCTGCCCCAATAATAGGTTTGTCTACTGCAGCAATTGTAAAAAGAAAAGGAAAATCTCTACGTTGGTTAAGAGATACCGTTAGCAGCTTATTACCAAAAACTGAAATAGGGGTTCCATTAGCTGCAGTAAGATTTATTGCTGATGGACTTTTGGTGTCTGGGAAAAAACGACGCGGCAAAACAGAAATATCTGCCCCAGTATCAATAAGAAAATGAAATTTTGTTAATGGGTCCGAAACAATGAGGCGACGTGTTGAAATGGAACTAGCATCCGTCGCTTTAATGTTAGTCCTTAATTGTATAAATTATTTTGCTTTTCTTTATAATTACAAGGAAATATACATTTAGTGGCTTTATCACCGAAGTTTGTATGATACCAGCACATACCATTTGAATCTCGTTTTGGTGTTGAAGACCTCGTCCTTGAATTTGAGCGGTGGCGATATCGTTCACGAGGGTCATTATAAAGAGTTTGAAAACTTTCACGTAAACTGGAAACCTCTTACTTTATGTTATTTACATCAAGAGAAAGAGCGGAAATGGCATTGGCTATTGGGGTGACCGAGAAGTATTAACCGCATTGATCTCTCGTGGTTGTATAACTCCCAAACATCATCTGCAATCTTTATAAGTTCACTTATATCTTCCCTACTTGAAGCGGTAACTGCAATTTTAACTGCTTCAGGCAATTTCCTTAACCAAAGTTTTTTAAGAAGACTAGGGTTAACAAAATTCGAAGAACCCATTGAAGTTTCCATGTCCCTATAAAACGAGGATGGTTTCCAATCCCCAATCTCTGATGGTAATAATAACTGCTCTAATCTTTTTTCCTCACTAATTGTGAGCCTAGAGATAAGACCATCTTATAATTTTTCATATTTATTGTCAAGAGGAGGGTTTCCAATTAGATCCATAACACAACCAATAATATCCTGTGGTAACATTGCAACAACGTGCTGAAATTTACTAAGATCGCTACTCATCCTATTAATTTGAAATATATTTTCTGCCTGCAAAAACCAGGCTTCAGGCATGGATGACCAGAAACCAGGCAGTTTATGTACTGTAGCACTATTGACCTGTGACTCAAAATTACTAGTTGAAGGCAAAACACCTCCATTCCCTGAGGCATTACTATTTGCATGATCATTCATAATGGAGAAAACAGATGAAACCGAATCTTTGTATATATTTCGTAATGTATTGTTATGATTTGTTTTACCGAATTGTAGGTATCAACCTTACATAAAGTCAGATAACAATAAATTGTATTAAAGTTCTTCTTTGATGATCTTGATCAAGGATGACTTGAAAGGTAGTAGATGGCTTGTAATAATTGTTGATTTGATGTGTACGTCTTGAGTCTTGATGTATAAATCTTGAATTTTGAAAACAAACTTTATTCACTCTAATTTATTCATTATTATTTATTTATGAATTTTTTATATTATTATTATTGTTTATATATTTATTTATTATATTTATAATATCTAAATTTAATTGTTTGTTTTATTTAAAAAAAAATTGCACAATTTAAATTTATTTTAAAATTTATTTTTATTTTCATTTATTCATTTTCTCACCAATAAATAGTTATTTTAATTTATTTCATTTATTTTGTTCAATCGGATCACATACATATAAAGTTATTTTTATTTATTACACTTATTTTCACTCATAAATAGTTATTTTAATTTATCTTGTTATTGTAATTATTTATTATTTTATAATTTCTTTTGGTTATTAATATATTTATATATAATATTTTCATAAAGTATTTGTTTATTAATTTATTTATGATATTTTATTTTATTTTCACTCATTTTCAATTTTTAAATTTAAATTCATTTGTCTTCACATTTCAATTCATATTAATTTTATGAAATTAAATTAATTTCAATTCATGTCATTTCTGTCACGTTATTTTATTTAAATTATATTTAAACTGTATGTATATAAATTCACAACATAAAATATGATTTTTATTATTATTTAATTATAATTTTTATTTCTTTAAATTATATTCACATTCACAAAAGTTTTGTATTTTTATATTTTATTTCATTTACTAGTTTTTCTATTTATTTAGTTTTGCACTTATTTCTTTTGTTTTTATAATTAATTATTTAATTTTAAATTTATTTAGAGAAGTTTCTCCAGTCGGGGTCACCAATATAGTTATATGAATAAATAAAACTTATATTCACATAACTATTAATATTTTATTCATTACATAATATTTTAAATTAACTATAATAATAATAATAATTATATTATTTAATTAAAACCTGAGCTCCATTCAAAAAGAGCTCTCCAAATTGTCACCAATCTAAAACTAAACTAACTAAATTAACATTTTATAAAGTTAAAATAAAAAAGCTACTTAGATCTAAAATTAGCTACTTAGATCTAAAATTAGCTACTTATTACAAGTAGTAACAAGTAGTTAAAACAAAGTATCTTAATATAATAATATTTTTAAGTAAGTACCTACAGTGAACATAACAGTTTTGACCGCTATAACAATAGTTGATAAAGCCTGGAGAAATGTCAACCCTACAACCATTTGCAACTGCTTCAGAAAGTGCGGGTTTGTTATGCGAGGAGAAAACATAGTGCAGCCATGCGAGGTGCAGAAAATTACCAATTCCACTCCGGTAGACTCAGAATGGGCACTTATTCCAAATTCTGAAAAATTATAGTTTGAGGATTACGTGCAAGTGGACGGACATTGATGTCCACGGTGCCCTAACCGATGTTGAATTGTTACATACATATATAACTTTAATTTTTCCATATTCTTACTGTTATATGACATTTAATAAAAAGACCACGTTGAACATACGTACTTTTAATCAACCTCTTGTTTATTTGAATTTTTTCCCAACTTCCTCTTTGTTATTTGAACTCTCACTATTTTGAAATTTCGGTAATTTGAACATTTTCTCCTGCCCCTTGAGTTTCGAGTTATCGAGAGTCGACTGTATGTATTGATATTGCAATTTGATGGTAAATGTACTATACCACGAGAAGATTATAAGGAAGTAACAAATAAACTTGGACTTTTACGGAAATCCCAACCTAATAAAGCCGGATGATGATGCGAATGCATTTATAGAAACACAGCATGACATAAAATAGTAAATTTACCAACCGAATATTTCTGAACAATTATAATTGCTTCATTAGTCTATATGAAGTATTTCTTTTGTTCAATCGTTCGTCGGTTAATGTACTAGACAGGATGGAATTAACCTTCGGGTTATTTGAGTAATGAAAATAAATATATCTTAACTCATACATCATACGTAAATCCGCACCCCAAAGTTGCTTCCAGCCCGTGAAAACCATAATTATTAAAAAAAAAAAAAAAAATAGGAGTCAAGGAATGAACTGCAAACATTGAACTTAGAAACATTTGACGCATTCTTATTACTTTTATTACTGCGATATTGATAAGCAAGTACATACAACCGACTGAGGTGAAAAAACCTTTCCACGCGCGATAATAAAGGTCTACCTCGTTACATATGTCAAGCAAATGTTAATGAAACTTTTCTTTTGATTTTTCTTCAAAAGACAATAGTTTCAACGATGAAATTAATACTATATATAAATAGGCGACACGTTTTCTTGTAATCCCTTTTACAGGAAACCAAGTGGACGTACCAGGATGAAGATTATACCATTCGAAAGATTAGTTTTTCCTCTATGTGTATCACTTAGTTTTTTTTTCTTAACTTTAATTATAAATTGGTTTAATTTTAAATTGAAATTAGAAAATTCAATGGAATAGTATGTGTCAATTGAGCACACGTATAGCTTAGATGATGCCCTTGGGAAGAATGCATGCGTGTGATTGTTTTGCTTTTTGCCTGAATATATGCAACCATATGATGATTTTTGGTTTGTGTCCCTAACAAATGGCAAGTACCAAAAATTGTCGAAAATCAAACCAAATGGATCATTCTTCTACTGGCGACACAAACCGAAAGAATTAACATATAATTGCATTCCTCCACGAAAAAATCAAAATATAAAAAATACTTATTTAACATTATCATTGCCATAGATCATACGTTCGACTGAATAGCCTACCATTTATGCCAAATACGTGCATTCTTTTCACTCAAACCTAATATCTATGACAATGATAATGTGAGGGGCAAATGCAGCCATATCACAGACAATAGTCGTATGTTCTTTCTTTTGCTTTTTGCCTGGAAGAAGGCAATCTTTGGGTAATAAAATTGCATTCTTCCAGACAGAAGCCAAAACAATGAACATGTGGCCACAGACAATAATATGGATGCATTACCACAGACAAATTTAAAGCCATCGTTTACTTATACCATTATTTTGTGCTAATTTGATTAAAATATATGCAAATTTCATTTTAAATAATATGGAAATACACAATTTTACAGTTATGTCTAGAAAACGCGAGGTTAACTTTCACGAATAGTTATGGAAAGCGAGCGAAAGTCTGAATTTTGTCATATTTCCTAACTTTTCTATGGACCACATTCAAAAACATAGTTTAGAGAAATATGATGTATGGCCAAAAATTGGGAAATGACAAAATAATGGGGGTTGGTTATACATATAAAACCCCTAGAATGCTTTATTTAGCTGCTACGCGCAAAAAATTATTAAAAATGCAAAATCTGAATTATATCATACATCCAAACTTTCGACTGCACACCTTTAGCACCTGAATTTAGAGAAAAATGAAAAGGTAGGAAATAAAAGTTTCTTTGTTTGTGAAGAAATTCCAAATATATGTATTTCACTTACAATATATATTTCCCACAACTTCATAATATAATTTAAAATCATATGATCCACGGTCCATGTGGTTTATTGAATCGTATCCCCGTTTGTATGAGAGATGCTAAATGCAGCAAAAGCTTTTCTAAGGACTTTTACAATACAACTCAGGCCAATGTTAGATGCGTCGTGTTAATGGTATAGCAGTTGACTTTCGTGGCCACTCTGTTGACAACCGTTATGTTGTTCCTTAAAATACATTTCTTTTAGCGTTTTATTACCACTTAAATGTGGAAGTTCTTGGCACAGTTAAGAGCCTAAATTATCTGCACAAATATGTTTATAAGGGATACGCCTGTGCCTCATTACGGTTTGGAAGGGTTAGTGTTGGAGTTGAGGGCAAAGTTCATGTAGATGAAATCGATAGCTTTTTGTACGGTCACTACGTTGGATCTAAGAAAGCTAATTGGCGCATAAATCAGTATCCAATGCATTACCAGTCACATAATATATGATAGTTCAACTTGAATGTCGCTTGCCTCACCATCAAAATGTAGTCTTTGGGGAAGGAAATGTTCAGCAAGCTCTTAAAATCACAGAAGAAAAAAATTGATTGCTATCACAGAAGAGCAAAATTGACGCCGATACATTATATTTGGGTAGATAAAGAAAAAAAATGGAAGAAACGTCAAAGAGGAAGTAGAAGAGCTATTGCTAGATTATCTTATGTTTTAAGTCGAGCTGTTTCATTTGCTTTTGTTTCATTTCATGTTCGAGGTCCCATCAGGATTAGGGTACTGTTGGGAACATTATTTACTCCACATTTTCAGCTGCTGCACATGCACGAAGTATCGCATGAAATGATGAAGAGTGGCGCGAATATTTATTAGAAGTCAAAAAGTGTGAGTCCTCTCAGCAGTTAAGCGAGTTATTCGCCACACCTATTTGTGGTATGAACGTTCCTACAAATGCTTTAGATTTGTGGAATGATTTCAAAATGTTCAAGTGTGAAAACTTTTTAAGAAATTCTTCAGAAAATGATTCATATAACCGTGCTTTATTAGCAATGTACAAAATTTTGTTCAGTAATAATTTATCATGTGAACAGCAGCTATCCGCTATTGATTTAGTTTTACAGTAAATTTTAAATTATTACCAGTATTACGGTTGCAAAATTTTTCGTCTTACAGCTCATGCTGGTTCTGGTAAGACTTTTTCCCAAACCGCAATTATTCATAAATTGAATTCTTTGGATCTCCAATGTATTGCGTGTGGTTTCAGTGGTAGTTCATCCACTCTTTTAAATCAAGGTCGAACTTTTCACAACGTTTCCAAAATACCTTTAGCGATTTTAGAGTATTCCGTATCAAAGCTCTCTGTAAATAGTGGCCAAGCATAATTCATAAGGTCTGCATCTATCACTATCGCAGATGAAATTTCAATGTTCCCGCTTAATGCTCTCAAATTAATTTATCATTTTTTAAACTATTCATTCGGTACTTCAACTAAACATTTCGGAGCTAAGACTATTTTATTGTGTGGAGATTTTTGACGTATATTGCCAGTTATATCTCACGGTACACGTGTATCACTTATTGAGAATTGCCCTAATTCATGGTCCGAATTTTCAACATTCCACAAAATAACTTTTACCCAAAACATAAGAGCTTCACCTCATGAGATTTAATTGGTTGAATTACTTAAATCTCTTGCTTATGGAACATAACCCACATTTCCAGATTACAGCCAAGGTGTTGTTGAAATTCCTTCCCATTTAGTTAGCAGCAACTACGTGATTGCAGATACTTATGGCAATGTATCTGAAACCATTCAGTCTAACGATATTCTCGATTCGGTTATATTAGCACCCAAAAATGGAGACTACACTTTCATCGTTGCAGTAAGTTTTAACAGTCTGTCCCGAGAGGAACGAATATTTTTGGGTTCCAATAACATCTTGAGTGACGATTATAGAGAGCAAAATAATTTTCCAGTAGAATTTTTAAACTCAGTTGATGTAAGTGGGTTCCCGATCCCACAAATATGTTTCAAAACCAAATTGCATACTTCTACTTATTCGTTATTTGAGTACGGGACATGACTTGCTTGGTCAATGGTACACCTATGCGTTTAGTTCAAATGCAAAAAAATTGTTTGGATTGTGAGATTTTAGCAGGAATTTTTCAAAACACAAATATATTTACACCACAAATACACCTTAATTATTCAAGTGCACTTCTGTCTTTTTCATTTCAAAAAACTTAATTTCCCGTCATTCTGGCCTTTCCGATGACAATTATTAAATCCCAGGGGCAAACGCTTCAAAAAGTATGAATCTTACTCAAAAAACCTGCATTTCCTCACCGTCAATTGTATGTTGTAGCCAGTAGAGTTAGATCGTTTGATCGATTGCGTGTCCATGGTCATTTGGCAGGAGATGAAAGAATTTTTACAAAAGGTATTTTGTATGAGAAAATTTTAAGATCTTTTAAGATCTGCAACCGCACCCGCAAGGTTTTCGATAACTATATATAGGGCCTCATTCAGTATAGATGTCCTTTGACGTGCAAAATGAGCTGAAATGATTGCTACTACGGTCTGAACTAAATCCCTTCTTTACATACAATGCTACTGTATATAAAGCACCCGGCGCGAACTATTAGAGTGAGCGTAGCGAACGGCGGGCGTTGGCGAGCGTAGCGAGCAGGGGGCGTCCCCCTTATGAGAATAAATAGCCTTCTTAATCAAGTGTTAACACGAGTTTTTATTCACATTGGGAGTTTCTCATGGTATACAAAAAATAACTTGCTCGTAGTAAAAAATCATAAGTTTTGCATCTGAGTTACATACCTTCATCAATTTTAAGACTAACGTGTTTTTACACTAATGTTTTTTACATTACAGATTACACATTTGATTTACCTGTTATGGGTACTAATTTTTAAGTCATACAGTCGAATTACTTCCAATTTCAAATTTGTTATGGGTACATTCTATCTGAAGGCTAGTACTTTGGTTTTTAACTCTTCATGAATTGAAATTTAAGCGATTTATGTTGATTCTTTGTCGGATATTTTTTCTTAAAGATGCTTTTGCACTGTTGACCTCTGTACAGAAGTGCGATCACGGTTGGGTACGGGGTTGTTGTCTTCATGTCTGATATTGTTGTTTCCGCGTCTTCGCTCACGTAACTGCTGTTAGTATAGTGTCGATTCCTGGTTAGTCTGTTTTGCCGGGTTTTATATATGTGGGTAGATTTCTTGCCTTTATTGTTATGCGATGGTAGCTGCTTATGGGATTGCGCAGAGAGTTATGACATTGATTCCCTGGTCTCTCAGGTCCTAGTTTTGGGACTGCTAACAATAGGCTAGTCATCTGGCTTCAACTGGGTTCTATGAATTCTTTCTTTTTTTTTCTTCTTCTTCTTCATGCGTTTGTTTATATATCTATTTATGGTATTCGTTTTTATTATCTCCAATGTTTAAAGTGTTGACTATCCTTTTTATTAAATCCTTATTTAGTTTCATTGTTTAGTTTGCTACTTAATTCCACGTCCAGATTCTCCATGTTCGTTTCCACATTATATTATTTTTTTTCCATTTCTTTCTCTTTTCTTATCTATATGTATGTATATCATATTTTCTATTTCTCATGTATCTAAAGTTTTTAGTGTGTCTTTCCTATTATTTCTCTCGTTTTACGACCATGTGTACGTCTCTCCCACAAATGTGTTCTTTGAAACATTTCACCTACCAAAACGTGCAAGTTTTGGAAAATTATGTGACCGTCATATTTATCTCAGTCGTACATGCAAAACTTACACTTCTCCCCGCTTACCCTCCCCTTCGGTAAGCCATTTTCATGGGAACCCGTTCGTTCCCAACACAAAATGCTCACGTTAGCATTTTGAGTCCCATGCGCAACGAGATTTCCGTCGCGATCAAATTTTTATCACCATGATAAAAATTTGATCGCGATCGCATTACCATCCCGTCGCGATCAAGTTTTATCATCGCGATACAATTTGATCGCGACCGGAACACATGCTCGACGAACTGTCGCGATCGGATTTCATCACCGTCGGGATGAATCTTTCACAAATTGCATCGATCTTCGATTGAAGTTCAATTGAAGTTCGTTGCTTTCATAAATTGCTTATTTTTTTTTTGAGTTGAATTTTTTCAGTAAGTATTTTTCATTTGAAAAACAGGAAGGTAACTTACTGAAATGGAAAATTCTTTAAATGATCATTGACTACTTGACATTTTGCCATTGAGGTTGCATTTATCTATGAAATTCTTCTAAGACATCATACCTTGGAGTTTTGGTTTTATTTATATCTCTGAAAGAACTTAATGTAACTCGCGTGGCGAGGTACGAGACCGGAGCCATGCCATCGTTAACAGTGCAAAGTTGATAGCACTTCAAAGATTTATCAGCTTATACCTTCGATGACCTGTATCGACTCACTTTATCGATGTCAGCCGTAAAGACGTATCGTGGAAAACGGAAGTGGAACAGGATCGTGAAGACATCTGTTCACAAGTCTCTGTTCACACAAATTCTAAATCATTCTAAATTAATGTTACGCAAATTTTAACCCGTTCACCGTTGCGAAAAATCCTTACACCGCGAATACCGTCAAGATCAAGCAGCTGAAGTTTCCATCCCATCGCCGTCCCTCCCGACATTCCGAAACAAAATTACATCATTTTATGGCAGTCAACTTACTCAAGCCGCTGGTTGCTCTCAACGTTCCACTTCGTTAAACCTCAGTAATAACAAGGATGTCCTCGATAGAAAATTGTCAAGTAACAGGAAGATAGAGGAAAAGAAACTAAGAGGCACATAAGGAATCACAAGAGAGATTCCGCAATCCGCAAGGACACTGACTACCTCACCAATAGGTCCAAAACCGTCATTAATCTTCGGAAAACATTCCAGACTGTGGACTTTGACATTCGGTCCAAATATGTCGTGGAAACCAGCCATCCATATATCAAGAAGCAGTACATCGCAAACATTGAAGACTTGTACAAATGGTTTGTAGAAAATGCCAACGAGCGCACCAACATATTAACCAAAATTAAGTCAAGCAACAATGATCCTAAAGACGCTGAAGCATATACCGTCGAAGGTTCTCCACTTCAGGTCACGCTACGGAGATTCAAGGCTGCAATCCTCTCGCTAAGGCGCGCCTTGAACTCAGTCCAAAACCTTCCCCTACCAGAAAACAATCTTCAACAAAACGCTGTAGAGTCAACAAAACGCTGTCGTTTTGTTTTTGGGCAAACCTGGATGCCCTGCATGATACCAACTGGGGAATGACAGACGAACCCATTGCTGCTGGATTTGATCAAGAAGCGTATCTTTTGCTGTCCGATGAAGTAGAGTCTGCAATAAAAGACTTACAATAAAATTCTACACCGTCCACACATCCAGTCACAAGTCACAGGGGGAAGCAGGGCGATGTATTAGCCACCTGACAATCTCCGACGCGAACTATCTGTCTGCTTGGAACCTGCTCAAGGACAGATATGACAATGACGGACTATTGGTAGCAGCTCTCGTTAACAAATTGTTAAATCAACGTATTATCCACACCGAATCAGCTATGGCCATCAAGTCGCTTCATGACACAACTCGGGAGTGCTTGCTAAGTCTGGCGAATCTCAAAATCGACATTAAAAGCTGGGATCCTTCGTTGCTCCACATCCTCATCAAAAAATTAGATGGTGCCTTATACACGCTCTACGAGCAGGGCCTAGAGCATCCTAGAAACCTACAATCTATGGAGCACTTTCTCACGTTCCTGGAAAGGCGCTTTCAATCCTTTGAATCCATGCCTAATAAAAACGCCAGAAGCACCGCCATCGAAAACAACTTCGGAAAAGCAAGATCTCAAAGGGCATTCACCGCAGTATCATCCAAATTGTCTTGTCTCTCGTGCCATTAGGATCATCTGCTCTCTTCTTGCGGTGAGACTCCGGTTCCCAGCTCCGGTTCCCAGCTAAACATCATCTCGGAAAGGCTTTTAAAATGGTTGGGTCTCGAAGAAACCAGACATGTTGTTACGATTGGAGGGGTCGGGTCTGTCGCACAGAACACCCGTTCAAGAGCCAGCATAGATGTACACGTCTTACCAAAGATAATAGCACCACAACCCTCGCAACACATCGAGAAGACATCCTGGCCTATTCCCGGTAACATAAAGTTGGCCGATCCACAATTTCATCGTCCTGGTCCTATCGACATTCTGATTGGAACCGAGTTGTTTTATTCTGTTCTTTCCGTTGGGCAGATCAAATTGGGAACAACTGCTCACACTTCAGAACACGGTGTACGGCTGGACCGCGCATGGTTCAAATTATTATACTACCGCCGAGAATAAATGCGAAGAAATCTTCGTTCAGACCACCAAGAGGGACAACAATGGGCGCTTCGTCGTTCGACTGCCGCTCAGATGCGATTCAAACGGACTGGGCAAGTCCAGTGACACGGCACTTCGACGCTTCCACTCCTTGGAAAGAAGATTAGCTAGGAACCAGACGTTAAGGCAGCAATACAATGCGTTCATGCAGGAGTATATTGATTTGGGCCATATGAACGAAATCTGCTTCACCATGGTAGAAGAGCCCTACTATTACCTTCCACATCATTGCGTCCTCAGACCCGAAAGCACAACAACCAAATTACGAGTGGCCTTCGATGGATCAGCGAAAAAAACCAGTAATCTGTCGCTGAATAATGTTTTGGCAGTCGGGCCAGCGATCCAAGGCGATGTCTTCACAATCCTACTGCGCTACCGTCTTCCCCTATATGTTTTCTCTGCGGACATCGAAAAAATGTACCGACAAGTCCAAGTCGACCCAGCTGATCAAAAATACCAATTTATATGGTGGAGGGATGATACTGAGAAACCGTTGAAGTGCTATCAGCTTTGCACTGTGGCTTACGGTACTGCTCCAGCTTCTATCTCGCCACGCGCATCCTGCACATGCTGGCCGACAATGTAAAGAACCAATATCCACTAGCTTCTCAGTCCTTCAAGAATGACTTCTGCGTGGATGATATTTTATCCGGCTCAGATCATTTGCCCACTTGCTTATTTTAAGCAAACTGAACTCATCCTTAAAAACTGCAGGCATTTAACTTCGCCAATGGTGCGCGAATCACCCTCAGCTACTCAAGGAAATACCCCCTCAGGAGAAGATCTGAAAGAAACGATTGGGTTAACCTGGCAACCCAAATCCGATTCTTTCACCATTCGGAGCACCTAAATTCCTGCGCAAAGGAACACGAAGCGAGCTGCATCATCGGACATTGCGCACATCTTCGACCCACTAGGCATAATGGCGCCAGTGGTCATAACAGCTAAACTCTTTTTGCAGAAATTGTGGGAGTGAAAACTCGATTGGGAATGCTGCACTTCCTCAAGAATTATACACCAAGTGGAACAACTTTAGAGGTGGCTTAAGTGCGCTAAATCACATAACATTCCCCAGACATGTTTCTGCTCACAAAATCACATCCAAGATACTGTTGCATATCTTCGTTGACGATTCAGAGAAGGCATATGGTGCTGCCGCTGATATCCGTAAGCTCGCGCCGTCGTGCAACAATGCGTTCGTTGTACCAAGGCCAAGCCCGAACTATTGTCACAACTTATGGGGAACCTGACCGCGTTCAACCTGCACGACCATTCATCAATCCCGGAGTTGACTTTTGCGGACCGGTATACGTCCGTTACAAGATCCGGAGTAAAAAGCCAATATTTTAGGCATATATTGGCATATATTGTAGTGTATAAATGAAAATGTGATGAAATGGCATATTGTCACTTATGCAAAACTAAGTCAAAACATGTCAATGACTTGGATTGCTAAATTGGTGTCATCAATATCGATCAACCATTCTTACAGAATCGAGTTTCAATTCGAATTCTTTGTTGACCATGGTATATTCTTTCATTATTTTGAAATAGTCATGAGTTAATTAAATTTGAAGTACATTTACCCCAATGACCTATATTTATATATTGGTAAGTTCATAATTTGGTTTTCCTAGTATAAGCAATAATTTTGATAAAAATATGGGAATATTTGGATTAATAAAACAGTATAAACTTACTGAACACGATAGTTTGACTCAAGCAAATTGTTGCTCTTAACAGAGCATCGATCTAAGAGCATTGGAGGAAACCTTCATTTAATGAATAGTAAATAAAAATATCAAACTAAACTTTTAACGTTTGGAAAACATAACAATACCACTGTTTTCTGCTGCTTCACCACAAAAGCCGTTCATTTGGAATGAGTAAGCGATCTATCAGCAGACGGCTTTCTTGGTGCTTTACGTCGTCTTATAGCACGACGAAGACATTGCCAGAAAATTTATTGCGTCAACGCCACACATTTCGTCGGTGCTTGAAACCAATTGCAGGAGCTAAACAATGTCTTCAACGAGAGCGCTTCAAAGGAGAGACTACTCAATGAGTGCAGCTCCCGAGGAATTGACTTCCATTTCATCCCTCCTCGAGCTCCTCATTTCGGCGGGCTATGATGCACGTCGAGAAAGGCAAAGAAGATTAAAAGTTTATGATATTGTTTGAGCATAACTGCTCAATGAAAATACTCAATCGTGCTATTACTAGCTCGTTCGTGAATACGTTGAAACGATTAGTTTTCCGTCCATATTACTTCTGATTTTATTCTCCTGATAATTGGTGATATAAAAATAGATTCTTTGTTTTTAACCTTATGCTTAATCAATTCTTTGTTCTAGACTTTATGTTTAACTTTATAACAATTCATGATTCACGATGGAATTCATGACACAACTTAAATGCATGACCTAAAATTATTTACAGGTCAGTGTAATACCTTGATGCAGGTCGTGTAGAATTTTGTGCCACATTTTCTGTCTTGGTTTTATATAGCTGAATGCATGTCTTTCTTTCGTTTTCAACGTCTTACATTAACCTTACAAATGTTTTTTCAATCTAAACCTAACAAATGTTTATTTTGATCTTCTAAACCTTTTAACGGTTGTTTACTTCCTAAACCATATAAATGTTAATTAAAAATACAAATAGTTAAATTAGATTTCTTATTTCCTAAACCATATAAATGTTAGTTATAAATACAAATAGTTAAATACATTACAGGGCTCTGGGAAGCTGTCGTCAAATCTACCAAGGAACTAATGCAGCATAGCCTTGCTTCAGCTTCGTTCACGTATGAAGAAATGGAGACAGTTGTTATGGGAGTAGAAGCTGTATTGAAGTCCCGTCCCATCACGCCGATGTCTGATAACGCCAATGATCTTGTCGCTCTCACGCCAGCTGATTTCTTCAGCATCGAGTCAAGTGGAAACATAAGGCCCAAAACATCACACCTGGAACAATGGTTATTATGAAGGAGGACAATCTTCCTCCATTGAAGCAGCCTTTGGGACGCGTTACCAACATCATTTAGGGAGAAGACGGACTCGTCAGAGTTGTAGACGTTCAAACTGCAAACAACATTTTGCGTCGGCCAATACACCGATTAGCACCACTTCCTATCGAGACTGAAGACCTTAGCGAAATGGAACCAACTTTGGAGCAGCCAAAAAAGAGAACAATGTATCAACCATCAGTGGACCAAGGCCCCACGCAAGTTAAACACGCTCGCTCCGCTCTTTTTACCGTGTTGCTGGTATGTCTCTTCCTGTCCCCAGCCACGTCATCTCCAGCAACGATGACTCCCTTCACGACAAAACCAGGCATCTATTTCAAAAACTTGGGCAGAGCAAATATTATTACCAGTGATTGGAATATCATAACATTTTGTGACATGAAGTCATTTTTGAGGGAGTTCGAACTTCTACTAACATTTAGTGCATCTTTATGTCACCTATCGTCGCTACAAGCTACACTGCTCGCCACTAACTTCCAGAGGACTCAAGGCCTGATTTTGGACGCCTTAGTCAATATACATCGAGGAAGAGTCAGCAGACATCTTTTGTCGCCAGAGCAGCTAAGAACCATTCTACAAACTATTCGGGCGAATCTTCCTTCAAGTTTAAGGCAACCACTCAATCAGGATGATATACTCCATTCTTACAATGTAATTACACTTGAAGGTAGAATGACGGACAAGCATTTAATTTACCAGCTCAGAGTGCCCTTAATCTCGGTTGAAGACTTCGACGTCTTTCGAGTGGTTCCAGTTCCAGTGAAGATGAACGATAGTTTCGTGGCTATTAGACCATCCTTTCCCTACTTGATGGTTGACTTAAATCGGGACCACTACTATCCGTTAACAGAATCTCAATTCCGCATCTGCACTACGATGAATGGGAGGCACTTATGCAGCCAACATCACCCATTGTACAAAACTGGATCATCCATCTCGGCCTGTTAAATCAACCTCCTGAATCAGTTAATTCCAAATCCTGATTGCCAGTTTATGAGAGTAGACGCACACTCTAGTTAGACTCTACTGCACACCCCAAACCAGTGGATCTTCTCCTTGCAAGACAAAACCACAATCAAATTTGTTTGCAGAGATGACATGTCACAGCTGACTCTCCAACAGACGGGCATGTTAACTATTGATAGCGATTGCGTTATTAAGCAGCCTCTCATCACGATTCGCGGGCATAAAAGCTACTCCACAGTGAGGCACGCTTCCCACGTTCCGGCCTTTAACTTGACTGACATTATTGACCCGCTCAACAGGACATCAGTATTGCGTTATCAATATCACTTCGCCCCACACATCCAGGAATTAGAAACAGTCAAGCGCAAGCTTCCAGAAATGGACGGCCAAATCCCAGCCTTAATACAGAGACACTCTTACCATCATCAATCTTTGGCCTATGGAACCCTGTCCGTCGTAATCATTACTATCATTGGGGTAATCTGGATGGCAACAAGGACTCATCGCCCATACCGGTCATCACAACCACCATCAGGCACAACTGCTGCAGATGTTTCAGACAGCCAAGACAATGAAGCATCCACCGAACCCTTGACCGTAAACCTTTGTTGAATGAACCCATTCAACGCCGGGGAGGATGTTCAAAAATGCCTTACCTTACTAGCCATTGATGAATAATATTTCACCGCAGTGTACCACACATGTCACTTACGTGCATTACCATACCTTGACCCATCGGATCGGCTTACTAGAGGTGCCATCGAACAAGCCTCTACAGCGTTTTCCATCGTCAAAACAATGAGCCGAGCACGGTTTCATTCATCGTCGAAATAGCGGATTAAATTTTGTTCATCATTAAAATTCAACTATTTCGACGATGAAGAAAGTGCTCGAGTTACCTCTTACCTGTGGTAAATGGCGTGCAATCAAAATCAGTAACTAAGGAGCCAATTTACCCAGGTAAGCATCTTTTATGTATATTATATAAGCCCAACAAATTTTAATAAATCAGTTCAGTCATTAATTATAACTCAGCCTTTCACTTCGTTCCATATTCTTTGTGTATCGGTCTAAGACCTTTGCACATCCAGAAACAGTCTTGGTTTAACACCTTGATTGGTACTTTAAGCTACCCCCTTGAAAAAGAGCCCGTAGAAGAATCAATTTCGGTGAAACACCTAAATTGATCTGACAAAGCGCAGGCAAAGGAGTCTGCGCTCAACAACGTCGCTTTGGATGGCCTGCTCGACTGCTAAAGTGTTGTTCAGGGAAAGATTGCTTGTCGTTTTGGCGGATCCATCAAAGACCACCCGTGATTTTGTCGTCGTGCTTTCAGGTCTGAGGACTCAGTGATGTGGAATGAAATAGTATGGCTCTTCTACCATGGTGAAGCAGATTTCCCTCATATGGTCAAGATCAATGTATTCCTGCATGAAGGCGTTGGATTGCTGCCTTAACGTCTGGTTCGATTTTCCAATGATAACACAATCGTGCGTTTCTTGGAAGCCCAAACTTACCAAATGCTTTTCTGAGATTAAGTATAACTGGGAACCGGAGTCTTATAAGACCCTTGCCTAAATTTGGTTTGCCCAGTTATCCATAACTTTGTAAGAACTGTGCTTAAAAATATTTACGAACCGACAGTTGATGGCGTGTGAATCTGGAAATGCTTTCATTTGTTCGCTGTTGCCCGCGGGAAGTTGATGATTGATCGAATCTTGAAATTTTGGACTGTTGTTCTCCAAGTGAAGTTAGGTATTGTGTTTCATGGAACACTTGTGGCGATTACTAGAAGGACATTTATAGGAGCGATGGCCCTTCTTGCGGCAATATACGCAAGCGACCAGCACGTTCCATAAGTTTAAGGCGCTTTACAGGACTGAGGTTGAGAAAATTGGAGCAACAAGAGAGTAGCTGATCTGCATTGCACACGAAGCAGGGCGTGCTTGATGATATGACAGCTAATGCCCTTGGAGGTCGTGTTATGAAAATAAAATTATCAGAAAACGAAGAACTAAAATAAAATTTAAATTTAAAAATCCATGGAATCATCCTGTCCCAGCGCGCGTCATCTGTCAGTAAGGGATATTCCAAATTTTTTTTTTTGGTAAAAAAAAATCCCTTATGTTGAAGGTGTTTAACTCGTTTCTTCGAGTAAGGAGCGGGGCGTGCTTTAGAGAAATTCACCCGCACCTGTCGTTCATCTTGTCATCAGCCAAATAAAATAGTACGTTTATTGTATTTTTTTTCTATTTATTTTGTTCACATTTTTCATTTTTTTGTCCGAAATTCTCTTCAATTATTATTATTCGATTCAAAATTTTTTAAAACGTTTTGCACAACTTTCCTCCTAATATTCTAAACTTTCTCACTTAATTAACATTCAACATTTATTTCCGGATTTCCTCAAAATTATGATTAATTTTGTTATAAATTCTTGAAAACGTTTTTCGAAACTTTCTTTCCAATATTTTTAATTGCTCACTAACATTTTAGATTTTTGTTCCAGAATTTCCGCAATTATGATTAATTCGTTACAGATTTTTTAAAACGTTATTCACAATGTTCTTTCCAATAGTCTTACTTGCTCACTAACATTTTAGATTTTCTTTGTTCACGATTTCCTTCAATTATTATTATTCTTGTTCAAAAGTTTTGAAGACGTTATTCAAAACTTTCTTCCTAGTATTCTAAATTTACTCACTTAACTTAACATTGAACATTTTTCTTCCAGATTTCCTCCAGATTATGATTAATTTTGTTATTAATTCTTGAAAACGTTATTCGCGACTTTCTTTCAAATATTTTTATTTGCTCACTCACATTTTAGATTTTCTTTGTTCACGATTTCCTTCAATTATTATTATTCTTGTTCAAAAGTTTTTAAGACGTTATTCAAAACTTTCTTCCTAGTATTCGAAATTTACTCACTTAATTTAACATCTAATATTTTTATACACGATTTCCTTAATTAACCGTTAACGTTTTGTTCAAGATTTCCTCCAATTAAGATTATTTTGTCAAAAATTCTACTATCTTTGAGCGCGTATGTCTCTCCAACGACTGACCGCCGTCTGTCAGAGCTGAGCTGTCCGCGTATCGCGGATGAAAATTGCTAATTACTCACTCTTGCATATCGCGCACGGCAAAGAAGAATGCGCGTAATCAGTAACTTTTCTATATTTCTTTTCACATGATCGGACTATCGCGCGACGAAATCCGATCGCTGAGAACTGTTTCACATGTTGCGATGCAGTCAGATTTTTATTGCGCGCGGAGACGAAATCCGATCGTGGTGGGCAACATTGTTGAATGTTCGAATCTTAGATCATAGAGAACAGGATATGGCACGATGACAGATGATCGTATCATTTTAACGCAACCTAACAAAATTTACTAACACACTTGAACGAAATGCATTGACGTCGGAAAATTTCTGTACACGACCATGAAACAAGTACAATTGGACACAAATAATTAAAAACCACATATCTATTCTTTTATAAACATTTATTAATAATTTTTACTCATGTTACACGTTCTTTATTATTAAATAAACTATTAAAAAATTTCAGTATACAATTTTATAAAAGTTTTATACTACTACTCCACTGCACGGATTTGACACGAATTTCACAACCGATGCGTCATTTATTATGTTCTATATTTTCAAACTTTAAATTTAATTAGAAAAACAATGTTTTTCACTTTGAAAACAATTAAAATAATTAAAGAAAACATTGAATTTCACATTGTTAGCAAATAAAATAGTTTTCTTCGTCTGAAGAATATAATTTGAACAATTTTTCCGACAATTCACTTCGTGTTTTTCCTTTATTACTGATATATTTTATTAAAATGAGAATGTCACTTCACAAAACTGTTACTATCACTCCAGTCTACCTCACTTTATTTTATTTTCAACAAATTACTAATTTTTTCCAATGAAATACTATAAAATTCATTAAATTTTGCTTTGTTTTGACATTCGATGTTCAATTTATTTACAAACACTAACCCCACCACAGATTTTTATTTGATAAAAAACGAGTTCAAGTTCAATTTTCGTACACCAGTTGGCTCCCACGCTAGCTGAAAATGAAAAACGGGTGTGACCCAAGATGAAAAAGGTGCGTGCTTATGCTTTGACAAGCAAATTTATTTTAAATTTTCTGAATTTAAATCTAAAGAAACTCAAAAAAAACTCTGCAGGGGACCATTGCAGAATAAATTACACCTATTGTAAATAAAAACGTAGCTTAAAAACCTGTAAATTATAAATTGCATTTTTTGATGACATAAAAGAAAATGTGCGCCTGAGCTGGTGGGTTGCGTCTAGAAAAGGGTTTCAAGTTCAACATTAACTCGTTGGTACGCTGATGTCGCTGCTGTGCCTGTGTATGTATACGGATTTTAGATAAGGTGTCATATCCTGTTCTCTTTGATCTAAGGTTCGAATGCTGCTTCAGCATTTCTTGAACAAACTGCCGCGCGTGTGTATTTCTTTGTGTTGGGGAGGGTAGTGAGAGGAGGGGGCATGGGGAGACACGTGTAAACACGTGTGACTGCGCTTTGCCTCAGTCACAACATTCCATCCCCCTTGGGAAAACAAAAAATTTGTTTTTTGGAAAAAAAAATTTTGTTTTTTTTTACTTTCGCCCCCTTTCTAGCTTCTTGACAAAAAAAAAAAACGAAAACAAAAAGAAAGGAAATGACAATTTGTTTTGCGGAATGGCAAAAGCAAAAGATTTAATTATTGGAGCACATTATTTATATTTTACAACTTTTTTTACTATTCGAACACATTTTGTGTTTTACAACTCATTTTACTGTTCAAACACATTTTGTGTTTGACAATTTCTTTTACTATTCGAGCACATTTTGTGTCTTACAATTTCTTTTACTATTCGAACAAACCTTATATCTTACAATTTCTTTGATTTATGCGTCGACGATATATGAAACTTTTGTAACCAAACTCCTCCTAGACCGTTTGATCAATCGATCTGAAATTTTACATACTAATAGTATTTTCGACGGTGAGTGCTAACATCTATTTTTTGTTACTAAATTCGCGAAAAAAAATCACTAGGGGTAGGCTTCTTAGTTAACAATTTTCCGGATGAACGAACCAAAATTAGTACGAAGGTTTGTGTCATGGAAACCTAAATTTAGATTTTATGTATTGAGAACAATCACTGCGTTTTTTTCCAAGAATTCCAAAATATACGGCAAACAAAATACAATCTTGACAAAAAATCGCTGTCTTTGTAACAATAAACGTTAGTTTTCCTGTATAAATGAAGCTATGGTATTGATCTTAGGTAATTAGTTTTCGCGTGCTCGAACCAGAATTAGCTTATACATAAAGATCTTAGCACAGGCACCTGATTGTTTCCGGAGCTTTCGCCAATTCGCTGTGGGGAATCGGAAACTTTGAAGAGAAAATTAAATTTGTCTGTGCTCAAACCGTAGGAAGTGGATTTTTACAGGTTCTTGAAAAATAGTATTTTAATTTATGAATTTTGAATCATGGGACAAGAAAGATTCCGGGAATCAGAAAATGGACAATATTCTTCAGGTTTTGAGGGTTCTTCAGGTTTTGAGCGGCTGAAGGCAGCGTCCTAGGGTACTCGAACGTATGACCGACCCCCATTATTTTGTCATTTTCTACCTTTTTGTCGTACATGATTTTTCTCTAAATTCAGTTTTTAAAGATATACATACAAAAGATCGGAAAACTGATAAAACTCAGATTTTGAATTTTTAGCAGTTTTTTGCCCGTAGCGGCTAAATTATGCACTGAAGGGGTTTCATATATATGAACGACCCCCATTTTTTTGACATTTTCTACCCTTTTGCCATACATGATTTTTCTCTAAATGGAGTTTTTAAACGTGTACATACAAGAGATGGGAAAATTTATAAAATTCAGATTTTGGACATTTAATGGTTTTTTGCTCGTAGCGGCTAAACGAGGCATCCTAGGGAGCTCATATGTATAACCGACCCCCCTTATTTTGACATTTTCTGCCTCTTTTTCATACATAATTTTTCTCTAAATTGAGTTTAAAGATGTGCATACAAAAGATGGTGAAAGTGATAAAATTCAAATTTTGAATTTTCATCAGTCTTTTGCCCGTAGCGGCCAAACGAAGTGTCTCACGGTGTTTATATGTATGAACGACCCCCATTATTTTGACATTTCCCGCATTTTTGTTAAACATTAATTTCCTCTACTGTGAGTTTTTATAAATGTGTCCATATCCAAAATTACGATTCTAGCTAATAATTTTGTAAATCATTGAAATCTGATAGTAAAGATGAATGAATTATTGAAGAAATGTGATAGTAAAGATGATTGAATAAATAGTAAAGATGAATGAAAATTGTATCATAGCTTCAATATATACACTCGTAATCATAATAATTATACAAATAGATTCATAAATGATATAAAACACAAAATACTAGAAATCACATTATAACAAAAAGTCATGATTAATAAGATAAAAAGAAACCAAGTACGTGTCGGACACACATAAACTAAGGGTTCCGTAAAATGACGCATAAAGTATTGAGTTAAAGAAATCTTTGTTGGTAGCTTAAAACATCGAATATCTACATAATTAACGGTAGGACTCTTATTGTTCAAACCAAAAATCGTTTACTGTTCTTATATAGTTCTACTACCTTTAGTTTATTCAGATTTTTCTGACCCGTCGTTCAAAAGGGACACACTTTTGACGTTTTTAGAAACGTATATTTCGCAAACAATTTTTTTTATTTTTTTTATTTTATTGGATCTTTCACTATAAGGATTCAATTCTTAAAACTAAATAACTTGTTAATGTACTGCGGGGGCAGGTACACACACGGTTTGCAAATTTTAGACCGACTTTATAATGTCAATGTTTTCCTCACTAGTCGGGACGTTGATCTTACGTTTTTCAGGTCTCTCGCGCCTGTATTAGGATGCTGTTCAATCCTCCTTCTGTAGCGATTTCGTATAAGTTCCAGTTCCTCTTTAACTCTGTTAACATTCACATCTCTGTGGATTTTATCGTTCCGTATGTACCAGGGAGCGCCTACGATCCTCCTAAGTATCATGGATTGCTGACGCTGAATTTTGTCATCGGCAAACACTCCAAATTAAAACTTGAGTATAAAATCCAGTTGTACAAATCACTTATTTAACCCATTTGGAGTTACGGCTGCCAACTTTTGCAATCCGCAAGCAACAGCAATCATTGCAATGAAAAAAAAATCTTGTCCCTCAGACACATGTATGGAGTGCCACCCTTAATAAAACTCTTTTCGTTACTTTCACTACTGCATCTTCTATTGGTTCAAAGGAGACACCTTACTTCTAAATTTCATTTATATAGTTTCAATGGTTTCCGAATAAAATGGCTGTGACATACGGACAAACGGACATGACGAAACTATAAGGATTCCGTTTTTCTACGGAACCCTAAAAATGATAATTAGAGTAACAGGAATCAAGTAGTTTCAAGTTAAACATTTTTCAGAACAATAAATAGCATCAATTACATCTTTTCTAAATTATTTAACATAAATTAGAGAAGCTGAGTAATTCAACAGTGTAGAGGAAATAATAATTTATAAACTATAATTAAATAGGGCCCACAATAGGATTAGAACTAAGAAAGAAAATACAGGGAGAGGCATCTAACATTTGGAATACGAACTACCATATATTTGGAGTTTGATAGGCATAATGACTTTCATGAGCTAACAGAAAATTAGTCTTATATTTGACGTTTACAAAATGGGACGCTTTACGCTTGAACAAAGTTGGGAACTATTGAAAACTTACTTCAACACTGGTGAGTTTTCTACGGAAACCATAAGAAATTTACGGAAAAAATTTGCCTTCCAATCAGTTGATCAATCAGTGAAGCGAGTTTATGGAACCGGTTCGTTATTGGACAAAACAACCCGTTCCCGTTTTCGTCCAGTGCGTACACCCGAAAACAATGCTGCGGTTTCGCACAGAGTGCATGAACATCCATCAACACCAATTCGTCATCGTTCTCAGGAACTGAATATTTCTCGCACTTGTCTGATGAGAATTTTGGCTACAAACAAGAGTGCAAGAAATGAAGCCTCATGACCATCTGATGCGTTTTATGTTCGTCTGTCGCATCGGATGGGCTGAAGATCGTTTGGTCGAAGACTAACATTTTTACCGTAAAATTATCTTTTCCGATGAAGCTCATTTCCACCGTGGAGGATATTTCAATAAGCGAAATTGCCGCCCTCAGAGCCGCCCTCATGGTCAATGGCGAGCGTTACAGAGCCATGTTAAATGGATTTTAGTTTCCACAAATTGAAGAGTGTTACATGGACGGAATTGGGTTCCAACAGGACGGGGCTGCGACACAGCCAACGATACAATCGATCTTTTGCGCACCGCTTTTGAACATCGAATAATAAAGCGAAATTCTGTTCCGAATTGGGCGCCTCAGAGCTGTGATTTGAACCCATTAGACTATTTTTTGTGGGAATCTTTTAAGGATATATGTTACGCTTATCATCCAGAGACGATTGAGTCATTGAAACACGAAATTGAAATTGCCATTCATGTGACTGAAGCCCAAACAATCGAAATGTACTGAAAAATTAGATTGATCCGATGGGGTACTGTAAGGCCAGCCTTGGCAGTCATTTGAATGAGGTTGTGTTTCACTCGTAAATAGAAATGTTCAATCTTTCTATCAAAGTTATAGTATTGGACAAATATTCATAAGTTTTTTTTTATATCCGATTCAAATTCCAAATCTTATATGGCCCACCCCTTATCTCTTGAGTTTCCCTGACGGAAGGTAATGAGGAGATAGAATAACAAACAAGAAATGGCCAGTGTTTAGGGCTAGAATTGCAATACACTTATTTTTATACATTCAAACCAATTAAACACACATGGTACCTATCGATTTGAACCAATTGCTACTAAAATTTATATTACCACAGTGACTATGAAGCAGAATGTCTATATCACGAGCGCTTAGCTCAATTTTGTGTGCGACTTCGCGAACGCCACCTAGTTTACTATTCGAACACATTTTGTGACTTACAATTTCCTTTTCTATTCGAACACATTTTGTGTCTTACAATTTCTTTTGTTCAACTCGGTGCTTCGAGTTAGGAACAGGGAGTGCTTTAATATAAGTTCACCCGCACCTTTAACTACTATATTCTAATTTAGACTCACATTTCATTAACTTCTTTAAACATTTTAATTTTTCTTTTATCATTTGTATTTTAACATTTTCCTTATTACAAAAACGATGTCTAGTCTACCCTCTTACGACAACAATTGTGTTTTAACAATTTCTTTTGTAAAAACATTTTGTTTCTTACTTTTAATGTATTAAGGTATCTTAACCAAGTATAGTATAAAATTATCCCTTCTTTGGGGTGATCCTCTTTTCTGAACAGCAATCAATGGAGATAAAGTTATAGGGTGAATATCAGAGATTTACCTTAGGTAGCGTCGCTAATCGTATATACATCACGCGCTCATGAACAAAAAACACTCCTTTTATATGATTTTTTAATAAGAGAATTAGGATGCAAGTCAGATTTTTAAGCCATGCTACATGTAGAGACATAAACATGTTTAATGTATTCGAAAATAAGCATCAGAAAAATGAAAGAATGTAAACAAGAAAGGAAACGATTTTTCCAAGCATACGGAGAGGGACAAAATCAATAATGACCTACAAAGTAGTAAGTTGCCGCTGGTACTGCAGAGGGCTTGTACCGTGACCATTAATAAAAGGAACAGTGCAAAAGTGCAAAAGGATTAAAGAGACTAACATTAAAGCAGTTTAGAGTCGCTGAAATTTCGTAAGAGTATGACCGTCTTGCCTAGGACGATCGTCCGAGAAGGAAAAAGTTTTGTGTCATTCGAAAATTGTAACATTTGGAAGTCTCTGAAAATCGACAGCAACTGGGAGAATAAGGATATAGTTGCACGTCTTACCCAGGACGATAGAAGGTATTAAGACACATCTTCCAGATCAATTACTACACATTAAATCAAGTTCAAAAGTGTTAGCAAAAGAATTGGGGAATATCAATAAAAGTGAAAGATCGACATAATGAATATATGTCTGCTAAATTTAAACCGGGTGAAAAGAAATCAACTCCGATTAACGTAAACGGCTTCAAAAACAACAGAAAACATGGAGCATGAAACATGTACTCAAAGTATTGAACATACTTCACTCGATAACTTTAAAACACCAAAAAAAAGCAATATTGATCAAACAATAATACATGACGCTTCGAAACCGAAGGACACAGAGACTCAAAATTTCATTCTCAGAGGTTCAAGGGAGAAGAGAAAAAAACAAAATCCAAGGCGGAAAAATGAACAGCGGGAATTGTTAAATCTAGCAAGGACGGATGTGGTGTGGAACGAAAGCACTCTAAATCGAGACAGAGCCATCACAGGCTAAAAGTTAATTATTGAGTACATACTTACATTAGGTGGTGCTCAATTACGAAAACTCTAAGAACTACGATACCGACCGTAAGGACTCCATTCAACTTGAAAGTCCAAAACCAAAACACTTTAAATTCCATCATTTTGTCGGTGAATTTGTGGATGCAGCTGAATGTTTTACCCAGGACGATAGAAAACATTGGGACGACATGTCTAGAATGGCATCTAAAGAGACTCCAGAACCAAAAGAAAATTCCGAAACAAAAAAAAAAACACGAGTTTTGGTAAATTTGTGGATGCAGTTTAAGGTCTTACCCAGAACGGTAATCCTTCCTGTAGTATGGTTTGAGGTCGTTGTTGTGTACCCGTTTTTTTATTTTATATTTTTGGGCATTATTGTAGAGTTCTCGTTAAAGTTTATTTTTGTAATTACGTAAGATCCATGCCACGGTGGTGAGAACTTATTATCTTTGGTTTTTGCCATGAGTAGGACTTTATCTCCTATTTTAAAACATTTTACTTTGGTTCCCTTGTCGTAGTTGGTTTTCGACATGAGCTTTTGCTTCAGCATGATTTCACTCGCCATTTTATGACTAAACTGCAATCGTGTCCTTAGATCGTTCGCGTAGTTTTCGTAGTTGTAAAAGAGTGTAGGCGAATTTTTGAGATTATTCGGTATTTCAGCCGGAACACCATAAAGGAGTTCGTGAGCAGGCCCGGACCTGCCATTGGGAAATTGGGAGCTTTTCCTGCGGGCCACGGTATTGAAGGGCCGATTGGTGCCGCAAGGACCGGTCGATTTACTCTCATTTGGGCCGCCCATGAAGAAGAAATTATAAGTTTTAAATGTTGAGTATGTAATTGCAAACAAAAAATTGAAATTTTACGCGTTCTGATCAGAAAGTTCGATGAGGGATGTGGTGGAGGTGTTTACGTGAGTCATCACTCTTCGAAGCTGCATTTTCCATGTTCGTATGACCTTCTCTTACTGTATTGGGAAAATATAGAACTCGTTTCGTCGTTTCGATGCCTTGTGTTCTATCAAAATATTGTGAATTTGGTAGCTCAACATTGTAATGTCTTATCGCGTCGACCAGACGGCCAGTCGACGCGATAAAACGATCTAGGTTGTAGTGAAGTTACAATGTATGTAACGAGTCATCGCGTCGACATGACGGGTGGTTGACCCGATGAGAAGTTCAAGGTTGCAGGGATTTTGGGTTGTATGGCCAGGGTACACAGTTCAATTTTGCGACAACCATCAGCGGGATAAGAACTGACCAAAACCAACTGTTCAGGATTAAAAATGAAATCGTCGACTCCTCAATAAGTTTTTAACGAGTTCGTGTCTGGGCGATTTCCCTAATTGATAAGAGGAGTTGCAGTTCAATCACTTCTCTTGTTGATCGGAGAACTTGACCAGAACGATCAGTTGAATTTGAAACTTCTGTCGGGAAATTCTAGTTTTTGTATGGTAATTTTACGTTGAATTCAAGTTGAATAAAAGTTGAAAATAGTGAATTATTGTAAGGCAAACTTCATTTACTGAAACCAAACTTGTAATAAGCATACTAGACAAGTAACATTCACAACACACACATGGATAGAAAAACGACGATTTTTGTGATATTAAGTATTAAAATTATTAGTTCTCCTTTATTTGTGATTAACTTTGATGAATAAATATTTCAAATAAATGCATAATTTTCATTGGAAAGTGAAAGTGTGATTGGTTCTTAAACTTACTTTGATTATTCTACTGTTCGATATTTTAATCGCATACTATTTTGTAGCCTCTACTTCTTGCATCTTGACTATCATTGGATAACAAAACATTATTTAATTAACAACCACCAACTCTCCTCGACCAAGTTGCCTCTGAAAATTGGAAAAACAATGGCAAAATGTGGTGCAGAAAAATTGCGTGAAAAAAATGCAAGATTGAGGAATTCAACAGCGAAGGAGTGTCGAAAAATAACCGAGCATTTTGAAAAACCACTTGAGCCCTAAACTTTAAATTATGCAAGAACTTATGCAAAGATCGCAAAATCTACAGCCTCGAGTACCGTAACCTTAAATCCTGTGTTGGACATATCCCTGCCAAAACAAAAACATGTGCCTCAAGAAGTAATCGATCTGTGCAATGTCCAGAGTGAAAACAATGGTGGGATGTACACTTTTCATAAATTTTGAAGTAGATCTAGATAGTTTTCACACGTTTGGCAAAAATTCAGGGAAACTAGAAATACTGCGGTTTTTAGGTATTCTCAAAACAAGACGCAGTTTTGTTCAAATCGAATCTCGTGGTTTCGAGAAATTCGCTGACCCATCTTATGAAACTGAGTTCATGGGCAATTTTCAACTTTTTCATGGGCAATATACACCATTTAATCGACCCAAATTTTAATGCAAAAATCAATGATGAAATTTTGAAAAACAGGAATATTATTGAATCCGTCATTGATATAGTCAAACCTATAGGTAAGAGACATCTTGTCCAAGGAATATTACCAGTCTCGTGTCGTAGTAGAATAAGTAAATAAATAAAAAATTCTATTTTTCTAGCTATCGCAGCGATAAAAAAGAAGTTTCCGAAAATAGCATTAGATTTTTTTCTATGTTTTCTGGACACCGACAAAAATTTCCAAACATTTTCTACTTTTTCTACTTACACAAACGACGTAGAGGCTTGTAGTGAAAAAAATTTTCTTCTAGCTATCATACAACCACAGAAAACCGCAGAAATGTAGTTGCTATTGAAATCTCTGCGTTTACTACGATTAACAAGTGAAAAAAATATCTACTTTCTATTTATATTTCCCGTAACAACCAATGATTTATAACATTTTAGTGAAAATTATTTTAGTTACTATGGATCCCTGGGAACTGTTGTTCTACGGCGAATCGAAATTGTCAATTTCAATTTCTACGGTACTGGTAACGTGATCTACGTTCTTTTTTCACTTTCCTGTAACTACAAACGATTTAGAACATTTTAGTGAAAAAAAATTGTTTGTAGTGTTTTATCCCACCTTAATCGATTGGGAAGGGAGCAGGGAGTGCTTGCCGGAAGGGAGAAGTTCACCTGCACCTCGCGGTGTAAAAAGAAAGGACCTTTTTTCTTCACAATATATTTCAATACATTTTATTATTTAATATGACTTTAAATTTTTTTTCCTTATTTTTTTATTTATTTATAGTAAAATATAGTTATTCTATTACAAAAATAGGAGTTTTCTTTAATTTTTGTTATTTTTTTCCCTTTTTAAATATTTATTTTAAATAATGTCAAAATAATTTCCAACTCTATTTTTTTTTTTATTTGTTTTTAGGTTTATGATCTTATTTGATTTTTTTTTTTTATTTAAATTATTTCCCTATTCAAACACATCACTTTATGTTTTTCTTTTTCCTTTTCTTGTGTTTAGATTTACAATCCTTAAAATTTTTCCCAAACGTCAACTGTATTATTATATATTCTTTTTTAAGTGCTCACTCTTCAATTTGAATTTTGTTACGATCGAACTTAATGTTAATATAATTTCCAACTTATAAATTTGTTTTTTTTCTTTGCTTTTAGGTTTATGATCTTATCTGATTTCATCACTTTATGTTTTTCTTTTTCCTTTTCTTGTTTTTAGATTTACAATCCTTAAAATTTTTCCAAAACGTCAACTGTATTATTATATATTTTTTTTTTAAGTGCTCACTCTTCAATTTAAATTTTGTTTCAATCGAACTTAATGTTAATATAATTTCCAACTTATAAGTTTTTTATTTTATTTCCTTGCTTTTAGGTTTATGATCTTATCTGATTTTTTTTTTTTTTTTATTCAAATTATTTCCTTTTCACACACATCACTTTATGTTTTTATTTTTCCTTTTCTTGTTTTTAGATTTTCAATCCTTAAAAGTTTCCAAAACGTCAACTTTATTATTATATATATATTTTTTTTTTAAGTGCTCTCTCTTCAATTTAAATTTTGTTTCAATCGAACTTAATGTTAATATAATTTCCAACTTATAATTTTTTTTATTTTATTTCCTTGCTTTTAGGTTTATGATCTTATCTGATTTTTTTTTTTATTAAAATTATTTCCTTTTCACACACATCACTTTATGTTTTTATTTTTCCTTTTCTTGTTTTTAGATTTTCAATCCTTAAAATTCTCCAAGACGTCAACTTTATTATTATATTTTTTTTTCTTCAAGTGCTCTCTCTTCAATTTAAATTTTTGTTTCAATCGAACTTAATGTTAATATAATTTCCAACTTATAATTTTTTTATTTTATTTCCTTGCTTTTAGGTTTATGATCTTATCTGATTTTTTTTTTTTATTAAATTTATTTCCTTTTCACACACATCACTTTATGTTTTTATTTTTTCTTTTCTTGTTTTTAGATTTTCAATCCTTAAAATTGTCCAAAACGTCAACTTTATTATTATATATTTTTTTCTTTAAGTGCTCTCTCTTCAATTTAAATTTTTGTTTCAATCGAACTTAATGTTAAAATAATTTCCTTCTGTTCGATTTCCTTGACACTTGCACGCAATTAATTTAAGTTTGTTGAGATCGCCTCCCTTTTCCCGCCTTCGAATAACTCCGCGAATTCAAAGCGACTCCTCAGTCACCGGCCCAAGCGCGACTGAAAATGCGCGTCAGTTTGGGGCCCTTAAATCTGGACCCAAAATGCTGATGCGCATTTTCAATAAGTCGCGCATGGCGACCGAGAATGTGCTCAATTAGCACTTCATTTAGATTTTAAGAACCTACGCGATCGGATTTCATCACGAAGGTGATGAAATCCGATCGCGACAGTTCGTCGCGATCCATGATTGGGTTCGTCGCGATCCTTGACCGCAACGGAAAATTTTATCGCGCATGGGGTTTATTCTGTCGCGATCAGGTTACATCTTAGTGATAAGACTTGATCGCGACAGAATTTCGCGCATGGGAACCCAAAATGCAACGTCAGCATTTTGGGTTGGGAATGGACGAGTTCCCATGGAAACTGTTCAACGGCTGGGGTGGTAAAAAGGGGGGGGGGGGGGAGAGAGAGCATGTGTGGCTGAGCCTAGGCTCAGTCACAACATTCCACCCCCCTTGGAAAAACAAAAATTTCGGGGATATTTTTGTTGTTGAGGTGGCTAAATGTTGCGGATTTTGAGAGAGAAATGAAAGTTCTGAACTTGTGTGAAACCGGAACCGTTCTATGGTATGATTACTATTTTTCTTGTTAAATATTTTTTGTGTGAAATTGTTTACTATATGTAACTTATCATGTTTAGTTATTTATTCTTAATGTTAGGTGAATACATGTGTCTTTTTCTATAATTTATGGTAGATTTAGGCATATACATATTTTCCATGTATATATGTCTATATCTGCCTTACATCAGTATTACATTTTTTTTTCTTCGCCATTAGGACTTACAATTCCTTTTCGCTTATATACTCATATACATTTTTTCCTTAATGTTATACCTCTTGAGAGCCTTATTTGACTTTTATTTGATCTTGGGGACATTTCTCATCCTTTTCTTTCATCGGCCCTGGCATGAGCCATAATATTTATGGTCGTAACAATTTTATATTCGGTCAGGAAATTCGCCGGCTTGGTCAGCGGAGGAAGGTAGATACAAAAGGGGGAGAGGGATTGTAATCCTAGTGTGGGGGTGTAGTTGGCTTGGACTGGAGGAAAGGTACCTATCCAGTCGAAAGTAAAACAACTGAGAGGAAACCGAAAAACAACTGAAGGACCCAACTCGTAGGTTTAGCAGGGGCCTGCGGTTGTGAGAGGGCTAGTTAGCAGCCCAGTTAGGGAACCATTATAAAATAACTCATGAAGAGAACGAGACGACTTTTTTATTTGAGCAAATGGTTATTATCTCCAACAACGGTGGGTAATAAAAATTTTGTTTCAAAAAAAAAAATGGAGTTAAAATAACACGTTAGTGGAATTATTAAAATGACAATAGAATAATAGAAGTGAGTTGGAGATTGATGGTACTGTGGTGCCAAGGTCGGAGGGGTAAATTAAACTATGTGCAGTTTGATCGAAAGCAAAAAGAGTAAAATATTAAAAGGGGGAGAGAAAGACAAAAGGGGGTATTGGTTGTCGAGCGAGCAGCTTGGCGGCATGCCTGGGACGAATGAATGGGGCGAGAGATTTCAAAGAATAAAGTGAGAAAAGAAGAAGAAGGCGAGGAGAAAAAAAAAGGGGAAAGAGAAAAAAAAAAGGAGACAAAAGGGGATTTCGATAATGCAGTTTAATGTCATGCTTAGGACGATGGGGTGTGTTGAACTACGTTCAGTTCGATCGGAAACAAAAACGCAAAGCCACAAAGGGGAAGGAAAAACAAGAGATGTTAGGAGAGCAGTTTAACGTCATGCTTGGGACTAATGGGGTGTGTTGAACTATGTTCAGTTTGATCGAAAACAAAACGCAAAGTCACAGAGGGGGAGGAAAAACAAGAGATGTTAGGAGAGCAGTTTAACGTCATGCTTGGGACTAGCAAATGGGGCGAAAGTTCAAAGAGGGGAAAGAAATAATAATAAAAAAAAATAAAAAGGATAGCACGAAAGGGGGTTTTGATGATGCGGCCTAGGACATGAACGTTATTAGGCTGCGCAAGGGTTGACGGAAAACAAGGAGGGTTTTAGAGGTTCATGTCGCACTAAGGGAACGAAGTGACTTACTTGACTTCAAACAATAACGACGGTTAGAATATATTTAGTATGCCGACTGTGCAGTTCTTATAAAGAAAAAAAAGGAGAGAGATAAAACAATTAAATTAGACTTCTAGCTCACAGGGGGAACACAGTACAACGATTTGGGGAGAGCAGTTTATCGTCGTGCCTGGGACGATTGAAACGTGGATTTGAAACAAAGTATCTTATTAGCAGACAGCCAAGTACAATCAAGTGATTCCTCATCTAAACGCGATTTCCGCGGTTCCACCATGCGTTATGGAAGGGCCTAAGCGACAGGGCAGGCATGTACGCAAGGTATTAAGAAGATTGCTCTCGATGATTTTAAAGTACCAAGTACCATAACATTCGAAACCAGGGAGCTCAAATTCTAAAATTTTATCCAAGGAAAAAAAATGTTCAACAGGGCAAGAATGGATCTACGTTGAAACGAAAATATTCTAAATCCCGACATAAACACTACAAAAAAAAATATGAAGGAAAAAGGGAGAGGGATTTAAAAAAAAAATATACATTCAGTTGAAATCCATAGTGTATTCCAAGTAACAAAGAGTAGAGGGAGAGAGAGGAGAAAAAGAAAGAGAGAGCAGTTTAACGTCATGCCCTGGACGATTGAAACGTTGGACTGAAATCGTTGAGCTGCTCACGTTACGTTTGGGAAAAAAAAGGGATAGGGCAGGGCAGTTTAACGTCGTGTTTGTGACGAGCAAAGGGGCTGGGGAACAGAGTTCGAAAAAGAGGGTTAAGGAAAGGGGATGCAGTTTAATGTCATGCTTAGGACGATTGAGATCGTTAAACTATGTTAATTTCAGATGAGATGTTAATTTGGGATGTACAGAGAAAACCAACGGTGAAGGATGAGAAGGGAACAAAAGAAAGGGTGCGTTGAGAGAGACAAAAACGCATTTAACGTATTCGAAAATAAACCGGAGAGAAAGGGAGAGAAAAAAAAAGGGTAATTATATGGAGAGAAAAGGGCTTTTATTTTGTGAGAGAGAGAATATTTCAACATCACGGCTGGGATGAACGAAAAGAGTCCTTACTGAGAGGTGGAAGGACTTGAAGGGGCAGTTTAACGTCGTGCTTAGGACGTTAAACCGTTTGGTGAATCCTCATCTTGGGGCGGAGATGGTATGTGAAACAAGGAGAGTCTTGGGTTTGTGGTGGGAGGTATGTGGCTTCTATGTTCTGCCACGACTTGAAGGGGAAGGTTTCGCTGGCCACCTCTTTTACATAATTGCATAATTCCAATTACGAGAATAAGGGAGAGGACTACGTATAACATAGTGTAGTGGTGAATGTGGTGGTTGTTCAGGTTCAGGAGGGGTACCTGTTCGTCCTTCTTCTGCTGTGAAATTTTTGCTGCCAATTCGTCCAAGTCGTCCTCTGGTTTTCTTGGGGATTCTTTGATGTACGGGCCCTCGGGAGGGGGTAGAGTCGTGTATTTAGGATCAGGCTTGGTTGCCAAAAGAGCTGTGGCATTTATGTGGCGTATGGTATGGGGGAAACTAGAGCTTTGCCTCTCGTTTTGGCCATGTATGATGAAGTGACTGGTTCTGAGGTAGCAAGTGGGTTCAATGTGGAGTAACGCTGTCTGATTTAGTTTGAAGGTCTGAACAGTGTTGTTACACACGACGTCGGCATTGCGGAGTGTCTTGGTGGCGTAGATCCAAGTGTTAGGGCGAGAAAGGGAAATCCAGTAAGAAGTATGCTCGGTACAAGTAAGTTGGCACTGGGATGTATCTACGCCACTCCTTATGAGGGCAATTTCACATTTGAAAGGCCTTGACTGAGCATTAAAAATAGGGAATTTCGCTCGACAGAAGAATTTAGAGGCGTCTGAGGATAGACAGTCGTGAAAATCGCTAATGCTCATTTCATAAAAATGCTCTCGGTTCAGATCGATCAAAAGGATCTCGGAAGAGGGTTGAATATAACATAGGGAGTTGTTGTAGACTGTAGGTAGTGGAAGAATCCTGAAGGTTTGATATACATCTCGGAAAGGTAGGGGAAATTTTAATTCGATGATTAATTTAGAATTAATTATTGTGGCGGAAAAAGTGGAGAGCTTGTAAATTTGCCAAATCATATTGGGAAGAGGGTCGAATGGAAGAGTTTTTTGAGGGTCCATTTCCTGCCGAATGTTGGAGAGAAGGTTTTCTATCTGAAAAGGAGTTATGAGCGTAGGGTGAAATTGGCCGTGTTTTACATCTGCTAGGAGATCTATCAGGTCGGATTGAGTAGATTGGTATTGATTTATAATAATAAGGACTAACGAGAAAAGGGAGTTTATTTCGGTTGCCCATTCATTTACATGTACTTGATTTTCAACTTTGGAGACCTTGGATTCGAGGGTGGTTATTTTGATGAAAATTACGGCACGATCTTTCCTAATGCTTTCCCGAGTTTTATTGGTGAGATTAATGGTCGCGTCCAAGATAGTGGTCTGATTTTTCAATAGGGAATGTAAGTGGTGATTATTTCGTTGAAGGGTTCGTATTTGTTCGTCGTATCTTTGAGCATCGTCCTCATTAAGGATTCCAAAAAGGGGTTTGGTAATCTTCCCGACAAAATTAAAAAGGGACCTAGTTTTTCTAAGCGGGGGAAATATAATCCTTTTTTTTTGTTTTCTATCGCTTCCTCCAAGTTATCTAATTGCGTAATAGAAGAGAGACAGATCGTTTTTAAGGGCGTCTCAGAGGCCAACTGGCTACACATTTGCTGAAGCTTACCCGTGATTCTTAATATTGAGAGGTATTCTTCCTGGAGGGCCGCTAGGTCGTAGTAAGTTATTATCTTCCATTCGCTTGTGAACAGCCTCGTCCTTCCTATTTCTTCGAAGTATAAGCCGACCGTGGAAGTGAGAGGAGTAATTTGGATTCCCAGCTCCTCGCGAGAGAAAACTGAGACGGTAAGGCACAGGACCGCGAACAGATAAACCCTTGCCCTTGGAACGAAAGGAAGAGGTTTTAGTTTGAGAGAGAACTTAGTTAAGAAATTATGGATGTATGAATTTTTTTAAGTCGTTATTATGTACGCGTTTTTCCTTGTTTTTTATTTTTATTGTTGAATTTTCAGGGGTATTCACCTGAGTTAAAGTGTAAGGGCCTTGCCATAAGGGTGAGAATTTGTTGTCCATTGTTCTCGCTCTTAGAAGGACCAGATCGCCGATTTCAAAGGATTTTTGTTGTGTTCCCTTGTCGTAGTATTGTTTGGATCGCTCTTTATTTCCTAACGCGATCTGTCTAGCGATTTGATGACAGTGCCGGAGTCGTGCCTTGAGTTCGTGGGCATAATTATCGTAATTGTACCCAATTTCGGGGGAGGACTTTAGATGGTTTGGAACCTCGGCGGGAAAGCCATAAAGGAGTTCGTGGGGAGAATAATTGGTACTTGAGTGGGGGGTAGTGTTGTACACGAACATGGCGTAAGGAACCCAGGTGTCCCATGACAGTGGATCCTTTTCTATGTGAGAACGGAGGTATTCTGCTAGTGTTCGATGACTTCTCTCTAGGGCTCCGTTAGACTGAGGGTGGTAGGGAGTTGTTTTCAACCTCTTCTAAGGAGTTTTGAAACTTCTTGAAACATTCCCGCGATTAAGTTAGCACCTTGATCAGTCAAGATGCTTTCAGGTATCCCGTGTCTACATATGATTGTAGTAGTAAACGCTTCCGCGAGGGTGGTTGATTCGGCGTTGGGAACAGGGATTGCCTCCGAAAATTTTGTTAAATCATCCTGGAAAGTTAGGAGGTATTTATTTCCTAGGTACGAGACGGGTAGTGGCCCCACGATATCTAAATAAACTCTTTCGAATGGCTTGGAACTCACTGAAGTTATTTTCATAGGGATCTTAGGGTTTCGCGATACTTTGTTTATTTGGCACTGTTTGCAGTTTCTAATAAATGTTACAACAGCTTGGGTCATTGCTTCCCAATAAAACTGTTTCTTGATCCTCTTCAAGGTCCGAGATACACCTTGGTGACCTCCCGTGGGTAGCAAATGGAAATCTTTTATTATTTGCTCCCTTTCCTTAGGGTCATCTAAGTACCTAATTGTTTCGACATGGAGTATTGTGTCGATTTTAAGCGCCTTACGGATTTTGTCCTTAAGTGTCATTAGGGTCTGTAGTTCCAGTTTCGGAATACTTATGTGTATGGTCTTCAGGTTTCTTTCTACGGCCAGGGATACGAAGTTGGAGAGGGTAGTGTTTAGGTTGTCCTCATCCTGAGGGGTACGAAGGGGAAGTATTAATCTTTTGACAATGAAATCGGATTCTTTGAAAGAGAATATTTGAGGTTCGAGGGAGAAATCGATTTTGCTCAAATCGACACTTAGCATGGCGGCTAAACGCCGTTCAAGATTAGTGTCCCTTGTGGGCAAAATAAAGAATTTGGCACGGGCAGATTTAGACACTAATAAAGAGTCGTCAGTTTCAATGAGGGATGATGATAAGTAGTTGTCATTATTGGTTCTGGCCTTCTTTTGTGCATCCTGGTCCAGGTTATCAGTGATCTTGGCTTGGCTTCTTGTTACCGCGTATAGAGAGGTGGTGTTTTTAGGGTCGTTTCGTTTTTCCGATTTATCAGTCTCAGGAGAGTTCTCTTGTGCTTCCGCGGTTACTCTGCTTAAGGCATCGGCATTTGTATTAAGTTTTCCGGCCTTGTGGGTTATCGTGTAGTCGTACTCTTCTAAACGGATTCTCCATCTCATCAATCTTGACGAGTGGTCCCTTAGATTCATGAGCCAAACTAGAGGCTTGTGGTCAGTGATAATGGAGAACTTCCTTCCATATACATATGGACGAAATTGTTCCACGGCATACACGATAGCAAGTAATTCTTTCTCTATTGTCGAGTATCTTGTTTCGGCACCGTTTAGAGCACGGCTCGCGTATGCTATGGGGTAGTCTCCATCCTCGTCCTGCTGCGAGAGAACAGCTCCTAGAGCTATGTCACTGGCATCGGCCGTGACGTAGAATTGCCGCGAAAAATCGGGATATGCCAAGATGGGAGAGGTTATTAACCGTTGCTTTAAGTTCGTAAAAGCTTCGTCACAAAGGGCATCAAATTTAAAGGGTACGTCTTTTTTTAAAAGGTTGGTCAAGGGTTTGGCGACCTTAGAGAAATTTGGGATAAATCGGCGGTAATACCCGATAAATCCGAGAAAAGCTCTGATATCTTTTACCTTTTTAGGTCTTGGATATGTTTTGACTGCTGTTATCTTCCCTGGATCTGGTTTGACACCGTTTTCCGTAATTAAGTGTCCCAGATACATGATTTCTTTCCGAAGAAAATGGCATTTTTCTGCCTGCAACTTTAGTTTGAAGTCGCGTAAACGTTGGAATACAGCAATGAGCCTATTGTTGTGTTGAGATAGATTGTAGCCATGGATGACTATGTCGTCCATATAAATGAAACAGTGAATTCCTTGTAATCCAGACAAGATATTATTCATAGTTCTTTGGAATGTAGCGGGAGCTCCTTTCAGACCGAATGGCATTCGATTGTACTCGTAATGGCCATAAGGCGTACTGAAGGCTGTTTTTTCCCGATCCCTGTCGTCCATTCTTATCTGGTGGAATCCACTGGCCAAGTCGAGCGTCGTAAAATACTTAGATTTCCCAAGTTGGTCCAATATGTCTGTTATATTTGGTAGAGGGAACGCGTCTCCTACCGTAATCTCATTAAGACGCCGGAAATCTACCACTACTCGCCATCTCTTATTCCCTTGTTCATCGGGTTTCTTCGGAACGAGGAGTAGGGGAGAGTTCCAGGGACTATAGGATGGTCTGACAATGCCTGATTTTAGCATCTCTTGGACTTGGTTATCCACTTCCTTACGATTTGCCTCCGGTAATCTGTACGGTTTTGTGTATATAGGGGGATGATTGGCTTCTACCTCAATTTTATGGGTTGTCGCGTCCGTGTAGGACAATATATCACCTTCTAGATAAAATATATCATTGAAGGTTCTACAGATATCTCGAATTGATGTCTCTTCTTCTTCATTACAATGATCCAATTTTACAAGGTTCTGCAGTTTTTTTATTCTGCCCTCAATCGGGTCTTGGTCGAAGTTTGGAGTTATCATGTCGAAATTCTTCGCATCTAGATACTCTAGGTCCAGATCATGGAGGGGTAAACTAACGTCTTCCTCTGTAGTATTCAGGATTAAGACTTTTACCATTCCATTTTCAGGAGTACCAATAGAATTGCCTATATACACTCCGGGAATTATTTCTTTATTCGATATTACCGTTTCTGTGGAAGCCGTAGTGGGTATTAAGTGGATTGTTTCTGCTCGAGCTGGAATGATCGCACGGCTTAAGGTACTTGGGTTGAAATGTGTTTGCAGTTTACCGTCGTGCCCAGGACGAATGCCCTTTTGAGAAGATGTTACTGGTTGCAGTTTGATGTCTTGCCCAGGACGGTTAATTAACAAGGAAGGAGATATATACTTATTTAACGAGGAAGGAGATATTTCTGACTTAACTAACGAGGAAGGAGATACTTCTGACTTAACTGACGAGGAAGGAGATACTGCTGTTGACTTTATTAACGAGGAAGGAGATATTTCTGACTTAACTAACGAGGAAGGAGATACTTCTGACTTAACTGACGAGACTGACGTGGAAGATGTGGACGGGGTTGAAGGACCCGAAGAAGAGGGGATAGGCGAAGACGACGCTGACGAGGATGGTGATGAAAACGACGGGGACGAAATTGTTGGTTGCAGTTTAGCGTCTTGCCAAGGACGTGTATCTATTGGATAGAACGGTGTTGGATGCAGTTTAACGTCTTGCCGAGGACGATTAACTGACGAGAACGGAGGTGCTGACGTGGGGGCAGATGAAGACGAGGGGGGAGATATAGTCGAAGGTGACGAAGAAGATATTATTGGATGCAGTTTAACGTCGTGCCCAGGACGCGTATTCGTGGAGTTTATAGTCCTACGATAAAACTGAGGGAAATCACTGAGATATTGCTCCAAGGTGTAAGGAATCGAGTTGCGACCGACCTCGAGTGTTAGTGTCTGAGCCCAATAATCAATTCGTGCCTTATATCTGGTCAAGAAGTCGTGACCTAATAAACCTTCATATGCCATTGCCGAAGCATCCCTCAGGATTTGGAAAGGATGTTCGATTTGGAAATCTGCACCTTCGTGGTGTAGTTCGCTTATTATGAGACCCTCTGTGGAAGTAGATTGGGAAAAGACTGTATTGATGTGACAAATAATATCGCTGTTATACCTGCTACCAGGTTTCAGTGACTGACTTCGAACTAGGCTGATCTCAGCCCCGGTATCTATTAAGAATTCGGTGTATGGACTAACGGACGTTTTAGAGGCTAGGGTGAGGGTTATGGATGAAGGTCGTACGGTTATGGGGAGTTTTATCCTTGAATGTTGGAAGGTTGGGTCCGATTTCCATGTACATCGGCCTGAATGACGATCTGCGGGGGGTTGCCGACGAATTTCCCCCGCACCTGGGAGTTTTCCGGGTTGTTGGAATGCGTAGTTGACGGGTAAGGAGGATTCGGTGGTGACAGAGGAGACAGGGGTTGTGAGTAACGCGATTGTGGGTTATATGGTGGCCTTCTTCTTCGGTTGTTGGTCTCCCTTTTCCGACATTCGTCAATTGTATGGCCTTTGTTATGGCAATAATTACAGATTTTCGGAATTTGTTTTAGAATGGAGTTTTCAGGGGTTCCGTTCCCGGACGAGAGGTGGTGTATTGTAGATGGGTTAGACCTTTCCTGGCGTTGTACGGAGCGGGGCGGTAAATGACAATGTGGGGCGATGTGACCTGGCTGGCCACATCTGAAGCAGGTAGTATTCCTTAAAGGGTTCTGCTGCGGTGGATCCACCCGGGGCTTCGTTGGATCCTGCCTCGGGGTATTGATTTGATTGAGTCGCGTCGCGTGCTCTAATATATAGTCGGACATTGAGGCGAGTTTCTTTTCAGAAAATACCTTGGCAAGCATTTGCAGCTGGCCATTTAGCAGCCCGTCTTCGAGGGTTCTGACGGCCTGCGCCTCGTTGTCTTTAAGAAGGGATCTCAACAGGACGTTGTCGCTTGTATATTTTCGCGTGGCTTCGTTTAACAGAGTAAAGGTGGTGGTCAGGCGATTTAGGAATTCTTTAACACCCTCGCCAGTTTTCTGCTTTAACTGTCCTAATTGGGTTTGTAGGGTAAATCTTGAAAGTCGGGTTTCGAACTTGGATGATAGAACGGAACGTAGGACAGTCCAGTCGTCAGTGGGGTTATATTTGTACACGTCGTACTCTGGACCACTCAATTTACGTTTGACAAGACCCATGAAACTTTGATGGTCTGTCCCCGTTGACACAGTGGAAAAAATGTCATCCGCACAGGTAAGGAATCGGTGTAGATCCCTGGTATTTCCGGAAAATTCTGGCAACAGTCGTTGTGAATTTGCAAGGGAGAAACCGGACGTTGGAGAAGCATGGTGTAGAATTGAGCCAAATGTAGCATTTAATTGGTCCTGAATATTAGGTTCTTGGAAAGGGTATCTGTCCTGCAACCCGTCTTGCAGGAGGTCAAAGGTATTATCATATTGTCCTTGGATCTCCTCGAATGTATTACTGGTAAAATATGAATCTTCTTCCTCGTCGTCGTACAAATCCACTAGAATTTGGAAATGAGTTTGCTCAAAAGGTTCCCAGTATTTTTTCAGGGTGGTGATTTTATTCTGTAAGGCAACCTTGCTAGCGTCTCGGAGGAAGTCAGGGGTAATTTGAGAAACAATCAGCCGGATTACCTGGCTTCTTTCCTTTTGGAGCCTGAGCCTTCCAGGATTAGGTGATTCGTTGACTTCGGATTCGGCTTCGGGGGCGTTAGCCCTTTTTTGAGTTTCGGGGGCTGGAGGTATGAAAAATTGGCTGGTGGCCTTAGCTAGTAAGGGGCTAACGAGCCAATCACTAAGGGTCGCTTTCGTGGTCTTGTACCAATCGTGGGCCTTCCCATGGCAGTCGAGAGTAAAATATTCATGCTTATCATCCCGTTCGGGGTGATCTTTAGAGAAACATGACCCTTTTGGAAATTTCCCCAAGCTTCCTCTAGGAGGCTGAGTTTCCTTTTTGTATAATCGGCGGTCCTTGAAGATTTGGGTGCCTTACTGAAGTTGTTATATAACTTGACGATCTCTGAATTGATTTGCATTTGCGCAAGGCAAAGATCGTGAAACGTGGGAGGAGACATTATTAGGATGTTTGAAGAGTACTGTTGAGCAAGAGTTAACCGAAGATCAAAGCTGATCAATGGAAGGTGGAATTTGCGTCGAGATCAAGAAATTAATTCGAGCGTTAGATGGATTTAATAAAGAATTAAAGCAATTACAAAAAAAAGGGGACTAACGGGCTTTTAATGCAAGGAAGGGGTGTTGAACAGTACTTTTGACGAGTGTCAAAAAATCACTCGCGAATCAGTAATTGGTCGAACTAGATAAGTTTTGGGTTTAGGCGGTTACATTCATTGTTAACCAACTATCTCCTTGTTTAAAATTGGTTATAGCTATTTCTTAATATCGGCCCGCAGAATCTTTGCGATTAATAAGATTTAAAAATTCGGAGTCTCCCCAAAAAGGGGTTCAAATTTGTGAGAGAGGGTTTTATACGAGTCGTCGACTATGCAAGTTATTGTATCTATTTATATAGGTTTTTTTTTTTTTTTAACAGGGAAGAGGCACGACGATAAGATACTGGTAGGTTGATCGGAGCTAGTACGAGCTTGCTTTCATGAAGCGGTTCATTTAGATAGGTCAACGCAAATATACGAGTAATCGAGCATCAACCAACGAAAACAGAAGAATTTGGGATACATTCCCACGGTGGTTGAACCAAAATTGAAGTTTAAGATACGATCTGGATTTAAGGATGTCTGGAGAGTCCTCTCAATATGACGCTCCAAGCTCACGTATTTCCCGACAACAAGAGAGATACAAAGATGCGATTCGGAATGAACTCTTCTGACACAAAAAAAATGGAAACAAGAGCCGGTGAAGGAGGATGTGGGAACAGTAAAATTTTCTTTTTATTATATTTTTATATTATCCGGTACGTAGAGGCCGGAATGTCAGCGTGACAATTCCCTTGCCTAGCAGACTGTCCAAGACTCTTACCTGGGTAGGGGAAATCTTGGATTTCTTCTAGGCGCGCGGACTATTATTTGTTTTTAGTTATTAATGTTATTTTTCATTATATATTATTTTGAAAATTATAAAAAGGTAAAATATTTGGCTCTCAAAAGGTTTACAAAAAAATTTATAAAAATATGGGGATCTGGGTATTAAAATATCGTTTTTTTTTTCTTTTTTTTAACTAAAACTCACGGCTTCATGTTTAATTCTTCCTTCGTGGGTCGGGGTGGTGCTTCCTGGCTGGCAGTTGGTTTGATTGTTGTTTTTTTTTCTATCTATTTAGGACTCCCTGGTCACTAAAGATGCGGGCAGGGTTGGAGCCCCTAAAAGAAATTTCGTTGGGGTTTAATTTTGTGCTCGCCTGGAGCCCAAAACCCTTTTCACTTCACTTTATTATATTATTATGTTTCCCTTTTGTTGATTATATTTTTTATTATATTATTTTTTTTTTTAAATTTATTAATTTATATTTTTTTATTAAAAAATTTTTTTTTTTTTTAATTTGTTGGGATCTGACAGAAATGATCCCACCGCTGCCACCAAATGTTTTATCCCACCTTAATCGATTGGGAAGGGAGCAGGGAGTGCTTGCCCGAAGGGAGAAGTTTACCTGCACCTCGCGGTGTAAAAAGAAAGGACCTTTTTTCTTCACAATATATTTCAATACATTTTATTATTTAATATGACTTTAAATTTTTTTTCCTTATTTTTTTATTTATTTATAGTAAAATATAGTTATTCTATTAAAAAAATAGGAGTTTTCTTTAATTTTTGTTATTTTTTTCCCTTTTTAAATATTTATTTTAAATAATGTCAAAATAATTTCCAACTCTATTTTTTTTTTATTTGTTTTTAGGTTTATGATCTTAGTTGCGTTCCTTTCGCTGGTCTGCTCATGAGCAGATCAGCATTTACATGGGAAGCAACAACAAAATGTGTGCAATCTTGCACACGTTTTAAAACGTGAGCAAGAGCACTGCTCACGGAAAAAATGTTGGTCGGGAGTGTATTTTTTGTTTTCAGGGTTGGTGGACTTTATAATCTGTCAACGTATTTAATGTTAAAGAACAAATAATAAAACAAAAACAACATAATATGCAACATAACTTATTGTTTAATGCTTGGTTGTGCTTTTTTGCAACATTAACCTTATTTAATTATGTTATTGATTGATGTTTGGTTTGTCTTGCTCACATTTTACGCAAAACTCAAATGTCAAAACATCGACATGTTAGCCAACCTTTGACAATTGAATTTTGTGCGTTCCTTTCGTCGTGAGCAATGATCATGAGCAGAGCAAGGCGAATGGAACGCAACTCTTATTTGATTTTTTTTTTTTTTTATTTAAATTATTTCCCTATTCAAACACATCACTTTATGTTTTTCTTTTTCCTTTTCTTGTTTTTACATTTACAATCCTTAAAATTTTTCCCAAACGTCAACTGTATTATTATATATTCTTTTTTAAGTGCTCACTCTTCAATTTGAATTTTGTTTGGATCGAACTTAATGTTAATATAATTTCCAACTTATAAATTTTTTTTTTTTTTTATTTCTTTGCTTTTAGGTTTATGATCTTATCTGATTTCATCACTTTATGTTTTTCTTTTTCCTTTTCTTGTTTTTAGGTTTACAATCCTTAAAATTTTTCCAAAACGTCAACTGGATTATTATATATATTTTTTTTTAATTGCTCACTCTTCAATTTAAATTTTGTTTCAATCGAACTTAATGTTAATATAATTTCCAACTTATAATTTTTTTTATTTTATTTCCTTGCTTTTAGGTTTATGATCTTATCTGATTTTTTTTTTTTTATTAAAATTATTTCCTTTTCACACACATCACTTTATGTTTTTATTTTTCCTTTTCTTGTTTTTAGATTTTCAATCCTTAAAATTTTCCAAAACGTCAACTTTATTGTTATATATATTTTTTTTTTTTTAGTGCTCTCTCTTTAATTTAAATTTTGTTTCAATCGAACTTAATGTTAATATAATTTCCAACTTATAATTTTTTTATTTTATTTCCTTGCTTTTGGGTTTATGATCTTATCTGATTTTTTTTTTTATTAAAATTATTTCCTTTTCACACACATCACTTTATGTTTTTATTTTTCCTTTTCTTGTTTTTAGATTTTCAATCCTTAAAATTTTCCAAAACGTCAACTTTATTATTATATTTTTTGTTCTTTAAGTGCTCTCTTTTCAATTTAAATTTTTGTTTCAATCGAACTTAATGTTAAAATAATTTCCTTCTGTTCGATTTCCTTGACACTTGCACGCAATTAATTTAAGTTTGTTGAGATCGCCTCCCTTTTCCCGCCTTCGAATAACTCCGCGAATTCAAAGCGACTCCTCAGTCACCGGCCCAAGCGCGACTGAAAATGCGCGTCAGTTTGGGGCCCTTAAATGTGGACCCAAAATGCTGATGCGCATTTTCAATAAGTCGCGCATGGCGACCGAGAATGTGCTCAGTTAGCACTTCATTTAGATTTTAAGAACCTACGCGATCGGATTTCATCACGAAGGTGATGAAATCCGATCGCGACAGTTCGTCGCGATCAAGTTTTATCAGAGTGATAAAACTTGACCGCAACGGAAAATTTTATCGCGCATGGGGTTTATTCTGTCGCGATCAGGTTACATCTTAGTGATAAGACTTGATCGCGACAGAATTTCGCGCATGGGAACCCAAAATGCAACGTCAGCATTTTGGGTTGGGAATGGACGAGTTCCCATTGAACTGTTCAACGGCTGGGGTGGTAAAAAAGGGGGGGGGGGAGGGAGAGCATGTGTGGCTGAGCCTAGGCTCAGTCACAACAGTAGCTCCTATGGATCCCTGGGAACTGTTGTTTTACGGCGAATCAAAATTGTCAATTTCAATTTCTACGGCACTGGTAACGGGATCTACGTTCTTTTTTCACTTTCCTGTAACTACAAACGATTTAGATCATTTTAGTGAAAAAATCGTTTGTAGTTCCTATGGATCCTGGGAACAGTTGTTCTACGGCGAATCAAAATTATCAATTCCAATTTCTACGGTTCTGGTAACGGGATCTACGTTATCTTTTCACTTTCCTGTAAATACAAACGATTTAGAACATTTAAGTGAAAAAATATCGTTTGTAGTTCCTATGGATCCTTGGGAACTGTTGTTCTACGGCGAATCAAAATTGTCAATTTCAATATCTACGGTGCTACAACGATTAGGAACTACAAGGAACTACAAACGATTTTTTTCACTAAAATGTTCTAAATCGTTTGTGGTTACAGGAAAGTGAAAAACGAACGTAGATCCCGTTACCAGTGCCGTAAAAATTGAAATTGACAATTTTGATTCGCTGTAGAACAACAGTTCCCAGGGATCCATAGGAACTACAAACGATTTTTTTCCACTAAAATGTTCTAAATCGTTTGCAGTTACAGGAAAGTGAAAATAGAACGTAGATCCGGTTACCAGTAACGTAGAAATTGAAATTGACAATTTTGATTCGCCGTAGAACAACACTTCCCAGGGCTCCATAGGAACTACAAACGATTTTTTTTTTCACTTAAATGTTCCAAATCGTTTGTAGTTACAGGAAAGTGATAAAAGAACGTAGATCCCGTTATCAGTACCGTAGAAATTGGAATTAATAATTTTGATTCGCCGTAGAACAACAGTTCCCAGGGATCCATAGGAACTACAAACGATATTTTTTCACTTAAATGTTCCAAATCGTTTGTAGTTACAGGAAAAAGAAAAAAGAACGTAGATCCCGCCACCGGTACCGTAGAATTTGAAATTGACAATTTTGATTCGCCGTAGCACAACAGTTCCCAGCGATCCATAGGAACTACAAACGATTTTTTTTTCACTTAAATGTTCTAAATCGTTTGTAGTTACAGGAAAGTGAAAAAAGAACGTAGATCCCGTTACCAGTACCGTAGACATTGAAATTGACAATTTTGATTCGCCGTAGGACAACAGTTCCCAGGGATCTATGGGAACTACAAACGATTTTTTTCTACTAAAATGTTCTCAATCGTTTGTAGTTACAGGAAAGTGAAAAAAGAACGTAGATCCCGTTACCAGAACCGTAGAAATTGAAATTGATAATTTTGATTCGCCGTAGAACACCAGTTCCCATGGATCCATAGGAACTAAAATAATTTTCACTAAAATGTTATAAATCATTTGTTGTTACGAGAAATATAAATAGAAAATAGATTTTTTTTTCCATATTTACTCGTAGTCAAAGCAGAGATTTCCATAGAAACTACATTTCTGCGGTTTTCTCTGGTTGTATGATAGAAAAAGTAGAAAATGTTTGGAAATTTTTGCCGGTGTCCAAAAAACATAGAAAAAAAAACTAATGCTATGTTCGGAAACTAAAAACGATTTTGAAGGATACAGTATTGATAATTTTACAAATCCACTAAAATTGGCGCCGTAGAAATCGATTTTTTCGATTCTCTACGGAATCGTCGAAACTACAAACGGAAATATTTCACAACAAACCTCTACGTCGTTTGTAGTAAGAGGAAATAACAAAAAAGTTTGGATTTTTTCCATGGTATCCGAGTAATTTGACAAAAAACTTCGACATTTTTCCGTAGAAGCTACATTTTTGCGATTTTCTTGAGTTGTATATTAGCTAGAACAAAAATTTTTTCACGACAAACCTTTTCGTCGTTTGTAGTATTTGGAAAAGAAAAAAACATTGGAAATGATTTTCGGTGTTCGGAAAAAGTAGAAGAAAAAAAACTAATACTATTTTCAGAAACTACAAACGATTTTCAACAAGAAATTTAAGACAATTTTCAAACCCGCCAAAAATGGCTGCGTAAATCAATTTTTTTGATTCTCTACGGAATCGTCGGAACTACCAACGAAAAATATTTACTACAACCTATACGTCTTAAACGTGTTCCAGGTTCACGAGCTCTTGAAATATACAAATGATAGTCACGGAAACTTTTTAGAAATACTGAACCTTCTGGCCAAACGTATCATCGTTGACGCATGCAGAAACATATTGACGCATGCAGTGATTTGAGTTTGGCTCGTCGCCTTGCGAAACCAGAGGGGAGACTTGGAAGAGGAAATTTCGTAACCCTCATTTCCAAAAATTCTGTCAATCACGTTGTCCAAAGCATTTCTTCTTTGATACGAGCTAAGATCGCACAGAAGGTAACCTTATCTGGTACATTTTCCATCCAGAGGATACAACCTCTCGAGAACAATGTTCAATCATCATTCGATATGTTCTCGGTAATGAAATTCTGGAAAGATTGTTGGCCGTCGTAAAATGCGACAACTTAAGTGGGAAAGCATTGAAAAATCTCGTGGTATCCATTTTGACAATTAATAAAATTGACCCCAAAAAATGTATTGGAAGCTCCACCGATGGGGCAGCGAGCATGTTAGGCGAGTATGATGGTTTTGGTGGATGGCTTGCAACAGAAGCACCAGAGATGGTACATATATGGTGCTATGCATATTTTCTGAACTAAGTCATTTCAGACACTGTCAGCAGCTGTATTAATTGTATATCATTGCTCGGACTTTTAAACAAAATAGCAGTTTTTGTCAAAGATTCTTACATTAGGATGGACATCTGGACTAGTACACTACCGGAGTCGGATCGTCGTCAGTTAAATCTAATAGGTGAAACACAATGCTGGGCTAAGGATGCCTTTTTAACGAAGGTATTCGGGGTTTCTGACTGTCAAGTGCAGTCTCTTTTTATACTGATCATAGTGGTCTTAGAAAAAATTGAAAACGACACTAGATCCAAACCCGACGCCCGTGTTACAGCAAAATCGTACAGAGAGGGCCTTTTGAAGTACGGAACAATCCTGACCGTATTTTTATCACGCAGCATATTTGATTTAACAACTCCCCTATCGAATGATATGCAGTTTAGTTCTTTGGATATATTGAAAGCCTTCCATTTGGTAGCTTCGACTAAACGTAAAACGACAGATCTCAGAGAACAATTTACTTCGATTAAAAGAAGTGCCGACAAGTTTGTTGCCTGGGCAAACGATGAGCTGGCAAACCAAAATCTAGAATCAGAAATACACTGCAATCTTCCTGAAATCAGGGGGAGAACAAGAAAACGTTTGCCTGGAGAATTGGCGAGCGATGAAGCAATTGAGAATCCGGAAGAACGGTTTAAAATTAATTGTTTTTATGTGACAATAGATAACGCCATAATGGTGTTAGACCGTCGGTTCAACAGTTAAGACAATTCCTTTTATGCCGACATTGCCCTATTGGATCCAAAAAATTTCGGGGACATTCGAGAAAATGCATGAAACCACCACTTGTGGAGGCACCAAGTGTCAAGTTATTGCCTTTCAATCCAAAGGCTTCACCTGAAAATTTGCGGGGGAAATTAATAACATTAGCCCATTAGATCAATGAGCTGTACTTGCTGCCTTCCTTTGGATGATTACGAGTATTAAAATGGGGATAAACGCCCGGCACTCAGAACGATGAATCAAGTCCCACGCTCAAAAGGAAAAACGAGAAACATACTTCCTGCACGAAATGTGCCATTTGCGTTTTTAGAATATTGGAGGATTATAGACTCCTTGTCGACATGTACCCTACAATTGGCCTAGCATACAAATATATGCTTACGTTATCCTTCACACAAGTTGCATGCGGAAGAAGTTTTAGCTATCTGAAAATTACAAAAAATAGGTTGAGACATTCCATGAACCAAGAAAAATTGGACGATTTTATTCTTATGGCTGTGGGCCGCGCCAAATCAGGCCGGTAAAATCGCTAAAAAGGACTGGTCTATCTGGAAGTCCCGGGCCGATTTTCATTCCCAGTCCGGGCCTGTTCGTGAGGGGTGAAGTTGGTGCTAGAGTGGGGTTTAGTGTTATATACAAACATGGCATAGGGAATCCATGTGTCCCATGTTTTTATATATTTCTCTACGTAGATACTCTACGTAGGTACTCTACGTAGGTACTTTTTTTTTCCTCTCAAGTTCTAACTACGAAACAACGTTTATTTCGCTCTGTGATAATTCTTATCTTTTCCACTAAATCTCTAATACACAAGTTATATAAAAGTGAAATCTGAAATATAGATACGGTATCTAGCACTACGCAAAAAGTTTTTGAAAATTACGAACTCACGCATTACAAAATTAAATATTGAAACTTTTTTTTTGACAACAAAACTAAACAAAATACTTTGAAAGGTTGCGGATAACAGTTACTGTTTGAACATTCGAAAGACGTCGGTGAAATCGAAAAGTGCTGCCAGGATAAAACACGCGTTACTTTAAAATTGAGCAAAAAACAAAAAACAGTGAAAAGTGCTGCCAGGATAAAACACGCGTTACTTTAAAATTGAGCAAAAAACATAAAACAGTAAAAAACAGAAAAGTGCTGCCAGGAAAAAAATTCTTCTTAATAACAAATCGTAGACGAATATCGAATCGTAGACGAATTATGGACAACAAGTGTGATGCCTGCGAAAGGGTTTTTACAACCTCTTCAAAACCCCAAGCTTATGAGCGATGCTCAAACAAATTTCACAGCACCTGCAGCAAGTTCATGAGCGTCAGGGACAAAGATAGAATCGTGAAAGTCTGTGCATCCTGCATAGCTGAAGCAAACCCCACGGCGGCTCACACCAGGTCAAATTCAATCAGCTCCAGTGGCTCTGCATCTCGACCTACCACTCCAACATTAACTCGACCAGCGACTCCTGTCAACACTCAGGTTGGCAATGATTTATTAACATCTATCCTGTCCAAGCTCGAAAAACTGGATAAATTAGATAACATTGAAGCGGAGGTTGAAGGAATAGTCACCACGGTGAACTCCATCGGTTTTCGCTTAACCACTATTGAGAATCGAGTCGATGAGATATATACTCGTATGGGTACGGCAGACAGTCGTCTAGAGGCTGTAGAGTTGGAAGCGAGTGAGGTCAGGAAGGACCTAAATCAACATACGGAGACAACGACTCAAAAACTTGAGGACATTATCAAAAAGCAAATATCACTAGAACATCGTTTGAATGAGAAACTGGATGAGCGTCCATTGGATGACCAGGGAAACGAACGTCTCCAAAATACGGAATCAAAAAACAAAGCTTTAGCAACTGAAATTTGTCACTTGAAAGTGAAGCAACGCCTATTATCTCATGCGACAGAAATAGTTATCAGCGGTGTACCACTTCTAGGAGTCACAAATTTGAAACTTGCTGCTATTTGCGTCCTTAAAATGATAGAGCCAGATCTTAGCGAAGTTGATATTGAAGATGTCAGACGACTGCAGAAAAAGACAACAATGACACAGCCCTCTACTGCTCCAAGTACATCGGCGACAGCTACGTTGGGACTAGTCGGGAACACAATGTCAAGTAATGAGGACATCGGGTCGATAGTGGTAATACTAAAGACTGCAGCAATTGCAAAGAGAATTATCACAGCAAAAATCAAGTTCAAGAAACTCACAACAGCACAACTCATTCCTCACCTCGTGCAAACGGCAGGCATGTCACCTCCAGAGCGCCCAACCACAATAAACGTCAATGAGTTTTTGCCAAGGGACCAGTAAAACCTTAGACGCCTTGTCTACAACAAATCAAAGGACAAGGAGCTCTGTTTCCTAACTTTCAAGCGGGACGGCTGCATTTACGTCAGGAATAAAAAAGCAGATGCTGCTAAACCAGGACTGCCAGAATACCTTTTCTGCGAAGTCAAACCCCCGAATACTCCACCGTTCTTTGCTGGAATTGTATATCGTCCTCCTCATGCACCTTTCCGAGCTGGAGATGACAATAATTTTATTGCTGATTTGGTAAGCTTCATGCATAATTATAGTACTAAGGTTATAATGGGAGATTTCAATGCCGATCAACTGTCCACGTCTGCAGATGCCACCTTTATCAGAAATTTAATAGCTGATAACTCCTTGATCTCAATGCCACAGAGATGGATCCGATACTGCTCTTGATTTGTGTATAGTTGATTCTGAAGATCTAGTAGTAGAATTCTCGAAAACGGAAGTACCTTCCGCTGATGGCCATGATCTTATCATGGCTGTATTAAAATCATCTATCGTTCCGCCACCTCTACATGATGTTGTTTATCGCGATTATAATGCTCTCGATAATGCTGGTTTACTAGAACACCTCGGCACTTGTGATTGGACACCGTTTGATGATGTGACATCTCTGGATGCTCTTGTGTACTGTTTCAATATATAGCTATTGACGGCGCTATGGCTAAACATATTCCTGTCAAAACTCTTAGACAGTCCGGAAAATCTCGCCATCCTTGGTTCACGAGGGAACATAAGGCACTCAACGCGGAGAGAGATAGGCGTTACAGACGGTATATACGTACGCGACTCAGGGAAGATCTACTGCGCTACAGATCAGCGCGTGATGATGCAGACCAGGCGATCGAGAATGCAAAGCGTCTGTATTATTATGACAGACTGAAGGATATTTGCGATCCCAAACAAATCTGGAAAGAGTTGAGGAATCTGGGGGTATGCTCGGACAAAACGGATTCTCCCTCTATGTTTTCAGCCGAGGAACTCAATCAGCATTTCAGTAGCATGTCTTTCGATGCAGAGGCAGAATCAGTTGAGGCCTTCACAGCTCAAACATGCAGTGATATGGAACAGTCGCCGCTATTCCCTTTTACAGAAGTTACCATTCCCGAGGTGGCTTTGGCGATAAAACACTTCTCCTCTGAGGCGAGGGGATATGATGATATACCCAAAAGTATTATTAGCGCAGCATTTCCTGCTATAGGCTCCTACTACTATTTACTATTTTTAACGAGTCAGTGCGAGAATCTATTTTTCCATCGACATGGAAGAAGTCGCTTGTACTGGCTCTCAACAAAGTAGCCTCACCGCAGACACCGAGCGACATGAGACCAATCTCATTACTAAGCTTTTTATCGAAAGTGCTAGAGAGACTGATGCATCAACAACTGAGCGACTACCTCGAGTCAAACAGCTTGATGGATCCTCATCAGACAGGATACAGGGCTGGACATAGCACGCAGACCACCCTGTTGAAACTAACGGATGATGTAAGATCGGGAATGGATCGCAAACACGTAACAATGCTGCTGCTTTTTGACTTCAGCAAAGCGTTTGACTCCGTGTGTCATGCAACTCTGCTCCGTAAGTTGAAAACGATTGGGTTAGGTGCATCAGCTATCAAGCGGATTGCCTCTTACCTCACAGGGCGTGAGCAGGCTGTACTGGGCTCCAATGGGGCACGTTCGTCCTTTGCCTCGTTGAACAAAGGTGTACCTCAAGGCTCTGTACTCGGACCACTATTGTGTTCAATATATGTTGCTGACATAAGTTATGGATTTGACTCCTGCGTCCAACACTTAATATATGCAGACGATCTGCAAATGTACGTCACTTTCCCGCTTGAAAAACTGCAGTATTATGTTGACATAATGAACTTCCGTGCACGGCTTATTGCTGACTGGGCGAGTCATAATCGATTAAAACTCAACATATGTAAAACGAAGGCTACAATAATAGGCTCTTATTACTACATCAACCAGCTCGAGACGAGGAATGACTGCGAAATAGTCATAGATCAAAAGCGGATCAAGTTTGGGTCTTCTGTAAGCAACCCTGGGGGATTGATGAAAAGTTGAACTGGAAAAAGCAGGTAGGAAACATGTGCAGAAAATCTTATGCAGTGCTGTACCGTCTGAATTACTTTAGGAAAAGTACAGAATTCAGGCTCCGTAAACACCTTGTAGAAACACTGCTCTTTCCCATAACCGACTACTGCACTTCGGTATGGTGTGATCTTACACAAGAGCTGGAAGACAAACTCCAGATTATAATGAATTCGGGTATCAGATATATCTATGGCATTAGGAAACGAGAGCACATAACAAAATACCGCTTATCCCTTGGATGGCTCAGTACGAAGAGGAGACGGGACTACTTTAGTGCCTCATTATTGTATCGCATCCTAGCAACTAAAACTCCAGCATATCTCTATACTCGCTATATTGCTAACGAAAGCGTAAGACCTGCGCGGGGACCCAAACCGCCGCTATGCATACCACCGTACAGGAAGGAGTTCCTACAAAAGTCGTTTTACGTAACATCTTCGTATCTGTGGAACTCCATACCGCCTCTGATAAGGAGTTGTGATACACAGTTGACTGTCAAGAAACGCTTATATGCACATTTTCTCTCTTTAGAGTCAGACCAACCCCATCTGTCGTAGCGATTTTCGTTAGGACGTGGTTTCTCTCTCGCTGGCATGCTGACGGACAATGAGCTGTGGCTTATCAAGCAACGCTGATGATGTGATGATGGTTCTTCAGAGGCAAAGGCGTATTTCACTTTCACATCCTAATTGCTTGTTTTATCTTTCTTTTTTTTTAACTACTTTTAAATCGTTTTTACTTTTAATTTATTTAAATGATCTTTGCACTTGTCATGTTATTACCATACAGTTTTCCTCATTTTTTTTAACATTTACAGTTAAGATTAGTTAGTTTTTTAATAGTTAGAACCTTTATATACTTTTAAATTCTCCCGTAAACTGTGCTGGATATTTCAGCAAACTTTCAGTTTAGCTTGTACTATATTATACAATATGTATCATTTTTGTTTGTACAAATTGTACACATAATAAACTTATATCTATCTATCTATCTCGACTAACGGTCTGTAGCTACGCTCTAAGGCTCCGTTGATTTTGGGGTGGTAGGCTGTAGTAGTTAATCTTTAAATTTGAAGGAGTTTAGAGACCTTACTGAACATCCCTGCAATGAGGTTTGCTCCTTGGTTAGCAGGTATACTTTCTGTTACATCATGCCTACATATGATATTCGTTATAAAGGCTTCAGCTAGTGTGCTGGAATCGGTAATGCTAATAGCGATAGCTTCTTCCATTTAACTTATTATGACAAATTATGTATGATTGTCCAACAGAGGAAAATAGATAAAAATTAAAAATCAATGAATTTTGAAATCTCTTTTAGTTTCAAAAACCGGAATTATTTTACGTGATTGAAGACGTGTTCTTATGAATCCAGCTCTCCTTACCGGACCACATACTGCAGCAGAGGCTTGAGTGTGACTAGGAAACTTTTTCAAAGGTGGTTTTATAAAATCATCCATTTTTCCAGGCTTCTCAATACACTCCAGAATGATGCTTGTACTTATGTTTTTAAGCACTGGAGGCTCAGTTACTGACTCATCTTGCCAGATGACAAGGTCTATATAGTCCTGAACCTGAAAGTTTAACTCAGGGACTTTAAACTGCCTAACGCCTCTAAGAATTGAATCTCGCGACTTCAGGATTTTTCTCAGTACCAAGACTCTTATATGCTTTCTTTCGTCAGCCAACATAGCTAATAAAATGTTCTCTGTGTGGGCAACTTTCTGCAAGTTAAATAATTTATTTTAGTCTATTAAAACATAATATATTTATTAAAAGCACGGCAGAAAAAAATTATTTTTTTTATAAATTACTAATATTTCACGTGACTTGGGGCAGTATTTTTAAAAGTCCAAATTAAAAAATGTTTTTGTTTTGGAACATCAAAGCATAGACACAACTTTTGGTGATAGTTCCATTACAATTAAAAGTCTTTATTTTTTTTTCATTCATTGACGCTCCACCCTAATGTTTATATTTGTTTCCGGTGTAAGAAACTGGGAGAGGTCCTACAACGTCACGGTAGATTCTCTCAAAAGGCTTCGAGCAAGGGTTAGATATTTTCATTGGAATCTAAAGATTCCTTGATGCTTTGTTTTTCTGGCAGTATTGACAAGACTTGACAAATTTAGAGGCGACAGTGGGTACACCCTTCCAATGATATTGCTTCTTTATTCTTTTTTTAGTCCCTGAAACTCCCTGATGTCCACCGGCAGGTAAAATATGGAAATCTCTTAATATTTGGTTTATTTCGGATGAAGAATTTAATGCTTTAACAGAGTCTAAATAGAGATTTACTATTATTTCATTCTGGTGGAAGGTTTCTCGAATAGTAGTTTTGAGATTTATCAAGGTCTGTAAGACAGTTAAAGGGGCAGAAATATTGACTTCCTTTGATCTGAGAGGCGTGATATGCTTAGTAATTTTCGTAAGGGACTCTTGTAATCCTTCGTGGTCCTGAGTGGTTCATATAGGGAATTTGAGCTTAAATAAGTGGTGTTCAATGTTCCTGTTGCAGACAATGGTAAAATGAATATTAGGAGAAAGGTCCTCTTCTTTCATATCGAGTTTGTCTTCCAGTCTCAGTAGAAAAAATTTTGTGGATTTATTTTGCAGAAGGAGTGAGTCATTTTTTTCTATTATAGTTATTTGATTTTTAGACGAAAATTTTTCGGACTGTGTCTCTTTAACGGGAGGTTTTTCTTGTGGCGACCTTTTGTTTTTGGCCTGGTTTCTAGTGAAGACACTCACATTGCATTTGACGTTTTCTTGGGGTGATTCTTCTTGGACGTCAGGTATCGCGCGACTGAGAGCATCTGCATTAGTGTTACTTGCCTATTTGTATATCACCTGGTAGTCGAATTCTTCCGATCGGATACGCCATGACGTCAGCCTGGACGAAGGATTTTTCAGGTTCATCAACTAAACCAAAGGTTTGTGGTCTGTAACCACCGAGAACTTCCGACCATACACATATGTTCTGAACTGTTCGACGCCGTAGACAATGGTGTTGGGTTCTTAGGGGATTCATTCATTACTACGGCCCAAATATTGGTTGGAAAGGCAGTATTTTTGCTGGGGATCGTTTTATTCGGTATAGGCTTTCTCTTTTATTACGATACCCTTGTATGAACAATACTCTAACTACAGACAAGGAAGCCTTACTTTACAATTAGTTCTTTCCTAATCCTTTCTTTTTATTATTTCCTCCGTATACCTTTCTGTATTTGTCAATCAGTTTATCCCTTTTAATCTTTCTTTTAGATTAACAATTCTCTCAATTAACATTCAATTTCTTTCAAATTAACAAAATTCTCTCAGTTAGTGTTTACTTCATCCTTTTTCAAAATTATTCTTAAGTTAAAAGTTCTCTGATTTATCGTTCAGTTTATCTCTTTCAAAATTTACTCTCAAATTAGTATTTAGGTCATCTCTTTTTTTTTTTTTTTTTTTTTTTTTTACAAGATTATTGTTTTGTTAACAATTCTCTCATTTATTATTCAGTTTATCTCTTTCAGAAACTTCTCCCAAATTAACAGAATCCTCTCGTTTAGATCCCTTTCAAAATTATTCTCCAATTAACAATCCGTACATACAACAATAACATAATTTACATTAAACTACAAATGCTCTCAGGGATCTAACTCGCGTAATTTTTCTGACAATGGGCTCTTACTTCTTTAAGATCTTGCTAGCTTTCTTCCGCTGACGGTAGTTCTTCCTCTCCATCTTCAATTTGTTTGTCAGTTGACTGGCTGCCCCCTTTCCGTCCTTTGTACCAGCTAGGACGAGTTCACGCTATGCTCCTTGGAGTCTTCATTGGAAATACGCCTCCGAACCGGAACGTTGTTTCTTAAGCTTTGGAGGAGTAGAAGGTCTCTTTTGTTCTGGACGAAGGTATCGTTGGCGATATTCTTTGATCGTAAGTGGCCATGGTCCAGCTGTTGGGTCCTGGAGTGCCTCCTTCAGTGCAATGGCTGAAGGCTCTGGTATTTAACGAAAGAGAGTTTCGCGATGAGGTTTGCCTCTTGCCTATGAGGGCCGTTCAGGTCTAAATAGGTAGCTGACTACCAGATCAGATACCTTTTGGGACAGGGCCGCTTGGGTCTGGAAGAGAAGAGTACGAAGTCTGCAGAGTCTTCCTTCTGTAAGTCTTCAGAGGATGTTCAGAGAGCCTCCCTTTAATGGAGAGTTTTCCTTCAGTGGCGAGCCTTGCTTCGTTCGGATCTTCCGACAATCTTTCTTCGCTTGGATTTTCAAAGGGCCTTCCTTCAGTGGAGAGTCTTCCTTCAATGGCTGGTTAGTCTTCTGTGGAGATCCACCTCCGTCGGGATCTCGATTTACTCTCCCCTGGTGGAGCTTTTCGCTAGCTTTTTTTTGGTAATTTTGCTGTCCTGGCACTTTTGCCGATCGAAACTCAGTCGATGACCCTGAAAAATCATTATCATTTGTTCAGCCAATAACCCTGAAAAAATCATTTTCATATGCTGAACTGATGACTCTGGAAAAATCATTTTCATCCATGCGATTGAATTCATGGCCATATGCTCGAGCTCAATACTCGCACATATATTCATAATTTGTGCATCTGCGCTTGACCCTGAAATTGAACTTTTCACACTGTTCCCACGGTTTTCGCGGTGTCGCTTTTTTTTTCGCCATTTCGCGTCGTGTTATCAGTTGCGGTGTGGATGTTTATTGACTTGATTTTCAAGTTTAACTTGATTTTCACACCTGTTTAACTTGATTTTCCAGTTTTACCAGCGTTCTTTTGGTGAGTCTTCTTTTGATTGATTGTTTCTTTCGATTTTATTTCTAGCGATCGGGGATTGAATACTATTGATAGTTTAGTGAGGGTTTGGGGTACATTCCCTAGTGGTTAGATTTTCAGTCACAATCTCATAAGTTCTTGATTATTTATTGATTTTGATTTCATTTGTCGATTGTGATCAGGTTGTGTATTGCTTTTCATATTTATTGATTATTGTTGAATGATCCAGTTGTTGATGAGTTGTTATCTTTTATTGGTCGCTCGTACATTCCTATGGATAGTGGTTCTTTTTGATACTTCGATTGTTGATTTTTTTGGTACATTAGGCGATTTCGTATCCTCAATGAAAGTTCCCTCCTCCCTCCGTTAGAGAGGTCGCCTTGTTTTTTACTGATTTTGAGGGTGAATTTTACCGTTTCTGTTCACAGTTATTTGTCGCTAGTCCAATTTTCGGGAGAGAGTTTTTCAGTTTTGTTTAGAGAAGTGTTTGCACATTTATGGTTATCTTTTAAAAATTTGTTGAGAGCGGAGCTTACAGACTTGTAAGACAGCACTTTACAATTTTTGTTCCCATGTTTAGTTTTAAGAGAGGTATTTACAATTAACATATTTCTTCTTGGGAGAGGAATTTTTCGTTTATATATTAAGTTTTGAGAGAGGTATTTACAATTTACATATTTGTTCTCAATTTTTGTTCACATATTTCTAGTTTCCTTTTATAACTTTGTTGAGAGGGGAATTTTCAGAAAGGGATTTACCATTTTTGTTTACAGATATTTACAAGTTTTTGAAGGCGGAGCTTAAAAAACTTTCGAGAGAGCGATTTACTAATTTTGGGAGAGGTATTTGCAATCTCTATTTACATATTTCTATTTATCTCTCATAACATTTGTTGAGAGCGAGATATACAACTGTAGTTGCTTATTTATTGCCTGATTTTGACACATGAAATGTAGTCTGGTACCTTCGATTCGAACATACATATCGACCACCCACTGAAAGAATAATTTTTGCGAACGGAGCAATATACTGAATTCATCACGAATCGCGAGTCAATATGAAGCATATTGCAGCATTGTAATTTTGTTGCGACAAACAGTAGAAGAAGTAGAAGGTGTGTTGTGTGCCATGTTAACATGCCACCCAGTATCACCGTTTGGGAATAGAACTGGATAAGCCAGGATCTAATGAAGAATCTAATACAGAAATGCTGCGAACTGAATCAGAAAATTTTGAAAATACAACCATATTTCTTTCGAACGGGGGTTCGCCATCATCATTCTTGAAAAGGGTAGCGACATCAGTTTGTACAGCATCATTAAAACGTCGAAGATCAGTATTCCGATTGACTTTAATTACCATGCAAAAGGCTGCAGCTGAATTTTCTGGTTGCCGACAAAATTCAGCCATTGAGCTGAATGAGCGAAAAAATTTATTAACACGATCTAATTCAACACCCGATTCACGCATTAAATCAACATAACATCCCTGATTCGCACTCACACGCATTCTATGTGGAACTGCAGTATCAACATCAAAAAAGTAAAGCTGTGCATAGATTGGTGGACGACCATAATTCTGGGTCAATGCACCAGCGCAACGATAAAAAATATCGTGAATCCTAAAATGATATACACCATTCAAAGTGGTATAAGACAACGTAGCTTCATTGTAAGAACTGTAAGAACGAATATTTGAAAATAATTTTTCGAATGGCGTTTAGTAGCAACGTCAGAAGAGTAGAGTCCTTCACAACTCTGCTCTGAAAAAATCTATTGTGACTTAGAGTAGGTAAATTGACTTTTCCCTCATTGCATCATGATGTTAATGCCTGAGTGTTACGTAGAGTAACTTCCGATTGAAAATACTTAGCACCACAAAGTGAACAACACAAATTTAAAGAGCCACATTTATGAGATACAAAATCACGGATTGGATAAGCCAACACAATTTTATATGAATCAACTAAATTTTGAGGATCACTTTCATTTGACGTATTCGCAATTACACTTCTCAATGTTCTCATACTATCCCTTCTATTACGGCGCTCCACCCTGCCAGATACTCTAACTCGGCAAGGCATCGTGAACTGAAATATATAAAACCAAAAAATTACGTAGCTGGAATAGATAAAACTAAGAAAGTGCGTTGAAAGCAAAAATCCAATGGTTCTTTCGCCAAAATTTCACTTCGTTACAACGTTTTTCACTTTGTTTTGAGAAAAAGCGCACAAAGTTGAAAGTACACAAATTGATGATCACCAAAATTAAACAGTTTTCCAAAAAATTGTTAAAATTTCAAAATTCCGACCGCACTAAAAGAACAATTGGAATTAATAATTTTGGATATATTCACCCCCAAAACATATGGAATTTCACCATCGTGTTATTGCTTTGAGCTCTCGTAAGAGCACGAGCGAACGAACTACGCACCCTAAAGATATATTCAACATGTGTCTCTGGGGTGTGTGATTGGACCATTTCTTTTCTCATCAGCGCGAGTTTATTGCGTATGCGCGAGTGTGAGAAAGAGAAATTGTTTTTTAAAACAGTCCGACAGTGTGTCCAGATATTGCGAGTGTGAGGAACAGAAATTGTTTTTTTACACAGTCCAACAGTGGGACCAGATATAACAGAATTCGGCTATTTGAATTAGTTATGGGACTCGAATCGAAAATGAATATTCAAATTATCAGACAAAAATTCGAATGAATTCGAATCTTTCATTGCGCGGCAAACTTAACTTATATTTGAGACAATGAGAATTCGTTCAAGTTTGTTTCGTTTTGATTTTTGAAAAAATTTTATCGCTTAAATATATAAATACAGTGGGTGATCGGTTAACGAACTGTTCGGACAACGAACAAATCGGATAACGAACACTTTCACGAAAGATTTTTGTTATCGGACAACGAACACATATTCGGATAACGAATTAAAACGAAGTTATACATCCTATTTTTAAATTTAATTTTTAGGGTCTCCAGAACGAATTATATCGAAGATCAGTCAACGAACAATTCGGATAGCGAACATAGTTTTGGAACGGATTATGTTCGTAAGCCGATCACTCACTGCATATATAAACCGCTATCGGGTGTGACAATTAGAATCAACTAGACACTTCGAATCAACATAATATCTCATTCGAATCAAATGTGATTTGAATACCATCTCTCATTTGAATATATATCTGGTCACACTGCAGCACAAACGCATATATACATATTGTAACGCGACATTGCCATGCACAAGCTATGCACAATGACTCATAGCGCCATCTCGTAGATCCCGGGCAAAAAAGAAAAATTGTTTATGGCAATGCGGCTGTTTGTGCTAAAACGAAGTCACGACCGTTAGTTACTCAGTCGAAAGGAAGCTTAGAGCCGTCAATAGGAAGAAGTCCGGGAAGAAACAGACACGCGAAAAATAAGTGAAAAGTGATTGAAAACGACAAGAAACTCCGAAGACAAGGAACGACAAACGAAGTGGACTCAGCCACATCAGACTCTGGTGTCAGTATAGAAATTCATCTACCGCTCGGCAAATTCCAGGCACCAGGAAGGTACCAGCAGCACACACCACGTTAAAATTTGTTACAGTATGGAGAGAAATTGTCCTTTCACATAGCTCAGAGCCATATGTAGATAGTGTGTAATTTTTTGGCTGTGTAACTGGGCAATTTCTCTTACTTTCGCTCCCGCTAATGCATTGCTGACGCTCTGATAAGAGCATGACCCAAAGAATTACGCACGCCATAGGCATATCTATACATGGCTCAAACCACGCATATAATTTCTCACCCTCTGATAAAAGCATGAGCAAAAGAATAAGTATGACTAGGTTTAACAGAAACCTGTGATTTAAGAAAAATGTAACTACCAATTAAAGACTTAGCAGATATTGTCATAGAATAGAAAAATTTGGTAGCTTTTAGCATAATAAAATCAAACTGCTGCACAAAACTGGTAGCATTCGGTCCTTGATAATATATTTGAAAATAGGGATCTAATTTTATTTTGAAAACCGGGATAACCTAATAGTAAGAAATTTTAACAAATGCAATTTCTTGATCCGCAAAATGTTATTTACGAAGAATTCGGATTTTTTAGTTTCAAAATTTCCCAATTCAGTACATGAGCCTGACATGCAAAATAATTGACACCGGAAGAATCGGGAGGAAGTTCTGGTAGCACGACACTGAAACCTTTTGGAGCCACATGTCCAATACGGCTTATAATCCAATATTCTCTCAAATGAATAACTTGAAAACCGACATACCGAACAAATTTGCGAATGAGCACGTTTCGGGAATCCTCCATGTAAAACATACAGCAAGGAACCAGGTTGGATACGTAAAAATATATGACCAACATGGCACAAAAATCAACGCTTCCTTATTAAAATACCGACACACTAGAGAAAGATGATAATTAAAATTAAGAACTAAGTTTGAAAACTAAAATCAGAAAGTATCGAAACCACTATCAGAAAGTTTTCAAGAATTTAACAGATCTAGCATAAACTTGAATCTTAATCAGGTCACACTGAAGGGAATTTCACGCCAGAAACGCATATCCACTTATGGCTAACCCTCACGCACATACATTGCTCACGCTCTGATAAGAGCATGAACAAAAGAAATTGTCGATTTCTCTCTTCGACAATACTCTCTTGAACATGCTCTTATCATAGCGTGTGCACCGCAACAACAAATGCACTGATAATATTTCTATTAATTACGGGTAAACTGCTCGACCAATTTTAATTAATATTATATTCTGCACTTCTTCGACAACATATCTTTTACATTGTGCATTTTTATACAAATCGGAAATGTAGTTTGCCCGTAGGAGGGGTCACAAAATTTATGTTTGCGTATTAATGATAGTATAGATTTCCATTTCATTTGCTTTTGGTAAACTATCCGAGTAGTTGCCAAATGTCATGTATGTTGTTTTATCAACATTTATTGAGAGTTTATTAACAGCTACCGAAGTGGATATTTTTGCTTGTGAAAGATTTAACTTATCTTCAACACCCTTCTAAGTTCTATCACATGACAGTACAGCTGTATCATTACCAAATGATGTTATTGTATCATCAGGCATACTTTCTAATACATCACCAATATAGATTAAAAACAAGAAAGGACGCAGGATTGATTCCTGAGGAACATCCATGTTTTTCTCCATAAAATCACTAGAACAATCATTAACTTCAACTCTCTGCAATCTATTTTTTTGGTAGCTGCCCAATAATTTATGAGCATTTCCTCGTATTCCTCGTATAGTTATACAATTTTTTTTACTAAAATTTCATTTCACGATAAACATAGTCAAAGGCTTTAGCCAAGTCTAAATAAGTAATTGCAAGTGACGTATTATTATCGATTTTATTATAAATAATATCGGTCATGTAATTTAGTGAGTCATTAATACCAGTTCTTTTCATGAATCCATATTGTGTTTTTGATATAATGTTGAATTTATTGACAAAGTTCAGTAATCTATAGTATATGGCTGTTTCAAAAATTTTTATGTCTAGCAAAAAAAAAAAAAGTGATATAGGCCTATAATTAGCTGGGTTGAGTTTTTCTTTACCTTCTTTACCTCAGGTGTAATTTCCTTAAACATTCTGGCCATGCAGATTTTTCTATGAATAGTTTTATAAAGTAGACTATGGAATCAATAATACATTAAGATAATGATATTATAGTTTTGGAATGGATTTTGTCATTATTTACATTCTGAATTTTCATTTTAGATATAACATGTATTAGTTCTTCCCTACATGTATGTAATAAAAAGATTGTTTCAGGATTAGATAAAGGCAGCTTAAGAGTCTCCCCTTCAGGCTGTACGGTTTTGTTGCTGATCTCATTTCCTATATTAGTGAAAAACTCATTCATGACATTTAACATACTGACAGGTTCAGTTATTTTATTTTTGTTTTTATTTAGAATGATCTTTATCTCATTTTCCCTTTGTTTACCTTTTCCCATCCTACATTTGATTATTTCCTACAATTTTTAGAATCATTAAAATTATTTTCAAGCAACCCTCTATAGTGCAAATTCTTGGCTTATTGCTGTTAGTAAATTTTTATATGATTTATATTTACTAGGGGGGCGCCCCCTGCTCGCTACGCTCGCCAACCCCCGTTGTTCGCTCCGCTCATTCTAATAGCCCGCGCATGGAGCTATATATACAGTAGCATTGTAAGTAAAAAGGTTAGTTAGTTCAGACTGTAGTAGATATCATTTCAGCTCATTTTGTACGTCAAAGTACATCTATATTGAATGAGGCCCTATCTATAATTTTCAAAAACCTTGCGGGTGTGGTTGCGGATATTAAAAGATCTTAAAATTTTCTCATACAAAATACTTTTTGTAAAAATTCTTTCATCTTCTGCCAAATGACATTGGCTTTGTGTTTCAGAAATACATATAAACACGCAATCGGTTAAACGATCTAACTCTACTGGCTACAACATACAATTAATAGTGAGAAAATATAGGTTGTTTGAGTAAGATTCCTGATTTTTGAAACGTTTGCCCCTGGGATTTATTTATTGTCATCGCAAAAGCCAGAATGACGGGAAGTTGAGTTTCTTGAAAAGAAAAAGGCAAAAATACGTCACACGTGCCGAAATACGTGTGTTTCGGAAAACTCCTGCTAAAATCTCACAATCCAAAAAATTTTCTTTTGCATTTGAACTAAACGAATAGGTGTACCATTGACCAAGCAAGTCATGTCCTGTACACAAATTACAAATTAGATAAGTAAAAGTATGCAATTTGGTTTTTAAAATAAATTTGTGGGATCGGGAGCCAACTTACATCAACTGAGTTTAAAAATTCTACTGGAAAATTATTTTGCTCTCTATAATCATCACTCAAGATTTTATCGGAACTCAAATATATTCGTTTCTCTCCGGCCAGGCTGTTAGAGATTTCTGCATCAATGAAAGTACAGCCTTCATATTTGGGAGCTAATATAACCGAATTGAGAATATCGTTAGACTTTATGGTTTCAGATACATTGCCATAAGTATCTGGAATCACGAAGTTGCAGCTAACTAAATGGGAAGGAATTTCAATAACATCTTGGCTGTAATCTGGAAATGTGGATAAAGTTCCATTGCCAAGAGATTTAAGAAATTCAACGAATTCAATCTCATGAGGTAAAGCTTTCATGTTTTGAGTAAAAGTTATTTTGTGGAATTTTGAAATTTTGGACCATGAAGTAAGGCAATAAGTGGTATCTCAATAAGTGGTACACGTGTACCGTGAGATGTAGGTGGCAATATTCGTCAAAAATCTCCACAGAGTAAAATAGTCTTATATCCGAAAAGTTTAGTTGGCGTACCGAATGAATCGTTTACTGAAAAAATTTTCTGAAGAATTTCTTAAAACGTCTTCACACCTGAATATTTTGAATTCCTTACACAAATCTAATGCATTTGTAGGAACGTTCATACCACAAATAGGATATGGCAAATAACTCTCTTAACTGCTGAGAGGACTAACACTCTTTTACTTCTAATAAATATTCACGCCACTCTCCATAATTTCATGCGACACGTCGTGCATGTGCTGAAAATGTGCAGTAAATAATGTTCCCAACAGTACCCAAATCCTGATGGGACCTCGAACATGAAGCTAAAAAAGTCTCAAATGGAACATCTCAACATAAAACATAAAATAATGTAGCAATAGCTCTACTACTACCTCTTTGAGGTTTTTCGATTTCTTTTCTTTATCTACCTAAACATAATGTTTTGGCGTCTCTGTATATAGAAACTCGGAAGAACTAATTCGATTGATTTCATAGAATGCATTCAATTTTGTTCTTCTGTGAATTGTAAGAGCTTGCTGAACATTTCCTTCCCTAAAGACTACATTTTGCCGGTGAGGCAAGTAACATTCAAGTCGAACTATAATATATTACGTAACTGGTAATGCATTGGTTACTCATTCATGCGCCAATTAGCTTCCGTAGATCCAACATAGTGACCGGACAAAGAGCTATTGATTTCATCTATATAAACTTTGCCCTCAACTCCACCTCAAACTCTTGCAAACTGTAATGAAGCACAGTCGTATCCCTTATTAACATATTTGTGCATATATTTTAGGCTCTTAACTGTGCCAAGAACTTCCACATTTAAGTAGCAATCAAATTTCGCTAAAAGATATGGATTTTAAGGAACAGCATAACGGCTGTCAACAGAGTGGCCACGAAAGTCAACTGTTATACCATTAACACGGCGCATCTAACATTACCCTGAGTTGTATTGTAAAAGTCCTTAGAAAAGCTTTTGCTGCATTTACCATCTCTGATACAGACGGGGATACGATTCAATAAACCACATGAACCGTGGATCATGTGGTTTTTAACTAAATTATGAAGTTGTGGGAAATACATTGTATATTGTAAATAAAATATATCTGGAATTTTCGTACAAACGTACCAACCTTCATTTCCTACCTTTTCTTTTTTCTCTAAATTGAGGTTTTACAGGTGAGCGGACAAATGTTTGGATATATGATATAATTTCAGATTTTAAATTTTAAACAGTTTTTTGCTCATAGCGGCTAAATCAAGCATTCTAGGGGGTCCAACCCACATTATTTTTTCATTTCCCAACTTTTGGCCATATATCATATTTCTCTAAATTATGTTTTAAATGTGGGTCCATACAAAAGTTAGGAAATATGATGAAATTCAGACTTTCGCTCGCTTTCCATAAATATTCGTGAAAGATAACTTCGCGTTTTCTAGAAATAACTGTAAAATTGTGGTTTTCCATATTTTTTAAAATAAAATTTGCATATATTTTTATCAAATTAGCAAAAAACAATGGTATAAGTAAACGATGGCTTTAAATTTGTCTGCGGTAATGCATCCATATTATTGTCTGTGGCCATATGTTCATTGTTTTGGCTTTTGTCTGGAAGAATGCAATTTTATAAGCCAACGGTTGCCTTTTTCCAGGCAGAAAACAAAAGAATGAACATCTGAATATTGTCTGTGATATGGCTGCATTTGCCCCTCACATTATCATTGGCATAGATATTAGGTTTGAGTGAAAGGAATGCACGTATTTGGCATAAATGGTTGTTTATTCAGTCGAACGTATGATCTCTGCTAATGATAATGTTACATAAGTATGTTCTAAATTTTAATTTTTTCGTAGAGGAATGCAATTATATGTTAATTCTTTTGGTTTGTGTCACCTGTAGAAGATTGATCCATTTGGTTTGATTTTCGACTAATTTAGTACTTGTTATGTATCGGGGACACAAACCAAAAATTCACATATGGTTGCATATTTCCAGGCAAAAAGTAAAACATTCACACGCACACATTCTTCCCAAAAGCATCATCTACGCTATACGTGTGCTCAATTCACACATACTATCCCATTGAATTTTTTAATTTCAATTTAAAATTAAACTAATTTATAATTAAATTTAAGAAAAAAAATTAGGTGATGCACATAGAGGAAAAATTAATCTTTCGAATGGTATAATTTTTATGCTGGTAGTTCCACCTGGTTTCCTGTAAAAGGGATAACAAAATAACGTGTCGCCTATTTATATATAGATGCTTAATATTGTACTATAATTCTCAGATTCCAGTTTCCATAAATTATGTAGCATTTCTTTCCTTTTACAAAAGACTATTATACATTTAGTGATCCATTCTTTACACTGTTTAGACTGTTTCTATTTATAACTTCTTTTTTTTATTTCTGTTGCTTTTTCAGTACATTTATTTATTAAACTTATTAGCAGCCTAGTTGCTTCAAGAAGATCATTGTAATTACGTAATGAATTTCACACAGTTTTCATAGCATATATTTTAATTTTCTGTTATTGAAATATTGAAAAGTATTTCCAGGCTTTAACTCCATAATTTTATCTATTTCGAAGAATGATGGATAATGATCAATCGTTATCTATGCGTGATCCCTGATATATGTTACCCTCAGAAGGTCTAGTTATTAATTGGAATTCAGGAAAAAACCCGAACCGACTGGGCCAAGGTCCGCGCCGTAGATTTTCCGTGAAAACTTGGGGATAAAGTTATAATAAGTGTTACAGTTATAAATAAATCACAAGTTCATTTTTTCGCGCCTTTTTTGATTTCTTCCTTAATGCTGCCGTAGTTCTGACATTTACTCGGCACTGGACACTTTAAGTTTTTTTGATTTCGATTTGATGCAAGCTCTCTTTGGTTTGCGTTTTATTATATTCGGCCTATATTTACGACTCATATGAGCCGATATTTTAAATATTTTTTCAATTCTTACTTATACTTCAGTGAATATTTTTATTGTTAGAGCTTACGTCCTGGTACCTCTTCTCAAACTCCTTACAATGAAACCCGAACGAACGTCCTACATAACTGCGTTCTCACGCTAATCTGATTTATAATTTTACGCAACGCTTATTCACAAAAAACATGCGTAAGTGAACTAGCCCGATGACGTCAAGCGCAAAACCGATTCTGCACGATAAACACGTAAGTTGTTATCGCATTATTAGCCTCGTAGCTATTGGCGATTGAAATCTAACTGTATATTGTACCACAAGAAAGTTTGACTGGCTGTCAGTTCGCATAACGAGCGAAAAGAAGTTTTAACGTCAAATAAATTACGACACAATTTTCGTACTAATATGTACTGTAGTGGACGCCCAATGTGGTGGATGAAAATGTGCGACGTTCAATAAAATGCAAAAGCGCGTCGGGAGTTGTTTCTTAAGAATTTATTGAACTGTACCAAATAATGTACATCTGCATCCACTAACCTAATTCACGTTCCGTTGTTAATCCCTCCTCTTGTATCAACTATTTCCTCTACCTCCACCCAGTGTGATCGTGTTCCTCCGCCTTCAATGCTCAGCCACGACTGACTCGTCTCCTCTCGTTGTTGCCATGGTAGTACCACCAGCGTGTTGTCTCGTGCCAGCCCTACTGGTTATGGTGTTCGCCGCGTATGTCGGAGTTGGCGCGACAATCGTGTGACAGGGTGGTGAGTCACTACAGTACTTTAATTATCAAACTTTTAATTATAATGGTTATGGAGAGTAGTACGGTTAGGGAATAGGTAAATCACAAGTTTGTTTTTTTCCGCCGTTTTTTAATTTCTTCTTCGACGCCTCCTTAGCTCTCACACTTGCGCGGCACTGAACATTTTTGATTTTTAATATCCGTTTTTAAGCGGGTTTTCTCCGATTTAAGGTTTTTACAATTCGGTGCCATATTCCATATTTTTTCGATTTTCAAATTCATACCGAGTTTTACTTATATGTCGGAGAATATTTTTATTGTTTTGCTTTAGGTCCTGGTAGCACTTTTCATGCGTTTTACAATGATGCCCCAATCAACGTCCTAGCTTAACGCGTTCTCACGCTACACTTATAAACATCCTCACACAACGCTTAAAAATAACAATCCCACGTTGGTGCTTGCACTAGCCCGATGATGTCACGGGAAAAACGAGCACCACACAAGTAATATGTACATATATGTTCTATCCACTGTGACCTCAACCGTTGTTATCGCGTTATTAGTCTCGTAGTTATTAGCGATTGAAAAATGACGGGTTTTTGTAACACGATAATGTTAGGCTGGCTACCAATGTACATACTCAACGAGAAGAAAGACGTTTTCACGTCAAAAAACCATGTTCATGAAAAATTTCTTAGATATTCTAGTCCATGAATATCAATGTTAAGTAAATCAATATTAAAATCTCCAGCTATTATATGGTTATTTACATTTTTCTTATAAACTAGATATTTATTAAATTCATAGTTGAATTCTGGTTTAAGAAGATCATAAGAACTATAGATAGCTGATGTTTTAATATTTTTTTTCATCTACAATTTTAATTCTCGAGTTTAATATTTTTAATTTATCAAATTCAATTATTTTGTTTTCTTCTTCATGTTATCCCTTATAAAATCAACTACTCCATCATTTTGAATAATTTTACTTTCATTATAATGAGACTTATACCCATCAATAGGGAAACAATGAAAGCAATTCGTAGACCAGGATTCAGTACACAAAATAATTTAAGTCTTTATCGCTAATCCTTCAATAAACAAAAATAAATTTACGTGGGTTGCAAAAAGACTACGAATATTCAAGCAAAGAATAAATTCCTTACTTCTCTTTTCAATAATTTCAAAGCATCACAATTATGATAAACTTATTCATATTCAATTACTAATTTTTGAATATTTTCTTAAAATTGCAAAGTATTAAAATTCGCCATTCGTTATTAATTCAATTGCTCTTTACATCATTATTTTAATACGCTAACATACATTTTGTGACCCCTTTTACGGGTTAATAACATTTCCAATATTAATAAAAATGCACAATTTAAGATATATTTTGTCGAAGCTGTACAGAATATACCTTTAACTAAAATTGCTCAAGTAGATTGCCCGTAATTAATAAAAACAATTTCAGTACATTCGCAGTTGCAGTGACCACGCATTGATAAGAGTATGCTCGAAAGAGTATTGTCGAAGAGAGAAATCAACAATTTATTTTGCTCATGCTCTTATCAAAGCGTGAGCAATGCATATGCGTGAGACTGAGCCATATGTAGAAATGCCTTTGTGGTGTGAAATTCTTTTCAGTGTGACCAGATTAAGATTCAACTGTATGCCAGATGTTCGGGTAAAATCTGCTCAATGCTGCTAAACATTTTGATAGTAGTTATTATACTTCCTGATAATAGTTTTCAAATGTAATTTTTAATTTTAGGTACCATCTTTTTCTGGTGTGTCGGTTTTTTTATATGAAGTGTTGGGCCATGTTGATCATATATTTTAAGTCGTAAAATTTACGCACCCATCAAGGCCTTTTACTGCCTGTTTGACATGGAGAATTGCCGAAACGTGCTCATTCTTAGATTTGAGACGCAGGCCGGTTTTTATGTTATTCATTTGAGAGAACATTCGCTCAAAAGCCGTATTGAACATGTGCCCCCGGAAGGTTTCAGTGTCCATTGTCGTGCTACCATAACTTTCTCCCGATTCTAGCAGATCGTTTACTGCTCTGCCCAATTTTAGCTAACCGTATTCGGTGGCAATATTTCGTATGTTGTCACGGACTGAAAATCCGGAAGACTGAAAATCGCAAGTTTCACCTTGAAGTTCCCTCAGCGGAAATCCAGCATGCATTATCATTGATGAATATTCATCTCCACGATGGATGTTCATCAAAGGAATCAAACAGCTGAGGTTTCAGCAGAGGTCAAAACTCGAGGTTTATAGTTGAACGACCGAGAAATTAACCGAGGCCAAAGGGGATCCAAGCATAAAAGGAATTCCCCGAGAAGGTAAGCTCTCCTTTTGGTTCTTGGCAGGTTTGAATGCAGGAAGATTTTGAAGCGTTGAGTTCGAGCGGTTGTCAGATGAGATTTGAGACTAGAGTTGTGGGAAGTGAAATTTAGGCGTTAGATTAATGTGTCGCGAACAGAAATAGTAGCTCCCCGAGTGAAAATAAAGAAAAAGAGAACGAGAACGTTGAACTCCGAAAAATTCATGTGTTTTTTTTCGTGAGAATGAATTGAAGATCAATATCGATCGGCCGGGCAAGTGCAAATCGAAAAAAGGGGTTACTTTACAGAGATCTTGTGCGCGGATGTAGTGGAGACGAAGGATTAAAATTAAGCTGAGTGAATAATCTAAACATAGACTAATGTACGGAACTACCGAATTGGTGCGGCGGAACTAAAATTAACTCGTATAACTCTTATGCGTCGACGAAATATGAAACCTTTCTATCATTCTACCTATCCTTGGTATGGGAAATTTATCTGCTTAAGTTCTTTCATTTAGTTTTCTATAGTCAATTACAACGCGCCATTTCTTTTCGCTAGACGCATCTTCTACTATGGAAATCTAAATTTGGATTTTATGTATTAATCACGATCACTGCATTTTTTTTCAAGAATTGCAAAATATACGGCAAACGAAATACAATTTCGACAAATAATCGCTGTTTTTTTGACAATAGACGTTAGTTTACTTGTATAAATGAAGCTACGGTATTGATCTTAGGTAATTAGTTTTCGCGTGCTCGAACCAGAATTAGCTTTTACATAAATTTATTTGGTTTACTCAAACTGTAGCAAGTGAACTTTTACAGGTTCTTGAAAAAAACAGCATTTAAATTTATGAATTTTGGAACGTGGGACGAAAAAGATTCCGGGGATCAGAAATTGGACAATTTTCTTCAGGTTTTAAGGGTACTTTTCCGGTAAAAATTTTAATTTTCAACGGTTTTTCGCCCGTAGCGACTAAACCAAGCGGCCTACAGGGTTCGTATGTATGACCTGCCTTTTTTGTCTTTCTGAACCGTCAGTTTTTTTAAAATGTGTCCATACCCAATTAAGAAAATATGACAAAATTACGTGAAATCAGTGAAATCTGATAGTAAAGATGAATTAATTGAATTAATTACTGAAAAATGTTTCATAGCTTCAATAAATATACTCGTAACCATCATAAATAAACTCATAGATTCATAAATAATACTAGGTGGCGTTCGCGAAGTCGCACACAAAATTGAGCTGAGCGGTCGAGATATAAACACTCTGCTTTATAGTAACTGGGGTAGGGTAAAATTTGGTGGCAATTAGTCCAAATAGATACCACGCTCTCCCGCATATGCATTGCTCACGCTCTGATAAGAGCACGAGACAAAAAAGTACGCAAGCCATAGGTATATCTATATATGGCTCAAACCCACGCATATAATTTCTACGTGTATCTTTCTTCTGCGTATCATAGTTGTGAAAAAATTCTAAGTTTGGTTAATTTGTCTCTTGGATAAATTTAGTCCTTACATTTTACACTTGAATATCTATATATAAATAGGCGACACGATTTTTTGTTATCCCTTTTACAGGAAACCAGGTGGACTTACCAGGATAAAAATTATACCATTCGAAAGATTAGTTTTTCCTCTACCTGCAGCAATTATTTTTTTTTTTTTAATTTAATTAGAAATTAGTTTAATTAAGCTTTGAAATTTAAAAATGCAATGGGAGTGTATGTGTGAATTGAGCACACGTATAGTGTACATGACGCTGTTGGGAAGAATGTATGCGTGTGATTGTTTTTCTCTTTGCCTGGAAATATGCAACGATATGTAATTTTTTGGTTTGTGTCCCCGATAAATGGCAAGTACTAAATTAGTCGAAAATCAAACCAAATGGATCAATCTTCTATTGGGGACACAAACCAAAGGAATTAACATAAAATTGCATTCCTCTACGAAAAAATCAAAATAGAGAACATACTTATTTAACATTATCATTTGCATAGATCATACGTTCGACTGAATAACCAACCATTTATGCCAAATACGTGCATTCTTTTCACTCAAATCTAATATCTATGTCAATGATAATGTGAGCGGCAAATGGAGCCATATCACAGACAATATTCACATGTTCATTCTTTTGTTTTTTGCCTGGAAGAAGGCAACCGTTGGCTTATAAAATTGCATTCTTCCAGACAAAAGCCAAAACAATGAACATATGGCCACAGACAATAATATGGATGCATTACCACAGACAAATTCAAAGCCATCGTTTACTTATACCATTGTTTTTTGCTAATTTGATAAAAATGTAAGTATGCAAATTTTACTTTAAAAAATATGGAAAATCACAATTTTACAGTTATTTCTAGAAAACGCGAGGTTAGCTTTCCCGAATGTTTATGGAAAGCGAGCGAAAGTCTGAATTTTATCATATTTCCCAACTTTTGTATTTTTTGAACTTTTGTATAGACATTTAAAAACATAATTTAGAGAAATAGGATATATGGCCAAAAGTTGGGAACAAAAAAAATAATGGGGTTGGACACACCCCCTAGAATGCTTGATTTAGCCGCTACGAGCAAAAAACTGTTAAAATTTTAAAATCTGAAGTTATATCATATTTCTAAACTTTTGTCTGCACACCTTTAAAACTGCAATTTAGAGAAAAAAGAAAAGGTAGGAAATGAAAGTTGGTTCGTTTGTACGGAAATTCCAGATATATTTTATTTACAATATATGTAGATGTATTTCCCACAACTTCATAATTTAGTTAAAAACTATATGATCCACGGTCCATGTGGTTTATTGAATTGTATCCCCGTTTGTATGAGAGATACTTAATGCAGCAAAAGCTTTTCTAAGGACTTTTAAAATACAACTCAAGCCAATGTTAGATGCGTCGTGTAAATGGTATAACAGTTGACTTTCGTGGCCACTCTGTTGGCAACCGTTATACTGTTCCTTAAAATCCATATCTTTTAGCGAAATTTGGGAACATTATTTACTGCACATTTTCAGCACATGCACGACGTATTTGTGGTATGAACTTTCCTCTAAATGCTTTAGATTTGTAGAATGAATTCAAAATTTTCATGTGTGAAGAATTTTTAAGAAATTCTTCAGAAAATGATTCTTCATATAACCGTGCTTTATTAGCTATTGAGGAAATTTTGTTCAGTAAACGACTCCTTCGGTACTTCACCTAAACTTTTCGGAGGTAAGACTATTCTACTCCGTGGAGATTTTTGACGAATATTGCCAGCTATATCTCACGGTATACGTGTACCACTTATTGAGATTTGCTTAACTTCATGGTCCGAATTTTCAAAATTCCACAAAATAACTTTTACCCAAAACATGAGAGCTTCACCTCATGAGATTGAATTCTTTGAATTTCTTAAATCTCTTGGTAATTGAACTTTACCCACATTTCCAGACTACAGCCAAGATGTTATTGGAATTCCTTCCCATTTAGCTAGCAACTTCGTGATTGCAGATACTTATGGCAATGTATCTGAAACCATAAAGTCTAACGATATTCTCAATTCGGTTATATGAGCTCCCAAATTTGAAAACTGCACTTTCATCGATGCAGCAATCTTTAACAGCCTGTCCGGAGAGGAACGAATATATTTGAGTTCCGATTACATCTTGAGTGATGTCTGTAGAGAGCAAAATAATTTTACAGTCGAATTTGTAAACTCAGTTGATGTAAGTGGGCTCCCGATTCCACAAATTTAATTTCAAAACCAAATTGCATACTTTTATTTATTCGTAATTTGAGTACAGGACATGACTTGCTTGGTCGATGGTACACCTATTCGTTTAGTTCAAATGCAAATGAAAATTGTTTGGATTGTGAGATTTTAGGAGGAGTTTTCCGAAACACACGTATTTTGACACCAAAAATAAATCTTGATTATACAAGAACACTTCTGTCTTTTTCCTTCCAAAAAACTCAATTTCCCGTTATTCTGGCTTTTGCGATGACAATTAATAAATCCCATAAATTCCAAATGTTTCAAAAAGGAGGAATCTTACTCAAACTACCTATATTTTCTCACCGTTAATTATAATGTTGTAGCCAGTAGAGTTAGATCGTTTGATCGATTGCGTGTCTATATGTATTTCTGAAACACAAAGCCAAGGTCATTTGGCAGAAGATGAAAGAATTCTTACAAAAAGTATTTTGTATGAGAAAATTTTCAGACCTTTTAAGATCCTCAACCGCACCCGCAAGGTTTTCGATAATTAAATTTAGGGCCTCATTCAATATAGATGTACTTTGACGTGCAAAATGAGCTGAAATGATTGCTATCACAGTCTGAATTAACAAAACATTTTTACTTACAATGCTACTGTATATATAGCGCCATGCGCGAGCTATTAGAGTGAGCGTAGCGAACGGCGGGGGTTGGCGAGCGAAGCGAGCAGGGGGCGTCCCCCTAGTCTACATAAATACCTTAATTAGTCTATATTGCTGTCATATAAATTGGAAATCATTGTGATTTGTTAAAATGTTATAGAAAGTTCCGAGTTCAAATTGATTTTCGAAAATATTTATAATTTAATAGATATCTCCTGGAATATTTGGTATATCACCGTGAAATTAACTGTTTTAGATTCGTTAAGCTTCAGACTTCTATTTGAGATACAAAATATTAAGATACGAAGGAAAACATTTTTTCATAAAAATTTCGCCCATGGTTAGTCCATGATGTTAGATACCTCACTCGAAAGTGTATACCTTCCCAAATAGTGGAAAATGTGTATTTTCCTTCTCCGTATCATAGTTGTGAAAAAAGAAATAAATAAAGAAAAACGAGATTTCTATTTTCCAGTAAACTTGAGTCTTTTGATTTCTAGAGTATGCAGTGGATTTCCGATTGCAACTGGCATACTATAGTTAATATTAATACGCGTGTTCTTTTATACAATTACTAGCTGTACCTGCCCGCTTTGCTGGGCATTACGTAATACTGCATATTTTTTGTATACTGTATATGTTGATACGATATATGTTTTGTGTTTCTTTAGTTATAGATTTTTGATTCTTAGCAGTTATCTTTTGATTGTTACATAAGTTCAAAAACTTCCAAAAAATCTTTGACTTTTTCAACAATGTTTTTATTAACGTTTGGCTGCAAATTTTCGCCGTAAAATGGATAATAAATTTAAAGTATGAATAGTGCTTAATAAAAAAATGAGAAATAAACTTAAAACAACTATTCAAGCACTCTTTCAAAAAGAGCCAATTTTGGAATTATTACTAAACCTTACAGCACATATTAATTTTAAACTTACAAAAACATTGAAATATAGTAGTTATAAGAAATCGAAATTTATCCTATGTTCGGTGACAACAATGAAACAAATAAGGATTTATAGATTGCCGGTTGAAACTCAAACACAACTGGTTAACTTTTTGCTTAAACTTCGATTAGTACCGAATGTAAATTTTTTATGGCACAGCAATATTTGAGAGGTTAATCCGTTCCGATCGGCCACATCAACAATACGCCCACGTTAGCCGTGTAAATTTATTTTCGGCAAATTTGTTGAAAAATATTGCTTTCTCCTACTTACAAAAACAGTTAAGGTTTGATCACAGACAAAATAATTTACCAGATGCCGCGATCCCATGTAACTCTGTACCCATTTTTTTCCAACATCACACACGTAACAGCAGACAAAAGATGCATGGGCCGTATGCGCCTTTGACCGGCTTTAACGTTTAAAGAACAGACAGTGCGCGAATTGATGTTGATGTTTGATTGTCAAATAGGGAATGAGTGATCACAATAATAGGAAAGGGGGCTGAAACAAAATTTCGCGGATGGAACACAATGTACATGTACACACAATGCACACAATTTTGATGTTCTGAAATTTGCACAAAACAAACACAAAGAAAAATGTGTACCATTGGAGAGTAAAATTTACTCAAAACTTTCTGTTTTCTGTGTCATAGTATTTTCTATTGATTTAAAGAAAAAATATACAAATTGAGTTTCCAATATATAAAAAATTACAAAATTTTTCCGAAAAACGCGAGATTTTGCGTTTACGAATTTTAATCTGAATTTTATTGGGTTTGTTTTTGTTCGCGGAATTGATAATAGCGTTTGAAAAACTTTTTTGTTTGAAATTTAAGATTTAAAAAACATGGTTCCAATAATACGCTATTTTTATTATTTCATCTATGTCAGACAAATTTGTTTCGACAACTATATGTTGTCTTCATCAGTGACAATTACAAAACTTTGTCAGTTTTGTCACTTGATGAAGACAACATATAGTTGTCGAAACAAATTTGTCTGACATAGATGAAATAATAAAAATAGCGTATTATTGGAACCATGTTTTTTAAATCTGAATTTTATCATATATCATAACTTTTGTTTGGACACACTTTTAAAAACTCAATTCAGAGAAAAAAGATGTATTGAAAAATTTAGGAAATTTAAAAAGAATGGGGGTCGGTCATACGTGTGAATCCCGTAGGACGCTTCGTTTAGCCACTAGGAACAAAAAATCGTTGAAAATTCAAAATCTGAATTTTATCAATTTTCCGATCTTTTGAATGCAAACCTTTAAAACCTCAATTTAGAGAAAAATGACGTACGAAAGAAAAGTAGGAAATGTCAAAATAGTGGGGGTCGGTCATATATATGAGTCCCGTGGGACGCTTCGTTAAGCCGCTACGGGCAAAAAACCATATAAAATTCAAATTTTGCCGGAAAAGAACCCTTCAAACTGGAAGAAAATTGGTCAACTTGGGATTCAAAGTTAGGAAATTTAAAAAAAATGGGGGTGGGTAATACGTATGAACTCCGTAGGACACTTCGTTTAACCGCTAGGAACAAAAAATGGTTAAAATTCAAAATCTGAATTTTATCTATTTTCCGGTCTTTTGAATGCATACCTTTCAAACCTTAATGTAGAGAAAAATTATGTATGACAAAAAGGTAGACAATGTCAAAATAATGGGGGTCGTTCATACATATAAAACCCTTTAAATGCATAATTTAGCCGCTACGGGCAAAAAACTGTCAAAAGTTCAAAATCTGAGTTTTATCAGTTTTCCGATCTTTTGTATGTATATCTTGAAAAACTGAATTTAGAGAAAAATCATGTAAGACAAAAAGGTAGAAAATAACAAAACAATGAGGGTCGGTCATACATGCGAACACCCTAGGACGCTGCGTTTAGCCGCTACGGGCAAAAAACCGTTGAAAATTCAAAATTTTACCGGAAAAGTACCCTCAAAACCTGAAGAATATTGTCCATTTTCTGATTCCCGGAATCTTTTTTGTCCCATGATTCAAAATTCATAAATTAAAATACTATTTTTCAAGAACCTGTAAAAATCCACTTCCCACGGTTTGAGTAAACCAAAATAAATTTTCTCTTCAAAGTTTCCGATTCCCCACGAATTGGCGAAAGCCCCGGAAACAATCAGGTGCCTGTGCTAAGATCTTTATTTAAAAGCTAATTCTGGTTCGAGCACGCGTAAAACTAATTACCTAAGATCAATACCATAGATTCATTTATACAAGAAAAGTAACGTTTATTGTTACAAAGACAGCGATTTTTTGTCAAGATTGTATCTTGTTTGCCGTATATTTTGGAATTCTTGGAAAAAAACGCAGTGATCGTTCTCAATACATAGAAACTAAATTTAGATTTCCATGACACAAACCTTTGTACTAATTTTGGTTCGTTCATTCGAAAAATTGTTAACTAAGAAGCCTACCACTAGTGATTTCTTTTCGCGAATTTAGTAACAAAAAATAGATGTTAGCACTCACCGTCGAAAATACTATTAGTATGTAAAATTTCAGATCGATTGATCAAACGGTCTAGGAGGAGTTTGGTTACAAAGGTTTCATATTTCGTCGACGCATAAGACGACAATAAAAAACAATATACTAGAAATCCCATGATATCAAAATGTCATGATTAATTAGAAAATGTTAATAAGAGCAATAGGAATCAAGTAATTTTGAAGTGTAGCATTTTTGAGAACAATGAATAACATAAATTACATCTTTTCGAAATTATATAACATAAATAAGAGAAGATGAGTAATTCAATAGTGTAGAGGAAATAATAAATTATAAATTATTATTAAATAGGGCTGACAATAGGTGTAGAACTAAGATAGAAAATATCTATTGAGTTTCCTTACAGCAGGTACAGAAGAGATAGAATAACAAACATTCAAATCAAATAAACACACATGGTATCGATTTGAATCAATTGCTACCAATTATTACATTGCCACAGTGACTATGAAGCAGAGTGTCTATATCTCGACCGCTCAGCTCAATTTTGTGAAAACATCCCGAGATGGTACAACGGAATTACAGCACTTCTCTTTTTGACGAAGATTTCATGACGTAAACAATCATGCGTTAGTGAACTAGCCCGATGACGTCACGCGCAACACAATTGCTGCACGATAAACTCGTACAGGAATTATCTATCCACTGTGACCTCAACAGTTGCAATAGCCTTACTAGCCTCGTAGCTATTGGCGATTGAAATCTGACGTTACATTGTACCGAAAGAATGCTTGTCTGGCTTTCAGTGTACTTAACGAGCGAAAAGTCGTTTTAACGTCAAAAAGATAAAAAAACAAAATTTTCGTACTAATATGTACTTTAATCATCAAACTATTAATTATAATGGTTATGGAGAGTTGTACGGTTACAGTATAGATAAATCAGAAGTTTATTTTTACCGCCGTTTTTTTATTTATTCTTCGATGCCGCCGTAGCTCTCACACTTGCTCGGCAGAAGACATTTTTGGTTTTGAATATTCGGTTTGAATATTTCGGTTTTTCTCCGATTTGAGTTTTTTGCAGTTCGGTGCATATTTACGCCTCATATGAGACGATATCTTCCATGTTTTTTCGATTTTCAAATTCATACCCATTTTTGCTTCTATTTCGGAAAATATTTTTATATTTTCGCTTTTGGTCCTGGTAACTCTTTTTATTGCTTTTTATAGTGATACCCGAATCAACGTCCTAGCTTAACGTGTTCTCACGCTACACACAGCAATATCCTCACACAATGCTAAAAACAGCAATCGCACGTGTACTAGCTCGATGACGTCTCGGGAAAACCGAACGCCACACAATAAATACGTACAAACATTTTCTATCCATTGTGACCTCAACCGATGTTATCGCGTTATTACTCTTGTAGTTATTAGCGATTGAAAAATGACGGTGTTTTGTAACACAAGAATGTTAGACTGGCTACCAATGAACATAACCAACGAGGAGAAAAACGTTTTCACGTCAAAAAAAAATACCATTGTGAAGTTTTAATTCAAATAAAATAATAAAGGGCTTCCTTTATGCCTAAAGAAAACAAAGAACAGTGGAGGAAATGCCTCAGAAATAAATATTTGTGAACAAGAAGAAATATATAAAACCGTGAGGCGTAGTCAAGGTCCGCGCCGTAGATTTTCCGTGAAAATTTGGGGATAAAATTACAAAAAGTGTTTCTCATTAGTATGTACTTAAATCAATTTCTTCAATACAATGGTTGTATAGAGTAGTACGGTGACAGAATAGATAAATCACAAGTTTATTATTTAACGCCGTTTTGCATTTCTTCTTTGATGCTGACGTAGCTCTGACACTTGATCGGCACTGGGAATTTGCGTTCTATTCAATTCCGCGCATATTTATGACACGTACAAAAAGATATTTTTAATTTTGCTCAGTTATAATACCGACTTTCCATATATATTTCGGCAAATATGATAATTGCTTTACTTTAGGTCCTAATAGCTCTTTTAAAGTTCTCTGCAATGACAACCAAATCTACGTCCTAACGCGTTCTTTTGCTACGCTAAGTTATAGTTTTACCCAACGTTAAGCAACAACCATCAATCGTAGGCGCTTACACTAGGCCGATGACTTCACGGGCAAAACAAACGCTGCACGATAAACACATACAAGCATGCTCTATTCATAGTGGCCATGATCGATGTTATCGCATTATGAGCGTCGTAGTTATTAGCGGTCGAATTCTGACTGCATTTTTTACCGCAAGAAAGTTTAACTGGCTGTCAGCGTAACTAACGTTCCAAAAGACATTTTCACGTCAAAAAAGTTATAATAAGTGTTTCGTACTAACATGTTTTTTAATTATTAATCTCTTAAATACAATCATTATATATAGTAGTAGGGTTACAGAATAGATACATCACAAGTTTATTGTTTTGCGTCGTTTTTTCATTTCATCTTCAACGACGCCGCAGCTCTGACAATGGCTCGACACTCGGCATTTTGGGTTTTTTAAATTCGTTTTAATGCGAGTTTTCTCCGATTTGAGTTTTTTACAATTCAGTGTATATTTACGACTCATATGAGACGATATCTTTTATTTTTTTCCCATTTTCAAATTCATACCAATTTTTATTTATATTTCGGCCAATATCTTTATTGTGTCACTTAAGGTCCTTGTAGTTCACTTTACAATGACACCCAAATCAACGTCCTTGCTTAACACGCTCTCACGCTACACTCATAAATAACTTTACGCAACCCTAAAAACAACAATCCCGCGTAGGCGCTTGGACTAGCTCGATTACGTCAGTGGTAAAACAAACGCCACACATTAAATACGTGCAAGTATGCTCCATCCACTGTGACCTCAACCGTTGTTATAGCATTATTTGCCTTGTAGTTATTAGCGATTGAAAAATGACGGTGATTTGTAACATAAGAATGTTAGACTGGCTCAAATGTACTTACTCAACGAGAAAAATAACGTTTTCACGTTAAAAAAAGGAAAGATGACGTCTTGAACACCCAACTCAGAATCCTATATGAAGAATATTCCAGAGTTTGGCGGACGAAGACATCAACTCGAACCATTCCTAGAAGCAGTGGATTATATTGTTCCATCAATAAGACTATTACCAGATGAAGCAGCACTATACTACCTACAAAAGATCAAGATGAAACTAGCTGGTAAGGCTAAGCTTATATTAGACTAAAATGCCGATATAGACACATGGAATAAAGTAAAGAACATATTAATAGAAAAATTTGGGGAATCGGAATCTCTTTACTTTAATTAATGAGCTTAGAAACACTAAATTCCAAATAGATGCAATGAGCTTTCTTAATGAAATAAGATTTAAACTTAGAAACGTTATATCTAAATGCAAGAATGAGACTTATGATCAAAGCTAATTTCAAAGAGATGTTGACCATTATAAAACTTTAGCACTCAAAATTTTTAAAAATAGATTACCGAATACAGTACAATTCTTTATGCAAGAAATCCACAAACCATAGAAGAAGCAGAAAAGATCTTGAGTGAGACCGATCACCTACATTCACGACAAAATAAAAATTACCAAATAAATACATTACCACAAAAAATATATCAAGAGATGAAGAATATTCCAAATCATCAAACGCATTTCTCTCATAATGATAGAAGAGATTTAAGACAAAATTTACCCAACTTTAACAGAAACAGTAACTTCAAACAATTTTCAAATAATAGTAATCAAAACTTTTTAGAAATAATCAAAATAACTTCAGACAATTTTCAAAAAACAATCAAAACTTCAGAAACAATTATTTCAAGAGACCTAACGATCTTAACTCACGACAACACCAAACTAACAGACAAATTGACGCGAGTACATAATTTGGACAATCACAAGACAAACCAGAACAGATAGACACTTCTACAAACACAATCAATGGTAATCAGGATTTTCCGATACTTGCCTCGGAAAAGAGACACAATTTGGAATTCCTTATATCCTAATAGACTCACCCAAAAGGAAATTAAAATTTATGATAGATACCGGAGCTTCAATGAGTTTAATAAATAATATAATAATTCCCTTATTACAGGTTCTTGTTTTGCGTTACTTTCTTCTATTGGTTGATTCTGTGACTGTTATGTCTCTTCAAATACTATGTTTTGTGCCTGATTGTCACTCTGCATAAATATTTGCTGGATATTGTGTTCTGGTGTTTGTTCTTCCAATAGCGCTTCTAATGCTTGCTTGGGCTGTGCGCCTCCGTCTGGGTTAGTTTCTTCATGGCCTGGTGTTATTTCACTGATATTGTGAAGATCTTCCACTAAACTCTTCTGTGGTTCCCCTTCAGCTTCCGGTTCATTGTGATGTAAGGCAAATGTATCTATTCTTTCCACAAACTTTTGTAGTTTTATGCTGAGATTGATTGTTTCTTTCGATTTTATTTCTAGCGATCGGGGATTGATTACTATTGATTATTTAGTGAGGGTTTGGTGTACATTCCCTTGCCGGACATGTTAATTTGTGTGTTGATCAATTGATATGATTAGTGAATTATTAGTGGTTAGTTTTTCAGTCACAATCGCACTGGTTCACGGTTATTTATTGATTTTAATTTCATTTATCGATTGTGATCAGGTTGTGTATTGCTTTTCATATTTATTGATTATTGTTGGGTGATCCAGTTGTTGATGAGTTGTTGTCTGTTATTGGTCGCTCGTACATTCCTATTGATAGTTGTTCTTATTGAAACTTCGATTGTTGATTATTTTTTGGTACATTCAGCGATTTCGTGTCCTCAACAGTAGCTAAAAGCTCCTTTCCAATAGTAGAGTAACGAGTTTCAGCGTCGTTCAATACTCTACTAGCGAAAGCTATTGGCTGGCTTCCGAGGACGGTATTTTGTGACAGAACCGCACCTACGACCAGATTGCTAGCATCTGCAGTGACGTAAAACTCTTGAGTAATATCAGAATATGCCAAAATAGGGGGCCTGATCAAACGATCCTTGAGTTCACAGAATGCGTTGTGGCATATTGCTTCGAATTCAAATGGTATATAGTTTTCTAGAAGTCTGGTTAAGAATTTAGCAATTTTAGCAAAATTCGGGATGAATCGTCTGTAGTATCCAACGAAGCTCGGATGTCCTTTGCTCTCTTGGGCCTAGGATAGGTTTTCAAACTTGTAATTTTTGAAGGATCGGGCTTAACTACCCTTTCAGTGACTAAATGCCCTGAATACATTATTTCTTTGCGCAGGTGGCATTTTTCTGCTTGTAGTTTTAAATTATTTCTTTCCAACCTTTCAAACACCGCCCTTAATCTGGTGTTATGTTCATTGACTACTATATGGACTACTGTATCATCCATATAGATGACAGAACGGATACTCTGTAGTCCTGAGAGCACGTTATTCATTGCTCTTTGGAAGGTGGCAGGAGCACCTTTTAATCCGAAAGGCATACGATTGTATTCACCGTGCCCGAATTAAGTGCTAAAAGCAGTCTTTTCCCTGTCCCTTGGGTCCATTTCGATTTGGTGGAACCCGTTGGCCAAGTCCACAGTAGTAAAGTATTTGGACTTTCCTAGTTGATCTAATATCTCAGTGATGTGTGGCAAGGGATATGCATCTCCACTGTGGCCTCATTTAATTTACGAAAATATACCACCACGCGCCATTTCTCATTACCGTTCCCATCAGGCTTTTTCAAGACTATAAGGAGTGGAGAGTTCCAAGGACTGCATGATGGCCTGATGATATCATTCCCTAACATTTCTTGGATCTGCCTATCCACTTTCCTTTTCTTAGCCTCGAGAAGCCTGTAAGGTCTGGTGTAAATGGGGGGTTGGTGATTCATTACTTCAATTTTGTGAGTTGGCGCGTTAATATAGGTTAAATAATCCCCTTCGAAGAAAAACAGTTCGTTATATTCATAACAAATCACTTGAATACTCATAGCATCCCTTGAGTTACAGTGATCTAACTTGACGAGATTCTGCAGCTTTTTTATTCTGCTTCTTGAAAGATCCTTGCCATTATCAGTGGTTACTATCGGTTCGAAGTCGTCTAGATCCTTACAATCTAAGTGAATGTCATCTCTCCGAAGAGTTACGTCATTTTCATTATGACTTAAAAGCAGTACTTTAACCGAACCATTGCTTGGTTTTGCAATAGTATTGCCCATAATGATTCCTAGTTGTATTTCCCTTTTAAACGTAACTATTTCGGCGTCGGATTGTGCCGATACTGTTATAATACTTTCAGCCCGGGCCAGAATAGTTACGTAATCGTCCTCTTTCGGTTCAGTGCAAGGAAAAAGAATCGAATAGTGAGATTTCTCAGAGATTTGTTGTGTACTCTTTGAAGTTCCCTTCTGAATATAGGGAATAAGTACGTTCTTCAGGACGCATTCGCGAGTATTTTCCAGGTGAGGGTTACAGGGCCCATTGCCCATCAGGGTCATAGTTCTTGCCCCGTAATAATATGATGGCGTGTTCCAATATGTAACTAGTGATGAAACTAAGCCTTTTGTCCTGATAGATCTTGGCCAGCATTTGAAGTTGATTGTTGGATAATCCATCCTCAAATGCTCTTATTGCTTGAGTTTCATTATCGGCGAGGAGGGAGCGCAAAAAGATCCCGTCCCTAATATAAGCTCTGGTGGCCTCGTTCAAGAGCGAAAGGTTAGAGACAACTCTTTGCACAAAATCCTTGACAGTGTGGTGGTGCCAAATCACCCATTTAATCCACCCTCTGAAAAATCTACGAAGTTAAACTACAAACCACTTTGTTTTACCTTTTTTAAAAAATAACTTAAAAATAAATTATACACTAATCTATTTTTATTACTTACTCTAATCTAGTTAACTTTAAAAGTTAACTTTATAAATCTTGTTTTGAAGAAAATCAGTTGGATCTTGAATAAAATTGTGTTAAACGTTAATTAATTACTTTAACAGATATGAAAACAAAAATTAAAATAAATAATTGATGAATATGTTTTAATATGTTTTAATATGTCGTATTTCGTTTAACTGGGTTTGAAGATCGAAACGCGAAAGTTTTGGTTCAAATTTGTTACGAAGGGCAATTCATAAGTCGGGCCAGGAGAGGATTGGATTATACTTTAGGACTTCATAGGCAGTCGCCGATAATTTACTCTTAATAACTCCTAAGAATGATTTGTGTTCGTCTTCGTTGTGGTTTCTGTCGAAAATGTCATCGGCGCAAGACAAGAACTTGTGTAATAACTTGGAATTACCGTGAAACTCGAGTTGGAATTACTTGGATCGAGTTTTGGGCGCTGGAAAGAAAGAGTGAATGAAGAGAATTAGAATCAATTTTATTTTCCGGAAGGGACCCTCTTTGCCATTAAGGGCCTTCACCGAAATCTTCCTCTATATGCTCCATCAGAAGATCTATAACGGTATAATATCTGGTTTCAGTATGTTTATAAAGTTGAGAAAAGAAATATTCGGAATCTTCGCTGCCCGCACTAAAGTTTTTAATAATTTCGAAGTGGGTTTCTTTGTATGGTTCCCAATATTGGTCGGGCTTAGAAATTTTCCGATTTAGGACAGACTTCCTAACACCTGCTAAGTTCTGGTTTTCTACTTCATCAGCCAGGCTCAACAGCAACTTGCTCCTTTCCTTTTGGAATCTGCTAACTTCTCGTGAGTCGTTAGGGTCGAAACGTCGGTGTCATGTAAAACTCCCTTCTTTTTCAAAACACAATTTATTACCTCTAACGACAATACATTACAATACATTCCGAGATCCGGACTAGCTACTCACTGATTTCCAACTAACTCCTGGATTCATTAACATGGTATTTTTATCCATTGATCACGGAAGTAAAGCTGTCAATTTCCATCTACTTTACTGCCGTGATGAACAATTAAACAATCTAACAATAACCTACTACTTCCGTGATAAACAATTAAACAAATTAACAATAACCTAACCTACTTAATGCTAAAATTATATTAACCTATTTAAGTAATAATATTAAGCAAATACTTGAACTACTGTATTTGAGTGCTGACCTCAACAATTGAGGTGATTTCGCTGCGCGCACTTCAATTGTTGTATCAGCGAAAACTTGCTTGTGAATAATTTCCGCCGGTAATGTGGGTTACTCGGAAGAAATTATTCACATTACATAACATTTCCTCCACTTTTTGGAGAGTCGTTCCGTAATCTGTTATCTTTATATTACGGCTAGTATATGGTTAACGTGATTTTTTTTCAGTATGCAGGTTTTGTTAAAAGTAAGAATATGTGCAAACTAAATAAATTATGTGTTTTGTTAAGAGTAACAATATGTTTTTGTTTTTAGTACAGACATACATTTCTCCTTAATACATGGTAAAACTAGGGATGAAACGATACTTTCGAATACAAGTACATACTCGATACTTTCCTTCCGATACCAAGTATTTTTGTAATCGATACTTTGAAGTGAGTACCAAGTAGGTATCGGTGGAAAAATATCGAGTATGTACTTGTGTTTTTGTGAATCCAAATTTTGAAATCTTCGAACGCATCCAAGTTACGTGTAGTTGGCAGACTTGTTTGTTTTCGCCGGACTTGCGGTGCTCAAGCAAATTGGTTTTGCGCGTCAGTCTGCCAAGAAGTATTAAATTAGTAAGACGTTATCCATTGTTTTGTTTCAACTAGCGATCTTAAATATATTTATAAATAATATAATAATACCTCATACTTTTAAATAAAATATAAAATCAGTTTGAAAATGCCTCCGAAATCTGATGTGTGGAAGTTTTTCAACAAAAAGGACGAAAAAACCGTCAGCTGCAAAAAATGTTTCAAAAGTTTCAGATTTTGTGGCAATACTTCGAATTTGCATAAGCATTTAAAAACCCATCCAGATGTTCCATCTATTAACAAAGATAAGATTTCAGTGTAAGTATGACGATTTATAAATGTGCTTGCTGTTGATTTTACATCAATTGATATAGTTGATATAATACATACGTGATGTGGTTGAAGGTTTTAAGTGTATTTGAATTTCTTTTAGGAGAAAGAAAAAGGAAACAGAAGATATCGCAGCTGGCAGCAGTCAAAATATAGAAATAATAGATGACTCCCCCAAAGCGAGCACTTCAGCTTCAGCAACGTCAAAATGCACGATTGGTTTGTCACCGTCTCAGTCTGATCTGCATCCATTAAAATCTATGTTCGAAAATATTTCTTCACAAAAAAGTAAGTATTATATATAGTCACAACAAAATAGGTTAATATTACAGGTATGAATTTTATTTTGTTTCAGGGGGCGGCGCGAAATACAACAACATTAATTTTTGCATTCTTTATTTTATATGTAAAGATATGCGACCCTTCCATGTTGTGGAAGGGGAAGGTTTTCTGAAATTGATGAAGGAATTGGCTCCTTACTACAGAGTACCTTCGTCGACACACTTCAAGAAGTTGCTGAGTGACAAATACGAGATCACAAAGATGCATTATGCTTCAAGAATTTCAAATGCAACCGAGTTGTGTGTGACCCTCGACATATGGACAGAAACCATGAACGAGAAGAGTTTTTTTGGTGTGACCATACATTTTTTGGAGAAAGCGCCGGCTTACCAGTGCGATTTTTGCTACCAGAGAACTAAAATCAAACCATACAGCAGATTACATATCTGATGTATTCGAGAATATTTTAAAAGGCTGGGATATACCCCTCTCTAAAGTGATTTGTGCTATTACAGACAATGGCGCTAATATTGTCGCCGCGGTAAAACAAACCCTTGGTGAACCGAAACATTTGCCGTGCTTTGCCCACACAATAAACCTGATTGTAGATTCGTCAGTAAAAAATTCTTCAACTAAAATTACTGACATAATTCATAAAGTTAGAGAATTTGTCAAGTGGGTCAAAAATAGTGTGATTCAATCGGACAAACTGAGAAAAATTCAGACTGAAAAGGGAGTTCCTGACGGTTGCACGAAGAAATTCATTCTAGATGTTAAGACGCGCTGGAATTCACTTTTCTGTATGATAGAAAGATTTTTGGATATGGTGAAAATTGCATCGCAACTTTTACTGGATGATATAAATGCTCCTGAATTTGTGAACGGACAGGAAATGGAAATATTGAAACAGGTTGTCCAGTTATTAAAACCATTTGAATTCGTCACTAGAGAATCTTCAGGCCAGAATTACGTGACGTTATCTAAGATAATACCGATGATAAATTGTCTCACGACGCAACTAACGTCATTTTCCTCATCGATAGAATGTGTTACTCAGTTGCAAAAGAAACTTCTCGCTGAGTGTAAAGCAAGATTTGGCCAGATTGAATATAACACGCTCGCAGCGTTGGGAACAATTTTAGACCCACGTTTTAAAAACTTGCATTTTCAAAATGCACTCGCATGTGGGAAAGCATTACAAAAATTAAAAACCATTATAAAGGAAGATGTGACATTGTCAACCAGTGGATCTGACGAGGAAATCGTCAATGAAAGTTTTGATTTCTGGTCACATCACAAACAACTTGCAGTTGGCCAGAAGAGGCGGCGTGCACACTCAAAAGCCGATAAGGTATCTATTTATTTGGCCAATCCAGTGTGTTCTTTAAAAGCCAATCCGTTAGAGGAATGGGAAGATTTAAAACTTGTATTCCCAGGCTTATATAAACAAGCCCGAATATTTTTAAGCTTTGTCGGTACCTCTGTACCCTGAGAAAGGCTATTTTCCCAAGCTGGTGCAACAATTACTGAATCCAGAAATCGTTTAACTGGACAACATTTGGAAAAACTTTTATTTTTGAGTAGTATTAGAAAACAGGACTTTTTTCCATAGTATTACTTATGTTTTCAATAAAACATATCAATAATTTCTGCTGTTTCACTTGTCCTAACTTTTACAAAATAATCTATCGATACGAGTAGGTATCGATACTTTTCAATCGATACCAAGTAAGTATCGATACCTTACGACCGATACCGTATCGAGTAGAAGTATCGATACCTCAGTGGTATCGTTTCATCCCTAGGTAAAACATTCTCTGAATCCTGTGGAACAATTTTTAAAGTTTAAAATTTTTCTTGAAGTACCTCTACAAGTAATTACATTTATCATTTTCATGGTGTATAGAAATATGTACTTTAAGTTAAAGACATGTCATATACACTGCTGGCCAAAAAATTTTGCTCAACCCATTTTTATTAGTTGACTACGAAACTAATCCTTTTCAAAAAGATTTTTTCGGTAATGTGCTGGTTTTTGCACCTGCTAAGACCATTTTCTAGTATAAATAGGTCAAACAATGTTTCTTACGTATTTAGTTACAGTTTTGCTTCCCTGAGACGATTACGAACGCTGCGAATAGAAATTCCAGAATTGTCGCCACTGAAAACCTCCTTCCAAATATCCACAGCTGTCTTGTGGGGATCCATTTTGGCTAAAAGAACCATTAGACGGTCAGTTCTTGGCGAAGTCTTCCGTGGACGCTGTTTTCTTACAACGTTGTCTGCGGTCCCGTGTAGCTGGTAATGTTTAACAGCGTTCAAACACATCTTCTTAGAACAGTTTAAAGTCTCCGCAATTGTTCCATAAGAGTATCCACCCCGATGCATAGTAACAATAAGTTTCCTTAGCTCTGGAGTGCAACTTTTCTTTCTACCCATGATTTTAATTTTTATTATTTAACAGAATTATCTTAAACGTGGTTCCCAGTAATACTTTTAACAGAATGAGCACAAATTTATATAACGAGTGCAAACAACCAGCAAGGATTCGATGAATAAAGTACCGTTTCTAATTACATTGCCGCACCAATGTGAACGTTTGTTAGTTTTTTTAATTTTTTTTTTAAATAGTTGGATAAATTTAAATAAAAAGTGTTACCATCGCAAAATAATTGTGTAACTTTTATTTATAATAAAAAAAAAAAGAGTAACTCTGTTCAAATACGAATAAAAGCATTAAATGTGAAATTTTATATATCGTTGCTAATTAGTTTGCCGCCACTGTATGTAATTCCTAGATGAGGTAGCGTGGAGTATACTTAACTATTTGAGCCATCTCCAGCGGTCCTACAGATTTTTCGGGTCCTGGATTGTTTATCGGAGGGTTTTGTTCGGTTTTACTATTTTTCGTTATTGGTTGACTTAAGCCCCGGGGAAGTTGGGTTGTAATTGGCTGATTTTCGCCGTGGTTGGGGGTTGATTTATTGTTTCACGGTATCCAAGGACTGTGTATCGAATTATCATGAATAGACCTGTGACGGTTAATACTGCGGAAATGGAAATGTTGATGGCTGGGTGTTGTAAATAGGATACAGGGGATTTCGTCGTTGCAATTTCTTGTTTTATTTGTTGGGAGATTTTTTGGATGTCCCTCTGGCCTTTAGCTATTTGATCACGGAAATGCAGGTAGGAAACTACCTTGATTGGTATGGATTGTTTAAATTGTGGGGATAGCGACGGTACGGGAAATAATTCAGGGATTTGTGGCTGGAAAAATTCTAACTCCTTGTGGTTCGCTTTTTCGTAGTCCATTTTTAAATCATCCAACTCAGCGTCGCATTTTAAAAATAGTTGAACGATTCCAAAAACTTGGATCTTCTGGGTGAGGATTTTTTCTGGACAAACGATGTGCAATGGATGTGACTGTTTTGTAAGGAAAAGCCAAGTGTTCCTTGCTTCTAACTTCACCAGATAATCGTTCTGATAGGTAATGACGCTTTGCTGGTAATTTGCTACAGTTTGGAAGGGGTTGAAGAAAAGATTTATTACAAATTTTTTTGAAATGGTCCCTTTCATTTGTGGATTTCTTTGTGTGCAGACAGCGACTAGTGTGCCCAATTCGGTGTGTATGGTGGTGCAATAACTTAGATTCGCTTCATCTAATTGGTAAAATAATTGCTTATTGACGCTATATATGGTTTTTCAATGTCAATGATGGTGGTTTGCCTGACTCCGGCTATTGGTAGCGAGTAAACTTTCTGTAACGTGTATAATTCCTTTCCAGGAAGGGGTAAAACGATTCTAGCGAGTAACTCGTTATCCCCGGTCATAAAATATGTGCTTGCTAATAATTCTAGTTGAGAGAAACTGCTCAATTCCAGGTTTTTTCCTAACTGTGTCGCTGCTTGAGTGTAAATGTTTGATAATTCTTGAGGTGATATTAGTAAATGGTGAATTTTTCCCTGCAGCAAGGCTGCTGTGATGTCCACCATGTCTCGTAGTGTTAAAACCACGCAATATCAAAAAATAAATGCAAAAAGAAAATAGGAATCAATATGTTTTCTTAACGAATACCGACGAAATGCTGGCAACGGACGATTCGTCATTATTTGTTCAGCTGCAAGAATCCTATCACGGTTGGTCTAGGCAGGCCAATATGCAACTGGTCGTAAAATATCCTTAAATACCTCACACGGACCATGCATGGGAAGATAAGACCTTTGTGCTAAATTCTCTTTGTTTCAATTGCTACATATACGACGTTCCAAGCCTTCAGCAGACAGTCTTCTGACGACATTAGAAAAATCAAGACCGGTTCATCTTAGTGTGTTTCCTTGTGCTAGTTGTGTTTTCAACATTTTTAACCGTTTTAGATTACAAATAGATTTACCTATTTTCCATAAGTGACGAATTCATTCAATCCTCAAAAAGAACAACCGCTGTAAGGGTAAGTTCAGCCGCTCTAACTTAACCTCGCTGTCTTGTAAGGATAAACCGCAACCTTTCTTTGGGCCTTACAAGAGATTTAAAATTCTTAACGGTGCAACCGCGATCAATAGGTCTCGCTGTCTTGTAAGGAAAACCGTAATCTTTCCTTGGGCCTTACAAGACATTCAAAACTCATAACAGTGCAACCGCTAACGGGCAAACCCGCTCTTTACTTACAATAACAACGTCTTGTGAGGAAAACCGCTTTTCTCCTTTGGGCCTTACGAGACACTTAAAACATCACTCAGGAATAACCGCGATTGTGAAACCACACTTAAATGACAGTTACCCCGCTGTTTTGTACACCATTTAGAGAAGAATAAAAGTAAAACCATCCCAGTCAGCCGGAACCTTCAACCATGATTGAATGGTAATAGAACACGTAGGTAGCTATTTATTGTGTTTAATTGAAAAATAATGCGCCCAAGCATTTGGTCTAATTTCATCTTCTGTTCTGTACTCATCTCGTTTTCTGTGATATCCCTCAGATTTTCATCTAAATCTTTCTGGTTTTCCAGGATATCCGCCACTGGTTTCTGGAGCATGTCAATTGAGGAATTTAGCACGGTAGTCTGGTGCTGTAGGAGTTCTAGTGACTTGTGGTTGTTGTTACTAAATTCTTGGAGATTCGTGTAAATTTGATTTCCATCGTCGGGGTCTAGTACCCCGAATAGAGATTTTAAACCTTTCCCTATATGGTCGAATAGCGATCGTCTACTTCGAATCTTGTGGAATATTCTTCGTAATATTTGGTTATGCCGTCTACTCGTCACGGTTAACTCCTTAATTTTTTCCATAAGAAGAGAACAGGAGTTATCTCCCGTTTTACTAAGTAGTTGCTCACAAGATTTTTGTGCTAGTTTTTCCGCTTTCAATAACGTTGCTAAATGAACTGATTCGTCTTGGAACCTGACCTTTGCAAAAATTTGTCATTCGTCGAGGTAAAAATATATATTGGATTGCGTTTCTCAAAGTATTATTCGGTATTATTCGGAATATTCCGGTATTATTTAATGGAGTTATCTTAAATAGTTCACCTGCTACTGATGGCTGTATCATGCCAAGCATGAAAAATATGCTCCATTTGTTTAGTACGATACTCATTATATTCAATATGGATGTCTGCGAGTAGAAACAAAGTATAAATGAATAAAGGCAGAAGAAGGGTTTTTAATGTTGGTAATGGAACTGATAGGAGGAAATTACTAAAAGATGTTTATTCGGTGTGTTTTATTAACCGATTGTTATGAACACGCTGTTTCTTTTTGCCCTTTTGAATGATGGTATTTACTTCGTTTACGACTTCAGTTACTTCCAATGGTCCTAACCAAGAAGCACTGAATTTATAGGTTTTACTTTCATTTTTCAAAATTACCTTGTCTCCAAAGTGGAAAATTACGGGATTTGACCTTTTGTCATAACCCGTAATTTTATGACCTTTTGCTTACCGCTTCCTTCGCATACAGTTTGTTTTGTAACCTCAAGCTGGGATTGGACCTCCTCGTGCAGGTCGCGCTCTTCTTCCTCTGCGTTGTCTGTTTCTTGGTTTTTGTTTTCTATCTCGGCATTGGTTACACACTGGTATTGCCCTTACCTGGTACATATTCAATAGTATAGTCGTATTCCGACAACTTTTGACGGAATCGCGCAAGTCTAGAGGAGATATCTTGCATATTAAACATACCCTTAAGAGGTTTGTGGTCTGTGTAGACGGTGAAATGTCTCCCGTAGAGGTAACATCTAAAATTCTTCACCGCCCACACTATAGCCAACAGTTCTCTCTCGATGCTAGAGTAATTCCTTTCCGCTTTGTTTAAGGTTCGACTTGCGTAGGCTATTGGTCTATCCTTACCCTTTTCCCCTTGTGATAGTACGGCTCCTACGGCATCCATGCTCGCGTCTGTAGTGAGAACGAAAGGTTTGGAGAAATCGGGATAAACTAATAGCGGAGGTGATACTACCGATTCTTTGAGTTGTTTAAAAGCCTGGTCACAAGCGTCGCTCGAATGGAAGTCGACCTCCTTCCGTAGTAACCTTGTCGTTGAGAATGCTATTCGAGAGAAGTTGGGATTAAATTTCCTATAATAAATAAGTAGACCAAGAAATGATTGCAGCTGTTTTTCATTCTGCGAAACTTGAATCTCTTGAACACAGCTGGTTTTCTGTGGGTCTGGTAGAGCTCCGTCCTGAGTGCATTTGTCTCCTAAATAAATTATCTCTCGCCTGAGGAATTGACATTTCGCTGGTTGGAGTTTAAGTCGATATTATCTTAGTCTATCAAAAACTTTTTCAACTTTATATTGTGGTCTAGCAAATTTTTCCCGTGGAGTACTATGTCATCCAGATAGACAAAGCAATCAATCCCATTTAATCTCGTAAGAATGTTATTCATGGCTCTCTGGAATGTTGCTGGGGCTCCTGTTAATCCAAATGGCATTAATTTAAACTCAGAATGCCCATCCGGAGTACTGAAAGCCGTTTTAGCTTGATCTTTGGGATGGACGAGCAATTGATGGTAACCACTTGCTAAATCTAATGTGGACAAATATCGAGCATGGCCTTGTTGATCCAGAATGTCCTCTATTCGTCGTCGTGGGAAAGCGTCGCCTGTCGTAATTTTGTTCAATTTACGGTAATCTGTTACTAATCTCCATATCTTGGAGCCATCTGGTGCTGATTTTTTTGGTACTAGAAGGATTGGTGAGTTCCAGGGGCTTTTGCTTGGAACCATTATGTCTTTTGTAAGCATGTCGTTTACTTGATATTTTATTATCTCCTTATGGGCATGCGGAAGCCTGTTCTTTCTTTGGTGTATGGGCATGATTTCCGGCATTACAGAAATTTCATGTTTTATGACGTCTGAGAAAGTCAGTGCATGAAATAAAATATAAAAAATGTCATTATAATCTCGATAGAGGTTGGTTATGGTTTGCCTCTCTTCATTACTAAGTGAGGAATCTAGTATAATTTCTAGCTCTAAATGATTATTAATTAAACGTTTTGAAAAGATTTTATTTGTGGTTGTGTTAAAACTTTTTCGAGAAACTGAGTTGTTGTTTATGTGGTAGAATTCTTCGAAGGGGGCGACCCTTGGCGTAAAATGTTTAAGTGTTACATCTCTTGTCGTTGAGTTAATTATGCTTCTTTTGATATATTTATTTTCTACTGGGTAAAGTGAGTTAGCGAGGTATACTCCAGGGCTTATTTCTTGCGAGTCTGATTCGACATTTAGGGAAGAATCTATAGCTTTGAATGTAAGGGAATTGGAGTTGGATGTAAGGGAACAGCGAAACCCCACACAACGTTCTTGCCCGATACAGGAGCTGATATAATCCACTTAAAACATGTTTATTTTCCTTTTCTATTTTTATGGCTGGTCTTATAACATTCTGTTTTAAGAGGCTTACATCAGCTCCTGTATCGGGCAAGAACGTTGTGTGGGGTTTCGCGGTTATGTCAATCGGGGCTTTCACATGGCCATTAGTTTTGTTTAGAGTGTGAATTTGTGTTTTTTCTTGTTTAAGGCTACACCATTCTTTCCTCTGGCCTCTATTACGGTGTTCAATAGAGCCCGAAGCTAGTTTTCCGATGGGGTCTGTTGACTTTTTTTGCTCCCATCTTCGTTTCGTATAGCAGTCTTTGATGTCATGTCCTTGTCGTAGACAGAAATCACATTTTATTTGGTTTTTTTTATTTCGAAATGGTGAGTGATTTCTGTTGCGACGGCGATTAACGCTGACCGCCAAGGTGCATCGACCAAGTAAGGAGCATGAACTTACACCTGCAATCGATGCACTTTCGCGTTTAACTAAAAATTGCAATTTGGCAATTCGCTCGGTAGCGCATTCCCGTAATTGCAATTTTTAGAACTCATGTATAAAATTAAGAATGATCGTAAGCATTTTGTGAGTATAAAAGGAAATCAGTTAGATAATAAAGTTCAGTTTAATTTCAAACTTCAACCAAACTTTTTCATTGTATCAAGAACTAGTGCTACCTAGTTTCTCCTATCCTATTCCCAATTAGAATTAATGCTACCTAGTCTCTTTTACTCCTAACCTTTCAGAAGAACTAGTGATACCTAGTATCTTCTACTGATCCTGAACAATTTCGTTATTCATTATTTCTACAATATTTCATTATTCATTCTTCGTTATTTCTGTCCGTCTTATGGTTAATGTAACGTACGTTGTGTACCGGAGTTCCTGTAGAGTGAACATCATTTTGTCTGCATGTGATGTAGTCGTGACCATAGATTTTACATTTTGTACAGAAAGGAGTATTTTTCCTTGTTAAACAGATATCGTACGTGTGATTTGGTTTGTTGCAGAAACTACAGACAATTTTTCTACTTCTACAGTGTCAAAGGATCTTGTGTATGTGGATAGAGTCTTGAGGAGATATGTGTGTGTGAAGCGGGTTTCAGAGCTTCTACTGGACTTAAAGGTTCAACCAACGATGCTGATGGTGAAGAGGGCAGATAATTGGCATATGTCTCCATAACCACGCATTTTACCGCACTTTTTATTTTTCATCACTACTGAGTAGGACTTGGCGAAAATGTGAACTAGCGACACCTGTTCTATATGAAAATAGAGCTGCATTTTCTAAATCTTTAACGATTTCTTTACACCCCGTTGGATATTCGCTTTTAGCGAAAGCCTTACATGTGTTAAGAAGTTGTTGGATTCACACCCCGAATTTCCCTGGAGTTTCGCCGGGCCTCTGCTTGGCCTGACGCAACTCATTGGCTTGTTGAATGTATGTTTTTGTATGTAGGTAATTACATTTCAAAATTGTTATATGCTCTTCAAAATTTGTAACATTGTGTGAGCTGACTAACGCGTACGTGTCCCCTCGGAAACGTGTCATAACTAATCTATTAAAAACGTTTTGTTCATCTTCCGATAAACAATCAAGAACCCGTTCACAACAACCCAAGAAATTTTGAACCTCCTGGGGCACATTTCCACTTGATGTACCCGAAAAAGTCGGAATTAGGCTTGCCACGAAATTTGTTAATTCTGTAATATCCATCGCTACGTCAGTCTTAATAATCCTACTTTTTGACGTGAATAGGTCTTTAAATTTGCTACCATACGGGGGCAATCCAAAACACCTAATGATAAAATCGGGGGATACAGTTTGGCATTGTAGCTTAGAATCTATGCACTACATCCGAAATTAAATTATACCACTGGATAGCTAAAGGATCAAAGAAATCACTAGGATAAGCGAGATCAGTGGCGCATCGCGCGCGGCGGCGGGGGAAGCGACGAAAAATGGGGTTATTTTGTACTAAATTTAGCCTATTTTGAATTTCAAAATCGAATTCAACCAGCCATGCTGGCAGAATCGCCAGCAACACAAAAATTTCGCCAGTACATGTGATTGTGCAACCGAACGTCATTGATCTGTGTCACTTTACCGAGAGAGTGTGTGTGGCGCCCGCATGCGTTTATTTCTCATCGAAACAAACACATGCGAGCGTGACACACGCTCCCTTTGTAGGGTGTCACCGTATGGTCAATGTTTTTTGCACAATTTTGTGCCGTGGCGAAATTTTTGTGTTGCTGGCGATTCTGCCAGCCTGGTTGATTGAATTCGATTTTGAAATTCAAAATCGGCAAAATTTGGTGAAAAATCCACATTTTTCGGTGCCTGGCTTTGATTTGACTTCATATTGTAAGACTGCTAAGAACAGACAAATTGCTACTACTTTATCGGTAGCGGTATGATCATCATCAAGTCAAAGCCGGTGGAGTCGCCATATATCGCAACATCAATAGCTTCACTGATTGTAATAGAGTTGACATTGACATTTCGGAAATTTTTTTGGAAATGAAAGACCCAAAAGCAGGTGATGTCTGTCTAGTAAACATTAAGGCCAATGGTATCTTCAAATTCATACTCGAGTGTGTGTATATCCACCCAGGCAAAGCGTTAGCAGAAATTAAACTCTTAATGATACGATCGTTGTTAAAATATTCCAAAAGCATAGCTAAAATTATACCCGATTACGAGCCTGATCTTACTACACCAGTTATGATAGTTGGAGACTTTAATATTGATGTCTCACAAAACCGTTCATTGCCTGACTTCATGCTCAGCGAGTCCAATTTGTTTTATATTGAAACTTCTCCAAAAACGTTAGGTAATACCTGTATTGATTTAACGTTTACCAGAAATCTGGATGGATCTTGTATGCTATTTGTGTCGTACTTTTCATATCACAGACCTATAATTAATAAACTTATATTGTAACAAAATAATTATTTGTTTCCTTGCTTTTGTCCTAAATACATAAATAACAATATTTTATTCAAGAAATATTATCCGTTACATAAACGTATTCACGCACAACACACGGCCGTGTCCATGACACAGCCACACCCCAGCTTTTTTATTCTTTTATACTATCCCTAATTGTATCCTCCGTGTAATAGTTTTGGAGAAATTTCTCAAAATGGGCTATTACTAAAGCTTGCCGTTCTTCTTGCTGTTGGTGTGGCTGATGATTGTTCTTGTCCTGATGGTGCTTCTGGTATCGATGGTTCTTCTATTTTCTGGTTTACCGGTGAGGAAATTTGTTGCTGTTCTGTTGTTCATGCTGATGGTGATGATGTTGACGCTGCTGCTGCTGACGTTGGTTGTTTTGGTGGTACTACCGCTGATGGTGATGCTTCTGCTGCTGGGGATTGTGCTGTGCTGGATCGCAAGCGGCCTCTTCAATACATTTGTTCTTAACACTTTAATTTTGTTTTGTTCTTTATGCGTCTGTTTTATTATTTTTTCCACTGTTCTTTTTTTCTTTTTCTTCTATTTCTTTGAAAGTACCTCTATTTCTATTTCTATTCTATTTCTTCTTACAGGTACCTTTCCTACACTAATGCGAGTCACTTGGCCATTCATAACAGTTATTAACCGGTCTTGACTTTCATCTTGTTACTTTCATGTCACTTTTATGTTACTTTTTCACTTCTTTTTCCAGGTTTTTATTTTAGTTTTTAGCCCCTTTTATGTCACCAAACGATTGTTCACTACTTCGCGTATTACTGTTCTTAAACCGGCTGCGCCACTTTTATGTCATCCAAACTCCCTTCTTTATCAAAACACTTTTTCTTACCTCTAATTACAATACAATACAATACATTCCGAGATCCGAACTAGCTACTCACTGATTTCCAACTGACTCCTTGATTCCTTAACATGGTTGTTGTATCCATTGATCACGGAAGTAAAGCTGTCAATTTCCATCTACTTTACTTCCGTGATGAACAATTAAACAAATTAACAATAACCTGCTACTTCCGTGATTAACAATTAAACAAATTAACAATAACCTCACCTACTTAATGCTAAAATTATATTAACCTATTTAAGTAATAATATTAAGCAAAAATTTAACCTACTGAATTTGAGCGCTGACTCAACTATTGGGGTGTTTTCGCTGCGCGCACTTCAATTCTTGTATCAGCGATACCTCACTTGTGTATAAATTCCGCCGGTAATGTGGGTTACTCGGAAGAAATTATCCACATTACATACATAACATCGGTATCGTTTGATTGCTAGAGAGAGGCAGGCATAGTTTTCTTAGGTCCCACATCGGTTTGAGGAACCTTGACACTTTGACAATCAGAAGTTTGGGGTAATGGTGATGGTAAAGGTAAGGAGGCTTCGGGGCTCGCGCCGACGACCTCTTCAAGTTCTTCGCCCTTTTCTGGATTAGAAAAACCTGAATCTAATATTTCCAACTGCTGCAATTTTCTTTGAATAGCCCAGACCTAGCATCAACCCAGACCTTTGCAGTGTCGAAACACCTTTCTTTAATATAGTCGTGAGACGGATCGACCTGCGGACAACTTTTGATCTTCCCGTCCGTGTCACGAAAATTTTCCCATTGAAAGGACTTTAATTTACTACTCAAAACTCTAGTAAACTTTGTATCCCCTACTGAGTCGTGTATTTTCCTAATTTCTTCAATCAATAATAATTGAGAGGCATATTCCTTTCTGGTCATTCTAAAAATTTTTGGACGACTTCAAAGGCTTGTAACAGTCCTTGAACGTGGCCCCCAAAAAACAAAAAAATGGTCTTAATTATAAATATGGAAACTTAGGACACTAAAACAAGTAAGATAAAAGAGGGTTTGTCCAGCTACGGAAAAGGAAGGAAAAAAAGGCAAGATAGGTCTTTTAAGGAGACGATCGGTTGTCCCTGTAAATTTAGCGAATACGTTTCACTTGATATGTATCAACAGTACCGGTGAAAGGATAATGAAAAACTCAACAAGAAAAGTTTGAAATAGATTTGATTGTTTATAGTTTATAGTTATAGTTATTTATTTTTAGTTTATAGTTTTAAACTTAACTGTTACATAAATTTGATGAATGCTATGTGAATAAATCTGTGTGAATTTCGTTTAATTTGTTTAATTTTTAAACGTTTCAAATTACCCCACACACCGTTTAATTTTACCCCAATAGTGGGGATAAATGAAACAAAGCAAGTGATCATTTTCTTTTCTTTTCATTGAAATACTGTTTCACTTCTGCGAAAAAGAAATATGCACGTTTGAAGAAAGGGGACTGTACATTTATATTACGTTTTCAGCGATTATATTCAAATTTTTGTTTCTAAGATTTTTCAATCAGAAGGAAAGTGTTTCATTTCTACCCACCTTCCCCAACATATTTCGTTATATTTTCGATATTTTACCTCACATATTGCGTATGGTTAATGAACTTATCAAACCTTGACAAATTCTTGAATGTCCACACGACAATTGCGAGAATTCCCTTGCCCAATAGACTATCCAAGACTCGTAGCTTGGGTAGGGGAACTCTTGGAGTTCTATTGAGAGAAACTATTTTATTCAATATTCTTCATAAAAATTTTGATGCCAGGAGACTCAACGCTGCTACACGGTTTAGCACTTTTACAAAAAATAAATAATTTAAATTAAGTAGCGAAAGACTCACGGTTCCATATTCGTCTGTGGGAATGTGTTGTTTTCCTCCTGAGTTTGTTCGTTTTTTTTTTATCTAAGGTGTCCCTGTGTCCCTATAGTTGCGGGCAAGGTTGGAGCCCCGTAAAACTCTTGTCAGGGTTAGTTCATACTTACTTTGTTACTTCACTTACACTCTCGGATTACGTTAATTGATTATTTGATAAATGTTTACATCAAAGTGTATGTTTTTTTTTGACCTTGTGATCTAGCGTTTAGATCCCACCGCTGCCACCATATGTTTCACTCGTTTCTTCGAGTAAGAAGCGGGGATTGCTTTAGAGAAGTTCACCTGCACCTGTCGTCCATGTAGTCTTCCACCAAAAACAATAATAGGTTTACTGTATATTTTTTTTATATATTTTATTTACATTTTTCATTTTTTTGTCCGAAATTCTCTTCTTTTATTATTATTCTATTCAAAATGCTTTAAAACTTTATTCAAAACTTTCCTCCTAATATTCTAAATTTTTTGACTTAATTAACATTTAACATTTTTGTTCAGGATTTCCTCCAAATTATGAATAATTTTGTTATAAGTTCTTTAAAACGTTATTCGCAACTTTCTTTCCAATATTTTTATTTGCTCACTAACCTTTTAGATTTTTGTTCAAGAATTCCTTCAATTATGATTGATTCGTTCCAGATTCTTTAAAACGTTATTCAAAATTTTCTTTCCAATAATTATTGAATGTGATGAAGAAATGTATTCAATTTCTCTTCTATTTGAAGTGGTAATTGATCATCCCAATCTAATTTTATAGACCAGAGCTCTTAAATGAATATTTTTGCTCTTAAATTTTGGATACAGTTGATAGAATTTTCCTTTTAGTTATTGGTATAGATGTTGATGCGTTAACCGTGAAATTGAATGTATCCAAAGAAGGTTTCTTAGATGAGATTGCTGCGGTTAATCTTAGCAGCTTGAAGTGCAGAACTTTCGGCAGTAGATGCCTTGACGTCTACACCCTTGTTACTGCTTGATGCATGTCCCATAGATTGAGTGCTTGTTTGACTGCTAGAGCACTGTTTGTCGTCCTCGAGGAACCATTTGCAAAGCTCTTGTAGGTTGACAAAGAACTGTTTTTTAAAATACGGATGGCTGGTTTCGTGTTTATATCTACCCCGAATATCGTAGTTCACAGACCGGAAAGTTTCTCAGAGATCTGTGATGGCCTTGGACTTGTTGGGCCTATTCGTTGTCCTTGCGTATTGGGAAATCTTTTTTCTAATTCCTCATGAGCCTCTCGATTTCTCCTCCTGTCTCGTTCTGTTGGGCATACCTCCAAAGTCCTGATACCTAACTTCCTGGGTATCATGTTTCGGACACATGTAAGATGAAAGTGTTTCGGCGGTTCTACGCTATAAACTCTATAGGTTATAGCATAAACCCTGGTCGCCTTAACCAGAGAAAGGCAGGGGTGAAGATAGGCCTCACTCTAACCAGTGAGTATATAATGGCACTCACATCATAGAGATGTCAGAGGGCGAGGTTGGCGTCTAATTCCAACCAGGGTTAAAAGCCTCGTCGTCTTGAACCTCACGGTAGTCGTCGAAGTTAAACTCTAAGACAAATTCTGTCTCGTTCTGTTGTTTGGTAAGCTTTTCCATCTTTATTGATTCTAATACTTAATCTTCACGAATGCGAATGTCGAGATGATATGATTGCAGAACAAGTGCCAAATTAACTGCCACAGAATGACGTAATGTGGTATCAAAATGTCGGACAAGATGCACAGGTAAGAGAGACGCCAGCTGCCTTTTCTTCAGGTTGCTCGGTATGAGATGAGTAAACAGTATTTGCGGTTTAACGATTTTTCGCGACAGTAAACGATTTCAATTCTTAAATTAACTATGTCGGAGTCACCAAATATTATGCGCAGAACCTATTTCCTAGGCAAACTCGGATCAATGGGGTGTTTCACCAAATTGATTCTCCTGGCTCCTACTCCAAGTTTGTTGGAATAGGTGTTTCACCAAGTTTGTGAGTCTGTGCAAAATTCTTGGTCCAATTTAAGAACGGAACGAAGTAAAAGATTTTAATTTTAATCAATTACTGACTATTGATTAACAATTGTCCGCTTTTTATAAAATTTTTTTGTGTCAAGCAAAATTTTTGCAAATTGTTGCACATAAAAAGCAAAAACACATTTCTTAACATCAAAATATGTTCCGGGACAATTATAATTTTGGGTCCAGTGAAACTGCTTACGCAGACGCTTATATGCAGACGTTCTGAAAGTCGTGCCTTTATAAATATTTCTAACTCACCGTTTTATCTTGCAGTAAACTAATTCTACAATCCAAGTAAACCACGCCTCCAGCTTGTACTGTCAGGTTTATCGAGTTATTATTAAAGAATTTGCCTTCAAAATGAGGACCGTATCTGAAATGATGCAGAAAATATTGTTTTAGTCGGTTGATTAATTTTGGATTAAATAATCAATCAGTTTTAAGTACGTATTTGATGTCGCCTAGTTTTTCTGCAATATTTACTTTTCTCTATTATTTTAATTTTATAATAAAAATCACTTTTTTATTCATTTTATGAATTTTATTATATTAGAAAATGAATACATTTATATAGAAAAAAGTATTACTATAAGTTTATATACAGAAAAGTGGAATAAAATTAAATTATATAGCAAAATGAATTCACACATACAAAAATTGAATAAGAAAAGTGCGTTATTAACAAATTAACAACAAAAAGCAACCAAATATATGAAATATAAAACAATTAAATGAGAAATTAACAAAAAATAATAAAAAACTGAAAATGATAAAGTATAAAAATAAAATTTGAATAGATTTTTTACCTGAAAAATATAATAAAAAACCCTTTTTAATACTTTTCAAGTTTTCTTTATTATCCCAAATTGAAATTTATATAAATTATTTTTAACATTTTGCATTTAAATAAACACAATTTCATTTTAATTTTCACAATTTAAACTTACAAAAATAATTTCTTATTAGCAATTTACATATTGCTATAATTTGCTTTATCTTCAAATCATCACAATAAATTATTATTTTATTAATTATTGTAATGTTATTACTAATAATAATATTTTTCACCATATTTATTTCATGAACACTGAATTTAATGAATATTTGCGTTTGTTTTCCACCAAAACAAACAAACTTCAAAATTCATTCCGCCGACAAAATTCACTTTTATACACTTTTCGCGGATCTTGATATAAAATACGCATTTTTAACACTTAAATTTCGTTAAATTCCCGGACAAAACAAGAAACGCAATGAATTTCTCGCACTTCGCTACGCGGAACATCGAAAGACTAGGGCCTGTACACACACATAGATAAAATCTGCTCCATGGCTTGTCAAGACCACTACATCCAGGGGGTTTTGGAAGCAGGGATATCAAAATGACCCCATTTGAAATATACTGACATGGTGTTTTTATGTGTATGCATGCCGTTTCAGATTCGTTCGTAAGTCGCACTATTCAGATTAAAAGGGTTTCCTAAAACTCTTTCTTTTTCAATTTACGATAACAATGCTCCGAACTTGTATAACAACAAGAACTGCATTTAAATTATGATCATCGCAAATTGAAACGAAACATGGCAAATAAATGCGCGATTATCACTGACGCTGCCAGAACATTTGTAGGTAAAGAAGAATGAAGATACAAAAAAAAATGAAGCTCATATTTCAAATACTCAAATTTGTTTTATGCAACGCCTGCTTCGAAAATTGAATTTTTGATGTCCGTTTTGCGCGCGTTTAGTATTTTAATCCTTAATACCCTAACCTTTTTTCTTGTTTTACCACACCAGTGCGTCAAATACAACTTTACTTAACAGATTGAATAGCACTTTACTTAACTTTCCTTGCTCTTCAAGGTTTTGTTTTTATATTGATTTTGTTGGAGCACGCGCACGATCCAGGAGTTATTCAGATCAAAACAACCAGCAGTGTTGGAGCACTAGCACAAAAAAGATCTTTTAAAGCGCTATTGCACTTTATTAAAAAATATTTATTATTTATTAACAGAACATTAAAACTTTTAACATCAAATGAGAGTAATTATTAAACGATCGATCTTAGCGAATGGTTTTGGCAGACTAAATTTGAGCGAAGAACCGAGCCGGTCATCTGTAGCAGGATTTTGTTCGATGAACAATGATATAGTATATCGATTTCAATTGACCACACCACACTTTCATGCGTCTGCAACAGGTAACACTGACGCGACGCGTAATATTTGCGTAATACGTAACATGGTGCCCTTTCGAGCAGTCCAACATACTTGCCTAAATGAGGTAGCAACATTTTTGCACGTTGTTGAGCACGTTAAGCACGATATCGAGCACGTATCACGCATTTAAGTACAGGAAATTGTTTTATCTATGGCTTATCATACCACTTTCAGAAGAACTGCTGATTTGGCCAACAGTAATAAAATCAAACACGAGGACAACACAGTCAGGGCAGAGAACAAATAGGTCAAAACCGTGCCAGAGCTAGAGGAAGTAAAGGTCATGGCCGAGGAAGAGATGTAGCCCCGATCAGAAGTAATAATCACAACGAGAACAACAACGTCACGGGAACTTGGAGCACCAAGGTGCAGCACAAACTAAATGGTAATGTAAAAGCGTGCCAAAATAATAAAACCTCAAATATGATCGAATATCTATTAGACAGTGGAGGTACTGACAGTATTATTAAAAGCGATAAATATTTTGATACTTGTATTGTTTTGAAAAACTCGGTCACGTGTCAAGGTCACATGAACTCATAAACTGCGTCTGCCAGGTCAAGCACCATTCAGTGAGTTTGATTGAACTCTCAATTTGATGTTTTGGTTTGGAGTATAATTTGAAGATTTATTTAAGAAAGTACATAGTATTGTTTACGTTGCAATATTTTTATATAAAATAACGAAAAATCAACATAGCAGCTGAGTGTCTTTTTGTAATCAGAAGCTATCGCGTCTTAGACTAAATCGGCAAATTTGACGGCATCCTGCTTCGTCTTAATAATATACACACAATTCCTAAAAACGGCGATATTAAACGACTTTCGCCTCCCCTCTGCTTACCGTAGCGACAATTCATTACACACAAAAGTACAGTGGGTTTCCAAATCATTATGAACATTTTTGACGTGATAACGTCTTATAAATCGATGGCCGGCTGCGCAAATGAAAAATCGTGACTCATTGTCACGTTCCGCCTGAGCTGAGCGGACGAATGAGAGATTCGTACATTAGTTTGGACTCATGAGAGATTCTTGAATCCACACTAATGCGCGTATGAACGAATCTCACATGAATCCCGTCTTATACGCGTATAGTTTGGATTCATGAGAGATTCTTTCATACGCGTATTAGTGTGGATTCAAGAATCTCTCATGAATCCTAACTAACACGCGTATGAGATTGGATTCATGAGAGAGTCGTTCATACGCGCATTAGTGTGGATTCAAGAATCTCTCATGAATCCAAACTAATACGCGTATGAGATTGGATTCATGAGAGATTCGTTCACACGCATAATAGTGTGGATTCAAGAATCTCTCATGAATCCAAACTAACACGCGTATGTATTAGTGTGGATTCAAGAATCTCTTATGAATCCAAACTAATACTCGTATGAGATTGAATTCATGAGAGATTTGTTCATACGCATATTAGTGTGGATTCAAGAATCTCTCTTGAATCCAAACTAATACGCGTATGTACGAATAAATAAATTGTTAATACATAGCATATTATTACTTATAATTAATCTGCATAATTTAAGTAAAAAAATTTATTGAAAAAATTTACATTTTCAATTAGCTCCTTCTTTGTATTATACAAAATAATGATAATTCAGTGAAAATAAGTCAATTCAATTCATAAAAGTAGGCAAGTTTTCATCAATGCTTTCTTATGACGTTATCACGTGAAATTATCGTCCGTAATGCGACTTTACAGACAACCAATGTTTTTATTTCTGTTAATTTTTGTAGATTTTCAGCTCAAAGTGTGGCGCTACGATTGCTCGTATATTCATAGGGTAATTATGGTTTTCTTTTGCTGCTTTTATAGATGTGTAGCTTCTCAAACTTATTGTTTCCAAACAAAGCAGAAACTGCGGAGTATTTTGTCGAATACCTTCATTTAGTAGAGATACAATTCAAAAAGAAAGTATAAAGAATATGTTACAGTGCCAATGGGCACGAATATTTATATAAAGAAATCTTTAACTTTATTCGAAATAAAGGAATCCAATTGTTACCGTGTCCTCCATACGTCCATGAGCTGAATGGTGTCAGCTGAGCGATACACTGAGTTCGTCATGGGCATTACAAGATGTTTAATTAAAGAAGCTAAAATAACTAATCAGCACTAGTGACCTGAAGTTATTAAAACTGTCTCTTACTTGAAGAATCAAGCACTTAGTAATACTCAAGAAAATATAGAATAATCACAATATAAAATATATATGTATAATCAATATATAAAATATCACTCTTTGAAATAAATATCGAAGCATTCAATAATATATACAAGATATCTCCTCTATGTTTAGAAAAGTGCAGCTGTTCCTCATAATATGGCCATGATAACATGGTCATTAATTCTCCCAATTCTTCGTCTATCCTTGGTTTGACTTAGACTCGCTAGTGAAGCCTTAAGATTTTAATAAGAAAAGAAGAATTGTCTCTCCAAACTTTTAAATTAATTAATCGATATTGAGTGTAATAATATTTCAGAAATTTGATCCTATGAAATCTTGTAATTTTCAATGAGACTCGCGAGTGACGCATTGAGATTCCGATAAAAGAGGAAGTATCTCTCCGAATTTTTGAATTAATCAATTGACAGTGAATGAAGTGATATCGCAAACCCTGTTTATTTTGGAATAAGATTCGCGAGTAAAGCATTAAGACTTTAATAAGAAAATAAAGAATATGAATGTGGCAAGAAAATAGAAGATTAGTCGATTCGGGAGAGTCGCAATACGGCACTTATCATGAGGACTCTACCTCTCTGTCATATGATAAATAATTAGATTAAGTTTAGGGCGGTCAGACAAGTAATAGCTTAGTTTATCAAGCAAATTTATATTTAGCCATATAAAATAGGGTAGTAGAAGAGCAAGACAATAAGGTAGGATGATACATGATTGTGGGCACATTGTAAGCGCGACAGACATGACAACAGTAATCCGTAGGCGACAACAATAAAAGTAATAAATAAAAATCAGGATTTTTCGATTCCACTCTCTCACAATGCAATTAGTCCAATTAACATAAATGCAATCGTAAATTGCTCATTTTGTCTCGACTTGCGCCAGGTGACCCTTCCAAAATGAGTGGCGTCTCTTTTACAAGGACTAATTCTTCAGAGATATATTTGCAATATGATTCAAAATTATTAAGATATTCAAGTGTAAAATGTAAGGACATAATTTATCCAAGACACAAATTAACCAAACTTCAATTACGAATTTTTTCACAACTATGATACGTAGAAGAAAGATACACGTACAAATTATATGCGTGGGTTTGAGCCATATATAGATATACCTAAAGCGTGCATACTTTTTTGTCTCATGCTCTTATCAGAGCGTGAGCAATGCAAATGCGGGAGAGGGTGGCATCTTTTTGGACTAATTGCCAATAACTTTTACCCTACCCCAGTTACTTTAAAGCAGAGTGTCTATATCTCGACCGCTCAGCTCAATTTTGTGTGCGACTTCGCGATCGCCACCTAGTATTCTCTTCTTGTTTGATGATCAAATCTTCGAACGTTAAATCTATTCTGTTAAATCTAATTGTTCCATTATTCGGAATTAAATAATTACTTACAAATTTATTTATTTTATTACTATAGCTTTTGTTATCAATGTTAATAGTACAATTTTGAAAATGTATAAAATAATTTCCATTAAGTCTGAGTTTTCTTTCGTCACAAGAACTTTTTCACATTTTGTCTTTTACATTGTTTAATATTAGAATGTCGTCACCGACTTCTATGTATTCTTCATTCATATGTAAATGTAACATTATTATCTTCAATTATGTATTCGATATCTTGATCAATGTTTTTATTATTTACGTTACTTATGGGAACTAAATTTTTCTTATCAAATTTTTCAAGGATTTTAAGTATTTTAATGGCAAATACAATTGATCCATTATAATGTTTAGCTAATCCTAACCTTATTTGTAAGAGTTTTATCGAGTCGATGTCATAGGTTTTAATTTCGCTTGTTAAGATACTAGGGTGTAAGATGCCTAACCTGGCAGAAGCAAATTTATCTTGTATGTTTTCTACTTGCCGTTTAATGAAATTTATTTTCACCATTTGGTCTAAAAATATTCCTTCCGTAAATGATATTTTTTCTATTGAATTTATTTTATTGGCTATTTTAATTCTATCTGCTTCTATGGCGTTTTTAATTAAGGTAAATGTCTTATTGAAGTTGTCGTTTATTTTAATTTGTTGATTCATTGTCTGGATAACTGATTCTTTAAAGAAAAGGGAAAGAATCAGTCAATAAAAAGCATTGGTTGTCTGTAAAGTCGGTTTACGGACGATAATTTCACGTGATAACGTCATAAGAAAGCATTGATGAAAAATTGCCTACTTTTATGAATTGAATTGACTTTTTTTATTTTCACTGAATTATCATTATTTTGTATAATACAAAGAAGGAGCTAATTGAAAATGTAAATTTTTTCAATAAATTTTTTTACTTAAATTATGCAGATTAATTATAAGTAACAATATGCTATGTATTAACAATTTATTTATTCGTACATACGCGTATTAGTTTGGATCCAAGAGAGATTCTTGAATCCACACTAATGTGCGTATGAACGAATCTCTCATGAATTCAATCTCATACGAGTATTAGTTTGGATTCATAAGAGATTCTTGAATCCACACTAATGCGCGTATGGACAAATGAGAGATTCGTACATACGCGTGTTAGTTTGGATTCATGAGAGATTCTTGAATCCACACTATTATGCGTATGAACGAATCTCTCATGAATCCAATCTCATACGCGTATTAGTTTGGATTCATGAGAGATTCTTGAATCCACACTAATGCGCGTATGAACGACTCTCTCATGAATCCAATCTCATACGCGTGTTAGTTAGGATTCATGAGAGATTCTTGAATCCACACTAATACGCGTATGAACGAATCTCTCATGAATCCAAACTTTACGCGTATAAGACGGGATTCATGAGAGATTCGTTCATACGCGCATTAGTGTGGATTCAAGAATCTCTCATGAGTCCAAACTAATGTACGAATCTCTCATTCGTCCGCTCAGCTCAGGCGGAACGTGACAATGAGTCACGATTTTTCATTTGTGCAGCCGGCCATCGATTTATAAGACGTTATCACGTCAAAATTCGTCTGTTTTGAAAAATGTGTTCAAACTCTTTTCCTTTGGTGTTTTGTAAAATTAATTGTAGTTCAAATCGATTTACAATGGTTTCTAAAATAGGGATGTGGTCATTAAAGTTTTCTTCTTGTGAGTGAATGGTTTCAACATCCATTGACTCATTGTCTAAATTATTTATTTGACCTTCGTCACTTAAGATGAAACTCAAGTTTTCAGTTTCTAAGATATCTCCATTGTTTCTATTTTCATTCGTTTTTACGTTTATCCTTCTTAAAAAGTCGGCAATTTTGTTATATTTGCCTTTAATATATTCAATTTTTACGTCATATTCTCCTAAAGAAATTAGCCATCTTTGTAGTCTAGGATTAATGTCCTTACCTGAATATTTTGTTTGGAGCCACCTAAGTGGTTGATGATCTGTTTCTAGATCGAATTCTTTCCCGTAAAGGTATGGTCTGAAGTACTTTGTTCCCCAGACTATGGCTAACAGTTCTTTCTCTATGGTTGAGTAGTTTTTCTCATGGTCATTTAGAGTTCTAGACGCATAGCATATTGGGTGTCCATCTTGTGTTAATACTGCTCCAAGAGCGAAATTGCTAGCATCGGTTACTAACTTAAACTTTTTATTGAAGTCTGGATATTTCAAGATTGGATGTTCTGTAATTATTTCCTTCAATTTTTCGAAAGCATTTTTCGAAAATGTAATTTGGGTCATTTTGGTTAACTTTTGCTCCCTTTTTAAGATACCTAGTTTTTGGATAAGCTACTTTCGCATAATCTTTTATAAATTTCATATAATACCCTGTCATACCGAGAAATTTCTTTATTTGTGTCGGGGTTGTTGGTAGCTTTAAATCTTGAATGCATTGTATTTTATTTGGGTTTGGCTTGACTCCATTTGGAGTTAAAATATGTCCCAAGAATTCTGTTTCCCTTTTTAAGAAATTGCATTTATCAACTTGAATTTTTAGTCCGGCTACTTTTAGTCTGTTAAAGACTCCTTTTTAATTGTTAATATGTTCTTCCAAAGATGTACTGAAGATAAGTATGTCGTCAAGATATACTACACAGATTTTATTAATAAGATCTCGAATTACTGAATTAATCAATCTTTGAAAGGTTGCTGGGGCATTCTTTAAACCGAAAGGCATCCTAACAAATTCATAGTGTCCAAAGGGTGTGGAAAACGCTGTTTTCTTTCTGTCTTCGGGTTTTACGAGAATTTGGTGGAAGCCCTTAGCAAGATCTAAAGTTGTAAAGTAATGAGCTTTGCCTAGTTTGTCAAGAATACTATCTATATTAGGTATGGAAAATTTATCGCTAATTGTGACTTCATTTAATTTCCTATAATCTATTACAATCCGCCATTTTTTTTCCCGGAGTTATCCAACTTTTTTGAAACTATCCACAAAGGACTGTTGTATGGTGAGTTACTATGAGCAATTATATTCTGATCTAACATTCCTTTAATTTGTCTTTCTATTTCTTGTTCGTGAATTCTATGGTAACGGTATATTTTTCCATAAATAGGGTTATTGGTTGTTGTAACTATTTCATGAAGTACTTCATGAGCGAAAGTTAATTTGTCGCCTTCTTTGTAACATAGTTCTTGGTATTGTTTTAAGATTTCGACGGTCTGAATTCTTTCTTCTTGGTTCAAATGATCAAGATTTATTTTATCGATGTTGCTATTTTCGATATTACAAATTTCGTTTGTAACAAAGTAATGATCATTGCTTTCAAAATTGATTTTCTGGTTGTTAACTTCTAGAAACTTGTTCCCTAGGTCGAGTTTAGCCTTCAAAGGGGTGAGAAAGTTTTGGCCAATTATACAGTCATATTTGCGACCTGATAGATCCATTATTTTCCATGATAAACTTCCTGATATTTTAAATTCAACAGGGATTGGGGTAATTAATTTATGTGTAACTTTGCAGTTTCCAGTAATCGTAGAATAGAAAAGAAGTTTCTCGGTTTTCTGTTCAAAATAATTTTTCAATATATTTGATTTTATAATGCTTGTCTCCGACCCGGTATCGACGAGACAATGAATTTTGGTATTATCGATAGTCAAGGAAATTATGGGTAGATTTCCTCCCGAGGCTCTTTTGAAAAATTTACGTTACAATTCTGTTGTATATTGTCGATTTAGATAGGTTCTGGACTATTGTTAGTATTATTGTTGTTAAACTCCTGATTTTGGTTATGTCTAAACTGTCCTGAATTGTTGTTGAAATGATTTCGATTGTTATTTTGCCTAAACTGTCCGGAATTATTGAGCCGCGAAACTTTTTTGCCTTTTCTTTTGTAAGATTCCTCCTTAATTGTTTGGAAAACACTTGGGATTGTTCCGCAGGGTTCCGCTCAGATCAAGCAGATCCCGTTGGAATGGAAGGAGAGGTAAATTACTGGGAATGATGGAAATAATTATTCTGTTAAACTAATTTTATTTACTTCACTACGGTTACAGCTGTAAGTTACTTACTGTCTAACTATCGGAATTTTGCGGGGTTCTTATACCTATTTTGCAGTGCTACCGCAGCACTAAAATGTCGTCACCTCAAACTTTCCGATCGGAATTCTTTCGATGAGGCAACACCTAACGATGTCAGATCGATCTGCATTGGTTTGCAGATCGCATTGTAGGTGGGAGTGTCTCCAGGCGATCGGTCGATGGACAGCGTGGGAAACTGGAGGCGGAGCCAAACAGTGGTCAGCGTGGGAATGGAACGGGAATGAAATGGAATGCGATGACCAAGGAAATAAAACCTTTTCTGTGCCTCAGGGAATTAAAACCTTTTCTTTTTCTTCGGTCCGAATGGGAAAGTTAAGTCTGTTTCGCTCATTGCTGCGCTGCATCATGTGGTACATTACACTATAATTTTACTGTATTGTATCGTTTTCATCTAAGAGACACATTTCATCAAAAATATTAAAAACGTCTTTAAGTGACATCCCTTGTTTGACATAAACTCGATAACTTCCGCTTAGCATGTCTTTTACTATATCTACTAGGTTCTTATCATTATTATCTGGATTATAATTAGTAGGTTTATTATCGTCGAATTCATACAGTTCGTTTAATTGAAAATTTATCTTCCTTATACTTCTAAATAATTCTCTTAAATTATGTACCTTGAGACTGCGACTCACGTCCATCAGCTTCTTGTAGTTTTTCCTGCGCCTAAATTCGGACTTCAGTTCGGTTTTGATTTGGTCCCAAGTGATGTCGTCTCCAAGGCGTTGGATACATCTCTTGGCGTCTCCTTGGATTTTCTCCGTAAGGATGATTCGTAAACCATGTCGTAGTAAGGTTGCATTATCTCCACATAAAGACGATGTGTTTTCTACGGCGCTGAAGAATTCTTGTATTGTGAAATCTCCTTGGCCTATCACCCTGGAACCTTTTAATCACCTAGTCTGGTGTTAGTTCAAAAACTCTTTGAGAATGTTGAATCTGCTGTCTTAGGGCTTGTATTTCCCTTTGGTTGTTCTTGCATTTGTTGGATTAACTGTTGTAAATTTTGTAAATTTGCCTCTTCCATGTTAGTTTTGATTCTTCGGTTTTGGACGAACACTGACTCTCTGGGTTTTTTCATGGAAAATTTCTTGTTCTTTTGATTTAGTTGATTTAATTTGGTTTGATTAGCTTATGAATTACTTTCTCTTTCTTTATTAAAATTTTGGTTTTTATTTAATGCCGGTAGGTTTCGGAAAACCGTGTCCAGCTTGAAAAAGTGGTAGGTTGGTAAACTAGTCTACCTCTGGCAATTTATTATTAGTGTATTTGGTTTTTATCACTGAACTTTTTTTTTCTTGAATACACTTGAATTTCTAAACTGTCAGTTGTCGTTATTTCAATTGAACTGTCACGGAAATTAACAAAAAAAAATTTTGTCACAATGAGAATTTATTAAGTTCGACCACGAGACCCTTGTTCTTTGGAAAAGGATCCTACCGACTGCGCCAATTAAAGATTACTTTTTATCTTAGGATAAAACACTTTGTCACTTTTTCACAAAGCTTAGGTTTTTATTTAACAAAAAGATGTTCTTCAGAACCGTCTTATTTACAAGGACTAACTCTTCAGAGTTGTCGTATTGATTGTGGTCTTAAGACTTACTAATTCCTCAAAAGATACTAATTTAAATATATTTTTGATTTGATTTGATCATCAGAATTTGTTGAAGTTAGAATTCCTTGATTAATCAAAATAAAAGTTCATTGGAGTTCGATGAAGTGAGAATTTGCTGAAGTAGATATTGATTACAATTATTTTTATCGCAAAGCAGGAAATAGCGCAGCAAGCTGAGACGTTAATTCGGCACCGGAAAATTTAGGGTCATTGGTTTCTGATCACGTTGATAGAAATCAACGTGATTGTGAGTTGTTGGAAATGTTTATGGGAAGTTTATGCAAAAAGTTTAACTTCATGTTTCAAGCTTCATTTGTTGCAGAAACTTCCTGTAATTTTTGTGGTTGCGTTATGTTGCATAACGTAATTCGCGCGACAGCCTCAACGGCTACTTGCCCCGTGTTCCTCAGTACCGCTATTGCCAACTGGTATCCCTATACAGAATTTTCGTGAACCACTATACTGAATTCCAAACAACCGATTCCAAACTTCACAGAATACAAAAACTAAAACAATCAGCCTTTCAAATAATGTCGCACGCACAACCGTCCTCGTCGGCCGCTCAAACTCAACTCCACTAGAATTAGGTATTTAAGCTATTTGATTAGAATTAGGCATTAGATATTAAATAGTTGGTTAGCGTTAGGTTTCAGGTGCGATAGAGTTATATTTAACCGGTTGGTTTGAAGAAAGGCATGATCCAGGTAGGACGAGAAGACCATTCAGAATCGGACGATTCTCTTGCGGTAAGGGAATGGCGGGGGGGTGGGGGGGGGGGGCAGTGTCACGGGATGGCACGTAGGTCATGCGGCGCGAGAAATAATAAATCATTCTTGTAGCCAATCCAATCAAACACAATTTTGGATTGATTCATCAATCGAAAATTGTGCCTGACCGATGACCACGCCCCGATCCTGACCTGCATCAATGGAATCAAAGTGATTCCAATCATTGGGAGGACCGAGATTAGAATGAATCGAATGCACAATTTTTGATTGACGAATCAATCAGAAATTGTACAAGTGCAATCCCGCTTCGAGGAACGATCGCCAAGTGGTAAGTTCGAGGTTGTTGAACTTGGAAAATTTGTCCAATGAGTTTCGAAAATTGAATTTTTAGGAGGCGAATTATGGAATTTTGATCTGCAAAATTTTGGAATTTTTGAAATTTTGGATCCCCGAGTAGCTTCATTACGGTATCTTCCTCGGACTTTCAACTCTAAGCTTGGAGTTGAATGACCGAGGAATGAGCCAAGGACAAAGGGGATCCAGGTATAGCAAGGCATGTCGAGTGTGAGAGGTCTCTTTTTTTGGTTTGACGATTGAGTAGTGGAGGAGCTTTCGAGTCGAGATATTTTGGAGTAAGATAATTAAGTGGCGAAGTAATTAGTTTTTGGAGTCTTTTTATCGAGAGTAGAGCGGAGCAGGAAGATCAGTTTTCTTTAAGTCAGTTTTCATTTGCATGATAGTTTGGAACATTGAGCGGAAGTGAAGTTGAGTCGTGACAATTAATTGAATAGTGAACGCAAGTGATTTTGGAGCAAATAGTACCGATCCTAGATAGTTCACATTAGATAAATTGATATGTTGAAATCGAAAACTTTAATTGATAATAAGTAAAGATTAGTCCGATTCTAGAACATGATAATTTCAATTGCGTAGTTCGATGTAGTGAGATTACAAATATTAGTCACTCAGTGATTTTATGATTGGTTTTGGTTTAATGAGATAAGACATTCTAGTGACTTTTAACAAATGGTGATAGTAGAGACTAGTAGAGACTGCTTGATATTGACACTTTGTTGATGTTGTTTGATTATTCCTTTATATCTCTATTTATTGATAAGGAGGGTCATATTTATATAGTATAAAAGTATATATAACTTCCAGTCATAAGGACTACTTATTATGTCCTGACCTAGGACATGATTCAATCGTGTAGTTCGACGTGGCGAAATTAGAAACATTATACACGCAGTGCATTTATGATAAGTGGTGACTAGTTCGATATAATTTGATCGTGTGTGTCTCGATTTCAGGAGATAAGAAACATTACCAGAAACATTAATTAGATTTAATAAGACGAATAACTTTAGTGACTTTGCGGTGAGCATTATTAATGACTGATCCAGGTCGGATATATATAAAGAGTTGGATTGACATAATTGACTACGCATAAGTGAGCCTAAAGCACAAGTGATCTAATGATCGAATAAGTGCTTTTTAATGATATTATTTATTTATTTATTTATGTAGCTTAACTTAGGACAAGTAAGGTTCAAAGAGGTGATAGAGAGGTAAATCAAGCTTAGAATGAGAAGCTACAATTAAAATACTACAAATAGGAAAAAAAATATGTAGTATAGACTGATAAATAGAAAAATATTTACAAGTAACTTACTGAGATGAGAAGATCTGAACGCAAAGTCGGATCAAAGAGCCTAGACTTAGTCCCTACAGATGACGTTTATCTAGGCGCGGGTAAAATTCCGATTGTTGTGGTCAACCTGCGCGGACTGCAGAAGGGCAGAGACCTGGTTGTGGGTCCTGAGCATGCGTGTGATGGGCTCCATCCGACCGTATTCCGTATGAGGTTCATCCCGCGATTCTGAGGTTCATCCCGCGAGGTCGTATCTTAACAAGCTCAAGGATGTAAGGAGCTACAATGGTTCCCTGAATCAATGGTTCCATGAATGAGAGAATAATTGGCCATTACCTTACGGGAAGCGAGTGATTGGAGGCCGATAAGGCTTAACAGGTCTTCGTACGGTGGGAAGAGGATAGGATTAGCCCATGGGAGGCTCCTGAGAGCACACCGCAGGCAGCGCTTCTGTACTGCCTCAAGTCTCCCGATGTGGAGTTTATGATATGGAGACCAAACCTGCGCGGCGCATTCCATTATTGGGCGAACGAGGGAGGTGAAAAGGGCTCCATAAATATGCGGATCCTCTATCTCCCTGGCACACCTAGTTATGAACCCTAGGACACCTCTCGGTTTCCTGATCACATAGTTAGAGTGTTCAAGGAAAGTTAGCCTAGTATCGAGGTAAACGCCGAGATCTTGGACAACTCCCACCGGTTCTACAGTGGTGCCATAAATCAGACAGTTATGGAAAACCTAATTGGGTTTTCGACAGAAGCAGACTTACTGACACTTCAAAACATTCAGCGACAGGTTACTTTTTGAGCACCATTCAGCAAAACGGTTCACGTCTTCCGTCTGATGAGCTACTTTTTTAAAGATCTTAGAGTCGTCAGCATAGCTTAGAATGACTGAGTTCTTGACGACGCGGTGGGAGTCATTAGTCGCGAGGATGAAGAGGTGAGGACCGATATGGCTACCCTGTGGGACCCCAGATGCAGCTTTTATTGTGACTGAGAGGTGTGACCGGAAAGAAACCTTGTAGGTGCGGTTAGAAAGGTATGAGTGGGTCCACTTGAGGAGAAAGTCAGGGCATCTCGCCATTTTTAATTTAAGGAGTATTAGGTTATGAGGGATGCTGTCAAAGGCTTTGCACATGTCCGTAAATATAGCGTCGACCACTTCTCCACGTTCGAGAGCATTCAAAGTATAAGAAGTAAATTGTATAAGATTTGTGACCGTTGACTTGCCCTTGAGGAAGCCGTGCTGATGCGGAGATATGATCGCAGAGAAGGACGTGTAAAGTTTCTCTACAAAAAGTTGTTCAAAAAGTTTCGGGAGTGCCGAAAGTTTGGCGATTAGCCGATAATTCGTGACTAACGTCCTTGAACCCTTCTTGTAAACCAGAGTTAGTAAGTCAACTTTCCATTGGTCTGGGAACTCACCTGTAGTGAAAGTGATGTTATAAATCTGTGATAAAGGACGCGCCAGGATGTTCGCGCAGCTAGGGAGGATACCGCCTAGGCCCGGAGAGGAGTCGTCCATGAGATGCAATAGTCGTTCGTGTACTTCTCGTTCATCAATGGTAAGAATAGGAAGGTCTACAACGGGTGGTGTTGTTGTACTATATAGTGAGGAAAAGTATGCAACATCTGGATCAAATGTACCATCCTAGAAGGTAGATGCGAAAAAGTTAGCAAACATGTTAGCGATTGCTTGAGGGTGGTCACACTCTTCTCCGAGGTAGGAGAAGGAATTAGGGAAGCAGACCTTACGCTCTCTCCTTTTTGAGTTTACAAAGGAATAGAAGTCGCGGGGATTAGCAAGGAGACAAGTTTTTAGGGGAGGGGAGGGGAGGGATTGGGAGGAGAAGGGGCTGAGGTGGGGGTAGAAATATAGATGCAATGAAGCAGGATTCGTAGAGCATACTAATATGGGAAGTAAGATCACTTCCCGTAAAGTTCAGATCTCGGAGGATATCATGAAGGGTTGAATTAAGTAGGTCAAAGTTAGTTTTACGAAAGTTGAGGCGCGGTGGAGAATTTGTGTCAATTAGGTGGGGAGGTCGATAGTGGGAGAGGCATACACTGATTGGAGGGTGGTGGGGATCAATGTTGCAGAGTTCCATCGTGCAGTTGGAAACAAGTACGTTTGTTGGATCATTTGAAAAGACGAGGTCAAGTTGTCGATTATACTGGTTTTTGATGGAATTGATTTGAGCGAAAAGAAGTCATTGAAGGCAACTTCGGATGACGAGCTAGGGTTTTCGGCAATGAAACAGTTCGATTCCACGTCGAAAGCACATTCAAGCTTGGGGAGGTTAAAATCACCAAGCAGTAGTATATGGTCCTCACATTGGGTAAGAGCAGATAAGGAGTCGATAACATCAGAGAGGTGTAGGTACACATGGTCGTTAGAGCGCGGAGGGATATAATATGAGGTGTGCGGTGAGAAAGTGGGATTGTTGCATGGGAGTCCAAGGTGTGAGTGGAACCAGTTTCACCCGACGACTTCCCGTTAGTCTAAAGGACGAGGGCAGTCGAGCTCCTCAAGGACACCGGTTTGTCTACTATGACAGCGCAGTTAAAAAGATCGGACTGGGAAGGAAGAGAGAAAGAAGGCAGAGGGGAGAGGTTTATTAGAGGAGGGTCTTGCTGCACATATAGGTTAGATTTACTCGATCTAGTCACTCTGGGAAATGAATTTTGTAAAGACTCCGACGGTTATAAAGCAACAGCAGAGGATTGAATTATGTGTGAGGGGTCAGTGTGAGGAGGGATGAAATCCTTGAGGGAAACGACTAATGCTAAAACAGCCGATTGGAAGGAGGATGACTCTGCAATCTTTTTGCCCAATTTTCGAAGCTCAGATTCGATTTGTTTGAGGTGGGAACATAAAGCATTCATGGTGTACGTACGGCAACGTGAACAGTACCAAGAGATACCCAAATCCTTTGACTCGATTTTGTCAGCTAGCGCACCTGTCAGACCCACACACTTAGGGTGGAAGTAGGCCCCACACATGCCATGACAGGACAGAGCTCCTATCCTTGCGGGAGGCGGAGCCACAGGTTGGCGTCATAGTTGAGAACAAAGGAGAATTTCTATGAAATGTGATGAACATTATAAATATCTATATATAAATAGGCGACACGTTTTTTTGTTATCCCTTTTACAGGAAACCAGGTGGACTTACCAGCTTAAAAATTATACCATTCGCAAGATTAGTTTTTCCTCTATGTGCATCAACTAATTTTTTTTCTTAAATTTAATTATAAATACGTTTAATTTTAAATTGAAATTTAAAAATTCAATGGGATAGTATGTGTGAATTGAGCACATGTATAGCGTAGATGATTCTTTTGGGAAGCATGTGTGCGTGTGAATGTTTTACTTTTTGCCTGGAAATATGCAACCATATGTGAATTTTTGGTTTGTGTCCCCGATACATAACAAGTACTAAATTAGTCGAAAATCAAACCAAATGAATCAATCTACTACTGGTGACACAAACCAAAAGGATGAACTTATAATTGCATTCCTCTGCGAAAATATTAAAATATAGAACATACTTATTTTACATTATCATTTGCATAGATCATACGTTCGACTGAATAAACAACCATATATGCCAAGTACATGCATTATTTTCAATCAAGCCCAATATATATGCTAATGATAATGTGAGGGGCAAATGCAGCCATATCACAGACAATATTGATATGTTCATTGTTTTGCTTTTTGCCTGAAAGAAGGCAATCTTTGGCTTATAAAACTGCATTCTTCCAGACAAAAGCCGAAACAATGAACATATGGCCACAGACAATAGTATGGATGCATTACCACAGACAAATTTAAAGCCATCGTTTACTTATACCATTGTTTTTTGCTAATTTGATAAAAATATATGCAAATTTTGTTTAAAAAAATATGGAAAATCACAATTTTACAGTTATTTCTAGAAAACGCGAGGTTAACTTTCACGAATATTTATGGAAAGCGAACGAAAGTCTGAATTTTATCATGTTTCCCAACTTTTGTATGGACCCACATTTAAAACATAATTTAGAGAAATATGATATATGGCCAAAAGTTGGGAAATGAAAAAATAATAGGGGTTGGTCATACCCCCTAGAGTGCTTGATTTAGCCGCTACGAGCAAAAAACTGTTTAAAATTGAAAATCTCAAATTATATCATATTTCCAAACTTTTGTCTGCCCACCTTTAAAACCTCGATTTAGAGAAAAAAGAAACGGTAGGAAATGAAAGTTGGTTCGTTTGTACGGAAATTCCAGATATATTTTATTTACAATACATATGTATTACCCACAACTTCATAATTTATTTAAAAACCATATGATCCACGGTCCATGTGGTTTATTGAATCATATCCTCTTCTGTATGAGAGATGTTAAATGCAGCAAAAGCTTTTCTAAGGACTTTTACAATACAACTCTAGCCAATGTTAGATGCGTCGTGTAAATGGTATAACAGGTAACTTTCGTGGCCACTCTGATGGCAACCGTTATGCTGTTACTTAAAATCCATATCTTTTAACGAAATTTGATTGCTACTTAAATGTTGAAGTTCTTGGCACAATTAAGAGTCTAAAATATATGTACAAATATGTTTATAAGGGATACGACTGTGCCTCATTACAGTTTGGAAGAGTTTGAGGTGGAGTTGATGGCAAAGGTTATATAGATGAAATCGATAGTTTTACGGAAATATCTATTTTATATCTACGGAAGATAGTTGGCGGATAAATGAGTATCCAATGCATTACCAGTCACGTAATATCTTATAGTTCGACTTGAATGTCACTTGCCTCAACGGCAAAATATAGCCTTTAGGGAAGGAAATGTTCAGCAAGGTCTTAAAAATCACAGAAGAACAAAATTGACTGCATTCTATGAAATCAATCGAATTAATTCGTTCGTGTTTCTATATACAGAGACGCCGATGCATTATATTTAGGTAGATAAAGAAAAGAAATCGAAAAATCTCAAAGAGGAAGTAGAAGAGCTATTGCTAGATTGTTTCATGTTTTATGTTGAGGTGTTCCATTTGAGAATATTTTGCTTCATGGTCGAGGTCCCATCAGGATTTGGGTGATGTTGGGAACATTATTTACAGCACATTTTCAGCACATGCACGACGTATCGCATGAAATTATGGAGAGTAGTGTGAATATTTATTAGAAGTAAAAGAGTGTAAGTCCTCTCAGCAGTTAAGAAACTTATTTGCCATATCCTATTTGTGGTATGAACTTTCCTACAATTGCTTTAGATTTGTGGAATGAATTTAAAATGTTCATGTGTGAAGACTTTTTAAGAAATCCTTCAGAAAATGATTCATATAACCTTGCTTTATTAGCTATTGAGGAAATTTGGTCAGTAAACGATTCGTTCGGTGCTTCAACTAAATTTTTCGGAGGTAAGACTATTTTACTCTGTGGAGATTTTTGACGAATATTGCCAGCTATATCTCACGGTACACGTGTACCACTTATTGAGAATTGCCTTACTTCATGTTCGAATTTTCAAAATTCCACATAATAACTTTTAGCCAAAACATGAGAGCTTCACCTCATGAGATTGAATTCGTTAAATTTCTAAAATCTCTTGGTAATGGAACTTTACCCACATTTCCAGATTACAGCCAAGATGTTATTGAAATTCCTTCGCATTTAACTAGCAACTTCGTGATTGCAGATACATACTTATGGCAATGTATCTGAAACCATAAAGTCTAACGATAATCTCAATTCGGTTATATTAGCACCCAAATATGAAAACTGCACTTTCATCGATGCAGAAATCTTTAACAGTCTGTCCAGAGAGGAACGAATATATTTGAGTTCCGATAACATCTTGAGTGACGATTATAGAGAGCAAAATAATTTTCCAGTAGAAATTTTCAACTCAGTTGATGTAAGGGGGCTCCCACAAGTAAGTTGGTCCCACAAATTTACTTTCAAAACCAAATTGCTTACTTCTACTTATTCATAATTTGCGTACAGGACATGACTTGCGTGGTCAATGGTACGCCTATTCGTTTAGTTCCAATGCAAAAGAAAATTGTTTGGATTGTGAGATTTTAGCAGGAAATAAACCTTAATTATACAAGTACACTTCTGCCTTTTTCCTTCGGAAGAACTCAATTTCCCGTCATTCTGGCTTTTGCGATGACAATTAATAAATCCCATAAATCCCAAACGTTTCAGAAAGAAGGAATCTTACTCAAACTACCTATATTTTCTCACCGTAAATTGTTTGTTGTAGCCAGTAGAGTTAGATCGTTTGACCGATTGCGTGTTTACATGTATTTTTAAAACACAAGGCCAAGGTCATTTGGCAGAAGATGAAAGATTTCTTACAAAAAGTATTTTGCATGAGAAAATTTTAAGATCTCTTAAGATCCGCAACCGCACTCGCAAGGTTTTCGATAATTATAGATAGGGCCTCATTTAATATAGATGTACTTTGACGTGCAAAATGAGCTGAAGTGATTGCTACTACAGTCTGAACTAAATAACTTTTTACTTACAATGCTACTGTATATATAGCGTCATGCGCGAGCTATTAGTGAGCGTAGCGAACGGCGGGGGTTGGCGAGCGTAGCGAGCAGGGGGCGTCCCCCTAGTTAGGGATAAAAATGGATAGTTTCGGTATGAACTAGGGTCGTTGATCCGGCTGCATGAACAAAATAATGAAATGTTAAGCAAAAAATATAATGTTTGAATATTACTAGAAACAAGGCTAGGCTTAGAAACTAAATAAAATAACTAAGAAAAAAATATAGATATAAAAAAGATCAAGAGTTGAGAAGAAAATGTCAGGCCTGGCAAGTCCACAGTCAGTCCGGCTACCGTTGCGAGCAGGCGAGGGAGAATCTAATGTATGTTGATTGTTGGGTCAGGTCAGTGCACCAGTGCTAGTCCTATTGGGATTATAACACACTGACAACCAGCAAGGGAAATTCCAAATGTAGAAACAAAGGCACTCCGATTTCGTGGAAAGTTCCTCTAAGAGTTACCGTTTTGACGTGAATACGTCTTTAAATTTGCTACCATACGGGGGGTAATCCAAAAAAACTAATGATAAAATCGGGGGATACAGTTTGGCGTTGTAGCTTCGAATCTCTGCACTACATCCGAAATTAAATTATACCACTGGATAGATAAAGGATCAAAGAAATCATTAGGATAAGCGAGATCAGTGGCGCATCGCGCGCGGCGGAGGGGGAAGCGCCGAAAAATGGAGTTATTTTGTACTAAATTTTGCCGATTTTGAATTTCAAAATCGAATTCAAACAGCAAGGCTGGCAGAATCGCCAGCAACACAAAAATTTCGCCAGTACATATGATTGTGCAACCGAACGTCAACGATCGGTGTCACCCCACCGAGAGAGTGTGTGTGGCGCCCGCATGCGTTTGTGTCTCATCGAAACAAACACATGCGAGCGTCACACACGCTCCCTTTGTAGGGTGTCACCGTATGGTCAATGTTTTTTGCACAATTTTGTGTCGTGGCGAAATTTTTGTGTTGCTGGCGATTCTGCCAGCCTGGTTGATTCAATTCGATTTTGAAATTCAAAATTGGCAAAATTTGGTGAAAAATCCCAATTTTTCGGTGCCTGGCTTTGATTTGACTTCATATTGTAAAACCGCTAAGAACAGACAAATTGCTACTACCTAATCGGTAGCGGTATCATCATCATCAAGTCAAAGCCGGTGGAATCGCTATATATCGCAACATCAATAGCTTCACTGATTGTAATAGAATTGACATTTCGGAAATTTATTTGGAAATTAAAGACTCAAAAGCAGGTGATGTCTGTCTAGTAAACATAAAGGCCAATGACATCTTCAAATTCATACTCGGGTGTGTGTATATCCACCCGGGCACAGCGTTAGCAGATATTAAACTCTTAATGATACGTTCGTTGTTAAAATATTCCAAAAACATCGCTAAAATTATACCCTATTAAGAGCCTGATCTTGCTACACCAGTTATGATAGTTGGAGACTTTAATGTTGATGTCTCACAAAACTGTTCATTGCCTGAGTTCATGCTCAGCGAGTTCAATTTGTTTTATATTGAAACTTCTCCAACAACGTTAGGTAATACCTGTATTGATTTAACGTTTACCAGAAATCTGGATGTATCTTGTATGCCATTTGTGTCGTACTTTTCGTATTACATACCTATAATTAATAAAGTTATATTGTAACAAAATAATGATTTGTTTCCTTGCTTTTGTCCTAAATACATAAATAAAAATATTTTATTCAAGAAATATTACCCGTTACATAAACGTATGCACGTATAACACACGGCCGTGTCCATGACACAGCCACACCCCAGCTTTTTTTATTTAGCGTACAGCACTTAGGAGCTGGAAACTTGCACGATATTATGATAACTTTATTATTTATTTGAAACACAGAATCCACCTTGTATAAACACTCGAAACAGTTTATTAAATTGTGCAAGGACACTTCATGTGATTCACTTAGAGATGCCTTGGGCAGCATGCTATCTTACGAGAATACAAGTTCGAGTTGATTAAGATTGAACTTTTATAATTCAGATATTAGAATTTGTATTTCGATCAAGCACAAGATATCTTAATCTTAGGTAGACGTGAGATGAAAAGCAAACTATCGTATCAAATCAAATGATAAAGCTATTTTTTTAGGCGTGAATATCGACAATTTTCGAGATCTTTTTAAAACAACTGAACCAGTCACCGTTCTCATCCAAAGTGATCTGACACGTGTAGTGACCCATAGTAAAGTGTTTGAATCCGCGAGGGTCGAGAGTATAGAAGTGTCGTGTGTGATGGACCGTAAGATGATAAGGACTGAGAAGCAGTGACCCCAAAACACGAAATTCCGAGTAACGACGTCGCAGCAGGAGAGGAGCAAAAAGGAGCACCGCGTAAAATATATGTTT